>OY751439.1:5794015-8194015 GCA_963565745.1 Phengaris arion | reverse complement strand
TGCCCTTTATTCACGTAACGTAAAGCCATTATCAATACTCATGATTGACAAGATTTGGGCTTGGGGTCCCATGGGTTTGAAGCTCACGTCGAATGCTGTTCGTTGTAAACTTAATTTGTTATTAGACTAATATAGTGATTTTCTAGCAATGAGGGTTTTTAAATTCGTGACATCTGACAGCTTTTAGACACGACAAGGACCGTCGGGCTCCCAAGCGCCGCCTGGTGATAGAAAAATAATCGGAAATTCTTATTGACCGTTTTTGATACCACTTACGCCACTAGATGACGCTTTGTGTGCGTTGGGTCTGCCCCATAGCGGCAAAAAAAAATCAAACACCCTCATTAAGGATGACCGTGACTGATGACCGTACTGACCGTGTCAGTAGAAAACTTTCAAACGGCAATAAGCATTGTTTCGACAGAAAACGTCATACCCTTTTCAGTGACGTCATAATATGTCATCCCTACCTTGGGATAACAGAAGAGATGTAACTAACTTAACTGACATAAGTTTCCTTGTCTTGGATACAATAAAGAAGAATATTGTTTTTTATGTTACAAGGCCTTGTGACTGTGAGGCCATACGTATAGATGGCTTATGGCGTTTGATGGTCTGTCTGAATACGGTAGTTCTTTTCATGGCCGTGCAACAATATATCAATAATTTTGACTCCATTGCTTCGTTCTAAAATTCGGAATGTGGTGGGTTCAAATCCAGGTCAGATAAAATAATTCTTTTTATGATTCTTTTTTTTTTATTTATCAGAACTCCGAGCAAAGTTCGGTTACCCAGGTACTTTATCTAGATATACAGCTAGGTATAAACCTAGCGATGCATATAATCTACAATTTTCCACAAATTACTGCTGCTATTCCTGACTACACCACTGATGACGTAAGCCGAAACATTTTTAATTTCACCTAAATTAACAGCAAAGTCCTTATCAGTGGGCGATTGAATAAGTGATAAGCAAGTGCCGGGCTTGTAGGTCATCGAAGTTCACCTTATCTCACGGCTATCGAAATTGCTTTCCCGATTTAACTTACGAAAATCCTTTAAAAATTTCCCATAATTTGTTCTAGACCGTTATAGAAGGTTGAACAAATTTGTGATTCTATTATTGTATTTATAATCTATTTTATTTTTTGTAAAAAAATATGCCTAGTTGCAACTGTGCAATAATTTATCTAAAAACTTTAGTACCAAATTTTTTATCAAAAGTATTTTCAATGGTTTTTTAAATATAGGTAGAAGACAAAGAATATATATTACTAACGTAAAGAATCGTCATTCCACTGATTTTACACAGATAACAGCTTGCGGCGGTGTGTGCGTGGCTGGACGAATGCGGAGGCGGGCGGGGCGTGAGTTTTTTCCAGCCAGGACTTTTGTTCACGGGGCTGGCTGCTAGTCGTTTCGTTCTTTGACATAATTGACAGTATAATGTCATAATATTTATGATAGATTTGTTTGACGCAATGTTTAAAATTATTTTGGTGTCAACCTTAGGCTTACGTCAACTTTGCTGACATTCGCCGGTGCTCGAGCTGTCATTTGTAGAGAGTGTCGTCCCTGTGGTTTTGACGAGTTAATTAATCGTACAACGTTAATCAAAACTACTGTGTAGCTTTGTCAAATCTAAAATCAGAATTTGTATAAAGATACAAACAGCTATACAGGTCATTCAATTTGTGAAATAAATCGGCCATTTTATACAGATTCAGAGTAATTAAATCAGAGTCAATATTGGAAATGGTTTGGGTTGAAAAATAGCGTCTCTTTTTTTCAGGACTGCTTTTAGGCAAATGAGTAGAGTTTAGTAACCACAGGTGGCAGGGCCCCGCGGTCGTATTAAGTTAAAATTGGGAACAGGTGACCTGAATTTAATATAAAATTACGAATTTTAAATTAAATCGTCGGATGTGTTTAAAACATAGTACTTGAAATGAGCTATTTTAGATATGATTTTGAAGATATCGATTTTATGTTGACGATATGATGCTGGCGTAGATTCAAAGATATAACAATGCATAACCTTTATTAAAAACGAGAATAAATTATGAATCAAAATCATCAGTCAAAATGAAAAAATAAATCATAGTTATTTATTAATCTAAGATTCTAACAAACCAAATGAACATACCTATGTTACGTGTCATATAAAACTAATAATCAATTTTACTTTATTGGATACTGGAATATGAACAGGAATGTTGCCTAGTGTGGAACATGACATAATTTAAATTTTGAAATTGTTGATATAAAGATACATAAATGTAAAAGAAATGGGTATTTAGATTGACGCGATAAAAAATTATAAGCAAATAAAAAATATTGCCCAACTCTTTCTCGCAAAACGATTTGTTACGTCACAAGTTGCTACCGCCATACATTTTGTAATGACAAATGTATGGCGGGTGCAACTCGTGACGTCACAGGCCGATATATCGCTCTCTTTTTATATTGTAAATTTAAATTGTTTGTATCTTCGTTATTTTGTAAGATATACAAAAATGGGTTCTAGATTGTTTATTAACATGTTGTCTAACATCGAATAGACGAAAAAAAAAATTTAAGCCATCATGCTAATTATCGCCCAACGGTAGGGCGCCATTATCAAGTAATATATAATATTATGTACTAGCTGTCCCGACACACGTTGTTTTGTCGTAACTATGAATTGAAATAAAGTCTCTTATATAAATAATACATTATGAATAAATTCCTTGAATCACTGTAATTATAATAATGTGTGTCGAGAATGAATGTTAACGAACACTAGATTAAATACAAGCATTGTGCTAGAAGTTTTTAAATGAATTATAAGTTATGCTTAGAGTTTTGCCGGGGAGTTCAATGGGTGACGTTGTGGAATTTGTAATATTTCATAAATTTGTATTACCTCGGTTCATAATGTGCAATATTGGTAGAATATTAACCATTAAATATTCGTTAACGTGCACAAGTGTGGGAAAGTGGTACAACTTCTAAAAACGTGCTATTTTGTGTTTCCCGCCAAAACTCCCTAGGAATTTTCAGTAAAGCGTCTACCACTTTACTGAATCGACTGACATGACTCATTGACTGTACTGACTATTGACTTTGACTAGACTTTAGACTTGACGATATAGGAATACAGTGTTGAAAATTGAAACGACAGTTCTATTTCCCGCCTTTTTTACTTGACACTGGTAAACGGTTTTAAGATAAGCCGACGCCATATATTAAAAAAAAAAGTTATACTTAATGTGAATTGTGACGCAACATTTGTGTCTAATGATTTTAGGCGTTGAAAGTAACAGCTTTATACATTTATAAATAAGGTTTAAAAACATCATGAGTATGATTTTGTTAAATAAAAAAAACATTAAAACTTCACTTTAATCTAATCATATATACCTATGAAATTCTTATGTCACAGTGTTTATTTATTTATTTAATCACAGGAGATTCAACGGCGAAAATTAACAATTGAAGAGTGTTTGTTAGAGAACTCCTTCAAAACTGCTTTCCCGATTTTTATGAAATTTTGTATGCTATTTTTCATACCCCTTAATGTTAAGGGTGGGGGGGGGGGGTCCACACCAAAAATTTTACTTTTTTGCCCTTTTTTTTTTAATTTATGACTTGGCATTAAAATAAACCCATAATGTTTACCCTTGTAAAACCAATCCTATTGTTTAATAGCGATATTGGTGCGTTAATAATCTTCAACCTTCAGTGGTCTATAACTCTTTCACAAATCACCTATAGGTTGTAGGGGTAGGTGGAATGTGTAGGTAGTGGGTGTAGGTAGTAGGTGTAGGTAGTACTTGTGGTTTCGACGTGTAGTTGTTGGTGTGAAAACTGTAGGTGTATGAAGGAAGTTATTTAATTCATATAATCTTACTGACCTATCAATAAAAGCAGAATCTTTAGCAGGAATCGAACCTGCGATAAAATATTTAATTGCAATTTTACCACACCATACTTGTCGTTTGCACGTATTTTCAAAACACGTATGGTCTTTACTGTTTGTGAAGTTTGCGAAGTTTCTCTGCGTTGTTATGAATCCAGGTCTCGCAAACTACAACTAACTATTCAAATTAGTGAACTAGTACCAAACTAGCTTCGAACCATACAG
The DNA here is from genome assembly GCA_963565745.1 of Phengaris arion. Lineage (NCBI taxonomy): Eukaryota > Metazoa > Arthropoda > Insecta > Lepidoptera > Lycaenidae > Phengaris > Phengaris arion. The sequence continues at coordinate 8,189,889 of OY751439.1, read as the reverse complement.
TGCATGGCGGTAGTTCAAGTTGCTTAGCAACAAGAAGTGAACTGAAATATGAACCATAACATGTTTCATACCTTTAATTACGGAGCGAGGTATTTGTTGCTTGGAATACTGTCGTTACCAGGTCTGCCTGCTACAGATTTGGAGCGCCCAAGTGTGTGGGACGTGGGTGTACTGCTCCTTCGAGTGAGGAAGCGACACTTTTCTATATTTTGTTCTATTGAAATGCAAGCGAAATGTACTATATTCTTTATCATAAGCATACTTACTCTTTTATAAGTGGTTAAAGTGTTCCGTATCCAAAGAGCAAAAACGAAATCCTATTACTAGGACTCCGCTGTCCGTCCGTCTGCCCATCTGCCCGTCTATCACAAGGCTGTATCTCATTAACCGTGATAGCTATGCAGTTGAAATTTTCACAGATGATTTATTTATGTTACCGCTATAACAACAAACACTAAAAACAGAATAAATAAATATTTATTCCCATACAACAAACGTGTTTTATCCGTTTTGTACGGAACCGTTTGTGCGCGAGTCCAACTTGCAGTTAGCGGTTTGATTTATAGAATATGTGTGAGCGTGTGACTTTATATATATTATATAATTATAACTTTTTATTCTGAAAGAAAAGGTTTTTTATTCTGATAAATTCCTGCCTACCAATGGGACTACGCACATTTTGCGAGAATCCAAAAGAATCATGCAGCTTAAAATTCCCCAGTTTCATGAAAAATAGAATTCAGATGAAAATATATGTATTGGATAAATTATATTCAAAAAACAAATAGTACGATTAATTGAGTAATATTTTTGAAACTGACAAATCTGCACTACACTGATTAACGACTATTTAGTCAACAATCAGCGTACCAAATGAGTGACCACTGTGAACAATGTACATGTAATTGATTACTTTGGCGCAACATTCTAAAAAAAGCGGCTTCGGTAGCCAAGATGCGAGGGTGAATCAACAGTGAATCATAGCGAAATGTTGGCATTACATCAATATATCGCTATCCTTATCAGATTTATTAATTTGTCATCACCAGTTAATACATTATTGCTAAAATAATAAAAAAAAGCAAAATCTAAAACTTTGCAAACTTGTCCGAAGCTACCCACCTGGCTTTCGCTAATAAAATATAATCTAAGTATCTAATCGGTATGTTATAAAGCTCAACGAAAAGATATGATAATAAATACATAATTGATAATATTGTTATGTCCTACTTATGAAACATTTATCGCTCATGCGCGAAATCGAATCAGCTGATATCATTTTAGCTACCGTATGCTTTTGTGCCCCGTCACTGAAGTTCAGATATAGGCTCCAGAGAAACAAAAGTATTGGGGTTTATATTATGATTTAAGGCAGATAACAAAAACAGGTATTAATTTTTTGAGATTCATAATATTATGAGTAGTCATCATTATATTGTGCTTAATTGGTATATATATTTTAAATTAAAGTATTTCAGCAAACGTGGTGTGAAGAGCAGTTTTCCTTCTCCTGAGAAATAAGTTCATATTTTTTAGGCGCTAGAGTTTTTCTTATGAGCAAACCGTTCCCTGATGGCAGACATGATCCTTCTTGAATTCATTTTATACGTGCGAGTTCTTCAAATGACAGCTATTTTCGCGTTAAGTGAACACACTGAAGAGAGAGGCGTTAGCGAAATTGTGTCTTGAAATGGATGCCACATTTGGAATGTAGGACAACACACACTCAGCTGCTGTGCGTATTAATACCAAAATTATTTAAATCACTTAGTTTTATGTCATCATCATTAACAACGTAAGGATTAAGTTGTTGATGATGATGACATAAAGCCCTTACGTTGTTGATGATGATGACATTAAACTTTGTAAATAATTTTGGCACTTCTTAATCCTTTAGGAATGAAGTAAAGTTAAATTTGTCTATGTTGTTATGTAATACATCTGCTTTGTTCTCATAAGCATAAAAGTTTTACTGAAAAAAAGTAGCAGCAGTGACGCTCATGTTACTTCACGTCTCTTGTTTATTGTCGCTCGTATGTAGTTTTGTGAAATATATCGGGCTCAGTGTGTCGTGGTGTCGTGCGGGCTCGTTTATATTCAGTCGCAAGGTAAACATTGTTAAAATTAAAAGCGAGCATGTATTATATAAACTTTAAACGAAAAATAAAACTTAATTACAATCTTAACGAGATAATAGAATTTTAAAAATGCACCTTTCAAAAAATACTTCCGAACCGTCCGAGTCGCTTCGAGGGAGGATCAGCTTCGGGAGGACCATTCCCTTCTTTCTCCTCCCCCGGATGCCGGATGGCGAGGGCCACTGGAGCTCGGTGGTGGCCATGGGGCTGTGGGGGCTGAGGATGGTTAGGCGACGCTCGGGCGGCGGCAGACTCAGCTGCTGCAGCGCGCGTCGCTCGGTGCTGGCGAATAGGCCGCGTCGTTTCTCTGCGTTACCCACGTCCTCCCCGGACAAGGCGCGGCGGGCCGGCAGCCCCCGCATCTCTCGCACGTCCTTCTCGCTGGCCGTCAGGAACGAGCTCCGGTGGACCCGCACCGAGGTACACGAGCTGGATGGACGCGCGGGCGACGTATCTTTCGGACGGAGACATTCCATTGAGCGAGTCGACTCGACTCGGGTAGCCGATAGGTATTGGTTAGTGGACACCGTCCTTTGTGCCACTTCGCATTCCTCCTGGCTGGAACTGGAAGTGCCGCTGCGGGAGAACGTGCTCGCTTTAGATACAAAACTTCGATCGCTGTATTGCGTGGCCGAAATACTAGAGCACGTGTTGACATCGTTCGACTCCGAGGAGGCCTGCTGCTGGACGCAGCTCTCCTCCAGCGACGAGTGGACCACCTTGGCGTTGAGACTGCTGAAGGCGGCTAGGTTCGGTCGCCTCAACTTTCGCTCGTCCTCCTCCTCTTCCATTTTTAATTTAACTAAAGCGTATCACTTTTACCAGGCACAACACTATAAGATGCACATCATATTTATATATTTATTGCGTAACTTTACAATTATAAAATATAGATTGAAATAGAGGAACACTGTACACAGTCTTATCACCCTTTTAACACTTTCATAAAATTCATATGACCTGAAACAATAAATTCACACCGTAAATAAATTGAATTTCAGTGGAAAGTATTATAATAATATCACGATCAATTGTGTTGTGTTGTGGGTGTTTTAAATTGTTAAATATAATGTATTTCTCGAACAACCCGTGTGTTTCGAATGTTGATAGAAAATGTTATGGATGGTGGTTGGTAGTGAAAATATGAAAATGTATAGTTACAATATTTAATTAGCGGGCTTGGAATCTAGCGCTAATTGTCCGGCCTGGTTCGCGCAGTCTGTGAGGGCCTTCATTTGCTCGGCATTCAGACCCGTGGCTTTTACTTTGACGTCGGCGCTTTTGGTGTGCTCGCTGCTTTCGCTGCTCGACTCCTTCGTTTTAGTGGTCTTATTGCCATGTTCATCTATGAAAGTTTCCTCCTCGAACTCCTCCTCGTAGCTCTCCTCGTAGGACTCGCTGAATTCTTGTCTAGCTTCGATAGTAACTTTCTCGTTGGTCGTGTGTTTCTGTTGTATTAAGTTATCCATCGTCTTTTTGACGAGTTGCTGTCCAGGCTCCAGAACATTGTTCTCAGACATTGTTGTATTTAATTAATTATCTAAAACAATTCAAAGTCCTGAGTTTTATGTAAAATATTTTCGAGAGGAATATTGAGTTTCTAGAATAAACAAAGAAACGCGATGTGAATAGATTCTTTAACGAAAGTCATTATTATTGGCGATATGCCAGGTATTAAAATTTTAACAGTTCGCTCTATTCTGAGGTTATATTATAGTCGCTTTAGCTTTACAGAATTGTAATTAAAATTCAATATTAAAGTAATTTTGATGTAGTTACAGGGCACTAAATATAAAATTACTTTTAGTTGTGGTCCCGATGATCTTATATTACTGAGGTACCGCAAAATATTCAACTGTAGGCATTTGAATTACAGCAAAGTCACACTAAGTAACAAATTCAAATGTATTTCAATTTAATGTGGATAAACTGATTATGATTCATTATTAAAAAAAAAAAAAAAACTATTTTGAATTTAATCTATACCTACAGATTTTTAAATTCACAATTCACAAAGTAGCTACTGCCTAGTTAAATAATAATATTTTATAATGCAAGCTTATAAAAAATTTTAATATTTACCCGGTAATGAGTAAGAAATCACTGTACAATTGCACTGGTGTACGTACGGTTTTTGTGTAAATCGCAGATGTTTCTTATAGAAAGTTCGCGAGTAAACTGACGCCGCGGGGAGTTCTTGCTTTGTTTTAGTTCGGAACTTTGCGTGGGCGGCGCGGTATGTATGTAGGTATGCGTCTACGCTTGCGTTTTGGCCAAAATAACGCATCATCTGTCATGGCAATTTATTCGATTAATATCGAGTTTGACATGAATTTTCATAACATATTTCCTAGATACATGAGTCATGAGCTCGTTTATCAACCTTGATTTATTGCAACTTCTAAAAGCTTCTAATTATAAAATAACTAGCTGTCCCGGCAAACGTTGCTTTGCCATATTAAGTATTTCGCCCATATTATTTTATTGAAGTGACTAAATAAGTATGTCACCATGGCAACGTCGATCGCTATCCCGTCACACAAACAATATGGTCACCGTTCGAGTCTCGAGTTGTAATAATTTACTATTTTTCATTCAACAAATGCACTTATCAATATATAAAATACCCAGTAGCCGATTCTCAGACCTACTGAATATGCATATAAAATTTGGTAAAAATCAGTAAAGCCGTTTCGAAGGAGTACGGTAACTAACATTGTGACATGGAAATTTTATATATTAGATTAGAATTTATTTCGTCACATTTTTAATGTGTGTCACCGTAGTGACTGTAGATATAGTCATAGTAAACTAGCTTCGTTATTATCACTAATATAAGTGTAACAGTCCTATCGAATTAATTCTCACCGTTTAAACCATTCCCGAACCTCCTCAATCATTTCAAGACCAAAATTGACCAAATCGGTCTAGCCATTCTCGAGGTTTAGCGAGACAAATAAGAAGAAGATTAGCTAAAGATTTTAATAAATACGCCGCAAGAACTCATAAAATTCTAACGCATATTTTATTTTCTGCCTTTGCGTGTACAAGATAAATCGTGTCAATATTGCAGTAGACAATTCAGTCGTAAATTTCAAAGCATGACAAGACAGACAGTATGGGAATGGAATTCCAGTAAGACCAACTGAAAGAAGACCAATTCGCGCAAGGAGCACTGCACGCTGAAAATAGATCGCATACGTCAGGAGACAGAGCGCGATGAATCTCGCGATAAACAAGTGTGCTCGGATAAGTCTGAATCATTTTTGCATTTCGAGAAATTTGTTCACATTTTGACGCATTTTCAGAAGCTCTATGACCTAAGACTGTGGAAGTTCATGGCACTACAGTAAGTTAATGTGTTAGCTTTAGCCAAACATTCTGGATGAAATAGGTATTAATATGCATATACATAGGTACTTCACTTATCTTAGATATAACTCTTTATGAAATTAGTTCCATATAGGGGAAACTGGGAACACACTGATCCATTTTGTTTGTAACCAAAATTTAGGTACTATTTGAAAAAAAATTACTCTGGAGTACGTGAAATTTATTTGGTTACAAGAATCTGCGACAGTCAACAGAATCCTACTTAATATTATAAATGTGAAAGTTTGTGAGGAATCCATCCAATGTTTGTTACTCTTTCACGCGAAAACTACTGAACGGATTTTGATGAATTTGGTATGATAGTAGCTTGAGATCTGGATTCAAACATAGGCTACTTTTTATCCCGAAAAAGTACAAGGATATTCCCGTGGGATACTGTAATTACGCGGGCGGAGCCGCAGGCAACAGCTAGTATCACTTAAAAATTCTAATTTTCCTACTAAAATTAAAGACAGAGAATTGTAACAAGTGTCTCGTATATCAGGACACTTGATCCCCTATACAACTTAAAAGTTTTTAGAAAAACGTTAATTTAGCCTTCATTTATTGCTTATTAGACCACTAAAAGTTCTAATTACTATTATTGTATTCAATTATATAATTGATCATCATTATCAGTATTTATTTCATAGAGAAAATGATTGCGAGCTAAGATGAATTTCTATTACATATTTTATAAGAATGTTGAGGATAATATAGAAAGGAAAATGTGTGGCTACTGTTTCGAGTTGTTTTAAATATATTTTTATAAAGAAACGAGTCTAGCATGCCATATCAAACATGATATATCATGTAGGAAGAAAGGTGGAATATGAAAATTCCTTACAGTTTTTTAAGTATCGTATCGATATATATAAAATATGTATTTTATATTATGTACTTAATGTTGCGGAACACTTTTTTCATGAACTTTGTACCAATGTCGATGTATATTATAAGGTTTGGTAAAATCAATTACGGGTATCTTGGGCATAATACGATCTACTGGTTATGTAAAGACATTTAAGAAGAAAAACAATTTAAAAATTTCTAATAAAATATAATATACTAAATAAAAATAGTTTGCGCTCTCTAAGGCGCTGAGGTCATTACCCTCATAGAAGCAGTTGACGTTAAAGCGAAAACAAAAACCTTTACCTAAATAATATAAATTCAACCATCTTTATGAGGTGAATGACCTCCGTAGCGCCGTACAGATAATAATGTTAATTTTACTATTCGAAATTTTTAAATTATTTTCTGCCTATGCGTCTTTACATAACCAATAGATCATAATATGCCCAAAATATTCGTAATTAATTTTACCAAACCTTTTATAAAAGCACATGTCCCAATTGACTGACTGGCGTTTAGACGTTAACCGGCGCACGTAGCCGTAACCGCTAATCTATACTAATACAATAAAGAGGAATGATTTGTTTTGTTTGTTTGCATCGAATAGGGTCCGAAACTACTTTTCCAATTTTGACGAAATTTGGCACATATATAGAGTAGACCACGGGGAACGACTCCTTTTTATAGCGGCAAAATGTACGGTTCCCGTGAGATAATTTAATATAAATTGAGAATAAAATTACGAGTATACGATTTCTAAACAGTCTTTAGGGCTCCGTACCTAAAGACTAATAACGGGACCTTATTACTGAGACTTCACTGTCCGTCTGTCCATCTGTCTGTCACCAGGCTGTATCTCATGTACCGTAATAGCTAGACAGTTGAAATTTTCACTGATGATATATTTTTGTTCCCGTTATAACAACAAATACTAAAAACAGAATAAAATAAAAATATAAGTTCAGTTTCACATACAATAATCGTGTTTTTACGGTTTCGTACGGAACCTTTCGTGCGCAAGTCCCACTCGCACTTAGCCGGTTTTAAGAAAGCTTTTCAATATGATGGCAAATATCAATTTGCTCCATAAAGTTATCTCTTATCAGCACAATATTCAAATATTTTAGTTAAGTATGTGCTTTTTCATAAGTTTATGAAAAGAGGTTGTATTTTAAAAATTTTGAACGTCTTTAATAAGTTCACATATTATTAAGAGCTTAAGAAAGTTCTTTCAAAGTTTTCAATGAAAATTTTGATAGACGACGTGGAAGTCGAATCTTTGAATCTTATTACAATATTTTAACTTTTGAAGTTACTATCAAAACTACGTAGGTATGCCCCGGAACTGGCGATTAGTACATACGATTAATATCAGAGGCCCAATTCTCGTATTTAACTTAGACTTCTAACTTACCGTCAATTCATTATAAATTAATCATCCTGTTATCATAAATTGACCGAAAGTCGGTATTCTACACTATTTTAGTACATTTAAAATCCCGATTAAAATTACATTGACTGTAACACATAATTTTGGCGTTTACAAAGACAGTGGTTGCTTGACGTTTGTACGATCCAGTGTTGCCAATTACTATTGTCAGTTAAGGCGCGTCTCCTGCTCGGTTTTTTTTTAAACATTACTCAAAATCATCGAAATTGGCGCGTGGCATTGCACATTTGTGTACACATACACAACGTTTTTGTCCTCCGAGACGGACGGAAAACATTCGCCGCGCGGGTGGAGAGGGGAAGGCTTTAAATGTGATTTGTGCGTACAATAAATATTTTATGTTATGACATCCCCTCATGTCAAAGTGAAAAAAGAAGACATTTCGGTTCGTGTCAAATTGTGGTTCGCTCGATCTACAATCAAGCTTAATTAATAATAAATTAATTAAGCTTGTTCAATAATAGTAATAATAATAATTGAATCGCGTTTGTTTGAAGTTATGTAGATTGACATAACTTCAAGATGAAGTTTCGACCAATCAGAGCGCGTTTGACGCTGGTGTAACGTTTACGAGTATACCGGTTTGGCAGTTTTAGTGTATCGGGACTCGATTGTAATTGTATTATTGCAGGTTTTATTTAGCAGAAAGAAAAAAACCTTTTGGTCTACGCGATGATATTTCTACTAAATATATAATGTATATTAAATAAAATATTGACGGCCTCTGAGGCTCAGTGGTTGAGCTCGTTAATGCGCAAGCCGCATCGCATCGCAGCTCGCCGGATCGCGAGATCGAATCCTGCCGAAGGAACAAAAAAAGTTCTGTGAACCAGGGTCATGGATGTGTATTAAATATGTGAACTATATAATAAAAACCTTAAATATAATATGTATAACTTAAAAGTATTATATATACTTCCCGTTGTCTGGTCCCCGTAGCACAAGTTCTTCGAGTACTTAGCACGGGGCTGGATTGACGTGGTGTGAAACGTCCATAGATATTATTATAATATTATTATTTGAAACCTACAAAGTATATTTAAACTTTTTAATCTCTATTTTTTAAGACGACATATTTATTAAATAAGACTGTTGAAGAATTCCACCTTTATCTCCTAGCTCTAGCATTGCTAGCGCATTCAATCTTAAAATATGAGATGCTGCTCTTTGCCCGAGTGTTCTCAAAGTGGGGAGCTAGGCATTAGGTATACTCAAAGCAATTCGATTTCTGCCTTTTTAAAATACTGCTCTTTTTTTTGGTTATTTGCGGACTGCGGTCTTCGATACAAAATTATTTTTTGCATTTCTGCAATTATTGATTTTTGTATGTCGTGGTACTTCAATTGAATTTCCATTGAAATTTACCTTAGCCTTTTGATTTCACTTTGTTGAAGGTTTAACGTGTATTTGGGTCTTGTTATTCAATTAAGAGATCAAAGATTTTGACCGGAATCGAATTGACTAAATTTAACTGAATCGATTTACAGGAAATACAAATTAGTTCTAATCAGGGATTCGAAAGAATCCGAAACAAAAGAGTTACACTTACTATTTAATCTTGTTTGTTTTTGTTTGATTAAATTTTTATTAAAAACGCTATTAATACAGAAAGTTACCAACAAAGTAAAAAAATCGGTTGTCTGTAAAGTCGGTTTATTGACGATAGTTGAACATGACAACGTCATAAGAAATGAGTCATGTTTAGCGAGGTAACGCCGGTAACGCCGCATGAGTCATGTTTTTTCGTGCGTGCAGCCGGCTCCATCGAATTATAAGACGTTATCACGTCAAAAATATCCTTAGTTCATAGATATGTCAATGTCAGGTGTACTTTATTGTCATAGCCGAATAATGTAAACTATTATCTATACTAAGATTATAAAGAGGAAAAGTTTGTTTGTTTGCACTAAATGGGCTCCGAAACTACTAGACCGATTTTGATGAAATTTGGCACAGATATAAAGTAGAACACGGGTTAGGATGTAGGCTACTTTTTATCACGAAAAATGTACGGTTTTCGCGAGATTCACTTTTGCGTGCACGATGTCGCGGGGAACATCTAGTTAAATATAAAACATTTCCTTCAATAGCCAAATGATCTTCTACTATTACAAATGTGAAAGTTTGTGAGGATGGATGGATGTCTGTATGGATGGATATTGGTTTGTATTCGATGAAATCTGGTATGTATGGTAGGCTTTGGATTAAAACATAGGCTACTTTTTATCCCAAAGAAGTATCTACAGTTTTCCCGTGGGATACTCGATACAAAAAGCTAGTATATTAATAAAGACTAATAAATACTCTACATACAGTGCTAAGGCCACTCGATCGTTCGAAGTCACTGTAACGCGAGTTAAATAGACGGACACTTACTTATTTAACCTTTTTTTTTTTGTGTAACAATATGAAAACATCGGTGACCCACTTCACGAAAATAACACCTGTAACGGTGTAGCTGTCCAAGCATCTCTCGGTATGTAATTTTAGTCTACTAGGTCAGTATACAGCATCTAGAAGTGCGCGACGTTGAAATATGATTACTATAGTTATATTTTTAACACGAATAAAAACTGAAATTAATGTTAAAAAATATATTTGATTTCAGTATTAAACTACAAAAATTACCTAATATTATTACCTTGTTTGATATAATATTATGATTTATTTACTCCTTAAAGGTACATTTGTTTATTGTGTAAATCCTTACTAATATTGTAAACGCGAACGTTTGTAAGAATGTATGGATAATTGTTTCTCTTTCACGCAGTAACTACCAACAAAAACGGATTTTAATGAAATCTTTTATGGTAGTTGTTTAGACTCTGGATTAACGCATACTTTTTATCGCAACATAATGTATGATTCCGGCGGGATTTCTTTTTGCACGTACGAAGTCACGGGCATTTCAAGAGAAATTTCCGTAACTTCGTACGTGTGGGTGTAGATATAGGTAAAGTAGGTATATGAGAATGACCAGCAGTATTCAAATCCACCACAAACACAACAGTCATCGCAAGGAAATTGCCCTAATGTCGTTTCTAATCTACGAAAGGTTATCTCAATCAATAGGGTAGAAAGTTCTAGAGTACAGGATAAAATCATACTTTGTTTGGTTTGAAAAACAGACTAATACCCGAAGGTAGAGAAAATTTAACTGTCCGTTAACAAGGGACTTGAACCTAATTCAATCTCCAAGGATTTTATAAGGAATTCTTATTTTACTGAATCGTACATTAATTATTATAAAGATTCGGTGTTGATTTACATATAAAGAATTCAAGGGACCTCCTTCAAATATAATGCGGCATTTACACGGATGGGTATATTTAACACTATTGTATATATTATTTTCAGTGTAGTGTTTGGCTTGCAATGTTTGGCTACAGCAGCCGCCATAGTCGTTCAACCTGCCTGAGTACGTAAGTGATTACCACCGTCCATCTACCGGTCTGTAAATCTCTATAACTCTGTTAGCAATATACTCACTTAGCAAAACACAAAGTGTGCAAGTATCACGCAAGTTTTCTGTGAAGCCGTGATATCTGTCGAGCTTTTCATGCCAAAGTATGGGCACTGTGAGCTGCTATTATTTATAACATAAAAAGCAATTGTTATCATATCGGCTCAGCCACATCATATCAATATTCAATTAAGTTTGCAGATATCGTGATAGGGCCTAGACACTGTTTAGTTTCGTGTTAATGAATGTTATGATAGCGTTATTATTATCAGAGCTTTTAGCTATGTTGTTAATAATAGAACTTACGTGATATTGTTACTTATTATTAAATATCAACATATTTTTAAATAAATCATAGTTAGTTAATAACATTGTAAATTATATTATACTATATAGATAATAATAGTTCAGCAACTTGAAGTACTTTTCCATTAAGAATTTTGCCGTTGGCAAGGAAGGCAAAATCTCTAGAAGGTTTTGAATAACCTTTTTAGGGGACGAAAGTTTTCTAACTCATCGAAACCTGTTTTAATGGAAATAAATAAATAATGATAATCTATTCAAATACTAATGATGTATGTGAATAACTGTAGTATTGTCTGAGCACATTTAGGCAAAATATCCATTTATTTTTATCTAACAAGAAATAAAACAAGAAAATAAAGTAAAAGAAATCAATGAGGTAAGTACAGATACTTACATTCGATGTTAATTAATTTTTAATTTATTTAACCTATTAATTTTTAAGTTCAGTAAAAAAAAGGAAAATTTAACATTTGGATATGTTTATACGTATAAAATTCCTATTAATGAAACATAGGAATGACTCTTAAATTTTTCATAATCATTCATTTCTTTAATTCCTCTGACTAAGTGACTAAGTTAGACTAAGTAATAACTAAGTAATCGTAAAAGGACCAGTTCATTGTAGTCGGAAAGGAACTTCCAGAATAAAGTTCATTCGAATGCTGGATTTTTATTAATTCCAGCTCACACTTCAGCGGTGTCTGCTAATTGTTAGTATTCATCGCATAGAGCTTAGATAAGTGCACCTTGGAGAAACTGAGCTAATTAATTCTAATTGAGCATATTGAAATTCAAAGTCTCGTTTTCAGTGTTTTCTAAGGCGATAGGTACAAAGATTATTTTCAATATTCAGTAAAAATAGTTTTCATATTTTCAAAAATACGCAGGAGTTGTTTACTAAAACTAGGTGACTAAATTTAAAGAAGAAATCGTAAAAGATTATACAAGAATATCAAAAAAACTAGTTTAAAAATGTATTGCTTTCAAAGTTTTAATTACGCTAGTACTCTACGGTCATAAAACAACGAAGCTACGCGCAAGGTTTCTTGTCGATGCATAGATAGCGCATATTGCACCGTGCGCTTGTTTCGAAATTCACATTATGTAGAAGGACGTCGGAACTAGCCATGGCCGTGTCCCACATGCTATATAGTTCTCGTAACCATGGTAACCTTATCACGGAAGGGTTAACATTATTATAAGGTTATTCCAGAAAATTCCATTCGTAGCGATGCCTTACTGTGAAACGCTTTTATGTTGTTTAATATTGGCTCAGTTATACAAGATGTAGGGTTCCCTTATGTCCAGAGAACCCTTGGCGAAGGATGATGGCAGTATCGACGTCATCTTAATTACATGATGCCCGATGAGGCAATACGTCAGAGGGGTTGTGGTAGTCACAATAGTTTCCATGGCCCCGCCAAAAGCGTGAAGAAGGACATTGGGGGGTTTCAGTTGATAAGCCCGGTGAAAAGCACTATGGGGAGTCCATCATAACTCTGCGATCCTCTCCCGGGGTCGCAGGGTATGCGTAACGCTTTTACTCTCAAAAAAAAATACAAGCTGAAATTATGTTGAAACATTATAAGGTAACATACTTAAATAAATCGTAAACGGTTCATTATGCTGTAATCTTTGCGATACGATATTAATCATATTTTTTTTCTTTTGATAATAGTTGTAACTTTTGCTATATTTTTCTTGTAAACCTAAAAACCAAGCAAACCGAATATAACTTAGTTTTAATCTACGAGCAACGTAACTGCACGCTAAGCATTACCACCGTAGAAATGGTTCCTTTCTACAGAAAAATAGACAAAATAACAGATTGACAAAGGATAGCTGTCGTTTTGTCTACATTATCTTTCAGTATGTATATTCTTGTGTAGAGAAAACGCATTTCAATGGTGGTGATCAGTGATGTTTATAAATCTTGCGGTAAAATTCTTGGGCGTAAACATCTCTGAAACAGTTATTTAGTATTGTCTGTCTCTTTACAAACCATTTCACCTAAACACCCAAACAATACAGATTAAGTAAATTGGGGGAATCACAAAAGTTTTCCCACAGCCTTTCCTCGTATTGTTATAAAACATTTTCGTGTTGTATTTAAAATTCCTAATCTTTACGCCTCACTTTCGTCCATTGTTTATTTTGACACACGTTTGATTCAGTAAACTGCGATCAGGCTTCAGGAATGTTCCAGAAGCTACATTTGCTATATAAACGTAACGTATTATTTTTAAAACACTATTCAACACAAACATTACGACTCTAGCCTATCTGAGTAAGCTATGTATGACTTAGAAGGTTTTCTAAGGTTTATAGTGGGGCGTTGCAGTTTAAAAGTATTTTCTTTTCATAAACACGATAAACTTCCAATAACGCGAAAGTGTATGCCTATTTTCTATATGTATGGTTTTCTCGTCTTTATAGCCGAGAAAGTTATGAAAAAAAGATAGCACGCATTTTTATTCTTCTATTACCTCTCCTTCTTTGCGACATTAAAATTATGCTCCTTCTTTCTTTTTACGAAATGAATATTTGATTGAAACAGCATTGCGTTCATTTATAGGTCTTAGTAGCCAGCTGTATTTAACGTCGTTATTTTACAGGATTACAGTGCGAAATTATATATTATAGAAATTATTACAGAGAAACAGCATTATAGAATAGTATTACAGAGAAACAGTATTATAGAATAGTATTACAGAGAAACAGTGAACGATCATAACATTTCTAATGGCGTCATGCACGCCACATCTTACCTTGAAGTTTGATAGAATCTTTTGTTTAATCGATAAGCTTTTTAGAAAATAATGAAACGTATCCATAGGAATACTGCTTCAAGGAATTATGAAGCTTAATAGCATGAAACTTCCAAGGAAATATTAAAACCTAAAAAAAAAGTCTTCCACCGTGCGCTTTTCGCGTAACTTTCTGCCGCGCACTGAAAAACTCTGGAACGAACTGTCACCAGCAGTATTTCCGGACCTATACGACCTGCAAACCTTCAAGAAGAGAGCGTATTCCCTCTTAAAAGGCCGGCAACGCACCTGCAGCTCTTCTGATGTTGCGAGTGTCCATGGGTGACGGTAGTTGCTTACCATCAGGTGACCCGTTTGCTCGTTTTCCCCCTTATTTAATTTAAAAAAAAAACCTTCTTTGATAAATAGCTCGATTTAACTAAATATGTTGGTAATAAACGTTGGTAAATTATTTATATTAGTTTTCACTACACGAGGAAGTATAATATTTATAAAAAACTCGAGCATGAAAAAGCAACCAATAACTTTGCTGCCTATTACCAATAATAATAACATAAACATAGTAATATACAATATGACATAAAATAATAGTAATATTAACAATAATAACATAAACATAGTGTCAACGTCATTACAGGAAACCGCTACCGGGAATTTCGGTAAGCAACGTCGCTGCTTTTAATAATAATATTGTGGTCATACGTACAGTTAATTGATTCTACTTACAACCCTCAGTTGAATTTGGACACCTTTTCAAATTATATTTTCATATCTCTATATAACACGCTTGACCTAAAATATTAAAAAACTACCCTTCTGTTACTTTTGAAAACATAACATACCCTAATTTGAATATAATTTTCATTAAAATTCATCTTGATATTATAATTAGGAAAACAGTTATTGTTGAAATAACAAGATTTTACAAACTTTATTATTAATCAGAAAAATAAGTCTAACCGCGAATAAATTTAAATATAATATGATACTTGTATGTAAAAAAATGAATAGGAATGAAGAAAAACATTTCTAAGTTTTCACAGTTACGATTAATACCTACCTACAAAACAACTTTCAGAAGACAATTTTTGAACATTTCGAGACGTAAGTACATGTCTATACGACTATGATTCTTAAACAGCTAGGGATGACCCTAGTCAATATAATTTTGAGTTAAAAATAGCAACTGAAAAATAAAACTAGTTTAAGGCAAGGGCTTCTTTTTTGTGGTATATTAATACTGTATCTATTTAATTAACAAGAACTAAACGTAATATTGACAGACTTAATATGACATACTACTGCACTGTATTAATGTAATATTATCTCATATTATATCTGTAAATAGCCAGAACGTAGAGTCTTGCCCTCGGACCCCTTGTAACGATTAGGCACGCTCTACAAATTTTGCTCTAAAACACAAAATATATTTTCTACACAAAATGGCTGTCGTCTGTCAACTCAGTTCTATTAACTTTAAATTATAACAGTATTTCATATAAGTTAATTTTTTACCAAATTGAAAGCCGAATGCTATAAATTTTTCATTTAGGTATAGCAAATATTGTGATGTGATATTATGTATAACATATTTTTTATGTGATAAAATACGTTTTTCCACTGTAAAACAGCCTTTTTAATATGGTTCTTGTTCACGGTTCAATATTCTAAAAACTACAATAACATCTACAGCGTTATTGTAGTTTTTAAAATATTTAATACACGTAAAATAAATAATAAGGGAAAAAACGGCTTCTTTATCGGTTTTGTTCAACATAATTTAGTAGGTAGTGTCATACTGTCATGACGTTGAATAGGAGTCCACTATGGTATATATAATAAACAAAATTAAAATATGAATTATAAAAAAAAAGTACCTTAAAAAAAGACTAGATTAAATGCGGCTCATCCCTTTGGGAGCTACGAATTACGATGCCACGGACAGACACAGGATAGACACACAGACAGTAAAAAACATATTGTGGCGGACCAATGTAGCACCACAATCCTGAATCGCACTATCAAAGTTTTCTAAGATCGGCGGTATATATACAACACCTGAAACGACTACAAGTGGGGCAGTGGGGCCCACCCAGGTAATAGTAGGGATTGCCCAAAGTTTCGCAAGGTGTCAAGGAAACTGCGAGCAGACAAGACCCGCCTCTCCCCCCCCCCCCGCGCAAACTATAACACGCCTCCCCCCGTGCAGGAGGCCCCACCCCCTCCGCCAACTTCAACATCCTTGATGGCGGAGGCCAACGACTGCACTCCCAGACGCGTCGCACCCCCGGACTCCGACTCCTCCGTACGGAGGATAAAGAAGCCGAGAACGAGAACCAGGAGGAAAGATGCCGCAGCCCCTAAGGCCACCCCCTGTGTTGTCGCCTCACCCCCAGCCAGCAGCCAGGAGCTGGAGCCACCCATGCTCGCTCTATCGCAGCCAGACCACACGCGGGACTCACAGCGCTCCCCGCGCACCTCACGCTCTCTGCGCACCCCACGCTCCTCGCGCACCTCCAGTGCCACCTCCTCGGCTACCACAGCCGTGGAAATAATTGCTACCTCGGAGCCCGCAAACCACGCGGTCGCCCCGCAAACCCGGCCTCCGGTGTCTCCCTCGCTGCCCCAAAAGTCGGTGCAAAGCGAGGCCCCCTCATCGACTGCAGAGCTGCTGCAGTCTCTCCTCTCCCTGGCCGTGAATTGCGTCCAGAAGGTTCTAGCCGGGGAGGAAGTCTTCCCTGCTATCATGCAAGCCCTAGTACAAGGCACCCCCATCGTAGCCGCTCTCACACAGATCTGGCTCCCCAGGCCCTAGCCCGGACCCGCGTCCAGATATCTCCGGCATCCAGAAGCTCCTACAGAGGAGCCGACTGTGACTGCCGGAGATCTGCGCCGCGCGTCCCGGACCCGGGACACTCGCGTGCTATGCACCGCCCCCCCGCGTTTTTAATGTAAATAATCCTCTCTTAAGTTACAGATCTCCTGTTTCCTCGAGCGAGCGGAAGCCACGTGCCCGGTCAATTTGCCGACCCGCTGCCGTGGCATGCCCGTCCGCCAAACGGCGCCCGCCTAGCTGACACCAGACGCTGGGAGCATCCCGAAACCACGCTACCGAGACGCCCCCAAGCGCGGTGCGCCCCCCAACTAGCATCGTTAGATCGTTGCCCCCCCGCACCTACCCCGCATCGGTTATAAAAACCGGCACAACTACCTTCTGTGCGCCCGGAGTATGACGTGGGGCAGCCCTATTGCCCAACACGTCAGCCCCGTGGTAGCTTTTCCCCCCCGACATTAAAAGTCTGGGGCCCGGGAACACCTTTCCCCCCTTCCTATCCCAGGTCGCTTGCTTCCACGGTCCGGTAAACGCGGCGCGTGAGGGAGTGGACCCATACACTTTTCCCGGCCTCCGGGTCGGGACCCCCACGCGCCGTTTGGAGCCGACCGCCGGTCCTGGTCGTGCCTGGTTTGGCAATCGTCACTCCCATCGTACTTTTGCTCCGCCACGGGTTTCCCCCGCGTTCTGCCGCGGGGGGTCTTCCCTAAAACTGACTCTATGCGCCCAGTACTCGTACTGGGCGCGTCATCCCACCCCAATTAGAGGGGCTTAGCCCCTGGTATTGGTTTCCCGCCGTAAGGCCCTTTTCAGGGGCCCGGCGTGCGAGAAGAGTCTCCTTCTCTGGCTACAAGTGGGCTTCGGCCTGACCGAGTACAACACCTCGCTCGGCCGGAGATTTCCCTTTGGGGCATCCACTTTTCCCACAGTATATTACCCATCTGTTTTCTCGGGGTATAAAAATATTCCAAATATCTCAAAATTGATGGCCGCTAAAAGTAAACAATTTTCAATCAATTTATTTATTTTAAGTATTTCGAAGCGATTGCTTTGATAGCTGTCGAGTGTCGTTATTTCACGAGTGTTTTACATATTCATGATGCTTTACGGAATTTAAAAGTTAAATTTGCTTGTGATTCAGATACCTACTTATACATTGTGTATAAGTTATTTTGTATTCCAAGGCGTCCAGTGCAAAAAAGGAATGCGAAACAACGTCTCAATTTTTGTTTAAAAGGGTTTTTTCAGATACCATAGAGATAAGATCTTTTTGACGATATTTTCACTCTATGGTCGTGGTAACTTCAAAGCGCAATTATTAAGACAATACAGTTGTTTTGTTAGTAAGTAAAAGTGTGAAACGTTAAATAAAAGATCGATATTTTTCAGATTAAAATTTTACATAAATTAGATAATTGTGGGGAAAATAAAACATTGACGATAGGAACCATTTTCAGTGTTTTATTACGATTCAAACCGGTCAAGTTACAGATACTTTTGAAAAAATAAAGAACAAATGGCTTAATTGAAAAAAAATACATATAAAAAAAATCGAAGATGACTTTTCTTCACTCCGATCTACGTTTTGCGGTTTGACTTTGTTCTACCACCCGGTAATTTATCTTTCTCTACATAACTAGGTCTTAAACTTATAATTATATTTTAGCTACCTAATTTGCTACAGTGAGCACTGAGCAGGGAACTGGTGGTATAAGAGTGAAGCGAGCTGCACCAGTGACAGTCCTTTGTGTTGTTTATCAATAATTCTCATGCCGACTGAGCGCACGCTTCGTATCGAGACGGTTGAACGTTTAAACAGTTTATTAGCGTAATAAGTATTTTAATGATGTAAGTATTTTTTTAATGCGTTTGTTGATTAATGTTGTCGTATACTACATACAGGTCGAGATACTAATGATAGCGCGTTCTCAGTTCTTACACTTATGCAATTTCTTATATACAGTGTGTTTAAAAATATAAAAATATCATTGAAAATTCAATATTCTCCTTTGGATTATATAAAGTTGGAGGGTTTAAATATTATTCGACTAAATATTATATTAAATGGTTGTACAACCCTAAAGTTCTAATTGGATGAGGTAGCCTAAAGAGCAGCTGAATAATTACATACTTTTTTATACTTAAAACTGCGTGTTTGAAAGTATATATCCAGTATGTTTCTGGCATGTGCTCGATTTATGGTGGTTTTACGAGTTAAGTGACCTACAGGAGGGATTATGGACCATAGCAAATTAAGCGGTTCATATTATAGATCAATGGCTCAGTCATCCAAAGCGATGAATTATGAGCTAATTTATATCATTGACAAAGTATTTTCACTTATAAAACAATATTCACAAGTAACGAGTTATACTAAAATATTTCACGTATTTATATGTAACCTGTATATTTCAAAGGTATTATGTACCCGTTAGTAACATTTAAACTTTGACCCTTGACATCTTAAAACATATTAAGTGATTGTAACCTAATTACTTGTAGAGGCGCGCGCGGTGGGGATCGAAGTTCGTTACCGATCAGCCCTCAATCTGCCTGGAATAAGGTCAACTTCAATTCCTATCAAAATATCATACAGCTTAATTATTAAATTTTTGGTTAATATCATACACCTTACTATTAGACGAAAAGTGATTTACTACAAAAGTAATAGTAAACCTTGAAACTTTAAAACAGAAATAAGATACTATTTATTATTAATTTAATTCATAGCCTTGTTATTAAAGTGTACAATTTTAGCACTGTAATTATTATTACCGTATTTAAAATGTCCTAACTGACACCTCGGAGAAAGAAATGACAACTAATTAAAAATAGTTGGCACGAGGACTCAATTTTTAACGAAATAATAAAAAAAAATCACAAATCTAAAAATGGCATGGACTAACCAAACGGGTAAAAATGATAGACGAGACATAATATTATAGGTGAAAGAAACACAATATTAATTGTAATTAATATAAATTAAAGTACAATATCGGCAAAGTTTCCGTTTTCTAAACATTTTCCTTTGCACTAGGGCGCCTCAAAATATTTAAACATATAGGAAGTGACGTGACGTGGACGTGGTCGAACGTAAGTATGTGTGCGTACACACGATTCAACGGCGCAGCTATGCTATTTTAATCTTATGCCTGGTCGAGTGGTAACTTGTTCGGTTGTAGTACATAGGGTATTTTAAAATTGAAGCCTGCTATGAAGGCCAATGCGGCCTACGATAATAGGCGTACGACGCGTAGTTCGATTGTTGACATCGTAGTTCAATCGGTTTTCATCAAATGGCAGTAGTTTTTGACGTGACAACGTCTTATAATTCGATGGAGCCGGCTGCAGGCACGAAAAAACATGACTCATGCGGCGTTACGTCGCTCTGAGGCGTTCCATTTATTATTATGACGTTGTCACGTTCAACTATCGTCAGTGAACCGACTTTGCAGACAACCGATTTGTTGATTTGAAAATTTGTCTAATGTTGCATGTCCTTAGTAAAATACGTATTTGATTATTACAGCGAAATCGTGACATTCATACTATATTGCTCGATATAATTCCTGTACGTACGTAAGTGTGAGTAAGAAACTACAAAGTAATCCGAAAACATGCGATAAACAATCACGAATATGGCGGAGATGTGAAAATAGTACAGAATACGAAGAATAACTATTTCGGATATAGTTTTATTGATGTAATAATATGATCCCTAGTCACAACAATAGTACGTGATTTGCCGAGAGTGAAACTACCCACGTGTTTTATTCCTGCTCCGACTGACTCATAGACCCCGGCTATAAGCTCCGTCTTTAGTCCAGGACTGTGCTGACTGATTTTCAGAGACTGCGTGCAGACAACGTTTGGAGTCCACATGTTTCAACTCAACTATTTACAGTCTCACAATTGTACAATGGACTAGAAATCTTAGACGTCGCTACATTTAAATCAATACCTAACAACTCGTAAGTATCATGTAAATCAATACTTAACGGAAAAGCTTCAATTTAGATATTATAATACAATCTTCAGAACAACCATAGAATCAATTGTCGCATTATTTGCGACGTTTTAGAACGGAGCTAAACAGATCGACAGACTGAGGTACAATTTATTTATAATGGCAGTGTGTTTTTTAATAATAACATTTATAATAATAATATAATAATATACAATTTGTAATAAAATAAGTAGCTGTGAGACAATATGATATTTAAAATGCTGGCTGAAAATTAAATAACTGTACCTACCTATCTGTTGTAGCCAATATATGTTTAATAAATGTTGAAAATCGAATAAGTGTAGTCGAGCTTTAACTGTGTCTATCGCAAGTCATAACCATATTTCGTCGATGCAGGTTGTTCGTAACGTAACATCGTTACAAACTAACATCGTAATATACTACAATGTAGTATGTACAGGACGAAGACATTGTGTTTGCTTAACTATTCAGTTCGTGGTTTCAGTTATTGCGTCGCGAAAGTTAGCACTGTTTGAATTGTTACCACATTTTTTCACTACACGTGTATAATTTTCACCGTTTTCACTTTTATAAACTCAAACTGAAATATATTTTTAATAAAACTTGAATTATTTCAATAATAAATATAATTTCTTTCATAGAAAAAAACCATGTATAAAGTTACATCGGTTTTTTCTATTCTTCCTTTCTACTGTTTTAAGTCATAAATTCGGTTAGTCACTATCGCATATCTTTTCTACGACATATACATACGTAAGCTACGTATGTATTTTTGCCAATTGGGCCAAATTATGTGATAAAATGGGAGTTAATTCGCGTGGTTAATCGTCACCGAAGTAATTTACATGATAAATTTGCCGAGCGCATTGCAACGGCGCGGCGGCGCGGTGACAATTCAATGGCCATGAGCTGCTCGTTTACGACTTACTTCTTTAAGTTAGATCGTATTACATTCGTGAACAAGTCTAGAATCAATTTTATTAACATTTCATGCACTTTGAATGAATGAATGAGTCCAATATCAAACATCATATTTATTGATCAATCAATCAATAAATACATTTAAACAAATTATAGACTGTATGTTCTAAATACCTCAGCTGTTATAATTTTTAACTACAAGCAGATGAGCACGCGTTCGTGAGCTAAGCACAAGAGCAGATTAGGGCCAGCCACTAGGCACGGCGATCTGGCGCGGCGTCGTGACGTGCATTTTTACGGCGACGTCAATTTGCACGTTACGTCAACGCACCGTGCCGCGACACGCGCGACGTCGTGATGTGGACATGTACATAGGCCGTCAGTCGCGAGCCCCTGCTAAAGGTATGAAAGGAAATAAAAATCTTGAAGAATTACGCCAATTATTATCATAAGAACAAACCAGCTCTTACAAGAACACTTCAGTGAATCGCGAGAAAAACTTTTCCTTTCTATTCGCAATCACCAGCACTTTTCTTTATGATCTCACTTTGTTTCGTCTTTATCTTTAAAATTAAAACAATTTATAATATACGCTTAACTTTAATAGGGATGTTGTCAAGTATGGAATATCACATTTTTATAAATAAATTTTTTAAAATTGTTGATTAAAGATACATAAATCTAAAAGAAATATTATAAGAAAATAAAAAATATTGCCCATCTCTTTCTCGCAAAACGATTTGTTACGTCACTAGTTGCTACCGCCATACATTTTGTGATGACAAATGTATGGCGGGTGCAACTTGTGACGTCACAGGCCGATATATCGCTCTCTTTCATATTGTAAATTTAAATTGTTTGTATCTTCGTTATTTTTTAAGATATACGAAAATGGATTCTAGATTGTTTATTAACATGTTGTCTAACATCGAATAGACGAAAAATATTTTTTTAGGCAACATGTGCTTATTGAGTGAAACTGTGTATGTGAAATAGAACTCATATTATGTATGTTTCTTTAAATGAATGCGGTGACTTACCCTATGTGCTTTCATTCACTGTAGTTATTTTATACATTTTCTTATAGTCAAAATCACCTTTTAAAATCTACTAAATAGTAACTCAAAGAATTTAAAATATTCAACGTTCTTTAGCTGCGGTACTTTACTTAACATTTCATTTTTAAATACAGAAATGTGATGCACAAAATCGAGGGTAACATTTCGGAGTAGCACATATTTTGAGAGTAAAACATACTTTAAATATGTGTAAGCCAATCCTTGTTAAAGGCGTATAAGCGTATATTTTTGTAACGGCATAATAAAATAAATAGATTTATATAAGAAGTGAAGTATTCGGGCCATGTTTAATTCGGGCTTATGATGCGGGTGTAGTTTTACAGGCTCCCGCGGTCTGATCGACACAAAGCTCTGGTACTAACGGTCTATTACCCAGGTGTTTCGTGTATTAATTGTGGTATGCCAATTATTACTGGGAGTATTAGCAATAGGCTGACAAATTTCATACTAAAACAATAGTAATCCTTCTCGGTGTGAATTCATCTCTTTGTGATGTTTATTCATAAAATTGAATACCAAATTGAAGGACCGAAAAAGTAGTTTGTATCTTATATTTGCTTCGGGGTATAAGTATAGATATTGTAGTGTTTATAATGGGATGCAAGCACAATGTAAGTAAACTTACGGGAGATTTGATAAAAATCGTAGGTACCTACATTCTTGGAAAGCAATAAAACTTAGTGAGGCTTATTAGTACAATTTATCAATTAGGTATCTAATAATTATTACTGACAAATAGGCGAAGAAAAGGTCAATATTTAGGGAAGAGGCGTAGGGAACCTCCGAGTTGCGTACAAAATGACCTTAAGCCGTGTTGTAATAATCAATATGAAAACCTTATCATGATATATTTATGTTACGGGCCTAATCTTGCAATTTTCGATGTAGGATAAGGTACTTAATGTCTATTGTATAGAGTTCAAGTTGAAATTCGCGTCTCATATTGCTGCTGATTGACTGATGTATCAACGCACAGGCTAAACCCTTAAGGCTAGAAATTTTAAATTTTGCACACGTATTTCTCATATGACGTAGGCTACCATTAAAGAAGGATTTTTCAAAATTCAACCCCCCAAGGGGGTAAAATAGGTGATAAAAGTTTGTATGAAACTTTTTATTTCTTGGACATATTTGCATGACTCTTCGTATGAATTGAGTAGGTACGGAAAAAATAATGAGTTACGTATTTCAGCGTTTTCTAAAATTTAGCCCCTAGGTGGGTAAAATACAAGATGAAAGTTTGAAACCTAATTTCACGCGGCAATAGTTCTATCATAGTTTTGATATATTTGGCGATGCTAGGTTTACACTTACAAAATATTCTAACCAAACCACACTATTTATTTACTCACGAATAAAAAATAGTGATGAGAATGAAAATCAAATTCTGCGTAAGCGTGACGCAAATAAAACCCGACAACTGACACCCTCGCTTGTCTTGACGCAATTGGATAATCTTTTACACTAAATATGCATTGCATACGTGTAGAGAATCAGAAAAAAAATCACTAAGTAGGTATAGCATTATGAGGTATAACATTGATGTTCCCATGATATTTTTCCTAGAATTCAAATAAAAGTTTATGCTACTTAAAAGTTGTTATACACAAAGACAGCTCCTAATACTTTATTCACGATTCGTTACGAAAAGTTTTTTTAGTTGAACAGCCTTCGTGGTCTAGTGGTTAGAGCTTGGCTCTGGTCGTGGGTTCGATTCCCGCATTGGAACAACAAAAGTTGTTTCCAAGTTTGGTTAGGATAATGCAGGCTGATCAGCTGATTGTCTGACAAGAAAGATGAAGATCCATGCATCTCTCTCTCTGATCTCTCGCCAGTCGTGTCGCTTATCCATCCCACTGGGTTATGATAGTAAAGGAAGAGAGAGTGCTCTTGTGCACTGCGCACAAACTTGGGCACTATAAAATTACTCCTGCGTAACTGGCCTGATTTCAATGAAACCGGCCACCGTCACCGAAATCGGTGTGTGGAGTTATTAGTTGAACTAGTGATGCGAAAAGCCAAAAAGTTACACTCGAATTAAATTACGATTAACGCGAACTAGTTTCAAGTCGGTAATGGAATTATAGTTCAACACAAATATCGAATATTGAAATGACATTTCAATCTTGGAGTAGCAGAAGTTGGCGCTACGACGTGACTATAATTAATATCCTCGAACCACTGAACCGTTACACCACGATGTATTGCACGGCTTGTAACGAGAAGTGAGTTCCCCAGTTTCCTTTGAAAAGTTTGGATTGATAACGTCACCTTTGATTTTACAATTACTATTCGTATTAAAAAAATTATGTGAATCCTTTCTCTAATAATATTTACCTACATAATACTTAAACAAATTAATTTACAAAAAAAAAAAACATTTTTTACTCGTAATATTTTCTTTTGTCCAAAAAGTTATGTCATTTCGTAATGTTTGTGTCACTGTTCAAACTTTTTTATTATTATGCTGAGAGGTTTATCCAAGAATTAATTTCAGGAATTCTGTGACTCGTAGTTATTTTTTTTAATGAAATAAGCATTTCTCTCAAATGTCGTGAATTAAAAAAAAATCTTATACATTTTCATTTAAATTCATAATAAATTTACATTTTACATAGCGTTCATGACAAATTTACATTTTAGGATTAGCAGGTAAGTTAAAATTTACTCAACTACGAATTTTATCGGTTTAGTTAAAACTAACACTAATGAAAATTAAAAGTAAATTAACACTAATGAACCCAATTTAACTACCTACTTGATATTTTTACTAAGGTTACAAAATAATGGTTAGACAACCAGACATTAGTCGGTTTACGGACGATAATTTTACGCGATAACGTCATCACAAGGCGAACGCTTAGGCCGATCGTGCCTCTCTACCGCTTGTTCCGCGCTCTCGCTTGCACGCTCCGGTCAGGCGGAACGTGACAATTTTTCGTGCGTGCAGCCGGCGGCCGATGTCAGTACGACATTAAAAAACCATACGACAGTGGTAAACCAACCGTCCCAGGCACAGTATTTCTAGAGTGGTTACTTTGCTCGCAGAATACTGTATAAATAATCCAGTAACGGATGAAAAGGCCTAAGTTATCACGTCAGTAAAAAAATAAAGTAAACCCTTTTGAGATTCGTAATATTTTTCGAATTAGAATGAAAATAACGTCAGTGGAGAATTTCCGGACATGTTTTGAGTTATGGCTACAAACTTTCAATTTACGTCGTCGATTCGAATCGAAACGAAGTCGTTATGCAAATGGACGATTAATTAAATTGATTATCCAGATCTTATTCTAGCCCACAGTTGGGCTAGAATAAGATCTGGATAATCAACTTCTTTTTATCGTATGTATCATATGTATTATCGTATGTAGGATATTATAATTCAGTCGGCGCATTTCATATTATGTACCTAATATATATATGCAGAAGTATTTATGGTGATGAAGTCAGTGTTAATAATATGCAAATTGTATACAATATACATAAAGTTATATAATATATTATAGTGAGGTGTTTTATTTACGACTATTAGTAGCTCTTTGAAATGCCTTAGCAACAAAACCTACTTAGACAACAATTTCAAAACGAAAACTCACTGTGACATAACTATTAAACTAATATTTGCAAAACATTTATAAGAAATTGTCACATAGCCTCTGTATGTCGTAGAATTTTAAGTTACATTATACTACACTGCTAAATAATACTTAAAATATATGTCAGATACAAAAAAAATAACAACTTGCGGAGGTCCCAAAGAAAATATTGTACAGCCCATGTATAAGATATTGTTGTCTGTAAAACTATTAGAATTGATTTCTATGATTTTTTTAGTCCAGTTTTACTACGTACCTACTCATAAGTCACTTTTTAATTATAATTAAAATCCTATATAAATTTAAATATTAGTAAATTGTAAATAAAAACATTAAGAAAAAGTAATACCAGTTATTATTAACAAACAATTTTGAAATTCATTTGTTTGTAATTGTAGTTTCCTTGAACCGTGGCCGAGGTGGCAACAATTTTGTAATTGTTACAATACATTTACCTATAGAAGCCGCCATCTTTGAATTAATTACTCTCTCGTATTAAGAGTTTTTATGTACGTTTTTTTTTATATTTTTCAACGAAACGTGCATGTATCGTTTTGTGAAGTGATTAAAGTAAAATTTTGAATAAAATAAAAAATGTAGCGCCACGTCACGTCGCTTATCGTCGCGGTAAGAATCGACCCTTATGGCCGGTTTCTGACTTGAATTTGTCGGAATAGGTCAGTCGGACAGTTTTGAATTGATTAACTACCATAAATTAAAATAATGGTAGCAAACAAAAATGTAAATAATTGTCCTAAACAATGGTTGGGGGAACAAGAGGGGGAACAAGAACCCATAACAGGGTCATAAAAAACTTCCGACAAATTCACTGAATTGTTTTTGTAATTACTACAATATACTGATGTTTCGGAACCAACTGATTACTTTTACAGATTTAATATTCCTATTCGTTCTTGCTCAAGTTTAACAACCACAGTTTTATTTAAAAAACCCATGCAACATAATTCAACAAATTGAGAATAAATGCCGAGTTCGGTATATCGCAGTAAATATTTTCGGAGGAGCAAAAAAATTTATGCTCGTGGAAACAAATTTTCACATTTTAATATCAAGAGGGACTTTACTGTCATTCTCATGAGCCCGTAAATATTATATTATGTTGTGTGTTGCACAGTTTATTATACAGATATTTTTTATTAAATAGGACTGACAAATAAACAGCTGACTATAAACGATAACCCACGCCCATAAATACTCGAAACACTAGAGTTACAAGTATGTAACTCCTTGTGGCGGACCAATTAGTGCCACAATCCTGAATCGAAGTTTTGTAAGATCGGCACTACATACTTAGTCTGTCCAAAAATACTGCTACAATTAAAAATAAACAAAATATTACATTTGAATTTGGAATCTGTCATTTTTATATGATTGTTCATTGCGTTTTCTCATTTTGGCGCCAATACATTGTACAATATTTTGCGATATTAACGTGAAGCCCCTTAACAACACCATGTTCAATAACCAAGAGTGGTCCTTCCGGCGCCGGGTCATAAAGCTCGGTCTACGCCGCCTTTGTTGGAAACTAACGTTTCCGACTTCATCAGAGCTGAAGACTGGCCGTCGTCTAGTACCGATCTTAATCCGCTGGATTATGATTTATGGTCAGTTTTAGAGAATACGTCTTGCTCTAAACGCCATGATAATTTGGAGTCCTAAAACAATCCGTACGATTGGCAATGAAGAATTTTCCCATGGAAAGAGTGCGTGCTTCTATTGATAACTGGCCTCAACGTTTAAAGGACTGTATTGCAGCCAGTGGAGACCACTTCGAATAAGCTTTTTATATTTTAAATTGTTTTATATTTATATATTAAAGTAACACACTGTAAAAGTAATAAATGTTATTTGCAATAGAACATTTTTTGACGTGATAACGTCTTATAAATCGATGGAGCCGGCTACACGCACGAAAAAACATGACTCATGCGTTACCTGTTACCCGTTATCGTTACCAAGTACCGTTACCAAGTACCAGCGTTAGCTCGCATTGCCTTTACCTCATTAATATTATTATTGTTGTTGTTGTTGTTGACGTTGTTACGTTCAACTATCGTTAGTAAACCGACTTTACAGACAACCGGTATGTTTTTGTTTGTTTCAGTATTTATGGCAAGATTAGGTATACGACATCTGAAATTCATACAAGTGGTCTTCGGCCTGACGGAGCATACCGCCTTGCTCGATCGAAGATCTCCCTTAGGGGCTTCCACTATTCCTACATCCCCTTGTGTTGTAGTTTAAGCCACAATTCCCTAACCTAGCCTGAATCATTCGGCGAAACCCCAATGATTTCGCGCCGGTTTTCTGTGAGACCTATCTTTCCGATCAACTCGGCCCATTCGAAACACTCTCACGGTAGAAAAGATACGTCGAAATATGCCATAATGGATTTGGCAACCATTTGAGATATTGTAATGGCCGGACAGGTGGGCAGTGGATTACTAACGAGTGGTATTCGCCTGCCGATGTATGGCACTTAGGATTTCAGTGGTAATGGATATAATATAGATATATTATTACTACTACCTACAGATATATTATTCTGATTTTAGGGCATCTTGAAAAAAAACAAATGTGCTTAAATATTTAAACTTGAATAAAAATATCTGAACTCTTGCTCTTTTAAATAAATCAACGTTACTAGACGTAACTAACGCGAAAACAAGTTGTTGAAGTTCGCGAAGAGTATGAAATAGTAACAAATATTAAATACCTATCGGCTAGGTATAATATAATATAGTCTAAAAATCGAATTTATAAAACTTGTTACTAACAAAATAATACGACAGAATATATATTCCATAATGAAATGCATAGTAAAATTGACATAAATGTTGACAGCTGATATATTTAGCATGTCGCTCGATCTGACGTCCCATTGTTCTCAATCTATCTATCTATAATGCAGTAACGGATAAACCCAATTGTTCCCATCCTATACCCTATCCTAGTACAATCCCGACATTACGGAAATTCAGTTTAGTTTATTTTTAGATTGCGTTTTCTTTGTTGTAGATTTCGAACAATCTACTGTATTAGATGGAGAGCTACTAGGAAATTTAGAGCAGGTGCTTGAGTTGCCTCAAACCTGAAACCTTGTCCTATACTTCTCCTATTGTACCCCAACACGAGACTGTAGGACTGACTGGCTGAATCAATATAAAAAATTTTGAAGTAATTTTTTTTATCCCAAAAAATATGTTCGATGCAATTTGAAATTTTGATATAGTGCTAGTTTAATGTTTAAGGGAAAAATAAATCCAGAACATTTAGTCGGGGCTTTAAACTTTATATGACTTCATTATGAACAAAGGCAATAAATTTTTGCTAAACAAAAAATATTTGCTCATCAAATATAAAGAGTAATAATATTTGATTCCCTTTCATGAAAACATAGCGAGGACTTAATTCATTGTTTCGTTAAAAAAAATGAAGTTGTTTTAATATTTCATGATATTATCAATTAATTTTTCCCTTAGCGTGAATTTTTTAGAGGATATTTTTCCAAATTTATATTTTATTTTACGGAATCATTACAGTAATGTTAACAAAGAACAAAAAACAGACAGTAAACAGAACTGATAGACTTTTAACTACTGAAACTTAAATTGTTGAATTAACAATTGTTACAACTAAGTATAAAATTGGATCGTTTGTATCTTAGATAAAATGAAGATATTGTAGGTATTAGGTATTAAATACCAAAATATGGCTACATAATTTATAAGATTTTCTTGTCTAATATATATAGTTTCAATAGTTTTAACATTTTTATTAGTATTCAGTTCTGTTGATTTTCTGATTTTTTTATTCTAAGTCATGATGATTTCTATTGCCTTTGTGACAGTAGGTGCTGTTTTGAATAAAATATGATAGAGATCTATAGTACTTACTTTCAATTGCCAGTTGGTCATCTTCATGATGCAATAAGTACATCGTAGCTTAAATACAATCATCAACATGTGGAAAACTTGGATTATGGATATGCATTGTTAATTCGCTTTTCTTTTGTTATAACGGTCTCTTCTTTCTATGTTTAAAATTTTTTATACCTGGGTAACCAAGCATTGCTCGGAGTTCTAGTAGATA
This sequence comes from Phengaris arion, assembly GCA_963565745.1. Lineage (NCBI taxonomy): Eukaryota > Metazoa > Arthropoda > Insecta > Lepidoptera > Lycaenidae > Phengaris > Phengaris arion. The sequence continues at coordinate 8,159,004 of OY751439.1, read as the reverse complement.
AAAAAAAAGAATCATAATATCATTCGAGTATTCATGTGCAAAATGTGTACTTTATCGTTGTCATCATATTATCTGTTTAATCTATGGTTATCATGATGTAAATTGTCAATTTGAAGCGAAAAAGTTCCATCTAGTGGCAAACAAAGCTGATTGACTGATTTATCAGTGCAAAGGCCAGACCCTTAGGCTAGAAATTATAAATTTTGTACAGGTATTTCTCATGTGACGTAGGCATCATCATACTAAGGAAGGATTTTTCAAAATTCAAACCCCAAGTGGGTAAAATAGGTGATAAAAGTTTGTATGAAACTTTTTATTCTTTGGACATATTTTCATATGAATTGAGTACGAAAAAATAATGAGTTACGTATTTCAGTGTTTTCTAAAATTCTGCCCCTTAAAATAGGGGATAAAAGTTTAAAGCCTAAGTACATGCGGACGAAGCCGCTGGCAATTCATGCTAATTGGAGTATAAAGTTATTTCTTTTTCTATAGTTCAGTACTTTAGTACTAGTTTTATGAAAAAAAATGGGTGTGAAATAGATCCTTCTATACTAGGTATATTATTTATATTCATACTATGAAAAATAGTTATTATGTTTTTGGTTTTCGTAACGTCAAATCGATATCTATTACTTATCTGTTAGCATATTGCGTTTCCAAACAAATTAGTTTTTAATTTAATTACGTAATTGATATCACCACTAATAGATGTCACTTTTCCACAAACCGCCTGAACAATAGCGAATAGCGAAATAATAAGAACAAATTATTGAACAATAGGTTAGTTTATATTTATTTATTATCTTTTATCCCCCGAGTTTGATTTGAATATTATTGTTATTTTTGTTCCTATGTTCATAAAGTACAACATACAATAAATACTCTATGTAGCCACGTATTTTAATTACCAGGCAGTAAATGTACTCGTATTAGACCAGGGTAGAAGCCTTTAAAAATAATAAAAAGTGAAAAAAAAATAGTAGGATAAAACCCATTAGAAAAGGAGAAGAATATTATAAAAATGAAAGGAAAAATAATTTACGGGCGATCTGAAGTCGGGAAGGGGATGGGAGTAAGTTTTTAAGGGTAAAAAACAGTTTATCTCGATTTCCGGCAAAACTAAAAGTCCTATGGAAAAAAGTCAAATTGCAAAGTTGTAGGTAATAAAAAGATCTAAAACTTTTGTATTTACACTTTTTTCACATAACCTCAAAATTTATGTGAAAAATTCAAAAAACCAAGTTTTTGGTTTTTTATTTTTATCTTTTAAAAAAAAATTTTTTTTCACGAAATTTGGTGAAAACTTACCATTTTATGTCCCAAATACGCTGTAATTTATTTGATTAGAAATATTTATTTTTTCACCTTATTTTGAATTAATATCGAAAAAGCACCCTAATTTTCAATCGATAATTCACCCATCAAAATATCAGCTTTTTCAAAAAGTTGGTATGCTTTCTGTTCGTTGAATTCTCTACTTTCCGATGATGAAAAAAAAATTATATGTTAACTATAGTAAATCTTCTCAGAAAATGCAAAAAAACGAAAAAAACTCGAATTCCAATTTTTTTTTTATTAGTATATACAATTTTGAGCTATTTATTAAAATTTACACTTTAATTACTCGATAAACGTAAGATTACAAGTTACATTGTAAAAAAAAAATTGCAAATCAAAATATACTACTATAATTTACAAACAAATAAGTTAATAAAATTAATATTTAATAAGACATATACAATATTTGCAGAAAGTTGTCGAATCTTCTTTAAATTATATGCGTAGATGCCTATTTATAACTATTTTAAGATAACTTATATACCTGAGTGACCTACGAAAAATTTTAGCCCATCAAAAGGTATTTCATAGAGAAGTGGGGAAGGGGCTAGGCGGGTCTGGATCTTACTATATACATACCTACTATTTCGTAGCAGCTGTAAAATTTGTATCAGGTATATAAGTTATCTTAAAATAGTTATAAATAGGCATCTACGCATATAATTTAAAGAAGATTCGACAACTTTCTCCAAAAATTGTAGATGTCTTATTAAATATTAATTTTATTAACTTATTTGTTTGTTAATTATAGTAGTATATTTTGATTTGCAATTTTTTTTATCAATGTAACATGTAATCTTTCGGTTTTCAAGTAATTAAAGTGTAAATTTTAATAAATAGCTCAAAATTGTATATAATAATTTTAAAAAAAATCGAATTCGAGTTTTTTTTTCGATTTTTTGCATTTTCTGAGAAGATTTACTATAGTAACATATTTTTTTTTTCACCATCGGAAAGTAGAGAATTCAACGAACAGAAAGCATACCTACTTTTTGAAAAAAGCTGATATTTTGACGGGTGAATTTTCGATTGAAAATTAGGGTGCTTTTTCGATATTAATTCAAAATAAGGTGAAAAAATAAATATTTCTAATCAAATAAATTACATATTTTATTATTATATTTGGGACATAAAAAGGTAAATTTTCATCAAATTTCGTGAAAAAAAAAATTTTTTGTATAAGGAAAAAAAAACCAAAAACCTGGGTTTTTTTAATATTTCACATAAATTTTGAGGTTATGTGAAACAAGTGTAAATACAAAAGTTTTAGATCTTTTTATTACCTACAACTTTGTCATTTGACTTTTTTCCATAGGACTTTTGGTTTTGCCGGAAATCGAGATAAACCGTTTTTTACCCTTAAAAACTCACCCCCATCCCCTTCCCGACCTCAGATCGCCCGTAGATTATTTTTCCTTTCATTTTTATAATATTCTCCTCCTTTTCTAATGGGTTTTATCCTACTATTTTTTTTTTTGGTTTTAAAAACTATCGACCCTGGTCTATATGGCGACTTGCCGATTTCAAACGACGCAAAAATTATACATACGCATGCCAAACTGCCAATTAGACTGACATAATAGTGTCAGAATTATTAATATATTGTTACACGACGAAAGAAAAAACATATATAACTTAAAAAAAAGTTTCATAGGGATAAAACTTAGCTAGATCGATTTTTCTCCCCCAAAACTCCCTGCAAACTAAATTTCATGGAAATAATAATAATAATAATAATAATAATACTTTATTTTTCACACAACAAAATAAAGGTACAAACATTACAAAATCAATGGCGTGTGAACTGGATCCTAAGCTAGGGCTGTATTTCAGGACTCCAGGTTCCACCCGCGGATATGAGGAGAACATCAATATATTATATTTAATTAAGCATAATTGTCTGAAAGATGAAGAATGTGTGTGTGATCTCAGATTTGTGATACTCAGCTTTTAGTCGATGTAGTAAATCATTACAGAAGTTCCTGTATCTGCGGTACGTAGTATTAATGATATCATTATTGGGTGAAGATTTCGCTTTTTTATGAAGTGCATCTCGATGGGTGATCCATCGTAAGAGGCCAGTTGTAATCCACGGTTTAATAATTTGTTTTCTATTACGGATTTTTTTAATAATTGTATTTAATTTCAACGATTCTCTTAGATGCGAGACCAGACGCTCAACGGCGATGTTAGGATCATCAATTTTTAAAATATGTAAAAGATCATCATTATTTATATCTTTAGAGGCATTATCATAGTTTGTTACTTTTACGGTTCTTAATAGTTTTTTAGAGTTTATTGTGTTATTTATGCTTAATAGGACAGGAAGATGATCATTTACATGTGTGTTGATCACACACGTGTGAGTCTCCAATATGGTTTTTATCATAACATGATAAAGGCAGTTAGATTCTCTGGTCGGAAACAGACGAGTAGGTAGAAGACCATTCTCCGCCAGTAAATTGAGATATTGCTCACTACGTCTGTCCTTATTATCAGGTTTAATGTTGATATTAATATCACCCATAATGATTAACGTTCTAAAGCCAGCGAGTCTTTTCAAGTGCATATCAAGGCAAGTTAAAAAGGAATCAATATTATATTGTGATGGAGATCTATATAGGCAGAGAATACCAAAGTCACAGTCAATACCTACAAAGAGACCACTGGCATCTTTAAATGTTAGTTGTTCGATGTTATAGGTGTATATGTTATTAGAGATATAAACAACCACGTCATCATTTTGATTGTGGGTTATGGATGTATAGTGTAGTTACAAATACTTGCAGCAGTTGCCGAGATAACGATTATATATAACTTACAAGGTGTCTCGTTTAAAGTATAAGATAGACCGAAATTTAAGATGATTTTTACCCAACTAATAGGACAAATAATAATTTGGCAGTCTATGTTCGTATATTTGTTTTTTCCACAGCACCTAAACTACTTTTCCGATTTCAATGAATGAGGTGTCAATAGATTCGTAGTAGTAGCCCGGGTAGGCTATATTTTTAATAAAAATGATGTCAAAGTACATTTAATAATTTAAGAGTATTAAAATGTTGTCGCTGATACATAATTCAAAGTATTTGCATTTTGTAGTATTTCAAAGAAACCTCCTTATGTTCATATTAGATGCACACGTTCTCCGTTAGAAGATAGAGCGAATGGGGTGGCTTATGTATATATGAACCCAGATGAAATTACGTCCATGACCTCACGTAAGCCTCTTAAATTGTGCTCCATCAATTTGTAAAATGAACAGCGCCCACAAATCAAAATAGTTGGTGTCGCATAACCCCAATATATTAGTCCTTGAATGACCTGTCAATTATCATACAACATACATTGAATATGTGAAGCAATTTTTATGAGAATAGGGCGCGCTAATTTATAGGAATAGGGAGAATAGGAGAAGTATGATAATTGGCACAGTTAAAGCTTATGTGCAGAAAGCTAATATTTATTTAAATAATGCTTAGAAATACATAAAATTAATAAAAAAACTTGAGAGGTGTCAAGGGACACCCGGATGGAACGGAGTTCCTTTCGATTAGTGAAGAAATTGTAATTTTTTTTTTTAAGTTATAATAATATTTTTTTTATTATTAACAAATATAATGTAATAAAAACTAAATCAGTAGGCTCAATTTAAATAATAATTGGCTTGTGGTAAAAAATTGAAGGGAATTTATAATTTATTCCACGCCGCACGGCTTACAACTATAGCAAAATGTGTCGTTACAACTTTTGGTCTTAATTTTTTCCGTCTAGCCGCCTTTCGCAACGCGCGATAAGGAACTTCGTTCCAAAAAAACACAACAAACAACATGCTATACATCAGATTGTAACAAAACACATCTTTTTCAATTTGTTTCTTACTTTTTTCTAAGATAGGTAAATAAAGAGATAGTTTTCTGTATGAGTCCTGCTGCGTCATATTAAAGTAAACCCGTGCAAGCATCGATTGCATTATATAATTGCTTATTATGGGATCAAGTTTACCGAATAAGTTAATTTAATAACAATTTTGACTATGAAAAATCTTAATTTAACAGATTGCTCTCCAAAAAAAAAAATCAATATCTGTATATTGTTAATGACTTTGAACCATACAGAAATATTTCTGTTTTTTTACAATACAAAAAGCTTGACTAAAAATATGAATTTTTAGAAACTAATGATTGGAAAACTCTACATGCCACGTTTGATATTTCAATTAAAAACGCATAAAAGGGGACCGTTAAATATGGACAGAAATAGAGGACATAAATGGATTTGAAATAAAAATCAATTGGACTGATAAAGAAGGAGTTGAAGTGGGAATTAAGTGCCCATGATGTGATCGTAAACGTGAGAGCTTGTTAGAGGCTGCTTACGTCAAGTTGGAAGCCTCTCATCACCATTTTGTACGGTTTAATGAAAGGCCACTGAAAAACAGTTGAAAAAACGTACCAGCGTTTTTTATGTTTGTAATAAGAAAGTGACTCAAAACGTTGATGTTTATATATTATGACAAGTTGACGTATCGTATATAAATTTCATTTGTCTGAATCCCTTTCTGTAGATATCTTTAAATTACGCACTTTTATGTTGTAGGTAATTTCTAGCTACAAAAAAATCTGACTTTTGTTCGCTGTTCTTACTTCAACTTTTGTTCAAAAATGTTGATAAATGATAAATAAATAAGTTCATTGTTCTAGATCATAAGATCAAAAACTTAACTTTTACGAAACAACAGCTTTCATTAAACAACATTATAGACTACGCTTAACATCCAAAGAAACGTAAACAAATTTATATTTTTCCTGAAGATCCAAGTAAATTTCAGAAACAGATTAATCAGTTTACATTTTACAGTTTACATTAGAAGATAATTCAGGCGCAGGTATAATAATCGTAGTTTCTGAAATTGTATTAAAAGTTACAGAACTAAATATATGAACAGCTGATTTACAGTTTACAAGTTTTTAACGGTTTACGGTTGTCGTAATTTGTTCTTATTTTATAGTAATATTTTGATATCAAACTGATAATATGTTATAGACAAATAATACAAATAAATTATGAGAACACTCTACCTGAATATGAATTAGATTCCCGGATAGTACATTACTTATTGATGTTATTATGAAGTTATATTGCTGTTGCATAATGACAACAGTAAGTTTAGAAGATGTAATTGTCAATGTCATATTGACAGATGTCACGAGTAAAGCCTATTTAGTTACGTTTATTTTAGATAAGTAAAAGGCTATTCTCTACACTGACACTGGCTATTCCTCAAGGGAGGCCATTTTTAAAGAAGAAGAAGAAGAAGAAGGCTATTCTCAGTGTAGACAGTAGACGTAATTGTGTTAGACATATCTCATGTGTAATACGTATATGTGTTAAGCACCAATAAAGGAGAATATAAGAATTGTTGCTGTATTATTATCATCACCACTCAAGCGCAAGAAAGACATACAAATCAAGAGGTCGTAGCCCGCTACAATTGCAACTTCTAGTCCATTCTTTTATGCGGAGGCTTTCAAGAAATCATTCATAATTTACCTTAAAATATGCCAGGTCTATTGATAGTATTGTGATATCAAATATCTGTTATTAATTATAATATTAATTATATAATAATAAGAAAATTTCTTATTTTTTTAAAATTCTTTCTAGTTACGAAACCTTGCTTATTATATTATGTTATAGGTATATAGTACTTTGTTATCTAAGACTCAGATATTTTTAGATCATCGCCGTTTTTGTTATTGCTGTAAAGTTAGGGGTATTAAATTTGAAGCCATGTAATTTTATCGTCGCACACACTAAATATTATATTCACGAAATTTATTAGCCTGCCGGTGAAGTTTCTACAGAATCAAGTAACAAACGTTCTAGAAGGTTGAATTAATCATAAACTGCTGAATATTTTGCAGTATATCATATGAAGCATTATAACCACGAAAGATAATGCTAATCAGACAGTCAGAACAGGAACCATTCTCCAGAAATAAAAAGCAATTTCATCAAAACAGCAATGCAATTTTGGACTTGTTCTTAACAGACATCGGTTTAAAACTTTAAAAGCGCTTATATTCTTATGCAATGAGTTGAATAATTTAGTGCAGTGCAATATTACGACTAATTAGAGCCGTAACAGGAAGAATGTGACGTCAGATACAGCTCTGCCAAAACGCCATCCAAAATTACTTTGGCAATTATGTATTGATTATATACACGGTTACTATACTTCAGATTGCTAGCGAGTAATTTATTGCAGGAATCGAAGTATGTTATATAGAATAGAATATTTTCGAAGATTAATTTTGAATCAATTGATCATTGACAACTTAAAAGTTATGGGTCTAATAATTTTTCGCTATGTAGATTGTAGTTACTATAAGTTAAGTCCTAAAAAACTGCGCGCATTTTTTTATCGATACGCCAAACCTGTTTGAAAGATTAAATGATTTTGACAAAAAGTTTTAAAGTTTTATTTAATGATAAGTATAGTAATTAGTATATTCCTCGCTCTTCGGAGCGATTTTTCAATACCTATATTAATTTAAACGTAGAATTGGGTATATACAGAAGCATAATGATAAACAATTAAAACGTGATCGTTTCACGTCTACATTACCTGTTATTTATTTAAATCGATCCATTCATTACTTCGTAACCTACACAGCGAACACCTCGTTCAATGACTTAAAGACAACACAGGTGTTTCATTGATTTCAACAATAACAACTGTCTTCTGATTATTATGTGGTTCCAAGCGTCGATAAATTGTGTTACATTTTCTTTTATGACACCATGAATTTAATCCTCACAGATTTGGTGTAGTTTCTTGTTTTCAACTACATTTGCTGTTAATTACTTTTCGTGTGACTCCATGTTATTTCTATCAATTCCTCTGATTATAAATCTTAATCCGTCTTATGTCATGTTTTATTGAACATGGAGATATTTCGCCGGAGACAAGATCTTAATCGTGTGACATCTATCAGTTTTATGATCTTGTTATTAAACTGTGATGATGTTGATAGCGCCGTATTAACCCCGACAAGTAGATCAATTTGGAGCTCATTTCAAGGTCCTCCCGATAAGACTGTCGGATTGAGATGTATTCGCTTTTACAATTTGCACAATCCATCTTCATCTGATTCTCGTTCGAAAAGACCTTAAGTGACGTTTAGCTAATTACCGTAACAATGTCGAAAGACACGTCTAAAATAACATCGGACAATGATGATGTTTTAAAAATAGAGTAATTAATGATTTTCGGGTTGATCGAGATGTAATGGTTTGGAGTGTGTCATGATATTTATTTACCTGGTGCTCGGTCAGGCGCTGTGGTCGGTGGTCGGTGGCGGCAGCGGGCGACCGCGCGCGTGTGCCCGCCGGAGCTTGCGCGTCGTGACTGCCGCTGATGCCGCACGCGAGCGCCCTACGCTTATCGGCCATATACAACTATGCATTTTGTTGCGATAACGATTTAAATCCCATAGATGTATAATTGTTCTTATTTAGGCGTTTAATTTTCATTTACTCGCTTTCCAAGCACTGTTTGACATTGTTTATTTGTATGGACGGTAAATCATTGGATTGACAATCAAATAGGCTTATGATGAAGTTATGATCTGTGGGACATAATATTGCAAATTGAAAACGCTATTACTTCTTATGATGTTATGTTTAGGGTACACTGGCTCACTGTAAATAAATATTGCAGTTATAAAGGCATGTAACATTTTGTGTGCCAGTCTTCTGTAAATTGAACCTCTTTTACTTGAGGAATGTCAGATGAGAGTTTTTCACACAAAGTGTATGCAGAAGTTCTTAAGCATATTCATTCTTTATGTGTAAAGAACAAAATTTCTTCTACGTATAACGTATAACGTTCGTAATGGTTATATTGTGATGAACGTGTTGTGTTTTTCAGTTATTTAAATTTTTTGGTTGGTTATGTGCTTTAGTGAAAATATGTAAATTTTCATTTCCAAATTAAACTTAACAAGATTTTTTCGGAAAGCCAACAGAAAAAAGCTACCACCAAATGAATCCTATGGCAGATGTGTATTATTAAATGATTCTGCTGTAATACGTAAGAAATACATCGAAACGAAAACATCCAAAGAAAATTCATACGTTACCTGTGTTACCGAATTAATCAACTGTATAAAAGCTCTCATTATAAGTTAGTCTGTATTAAAAATCACCTACTTACCTTAGAGAACCATCGTGAAATTGCTGATCTGTCTTTTCTTGTTAAAATTGTCACAAATGCTCTTGACTGTCCCGATCTACTGTCTAAATTGTCTTTTAAGATCTTAAGAGGAATCTTAAAAGTCTAACCGACGTCATGTTCCCATCTTCCTACCTGCTACCCAGACTTACTACCGACAGAACTCCTTCATGTATCGTGCAAGCAAAAAATATAACTCAGCCTGTTCTACTTTAGATTTGGACATTTTTATTTGTAATATCGCGGCTCTGAAGAGACTGTTGACTTAGCAATGTATCGGTGATAATGTGTGACTGCGATCATCCCTAATATTGTATTATTATCTCATAATGTTCTACACAGTATTAATTTAAATTATTAGTGTTTCTATAATAGCCATTTCATATGTCGTACTTAAAATTTTGTTGCATCAGCACAATAAATTCATATAAACTGTTTAAGCATTGTAATTTGTAATATCTACCGTTATTACAATGTAATTATAAATTATTGCTAGTAGCGAAGATGTTTTTATACTAAAATAACTAAAAATAAAATTATTTCAGCGAGAAACTAAACTATATTTGTTTATTTTTTAATTTGTCCTGCTGCAACTGAGGCCATGGTATACAGCCAGTGTCATTTTAAGTATAATTAAAAACTAACACGACGTCATTTTTGAATACAATGTGTCATGTTCCTAAAAGATTAGGAAATTAATTTTCATATCCATTTTCATATTCATTGGATTTTAATTAAAAGCATACGATGTAATTTTATTAAGTCCACAGTGTAGCTCCACAAATTATGATAACAATAATATAATAGCATTAACGACATTTTACTCGTCGTAGACATGGTAATGATATTATTTTAACGATATGTATTGTGCGGTGGACAACATGTTTGGATTTAGAATCTTCATCAGCTCTCTATTAATTCTTTATATGAAGGCAGCTAGAAGTAAATAAATTTAATATCCAAATAGAAAATTTCAACGAAAATATGTTTTCAGAGATGGTGTTAAATTAATAAAGGGTTGAGCACATCTGGGTTAAAGTCTACTATGGGTTAAACTACCATGCCTTCTCTTTCATAAATACGAATAACGAGAGAGATAACATGATATTTAACCTAGGGTTAATTCTAACCCAGATCTGCACAAGTGGGCCAGAGTTAACTAAAATACAGCATAGCATTTTGGCTTGACAGCAAGTAAATAGCGTTTTTTTCTGGGATAAGACTGCACGTTTGTCACCTTTCAAAATAAATAGCGAATATCTATGGAATTTGGCAGGCACAAAGTGTGACGCATGATTGAGTAACACACAAAACCGAAAAATATACTGTAGTTAATATCTTACCGAAAGAAATGTTTTACGTAATCATACTAGGAGGTAGAAGCTATGTTCCCAACTTTAATTATCTAATATGGCGGTCTATCCCACAAAATAATTTTTTTTTGAAAGTTTTAATTTTCTATTTTGCTTGTAAGTAACTGAAAAGATCAAATTGAAAATATAAACAATTCAATTTTATCTTGAATTGTTTAATTTTCAGTCACAACAATCAGAATAATTATAACTAGCATTAATTGCCCACGGCTTCCCCTGCGTGATATTAGGTTTTAAACTTTCATCCCGTATTTTACCCACCTATGGGTTGAATTTTAGAAAACGCTGAAATACATAACTCATTATTTTTTCCCTACTGAATTCATGCGAAATATCATGCAAATATGTCCAAGGAATAAAAGTTTCATGAGAGGGACAATTCTGCTAAATAAAACTTGCAATAATACCATTACAATCAAGTCCCGACACGCTAAAACTGTCAACCCAGTATTCTCATAAACGTTAAATCAGCATCTAACGCCTCCTGATTGGTCCAAACGCCACAAAATCAGTTTATGACAACAAGTCGCTTCACTTATAATACAATCAAAGTAAAATGAAAGTCTGCTTTAAATACGAGAATTGAGGTTCAGATGTAATATTAGCGTTATAAGTGGAGATGTGTAAGGGATATAAAACTTTCCTTATTAATAGAATACCGAAGACCATTTTATTATAGGCTGCCCTTTCCGAAGCTTTCTGCAAAGCCCTTAAGCCTTGTAAAAGTGTCTGGTAAAATATCACCGTTAATATTGAGTGTTAACAATAAAAATAAAGTAAATTAATATTAAATACGCGTACAGTTGAAATATTAAGTTAATTTAACGAATTTAACCATAAAAGGGCCATGTACGAATAGACAATAAAAGTACCTGGGAAACTGAGGTTTGCTCGGAGCTCTGAAAATTTTTAAAATTAAATAAAAAACACAAAAAATTATATGACCGATGTTCGAACCCACCACATTCCGAATTTTCGAACAAAGCAAAAATTATACATAAATATACCAAACTGCCAATCGGACTGACATAACAGAGTTACAATTATATATTGATGCATTGTGGCACGATGAAAGAAAAAACATATATAACTTAAAAATGCGCAGTTTCCCAGGGATAAAACCTAGCTAGATCGATTTTTCCCCCGAAAATTCCCTGCAAACTAAATTTCAGTATGTTTGTAGCTGGTTTCGAGATTACGATTATATTTCTATTATAAACAAGATTTTCTCGTTTAATGTAGTATATTATAATAAAAACATTGATAAAGTGAATAGAGCAACCGCCCTGTAAAGAGCTACAAACAAGTGTTTCGCTTTTGCTTGAATACGAATACGAATAAGAAAATACCATCAGGTGTTGGTGAATCTGCGAAAAAGTTTACTTCCGTTGATTACGGAAATGAGCGTTAATGACGGCAGGATTTTTGGACACTATGAGAAATATAATCGTCTGGCAGCCAACTTTCTAACTAGGCACAGACTACTAAATAATAACTTTTTATTTTAAATGCCCTTTGGCAATAAAAAAAAACTTAGATGCCAGACGATAAAATTCCGTGTTGAGCTAAGAAAAAAAACCTTCCGTCATTATCCTCAACGGGAGTCAAGTTTTTTGGTGATTCACCCTTGTATGTTCGTTTGCTAGTCTTAACTATACGAGTACTATCAAGCGTTTGTTTATAACAATCTACAATGAGTTTATTTAATTAAAAGCTGTTTTCTGTTTCATAAAAATTCTATGAATCCGAATTTTAGAAATTCTAACAGGCCCGACATTGAAACTCATTCTTTTGGAAATTTATGCACAAACATCTCCGCTTTAAATGATCGACACCTAACACCCTTGTCTCTTACTTACTAGCATGGGGTAAGCCAGTTCGCGGACGGTACGGACGATTATTTCACGAACGCTTTTTGGACGAACGCTTTTTGGACGAACGCTTTTTGGACGAACGCTTTTTGGACGAACGCTTTTTGGACGAACGCTTAGGCCGATCGTGCCTCTCTATAGCTTGTTCCGCGCTCTCGCTTGCACGCTCGGCTCAGGCGGATCGTGACAATTTTTCGTGCGTGCAGCTGGAGTTCATCGATTTATAAGACGTTAGCACGTCAAAAATAAAGCACTTCCCGTGGTCCGAATTTTCCTGCGACACCCGGAGCTTCCTAATACGCGTTGAAGTTTGTATTTCAGTAGCGATAGTAGTTTTGGCCGGTGACCCATGCGAGTAGTTGGCAATGATAGTGAAATTTTAAGGTCGCGTCACGACACGATTTGGGATGTAACGTTATCTGTCGGAGGCCACTTATACTTCTAACATAACAACTTAACTTTATAAAGTACGGTTCAATACACAAATGACGCTAGGTGTACAGTTTATTTTTATTTTCCTATACTTTTTGAAGTGATGTTCATTAGTAAAGAGTATTTGTTAATTTAAATGATGAATGAAGTTTCACTTCTGCCACGTTAAAGTTTACGTTCAAGTGTTAAGACACGTACGGATTCGGTATGGAGCAGACCAAATCCGTGCGTGTGTAGAGCAGTCAGGCGATTAGACCGGACACCGATCTCAGTGTTGCCAACTTTGGAATTTTCCCCCCAAATTAGGGAAAAAATCCTTTCGTTTCAGAATTTGTATGACCATACCGCAAAGACAAAATTACTAACTAGGTATATCAAAATGTTGCATGGATGGATGTTTGTAACTCTTTCACGCAAAAGATACTTAGCAGATTTTGATGTATATAGGTAATAATAGATATTAACACATAAGATAACACTTTTAGGATTAATACTTCGATCTCGAAATAATACAGAGTTCCCGTTGGATGCTGGACAAACGCGAGAGCGGCGGGGGAAAAACTATAAAAAATTAATATTATAAAAATAAACAAATAAACATGCAATAACATGCATGGTATTTTTAATAATAGAATACTATTTTTAGTGGTAATGAAAAAACCTTGATTGTGAAGTAAGGAATAATGAGGCTACGCCGCGCTACGCAGCACTACGTCGGTCTACGAGCCTCTACAACACTCTACGCCAATTTCTCCCTGACATCAAGGTTTTTTCCGCCAGTATTTACAAAATAGAACTTAACTGTAAGCTTTTAAAACAATAAAAATAATATTAAAAGGTATTCTTGTCGAAAAAAATCTAATCTTGGTTTCTTCTAACTTCACCTACCTTCTACTTCACGTGTGGTGTAAAGTAAGTAAGTACAAGTAAGACAAAATATACTAAATATATTTTGTCTATCACATTAAGCAATGCACCAAAGTGAATTTGCTTCAAATATTAACAACTAGCTGACCCGGCGAACTTTGTACCGCCATATTTATTTGTCCATTTTTTATTTTCTTCCATACAAACCTTCTCCTGACAATAACGAACGCATAAAATAAACATTTATCCAATTTGGTGCAGTCGTTTGAAAGTTATGCGCGTACAAACATTTCGGTAATTATTTTTTATTTATATAGGATATAGATACAGAGACACCAAAACTTAAACCTTTTCTGACCATGGTGCTTGATATGGATCTTGTCTATTTTTGATACTGACAATCGTTAGACAAATCTACGTGGCGTGAAAATAAAGGGTGACGATAAGTTTATCCTTCGAGGATTTTGTCACTGTTCACGGTTGAAAGCTCCTTATAGCGGAGATAAGGGGGGCCCTGTGTGGCACTATCGCAAATCACTATGTGAAGTCATCCTACTACTATTATATTGTAAATGTCTGTGAGAAAAGATGGATGGATGTATGTATGGATGTTTGTTACTCTTTCACGAAAAAACTACTGAACGGATTTTGATTAAATTTGGTATGGTAGTAGTTTGAGATCTGAATATTAATTCTCGTATTTAACGTAGAGTTCCATTTTACTATGATCGTATTATAAGTGAAGCGACTTGTTATTTTAAGCTGATTTTGTGAAGTTAGGACCAATCGTGATGCGTTTGACGCAGTAGATCACGGAGAAGTACACAGGCTACTTTTTATCGCAGGAAAATGTAGGGTTCTAATGGGTGACTGTATTTACGCTCTCACGTAAAAACTACTTAACCGATCATCATGAAATTTGGCTCAGATATGGAGTAGATCACGGAGACGGATATGGGGTACTTCTTATTGCGCGAAAATGTACGGTTCCCGTGGGTATTTACGCCAAAATCTACTTAACCAACCATCATGAAATTTGGGCACAGATGTAGAGACTACGGGAAAGGTCATGGGCTACTTTTATCGCGGGAAAATGCATGGGATGTTGTATTCACGCGGGCGAAGCCGCGGGCAAATGCGATAGACAGTGTAAATAAAATGTCGCTTTCAGTTAGCTAAGGGCCTTCTCACACGTACCACAACCACACCACACCGATGCGACTAAATGTGGTCAAACTGTGGCTTCTTGTCGTTGAGTTGTGGTATCGACAAAATGTCGACGGTTGTTATGAATTACCGGCATAAGTACTCGGTGCTGCTGGTGAGGTTTACAGGTAACCACAGCCATGAAACCACCTTACGTAGGAAGGCCCTAATAAGCACTATTGCTTCATTTTCGTGACATAGAAAAAAAAACAGTCCAAAAGTGTTGATCAATATAACTAAAATATTAGAATTGTTAAATTGTTAAAATTAAGTGAAAATATTAAAATATTTATTTTTCAAATTCACGCATAATTATTATTATAACTTAAAGTATCGAATATCGTGTGTGGTATTCAACCAGGATTATTTGACCTGACTGTAGTAAGCTTAGCTCGGTAATAAAGTTACGAGTATTTGTGTTGAACTCTATGAATTAAAGTGCAGAGAACTGAACCTACTTATTGCAATAGCGCTCGTCACGCGTACAGTTCTGACTGCGGGAAATGGCACGGGCCGTTCTATCAACCGAACTATAGTTGAGAACTATGGTAACGCCTTGGTTGTTGACTGCAACGATAATAGTAGTGATATATTATAAGTGAGTGATAAGTTCATTAGTATAATGATTTAAATTTAAATATCTAGTCTAATAAAAGATGGCTCAGTGCGAGTTTCGTACGCCGGTTCTTCTTAGTTCGGTAGGCGTCATGTAGATCGACATTCAGAAAGTGTTTTTAAAATATCAACTCTGAATAAGTATATTGGACTTTGACTTTAATATTTACTAGATGTTTCCCGCGACTTCGTGCGCGCTTAAAGATAACTCCGGGAACCGTACATTTTTCCGCAATAAAAAGTGGCCTATATCCTTCCCCGTGATCTATTATATATCTATGTCGAATTTCATTAAAATCGGTTCAGTAGTTTCGGAGCCTATACAATGCAAACAAACAAATGTTTATGTTGTCTTTATAATATTAATATAGACAAGTAAAGCAGTACCTATACATTTAATGACATAACTTTAATATTTTTCAAGATGTTTTTTTGATTCATTTACCAACTTTCAGTTTAAACTACAGTTTTAACTAAAAGTTTTCATGCGACGCGTCTAGTACCTGCACCTAAATGAATTGAATATTGGGGTCCTATATTGATGTTTCCGATTTTAGGCAGACGTGCAGTCGAAAGTGTTTTATTGATAACATATCTAACTTGCCGACATCCTAACTTATATTATTAAAATGAAAGTAATGTAAGCTTATTTTATGACCTCCGACTATATAATTATAATATAGGTTCGCCTTGAATTTTCTGCAAATACATATTAGTTCAACGCTCTAAAATCACGTGAATGCAAATCCAAGCTTACGTTCACGCATTTTCACGGAGGTTCGCGGTGATAGTATGAAGAGCGATCGCAAATGGCGTATTTTGAACGCGCAAAGGACGCGCGTTGTAGGGGCGAGCTAGATTCTGATTGTTGAATATAGATCATTCGAATCTTATTAAAAGCGCGAATTACGGGCGTAATCTGCGCTTCCTCTGCGCGTTTAAAATACGCCGTGTGCTATCTAAGGACCTGTTATTGTCACAATCTACTAAAAAGACGTGTCAGATAGCTTGTTTGCAAGTTTTGTTTCTCTCAGCGACAAAACTTCCGGATAAGCTATCAACACCAGGGTGTGTTATATAAGTCTAGTCTTATAAGTCCAGGCCTTAAAACTCTAGGACCTAAGGCTAAGTTTCCACGAGCGTTTTTTGTGGTCCCGACAGAAAAAACAGCACTGTAAACACTGTGTGCGCTAAACTGTGTGCACAATAGAGCTGAAAATCGTGTACAGCTGTCTAATCTGACATTTGACACCTGACACTTCGATTTTCAGCTCTAGTGTATTAGCGCTGAGTTATATTTACAGTGCAGTTAATATGTGTCTGATTTATATGGTAATTAAATTACCATATAAAAGACTAAAGTTTCTAGCACACTTGTGTTCCGATGTTCATCTAATTTTCTATTCTGCTCTTAAATGTTGTCAACTATGTGCTACAATATTTACAACACCTAATTTTAGTAACATTACTAAATTCTGCGTTACGACCACACGTACATTTTAGTTGTAATGAGTATATTAAACGAATAATTTGTCTCTATTGTCTCGATCTGGAATCGATAGCATCTCTGTATGTTCACAGAAATTCTAAATGGCTGTCACATTCCGAACTTGCATTGTGGCTTCAGCGTCTAGTTTCAGGAATGGGCTGTTTTATGTTTCTATGCCTACATAGTTGGCAAAGTTTTATCTGCATAGACCAAAAATTATTTAAAAATACTCTGTTCTTTTCCGTCATTGAGATATTAAATATATTCGTCATAAACGTATAAACGTCATAAAAATTATTTTTAAACAAAAAATTAAAACGAATTCTAAAGTAAATATACACAAAAAAGTATGAAATAAATCTTATTTTCTGAATTAATACCCCTTTTGAATTGGGCAAAAATTTTATCTATTCTCTACTCATTCTTCTTAAATTTAAAATCAGTACAAGCAAATTTTAACGGGTCGTTAGTCGTATCGCACCGCAAGGATTCGACCCGCGGCGTGAATCGCCCCAGCGCTGTTTCTGAATGGAACCGCGGTCCGAATCGACCAAGGCGTTTTTAGAATGGGTCGATCCGAATCGTAGTTGAAAACATTCCATTTTTTTGGAGTAATAAATTTAGACGGTAAAATATGCATAGTACAACCATGCACAAAATAAGCAACGGTCTTTATATACACAAAATAAGTTATGTTACAGTATGTATCGTTTGCTATGTAACTTTTTTAATTTATATTACACAAAACTCTCAAATAAGTAATTATTTTTAAGCAAATAAATGCAACCGACTTCCAAAGTAAAAACAAAATACATATTCTTAAAAATGTGCTAAAAAGTATGACGATTTTTTTATTAAAATTAAAAAAAATAACGAATTTTCTACTCACTCTTCATAATTTTGAAATCGATCTTCGTAAGTATTTCGCAGCTTTTTTTGTGCCCCAATATTATAGTTGGTAATAAAGGAGATATTAAGCGGCAAAAAACGCCATTTTGAAAGATATGGATATATGGAGGTATGAAGGAAGTTAAAAGCATAATTCAAAGCATGCATCTAGCAGACTTAGAAATTTCAAATTTGCAGTCAGGATAGGTTTCAATATCTTTGAAATTTTTCTATTGCCAAAATAATATTCATGATCATCATCATCGTTATAATATTATATTTAATGCTTACTTTTACATTTTTTCCACCGACTACTATAATTGATAATAATAATTATTTTATAATACAGTGTCTAATAATTATCATCATTATTTATGAGGTCCACAGATCAGTAACGCTTATGTGGGGAAATATCACAGCCTCTCAATAAACTAGCGTAAATAACGCTTGAACATGTTTTGCTGAGAAAGTGATAATAGCAGAGGCTTTTTGTATTTATAACTTTCTTAAAATGTGTTAATAATAATTTTATAAATATAACTAGAAAGGGAAAGGGACTTTCAAAGTAAAAATGCAGAAAAAAGTATGAAATAATTCTTATTTTCTAAATAATTCCGCTTTTAAATTCGGTTATAATTGTAACTATTTCTCTTAGTTTTTGCTTTGAAAGTTTGTTGATAATAAATATTTTCCCCTTTTTACTTATATCTATTATAGTATCCTTTAGGTATTGTATAAAAGGATACTAGACGCAATTGATAAAATGTATTTAAGCTAACTTGGTAATTTGTATGCTTGTGAAAGTCAAACAAACATAACATTTAATTTATGCACTTAATATGTTATGTTGAACTGCTGCTGGATTACCAGATAACCTACTCCTTAGGCCTATGGTATTCCCACTCACTCGAGAAAGCAAACTTTTTCGAGGCGAGTTTCAAAGGAGTTACATGTTATGCATTCACGGAATTCGAAGCAGACTCTTAACCCCTAATTTTACAGTGCTATCGAATGTTTTATTTATTTTATTTTATTTTATTTTATTTAGGAAAATATACAGTGATTTATTACAAAATTAAATGCTATATAAAGTCTTAGCTCTATTTACACGATTCCGCTTCTAAAGTCATAATTATAATATTATCTTAAACTCTAAACGAGACAATCTTGTATAATATATATAATCGTAATCTTGGCAACAGATTCACGTATTTACATAAAATATAATATGGGGGAGAAAAATCGATCTAGCTAGGTTTATCCCTGGAAATCTGCGCATTTTTAAGTTATATAAGTATGTTTTTTCTTTCGTCGTGCAACAATATATCAATAATTTCGACTCTATAATGTCAGTCCGATTGGCAGTTTGGTTAGTTTTGCGTTGATAGAAAATTCGGAACGTGGTGAGTTCGAACTCAGTTAATATAATAATCAGGTATTATTTGGCATTTTTTACAGATCACTAATTTATCTAGATATGTTTTCACAGATTACTCACCTGTTAAAAAAATATAGAATCCTATATATTCTGACACGAATATTTCAAAATGTGGTTTGAATCGACCTTTCTAAAAAAACTGGGGTAATTCACACCAACATTTTTAAGCGGTGTGAATCGACCCATTCAGAAACAGTGCTGAGGCGATTCACACCGCGGTTCCAATCCTCGCGTGTGAAACGACTAACGACCCATTTGAACGTGAGTTCTATAAAATATTGTAGGATATTGCTTGGGCTGGTACCGAATTCCAAATTAAGAAGATTGAGTTAAGAAATAGTTAAAATTTTAGCCGAATTTAAAAGGGGAATTATTTAGAAAATAAGATTTATTTCATACTTTTTTGTGTATTTTTACTTTGGAAGTCGGTTTGTTTTTGTTTAAAAATAATATTTTTCCCCTTTTTAGAGATATTTGTTAATTATTATTAATATATTTTAAGAACGTTTAAAATAAACGATCGAATGTATAATTGAATACGCGCCAAGCTTCCATTCCATTATTGTAAATAAGATGATGATGATCATTACTGTTAGTTCATAGTGGCATATTATGCTTGCAGTTCTTTATACAATGCCGAAATTTCTAAACGCTTATCTTTAAAGACTGAGGAGTTATGTTCAGTGCTTTTGGATCCAAGGTGTACCTTGGTGCAAAATCGTATTTTTTGGTAGCATATGCTTGTGTTCCTTCAGAAAAAGTCAAAATCACTAAATGTGTCTATATAAATTTCGAGGAGTTCCCTCGATTCCTCATGGATCCCATCATCAGGTCTCCACTTTATTGACTAAAGAACCAATTTCAAATTATACCCTTTACAACAACAAAAGAATTTTACAAATACGTCCATAAACGGCAGAGTAATGTTCAAAGATATCCTTGTCGGTGTAAAATACTATAAGAAGTACCTTTTATATCATCATAGTGTGATGATGTATGGTGTAATGATGGTGGTGATGATGATGATTACTCTAATTCACATAGTGCCATATGCTAGCCGTTATTTGAGCAAAGCCGAAATCCCGAAACATGTATATATAAGGAGTCTGGAGTTCTGTTCAGTACTTTTGGATCCAGGGTATACCTTGGAGCAAAATCTTACTTTTTGGTAGCATATGCTTGGACTACTTCAGAAGAAGTCGAACACCATATGTGTCCATATAAATTTTGAGGAGTTCCCTCGATTCCTCATGGATCCCGTCATCAGGTCACCACTTTGATTTCAAAAGGACTAATTTGGGATTATACCCTATACAAAAAAAATAAAAATTTTGATATTCGATCTACAGGAGGCGAAGTAATCGTTGAACATACAAATATATATGTAGCGTATAACCGCCTCCTTTTTTTGGAAGTCGGTTAAAAATACAAGCATTAATTGTTGCAGAAATGTAAAATGTTAAAAAAAGGAATTTAAATTGTTTTAACAAATTATCTAGGAAAAACTTAATGTTTCAATGTAAGCATCATCGTCTATTATCAAAAAATATATTTTCTTTCTTCTTTCTTTCTTAAGGAAGCCACAGATGAGAGGCCGATCGTTTCAGTTAGAACTGACGCCTGAACGGATTCGAGCCCATACACGGAAAAAACTGACGTCAGTTCGGCCTGAACGGATTCGAGCACACACACGACACGATTTTGCATCCGTTCAGGCCGAACTGAAGGCAGACCGGACCATGTATGGACCCCTTTACTATCACATGTCTTTGATATTTCATATGACTCCTGATAAATAAATTATTTGAAATTGATTTGAAAATATTCAAATTAAAAAATGCAAAACTGATTAAGGATAACGATTTAATAATAATTTATCTGGCTAAAGCCGTGGCTTGAAAAATGAATGCATTATTATATATTCGATTAGCCTTTTTAGGATTAATATATCTATTCAAATAAATAAAACGTAAGTGTATGATTTTAATTTTAATTTTAAATTATCATCTTGCGCCTAAATGCTTAATAATGTATGTAACAAAATAAATCAATAATGTTGTCTGTTCGTCCGTCTGTCAGTCTGTCTTTTTGTTTCGGCTAATCTCTGAAACGGCCGGACCGATTTAAACTGGACTTTCACTTATCACTGGTATATTGCTTAGGTAAAAGGAGTAACATCGGCTACTTATATCTAAGAGGTTCAGTAAAGTTACAAAAATAGGGTTTCGTTTCCATTTAACTACCTGGAACTACCACGCAAACGAAGCTGCGGGCACCAGTTAGTATTTTTAAATGGAAAAAATCCGTGCACTTATTTTATACACATCTTAATATGTATGTACGGTCGCCGAGAGCAGCAGTCTTCCACTTTTCGACCATATTGCTTGGTCATAAAGGTCAGGCGGCGACTGCACTTTGCAGGTACTAAATATAATTTATCACTCTATATTGACCTTTGCATACTTTCATAATAAGTTAATTCAAAAGAAAGAAAAGGTCGACATTCGGGGTATTGGCGGAAATAGGCCTATTGTAGGTTAATAAATGGCTCGACGGTAGTCAATTGCCTTTGACGCCTCTAACGGAAAGGCGGGATGGCACGCAACTCTTCGACGCTAGCCTTTGTATTTTTTGAGACAAATTTGAAGGTATTGGCTCTATTCTACAAAAACTATGTATTTATTGTGCGTCGTGAATTAAAAAAATCAAAATAATAATTATTATTCATGCCTATACTTATATTTAGATAGGTGTATAAGAGTATTTTGGACATAAAGAGATACGTACTTATATAATTTAAAAAAAACAGACAAAACAACACTTTACTAGCGAAAAGGCTTTAGTAGCTGTAAAGCGTGTAGGCTTTTAAGTTAGGTATACAATTTCGGTACGTTGCTCCCGTGTAAGGAAAATTTTTCAATAGGTACTGTTAAGTTAATGGTTCAGCCTAACAAGCGCCTCGAACTAATTGTAGCCTGTAGCGCTGTGAAAGGACATATATATCTAATTAACTAAATCTCATATAAACCCACGAAATTCACTTACATTTTGCTGAATAATAACTCATAATATAGTAATATTCGTCTTCATCTTATGATGTAAATTATTGTACATTGTACAAAACGCTGATAAATAACGCAAAAGGTAATTTCAAGTCCTATCACATTGTCCAATGCCAAGCCTACCTTCTGCGATTCTAGTCTTTCCAAATACAAACGCAATATCTTTTGTATTATTATACTGTGTTATAGTATACTGTGGCATTATGTGTGGCATATTAGTATACTGTGGCATTTTTATCTGGAACGAATATTGAGATTTCGCTTGATAATTGTATCTTATAATGCCTAAAATATATTTAACTAGCTTTTTCCCAATATAGTCTCCCACGAGAATACTATACTTTTTCGGGATGAAAAGTTGCCTTTGTTTTAATACAGAGCCCTAACTTCTACCATACCTAATTTCATTGAAATACATTTAGTAGTTATTGCGTGAATGAGTAACAAACATCCGTCTATTCATCCATCCATACATCCATCCATTCATCCTCATAAACTTTCACATTTATAATATTAGGAGGATGATAAATTTGACGACCTAACTAATTACCTAAGCTATACATTAATGCAATGACCAGAACGCTGGGCTAGACCCTAGGCCATAAATCATGTGCTCTTGATAATCAGCAGTTATCAATCACAGAGACATTCAGCCCTGAACCAGCCAGTGTGTGCGGTCGCTATCATTTTTCATCATTAAACTATCGTCCATTGATTTTATGGTTACATACGTATATATACTTCTATGCTTGGTTACTTAGTGTCAATTCACATCGAAACAAACCGATACGCGATATCGCGCTGCATTTTTAAGATAGCTATTTAAAATTGAACTTTATTCATTACGTACACAAGAAGATACTTGTAAGAGTTCGAATATGAAGTTGCCCCGCGCACTTGCAGTATATGACTCATGTCATATGAAAAGTGTATCTTTTGTGTGGTGAATAAAGTTCAATTTTGTAAGCCTATCTTAAAAATGCGTCGCCGTGTCGTCATACCCGCCGGGGTCGTCGAACTGCGGTTTATTTCTAAACTCACGAGACCGCGGTATTGCGCGGTCACGCAGCCGCCGCGGTTGACATTATCGCCCGCAAACGTGGCGGGCGAAGATCGCAGGACGCGTGGTTGCAAAAAGGCAAATATTTACAATAGAATTTCTGAACTTTCTACAGAAGCTGCGGGTCCGCAACCGCGGCGGGCGCGGGTGAAAACCGCTCCGTGAATTCTTGTCCTTTCTTGCGTCATAAAAACGAATTGTAACACGTATTTCGCGTCTTACCATGACAGATACAATAATTAGAGTCTTAAGCGTCCATTTTTAATCCGACGAAAACAAAGGTGTTAAGTTTGATGTGTCTGTCTGTGTTTATGTGCGGCTGTCTGGCCGTGGCATCGTAGCTCACAAACGGATGAACCAATATTGATCTAATTTTTTTGTTCAAGAGTTGATATGATCGAGAGTGTTCTTAGTATAATTCATCATCATCAGCTCGCTCATTGCGATACAATTCGGGGGTTACTTAAATTTTTTAATAAAAATCATAACCAAATCGACTCAACCACTACGAGTACATTATTTATTTAACGAATGCGCAAGAAACTGTTCTGCCATGTATTTACAATATAAGGTTCATTACGTCATAACGTATTGAATAAATTAATGAATATAATTCTACTAAATAATAATTATTCTAAATAATAATTATTGTTATTGTAAACAAATCAAATTACTCATTAATTTATGTTAATAAACATTGGCATAAGTTATTGACTAACTAACAACGCTTGTATTTCCACTAATTAAGCGAATGTGGACTAACGTCTGAGTATTTAGCTGCGTTGTAATTAATTACACTATAATATGCAACTAAAATCCAAAAGTTGTTTGTCATAACTTGTATGTTACAACTAGCTGGTGTCTGCAACTTAGTTTGCGTAAAAATAACGGAACCCTACTTTTTAACGGACCCCTTGAGAAAACGTAAGATAAAGCACCTTATGTTACACCTTATAACATCAGCTATCTGCCAGTGAAAGATCGTGAAAATCGATCCAGCCGTTTCGAAAAGCCGTTAAAAGTTCGTATTTTAATGTAAGTGTTTATAATTTAATTTAATATGAAATAAGTGAAAAGCTATTAATTTAAGTTACAATTCAACAAATAAAACAAAAGCAAGCAAATTATAAATCGTACAAAAATAAATGGGTCCCGCCTGCTACGAAACATAATAACAATTATTTTACTTAGGCTTTCAGCTCAATCTTGTTTCGGTCTTTTTAGTGCGTTACTTTGGTATGTTATTTTTTGTGTGCAGTCGGGTTTTTGTTTTTTTTTGTTAATGATTTATTTTATTTTAGATTTTTTAGTTTATCCTACACACTTTAGGTCCATTTAAAGCCAAAATACGCCTATTTGTATAATTCGTTCGAATTATTTAATTAAAATTATTCTTGATTAAATTTAAATACATGAAATAAGTATGTATATTTTTTAAATCTCATTTTAATTTTCTTTATTTTAATACCCTACTCGATAGGTTTGGTTAAAAAAACAATTTAACTACTTACAATTTGTCGCCAAAATCCGCCATTTCGTTTTTTTTTTTTCTTTAAACTAGCTATCTATAAGGACACTTGGGTTTTTGATACAATACTAACGATACTTTAACTGACGAAATCCATCCAGCCGTTTGGAAGATAAGTGGGAATAAAGGAATTTACATTAAATCATACATACAAGACACGCGGGAAAAACATAACCTAGTCGTATAAAACAGGCCGCAAACAAAGGACGAGGTTATAACCGTTACATATCCATATTAAATAACTTACATGATAAATGAACCTGTCAACTAGAGGCATACTGCTTTTTTAAAGTATTTTATAATTAAAACGTATACTAACATAATCTCAAGTTAATAATTGTTACTAACACTCCATGGATCTATTGGTCTGAGAATAAAATATTTTTTTTTTTTATATTTTATAAATTTGTAATCTAATTAGGTAATCAACGATTAGGTCTCTCCCTGGTAATAAAGCACTTTTTGCATGACAATAATTTCAATAAATTACTTTTAATTATAATGGCTGGAATGGTTGGAAAGGGTTAGTACTAAAGTAATAGTTTCTGTATTTTTGGTGTAAAATAACTTGGTAGAATGTCGAAGCCTTGCTAAGATAATGGCACTTTGCCAAAACAAGAAAACTTTTGGGGCCTCGTGAGAGAAATTAAGAAAGAAAAGGTGTCAATTGTTTTAAGTTATTATCAGCTATTTGGTAACGTAATATACAAAAAAGTTGATAATTTTGTAATATTTTACTTATATTATAGCTTTTATTTATCGATAGTTAAAATTTGATTCACCATACTTTCTCAATATTATTCACAATTTTCCTGGATCCTAAAGCAAACTTTTTCAGGCTGTATATTTATTTTTCATGTACCTATCCGTAAAGCTATTGGAAGTCGTACCCTTTTGTCACTTACAAAATTCATTTTCACTGTTGAAGCGTTATTAGCCTCTATTTGTAGATAATATATCTTGGGAGATATTTCCATGTTTCGTCCATATTTCGGCACTCATCGGCCGGCTTGGACTCAACGCTTTGTGAAATAATCCCAGTGTTGTGTTTGGCCGAGTGAGTTCGGGTGCGAGGGCACAACAGGAGGTTTGGAGTTTCATCCTTAGTGTCAACAATCCGTTGCTAGTTACCGATCTATAACTTAAATAGATATATTTTCAGAAACACAAAATCAACGTCACAAAATATTCACTCGCTTTTCTCTGACAATATTATGTACCACAGAGTCAGAAAATAGTCATAATGAGGACACGTTTTTTGAAACACTAAAGTAACCCCCAGATTCTCAGGCGTTGAGCGAGCCGATCATGATGAACTGTAGCGAACCATCTCGATCACGTCAGCTTTTAAACAAAAAAAAAACACATCTAAATCGAACCACACAACCACAATCAGTCACACGAACACACACACAGACAAACAGACACGTCAAACTTATAACATCCATCTTTTTGCGTCAAGGGTTAAAATAATCAATTTTTTACGGATTATTATAGTACTTAGATTATTAGTAGACTTTACGTTATATGATATTCCTCGTACGATACGGTTCTTTTATAGCTAGTATACTCGTTAAATTAATGTCCATAAAACACAGGAAAGTAGGTTAAATACATTTTTACGCCATCACTATTATCATAATACCTATACCATAAAAAGAAGGTTTAGGTAACGTGAAGGTTTCTTATTACTTATTAATTTACTCATATCTTTTCAAATTTTCAATTAATTGAGTAATTATATTAAAATTTTCTTCATATAATTATCGTGAATAGCATAATATATCCATAACCATGAGGTAGAATAAAGGTATTTTATTTAATTTTATTGGAGAGTTGTGATTCATTATTAATTTTATGAGTAATTAATTAATTTATAATGCGGTATGTAAGTATAACGAGCTAATTATAACTTTTTGAATAATTATCAAATGTTTTCTTGAGTTTATTTTTGGAAACTTTGTTTAAAAACTTTTGCTTGTGAAACGTGTTGTGGATGGCTTCAGAGGGCGACGCGACCTTTAGATGATAACGTAATTAATACACCTTTAAACCAATTTTATTCAATAAATTGTTTACTACTCAGTTTTATTCGATTATTGTCAATTCAATTTTATTTTAATTGTTCAAATATATGATAAAATTAATTTCAGATTACAGTATTTGTTTAGTTTGGTTGAATAGCAAAGTGAATTTTTAAATTTCACTCCAGCAGAAACTTTAAAATATTTAGGAAGAATAGAGATGATTTAAAAGTTTTGACAGTCTCTTTATAAGCCCAAAGTAATGTACCTTTACCTAATATACAATTATGTGTCTTATGTTTATTTAAAAAATATAAAATTACGCATTATTGATAGCAATGGACATATTCATAATTCATCCCCACTTCACATGTATATGAGAGCCACCCCTAAAATGTAAAATTATTATTATTTTATGATGCCAAAACCGAGATATATACACAGTCCTTAACTATACCGAATTTCATCCATTTAAATTCATAATTACAGAAGCTAGAGGCGCGTACAGACAGACGGACGGACAGAGCGAAACTATAAGGACTCCTTGAGTATTACGGAACCTTAATAGTTATTTGAACTAAAAGGTACGGTAACATACTTCGAGTGACGGAAAGCTTAACTTTTGGGTTTTGTAAATTTGATACGAGCTCTTAATCATCGTAAACTGCCTTCAGGGATATTCCCAAAATCGATCGTGTATTATCTAGATTATGTTATATTAAATGAATAACCAATAATTCATAATAATATTGACTTTGTGTTGTTATATCAACAATATATGGTATATATATATCAATAAAGCCAAATACCTACTTAAATAATTGTTATTTATTATTACTCTGTACTAGTCACTGGTCCTCTTTTCCCATTAAACATTTTACCTAATCTGACTGTACCTAATTTTTGTGTAGGTAAAAAGTAAAATAAGTTAAATAAACAGGCGAGGTCAGTTACACACGACAATATCGTATCGGTCAAACTCACATTAACTCAACCGTTCATTACAATAATTTCTGACTAATTTTTACTTGTATTAAACATGATATGAATTAAGCTTAGGTTTTCCCCTTTTATTACCTAAGGCGTTTAACAAAATGTATAAATTATTTTCACGTGGGCGTTTTTACACTTGTAAACTATAACATGAAATATTAATATTAGGTCAAGACATATTATGAAATTGGCATTTTGTAAAGGAGGAACATAAAGTCGTTTTTTTTTAAACATAATATATTCATTTAATCAAAGTATTATACCATTACTATCTATGCAATTTTGCCATCTCATAGGTAGTTTATTGTATCCTTTACTAAAAAAACCATTCGGACAGGAATCAATAAAATATTTGAAGGCGCTTTGGACTTTTGGAGACAAAAATGCCGATGTGGCCATCGGAGATCAATTTTTTCGAAAAAAATGCTAATCTGTTGGAGCAAGGTCCAGGGAGTACGGTGGAAGTCTTAGACATTCCAATTGAAGCTCCTCTAATTTGGTAGCCGTCTGTTGTGCAGTGTGTGGTCTAGCGTTGTCCTGAAGCAGTAGTGGCCTAGAACGAATGACCAACCTCGGTCGTTTAGCAGCTAGCTTTTCCATCATGATTTGTAGTTGCTGGCAATAGATATCTGCCGTAAT
Source organism: Phengaris arion (assembly GCA_963565745.1). Classification (NCBI taxonomy): domain Eukaryota; kingdom Metazoa; phylum Arthropoda; class Insecta; order Lepidoptera; family Lycaenidae; genus Phengaris; species Phengaris arion. The sequence continues at coordinate 8,129,939 of OY751439.1, read as the reverse complement.
CGTCTGGCCAGATTTAAGATAGCTGTAGTAAGCGACATCAGCAATAGTCCACCAAACGCTCACAAGTAACTTTTTTTGAGTAAATTTTCGCTTGGGGCAAACTTTGGCTGGTTCGCCAGGGTTCAGCCATTGCGATGAGTGATTACGATTATCGTACAGGATCCACTTTTTATCACAGGTAATGATTCGAGTTTTATCACTAACACCGCAGCCTGCAGATAACTCGGACGTGGTTTGCGATGGATCCGACTCCACAATAGCCTTCAATTCTTTATTATCAACTTTGATCTCCGGCCGTCCACGGGGCTTGTTCTGCAGGTAGAAATTTCCAGAACGAAAACGTTGGAACCAAAAACGCACTGTGTTTTCTTCTGGGACACCACCGCCATATACATCATCAATACTTTGAGCCGTTTCTGCAGTACTGGTGCCACGGTGGAACTCGTACTCGAAAATAATACGATATTTCAAGTTTTCCATTTTGTAAACAGAGTGACGCAAAGAAAAAACCAAAAGAGGGAAAAACAAATGAATTACGGGTTTTGAATCAAAAATGCATGAGTAAATAGCGGTATAAATTTGAAATTGGAATTCCTAACCAAAGAATATATATTTGAGATCAAAGTGGCCACTACGACAAAACGCCAATATCATATGAAAGAACCTAATATTTATGACGAAAGAAAAACCTCGTCCTAGCATTTTATTCTTAGAAATACATGTTACATAATAAAAAAGGTATATCTGCAAAATTAGTGTTTTATAAATAATATCTTGGTTCCAAAATCTAAAATCTTTTGCTCGCGACTCCGTTTTACATAGGACAAAACTTTATTTATACAAGTGGCGTTATTTATCATTTTCTGTCTCAACAAACAGGCTATTCGTATCTAAATAAAAACCGGACAAGTGCGAATCGAACTCGCGCACAAAGGTTCCGTACCAAACGGAAAATAAATTACTTTTGTTGTATGGGACTCCCATACAACAAAAGTTAATTTTAAAAAATTACTTTAATATTTCTTGTATTCTGTTTTATTGTATTTGTTATAGCGGCAACAAAAATATGTCACCTGTAAAAATTTCAACATAGACAGTTGAAATTTTTACAGGTGACATATTTCTGTTATCACGGTTCATGAGACAGACAGACGGACAATGGAGTTATTAGTATTTGGCTACGGAACCCTAAAAATATTTTTTGATTTGCACAAGTTCCTTAAATTAGAGCGTTCAACTCAACCAAAGTCTTAACATGCTTCTGAGTAGGTATACCTATACTACTCCTAAGGTAGTAAAGGGACTTTCAAATTAAATAGCCACTTAAAACGCAATCATCACGGACCCGGAATCACGGAAATACCTATCACCTATGTAGGGCGAGTGAATATAACCGTATGGGCAATGGGCAGTCTGCCAGAGTGGCCGGGTGCCTGTCACATGAACATCGCGTGACTCAGCGAATGTGGCATTCCTCAACAGCAGCTATACTGAACCTGCGGCCCGCATGTGGCCCGCAGGCCACTGTCATTGGCTCATCTGAAGCAAAAAATGTATGTAAACTATATAAAATTTCACCAATTGCGATCTCTTATCTCATATCTTAGTAATCGATATTGATAAAATAACTAGAATCAATAAAGACGTATCCCGACCGACCCGTACCTATTTCACAGTATATAGATTTTAAAATTGAACATTAAACTAAAAATTGTAGGTCATACAGACTGGAAAATCTAGAATTTTCCAACACTAAGTCCAATTTATGAGCATAAGCCCTCAACAAATTGCACCCGCAGTTGGTGGCGCTAATGTATTCATAACTACTTATGAACTTTCAAACTACAATATTATTTTTTTATTGTCAAGAATTATATTTGCGAATGATTTTTAAAATAAATGTGTGTTGGAAATAAATAAGACACTTATTTGGTACATTTTATCATTTACTAGCATTAATTGCCCGCGGCTGCACGCGAAATCAGGTTTTAAACTTTCATCCCCGATTGTACCCCCTTGGGGGTTGAGTTTTGAAAAATACTTTCTTAGTGGATGCCTACGTCATGTAAGAAATACGTGCGCAAAATTTCAAATTTCTAGCCTTAAGAAGCCATAAAGTGTAAAAATACGGATTTCGTCTAAAATATTTTATTTGGCATGAGCAGAGGCATTTGATTTGAATTCACGTGACCTTTGGTTGGTAGAATTGAGGCAGGACTATAAATAGCGGTGTTACATAAAAAGGTCAAAGAGTAACGCTTACACTACCTTCCTCGTACGACTTTGTTCGCAATACGCAATACGGTCTGAATCTTAAGAAAGATTTTTAAAAAATAGTAAAGGAAAATAAGATTATTTATTGAAGTAAAACTCTTTACGCACGCTTGACTTGGGGAGTAAGCTGTAAGAGTCGTGAATGCGTGACGAGAGCGTTACGAAAAGTGTGATCGGGAGAGTTGAACGGAAGTTGAGAGGGAGATATAGGCTGCTGGAAAGTAGCCGAAACGTCGGGAAAAAGAAAAGTGCACCGCGACACAATCCGTAAGTGTTTAAAACAATGAACAATATTCGCGTAAAACTAAGAAATCAATAGGGAGATATAAGTTAGTGAAGATGAAAAGAGAGAGTTATGTTTCGTACATTACTATAGGAGGAAGAGATAGCAGTGCGAGCAAACATTTTCTTTCTCTCTTGTATAACCAGTGAAATATATATATATCAGTCACTAGTTCGTTTGCGAGTTTTACTTCAGTCGTGTGGACTAAAGCACACTCGCTTTTTTATTTATTTATTTAAAAAACGTCATTAAAAACGAATAATAAAATTGAAGGATACAGTTTGGTTTTCCTCTCAAATTCAATCACTCCACGGCACAAAGAAGGCGTTAGGTACGCGAAATGAGGAACCGGACGCGCGGCGCCATTTTTCGGCAATTTTAGTGATCCTCACCGTACACAATGTTTTTTTCAGAAGACCCTGTACCCAGTTGTTACTTAAAAAGTATCTTATAGTTTAAACGAGACAATATTGTATATCTTTAATCAGAATCTTGGCAACGGCTGCAAGTATTACCATGAAATTTAGTATACGGGGAGTTTTGAGGAAGAAAAATCTTAAAAATTCTTGAAAACTGGCCATTTTTAAGCTATATATGTTTTTTTCTTACGTCGTGCAACAATATATCAAAAATTTCGACACTATTATGTCAGTCCGATTGGCAGTTTGCTATGCTATTTTTGCTTTGTTCGGAAATTCGTGGTGTGTGGCTCGAATCTCGGTCAGAAAAATATTTTTGTGATTCTTTTTAAATTTTTTAATACACCAATACTCCGAGCAAAGCTCAGTTTCCCAGATACTATATATGCAATGCATTTATTTACATCAATAATCTTCGAGTGACCTATTTATAAAACAAACATTTTTCGAAAATCGATTCATTTATCAGTGAATATTACCGTAGTATTATAAAAATATATATATATATATATATATAATATAGGTTGTGACTTGTGGTTATTTACTTCCCCTTAAATTATTCAATGTTTCATTGAACCAGTGTTCCATTTCCCGTAAACTTAACTTTCACAACAGAGTGCTACTTAAGTTGTAGTGTGGTAGAAAGTAGCCGGGATTTATGTGTAACAATATAATATAATTATTGTTTGTTATGTACAATAACGCTGTAAACTTATATAAAGTCATAATTCACTTAAGAATTGTTGCCCGTCAAGTTGCAATTAGTCCTGACATTATGTACCTATGGGGTGGTTTACGTTTGTGATATGTTACTGAATAGTTCCTAGATAAATTACGTTATGTTTAAGTAATTATTTATCACTCAACCTTACATGATTTTCAAAATCCTTGTTTACTTTGTAGTCAATTAAAATAATTAATGTTGGCTATCATATTAAATTCGCCTTCAGTCGCTGCTGTCAGAAAAGACCAATTTGAGAAGTGCCTATGTTAATTTGCTAATTAACCAATTTCCTCCACCGAAAGTTATAATATTGTCATACAAAGTACAAGTTCGAATTATAAGGTCCACTTACGTAATAGAAACGGTTTATTTACTTGGTAAGAGGTACGGCAGTATTTGCGGTGAAATGCGGAAGGCTCAAGGCCTCGTGCTTTGTAATATGTTGGTCGGCGCAAGGTAACTGTTAGGAGCATTGGATAGAGCAAACACACACAAGGACGGCAATTTAATTCCTTAGAAATTGATTAAATTGACGTAATATAAGTGGTTATACAGCCTCGGTGGTCTAGTGGTTAGAGCTTGGCCCTCAACTCGGAGGTCGTGGGTTTGATTACCGCATTGGAACAACAAAAAATGTGGTTTCCAATTTTGGTTAGGACAATGCAGGCTGATCACCTGATTGTCTGACAAGAAAGGTGATCCATCCGTCGGATGGGCATGTAAAAAGTCGCACCTGCGTCTGATCTCTCGTGAGCCGTGTCGGTTATCCGTCCCACTGTGTTATGAGAGTAAAGGAAGAGAGAATGCTCTTGTGTACTGCGCACACACTTGGCCACTATAAAATTTTCCTGGTTTCAATAAAACGCGCCATCATCACCGAAATCGGTGTGGGGGAGTTATTTTTTATAATATAAACTGTGGTTTCATCTAAGTAAGTTTCATATTATAATTTATTGCGTATATAAGGCAGCGAATCATGTTTTATTAACGAGAATAGATCAAGGTCAGATATTATATATATATATATATATATATATATATATATATATATATATATATATATATATATATATATATATATATATATATATATATATATATATATATATATCTTTCTATCTATCTTTGTACTTTATCTAGGTACTTCAAAATTTAAATGGGTCTAAATAAGTTTTTTATCTTTTATCCTAAATGTACTATTTCTATATATAAGCTAACCACTTGATAATTGATTGTACACTTGTGACTGTTTCTTTCTTTATAATTTATAAACTGTGTCAAATTTAGCGTGTTTTAGTGTACACTATGTTTAACTCCTGTTAACCTATTCAGTTTCTACATGTGAGGACCTGTAATTGGCTTTCTAATGATTAGAATAGTTTTATATTGTTACTACTGATAGCTGTTGGTCTTCCTAACAAAATAAAATGAAATAAAATAAAAATAAAATTATACAAAATATGTCAAAATCGACCATAAGCAATGACATAGCAATGAGCATAAGCTGTGCTCACATTAACCAATGAAAATAACCCATTTTGTCATATGCACTCATAATTCACTGCCTTTTTAACATTAATAGACTATAAGTATGTAATCACTGTGTATAATATTCATATTATAGAACGTTTATATTTCTGTTCGTGTAGGTTTCTTGATAAAATTGCGAATTATCTGTGTTATATGTATTAGCCATTTCGACGGATGTAGTTTTACACACGCCACCGGCGCCGCGGTAGCGGTGGTTCCGGAGTAGCTGCGACATTCACCTAAAACTAATAAAACACTTGAGAGGTGCCTTGACACCTCTCCCTGTGTCCCTTGGGACTCCCGAAAGGAACGAAGTTCCTTTCGATTAATTAGTGAAGGAATTGTAATATTATTATTTTTTTAAGTTATAATAATATTTTTTTATTATTAACAAATATAATGTAATAAAAACTTAATCAGTAGACTCAATTTTAGTAATAATTGAGAGAGAGAGAGAGAGAAACACGCGCACGCCGCACGGCTTACAACTATAGCAAAAAGTGTCGTTACAACTTTTAGTCTTAATTTTCTCCGCAACGCGCGATAAGGAACTTCGTTCAAATAATATAATATATTAAGGGCGTCACAGACGGCGATGCGATAATACTTTAGCTTAAGATGCCTGATTATGGTTATATTTCATATTACTTTCATAGTAATATGAAATATAACCATAATCTTTGATAGTTCATACAAACCTGTAGGCAAATATCAAAGTGCTCCCTTCAATTCTGGTTAACGTCCGCGTCATATAGGCAACATCGGACTGTCTGTCAATAAGTCATTTACGCGTCAGATAGGCTTGTAATTCAGTTAGTAACATGCCTGATGGTTTCAGTTATACAATAGGTAAGGTACAGTTATAATACGACTTGGGAAACGACGTGTGCTCTTCGACTATAAAATATGTTAAAATAGGTAAAACATTTACTTTTCAACAAACACAATTATGAATATTCCCGATTCAAATCACTTATTACCAATGTGGAATTTGTACACTTTAGAAGTTCGTTTAGCTATAAATTTTCGCATAAATCGTAATTTACATTATATATTTAAATAAATTTAATTAGGTTACAATGATCAAACGGAAAAATGACAATGTTTTTGTTAAATATTTTTTCGACAATATTTCACAAAGCCTTTTGCCCTCGGGTTATACCAGACGAGTGACGTAGGTGTCCTTTCCGCATTATGTTTCTTGGGAAAATATTAAATTCCGACACGGAACGACCGCGATTTCAATGTTTTTTAGCAATCTTATTTATTCATACATCGTCGATCATTTCTATAGACAGACAAACGAGAATTACCGAGGGCTGTAAGCAGCATGGTTTAACTGTACTTCTGCTTAAAACGCTGAAAATATTGAAGGCTGTAAGACGCGCTTGTTACTCACCTTACCTATACCTAAGCGATGTCGACTAACTATGGGATGTTACGTACATATACGTACTGACGTAGAGAATAATCGTAAAATTTACAAGTAATTTTGAGTTCTGTAAATAAAAAGGCACACTCACCACGACTGAAAAACTGAAACAATTTAAACATATAAGAACCCAAAAAAATACAACGTACCACCACCACCACCACTACCACCTGTTCCTATTGTTTTCGGCTTGGTTCATTTTTTTCAAATTTTCATCTTCATTAAATAAAAATTTAGATTCCCAGAAGGCCAAATAGAGCTAGCCTGAGCATTTTAAGTTAAACATTTAGATAGCGGTTTACACTTTGAATAAACTTGTACCCTGTTTCTTCGTTCTATTCAATTAGCTTAGAAAAACAATTGAAATTAGCTGCAAATTTTTGACGGAATACAGCTTCAGGGATTGTATCAAATATAATGTTTGATAAAAATTATGCATCGAAATGTTTCGTTAAAAAATTACAAAAATGAATTAAGACATCTTTATGCATATTAAGCTTACAATATAAAATAAGACATTGAAAAATATTTAACACCGTAGGTTTTATTTAACTCCATCTAGCGGCATTTCCCTGAATCACTTACCTAGTTTCAGAGCCGACGACGGTCCAGCCCCGCCTGCGGCGGAGGGCGCGCACTTCAGCCGTCACGAGTCGGTCCCTTCGGCGGTGGCGGGCGCTCGCGGCCGGAGTCTCAGTGGCGCCATCTTCTGACTCAGCGATGGGCAACATGTTGCAGCAATTCGATAGTTCTTATACAGATGTCGCCACTGTTTTGTTCTTACTACATTTTTGTTCACTCAACTTTGTGTTTATAGTATTAGGTCACTATAAAATATTTTTAGATAGTAAATGAGTAAAGTAGCAATCAACTTTATAAAAATATAACTTTTTACGAACTTACGGCCACACTCAGAGCAATTTAGTACTTACTTATGGAGCTACTTAATACAGTTATTGACATAAAGTCCATAATATATTTACAGTCAAAATCTCTACTTAGTAGTTCCATAATATGTAAGCATTAAATGTCACTGAGTGCGGTCGTTAGTGTCTAAGCGGACGTCAACTCAATGATGCTTCTTTATTTTTCACTTGCCTGATACTTGTTATGCTTATTAAAATAAATTAGCTCCTTTTCGGCTCTTAGAAACAAACAATATATTATTTTTATTGGTGTATTTTTGACTGTGGAGAATATTAATAACGCATATAATAAAAACATACTATGTAAGAGGAAAGTGAAACCGACTGTATCTAGTGTTTGCGGCTGTCATAATAACAACATTAGACATTATAATATGGTGAGCTGGGAAGCATGAAATAAAGCGCTCTAATTTTATCACTCCACATAATATCAAAAATATAACGCTTTTGACCTAATTTCAAGAAAATAGTACGTTATATTAATGTTATACAAAATAACAAAGAAACAGTGGTTAAACAAAGAAAATTATTTATTTAACGAATTTCAAAGGTATGGTATTATTGATCTCAGATGTATCATCTTTTTTTTTCAGAATTATAATATGTATTATCGATGCAATGTTGTTGCTTTAATATCGAGAATATCTACATGCTACATATGCTACGCTCCGTTACGTCGATTTACGTCGCTCTACGTCATACTTTGTTACTAATTCGCAGACGCCGGAGGTGCACAATAATTACATACAGACAGCTCGGAACTGTCTACGGAGGTGTTTCACCATAAAAGGAACGACTCACGACTATCATTTGCTTCGCCATGTTTGGATGAAAATAGAGAATATAGAGGTGTAGCTTTCTTGAAAACAAATAATAGTGTGACAACAAACAAAAAAAAAACAACATAAGGTGACGACTAAATGTAAAATAATTCGTTTAATTTATATACTCAGAAATACTGAGGTACTTCCACGTAATAAACGTAAAAATATAATATTTGATGTGTAGTTTAGTAATAGGATACATCTAAAAACGACAAAAAAAGTGTGTGTCAGCTCCGACGCACGACTGGAGTTTACTCTAAAAAGTAAAACACGTCCCTCAGAAGGAACAAAAACTTTAGCGATCGATTTGAGTTCAAAAATTTGCGCCATGTGAAAAAAGTGACAGGTGCGCAGAATAGGTTGCGCACGAAAACGTAACGAGGTCATTCGTTCAGTACATTTTACACCTTATATTTTTTTCATACCGGGGGCCTTATATGAAAATCGATTCTTAAGGAGTAAACTCCAAAAAGTTTCAAAAATGTTTGCTAAACTAGGTACAAAATCATACATCATCAGTTTATTCACATCGTATACAAAAACATTAATTGAAGTTAGTATGAACTTAAGCGCACCAATTTCAGAAATATTTACAAATAAGTTCCTGCAGCCTTATATTTTATACACTTTTACCTAATCGTGACATCACTGTTAAGTACGGCTTTTGTATGGAGCTTTTCACGAGGCTTGCGAAATTTTGTAAACAAAACGCTGTACCTATGAAAATATTGTTTTTTTTATATACTGTTTCATTAGAGAAATTACTCATAAATTTAAGAGTTTGCAAGCTTCATTAAATTAAAAATCTGGTTGATGCCCGCTACATAACGATAAAACTACACAGTTCGGTCACAGTATAGGTATAGGTACAGTACTACATCCCTATACTAGGCCGCCAGATTCGTCGCACGCACACACACTAAATGATAGTTTACTATAACCGAACTGTGCAGTTTTATCGTTTTGGTCTGTAGCGGGCATAAGTCAGACTTTCTGTTAATTCGATATTTTTATTATAGCATTTTTATAGTCGGTACAAAATTTTATCATCTTTAACCCTGGAGTGAGTTAAACCCAAAATTCAATATGCGCATCGGATTACATTGGTATCTTACAGATGATGCGACATTGAAGATAATATTATTATTTGAAGAACATGTGACCACACGCGTTGCGTGCGTCGTGACGCATCTCGCCCGACGCCTACACAGTATAGGGCCCTTACTATGTAGCGTTTATTGCATTATTATGTATTTCAAATAACATCACTGACAATTTAATTGTTATTACTTATTATAAATTGAAAACTTCTTAAATTGTTTAAATAAGTTAGAAAACATAACCCCCTTTATTAATAAAAATATTTACACCACGGATATGTCCTTGTTGTTGCCTTTTTTTGATACGTTGTAAAAGCAACTTGACAGATGAAGACAGCAACATGGAATAATGACTTCATCCACTAAGGAAGGATTTTTCAAAATTCAACCCCCAAGGTGGTGAAATAGGGGATAACAGTTTGTATGAAACTTTTTATTCCTTGGACTTGGACTTCAGCATTTCCTTATATTCAACCCCTAAGAGAGATAGGGGATAAAAAATTTAAATTATTATAAAAATATCGTTTAAAACCCAATTTCACGCGGGCAAATCCGCGGGCAATTGCTAGTATTTTAATATAATAAAAGAATGAAGTTTAAATATTCCTTTAATTCAAACATTTGCCTTGATCTTAGGTACCTAATTTAAAAAGTAGGCTATTTACATTTTCAGAAAGCTTTGGAACTATATAACTCCTATGTATTGGGACTATTGTTTTAGCAACCGATACCTTGATAATATATTGAAATTGATGTGAAAGCATTTATTTTATTCAAGTATCCTTTCGCAAAAAGAAATTGTATGCTCTAGGTAAACAAATTGTGTGTACTAGATAAACAAATTGTACCTACGCACTAGATAAACAAATTGTACGCAATAGATAAACAAATTGTACGCACTAGATAAACAAATTGTACGCACTAGATAAACAAATTGTACGCACTAGATAAACAAATTGTACGCACTAGATAAACAAATTGTACGCACTAGATAAACAAATTGTATGCACTAGATAAACAAATTGTACCTTCGCACTAGATAAACAAATTGTACGCACTAGATAAACAAATTGTGTGCACTAGATAAACAAATTGTACCTACGCACTAGATAAACAAATTGTACGCACTAGATAAACAAATTGTACGCACTAGATAAACAAATTGTATGCACTAGATAAAGAAATTCATTTTACAACTACTATTTTATTACTTTAATAGGTAAGCTTATAAAATTACTTAAGGTTAAAGATTATTATTAACTTGCAAACTAAAGCTTTAACTTCAACTTGCTATTGCATAGAATAAAATCCGGCCAAGTGCGAGACGGACTCACGCACGTAAGGCTCCGTACAAAACGGCTAAAAATTCACGTTTGTTATTTATACAAAAAAAGAGCCCCGTTATTTTTTTTTATTTTTAACAAATTTTGAAAGCAAGGTACAATACAAACTCGGTGTCATAAATACCTGGTGGATTTGTCCGTACACCGATTCATCTATCGTCAAATGCTCAATTTAGATATTATAACTTTATTTATTAACTTAGAACAAAATGTTAGTTTAATACCTACCATAGTATGCATGAGGCATCTAATGCGCGAGTGGCGCATTGCACAGTGAGTGCACCCGCGCCGCTCGAACATTAGGTAACAAACAACTTGTTCAAAACTGGTATCGCGCGAGTACAGGCACAGGGGAAAATAGTAAGGAGGTTTTATAATTTTTATTTTGATATTTTTATTTATTTGATCCTTTTTCTTTATTCATTTAGTATCTATTTATTGAATTGTAAAAGTATGTTTTTTGTTTACTTTTTATATTTTTATCATTGATGTTTTGTTTTAGCTCTACGGGCAATATGTTTATTACTGTAGGTACCAAATATTCAAGGGATTGTTTTCCTTGGTTGCTTGGTGAAGGTTGTTGAAGTGATTTAATTAATTTTTTTTTGTGCATTTTACATTAGTCACTTTGCGCGTTGTGATATGGTATTTTGTCACTATTTGTACATCCAAGTTAAAAAAATTTGCTTTTAGGATGGTATATTTAATCATATCTTGTATGGGGATGGTCTTACAGAACGAGAAAACTTCATGATAATTATTTTTATTTTTAAGATCAGTTTTTAACTTAATCCCTCGTACTAATAAAAATATTTACACAACGGATAAGCAATACAATGTTTTGTCCTTGTCTGCCAAGTGACTTTTTCCACGTATCAGACAAAAACAAAACATTGTATAACTTATCCACAGTTTAAATAGTTTTATTACGAGGGCGGGTCAATAAGTCCGTGACTTTTGGAATAAAACACAGATTTTTTGATAAATAAATCATTTTATTTTTCAACGTAGTCCCCCTTGAGCTCTATACACTTTGTCCAACGCTTCTCCAATTTTTTTATCCCTTCCAAAAAAATATGATTTGTCGAGGTCCTCAAAATAGGCCTTTGTTTGCGAGATGACTTCATCATTGGAGTCAAATCTTTTTCCACCGAGCCATTTTTTCAGGTTTGGGAACAAGAAGTAGTCACTCGGAGCCAAATCTTGAGAATAGGGTGGATGTGGGAGCAATTCATAGCCCAATTCATGGATTTTTGCCATGGCAACTGCACATGTGTGCACCCTTGCATTGTCTTGGTGAAAAATAACTTTTTTCTTGGCCAAATGAGGTCGGTTTTTTTCAAATCCTAATTGAAGCGGTCCAATAAGTTGGCATAATATTCCCCATTAATTGTTCTTCCCTTTTGAAGATAGTCAATGTGAATTATCCCACGTGCATCCCAAAAAACAGACGCCATAACTTTATTGGCTGACAAACCCACCTTGGCCTTCTTTGGCGCCGATTCACCCTTGGAAACACACTGTTTTGACTGTTGTTTGGTCTCTGGTGTATTGTGATGGATCCATGTTTCGTCCACGGTTAAAAAACTCCTCCATATTGTGATTAAACAACGCCAAACCTTCCTGTGAAGTTGTTACACGATTGCGTTTGTGGTCGACTGTGAGCAAACGCGGCACCCATCTTGCGGAAAGCTTTCTCATGCCCAAATGATCATTCAAAATTGAAACCACTGAGCCATGCGAGATGCCTATGGCTTCCACAATCTCTTGCACTTTCAATCTTCGGTCGGCCAACACCATATCGTGAATTTTTTCGATTGTTTCGGGTGTAGAGACCTCAACTGGGCGTCCAGGACGTTCGGCATCTTCAGTGCTTGTAAGGCCACAACTAAATTCAGTAAACCACTTTTTTACCATTGAAATCGATGGTGCAGAGTCCCCATAATATTTATCAAGCTTAGCCTTGGTCTCGGTAATGGTTTTTTTTCGCAAAAAATAATGCTTAATAAGCACACGAAATTCACTTTTTTCCATTGTTTCCTTAAGTTACTGGATAGTTTGATAAAGATAGCTGTAAAACACAAACTAACTGTCGCAGCAAGTTCAAATTTTGATAAGAGTCAACTGACAGATGCCTGTTGACAGGAGTAGTGTTGCTTTTTCAGTAAGGAGGTTAGAAATTCAAAAAGTCACGGACTTATTGACCCGCCTTAGTAGTAAGGGGAATAGGGTATTATAGTTTTAAGTCCACTTAATTGAAGCTGATATTTAGATAAGTTCTGCAAAATCTGCCGTAGCTGCTCAGGCCGTATGATATAATAGATAATACTAGGGTTGTATAAAGTAGGAGACTTGTGGCAAAGGGAATATTATTTTTGACTTTAGTAAATTATTAGCAACGCACGCATTTTATTGCACACGTAGTTTATATGCTCGGTCCACTTGAAACGGTCGTCTATCACGAGCTCTGGGTTTTTATATGTACTGACTACTTCGACAACGCTACAGTTACATGACCGCGTGTTATAGGCATTCATGTTCGTGAGCAACTAGTTCAGGTATTATACCACTCCTGTTTTGGCTCGAGCTCACATTAACCACAAGTTCAGCGACGTGAAACCATTTAGCTAACAAGGTAAATTCTTCTTGTAAACGTGAAAGGGCTATGTGTATATTATCGTGGGCTGAAACGATACACGTGTCACATGTCGGCGAATTGAACAATGTTGCAGTTTTTAATTAAATAAGCGACATCGTTTACGTAGGTAATAAAGTGGCATGGTCCTAGCACCGAGCCCTGGGCTGTTTCATCTGCCACATCAACTTCGATGCTTAGCTCATCGCTAATCTTTACTACATAATATTATGCCCTATTAAATAATTTTTAAACCACTTTAGTAATGAACCTCGTATACCGCATTCTTCTAATTTATTTATCAAAATGACATGTTGAAGTGTATAGAACGCCTTACTGTAGTCGATAAAAACTATCAATACATGTTTTTGGGCATTTAAAGAGTTATAAAATATAGTGTTAGTAAATTTAGACAAAAGTTGTGTTGTGCTTTTCTTACCTAAAAATTCATACTGATTACAGCTCATTATGTTGTTATCTAAGACGAATGTATATATTTGTTTACAGATAAATTTTTCGATAATTTTGTCAACAGTGGGCAGTATGGTTATAGCACAATAATTAATATAATCTTTATGGCTTCCCTTTTTATGAATTGGCCTCACTATAACCTTTTTAAGATCAGAGGGGTATTCCCCAGTTGCAACAGACGTGTTTGTTACTGCGCCAAGACTGGTGCTACATTTTGGCTTATTATTGTGTAACGTAGTTACATTTCCTCTCCGTAAAATAAATTATTTCGGCGCTACTTGCGTCATCTGTGATTTGTATGCTTAATTATTTTAGTCAGCTTTAGCGCCACCTATCGGCGCACGTCCATATTAAAACGGCGTTAGCATTGCTATTAATATTTGGTACATAGATCGATTTTACTTCAGTCATAAATCTTAAAAAAAATAAATAACCTTGAATACTAATTAAAATACAGTAGAATTGTATTATTATATAACATAATATATTGATTATTAATATAATTTTTTTTTATTTTCATTTGTGGACTTTTCTCTTTACGCTTTAGTTTTTTAGTTATCAAATGTTTAAAAAAAAGAAGACGAAGAAATGTATATAACGTACTTCGTCGAATGACGTTTCTTTTTTTGAATAAAATTTTCTATAGACTCAAGATGTAGTCGATCATATTTCTTAATCCCGTTTTTACGGTGACTTTTTTATATCTGTGTTGTGATTGAACACATTATTTTTTCTTTTAAATTATCACCTTCAAAAATTAGTTGACAAAATTTGGTTAGACGAACACGTGCTCTTATTCTTTCCATCCTTCCGTTTTTTTGCATTGATTTATTAAATACTCACACACACACCCGGATCCACACATCCGGATTTCTCAGTGCCGCTAGTTGTATTCTGGACTGAACTGACTGGCTTCGGATCCAGTCAGCACTGCCTTTTGGACACCCTTGGACGATCTACGTTGCGGCGAATATACCGGCCTGAACGACAGAGAGACAGAGACGCTACCGGAAGTTGGGCTTCTCGCGCCACGTGCTGACTACAGTCCCGGACTCAGCTAAGTGCCCGTGTTTTTAAAGCCCCTTCGATTCCCACAGACACCAAGAGGCTTAACCAGATTTTTCGGCCTTCTGCCCTTTTTTTTAATATATTTGTCACGTTGGTTATACCTGGGCTTAATTTAAATTACCCGTAACAATTGCAAGGTCTAATGCACGTATTTTATCTTAGGATTTAGATTTTTGATAATATTTATGATAGTCTAAGGCGTTTATTTACGAAAACGTAAGGACATATTAGTAGAGCGTGCGTACAGGGATCTCTCAATTAGTTTAGTAGTACAGTTAAGTAAAATGTTTTTCACATTGTCTTGAAAGGTAATCGCACATTTATTACATATATCTGAAATTATACATGTTGAGTCATGTAATCCATTAACAATAGTATCATCCAGAGAATCTTTTAGTCTGCCAGTTAATTCATTAAATTTTATTTAAGCCAAAGCTTTTTCGGATTAAGTTTGTTGGTTCATTTTTAAATAATAATACTTTTTTTTACATTGTCTTATTAATTTATTAGAATCATTTCTAATTTTATTATATTTTAGTTTTAATATCTGCTTGTAATATTATTACTTGGATCTTTAGTCCATTCCATGAAAGTCTGTCCCTATAATAACATGCATTTATTACTGTTTTATTTACCCATTTGCTATTATTTTCATTTTCTTTCTGAAAACAGCTATGAATAGATTTTACCATTTCATTGTATATTTTGTGCGGGCAATCACTGCTCTTAGTAGGATTCCAGACGAGATTTATTTTAGATTTATTTATTTTGAGTTATAAAGATCACTAGAATTATATTTCATTTTAAAAGTTGAATTCTCCTGTGTATGTACATTGAGCGATCCAATACACGCTAAAGCAACCATTCGATGGTCGGCTAGTGTAGTTCCGAGAGCCGACGTGAACAAGTCTTGTGAGTGGGATCTCACGTATATGTGGTCATTACATGTTTTATGTATTATTTCTAGATTCCAATCTGGTATATTCTGTAATCCCACACACAAAACCGTGATCGTACATAGCAGTGTTATATTTATGCTTTAAAGGATTGTTAACATTTAAATCAATGTTAATATCACCTAAAACAATAAAATCTTTGCAACGTTTGGTTTTTGATATAAATATGTCTAGCTCATTTATAAATAAGTGCTTACTAGTGTAAGGTGGTCTATATATGGTACATAAAACAGCGGAATAGCCCGAAGAAGTGATTATTTCATCATAAAGTAGTTCAAAATGCTGTAGTTGCGTATTTTTAACAGTAAACTTATGTTTTTTTTATTTACGTACATTATAATTCCACCTGCACGACGTTTGTTCCGCAGTTTCGTGTACATTTTATATTCTTGCAGATGGTACAAAGTGCTTATGGTGTCACAAATATTAGCTTCAGTAATCATGATTATATATGGAGTTTTAATACAATGTTCAACACATTGTTCGAGTGATGCAAAGTTTTTTATCAATGACCTATTATTAATATGAACACACAAAATATTAATGTTGCTTGGTACGTTTGAAAAAAATTTTGAAGATTTTAACCGTCATTAATTTCTAAAATATTATCCTTAAGATGTACATCTATATAAGAATGTATTAATTACGCTTTTTAATTTACTGTTATTTATTTATGTTAGGTATAGGTATAGTTCATTTTAGTTTAGTTACATAGAGCGTTATTTAGAGCAAATAATTGTAGGTTTTCCTTTTTCACCTTTCTTCCGAACACGAATTACTCGTTTTTTGATCCAAATGTATTTATATAAGCTATTTAGTTTCTTTTTGGTATACCATAAGAGGTGTTTGTTATAAGGTGGAAGGGATTCACGGACAAATATAAGTACTTCTTTGTATATAGTATAATCGGTGCCTGATGACATTATATCGTATGGTGTAATTTTATGCGATTTGATTTGAAGCTTGACAACTTTTATTGTTATGAGTTATATTGTTGTGAGTCATATTGTTGTGAGTTTAGTTGAACCTGTATTGGTTCATATCGTTCGTTTTTTTCGGGTATTCTAGTCGCAGATATTATTTCACTGTTTGGCTGGTTAATTTTAGCGGCCATCTTACTTGCGATGGTTGCAGGGTTTTCATCTTTTATAACTGGCACGATGAGATTAGACATGTCGCATGGTTCCATCTCCTGCATCTGTTGCTCCACAGCACTAAGTCTAGTTTCCAAATTGTTATTTTTATTTGTAAGCTCAATATTTTTTCGATTTAGCTCTTTGACTGTGTTTTGACATGCTTCAAGACTCATAATGACTTCGTCCATTTTCTTCGTATGGGATACTAGTGACTGGTGAACGTCTCTAAGCACTCTCTTCAGGGTCTTTTCTAGCTCTTTAGTAGAGCTGAGTAGTTCCGACAGCAAGTGTTTATCATCAATTTTTAGAATTTGAGTCAAAAAATAGTGCATCTCAACACCTCATGCTCGGGTCTAATCAACAAACAGCTAGCAGCAGTCCGAGCTACCGAAAACTTGGACTGGACGAGTCAAGAGTGTCACGAACATTCACCCAAACGTCGCTCGATTATCGTTCCCGATGACGAAGATGACAACAAAATGTATTGTGATACTGTTTGTCGGTTAGACCCGTACATGAGGTGTTGATATGCACTATTTTTTCACAGTTTCATTATATTTTTATTTTCATTCTATATTTATTCATTTTGAGGGTATTTATTAATTTATTTATCGATTTGACGTACGTGTTGCGCGTTTGAGCATTTGACAACGACAAGTATTTATTTTATTCTGTTTTTAACAGAAATACAATATCATCTGTGACAATTTAAACTGTCTATCACGGTTCATAAGATACAGCCTGATGACAGACGGACAGACAGACGGACTGACAGCGGAGTCTTACTAGTAGAGTACAGTACCCATTTTACCCTTTGGGTACGGAACCCTCAAAACGATGACCTCTCAAATTGTATATTAAATTCCTCTCAAATCAGTCATTGACATCGATCCAGTAAAATGTCAAAACAGCTGCCGAGTTGGACGGCATTCATGTCTAATATTATTGTAACCTTTTTATTTATTAATTATACCCATTATCACGATATAAATAGGATTCAAGGTTCAAATGGAAATTAAATTCCCAAATGAAACCGCGCGAGTGGTCTGTGACGTCATTCTAGTCGGGGGTCCCAGATCGATACTTTGAGACCTTGTTTCAGAATTTAGACCGGGGTCTATGCTAATATCGACAAACCTCCATATCTTTATCCTCTTTTACACCCATCTAACCTACATTTATGTTTAAGTATCCAATCACACTAAAGGAAAATAAATCAAAATAATATATTAATAATTTCTGTAAATAATCGTCAAGAATTACAATTGAGATTCTCGACGATTATTATAAAGAGAATCGAATGCTTTGTTGACTTTAGTGTCACCTGTTCTTCTTTTCTTTCAGATCTTTATGTTTTAATAAAAACTAGAGGTAGGCCTGTGGTCGAAATTCGCCCGTAATCAATCATGTAATTTTTAAGTTTGAGTTTTTATGCCCTTTGGAAAGCTTTTGCCTTTTAGAAAGAACAAAAGTGTATATATGGTGACTGATTGACAAACGTCAACAATATCATGTATCTATCAAACACACGGTAGTGTGTGTTAATAACCTCAGGTAGTGTGTGTTAATAACCTCAGGTAGTGTGTTTTGTTGATATCTTTATTAATTTAATGTATTTCTAAGCATTATTTTAAGAAATTTAAGCTTTTCGCACGCCTTCCTTAGCATAAAAATTAACTGTGTCAAATTTCACTCTCATCCGTCGCACAATTCGCGTAAAACTGTACTTGAAATTTTTGTTTCACGTATTAATATTTTGGTAGATAATTCAAAAAACCCCTATGATTTCGTAACGCATGCTGAAATAAACCATTGATAATAATAAAACTCTAAGGGGAAGGGTCGCATATTAAAAGACATTTTTCACATTGCCATGCCGTCCCCTTTGTACGCATGAAAAATATAAATAAGTTACAACCACTACACACAGTCAAGGAACTAAATCGGCGTGTTCAAAGACTGTTTTGTGAAATTGGCATGGGCGTGTATGTATTGGAAAATATTAGGCGAACTAATCAGTGGTCAAATTGTATGAAGCTATATATACAAATTCTCATAGTTTTGTTTAAAAATCTTAAAATATTAATATTGGTCTTCTGGATAAAGAGAAAATGTTTGTGTCGGACTTAAGCCGCTTGGGGAAATAAGGTATAAACAGCCTTATAATTCCAACATCCTCCTACCATGATCGCAGAAAACTACAAATTACGTATGTGCCAGAAGGAAACAAGAAAAAGTTAAAGTTTTTGTTCAGTGCTTCATCACTCATAGAATGAGAACAACATATTTTTAAACAATCGTCGAATTTCGTTTGCTTCTAAATTGTTCACTTAAAATAATTTTTAAATGAAATAATATCAAAAGTAAAAACAGTGGCTTCAAGAGTTGATATAGAAGTACTAGCAACTCTATATTTAATTGAACAACAAGAGAGCTTTCATTTTTAATCTGTGAATCAAATCTTATCAAACCTAAAATTAGGCAACCTAAGATTAAGTACTTATATCTAAAAAATATTATATCTAACGACACCGATTGTAGCTCGAAATGTTAAGTGAATGTAGTGGTTAATTGCAATCATAAAATTTCATATTCACGAAATCATAAACATCAGTAATTTACAATTTATAACATCGTTTCAGCAACAACTGAGAAACAAAAGAGAAAGAGCTATGAACCCGCAAAGCTTTTTAGCTTTGATGATTCATAGCACTTTCTCTCTAACCCAATATTAATAGTCATAATAATATTCTTCATTTACTTCTAAAGCATAGGGTGTACCTGTTTAAAAAAATAAACACATTTTTTTTAAATGGAACATAAATTACCTATAGGTAAACTGAATGGGCATCAAAATGTTTGTCTACGAGTAGGTACATGCGATGTACTGTATTTAGTTTTGAACCTTACTGCTATAGTAATAGGATTGTAATGTGGTACACCGGGGTTGTCAGCGACTGTACAAACACTTCTTTAGTATGTGTTTTGTTGCACATAAAATATAGTTATCTTAAAAGTTCATAATAGGTCTTTACCTATGAAATTGCCGTTCTGCAGTACTGGCCATTTCAAATCAAAATAATTTTTGTTTGGCTAATAATTCTAATTTCAAATTAATTTTATTTTAAAAACATGGAATTCTGTTTCCAAAAGTTGTCATTTGTTTATTGATTAGTGTTACATTTTCATCGCATTTCAATCTTTTTCGTCATCATGGATACGTTAAAAATTCGAGTAATTATGGAATATGAGTACCGTCGTGGCAGCAACGCGGCACAAGCGGCACACAACATCAACGACGTTTACGGAGCTAACACTACAAACCAACGCACCAACTGTTATTGGTTTGCTCGCTTCCGTTCTGGAAATTTCGACCTGAAAAATGAACCTCGCGATCGTCCGAAGACTTTGGTCAACAATGACGATAAAGGCGATTGTGGAAGCTGATGATACGCATCTACGGCTGAATTAGCAGCAGCTTCAACGTTAGCGTCAAAACAATATTGGTCCATTTTCGTCAAATTGGCAAGGTTAAAAAAAATTTACAAATGTGAGCCCCACGAACTCAATGATCGCCAGCGCGAAGTACGCGTCGAGACGTGCCTGCTCAACAGACACAAAAATGAAGGAATTTTGAACCGCATTGTTACCTGCGATGAAAAATGGATTCTGTTTGATAACCGCAAGCTCTCAGGAAGTTGGTTGGATCCTGGTTCAGCACCTAAACAATGCCCTAAACGAAAACTTTCCCCTAGAAAAGTGATGGTCACTGTTTGGTGGTGGTCCGGTGTGATTCATCACAGCTTCCTACCAAACGGGGTGAGCATTACTGCAGATGTGTACTGTGAAGAACTGAACACAATGATGGAGAAGCTGGCACATCTCCAACCAGCATTGGTCCGCTGCTCCTGCACGACAACGCGCGACCTCATACTGCACAGCAGACGGTCTCCAAGTTGCAAGAACTGAGGTTGGAAGCTCTCCGTCATCCGCCCTACTCACCAGACCTTGCGCCCACTGACTACTACTTTTTCCAGAATTTGGATAACTTCTTGGCGGAAAAAAAATTCAATACCCGAGAGGCAGTACAAAATGTCTTTGAAGAATTTGTTGACTCCCGTCCAGCTGATTTCTTTAAGAAGGGTATCAATAACTGCCACTGCGTTGGCAAAGATGCGTTGATTGCATGGGTGATTACTTCGATTAATACAAATAAAAAATGCATACAAAAAATTCGTTTAAATTTTTTCATACAAAACGGCAATTTCATAGGTAAAGACCTAATATTACGAAAATTACATCTTTAATAATCTACTGTCACACGTTACACTTTATGATAAACAAAAAAATTATTTTCCATTATTCAAAACCGAATACTTTCATTGTGCCGATTTCCTTTACGCGTTTCTACGTAAGTCGTTAACGTCCAAAGTAAATACGAGCATCTTAGTAGAGAACTCATACTTGTACCTATATAAATAGAGTATGGTGAAAATATAATATCTACTAAGCATCAGTTAGTCTATTTACTACCAAAAACGTGAAGCATCTATGAAGATAAATATCTCTTTTACTTGGATAACATATCCACTAATATTTATTCCAGTGGATGTTAATAAACGTATCACTAAATATGTAATCTAAAATTAATGCGCTACAAAAATTTCACTGAAAATATGTCGACTGAAAAAATGGCGCCACTTGTGTTTATTGCTACAATACTCAACGTAATCATACCGTTACATTAACATTTAGTTAGTTCACAAGCACTGCACAATTACACAATTAATATTCCAGCACTCCACAAAGAATGATTTAATTTCGATCAACGTTATATTCGTTGGAGGATGCGCACGCGACTCCCTCGGCTCTCGCGCCGCGGCCGGGTCGCACGTGGACTCGAGCGAAGGAAAAAAAATGATGACACTCACTCAACGTCACTCATCAATTTTCTGACTCAAAGGCATTTTCCCTCAGACAAAAGTATTGAAAATACACAGTTACGAAATTCCGAACGAAAAGTGTTGTTGTCTTGTAAATGTCTGTGCATGATAAATTGGACGCCATTTACGCAGATTCGACTATTAGTCATGATTACAAGAATTTGTTTTTGAAATTGGTAAAACCAAAGAAAAACTAAAAAAACTATCTTTAGCTAAGTGCAGATGACAGGGCATAATATAATAGATCTGTTTACTCTGTGATCATATTGTGTGTCTATGTGTGTTATATAAAAAATTAAAATCGAATTGGTCACGAACCCTTAAAAACCGTTTCTCTTGATTTGTAGAGCTTAATTTCAATTTTCTTCTACCTGTTAATTTATTATAATCTGTCTAAAACCTTCAAAAGTGCATGAACCGACAAAGTTAAATTGATTTAATCTCAACTTCATTAAATACGAAAAAGAAACAAAGTTTAATTTTTGAATAATCTCATTCACTGAATGCGACCTAAAAATGAAGTTTAATCCACATCTCGAACTAAGCGGATTAGTGTATCAAAATGAGAACAGTGGGCTTAGCACGAACAATTGTAAACCATGTATGATAACGTTATCGAATGAAAATCGTATGAAAATCATGGCAGCAACGCTACACAATTTTCAGTCAGTAAAACGTTGTTATCAATTATTAGTGCTAGGCCCGCAGTCTCGTAACCGCTATCGCACAATATACGGAGCAAACAAGATAACTCCGTGACGCGAGATCAAGCCATAAAACGTCTCCAAAACTCCGAGCGAGCTAAAATTATAGTTGTAAACAATTTGGATATCATAATTCTTATGTCACATTTTGGTTTATTCGAGATTAGGAAGATGTTTTTTATAAAATTATGTACAGGAGGTATGTCTGTTGATCTCGTATAATTTAGAAAGATCGAAAAACGCAGACGATAAATGTATGAATATTATATTTAATTTAATGCCCGTTGTACTCTATATTAATTTAGGTACCTTCTAATTTTTATAACTATAGTATTAATTTAGGTAAATACCTTCATTGAAATAAAAAAATAAACTCTTCTTCGTGCACCTTTACTGCACCAATAACTAAAATATTGTATGTTTGATTCGGAGCATAAAGACTTTTATAAATTAATTAATGATTTTATACTCAAAACCATTCGGTACTTAATGATATTTGATACGCTTTTCACATTCCAATAGAAGATATGAAATATTAATGGACCGAGGATCCATTAGGCCGTGCAGATGAACAGTGACGACAGAGGGACGCCACCAAAATTAGTTCGTAGAGAAAATAATGCTACCAATACACAAAAATGTTAATTATTTATTGCCACTTTATTCTTTCAGCGGACTCTATAGCGAAGAGAGGTAAATGAGCACATAGCGTTATAAAATATTGATTACTAGGCAATATGCATAGTGGAAAGTATATTGTAAAATAAAATGCCTATTGCCCATTGATTTTCATGCCGTAAAAGCGATAAAGCGATAGGGACGTATAAAAGTACAATTATCTACTTTAACACGCGTAAAAATGGCTCTCCTTACTTATTAGCTTCATATCGATAAAAAGAGTATTGAACTAAAAACTTTAATGAATCTGATGATTTTGTAGCAATCTAACTATTTATATAAAAGTATTTATGATTAAAAACTATAAAGAAATAATAATATCTAACGAGTGCCGTGTTTACGCGCAGGCGTCTCCGAAAATAGCCTGTGGCAGAGTTTCAAATATGTCGCGCTGTCCTAAACTTCAGTTTTAGCAGTATCTCTCAATAAATAACACAATATTTCACACCTGAGTATTTCAAATCATATTTTACAAACAATTTTGCATTTAAATCTGCTGCTGCGCCAGAAGGAGGGTCGTTTGTTTTTCGAGTGTATGTATGTAATTATATGTATGTATATTTGCTTGGCACACTCTAGACCCCAAACGGCTTGTCTCAATAGAGGTTGAGAATAACCATTAGATTCGTCTCAGTCGTGAGTACAAAATTGTACAATGGGTACAAAAACATTGACGGAGTTTTGCTTTTTCTTTTAATTAACGGTATTATAATTGAATTATTACATACTGAAATTCACGATTTTCTTTCTTCATTTATATGTTTTACAAAATTTATTTTAAATCGTAACTACATATTTTTATGACGCGTCCATGGAAATTTCATTGAGTACGATGTCTTCTGCATGACAATTGTCCAGGGAATATGTCCTAGATATATTAGTATATTATTATTATATAGAAATGTTTGTTTAATACTAATATCTACATTTTCATATTACTATCGTTTCATTCTTGCTTTTATGTATTTGTTAGGAAAAATTTTAATTAGTACCTAATTCGTTTTTTATGGTAGGACCACATTTAAATCAACTAACAAGTATCACCAGTGATACTACGAGGTGTTGCTTGTGAACGATTACTTAAATCGGCACCTAAGCAAATTAACCAATTATAATGATTCTCATAATTTACATTATAATTTTAAGTAATTTCAACTTTTGGATAAATGTAGTAATTTAATTAGCATTTTTGGTAATTAAATTACTACATTTATCCAAAAGTTAAAATTACTTAAAATTATAATGTAAATTATGAGAATCATTATAATTGGTTAATTTGCTTAGGTGCCGATTTTTTTTCTTTCATTCAATTTCGTCCTAACCTTTTGAGTTAGTAAATAGAAAACAGGTAGGTAATGGCGAAGTTCAAAATGCCTGAGTTTTAGCTGTATGCTAAGAAAAACAGAAAGCCAGTTTTATTTTTATACTTCTTAGTTTTATACTAAAAAAAGTGTGTGTCAGCTCCGACGCACGACTGGAGTTTACTCTAAAAAGTAAAACACGTCCCTCAGAAGGAACAAAAACTTTAGCGATCGATTTGAGTTTGAGAGAGAATTTGAGAAAAAGTGACAGGTGCGCAGAATAGGTTGCGCAACGTAACGAAACGTAACGAGGTCATTCGTTCAGTAGATTTTACCCCTCATATTTTTTCATACCGGGGGCCTTATATGAAAATCGATTCTTAAGGAGTAAACTCCAAAAAGTAATGACTTTGAGTAAAATGAAACCCACTTTTGCTAAGATAGCCTGCTTTAATGTATACAATATGCTAGCCAGTGTACATCGTAAACTTTATGTGGCAAATATTCTCCCAGAAAGATGCAGCCAATGTTTTGTCACTTTAACACCAAAATTGACCCTTCAAATAATTCAACGAAGCGGATAGTGATGCCGAACGAACTATACCGTTGAACAAGCCCTGGTTACCAAAGACAATAATGTACCGAACCATGGGATGATCGTTTCATTAGGAGTCGATCGCTACCAAAATCGCAGTTAAAGTAATCGCTAGCCTAACCTAAACATTAAGGTTACGATAGCTTAAAACAAGGTTTTCGATAGTAAACATAAACTTTAAAAAAAAGTTTGCCTTTATTTTTTTAATGATATGTAATAAAATAGACTCTAACTATTCCTTACGAATTATATTACAAAGTTTAAAAGATGAAATTACCTAAAATTATAATTTAAAGTGGCAGGAGCCCTAAACTTGGTTACTTTAAAAAGTGAGTAATAACAATTATTACGGTAAGTCGAGCCTCTGCTATGTTTTATATATATTATGGTGATTTACGTAGTTACACGTTATTGTAGCCTTGGTATTATAGATATTGTCGAGGAGAAATAGTAGAAATAGCCTGTTTTCACAAGGAGTATCATACTTACCGAGAGTGTTTGTGTATCGCGTCGGTAATGTTCATTGTGACAAAACTTGGCAACATTATTACAATTTTTAAATATAACTGTCATCGGGTTTTGATGGACAGATATTGTAATGCCAAATGCACTTGCCACTAATACCGTAACGTAAGGAAAAACTGATGAAGATAAATATTAGATATATTTTTTGCATTGCCCAAAATATAAATAGGCATGTACCACTGGGTTTATTGTACCCTACATAAGGGCACACATGTCTAGAAGTCGAAAGTCGAAGGCGAAAGTCTCTGAAGAGATCGATTACAATGGTTCAAACTGCACCTCCACACTTTTTTCCGAAATAGCTACGTTTCCGATCTACCTCTAAAACTTCAGAAATTCAACATAATTGAAAGTTCCAATTGGCTCCGTGAGAGAACTACGCTTCAGCATATACGGCAATATACGTCTATTAGCGCCCAACGCCCGTGTTCGATGAACGAAACTGTAATTGCCACATAACTGCTATTTCCTTCAACATAGATTGGACTATTTCCTAATATTTACAACAATTCCACTACGATAGCTCGCTGAAAATGTTTACATAATATATATTGTATTTGTGTTTGTGTTCTGGGGATCAGAAGTCACAATTTGAAATTAAACTGCGATGAGTTTCGGAATTTTGATTATTTGAACAGGACGAGAGCTTTTTGTCTTGTTTTTTGTGAAAACAAAAAAAAACAAATAAAATACAGTTTTAATTTTTAAAGAAGATTTTAATTTACGTCCATTCATACGAGTTACGGTTTTTAGGCAGTTTACCGTAATTTTGTGTGCCCATTTAACATTATCACAAGTACAAGCCTTTCCATGTTCCGAATGACCGCGTTTTCCGCTCGCCCAGCGTTCGGGAGCACCGCTTAAACATCGTACGCACTTCGACACTCGACTCCGTAGTGAAACGTATCTGTTCAACCGAGTGTGACCCTTGTATGTATAGGATATAGATTAAACGTCTTAAACCATAAAACACAATACTACTACGATACTTATGTACAAGTATTTTCATAAAATTTATGCATTTTCTATAATATCTTCTATGACGACGCGTTGTGTGCACGCATCCTAATGGGCGTCGGATACCAGCCGGTGTATTTGTTAGGCTGTCAGATTCTATTAAGGGGTCCCAAAATCAATGCTTATGTAACCGACCCTGCTTGTACAGGTGCTTGGATAAGGGCATTGGATGTGTGCGTAAAAACAAACGATCATTTTAAATATTTGCCGCATACCAGAAAAGCTCAATTGGCAATTTCAGATGTAAATTGTACAGTATTGCCGTTTCAGGATATTTACGGAATATTTGCTGTTGACATGGCATTGCCGATATGCATTTTTAATCAAAAAAAGTTAAGGCCATTTTCGCACAGAGCAGTGTCGATCACCAATACAAAGTCAATGAGTAACATAATCAATTTCCATTAGCCGAATCCCCTAAACAATTAGCATTTTGTAGTAGTTCATTATCCGCATTACGTTGTGCAGATTATCATCACAACTATCCTGTGCGCGCAACGCTCCGAAGCAGTGCATAGGATTTTCGTCACGTATTAATAATATACGAGATAAAGCCGTACGAGACAAAACAAGTGGAAAATCCGCTTCATTTTGTTCAAATGACATTTGTGTGTATCACAAAGCTATCTCTGTATAGCACGGCTGAGATAAATGCGCTCGACTGTTGTGTAACTAATGACAAACTCCACTCTCATGCATATTCAGCAGTTACAATAATTGTTATACCAATTATAACTAACAGCTGAAAACATCCATTCAAATCTGACACGAGTCACTCATAAATTGTTATGTCATATTAGCATAACGAGAATAAGTTGGTGACATAGTTTGGAAAATTGCGAATTGTTATTTATATTATTTTAACGTTTTGGTGTGATGCCTCACTCGTAGACGCAGTTGAAATTCAAGGAAATTGCGAATCTCAATTCGTACTGTTTTGCTTGAATTACAACACTACAGCGATTTATAGACGTTTTATAATGCATGCATGCATAACCGTGGGGTCTACAATATCGCCGTAAATTTACGGCAATGTGGCGTGTGAATTCTCGTATACGCAAGCCAATAGGCCAATAGAATATTCGCCTATTCACGGAGCTTCACGGAGCTTCACGGAGACAGTGTGAAGCTACTCGCGGAAATATTGCAAGTCCTAATAAAAATATAATCTCATTAGTGTAGTGTCAATGACAGGGCGTTTTTCCTTATGTACTTTTAAACGCTCTTTTGAAAATTACCTCCGTACTGACTCTGAATTGAGAGTCAGTACGGACGACCGATAAAATTGGTATAACGTTTTAAACGTCACTCGTCATGGCCAACCCATTATAATTTTAAGGACCGCTTTCGTATTTAATTTAAAGAGTACAATTTATGTACTTTATTAAGTATGTTGGCGATTCAATATAATTCTTTTCGAATGTATCATGCAAATAGTTCAGTTCAAACTATCAATAATATTATTACGTAGAATGACATCAATATGTACATGAGGCACTTTAAAGTACTTACCAACTTTCATCTCGGGAAACTGTTCATGATGACGCTTCACGAAAAAGCTATAAAATAAATAGGCTGACAACAAACAATCACATAAGTAACAATGCCCTCAGCTGGAGTATTGACCATAAAAAACCTTTTAACTAGATTACGATAGCTGACAATCAAGACGGATGAAATTTCATTAACATTCTTTTATTTATATTTGACATGAACTTTTAACACACTTTCATATTAAATAGCGCTTTTTACTTGAATATAATACGGTATTTTCCTGTATTTTTTTATTACATAAATTAATAGTGCTCTGAAAAATAAGACAGTTTACTATAGGAATACTACAAAACAAAATTTTCAAATATATTGCGGATTGTTTGAAGCAATTTTGTGAGTCTCGTGAAAACGCCCCATACAAAAGTCGTACTGGAAGTGACGTCAGACGCTAGTAAGTTGCTACGAAATGTATGGCCATATGCACAAAATTTCTGATATCTCGTAATTTGGTGCGTTTATGTTGATACATACCGTAGTAAATCTTTTTGTATTTAATGTAAGTACACTAATTATGTAGGTTTTATATTTATATAGGTATTCAACTTTATTGTGACTTCGTAATGCATATAATTACAAAACTACACATAAAATCCTAATTATTTTTACTTTTATCGAGTTGTAATACCCAATTATTTCTTAATTAATTACAAAAAAACTAATTTTTTACATGTTGTCAACTACCCAATTGTGTTTAGGTAATTTATTTAGCATAAATAAAATTAATAAAAGTGCCTTGTCTCAGAAAATTCAGTTTCAAATACGGTTAATTAACAGTTGAATCTTCTCAAAGGCATTCTTGGAGGCGCTTATGATGGCATATACTAAGGCGGGTCAATAAGTCCGTTACTTTTTGAATTTCTAACCTCCTTACTGAAAAAGCAACACTACTCCTGTCAACAGGCATCTGTCAGTTGACTCCTATCAAAATTTGAACTTGCTGCGTCAGTTAGTTTGTGTTTTACAGCTATCTTTATCAGACCATCCACAAACGCAATCGTGTAACAACTTCACAGGAAGGTTTGGGCGAAATCGGCGCCAAAGAAGGCCAAGGTGGGTTTGTCAGCCAATAAAGTTATGGCGACTGTTTTTTGGGATGCACGTGGGATAATCCACATTGACTATCTTCAAAAGGGAAGAACAATTAATGGGGAATATTATGCCAACTTATTGGACCGCTTCAATGAGGATTTGAAAAAAAACCGACCTCATTTGGCCAAGAAAAAAGTTCTTTTTCACTAAGACAATGCAAGGGTGCACACATGTGCAGTTGCCATGGCAAAAATCCATGAATTGGGCTATGAATTGCTCCCACATCTACCCTATTCTCAAGATTTGGCTCCGAGTGACTACTTCTTGTTCCCAAACCTGAAAAAATGGCTCGGTGGAAAAAGATTTGACTCCAATGATGAAATCATCTCGCAAACAAAGGCCTATTTTGAGGACCTCGACAAATCATATTTTTTGGAAGGGATAAAAAAATTGGAGAAGCGTTGGACAAAGTGTATAGAGCTCAAGGGGGACTACGTTGAAAAATAAAATTATTTATTTATCAAAAAATCTGTGTTTTATTCCAAAAGTCACGGACTTATTGACCCGCCCTCGTATCCTTACGGACGAAAAAGCGCTTTCCTTTTCCTATTCTATCAAAGAATATTAAAGATATTCTATCAATGAAAAATTATTATTTACTAGATGTTGGCTGCGACTTCGTGCGCGGTTAATTCCGCGGAAATTGTATATTTTTCGCGATAAAGAGTGGCCTATATCCTTCCCCGTGGTTTAATCTATGTCTGTGCCAAATTACTTTAAAATCGGTCCAGTAATTTCGGAGCCTGTTTAATGCAAACAAACAAACAAACTTTTCCTCTTTATAATATTAGTAGGTATATATTAAAAGCAATTCTAGTTATTTAGTGGTTCCATCGCATCGTGTCTGATTGTGTCATTAGATAAATGTACGCGATAGAAGTAACTGAATCTGCTCATCAAAATGAATTTTTAAATTAAAAATCTTTTACCTTTCTATGGCCTGTCGTCGCCGGGTGCTAATACTTTGAATTTTCACTTACCTGAAAAAGAAAATTTTTAATTAACTATTTTTATCGAATAATATGATTCATTCATATTACCTAATATAAAAATGTGCAGATTCCCAGGATAGTGGGAGTTTTTTTATAAAAATGATAACTGAAGTGTAAAATTTTTTTAGCTCCATCTTATCATTCATTCATACAAATAAATAAATAAATCATTCCATCGTCTTTTCAATAATTATTTTAATTTTTTACAGAGTATTTTAAATTTATGTACAGTAAAGTCCATAGAATAAAGACTATAGGGCTCGGCTTTAGTCGTTCTTCTATGGATATGACAGACAATGTATGAAAAATGACGTTTCCCATAAGCTATTGGGATGATTGGCCGGAGATCGTGGCCGTACTGTAATAGGTTATAATTGATCGCTACAACGATAATATAATTATTGACAGTATTTTACCCTACATTTCTAAATTATGGCTAAAAAAGTCAGAGCTACCTGAGCTTTCCACTCATTTTTTTTAGTTTACATAGTTGTAGACTACATTACCTCTTTATATGAACGAAGACGAAATCATATACCAAAATTGCCATCTGCTCCTTAGCTAATATTGTCAATGTTAATGTTGAGAAAGTCAAATTACTTCTACCTAATCATAAATTATAAAGAACTGACAGAATTGTTCAGGAGTAAAATTTCATTTCAAGTTAGGAAGTGTACAGATTTATAGCTATGATATATAAACGGGTAGGGCGAACGGCGAACGCAAAGATTAGGTTCTAGTTGAGCAAATTTATGTGACATTTGCGTCCCAGTGATATATAGGCTCCTACAACAACTAATGGGAAATAGCACAAAAACGAATAATACAGCCTATTATATCCAGCAGAAGATTTATGGGTTATGCTTAAACTTCTGAAGTACTTACCATCAAGATACCAAGGTGGGTACAGTACATCCACGTTCTTGTCTCGGCAAACTTAAAGATTAAAGCCGAGCGCGCACTAAGGCAGCCAGGTTGCGGCAGTCTGGCCAGGGCAGTCAGAGGGTGGGCTTTAGAACAGGGGTAGCCTAAATTTATATATTTTGTTGATTGAATTTTGTGGAGGGTACTTACCCCATCATTTTGGTACCAATTTTAGGGCGAGGAAATGAGTATTTTACTTTTTATATCCATTTTTGTGATTAAAATAATATTTTTTTCACGTTTTTTACAAAAGTTACTTACTTCCGTAAATCTGTTTTTATCACTTAAATGTTTCTTTATATAATTTTATTATATAAATTTCGTTTTATGTGCCAATAATATAAGTACAGGTTTTTTGGGGGAAGTGACCCACTCCTCCCTCAATAGTTATTAAATATTTTCACTAAATACTAAAGAATGGCAGGAAAATTTACTGTAAAGGTACAATTTTGAGGTAAAAATTTGTAAATTTTCAAATGCATTTTCCTCAAAAACCATTATACATCTCCTCACCCTGGGTATGGTGGAGGGAGGTTAGGTGACCCTTCCCCCTTAGGTATAGGAGGGGTCCTAGCTTGAGAATAGGGGTGGCCTAAATAGGGGCTATTTAGGCTACCCGGTTCTAAAGCAACCCCTATAGTTATTATAATGTTCGACAGGCTGCCGCAGCCTAGCCGCCTATAGTGCGCGCCAGGCCTTAATTAATCGTCAGTTTCCGTGATATCACATTTCTATAAATGCGATGACTACCGTTAGAGACGTTATGATAATAGTTGTAGGTTAAGTACCTACACCTACTTTTATTATAATAATAAAATTAGTTGTAATTAACCTACGCTTATTAGTGCGCGCTCGGCTACAATCTTTGCTAATGCTAGTTTTAAATTTATTGCATATTTACAACCAAACATAGTAAACACAAATAGAACCTACGACTGGCTACTTTAAAATATTAACTATAAAAACTTAAAAAAGAAATCTAAAACTACAAGAAACTTAAAAAGGCTAGGTACAAATAAAAGAAAATACTACTCGTATAAAAAAAAATATGCCGAAATAATAATCCGCAAAGTTAATTGACGGTTCATAATATGTATTAATAAGGAACATGTGCCGAACATGTTTTGCTACCGATTACGTTTACAAGAAAGCCCCTCGTTAGTTATTTTCGGCTCATTGCGTTTTCATTTGTTACATATTGACAAGGGAAAATGCTTTAACAATCAATGATACTTTGATTTACACAATGACAAAAGTTACATTTTTAATTAAGTATGTGCCGTCCTACTTTGATCATATTATAATGCTTAGTAACTTATGAAGATGCTGTTACTGTAAACCTATAAAGATACTTTATCCTTATTATCCTTGTATTTTCCTTCCTAATGAGGGTATTAGATATTTTTTCTGCCGCTAGGGGGCAGACCCAACGCACACAAAGCGTCATCTGGTGGCGTAAGTGGTATCAAAAACGGTCCATAAGAATTTTCGATTCTTTTTCTGTCACCTCCTGACAGTCCTTGTCGTGTCATAAGCTGTCAGATGTTACTAATTTAAAAAATCTCATTTTATAAATGCGAAGATACATAACTCTATCTGAATATCTGTTACGCAATCACACCTCAACCACTTAAAGGATTTTGATGGGTACAGGTCGGACAGATGAGACCTTTTTACCAGAAGACTTACCAGGCTACTTTTGTAAAATATATTTTGCCGCGATAAAAGTAGCGGCAAAATGTATGACTTCCTTGCAATGTAGGTATGGATACTACGCAAAAGAAGTTGCAGATAACATCCAGTTGCCTTTATTTTTTGGTAAGATTGATTGATATTTTGGTTACGCTGCGCCGAGGGCTTTGATGCAAACATGCGGAAAGCACCTTAGGGATAGCTATAAAATAAAACTAGCGAGTTAAGAATTTTATTTTGTTCTTGGTAAAACCAGATCTCTTTCCAAAAAATACCCAGTATGTATAAAATTTACTGTAGATTTTATACATTTTACATAATCATTTATTTTCGGATACAAAAGCTGCTTAAATATATACACTATTTTTTTAAATTATTTATTCGACACTGAAAACAATAATATTATGATTGATAATAACCTTGTTTCAATTTTAGAAATAATTTCGTTTTCAGGCGCATACAGATTTTCACCTTGGCATAGTTAGCAAATATTTGGGTAAAGACTTGTACTGGCTGAAAACACCGACCAAACGGTAAACAACTGTAACACTTGTCACATTCAATTGGAAGAGACAAGTAGACATTGGTAATACCGACTTTGTTTTTTTTTTATATAAACTTTTGTAGTGTGAAAGTTAACATTTCGCAAAAAATTTTAAAGCTTGTAAGATTAAATAATTTCACAGAAAATCCTTAGGCCGAAACGTTGTAGGATTATTTTGTACGAGGGCGGCACTGAAAATTTCGGGAATCAAGGAAGTGACACAACATTACTATTTAAAAATGTATTTATTGCTTTTCGAAGTATTCTCCGCGAAATTTGACACATTTTTCCATACGATGGAACCAATCATTGAAGCAACCATTCCATTCGGAAGTTGGGGTCTCCAAAATGGCCGTTTTGTAGGCGTCCACAGCTTCTTCAGGTGATGAAAATCTCTGACCACGCAATTTATTCTTTATTTTAGGGAAAGTTTAGAAATCATTAGGGCTTAGGTCGGGGCTGTACGGCGGATGGTCTAATAATTCTATGATTTCTTGCTCTAAAAACTCTTTTGTTCTGTGCGCGATGTGAGAACTCGCATTGTCGTGATGGAGGATGATGCGGCGGTTGCAGTTCTCTTTACGGAGTTCAGAAACGACCTGTGGCAAACAAAGTTCTTTGTCCCTCAAGAGGAATAGTCGCAACATGGCCGGTTTTGGAGACAAACGTGCCCACCATTTTTTTTGCAACACTCCATGAACGAACAATTTTTGTGGGCTTTAACTCATTTTCGAACACCCAAACTCGTGACTGGTTTTTATTTCGGGTTCGTACGCGTATATCCAGGATTCGTCACCTGATACGATGTTGTATACAGAATTTGAGGACCCTGCGTGGAATCTTTCGAGAGTTCTGACGCACCAAGTAACGCGAGCCGCTTTTTGCTCTTCACAGAGCAAATGCGGTATCCATCGGGAAAACAACTTTTTTACACCTAATTGTTCATGCAAGATTATTTGTATTTGACTCATGCCAATGTCTAAAGTTGCTTGAATTTCGCGGTATGTCACATGTCGATCTTCCTCAATCAGCTTACGCACAGCATCAACGTTTTCTTGGGTGACTGCAGTTTTTGGACGACCTTGACGGGGATCATCACTGAGCTTGACACGTCTACGTTGAAATTCAGCAAACCAGCGATAAATTGTGGTTTTGGATGGGGCTTCATCACCAAATGCAGAAATCATTCGGTCAACACACTGTTTTTGTGTTAAACCACTTCGAAAGTCATAATAAATCATCGCTCTAGAATTTTCTCGAGTCAATTCCATTTTCTCAACGACTAAACAAGTTTGACAAGACCTTGTGACAAGACCGAGAATCTTTTTTTAAATAAATAAACCGTATTCGATTTTTAAAACCAAGGAGTTTTAATTAAAAAAGATTTTAATATGACAGGAACAGTGGAAATATTCCATTCCCGATACTTTTAGTGCAGCCTATGTATTGTAGGTTAATTATTTAGCTCAAATATTTTATTTGTATCATAAGGAATGTTGATATAAATTCCTATGGATTATAACTATTTTATCTGTAAGAAAATTTCGTAAAATATTCTGCTTAAAATTTTAAACTATTAGTATTCATTATAAGTCATGATTGAACTATTTCTGATTTCAATTATTCAATCTGAGTTCAATCCACCGTCTCTAGACAATGCCAAGTTTACGACGTACACAGTTTTATTTAAAAGCTAGCGGTCTCAAGAATGAAAAGGTTCTGCTTCCCTTTCAAGTTGCTTGGCTCGGATCGTTCGAGAAACCAATTCCAGAGCTAAACTTTATCGACCGCATGAAATGCTTACGAAATTTTCTCATACTGACTGTGATAAGTGGTATGTACATTCTAAAGTTCGAGTATTAGGAAGGTACAGATCTATGTTCATTTTGCATACTTTTTGTCATTTCATTACATACTAGATTTAAAAGAGACTACACAAATACACAATTATTACTACGAGTAAATTTGAGCCTACTGATTAAATTTATATTAAATTATATTTGTTAATAATAAAAGAAATATTATTATAGCTAAAAAAAAATAATATTACAATTCCTTCACTAATTAATCGAAAGGAACTTCGTTCCATCCGGGTGTCCCTTGACGTTGACACCTCTCAAGTTTTTTTTAAATTAGCTGCAACATTTTTGTAGATGGATACATACGATTTATAATGTGAAGACCAAGACCTGTGGTAAAGTATAGCTTTGAAGCTCGCGTTTTTAAAGCTAACATAATGGATGATAGACGAATAAAGTTCTATTACTTTCAAGTTTTATCAACTCAGTTCGTTGATTAATGTACCTATCTACTTTTAAATATATGCAAGTAACTGGTTGCTTTCAGTATATATGTTACCGGACAAACCCAATTTTAGGCCAATCTAGTTTTGCCTAGGTTAAACTACTAAGGCGGGTCAATAAGTCCGTGACTTTTTGAATTTCTAACCTCCTTACTGAAAAAGCAACACTACTCCTGTCAACAGGCATCTGTCAGTTGACTCCTATCAAAATTTGAATTTGCTGCGTCAGTTAGTTTGTGTTTTACAGCTATCTTTATCAGACTATCCAGTAACTTAAGGAAACAATGGAAAAAAGTGAATTTCGTGTGCTTATTAAGCATTATTTTTTGCGAAAAAAAACCATTACCGACACCAAGGCTAAGCTTGATAAATACTATGGGGACTCTGCACCATCGATTTCAATGGTAAAAAAGTGGTTACTGAATTTTGTTGTGGCCGTACAAGCACTGAAGATGCCGAACGTCCTGGACGCCCATTTGATGTCTCTACACCCGAAACAATCGTAAAAATTCACGATATGGTGTTGGCCGACCGAAGATTAAAAGTGCAAGAGATTGTGGAAGCCATAGGCATCTCGCATGGCTCAGTGGTTTAAATTTTGAATGATCACTTGGGCATGAGAAAGCTTTCCGCAAGATGGGTGCCGCGTTTGCTCACAGTCGACCACAAACGCAATCGTGTAACAACTTCACAGGAAGGTTTGGCATTGTTTAATCACAATATGGAGGAGTTTTTTAACCGTGGACGAAACATGGATCCATCACAACACACCAGAGACCAAACAACAGTCAAAACAGTGTGTTTCTAAGGGTGAATCGGCGCCAAAGAAGGCCAAGGTGGGTTTGTCAGCCAATAAAGTTATAGCGACTGTTTTTTGGGATGCACGTGGGATAATCCACATTGACTATCTTCAAAAGGGAAGAACAATTAATGGGGAATATTATGCCAACTTATTGGACCGCTTCAATGAGGATTTGAAAACAAAACCGACCTCATTTGGCCAAGAAAAAAGTTCTTTTTCACCAAGACAATGCAAGGGTGCACACATGTGCAGTTGCCATGGCAAAAATCCATGAATTGGGCTATGAATTGCTCCCACATCCACCCTATTCTCAAGATTTGGCTCCGAGTGACTACTTCTTGTTCCCAAACCTGAAAAAATGGCTCGGTAGAAAAAGATTTGACTCCAATGATGAAGTCATCTCGCAAACAAAGGCCTATTTTGAGGACCTCGACAAATCATATTTTTTGGAAGGGATAAAAAAATTGGAGAAGCGTTGGACAAAGTGTATAGAGCTCAAGGGGGACTACGTTGAAAAATAAAATTATTTATTTATCAAAAAATCTTCGTTTATTCCAAAAGTCACGGACTTATTGACCCGCCCTCGTAGTTTATCCTATATACGATTGGATAAACCGGTACGGACTAGGCCAAGCTAGTTTTGCCTAGGCTAAATTAGTTTATCCTATATACGATTAGATAAACCGGTACAGACTAGGCCAAACTAGTTTTGCCTTGGCTAAAATAGTTTATCCTTTATGCGATCGGACGAATCGGTACAGACCATAGAGCAAGGGCAATTGGAGAAACTAGTTTAACCTAGGAGAAACAGGTTGAGCCTAACCGACTTCAATGAAAATACTATTAGATATATTATGTGGCCCATGTATGCACAATAAAAAAATATGTATTTTAAATTCTTAAAAATGTTCCGTGTTTTAATTTCTTGCTAATTGATATAAGTAGATAGTAGATACAGCTTTTTTTTTTTTTTTTACCCGACTACGGCAAAGACAAAAGGTAGGGTAATGTTTTGGCAGTCTATATATTATTATGTATGTATGTTCCATAAGCGTAGCGTCTAAGCTACTAACCCGATTATAATGAATGAGGTGTCAACAGATTCGTAATAATTCCTCGGGTATTTTAGGAAGTCGGGTTATTGTTTTTTATTTTGATTACCTACCCCAAGTTTCAGCTGTTATGAAAAAGCTATTTTTGGTTCAAAGGAGAAAGGAGTATTTTTTCCAAGATTTTCGCTCAATGTTTCGCTGTAGGTAATGCCTTGTACCTCTTTACTAGCTCCGGCGGCAGAATTTTCTTTTGTTACTTGCAAATGGAATTCTGGCCAGACAATAAGAATACTTCTTTATAATCCTTCTAAAAGGTGGAACCTGCAGGGACTGTAAGATTATTTAATTATAATATAAAGCTAGTAAGAAGTAGGCTCTACAAGTTGCAGTTAATATTTTTTGACTGGATCAATAAAAAAATCAAATTCCTTGAAATCCTCCCAAACTTTTTGCGCCATTTAAAGAAATTTTAGTTCCAATGGCCGTGTCATTTTTACCAAGTTTTCAAGCTGTTTACTGGATTAACGTGATAGAGGATGGTCCTTCGGGTTGAGACAAGAGTGAGACACCACTAAAAAACTCTAGTGGAAACGTAGCCTACGGAGGCTGCTACAGCCCTTTCCAAGCTATTTTACCTCTGACAGAACCATTATGCCGTGGACATAGGCTACGTTCTCACGGGAGTTTTTTAGTCGTCGCGACAGAAAAACTGTAAATAGATCTGTTCCGAGTTATCAATATTGACATTTGCTTGTTTCTGTCGCGACCACTAAAAAACTCTCGTGGTAACGTATCCTATGTCCACGGTATAAAAGTTCTGTCAGAGGTAAAATAGCTTTGAAAGGGCTGTAGTCCGCCCTTAATCAAGATGTTTATTAACCCGCAACATCCGTCTTAGTGCATCTCAATAGCGACGTATGCTTACGTATAACGTGATTCACACCGGCTTCACGTTTAATTAAGATACAATTAAACTATGAAAGTACAGTTTAAATGTTCGTAACTAATAGATCATGGATACCAACTTACTTGTACTTATTTACGGACACTACAATTGTCCTGTCCTAGTTACCTACTAAATTTCATAAGACAGATATTAAAAAAGGTTCTGCAACTGATCCTTACATCTTCAGGCTAGGGTTTCCCTTTGATGGAGAACCAGCCTTCGCTACTAGTATATCTCATGTATTAAGCTGTTGCTACACGTACCTACAAATCCATGAATGTCGGCGCCTGGGTATCGATGCTAGGGTGAGGGCGAATGGCGGCAGCGGCGGCTTGGGCTCGTCGTCCTCGTCCGCCCCGCACACCCGCACCTCCGGCACCCGCAGGTGGCGACTCATCATCACACCACCACCATCATCATCATCATCATCATCAAACCACTGTCACTTAAAACACTTCCATTTCATCACCTGGGATTGAGATTTTCATTTATATTTCAGAAATAAAACAGCCAAGTAGTGTTATGAACGAAAAACACGTATGTACGTAGGTTTATTTTTGTTTTATATAAAAAAATAAAAGACACTGTAGGTAAATACAGTTTTATAAACAAAGAGTTTGTAATTAACAGCAAGCTTTGTATGCTACATAGTTAAAATAAATTATTTGATATGACAATTTTGAGATAAACTGCAGTTGTTGGGAGGTTTGTACGTTATTTTGGCAATTTATATATACGACTTCGTAGCAAATAAACGTTATGAAATTTCGTGTCCGAATTGGAATGTGTAATTAAAACAGTTATCTATAATGGAGCCACATGCAAATAGTAATTTATAGTGACGTGGTGCTTTTCCATTTACTGAGCTGCAGTATATTATAGATTTTTCTGGCTGGCAGTTAGCGGAGATGAGCACAATTTTTTGGTGTACGGGACGTGAGAGTTGACAACAATATACAATTCGGATAGATATTATTGTTTTCAATTGAACAATCATTATTTGATCATGGGCGGCTGTCAGTACTCTACCGAAATACTTAGCTAATCGCGCGAAATAATAACAATAATCTTATGTAAGTAACCTATTATTTGTGAATTATCGACTAGAATACTCAAAGGATTTGATGATTAATTGTGTCTGAGGGACGTTTGGGAGGCAATGATGAATGAAGTTTGTGCGTGGATTAAACTCTTGTTCGGGACAGTTCAGACAACGAGTATTTCAGACAATACCGAGTGACATTAATCCTAAAATACTCTCTTGTTAAAGACTGTTGCTAAGGCAATTGAATTTTAAGTTTATTAGTTAAATAAACCTTTAATATCTTCCTGTTAAACTCTAACTTTGTTGTATTATAAAGTATTATATAGATATGAAGGCTTTTGTTTTGTTGAGCTCATGGAGAAGTTTATATAACTACTTAAGTTTCACAACAATATTATTTACGCCTATCCGACGACATTTATTCTTAAAATATGATTATTATATTATAGTATAATTACCTGAGCTATCACTTCATAAATAACACTTGGTGCTTTTCATATTCATCATAGACCATAATATACACATTTTATTTAGGTTCCATATAATTATAGGTATACAGTGCTACGGAGTAAGTAAATTAGCTTCTGCTAAAGGAAGGTTAGACTTTTGTTTGAGTTACAGTTATATATTTAATTAAAATGTCGATCATGAACGGATTAAAGGGTGCATGGTTTACACAGCCATGAGCCATAAAATAAATATGTCAGGGGTTATCGATAGCCAGGGAAGGGCAAGGACATGGAATATTGTTCCGCCCCACCTGGCTGAGTAATGGGTAAAGAGGTCATAAACTACGTAGGTACTCAAGAAACATAAAACATACCAGCTTTATTCCTGCGGTTGGGCCCGCGTAAATAAGGTATCCCACGGGAATACTGTACTTTTTCCGGATAAAAAGTAGCCCATATTTCAATCCAAAGCCTAAATTACTACCATACCAAATCTCATCAAAATCCGTTAAGTAGTTTTTGCGTGAAAGTGTAACAAACATCCATCGATCCATCCTCACAAACTTTCACATTAATTATAATAGTACCGCTAGGGGGCAGACCCAACGCAAAACGCAAACGCGTAAGTGGTCAAAAACGGTCAATAAGAATTTTTTATTATTTTTCTGTCACCAGGTGGCGCTTGGTAGCCCGACGGTTCTGGTCGTGTCAAAAAGCTGTCAGATGTCACGAATTTAAAAATCTGGATTAAAACATAGGCTACGTATTATCTCCAAAAAGTACAGTATTCACGTGGGATACCTACTATATTCACGCGGGCGGAGCCGCGGCAAAAAGCTAGTCTATCATAAATGCGGTGTAAACTGAAATACCTACATACCAAGAAAAGACTTTCTTATTTTAATTCTTCTATATTAATTTAAACAGTTATTGAAGGAAGGAAAGGACCAGGCCTTGGGTAATTAAATAAAAATCTTAAATCTTAAACATGTGCTACATATAGATAAAAAAGCTAAAATTGGTACTTTCGTGGTACAATTTACCCAAAAATCAGCGGTTACGTTGTGTAAGTCCACGGTTCAAAGGTTATGTAAATACGGAATTACCCCCATAAATTAAAGGAGATATTTCCACATCTGTTGGCTCGAAGCCTAATAGACGACCCTGCTTCATAGTTGGACGTTTTACTTCGTCGTCGTAAAAGCAAATTGGCATTATTAAAGATACTGGGCGTCAACCAATAATATTTTATCGTGGCGATAAAGCGTTGTTTCCCGTAATTTATGCTTTAATGAATAATTGTGCGGCATTAAGGCTTCATGGAGACATGGACCGTGATTAAAATTTAGATTGGTAATGGTCACAACGTGATACGAAAACACACAGAGAACTCTTGCTTTCATTCCTTTGTTTACGTAAATTCAATGAATCGAAACCTTATTTGCTACCAATCATCCTACTGTTATAAATGGAAAAGTTTGTGAGGATGGAGGGATGTATGGATGGATAGATATTTTTTACTCTTTCACGCAAAAACTGCTGAACGGATTTAGATGAAATTTGGTATAGTTTAGGATTTGGATTAAACATAGGCTACTTATTATCCCGAAAAAGTACAATAAAAAAGATACCCGATAGTATATTTACGCGGGCAGAGCCACGGGATAAAGCTAGTAATATCTAAAATTTCCATTTACAATGCATAGCCACGGAACATACAATGTATGGCTTCATGCGCGAACGATAGGACTTCTAATCTATACAGAATATTCCTCAACATAAAAACTAAAATATCAATTTCTGCGAACAGATGTTATCCGTAGCCCGTGCTGAAAGGGACAATGCGAAAGTAAATTTAAAATTTTTGGCCGCCTTCCAACTACTGTATAACTTTTTCAAACGCAAAAATGTTGATTGTTCATTGTTGACACGTATTTTGAGAGTTGGATGGCAAATTCGAAAAGTTTTACATCAAATATTATTTAATCGTTTCATAATCATAGG
The DNA here is from genome assembly GCA_963565745.1 of Phengaris arion. Lineage (NCBI taxonomy): Eukaryota > Metazoa > Arthropoda > Insecta > Lepidoptera > Lycaenidae > Phengaris > Phengaris arion. The sequence continues at coordinate 8,087,660 of OY751439.1, read as the reverse complement.
AAATATAAGAGTTTTATTGAAGGTATGAAACTGTAAAAAGCTGTCTAAAATTTTCAGTTAATTTGTGCAATGTTGACAAAAACCTGTTACATTATATGTGTTTAACATCGATAATCACGTCCGGCTAATTTACCCGCAAGAAACAAGTCGACGTACTGTAACGTAAACAATACGTTTGTAACGTAAACAATACGTTTTCCTTATCACTTTTGGCCACGCTACGCTATAAACTAAAGGGCACCGCGAATGGGTGATTGTTCGATAAAATTAGCGAACGTGACCTTAGTACTGCCAATGTCCGGTAGGGGGGAATAGGGCGTAATTGTGGCCTTAGCGTGCGCCTGACGAACGTCTAACACGCACGCCGCGCGCCGCATGCGATACCAAAACCGTAGGCGCTTCGTGCCTCTAATTAAATAACTTGTCTACTCAACGTCACTCACGTTACGTATACAGTCTTAATTACCCGACTACAGAAAAGCCAAAAGGAAGGATAATGATTCTGGCAGTCTATGTTTGTATGGTATGTTTGTTTCACCGATTTTAACAAATGAGGTGTCAATAGATTCGTTATTCCCGGGATACATAGACTATATAATTTACGCAGTCAGTTTAATTTTTTTTTAAATCAAATTGTAGTTTTTTTATTAAACCTCAGACCTAAGGACCTTAGTGTTAAACGCTAAAAAACGTGATAACAATATAAATATTATAATTAATGTAGACATTTTTAACTTTCCGTTTACCGCGCGTTTGTTATTTTAAGAAAAAAAACAAGGACACGGATCACCATTTATGTATTCAGCTATCTCGCAAAAACAACTTTTACAAGTAGAGCAGAGAAAGAGTACAAACTGTACATAAATTACTTATTCATGAGATATTATGTACCTTTAAACGTGTTAAACTAATAATCCCGGGCCCGTTTCCAAAAACCTAATAAAACCTTCAAGCTGTCCCGAAAAGTTTGTTCTACGAAACAAACTATTCGCAAGAAACTCGGCGCGAATAAATTCGTTTCGGACTCACTGTTTCATTTACCTTTAAATACTGTAATGAAACAATAAGTTACAGAAACGTAGCTCCTCCTCCTTACTTATACCATCTTCTATGTAATTTTTATAAACCGGAAATTAAGAAATAAAACGCTAATTTCTCGCATTAAAAAACAGTAATGAACAAAAAATATAAATACTAATGTTTATTAGCAATGACACGGATATTTCTATAAGATATCATTATTTGAACCCAAATTCTCGCAATTAACCTTCACATTTATTTTACTTTGAATAATTATAAATTAATCGTCTTGATGTCATAAACAGATTTTTGAAGTTCGCACCGATCAAAATGGGTATTAGGTTGGTTTGACGTTCATGATAATGCCATTTTGCATATCGGGACTGGATTGTAACTGATTATTGCAGGATTTAATTTGCAGAATCGAACTTCTGCATAAGGTTTAGCTCCATGTATTTATTTTATCATGTAGGTATTTTAATACCTACACAAAATATGTGTAGTTGCTACACCAGCTAGCTTATAAAGCGAGTCTTGACGATTAAAAGAAGCTGCAAATAATTGGATTAATCGCTAAATTAATTAAAAGCTCGCGTATCGATCAAGGCCTCCTAGACTCCTCCAAGACTTTGATCAGCCAACCTACACATTAACTACCCTTAACCTATTTATATCGCCATTTTTGCTCCTAGCTCTTCGTTACTGTAAACTAATTTGTCAAATTGCTTTATTAGTATGTCAATACTGTAGTTTTTATCTCACGAGATTTCTTAAGCCAATCTTTTTCAACCATTAGTAATAACTAGCTTTTGCCCACGGCTTCGCTCGCGTAAATAAAGTATCACGCGGGAACACTGTACTTGTTCGGGATAAAATGTAGCCTATGTTTTAATCCAGAGCCTAAACTACTACCATACATCATTTCATTAAAATCTATTCAGTAGTTATTGCGTGAAATAGAACAAACTTCTATTCATCCGTATGGAGATCATACCGATCTCCATACGGATGAATAGAAGTAAGATTTTAGTAGAGTTTGTAAAGATGGATTTACATCCATCCTTACAAACTTTCACATTTATAATAGTAGTAAGATAATATATATGAAAGCTTCACAACCACATTAATCTGGCCCCGTGCTAAGTATCCGAAGAAATTTTGTTACGGGGACCAGACAACGGGAAGTATATTTAATACCTACTTTTATACTACGATACCATATACCTATTTAAAAATCTTAAATAGAATATGTATAGTATAAAAGTATTATATTATACACATATTAATAAATTTGAGTTTGTTTATTACTCGTAGACAAGAGTCTACGAGGAATAAACAAACTCAAATTTTCAAAGGGCAATTAAGAAATTGCCCTTTGAAAATCCTTTTTTTTCTTATTTAACTTCACTTCGCTCATAATTGTTAATTAGAGCGTTTGCTTCTAAATTCTCGTTGGTGAGTTTGTGTTCATGGTCGAGTAGTCGCATCTTCACAGTACTAATCGTGACATCATGTTCTGCGAGTGATTCGATTGCTGTAATGACACTTTGGAGGTAGATGGTAGAGTCAGTAACGAATGAACTACTTCATCCACCTCAGTCAAGGTTCCACCGGCTGTTTCGAACTCATTTATTTTACAGTCAAATTGCATGAAATGCGTGTTCAAATCTGCATCTCCTTCAAGAATTGAATTGCATAGCTTTTTTCTCGCTGCTAGTAGCTTAACAATACTTTAAATCTCAAAAATATTGTCTAACTACAAAATATATACGCAAGCATCAGAGAGGTGAACAATAATTAAATTTTTAGCTGTAACTTCAGATTCCTTCCACGTAATCTGAAGTTATAGATCGGGTATATCGGACACTGGGTTATCTATTACGTCTATAACATCAAGCTCACTCAAGAGACTTCGAATCCTAAATTGCCAAATGTTATAATTTTCGCCCACGAAGATTTGAATGTTGAAAAAAAAAAGAATTAGTCGTGTCGTTTTGCATAGTCCACAACATTCACTATCTGTTTCTCACAAATTGACTTTATTTATTAAACTTTAATATCTTTTAAATTTTGGTTACGAATAACTAAGAAAAGTTTATTTTATTTTTGCGCTTTCACTTAGTAAACACAGATAAATAAGTAAAGAAAGGTACCTACCACCTACGTCTGTCTCAGGAGAGAAGCAATGAAGTAAACAATATTTATAACAAAAACTTATGTGTACATAAACTATTGCAAAAAATTGAACCACAAGAAATATGAGACTGGCCACATTATATTTTGTTGTAATTCAATTTCACATCTGGCATCCAAATTACAGTTTAACTTTCTTAAAACACAAACATCCCCAAAGATATAAATTTTTGCTATTGAATTTTAGTGAAAATGATAGTTTATAACTCGATATTATTGTAGTACTCAGCGCAAACTTTTACATAATATAAAGCTTGAATCCATTTACAATAACGTACTGCTACTCGTATGTATTGTACAATCATGCGGATGATTTCAATTTTGTGTTAACATATTATGCAAAAGATGGCAATAAAAAATCGTATATTTTTTAAGTTTCAATGAATTATTCCGTTTATTTACATTATGTCAATTATCTTTAGAAGTATGTGGGCGTATAATATACAATGTACCGCATTCGGATGGTCAAATGAGTCGCTTGAGTCACGTACTTGTGGGGTTTCATGAAACCATCGTTTTTATGTATGACCTATTACTTAGCAAATATCCAACGTTTATTACCTAACATACTAATGAGTATGTTAGGTAATAAACGTTGAGGATACGATATGATAGATTTGTGGAGAAAATATGAAGAAGTAGAATTATGTGTAGTAAGTAAAAAAATTAAGGAAATGATCAAGATAGGATAATAAAACGTAAAAATTTGAGCAAGGAATCATTGCATCAACTTTAAAGCAAACTTAGATTTAATCGAAATAGCGAGTTGATAAAGGTAAAAGTTACAATGACATAATATTTGAAATTTTAACTGAAAAACCACAGACACAAGCACCAAAGACGGAGATAAGAGTTTTTTGTAAATATACATGATGGGGCATTGGACACGAGGTTTACGTGTCGCGGTACTATAATCTCAAAAATAAATCTCAAAATACATTTACTAATTAGTAACTAAATAATTCATAAATTTATTAATTAACTAGATATTTATAACAAATTAATCCCGCGGAAACCGTATATTTTTTATGTATAATCCATAGGATAAACTACCACTACACCAAATTTCATCAAAATCCGTTCAGTAGTTTCTGTTTCAGAAATTTCAACAAACAGACAAAAAATCTAAAAATCATAGTTGTAGGTTCAATTTGTTCATAAATGTAATAGTTTTTCTTATATATCTTCCATATACCTACAGACAACGACCAGTTACGATTTTACTATACTTTAATTTGATTGATTGATTAATTAAACTGCCTCTTATTTAGATTAAAAATAATAGCATCTGTGATGACGTCCTATTAAGAGTAATTAAAAGTTTACAAACATACAAACAAACTACAACTTGTAGATAATAAAAACCATTAAACACTTAAACAATGGATGAGGATATATGCGAAGCTTGTGCCCATGGACCATGCGCAATTATATCTACCTATTAGCACTAGAAGGTAGATATTACACATAATCCAGTCAAGTCATGAAACATCCTACCATTTCGACATTGTTCAATTTACTCGTACTTACCTTCCACGCGCACAATGTGAGAAACGGACGATAACTTTAAATTACATTCCTATAGATGAGTCAATCTCGAAAATACTAATCAAGACACAGGAAGCCGCCAGGTTTTTTGAATTATGGGACCTCAAAAGATTAATATTTTTAGTTACTGTTAATTGAGTTTATGAATTGTACTACACACGACGTTTCGGTTACTTTTCAGCGGCCGTGGTCACGGGAGGACTCACGGGAGGACTCACGAGAGGACTCACGGGAGGACTAACGGGAGGACTCACGAGACAAAGTGCACGGCGACACAATCCGTCAGTGTCGAGTAAACATAATAAATCAATATGAGTTTAAGAAATTAATACATACCTATTATATTTTTAAGCTAGAGAAAACATGCCCGTTTTAAGCACCATTTTTTAACAATTCGTTACGTCTACAAAATAATTTAAGATTATAACTGGTAATAGGATTGATGCTGCTTAAAATTTGTGATGTAAGAAAATATGAATTGTGACCTTGGTAATTTAAATAACAATATTTTAAGTAATTTTAAATGTACAATTACGTGTTGCTTCATTTGAGAAAAAAAAAATAACATCTAAGAAAATAGCGCAAAAAAATTTGCCAAATATTTTTCTATAGTTCAAAAATCATAATTTACCAAAGCAACAAAGACGTGAAGATAACAACATAAACATTTGATAATGGTAGAAATGCTAAATTTGACATAATTATACATCCTAATCATAACTTAAATGTGTCTCGGCGAACGCAAAAAAAAGTGGGGTGGGTTATAAGTTTGATTTTGTTTTACTAGAGCTAGAGTCTAAACTATGAGCAGCGCTCGGTTACCCAGGTACTGTTAGTTAAACACAGAATAATTTAGCGGAAATTTCACTCTCGTAAAAATTTCAATTTAAGAGCTGTGCTTTATTCTGTGTATCCTAAGTCAACAAAAATTGTTTTCGCCGTATGAACATTTCGGCCGACATTTCCACAGCGGCCGAGGCTTCTAGAGCATTAAAAGGGGATTTAAACGGTCATTAATGAACGGTTAACCGTTTCCGGGTCCCTTTAGTGTCTTCGGGTAATTAACGCTTAGACGAGCTCAGCTCAGCTATACAAAATGCACCATCGTCAGAAAAACTTAGTTTGCATTTAGGATGCATGGGATAATATAGAACAATTTACGCCTAGACTGTAGACTATTAAATAATAAAACTGTTACGTATAAGCTGAGTATACGTCATTGGAAGGATTTCTGTAATTAATTTTGTGTTGCGATAAATATGCGCTTGTGAGAACGAGGGCTAAGGCTCGTTACTTCTAAGAGGTGATCGTCGCGAACCATGCGTACCTATTCAGAACAAGGGTTGTGGTACCTATTCACAACAATGTTGGTATCAAGGACATTCATAAGATGATGATGATGATATAAGGAATTTGAAAATTTTGCCGCAATTAGATTTTTTGAGGTCGTGTAGAGAATTTACATATTATGTTGAAAAATCGCACTTTAGGTACTTTAGGTAGGTTAGGTAGGTACTGATTCCTTGACAGACGTTTACTTTTGCTAATAGTATAGTAGGTTATAACTGATAGCTTCTAATATTAACTTATATGCAACTTATGCGTAGGTTACAATATCAATCTAAGTGCAGGTAAGTAGGGACACGGTATGCGAACGCACCATAAGGGTCAGATCACACCGCGACGATACGCGATGTTTAGCGGCGCTGCATTTTTAAGATACGAGGGCGGGTCAATAAGTCCGTGACTTTTGGAATAAAACACAGATTTTTTGATAAATAAATCATTTTATTTTTCAACGTAGTCCCCCTTGAGCTCTATACACATTGTCCAACCCTTCTCCAATTTTTTTATCCCTTCCAAAAAATATTATTTGTCGAGGTCCTCAAAATAGGCCTTTGTTTGCGAGATGACTTCATCATTGGAGTCGAATCTTTTTCCACCGAGCCATTTTTTCAGGTTTGGGAACAAGAAGTAGTCACTCGGAGCCAAATCTGGAGAATAGGGTGGATGTGGGAGCAATTCATAGCCCAATTCATGGATTTTTGCCATGGCAACTGCACATGTGTGCACCCTTGCATTGTCTTGGTGAAAAAGAACTTTTTTCTTGGCCAAATGAGGTCGGTTTTTTTTCAAATCCTCATTGAAGCGGTCCAATAAGTTGGCATAATATTCCCCATTAATTGTTCTTCCCTTTTGAAGATAGTCAATGTGGATTATCCCACGTGCATCCCAAAAAACAGTCGCCATAACTTTATTGGCTGAAAAACCCACCTTGGCCTTCTTTGGCGCCGATTCACCCTTAGAAACCCACTGTTTTGACTGTTGTTTGGTCTCTGGTGTGTTGTGATGGATCCATGTTTCGTCCACGGTTACAAAACGGCGCAAAAACTCCTCCATATTGTGATTAAACAACGCCAAACCTTCCTGTGAAGTTGTTACACGATTGCGTTTGTGGTCGACTTGCAGAAAGCTTTCTCATGCCCAAGTGATTATTCAAAATTGAAACCACTGAGCCATGCGAGATGCCTATGGCTTCCACAATCTCTTGCACTTTTAATCTTCGGTCGGCCAACACCATATCGTGAATTTTTTCGATTGTTTCGGGTGTAGAGACGTCAACTGGGCGTCCAGGACGTTCGGCATCTTCAGTGCTTGTACGGCCACAACGAAATTCAGTACTTTTTTACCATTGAAATCGATGGTGCAGAGTCAACATAGTATTTATCAAGCTTAGCTTTGGTCTCGGTAATGGTTTTTTTTCGCAAAAAATAATGACAGACTGACAGATGCCTATTGACAGGAGTAGTGTTGCTTTTTCAGTAAGGAGGTTAGAAATTCAAAAAGTCACAGACTTATTGACCCGCCTTAGTAGCTATTTAAAATTGAATTTTATTCTACTATAGTAGAATAAAGAATAAGATACATGTTTCATAATAATAGCCCGATTGCGGTGACGGAAGCTACGCAGGAGAAATTTTACAGTGTCTAAGTGTGTGCGCAGTACACAAGAGCACTCTCTCTCTTCCTTTACTTTCGAAACCCAATGGGACGGACAGACCGACACGACTGGAGAGAGATCAGACGCAGGTCCGACTTTTTACATGCCCATCCGACGCATGGAACATCTTTCTTCTCAGACAATCAGGTGATCAGCCTGCATTGTCATAGCCAAACATAGAAGCAACAGTTTTTGTTGTTCAATGTTGGAGTCGAACCCGCGATCTCCGAGTCGAGAGCCAAGCTCTAAACCACTGGACCACGGAGGCTGTTTCATATGACATCGCACAACAACTGCACATCCGCGGTTCAACTTGATATTCGAACTCTTACAATGAAACATGTATCTTCCTGTGTAACGAATAAAGTTCAATTTAGAATAGCAATCTTAAAAATGCAGCGCTATGCCACGTATCGTTTTAATTTCATTGTGGATTGACCCTAAGCGAGCAGCGTGTACCACAGATTAAAGAAAGACAAACAGATAAACTGGTGCATAGTTAGCTTTCGAATAGATTGCACTACTACAATGATGTCCACGATTGTGTGTCAAGATTGTGGGCCGTTGAAGGAGAATTCAACATTTTAAAATTTGGATCGATTTGGATCGTTCTATGAAAGCTATTTCTCTCTACGATAGCTAGAAATTTTTGGAACGAAGTTCCTTATCGCGCGTTGCGAAAGGGGGCTAGACGGAAAAAATTAAGACTGTAACGACACTTTTTGCTATAGTTGTAAGCCGTGCGGCGTGCGCGTATTTCTCTATCTGTCTCTCCTTCTCTCTCTCTCAATTATTACTAAAATTGGGCCTGCTGATCAAGTTTATATTACATTATATATGTTAATAATGAAAAAAACTTGAGAGGTGTCAAGGGACACCCGGACGGAACGAAGTTATAATATATAATATATTACGGACAGAAAAATGTTAACAATTTATATTTTATTTTAAGTACCGATCATACTTTTAAATGCATTATTTGAAAATAAAAGCTGTTAATTTGAAATTACAAACAGACACTTCAATTTTGTTTATCTGTATAGATATAATATATTATATTATACAAAACAAATAGTTGAACTAAGTATATATAGTGCGCGCGGAACTAGTTGGCCGCGCCTTAGGTAGGGACAGGGGTGATGGGGCGGGTTGCTTGCTGCTCGCAGTGTTGCCGCCGCAAAGTCCGGCTCCGTACTGAGTAATAACATCAAGCGCTCGGCTAGCTAGTCACAATATGTAACAGTCATAACAGTCACAATGTGTAATTGCAAAATTCTACTTTATTGTCAAGGTGATAAGGTCGTTTTTTGTATCATTCTTAATAGTCGTTATTACATAGTGATTTCGAGTGGCAAAAAGTGTCGTGCCAATATAATCCGCCTAGCCTCAATATCGCAACGCACCATAAGGAACCTTGTTCCAAAAACATTATTATAACTTAAAAAGAATAAAATTTTATTACAATCCCTTCACTAATTAATCGAAAGGAACTTCGTTCCATCCGGGTGTCCCTTGACACCTCTCAAGTTTTTTTAATTCTGTGGTTTGTATAGCACACGTGTATGACGTTTAAATATTACACGTGTCAGTGGCCAATCAAAAAATATACAATAGCAAGATAAACAAACGTACTAAGTACTACAATGATTATACCTACACGTAGGTAGTGTCTATTCGCGGCTCATATATTTGGAGTGGGCGCCATACGTGTTCGCTGTTTGTCAGTTTACCGAGCCATCTCATTACCATAATCGCTACTTCCGAGGACGCAGATATCAATAATACATAGGAAGGATTTTTTTGTATATTTGTTTACATCTAATAGGCTCCGAAACTACTAGGCCTATTTTGATGAAATTTGGCACACATACAGAGTAGACCACGGGGAGACATAGATTTAGATTACCTTTTTATAGCTTTAATAATAATTTAATCTCCGAATATTTTAAATAGTTTTTGAAGGTCGAGGTTTTTATCCTCGCAATAACGCTTATAACTAAAAATATTCTTAAAAATACAATGTAAATAAATAATACACATTTCTATAGATTAGATACTGACATTTGCATAAAGTAATTGGAACCAAAATTACATTATATAATCCTGATAAAACAATATAAGGAGAATTTATGGTCATGAACAGTAAGTATAAAAATTTAAAGTATTTAAGAGCCATTATCAATTAGTAATATTATGGTAAAGCTCCGCACACAAACGTAGTCACTACCCCCTACCTACACTCTGTAGCTACCACACCTAAAGAAATTCACGTACAAATCGAATTTATATCACGAATTGCCTTGGCCCGATCTAATTTGATACCATTAAAATACGAAAGAGTCAGAACTAAATTTGTTAGTCAATATGTCAGATTGGGAGTAAATTTATTGGCTTGTACATTTTGTTGAATTAATTTCAGACGTTCGTCACGTGGTTTACACGTTCCTAATATTACGCGTATGAGTCGCTTTTCTAATTTCTACCACTAAATGATTTTCGTCAGGTACTTGTAGTCTGGTGATCAATCATTTAACCAAACCGGTGTAACATACATCCAGTTTGTATTTTATTTATGCCAACAAAATGTTCAGTTCTCATAGGATAGATAGGCGAAGTCACAGGCAATTATCAAGTAGTGAACCCAAAATTAGGCTACAATGTTATACTTTAGACGAGACAATCTTGTATATATATATAATTGGTATCTCGACAATGCTACAAGTATTACCATGAAATTTAGTATGTGGGGAGTTTTGGAGTAGAAAAATAGATCTAGCTAGGTTTTATCCCTTAAACTGGGCATTTTTAAGTTATAGATGTTTTTCGTTTCGTTGTGCCACAATACATCAATAATTTCAACTCTGATATGTCAGTCCGTTTGGCAGTTTGTTATACGTACTGTGTATAATTTATGCTTTGATTGAAAATTCGGAATATTCGTAAATTGCGGTGGGTTCGAACCCCGATCAGATATTTTTTGTTTTTACAATTTTCAAAACTCCCAGCAAAGGTCGGTTACATAGGTACTATTATTTATGTGACGACAGTATGTATAACTAAAAATTTTCGTAATTTACAGAAAAATAACATGATTAACATTTCCTGATAACTTGCACTACGCATGGACACTCTCGCTAATGCCGTACAACGCGCCGGCTTTGAAGGTCACGCGCTCGCCGTGAAATACGGCTATGAATACAATCAAAGTATTTTACGTGTACAAAGTAAATGACGTAGTCATTCACTAAGTAAAGAAGAAGTAGATGGAAGGATTTTTCAAAATTCAACGTCCCATGATATTTCGTATGAATTGAGTACGGAAAAAATAATAAATCACGTATTTCAGCGTTTTCTAAAATGTGTTAGGTGGGTAAAATAGGGGATGAAAGTTTCAAATCTAATTTCACGCGGACGAAGTCACGGGCGATTAATGCTAGTAGGTATAATATATTTGGAATGAGAGTCGAATACTGATTACGATCCTATAATATCTAATTTTGTTTTGAAAACGCCCCGTATAAGATTAATATTACATTTTAGATGTAGTGCGATTTATGTAAGAGGATCAATGCAGATGGTAACATAATTGGCTCAGTGACGACAGTCTTACCTACTCCAATACTGAAGTTTGCGCCCATCCTAATTTCATTAGTTGCGTAACGCTTAGCCCCTCTAGAGGCTAAACGTTACGCAAAAAAGAGTTACAAGAGGTAAATCTCGATGAAACCAGAGTCTTTATCCAATCTGCCATCGCTTATTACGACGAAGAATTTCCAAAACAAAACTGTATGGGATGTGACTTGTGACTCTGGTTTAATCGAGATTTACCTCACGTAACTCTTTTTTTAATAGAGAATAATATTATTTTAGAATAGAGGTGAGTGGCTATATTTTTAAATTAGCTTTAGCCGGCGGCTCCGTCCGCGTAAAAACAGTATCCCACGGGACACAATACTTTTTCGGGATAAAATATAGACTGTATTTTATTCCACAGCCTAAGCTACTATACCTACCATAGCACACAGTTGGTACACATTAATGCAACTATGTATTCCAATTTCCAAATGAATCACTTAAATAATAATCGTTAGATTCTGCAAAATGAGTGTGTTTGACGTTTAAATCTATATCTATACAGCAAAGTTTGTTTGTCTCTATGTTAGTTCTCCAACATTAGGTTACATTACCATGATGAGTTACCTACGCTACGTAGTCATAACTCATACCCATTTACTTAGTATGTATTAGAATTTCTTTTTTGTACAAATTGCTTTCGCCGAACGAAAATTGAACAATTTTAATATTCCAACCGTAACTAAATTCCAATATCGTATTATTTTATTGGAATATTATACGACATTTTATTACAAAAAGCCATTACACCGTATGATTTTAATGAAATTATGTGTGGTTTTTATTCATGAGTCGAGAAGGCGGCTTATGTGGATTCGGATCGGAGCTGCGTTAGCTCTACGTGACTGACTTTTTACTGCGCGACGAATTTTATAGCAATGAGTTTATAAATACGATCAATACGATACGATACGAATATAATCAATATATATATATATACAAACGTATCGAAATGCGAGAATTTTGCGGTGTAAGCAACGGAATCATAGTAAGCTTTGAGGAATCGTCTTGAGAGTGAAGATAAAGTAATATGTTAAAGTATCTCCTCTGACCTCAAACGATTTGAAAATCATAATGGAGGAATCTACAAGTGTATTTTCTAAATTAAAAAGTAAACTAACCACATCATAGTAAGGTTAGAGTCTTAACGTCATTTCACACTGAAACGATACGATACGCGATAGGTTGCTGCATTTTTAAGATAGCCATTCAAAATTGCACTTTATTCATTACTCAACAAGATACACGTTTCATTGTGAGAGTAAGCGCTGCACAGCGCACGTGCAGTGTATGACTGTTATGTCATACGAAAAGTGTACCTTTTTGTGTAGTAAATAAAGTTCAATTTTGAGTAGCTATCTTAGATATGCAGCGCCGCGTTTCGTCGCGAAGTGAACTGGCCCTTATTTTAAACTACGGCATTAGTAATCTACTTCGGATGATTGGCAACGTCAAATATATTTAGTATAGTAAATAGGCTGTCAGGAAGAGCAAATTTACACAACATTAATATATTTATTGAATCAAGATATTTCCTTATTGAAAAAGCACCTATAAGTCAGACTTTAAAACCCACTGCACAAGTAAGTTCATATAAAAAAAAAAAAATGAGACATTTTTGACAACGGAAAAGACATTTTTGTAACCTAACTCATTTAAGTTATCAATATCCAAAATCTCAAAATAATAACTAACATAAGATATTTGGGGTTGACTTCGAAACGGGTTGGCGCCGAGGGATTCTCTTTAATTGTGTAATTTCCGTTATCATGGGATGTTAATATATTAGACCAAGAGGTGACAAATGCCAAAGCATCGTTATTTTGTAACTTGTGAGATTCCTGCACGTGCTCTTACAATCATACAGTTGGTACAAATTAGAAATTTTCAGTAACACAAAATAATAATTAATTTAATTTAATTATTGGTATTGATGGCAAACGAGCAGACAAATCGCCTAAAAGTATGTGATAACGAAGGGTTTTTAATAGGTAGGTAATTTATAATTATTGTTACTACTACTATTATAAAAGTGAAAGTTCGTGAGGATGGACGGACAGATGGATAGATGTTTGTTACTCTTTCACGCACAAAGTACTGAATTGATTTTGATTAATTTTGGTATGGTAGTAGTTTAAGCTCAAGAAAAACACATAAGCTACTTTTTAGTCCGAAAAAGGCCGCGGGCAAAAGTAAGACTAGATAGCTGGCATTTGACAAAACAGAGACCTATAAAAGCTGAAAAAATTTTGATTATCTTTATAATCAAACATCAAACTTTTCACGAACAAAGATTTGCGTATAAAAGTTTATCTTTCTTCCAGTGCTAATATCTTCCATGCCATTAAGTATTCATGGACTTAAACAATATTTTTTTCAGGGCTTTTTGTAATTAAGAAGCCTCGAATAACACGAACAACGTTCAACAACAAAAACGTACAAAGAAAGTAGGTGTAAGAATATGATCCCGCTTAACGCAGTTGCTTTTGGATAGAAAATAGTAAACAACAATTTATGTGGCAACTTTGTGATACAACAATTTTATTAGAGGAAAGATTGTGAGGCAATTTGACAAAGTGACGGAAAGGACATGGGAAAACCGTTTTGTCGCAATGAGACGTGGCGTACCGCTAGATGATGCACGCAGAATGAAGTAGCTGTTTGCGAAATGAGAAATAAAACATGCCTTTTATAGGAATATATCTCTGGTCTCATACGGCAAAATATCACCGATACTTTGTGTGTGGAGAAAAGTATAATTTTAAATTCCAATGCAAAACTAAATTTTTGGTAAAAAAAAAAAACTATAACCCGATTAGGTACGTAAATTATATAGCCTATGTTACCCGGGCTATTATTACGAATCTATTGACACCTCATTTATTAAAATCAGACCAGTAGTTTAGGCGCTACGATAGAACAAACTTACATACATTATATAGACTGCCAAAATCATTACCCTTCCTTTTTGCTTCGCCGTAGTCGGGTAAAAAGAAGGTAATGTATGGCTATTAGCCTTATTTATTAAATTACCCGCTGAATTTAAACATAACAATTTGACCCCAAGATTTTTTCATGATGATTACCGAATACCGAGATCGCTGAAATCATTGATAGGAAATAACAGTACAATTTAGATTACAAACTTTATGTTACCAAATCCTAATATTCGCGTACTACTCTTAAATTGGTTGAATTAGTTGACTACACTTTTATCTAACATAATAACATAGCAATCACATGTTTCTAAAAAAAATCTTTATTTAAAAAAGTAATATTTATTTCTATTACCATAAGGGTGTACCGTATAATAAGTTTGACATGTCGGTAGGATAGATAATCTATCTACGTTACGTTTTCTTTATTAATTAAATGTGATCGAAATGGTTCTAAGCTACATCTCTTCGTCATCAGCTCGCATATTATTCGACAAAAGGGAGTCGGAAGATGCGCAAGATTAATTTCAATTTGGTTTTTATGTAGGTACGTATATATTATTTTGTTAATAATCCAAAACTGTTTTGGGTCATCCATAAAAAATTATGTTTAGAAAACGCAAAAGTAAATCTAAAATGTGAAACTGAATGTAAATCTACAGACACCGCACAGCCATAAACTTTTAATGACACAATATTTTTAATGGTTTCGCAGATAGGGCTATTTATGAAATTGTTAACAATTTAAGTACAGCCATAAAGTTAAAAGGTGGAGCATTGTTTTATGTTTGTCGTAAGTGGTTTAAGCATGTAAAACGACTAACGAGTAATAACTGTTATTTACAGCAGACAGAGAACAACTGGATTTCTACTCGAGCTCTCGAGCCTGTCTTGTCTAATGGGAACAAACTGCCTGGTTGAGTTCGTAATCTTTTTTTTTTCAAAGTGATCTTATTGTAAAAGTTTTTTACCATTACACCGTTACCAGAAGTTTAAATTAAGGGTTAATTCACACCCAAAACGAAACTATACGCGACCAGGCGCTGCATTTTTAAGAAAGCTATTCAAAATTGAACTTTATTCTTTCACAAGAAAATAGACGTTTCGTTGTCTTGTTACGAGTGACGAGTTTGAAAGTCAAATTGCACTGCGCTGCACAGCGCAGGTGCATTGTGCAGTGTATGACTGATGTCACGTGTATCTGTTTGTGTAGTGAATAAAGTTAAATTTTGAATAGCTATCTTGAAAATGCAGCGGCGCGACGCGTATCGTCTCGCTTCGATGTGAATTGACCCTAACACAGATTAGAGAACAAGGCATAGCCACAGGGGCGACACTCTCTACAAATGACAGCTCGAGCACCAGCGACTGTCAGCCATGTTGACGTAAGCCTAAGGTTGACACCAAAATATTTATAAACGTCGCGCCAGACAAATCTATCATAGATATTTTGAAGTTATATTGTCAATTATGTCAAAGCACAACACGACCAGCGGCTAGCTCCGTTCAGCTGCTGCAGCTTCAGCTGCAGCTGGCTGGAAGAAAGTTCCTCCCCGGCCGCCTCCGCATTCGCCCAGCTACGCACACACAGCCGTGAGCTGTCGTTCGTGTAAATCGGTGTGTTTTGTATAGTAGGTTGGTTGAAATTAAAGTTTGACTTGAAAAACGTAAATTTATTGCAACTTGCTTGTGAGAACAAAGAGAAAAATGTAAAAAATTAAATGTCTAAGCAAATACATAAAAATGACCAATTCGTAGGGTACTTGAAATATATATTTATAGGTGGTCGTATATTTTATCGCCCGTTGCTATGTAGAAATTGTAGGCGCTAGAACACGATGGAATGACGATTCTTTACGTTAGTAATATAACATATTCTTTGGCATAGCTTATTTATAATGTTTATTTATCGTACAATCATGAGAACCTCAAGTAGTACCATTTTTTTTTACAAGTGGCGAAATATATGTTTACAATTGAGACACGATTTTGTTTCAAAATTAATACATACTCATTACATAATATATATTTGTGCTTTTACTTGTACAGTAAATAAGTAAACTAAGCTATTCCAAGCGACTAAGCAACGCTACAAATTTAGCTTGTGCCTAAAATTAGCGCTCATTTTCATCAGGGAATGTTCCGAACGGGTAGGTTGAATATTTTTAGCCCAAGCGGGCATGTTATGGTCATAAAAAATAGACTTGTTTCCATTGTGTTGAACAATTACGTCGGTACTTTGACGTTCAATAATTATCTGTAATTGTGTAATTATGTCTAATTGTATCGACAAATCAGTAATCACGTAACAATTATGCGAGACTGTGTATTGTTAAATATAACGGACCTAACCTATTGTTAAATATTACGTTTTGCAAAATCAATTACAGACATTTTAGGTACCTACTGCTGTAAAGATTTTTAGGCAGAAAAATAATTGTGAAAAAAAAGCTGTTGTTGTCTGTAAAGTCGGTTTACTGACGATAGTTGAACGTGACAACGTCAACAACAACAACATCAACAATAACAATAACAACAACAACAACAACAACAACAACAACAACATCAACAATAACAATAACAACAACAACAATAACAACAACAACAAATAATAATAATAATAATAAAATAATAATGAGGTGCCGGCAATGCGAGGTAACGCTGGTACTTGGTAACAGTTACAGGTAACAGTACTTGGTAACGCATGAGTCATGTTTTTTCGGAGCCGGCTCCATCGAATTATAAGACGTTATCACGTCAAAAATATATTGTTTATAATAAAATTACATCGACACTCAGAAGGTCATTGATTGACATTCAATTGGTTGAATTGATATTAAGATGATTATTTGTCATAGCCAGCAAGCGAAGGGTTTCAAAGGGTTAAATTTCCTGAGTAATGAATTCCACACCTAAGTGTAGAATTACAATAAGAGGAGAATTTGGTCCATTGGTCTTAGCCCTCTTAAGAATGTGATGAAGTAGGAATGGACCAAATACTCATCTTATTGAGGAAAGACACACGACCTATGAAAACGTAAAATCTCTAAAATTCTTGAACTTGAACCACCACCTGAGACTAAAATTTAAAGTGTCTTCGGAGACTTATATAAAAAAATATGAATGGCGCATGGGGATGTTTAAGTAAATATTATTTTCTAATAACATTTAATTTTGATTTTTTATTATTAATACGTAATTAATTATCAAAAATCCATCAATCGCTTACTAACATGGTGTATAGGATCTACCGGCTACATATCACCTAAGATGGCAGATTCGGCTTTAGTATTTGTATTTTTTTTTTTCAAAGATCGTAGATCAAAGATTTCAAACAATCACAAAAATATTTCTGGCTACAGAAGAACTTTGTACGTTCGGGCATAAACTGAAATGATCCGCACACGTAGTGTTTAACGGCTTGACATAATCCATACGACCAATGAGTGTTTTACATAAAAAACCTATTTATTTTCTTTTATAATCTCATACACTTTGTTATAAATGTTAACGAAAAGTTAAAAGTAAGTGTTGGGGAATTCAAAACAGGATTTTGATTGTTGATTGCATTAAATATGCAGAAAATTTGCAGAACCTACCTAATACAATATTATTGTATCTCATTTTTAATATTAGGGCCTGTTTCACAATCTTCAAATAAATAGTTTAATCATATTTATGTTCTTTATAATCATAATTTTGTGGCTGCTTACTTTATATCGAGCGTCAGAGACAAAACATTGTCTCTGTCAGGCGATTTAATAAGCTATCTGATACTTATCAGTAGATTGCCTGTTTCACAGACTCTTATACTCAAATTGAATCTAATAGAAATTTGAATTTATTTTCTCTTTTCGCAAAATAAGATTAAAACTTTTCCCTATTGAGTGTTGACCGGTTAAGGACCGGAAGAATTTAATTAAACTACGAACTTCAAGCTCTTCTTAAAGCTCGAGTGTTGTCAATGTCTTGTTAATGTAGGACGCTTTACATTTTCTTTCAAATTTTATTTTTAATATCTAATTATTACTTTTCCCACCGTCTCCGTTTGCAAATATCAAACTTCTATTTCGCAGTTAAGCTTTTGTCCTATTAAACATCAATGTAGATTGATCTTCAATAATCATTGGTCTCATGGATTGATTAGTTAATTAAGGAGGTTCACTCATATTTAACCTGTATTAGTGATATCAGTTCGAGTATTTGTTTTAAACTAGTTCAATTAATCCCTACTATTATACATGTGAATGTAAGTTTGTTTGTTACGCTTTCACGCGAAAACTACTGAACGGATTTTGATGAAATTTGGTATGGTAGTAGTTTAGACTTTGGATTAAAATATAGGCTTCTTTTTATCCCGGAAAAGTACAGTGTTCCCGCGGGATACTCGATAGTATATTTACGCGGGTGGAGCCGAGGGAAACAGCTAGTATTTTATAAGGTTTTCAATAAAAGTAGCTTAAACTTTTAATACCTCTATAATTAGGTATATTAAACTCCTAATACCTATTAAAACAAGTAGGTACTTACTTACATTTAATAATATATACAGTAAATATCATGTTTAGGGTTCTGTACTCTAAGGGTAAAAACGGCATCCTATTTATACGTACTAAGACTTCACTGTCCTTCAGTCGCCAGGCTGTATCTCATAAACCGTGATGTATGTCTGTTGTCGCTATAACAACAAATACTAAAAACAGAATAAAATAAATTATATTTATGTGGGTCTCCCATACAAAAATGTGATATTTTAGCCGTTTTCTACGAAACCCTTCGTGCGCGAGTCCCACTCGCACTTGGCCAGTTTTTATTTTAAATGAAACTTATGAAGTGCGATACTCGCTCTTTGGTCCAGATAGGTGCCGGCTCTGGGGTCTCGGGTGGCCTCAACGAGAATTTTCGAAATTTCTCTGAAAAGTTTGTGCGCACCCGTACTCCATGTACCTAGGGTTTCAACTTTCAACCCCAAATAGTTCAAATATGAGATCCACGCTAAGGTTCTCATATTTGCGCCGCTCGAGGTTCTCCGTCTGATTGGCGGCTGCGCCTGCAAAACTCGAGGTGCCCATGGTGCCATGGGGACATGGGAGCGTGTAAAAATTTAAACATATTATTTAATTCACTAGTAGGTTATTGTACCTATGTATGTATGTAAATATACATTGTACAAGTTATACAGAATAATAAAGATACATTTTCACATAATTAACATATTTACTACGCAAATAGTATTATGTCTGTTTTAAAAAATCTTAGAAACGACACGCGACGACATTGAATAATATAATTTTGTTATTTTGATTGTTGATATTAACAAAAGTTTGTAATTTTTTTTGTAAATTTTGCCACAATACAATGTCTAACAAGAGGTCAAACGATACCTAATACAAAAAAGTTATGAATATTTATGTGGGATTCCTTAAATAAGTATTGTATAGATGTAGATAAGTATCTAAATCATTGGTTCCGAACCTGGGGGTAATGCAGCTATTCTATAGGGGTAACACAGGTGGTACCTTAAGGAAGATGAATAAACAGAAAATATAAAGCAGCTTCAGAATACCCCGTCATTGCTGAAAGAGCTCTGAAAATGTTGGTACCGTTTGTGCCACTATAGATGGGAGAGCGGCTTCTCAACTCTAGTAATATTGTAAGCAAAGGCCAGAAACCGTCTGTCTGAACGTGGAGCATGACATGAGATACGCGTTGAGTGTACCTAAACCTAATATTAAAAAACTTGCGAATTTAAAACAATGTAAACCTTCACACTAAAATCTAAACGTTAGTAACAAACTATTATAAATGTGCATTTTTTTTTTATAAATAAAGAATTTGCTTTAAATAATTTTTCGGGTTGGGGGTTAACTCTAAAATAGTTTTTGGGGTTGGGGGGGGGGGAGGGGTAAATCTAACAGGTCGTAAAACAGGGGTAACAGTTCTGAAAAGGTTAGGAACCACTGATCTAAATTAATTGTAATCAACATGTTAAACGGATTGTTACATAATATAGTCAGACAACGGTCGAAAATCATAGATGTATCTATGTACTACATAGTATAAAACAAAGTCGTTTTTCTGTCTGTACCTATGTATGCTTAGATCTTTAAAACTACACAATGGATTTTGATGCGGTTTTTTTTTGTAATAGATAGAGTGATTCAAGAGGAAGGTTTATATGAATAAAACGTGCATAATATAGTATACAATCAAAATAATGTACTACAGAATACTGTACAGTAGTACACCTTAAAAAGTTCTACAAAAAGTCCGTGATGTTATATGTCTATCTCTTAGGATAACCCGCAATAACCATTTTTTATACTTTACTTTTTACGAGAAATAATGGCTTATTTGCGAAGCGATTTTAAGCAATACAGCATTAATCCTAATCCAATAAAGTACCTTAAATACATTGTGCATTTAATATAGATCAATATGGCCCTGTATAGCATGCAATTTAAATTTTCGCCCTATTCGACATTTTGATTTAGCAGTGATCGCACGCGTTTATCGGAGCTCTCTAGAGAAGCTATTTAGACGGATACAGTTTAATCCTTATCAAATTAAATACCTTAATAACTTTAAGTATTTTATACACATTATAGTAGCCCTGTAAACCATACAGTTTAAATTAATATCTTATATTTAGAAGCTATAGAAAAAAATTATATTCAAGCGCGACGTTAGAAATCAGTTTTTACCCCTTGGGAACGAAATAAAACGAAACGACGTGCGGGTCCCGTTTTTACCCCCAATGGGTAAAAAATACAAAATCCTAAAAACATTTTCAATATTATATTCAGAAGTATATTGCAGTGAGTAGAGTTATTTGCTGAAGAAGTTTTTTCTCCATGAACACTATTCCACGAGGGCGAAGCCGCAGGCAAAAGCTAGTTATATTGTTATGTTGTGATAAGCATGAACTTCTACAAAATTTTAATTATTTAATATTATTAGGGCGCAGTTTAACTAGGATACCTATTTGCAATTTGTCAATGTGAATATTATATATCATTTTTATTTCTTATCACGATTAAATTACAGATGAGGGTATATATTTCTTATACCGGATCATAGACCATATAGACCATTGACATTTTTGACATTAATGCCCGCCACTAGCACGCCACCGGCACCGGTGTTGAGTTTGCAGGCTGGACCGTGAGTAAGGCGCTTTTGATTTGAAATCTTTGTCAAAAATTCAAGACTTTTTCATACTTCATTGTAATATTTTTTGTCATTATTATAATATTATTATAAATTAAAATATTTTACTTTGTCAAAAATTCAAGACTTTTTCATAACTCATTGTAATATTTTATGTTAATTGTTATATTATTAATTAAAATATTTTACTTTGTCAAAAATTCAAGACTTTTTCATACTTAATTTAAATATTTTATTTCAATTATTATATTAACAATAAAATATTCTAGACTCCAATTAGTACGTCTATGACTTAACATGATTCGACAAATACTTTGAATGATTAGGTAATGCCCGGTTTCTGAAGTATTATGTCGGCATTTTATCTATTCAATAGCAATTTTGATCGGTTAAATCGTTTGCCTAATCCAATCAAAAGTGCTATTGAATATATAAACTACAGAAAAACCTCAGAAAGCGACCATAAGTAATTGCAACATCTGGCCAAAAAGTTTGGATCAATAACAAATATTTTGTTTTTACTGCTCCTTGCTTTTGACAACTGGCGGTGCGGCTGGATCCAAACTCTTCATAGTTTATGACCGCAAGACAAGTATCAACTGTTTACAGTTTAAAAATATTCTTGTCTGCAGACTTATTCATCCTCAGTACGTATTTATTTTGAGGACAGAGGACACTACTTCGTCTTCAGAAAAAAAAAACATCCTATCAGAACGAATTGGTCCTTGGAATTGAATGCTTAGAAACTTTTAAGTATTCAATTACAGAGAAACGACGTTCATCCAGGTGTGTCGTGAGCTGGTGAGCAATGAGCGTGTCCACATACCGCGGCGACACGCATCGCCGGCTGTGCGCATGTGACGGACTTGGTTACCTGGTCTCATTCTTGTGAAATTCCCGAGAAACTCCTTGTGAACACCATGTTATTTTTTTTACCCGTCTAAGGCGAAGCCAAATAGATGGGTAATGTTATATGATTGTTATAAGTATATGTTTATAATGTTATATGTATATGTTTGTTCCACCGTAGTGTCTAAACTACTGAACTGATTTTAAAGAATGAGGTGTCCATAGATTCATAATAATGGCACGGGCAACGTAGGCTATAATATAATTTAAGTAGTCGGGCTATAGTTTGTAGCTTGTGATTATTTTAAATTATATTCAAAATTCACAAACAAGTACATACAAAGGCGGACTTGAGACTTAATGCCAAATGACATTCTCTGCCGTGACTTCTGTTTCGCGCTCTCGAAATCTCGGGATTGAATGTAATGTACCTAATGTGATGACAAAAGAAGGGTACAGGGGAAAAAGGATCATTGTCAAAAGTGAATCATTGTGAGAAAATGGAAAAAACTTAATTAACTTTGCATCATTATTTATTAAACAATTTACTACAGCAGCAATTAAAACTGTTTATTATAGTATATATTATAATTTAGTTTTGAATTCTTTATTATTTATTTACTTGTAATTAACTTAAGGATAAAGAAAATTTAGAAAATATTACTTGTAACAAAGATCATAGTCAACTGACATTGATCTTTCCTTCCAAGTTTAGTATTTATTTATTTTAATTGTAGCACAATTTAATCAAAATATTCTAGCTATTTGTAATAAAAATATTATAATTACTGACAATTTAGAAGATAATATTTAAATTAGCTTAAGAAATAAACACGTAAAAAAGATCATAGTCAATGACTTTGATCCTTATAACATGTACACATACGTCATGCTCCAAAATGACTGATAAAAGTAATGTTATTTTTTAGCTAACTGGGCATAAAAAAGTTGTGCTTCAGGTTTGCAAAACTTTTTTAAACATTGCAAGTTGTCATACTTTTCTTTAGATATTTTTCGTCGAAATTTTTCTAAGTGTTTTCGCCTTCCACACCCTATAACAGTTAGTAAATATAGTAGTACTAGTACTCTGACCCTCTAATTGCATAACTCTAATTAAATACCGCGAAAACCACATGTACGAAATAACAGACAGCCACTGACAGCCAGCTGTGAAACTAAAAAAGATCAATGTCCATAGACAATGATCTTTCTTTCTGCAACTAGGGTGACATTGATCTTTCTATGATACAGCCATACAATCTTTTTTTGAGTCCCTTGTGCACGATGATCGTTTTAAGCGTTTTTCGTTAATATGGACAGAAAGGTTTTTCATTTTGCACTAGATGGCATTATTAGTTTGTTTTTATCGAAAAGTTGACAATGATCCTTCTTCCCCTGTACCCTACCCAAAAGTAAATACGAAATATTATACAGAGTGTCCCAAAACTCAACGATAATCTGGGACCGGATGAATGGCCAAGTTACACCAGTTCCGGGAAAAATAAAATAAAAATTCCATATCACTCAGTTCAGCGATAATAGACAATTTTGTGAGTCGAAATTCGACACCCTTTGTCGCATTTTCAAGTCCTGTGATCACCAATGTCACAATTTCGCTGTGATTTTTTTAATTTCGAGATCTTCATTAACGATGCTTTTAATCGCAACTACGAATTAATGCAAAAAGCATTGTTAATTTAATAAAATAAGTTAAGTTTTAGTGAGTCATGGTTCACAAAAATATTGTTAGTTAACTTTGACACTTCATTTTGAAAAAAATTTTATACTACACTACCCTTGGCAAGTTATTTCAAAAGATGGCGCATTTAATCAAAATTTAAAAATGGTGCAACACTAGCCACTTTTCTTACCATTAAAAAAAATTTTTGTATTAACAGATCGGGGTCTCGAGTGTGTGTAATGAACAAAAGTGATAGAATGAGATAGATAGTCACCCTGACATTCTGTCTCACTCTAGAGCGAGACAGATTGATATTCGACTTTTAAAATGAGCGAGACGGATAGTGACGCTTGCGGGGTCGTCCGTTCACAACATTCAGTACGCATCGTTTCTTCGTCTACTACGCATCTCTCGTATTCGTGTAACCATCGTACTAACGACTTTGGCTTGTGTTACTTTGGACTTGATACTGTATCCGTACTGACGACTTTGGCTTGTGTTACTTTGGACTTGATACTGCATCCGTACTGACGACTTTGGCTTGTGTTACTTTGGACTTAATACTGCATTGTTACTGACGACATTGGATTTGCTTTTCTGGACTTTGTGCTGTGAAATTAGTGTGTGAACAACATGCCGGATCTGTAGACAGTACAAGAATATGTAAATATGCATCTTATCTACGGTGAATGCCGTTGTAATGCCTCTGCCGCAGCCAGATTGTATCGCGAGAGATACCCCAATGTGCAGCGTCACCCAGATTATCGCGTATTCCAAAATGTGCACGCGTCATACTCGAAAGGACGATTGCCCAGTGTTCGTACGTCCGGTGGAAGACCGCAAAGAGACTATGACGACGTAGTTTTGAATGAAATTCAAAATGACCCCAGCACTTCAGTACGTGCGATAGAACTAGCAACGGGTGTACCGAAAAGTAACGCTCATCGAATTTTAAAACGATACGAATTTCATCCGTATCATGTGCAACGCGTCCAGAGTTTGTTACCACGAGATTACGCACCTAGAATTGATTTCTGCAGGACAATGTTAGCGAAAATTCGTGAAGATCCTGAATTCCTAAACAAAATTTTATGGACCGACGAATCTACATTTAAAAGAGACGGTTATTTAAACTTACACAACCTTCATGAATTGCACGTCAAAAATCCGCATTTAATGCGTGAAGACCGATCCCAATACCAATTCAAAGTAAACATGTGGACTAGAATTTTAAACGGACGAGTAATTGGACCAGTTGAGCTAACTCAAAATTTAGATGGCGCCACCTATTTGCATTTTCTTCAAAACGATTTGCCAAATTTGTTAGAAGACGCACCGCTCAGTATTCGCAGAGAAATGTGGTTTCAGCAAGATGGTTGTCCGGCGCACTATGCTCGGGCTGTATGGGATTGTTTGAACGCTGATTATCCTGACAGATGGATCGGACGCGGTGGCTCAATTTTATGGCCTCCTTGTTCCCCCGATCTAAATCCAGTTGATTTTATTTACTGGGGATGCATAAAAGAAAAAGTCTATTCGAACATTTACTGTAGTTTAAATAAAAAGTTTTACGGTTCGTTCATTGTTTTATTAAATATTATTATGTTTTTTAAGATTGGTTGGTTGGTTAAGATTTAATATAATATATAACTGATTTAATATAAATAAATAATATATATATATATATATATATATATATATATATATATATATATATATATATATATATATATATATATAATATAATATATTTCATATTTATAGTCTTATACTATAAATATATAATTTCAATATTAATATATATTATTTTATCTTCGTACAACATATTTTATTTTATAAATATAATTTATCATAGACAATACATAAGAAAATAAAAAAATCAAATAACCCATGAATTGTCAAGCAGTGAACGAGCTGATGATGAGGAGATCATGTCAGCTTTGAAACATAAAAAACTAGATTAAAATCGGTCAATCGGTTCATCCGTTTTTAATTAAAACGTGCAGATCCTCTTTTTTAATATATAATACATGTATGATGCAGATGCTATAGATGATTATCACTTTTATTACAACGTTCGATAGATGTCACTATACGGGTCTTACATATTTCTGAATCGCAGTATCGTTGTGTTTGATGTGAGAATATAATATTCGACTACATAACAATATACGATGAGAAACTAATAAGTGAAAAAGTGTTGTCTGTTAAATGATCTCTATTGCATTTCTAGATTATCATAATAATATAGTTTTCATTATTATCATTATTTAAATCTAGAAAAAAAATGGCTCGCTCCGCGCTCGTGAAGAAGATATTTTTAATTTCAAGTGTTTTGATTACTTATTAATATTATTCCAAAAATATGTTCGATTGGTAAACGGAAAAATACGAAATTAAAAAAAAAAGTTAAAATACTATAACCCGACTACGTAAAAAGGGGGTCTAAAAAGGCCGAAACAAGAAAATAATTCAGATAGAAATCCAGGAATGCATAGGTACAAAAATGGTCAAGATAGAGCCGATTTTGGCATGTTTGTCTAACACACTTTAAATAGAGAAATATAATTTCTTGATAAGTACCTAAGGGCCTGACCACGCCGCGATGATACGCAACGCGACGCGGCGCTGCATTTTTAAGATAGCTATTCATTATTAAACTTTATTCACTACGACATAAAGAACACATTACCTATGCAGCATGATATGTGCAGTGCGGTGCAAATAGATATTCAAACTCTTACAATGAAACGTAGCTCTCTTAAAAAATGCAGCACCGCGTCGCGTATCGTTTTAATTCGGTGTGAATTGACTCTAATCGTAAAAGAATATCATGCCAGGTGACATGTATAAATTACTTCAAAATCACAGTAAGTATTCTACTATCATTTAGGCTATGAAAATAAGATTTAAGTGATAAAAAGTAATGAAAAATAGAATTAGACCAACGAACCTATAACTACTCGTACTAACAAGGACCAGCTGTTACGCCTATTTATCTCACACTCCACAGACTCAACAGAAGTTGTAAAACAACGCTCCTGGTAATGTTCACAAACTTGTGTCGTATTGCTTACCATTACATTTGTAGTTGGAATTTAAATCGAGGGCAATATGTGTGCCAAGTTAGCCTAAACGGTTGTGTGTAATGCGAAGTGCCGTGGCGAAGATCCACAGAATAAAACATGGACACGTATTTACTAACATTATCCTCAGTTTCACGGAGTCTGAAAGCTACAGCTTGTGCGTCCGGCTGTTTAGTAGATACTTGTGTGCAAACACAAGGTAATTTAGTCTCTGTCGATTGGTATTTTCCTACAAGTAAAAATTTCGTTTTTTTTTTCAATAAATTTAGATATAATTAGAACTTGATAAAGGTAAAAAGAATTAGAATTTTATGTATTGTTTTGTAATTATATGCATTTCGAAGTCACAAAAAAGATGAAATAACTTTTTAGACATTAGTGTAAAAAACCTACACAATTAGTTTACTTGTATCAATTACAAAAAGATTTAGTATGGTATGTATGAGCGTAAACGCGCAATTTTCGGAGATATCCGAAATTTTGTGCATATGGCATTACATTTCGTAGCAACATTAGTAGCGTGTGACGTCACCTACTTGTACGACTTTTATATGGGGCGTTTTCACGGGACTCACAAAAGTGCTTCAAACAATCCGCACTATCTTTAAAAAAATTGATTTTTAGTATACTATTCCTTTTGTAAACTGACTTATTTTTAGAGCACTATTCATTTATGGCCCGTTTCATTAACCTATCTAGATCTACCAATAGCTATTGGTTAAAAACGTCAAATTTGTATCGCAAAAAACCGTCAAATGATAGAATGACGACGTTTTTAACAAATAGATTTATTGAAACCAGTCATTATATAATAAAAAAATACAGGAAAATACCGTATTAGTGATACAGCTAGAAATAAATGACAAAGAAAATACCATACTCGTTAATCGTTACTCGTTACAGAATGAATCAATGGTTTGCAAACTGCCGGAGGTATTTGGTAGTGGCGTCAGGTCCAGCACAGTATCCTAATAACAATTAAGCCTAACAATAATATACCTAATAACTAATAAGTTATATTTACAGTCAGTGACTAGAATAAAAAGTCCATATTCATGTGCATAATATATGTATAAATCATGTAATACATTCCAATATTATTGTTTGTGAATTGTGAAGAATGTTTTATTATAGTATATTTAGAAAACTGAGCAACATTTAAAAAATATATAATATTCATCATACTCAATCTATAAAATATGGAGCCAAATCTGATATAATATGAAACTGTAAAACACCAACATAAACAGGATAGATTGATCCCCAAATTTTATAAAGTGTGAAAAATTAAACATAAACTGTTCTTCACCTATATGTGACACTCGGTAACAAGTTCAATAAAATGCTACCATTTGCTCTGGCATATAATATTACATTCGTAATAGAAATATTTAAATAAATAGAAAATTAAATAGATAGAAATTTAATTTTATAAAATCACAACAAAAATAATTAATCACATTCAGGAAATATGTTTCATAAATCATAACATAACATGATGATGACATGGAATCAGAATTGACAGGAACACAGCAAAGTTCAGAAGTGATTATTACAAGATATTATATTTTATATAATATGACCTACGCTAATGTTGCAGTGGTTGCCTAAACCACAGTTTCTCCACCTGCACCTATCAGATATGAATAAATAGAGGTATAGATATTGATAAAATATTCATACTTAATTATGGAGCAAATATACGCGTAATAAATATAAGCATACTTAATGTTGCTCGGTGATAAAATACACAAGTCGGATATTCATTTAAATAAAACATATCAATTGGTTTAGTCAGTTAAATATTTGGCAACACCGATATTAATGCCGTTTAAATATAATAACTACTGTGTTAAATATTAAACCTTAGTTGGTTATGAGTCGCTGATGTAATGATTAATATTATTACAAAATAATTATGTAATTGTGAAGACGAAATGTGTAAACATATTATGTATTTGTCGTTAAAACCTTTAATAATTATAGTCTGTGCGTAAACTATGGCAACCCCAAAACGGTGGTGGTGGTAGTATATAAAAAGGGCGACACACCCGGTTAGGGGTATCATACTAAAGCTGATATAGTCGGGTGACGTACTCGTTTGATATTTCAGTAATTTTAATTTGTTTAAATATTCCCTGATGATATTTTATAGTTATTACATCTGTTTTATAATTTTAAATAATTGTAAGAATAATAATGTAATTATAATAGCCTAGTTTCATCTGTCAAAATAAAATGATATACCTAATTTTGTTATTTAAATAGTTTCTATCATGAGAAATACGAATACAGCACTATTTCGTTCTATAAATATTCAATTTATTTATAATTTCGAAAATAAAACTGTAGTTTTATTATCTGTATGTCACGTGAACTAGTAACACTCCAGCCGCCATATTTATCTTGTAAGCGACGTCATAAGAACTTAATCAAATCGAATAAACAACAGCGAAAGTTAAATCTAAAGTTCATGCACTACACACGCACATATGACATATTTTATTTGTTTCTGTTCTTATGACGTCACGACAATGGTGGCTGTCGTTTTGGCGCAAACTTTTATCGTTCTTTTGGACTTCTTTTTTATTACGTAGTCGGGTTATAGTTTTTTTAACTTATTTTTTTATTTCGTATTTTTCAGTTTCCCAATCGAACACGTTTTTTTAAATAATATTAATAAGTACCTAATAAAAACACTTGAAATTAAAAATAATATCTTCTTCACAAGCGCGAAGCGAGACACTTTTTTTCTAGATTTTAAGAACGATAATAATAATAATATTATAATATTTATAAAATAAAACATATTTTATGAACGTAAAAACATAATAATATATTATTTATATATTATTATTTTAAACAAAAAATTAAACCGACTTCCAAAGTAAAAGTGCACAAAAAAGTATATTCGCCTTTTAAATTCGGCTAAAATGTTAACTAATTCTCTACTCAATCTTCATCATTTTGAAGTCGGTAACAGCCCGAACAACATACTGATAAAACAATATTATAAATATATGGAACTTACTTTCAACTTTGCTGAAAAACGATCGAATGTATAATTGAATACGCGCCAAGCTTCCATTAGCTATTGTAAATAAGATGATGATGATGGTTACTGTAAGTTACATAGCATACCATATTGCTGCATTGTATATATATATATATATATATATATATATATATTATATATATATATATATATATATATATAATGAAGATATAACCATAAAGTCATAAAGAACGTCATCATAAAGAACGTATAACCGCCTCCTTTTTTTGGAAGTCGGTTAAAAATTATATATTTACTAGCTGTTTCCCGCGGCTCCGCCCGCGTAAATATACTATCGAGTATCTCGCGGGAACACGAGATAAAAAGTAGCCTATGTTTTAATCCAGAGCCTTTCCTTTGATACTAAACATGTGATGATTATCTCGGTTATAAAATTTTTTTAGACTTACAAGGGTTGAAAAGTAATAACACAATTTTTTACTGATACCACTGATTTTCAGTATAAATAAATGAATACATTTCTGCTGAGGCTATTCACTTCAAGAACTCTAATATTTTAAACTGTCAATAATATTATCTTACTGCTAAAGTATAGCATACATACATACGAAATCACTAGATTTAGAGTTTAGATTTGTATTTGTATTGAGATGTAATGAAAAGCAATCAAGCATGCAGAATTCGAAGCCTTTGCTGGTAGTGGGGTAATTTTAAAATAGCAGATCAAGTCTGTGTACAAATTTCACCTCTTTTGGTGATAATTTAAATAATATTAAATTTGTTGATAAACTGAGAGGACCTTATTCAACTTTTCTTTTAATTACGAAGCGCAAAGACCTATTTAAATATAAAAAAAGTTACTACTTTGAGTCTAAAAATTGTATGGCAGCTACTCTGCAGGTATGTAGAAAAATATCTATGTACTTATATCCCTTTTCAATGAACACTTGCATAGAACATTCCATCAAGATATTGATCAATTTGAATCGATTGAAATCATTAACGTGTATAAAGTGCCTCTGTAAAAGGCCCCAAGTATTTCATCATAAGAACAATAATAATATAGTAATATATTCCGTAGTGTAATATTTTTCATATTGTAAGAGAATCAAAGTTTTTTCTTTACAGAATTGAATAAAAATAAACTTGAGAGGTGTCAAGGGACACCCGGATGGAACGAAGCAAAAATATGCAAATATATATTACTATATTATACTATAGCAAAAAGTGTCGTTACAACTTTTGGTCTTAATTTTTACCGTATAGCCCCCTTTCGCAACGCGCGATAAGGAACTTCGTTCCAAAAACTAGGCGCTACTCTTCCTCTCTTTTCTACCCTACTAAAATCATGATAGTCTGCTAAAATAATGCCTATGTGTATGCTTAGTATGAACTTTGGAATATTGACTATTTAAGGAGATAAGTTTCCCTGGCTAGATACTGTTTGGTATCTAGCCAGGGAAACTTTTGCACCGCTCTCGAAAATCGAAATCGAGCATAAAGCCTATTTTGTATATGAATTTACCTATTTTCTTTGGTAAAGAAAACTTTATTTCTAAACGCTTCGAACCCAAATTGGTCTTTTTAATATTAAGGTGGTGGCCTGATGATGGGATCCACGAGGAATCGAGGGAACTTCTCGAAATTTATATAGACGCATATGGTGATTTCTACTTTTTATGAAGTAGTCCAAGTACAAAACAAGTAAAAAGGAAGATTTTGCACCAAAGTATACCCTGGACCCAAAAGTACTGAACAGAACTCCTGACTCCTTATAGATACATGTTTGGGGATTTCGGCGTTGTTTAAAGAACTGCAAGGATATGCCACTACGTCAATTACAGTAATCATCATCATCATCATAAACACCATCATCACACCACACATCATCACATTATGATGATATAATAGGTATTTCTCAAAGTATTTCACACCGACACGGATATCTTTGAACACTACTTTGCCATATTATGTGAACCTATTTGTAAAATTCTTTTGTAAAGGCTATTATTCGAAATTTGTCCCTTAGTCACCAAAGTGGAGACCTGATGATGACATCCATGATGAATCGAGGGAACTTTTCGAAATTTATATGGACACATAGTGTTTTTGACTTTTTCTGAAGTAGTCCAAGCATATGCTACCAAAAAGCAAGCTTTTGTACCAAGGTATACCCTGGATCCAAAAGTACTGAACAAAACTCATGAGTCCTTATAGATACATGTTTGGGATTCCGGCGTTGTTTAAAGAACTGCAAGCATATGCTATCATACTACTTACAGTAATCATCATAACCATCATCACATGAAACACCAACATATTATTAGGATGACATAGGTACTCACTACTCATCAGAGTTTTATGCACCGATATCAATGTCTTTGAATTTTTGCTATTCCCAAAATTATATTCGTGATCATCATCATAACTATAATATAATTAATGCTTACTGCCACATTTCTTCCGCCGACTTCTAATACAAAAGACAATAATAATTCTTTAATACTCGTAATATAGTATCCAATCATTATCGTCACTGGTGATTGTTAAGAAGGTCCACAGATCGGTAATGCTTATTTGGGGAAATACCACGGCCTTTCGGAAAAATGGCAAAGAATAACGCTTGAGTATGTTTTGCCGAGTGGTATTGGTAACATAACATCTTTTTATTAGGTTTTTTGTGTAGACGTCAAAAGCCAAAAAATAAAACACCTTTTTGTCCTTTTACTTATGCATGCTTTACATAAATTGGCCTGGGGAGTGTGGAAAAGTTGTTTTTCATGCTTCGGTACGAATGGACTGAAAAAACTTGGGTTTTGTGCAATTTATGTTTATCGAAATTTAAAAAGTCATAGCCG
Source organism: Phengaris arion (assembly GCA_963565745.1). Taxonomy (NCBI): domain Eukaryota; kingdom Metazoa; phylum Arthropoda; class Insecta; order Lepidoptera; family Lycaenidae; genus Phengaris; species Phengaris arion. The sequence continues at coordinate 8,054,669 of OY751439.1, read as the reverse complement.
ATTGACTGATGTATCAACGCACAGGCCAAACCCTTAAGGCTAGAAATTTGAAATTCTGCACAAGTATTTCTTATATGACGTAGGTATCCACTAAGGAGGATTTTTCAAAATTCAACCCCCAAGGGGGTAAAATAGGTGATAAAAGTTTGTATGAAACTTTTTATTCCTTGGACATATTTTCATGATATTTCGTATGAAATGAGTACGGAAAAAATAATGAATTGCGTATATCAGCGCTTTCTAAAATTCAGTCCCTAAGTGGGTAACATAGGGGATGAAAGTTTAAAGCCGCGGACAATTAATGCTAGTAATAATACTTTTATTATTATGCATACAAAGTGTTGTATTTCATACTACCTCACTCGATTTTTTATTTTATACTGCCTTTTCTTCCGCAAATACTATCCTAATGTAGGTACAATGTACATAGGTATTATGATAGTGTTATGTTGGCATGAGCCAATCACTATGAAGTGAAGGGAAGATTTTTTTTTGTTTATTTTGACGTACTCGTATTACACAAAAACCTTAATAAATGATGTGGCCAATGAAGGGTATAATGTACAATAAATGAGGTGTCCAACGATAAATGGCTAGATCCTATTGAATTTGAGTACGTAGACCAGCGTTCACACATTCCTGCCTATCCTTATTCAGAACTTGTTGTTAGTTTAAATCGTTTGTAATTCATTTTTCTTTTAATAGGTACTAAAATTTGAGCACGCGCATTTTACTCGCGGGTACTTGGAAGTTAGAACGCATTAAGCGATAACCGATAACAGTAACGAGTGTGAAACGGGTGAATTGCGAATTACTAGTTATTTTGTAGGTGTTTTATCTGTTGTCGTACACTGTGTTCACCTACCGATAGGCTGTGTTTACATAACTACCACAGATTATTCACAGAAAACTTTGTTCCAACTTTATTACCTTTCAAGTAAAGTGCAACGAATGCATTCGCTCGCGAGTTTCTTTAGTGCCGGATATAAAACAAACAGGTTTACGTATTTGTCGATAAAAGTAAATTTGTTAATAAAAAGCATTTAATCCAAGGTTAAGGCAGCTAAAACGTTAACAAGAAATTTTTATCCTTGTCACTCAAAACATTTTAATAAACATTATCATAAACGTACACGAAAACAATACGCACGTTTAACTAGCTACTTCCTGATTTAAAACTAAACGAAAACATAGCTACTGTAATTACCCATAACATTAATCGGCTCCGATAAAAAAAACGCACAAAAAAACGTGTATGTCACAGTTTTCAAGGTTTCAGAATTTTAACTACACATTTCATTTACGACACTGTTTCCTTTATTCACATTTTTACGAACCTTATTCGAAATAATAAAACCACTTGGCTATTTTATTTCGGTATCGTATGCATGACATGTAACATCGCACGTGCGGGGTCGCGCCGCGCCGCGAGCAGCGCGCTCAGTCGCGGTTACCGGAGGACTGTGGGATTCGCAACACAGACCGCTCGTCGCTCGTGGCGGCCGACGAGCGGGCGAGCGGGCGAGCGCAGCTGATCATGCGAGCGGAGCCGGCTCGCCGAGCGAACCGCCGACCTGAATCATCCCCCGTCCGTTAATAACGGACGTTTCCACCGGCATTCGCGGTGCCATTATTTTGATATTATGCCTTCCTATCACACGCGCCTATATTACAATTTCGGAATGTACGCCCCCGCGGATGCCGGTAGCTTAGGTAACTCGAATCGACGTTTGTTTATCGCGCAGATAAAATTGTGTGCATACTTTAGTGAGCGGATAACGTATAAAATAATGATTATTATTAGAAAAGCAACTGTGTAACGTTCGAGAAGTTGTACAAAGCTAATATTGTAGTAACTAGTAGCAGTGTTTACCTAGACATTATACTCATCTTTCTCAAATTTACATAGTAGGTAAGTATAATATTATAATTGTAAATAGCTAATGAAAAATGACGTCACACGAGTGAATAATTGATTATATATTTTTTGTTTACCACTATGAAGTATATATGGAGATTGGAGGTCATCTACAACAAGACGGGTACACAACAGTGGCGTGGGGTTCATATAACTCCATTCCTATCGGCCTCACTTCCCACTTTTGAAGACACTAATCCGAATCCCTAGGTACCTGTTGTACAAAAACAAAAACTGCCCCCTCTTGAATGGCCCCACTTTTGATATTTGAGGTATGGTGAAAACAACATGGCTGATATTTGAGGTATGGTGAAATTAAGAACGTGTAACTTTTCATGTATGAAGATTTGTTCTGTCAAATGCACGTCAAATGGGCTATGACGTACATTTGGACGAAGGATGGCCTTTGTTACGAATGTTTGTTTGTTCGCCTATAAGTTGAACCTACATTTTACACACTTCCCCGTTTCAGATTGAGCTGAAATTTTGCAGGCATTTTTATGTTGCAAGAAATGCATGTTAATTTTGATATGCGCTGATCTGGTCATGAAGCGGGATGGTGGCCATAAGAACCGACCGTGGCCGATATATCCTTGTTGAGCCCCTATAATTCTTCTTGACGAGCGCTTTGTCTCTAGATCCAGGGTCTGTAATGGATCTGGAAGTTGATCATCACGTCTTTTATAAAACGACATAACCCCATCAAGTTTTGGCTCGTAGCCTATGAGCCATGAATGCTTCACAGTTAGGTTAGAACTTAGGTGTTGCCATCCATTCTATTGAAGGGTCACCAATTACTATCTACTCCCATTTTGTACTTTGCAGCGAAAACCATTACGTAGGGTAAGACAGGCTTTCTGCCAAATATAAAAATCACAATGGAAAATGAGTAGTAGACATTTAAATCATTAAAGGAAGATAAATAAAGGTAAAGTTAAATATTACTATTTAATTCTTATTCGGTTATTCTTACATATCTTCTCAAACAATCTTATATATACTTAAAACGTGATAAATTCCAGCTGTACTTGTGTAACAGAGAACTGTTTATTTAAATTTTTATTTATCTTCGGGTGCCAAGTAGGAAAAGATTTTTAAAGAAAGAAAAATTAAATAAATAGCTAAAAAAGATTCCTAACAAGGCTGGGATTATATTGTCCGGAATCCGTTAGGCCGGTGATAATTCAAGCATTGAAAACAGAACTCTGCGCCAACACAATGGAGCTGAAAATTGAACACACAACTGACGAGTCGGGAGTTTTGCCGGGGAGATCAATGAGTGATGTTGTGGAATTTGTAAGACTTCTTAAATTTGTGTTATTTCGGTTCTTAATGTGTAATATTGGTAGAATATTAACCATTAAATATTCGGTAACGTGCACAAGTGTGGGCAAGTGGGAAAACTTCTACAAACGTGCTATTCACACTAGCACGCACAGCTCGCAGCTCGCCACTCGACACTTCAATTTTCAACTCTATTGTATTAACGCAGAGTTCTATTTTCAGTGTTCTGAATTTTCCCGGGCCCGCTGGATTCTGGGTCATATAGCCCCCAGCCTTAGTTATTTTTCAGCTGCAGTGTTTACGTGAAATCAAAAAGATATTTATGTGAACGCGTTACGCGACTATTCTATGTACCTCTACAAATAAAGACGACGACGAAGAACAAGACGTTCTTAACTATTAACCCCCTTACCTAGTAATAAAAATATTTATACAACGGAGAACCTATTCAGTAGTGATATTTTTGTCATGTGACTTTTCCAACGTATCAGACAAAGATAGCAACATTGAATAGCTAATCAGTTGTGTAAATATTTTTTTAGTAAGTACTAAGTGGGTGAGTATTCAGGTAAAAGTATTAAATTTTCCCGCGTAGTAAATATTGTATGAGCGTTACTGTAACTCGAGATTTATCCAGTAGGTCGATTCTGCTAATTAAATGATTACAATAAAATTATGTTAATACAGCAAAATAGTATTCTCGTAAACTTCAAACCAACTTCAAACACGTTTTAATTGGTTCAAACTGGAAAATCAGTTTATGCTATCAAGACAATCCATTTATAATTCATTGAAACTAAATAAAAATTCTAAGTTAAATACGAAAATTGGGATTTTGGTTATACGATCGTAATGCTCGGCTATTCATTTAAACCTCTATTAAATATAAATATAGCACATAGATATTTGACCTATGTGTCACGTCTTATAGTATTCAGCATGTTTTATATGCATTAAGAACGAAGCCAGACGGTGCCGGATTAAGTGTTCTCGTTGTATATGAAAACACATTTTAATATGAAATGCCTTACTTTTTACAGATCTTTATGGTTTACGTTCTTTGACTTTTGCTTCTATGGTAAGTTTATAAGCGGCGAACATTTTAATGTTAAAACTCGTTTGTTTTAAATAATTAATTATTGCCTGACAATCCTGTTAAAGATGGCCAAGTGCTAAATAAAAATATATGAGTTCTTATGGCCCGGGGAATAAATCAAAAATGTCCTTTTTTGCCCTAACTATCCTTACTACCTACAAACATAAATACTTAAGTCGCATATCCCTTAGTGTAAAACTTACCCCCGAATACTGAAACGAATGTTAAGTGACGCTCAAGTCACGTGCTGTCCTTGTCATTTCGGCTAGCAGAGACAGCGACAGCCTGTGAATAGGAGGGCTCTTAATTTTGAATAGCTTTCCAGTATTCGGCCGTTACATTCCGAATGGAATCCGCACATACTTAGGTAGGGACTTAGGTGCGCCTACGCATAAAAAAACGATTTAAATCTTATACATAAATTCCCGTCACAGTGTTTGTCGGGTTGGGTTGTCACTTAGGAGTTACGAGTATGAAAAATAGCTTACATCCTATTTTTCATAGACCTTAGTGACAACTGACAACCCAACCTAGGCCCTAAGTGATAAAGAGTAGCCCACCCCAATGTTTTGGAGTAATCTTTTTGCATTTTTATTATTTTATGAGTTGGCATGTTGGTTTAATGCTCTAAGGTACGCATTAAAAATACATATCTATTACCCTCAATTTTCCGCTTCATAACACCAACCCCCATTGTTTAATAGCGATATTAGTACTGCAATAATCTTCAACCCTCAGTGGTTGAAAATTCTTATAAAGTGTGTATATATTCTGTTGGTAGGCCTGTAAGTTGTAGGGGTTGTTGTAAATGTAGGCTGTAGGTGTATCTGGTTGGTGTAGGTGTAAGTAGTAGGCATAGGTGTAGGTAGTAGACAGTAGGTGTAGTTATTATTCATTCATGTTTATAGTAAAGACAGAACAACGTCTGTCGGGTACAGCTAGTTGTATTATACGTTTCGAGCACGTAAATTTCCCGCATACGTGATACGAATGTAAACATAACACAACTGTCTGTAAACCAATAGTACCTACAGCCACTGGCCACAGACCATAACATTATAATCTTACAACGTTACAACGTTGTACGTCGTTTGTATGTACCTACAAAATTATGATATGACATAGATTAGCTAGGTAGAAGCTATGTAATAATATGTATACTGGGTGATTTTTATGAGTTCGTCGGGTTTCGAGAGAATGGTGAAAATGAATTCGCGGGTGCGACAGGGTGCCGCCTCACGCACCGCGCGCCGTTTTACGCTCCAATCACGCGCAACGTCAACGTTGGACGTAAAGGAGTCAAGGGGGGTCAATAGCGTGACAATTAATTATTAATTGTATTTTTGTAACTTCAATATTAATCATTTTTTCTGAAATACTTTGTTAAATGTATAAATCGGGAAATTATGATTTTAAATTAGTCGTGCGATGTTGTAAAACAATTTTTACCAAGTTACAAAAATAAAAAGAAAGTGAACTAAGAATGACATAGTACTCGATTTCATGTGTACAATAGCCCGATTCTATCGAAACGGAATAAAATATCATCCCAGCCTTACTATGCACATGCATAGTAAGGCTGGGATGGATATATTATGCTCCGGAATCCAAGAAGGCCGTAGAAAATTATGAAACATTGAAAATAGAAATCTGCGCTAATACAATAGAGTTGCAAATCGAACATATGAGTGTCGAGTCATATATGACAGCTCGACACTTGAAACTTTCATTTTCAACTGGTATTTTATTAGCGCCTAGTTGTATTTTCAGTACTCTGGATTTTGATCGGTGTTTCGAATTCCGGAGAATATTATAGTTCCAGTCTAATGATTATCGATATCGTTAGATGGAGCAAGGTGGTCAATGGGTGAAGATGGCCAGTGACATGCAAAAAACAGGTTTCTCTTGACCCGGTAAGAAAAAACATTATGACCCTCTTGGTCCATCTAACAAGTCGCCATGTGGCTTCAAATTTATAAGGGTTCTTTTTCGCTTAGATATGATAAAAAAAATGTATCTAAACGCACAGTAGTGTGTGTTAATTATTCTGATATAGTGTGTGTTGTTGTTATTTTTATTAAACCGTTGTATTTTTGAACTTCCTCCACATAAACTTTAATCAATCGGCCAAATTTCGCACTACTCCGGTTGCACAATTCTCGTAAAACTGAACTGAAAGACTGCTTCACGTATTAATATAATAATGTGTGGCATATTTAAATACTTTTGGCATGAAAAACTGTCCTTTAATAAACCTTAAAGGATTATCTGGATAAGGCAGAGGCGACATATAGGCAATCATTTTTATTGGTATTCGATCAAAAGAAATTAAAAGGTTCGCAAAAGATTTGCTGAGGAAGCTTTGGCACCAATCGCCTATTACTATTATTCACATCTAATATTCTTACTATAGTATTGCCTAATATCCATTTCACTTTCATGATATTATATTATACATGTGGGAATGGTCGTGGATGCCCCAAAGGCAGATCTCCGACCGAGCGAGGTGCTATGCTCGGTCAGGCCGAAGCCCACTTGTATGAATATCAGATGTCGTATATAGAGTGCCGATCATAGAAAACTTCGATAGCGCGATTCAGGATTGTGGCGCTAATTGGTCCGCCACATACATTTTGTTGTAAAGAATACATCGAATTTCATACGTTTACAAATTTGATATAAATTGGCCGTTATCGCTACATTTGGCGACTAAATGAAACCAAAATCCTACAAAAGTAACAATTGTCAATAAGTATTTCTTTATCTAGAAATCGGTTATAAAATATTAAAAAAATATATTATATTTTTAGTACCTACTTATAGCAAAAACAATTTCCCCGGTCCTCTTCACCCAAAATTTACAAAAAGTAGTCGTGGTAGGATAATAATTTGTATGCTTTTATGTGTCTTATTTAGTTTGTTTGAAAATACCCAAAGATAACGGATATATTATCCGTTATCTTACCTTATTATACCTTGAAATTGGTTAAAAAATAATCAAACAATATTAAAAACTGATTTGGAAAAAGCATAAAAAGTGTCCTCAAAATTTTCACTTGCTTTTACTATGCATGAATCTTAATGCAATAATCATAATAAGGTTCAACTTAACTTATTTAACTTAACATTAACTTAACTTTAACTTATTTCGTCACTGCCTGGATTTATTGCACTAAATATTTCAAAAGAACTGTCATTCCCTACTCGCACCTGTCAAACAAAACATTTCGTAATCGCGTCCTCAGCAAAATATTATAATGAATTTAATAAAAACTTTTAGTTTACGAGATTTTTATGTTCCTCCTAAAACATAAAAATCTCGTAAACTGAAACCTTTAATCCAAAGGTTAAGTGACCAATGTAATATTTAGACTAATATTTTTTGTTTTTATGTGTTTGTTTTATTTGTGTGTTTTCATTCCAGCAAAATAGTAAACGTGTGAAAAAACTCGGATTGAAATTATATACTCGTAAATAGAGAGATATTTTTTATTCGTATGTTATTTACATTCCGTAATAATAATTTATAAACTTATTATTTTTAAACATTGATGAGATAGATAATAGTAATAGATCTCATAATAATTCATTTTAATAATGGTAATATATTTTTCTTAATATGATACACATAAAATTAAAAAAAAACATATCTTTACATCAACGATCTTATGCTATAAATAAATGCATGCATGCCTATCAATGCTTTACATAGTATAAAATCAATTCCCCTTCTCTCCTCTTCGCCCATATCTTTTGAACTACTCAACGGATTTTGACGCAGTTTTTACCAGACTACGGCGAAGCCGGAAGAGTCATGATTTTGGCAGTCTATGTAGTATGTGTATATGTATGTTTGTTCCATCGTAGCGCCTTAATTACTGGTCCTATTTTAATTAATTTGATGTCAATAGATTCTAAATAATAGCCCGGGTGACATAAATAATTTGCGTAGTTGAGATATAGTTTTTAAATTTTCATTAATTTATCAGCAACAGATAGAGTGATTCAAGAGGAAGGGTTAAGGCTCCTACAGACGAGAGGCTGATCGTTTCAGTTAGAATTGACGACAGTCGACGACGACGACCTTAACGGATTCGAGCACATACACGGAAAAAATCGCATCCGACCCAACTGATGTACTTTGGCCTGAACGGATTCGAGCACACACACGGAAAAATCGCATCCGACCCAACTGATGTACTTTGGTCTGAACGGATTCGAGCACACACACGAAAAAATCGCATCAGTTCGTTCTGGTTTGCCGCGAGCTACGGTCGCGTTTATTAATTGTAAACTCACTACGCTTGTACACGATACACGCCCGCACGGCCGCGGCTCTGGCGAGAACTGAAGCGATTTGTTAGACATGGTCCGTTCAGTCCAGAATTAATTTGCCAACTTAGTTATTTTACAAAGTTTTACTACTAAATTAAGTATTTAATCCCCTCCTTAGTAGGGATTTTGTTTGTTAGTAGTGTTTTAGTAGAAAAGAGCCAGACAGTAATCATATGCAAAATGGCCTAGGTTAGGCGAAAAAAAAAAAAAAATTACACCTTATCATAATAATACAACGTAGCATGTCCGTAATTTGCTTAAAACTACCCATTTAATATATACGTAATATTTCGTAGTATATTTTAATTTAACGGTAAAATTTATAATATTATTCAATAAAGAATAAAATTTTAATATGACAAAACCTAAAAGGCGGTGTTTTTTCGGGGGATTTAAGGATTTCTAAGTTGAGTAGCTTTTTTTGACAGTTTTCAGTATTATTTAGTAGAAATCGACGCGAGTTTAGTAGTTTCGCAAAAACAAGCTGGCTACACCGGAACGAATCGCTTCAGTCCATCCGGCCGATTGATGCGATCTTGAAATTACACACAGACGATACGATTTTGAATTCGTACAGGCTGAACTGATGGAAAACCGGACCGTATATGGGACCCCTATATGTATAATACATTCCACCCGTGCGAAGCCAGGGCTCGCTAGTTGACGTAATAAATCAACATAATGTGGTATATTTTATATGTCTTAACATATAATTTTACAAGCTTTTATGATTTTTCAGGCATAAACATAACTGGTTTTATCTTACATTTAACCTACATTTTTATACTTTCTTTATAATATTTTGCCGTCGATATTATGCTGTATAGATTAAGGGTTCGTAAACTTAAAGATAACGGAGCACCAACCAAAACCTTTAGATAACCTTTTTTATGCTGAGGGCGTAGATGAAATTTCGAGGGCACCGTTCATTTTACCGCTATAAAAACCTATGTCCTACCTCGCGGTCTCATCTATATCTGTACAAAATTTCATCGAACTCGGTGCACTATTTTGGAAGCCTCTTCAATGGAAACAAACAAATAAAATAAATCTTTTCTCTTTCTTTAGCATAGATGGAACCCCATATCGAATAACAAGAAATCAACAGTGAAATAAGAACATTTTTTAAGAATTTACTACAGAAACACAATATTATTAGTTTGGTATTATGTCCGACAATTGTGTTACCTACTTATGTCCAATAATTTTGACGGAACCCTGATATACTACGGAACCTATAGGTTCCACGGAACCCATTTTGGGAATCCCTGGTATAGATGTTACAAAAATGGGATTATAAGAATATACGTAAAATGCTGTTCCAAAGATAGAATCGGTATGTCAATTGGGCACCCCTAAGATAACCAAAGGGCGAAGACAAACATGAGAATAATCAAAGAATGTTGTAGGTTACCGCTGTCAACACTGGCTACACAAGAGCAGTAGTCGGAACGTTTGGTGGAACTTAGAAAATAAAAAAAGACGTGTGGCACTCGGGAACTGCCGCGGTAAAGCTATTGCATAGCAAGCATTTGTGATAATAATAAAATTATGTATATAGAGTACTCACTCATTTTCTTTCACTATTTTTTCGTGGCTTTCTTCATTAATAATAAATGCACTTTGTTCATTCATATTCAAAACACTTTATACACAAATTTTACAAGTACAGCTATTCACTGTTGTACATAAATACCTATACACCTATATACTTTCTCATAAACAGCTGCTTATTAATTCGTCCGATTTCGGAGCAGCTCGTCTCGATTCCTGCGAGTTTCGTAGAGTCGTACAATACGTCTAATCGCACGCACACAACGCCGTGTCGAAGACTGCCGAACTGAAACGACGTTAGACGATGCACGGAGCGTGAGGTTTTTTCGTTACGGAATTTCTGGATTCGGTCCCCGCGCTCAAGGCCCGCGATAGAAGCTATGCAATAGCTTAATAAGACCTTAAATAGTATCAAAAATTTGTAGTATTACTTGCTAATGATATTCAACACAGCTGCTAAAAAATTCGTGTCAAAAGAAACCGTTTCGTAGAGAAAATCTATTCCGAAAATACGCCCAAACCAAACAGATCCAAGTCCAAATAGAATATTTGATGTGTATTTTACGACCTTCTCTGTGTGTTTTATGACATTTGTTCTTTCAAACGCCTTAGAGATCACGGTTTGTATATTTATTTAGGCCGTAGATCTGACTATCTGTCACGAAGTCGAGACTCAAGAGTCAAGACTAGTCTGGTGCAATGTTAGCAAAAACTAGGATATTTGCTCGATGGCATATACTTATTGCCTTACATAATATGTTAAGACGACGTTTTTTTGGTGTATTAAGCAATTATATATTATAAGTAAAATATTAATATGTTGCTTATATTGCTGTCGAAGGCAACATGAATATGAATATCTGATTGCTGTGCTTATCTTGTAAGCAATAAAGTATTTTCGTATTAATAATGTAAATCTATTTATTAGTAATTCTTGTTTTTTGAGTTAAAGTATATAATATTATACTATAATGGGTAATTAATAATAAAAAATCTAGTAGATTCATAGGTACGGAACATTAGGCCTATTACTTGTAGCCCAACAAGCAACCACATACAATATACATACATTCTATCGGCTAATTTAACAATTTTTAAATAGCTAACAAATAACATACGTACATAATATTAAATACATTTTATATGACTCTTAATTGAAATCTGTATTATGTGAAAATGTTGAATTTTATTTTATTTTCAGTCATTAATTTTAAAGCCGTTTGTTCAGGAAAAAAGTGCATGTAAGAGTACTTACAAAGTTCTCCTTTTTTATCCTTTTAAAGCTCCTTCCGAAGAATCCTTCGAATTACATACTTTTACTCGGGAATTTTTTTTATATAGGTATATTGTAAAAGGTGTTGGTCAAAATTTGACCCAGTATTTTGTAAAAGGTGTTGGTCAAAATTTGACCCAGAGTCGACAGCAACGAAATGGTTGCCATTAATGTGCTAACTTCAAATCGTATTCAATAACAGCAAAAGGGCAGTCCCGAATGTAAACCCATAAAGCAGAATCATCAATACTAATATTGTTAGATTCGTATCATTATGACTTATAGCGCAAGCTAGATATTTCCAGATACTTTAACTTATTATTTTTCTTAAGCTACAAAAAAAAGAAGCTAACCGATCCATTTTTGACGACAATTAAAATAACTCCATTTGATACTGTGTGTAGCTTAAGGCGAACGCTTTTAAATACAAAAGGTGTCGTTTCTACACTTTAAAGTGTTTTTCTTCCGGCATTATTTCAGCCTTTGTACAAAATACTCAACAATATTGCTGAGTTTGTACAAAAAACTTGGATATTACTAAAATGTCGTGGTTAAAAAAAAATAGGTACTGTGACGTATAAAACGTTATCTTATTAACAACAAACGGTTTTTTTTTTTGCAATTCACATTGTATATTCCCAAGACTTAAGTTAAATTTTCCAGCAATCTTGGTTTCAGTTCACTTTTTTTTATGGCGCGAATTTTTGAACTCAAATCGATCGCTAAAGTTTTTGTTCCTTCTGAGGGACGTGTTTTACTTTTTAGAGTAAACTCCAGTCGTGCGTCGGAGCTGACACACACTTTTTTGTTATTTTTATTAAATTAATGTAGATGACAAAGCTCAAAAAGGAGCAATGAACACAAAATTAGGGGGAAAAAAACTAATATAAAGCAAAGACAAAAAAAAATAATTAATTTAAAGAAATTAAAATAATTAAAACACATTTAGAGTGACGCTCAGACCAAAGGTAAACGTTTTATTTTTTATTTAATTCAAGGAGTGACATTCATCCGCGGGTCTCGTGTTTTCGTGGTTTAACCGAACTGTGCAGTTTCATCGTCGCAACCACACATTAATTTCACTTTGTGGCCCATGTCTGCTAAAAGGCTTAGCAACCTCTTGTTAACACAGTTCAATTTAAGCGAACTGTGCAGAATATCGTTACGTGTGTAGCGGGCATAAGTACACGTAATATTATTATATCGTCGCAAACACAACGTGCTTTAATTTTTTCCATCCCTGTAGACTGCAGTCTAAAGCAGTCAACAATTTGCTACTTCTAGCATGCCCGATATGAATAATCCAATATATTCCTAACATGGCGATGGTAATGAGATTGTGAGTCTAATTATACGTTAACGAGCGGTTATTATCCGATTTGCGTCGGTTGAACCGGTCCACTATTGGCTGTAAGTATGTAGAGTCACCGACAAACCCGGAGTGCCTCATTCCATATCTTAATACAATGGCAATAAGGGTCAAAAGCGGTATACCCAGTTTGTCGGCGACCGTACCTATGTGTAGGTATATTTCCAGCTGATGTCGATAATTCTATTATAATTATGACCCTAATAACGGATTTTTCTTGTTACGATGCAGTTTCTTATATTATAAGCATACGTTAGTCTGTAATATTTAACGAGCAAGCGATTCTATAGTTTAAATATTTAGGTCGTTACGTAGCGATTAATGTTGGTTTGTTGCGATTTATACGCGATTAATGGAAACTATTACATTCAAAAGTTCTATGAAATTTTGGATTTCTTCATGCCATTTTCCTTTTTCCTGAAGCAAAGTCGTATTTGGAGGCCACTCCATTGCTACCGATCTAGCCAATTTTTTGAAAGTTGAAACATCTCTGGCGGCTGCAAAAAGTCGCACAATGTGGAACATGCATAGTTTTTTCATAGAATTTTCGAAAAGTAGCTACATAATAAGCTAGGAAATATTGTCTTTGCAATGGCATATCTACGATCAGCCGTTGAAATACAGCTATCATAAAAGTAAGATTGTTGGGGAGCATTAAAAACTACATACTATACAAAAAGTTATGAACGAGTGACGTCACAGCAGTCGAAAATCGAAAAAGAAAAATACAAAATTGATTTTATTAATTTAAATACTGCTTTTACTATATCAATGTCACAAATAACTTATGGATTTGAACAGTAATTTTCGTTCTTCAATCATAGCAAAAAAATCCTCGTTTTTTAAAGTCTTTTCTGTAGCTTTTTAATTTAGCAACTTATCTAGCAAACTTTTTGCACACATATATATATATATATATATATATATATATATATATATATATATATATATATATATATATATATATATATATATATTGTCTTTCTGAAAATATAAGAATTTTGCTGATTCAAAACAAATGCATCTTCTTTCCCATTATGTAGATCCCTGCCAAAAGTACGAGTTTCATTAAAGTTGTTCCTAATTAGGATTTGAAGGTAAAAAGTTAGTTTTCTGTTATCCATAGTGAAAGTAAAGACAAAACTCGTGCAGTTCGCAGTTCCTAATTGTGGCCTAGACATTTTACGAAGTGATAATTTTCTTGCATTGTTACTTCCTAGTGTGCAGTGCGCTTAAGATTGACTGTACGCATTAATAATCGTATACGACCTTGTCTCTTTAACTATACGTCCAAATTATGTGCAATAAAACTTGAAAATATCTTATGTTTTTAATACTTGAGACGATAAATTTACTTATGTTGATAAAAATTGATACTATAAATGTTGTCTAGTATTGAACATCACATTTTTACTAATTAAATTTAAAAATTATTGAATAAAGGTACTTAAACCTAAAGTAAATATAAATTTAGGTTGGTGTAAGCAAATAAAAATATAGCCTATCTTTGTCTCGCAAAACGATTTCTTACATCACAAATTGTCAAGCTCTAAAACTTTTCCATATAACTCATTCATATTATATCTCTCATCGTTAATGCCCGGTTCCTATAATCAACGGATCGTCATGGTATAAAAGTTACTATCCGTTTTTCCACAACCGACTACGAGTCGTAAATACTGTTCCACAATTAAATTTCTATACCTGCTATTGACGAGCGTCCGTCGGTCGTTCAAATACCGAGCCCTCTTCACTCTTAGTTGAGCGTTTCGTTATACGCAAAATTGAAACCGAAAATGGCACAAAATTCAAGACATAATAAATTAGATTCACATATGATTGATAGTAATTAATTTTTTTATCGTAATAATATTATTATTATCATTATTATCGTACAATCGCAGGTATCTGCGTGTTATTTTATCTTTTTCTTACCAAATACAGTAGAATGCATACACATAACAAGAACGGGAACGGAACGTAAGCGCCCTTTTGTTTTGTTTGACTGATGACATCCATCATCTTTGCAAAATAAAAGTACCTATATAATCTCTGTTATTACAACTTTTACAGAAGAAAGTATAATAAAGTTTCTAGTAGTGTTTTACGTACAACTTTTGAATTGGATATTACGCCGGTAAGTGCGCAGATAACATCTATAATTTGATATTTTTCTAACAAACTGTACCTACATGTTTGCCGCTTAAAATATTGCAACGTTTTTGAAGATTTACTTCATTTAGGTATATTTCTGTTACAGAAAACAAAGAAGCCTATGAGCAAGGATGAGGTTGCCCTGCTTGTGGATCTTATACAAAGCAACCCAATACTTACAACAAAAGAGACCAATGCAAACAATCTTAAAGAGGAATGTTGGGCTACTTTGAACAACACATTTAATTCAAAATGTGGTCAAATACCACGGCAGCGAGAGCAACTCAAATTGAAATGGGACAATTTGAAAAAGGCTGCTCGTAAAAGAGCTGCGAATATCAGAGTGAATAATTTGAAACTAATTTTTTATTAAATTAAATAAAATAAAATTAAATATCGTTTATTTCAGGCTGCATAGGCCCATATTATACCTTATAGACTAACATACATAATATATAATAAACTAACACTAACATTAAACACGTATTGTCTGCGACGTGGGGCGCGAAGTGTTCGGGAGTCGTCCTCTAAATCTTCTGTAGACGACTCTAATCGGCCAGAACTCCTGCTTCTCGAAGGTCGGTATGTTTTGGGTTTGAACTCTCACCACAAAAGAACTAAAGTTCACTTTATGACGAGATTCCAAACGCTCGACCCTCAAGGCGAAGTTGGTTCTTCTCCCGATATAGCAACATTGTTATTAAATCATAGAACCTTAATGTCAACAATACCTGATGTAGTGGAGATATCCCATGATTTCTGAAATAACATCAATAATTTATTTCACTATAATGGAGATTTTACTCTTATTTTACGTAGGTATGAGGTTATGTTTTCATAGTATATATTTTGACGGTGTACAAATGCCTCCAACATACTAACCTTCCTCCTGTTACTCTTAAGTGTGGATAAACTTCAAGTAGTAACTGTTCCACAGATTCTTTATCAAGTCGGAATCTCCTTTAAAATTCGTACGAATCCAGCGTCGCTAAATAATTCACTCTTTCTTTATATACTTTATCACGCCTATTATCTTCTGAATCAGTCTCACTGGAGTCCGTGGTGATACTATCGAACACTTCCCTATCACTGTCTGAAATCAACATATCTTCAAATTTCTTGCAGCTCGCAGCGAAAACAGTCAAATAGACACTAACCGACCGAAATTGACAGGTAACCGTATGGCATTACGAATAGTAATCTTGACAAACTACTGACGTTTAAAATATTTATAGGAACGGCCTAAACTGTCTTCTTCGTACATTACGCTTACCGTCCGTTACTAGTAACCCTCCCTTTCGTTAGTAGCAAGCCGACGGTAAGTTGCTTAACGAGACGTTTTTTATAGGAACGGTTTAAGCTTACGCCTCGTATAATATTCCACCATTCGTTACTAGAACGGATCGTTTTTCAAATATAGGAACCGGGCATAAGACAGCGTTCGTAACCCGTGACCGTTTTCTCCGATTTATAATGTTAATATTTAGTCTATGATACTCCCAAATGATGTATTGCATATGCTTCCTGTTGGTTTTAAAAGATTTTTTTAAATCGATCCAGTAGATCCAGAGATTATCTCCTATAACCTCGCAAGTCGACTAACAATCTAGTTCTACTCATAGCCATTTAGATTAGATTTAGATTTTAGATTTCAAATCCCCTTTTTTACTAAGAGCTTATGTTTTAAAATCAGCTGTGAGGTGAATAAACTAATAGTGTGCGGTCAATGACCTTAGCAGCGAAGATTGATTTTATTGCTAGTTTTTTTCTGACTAAACGTCTTTATACTATATAATCAGTACATCGTGTGTCAAAATTTTCTGTATTTGATTTTGCATACCGTCATTAAAAATAATAAAGTAAAGTAATGTACTATGCATAGATGTAACTATAAAATTATATCCGGGGCCATTCACATCAAGCGAACAACCAAAAAAAAGAGGTCGTGAATTATTTTACTCTGGTCAGTTATAGTTCTAGTAGACGTGGATGTGTACACACAATATTTTTTTCGTATCATATTTTATTGCCGATTTATGAGCTTTAAAAAAAATATTAAGAGTGAGTCCGTTATTTTTGGATGCTTAATATTTTCATCAATAAATTTGTAACAAAAACCAAAAATAATATTAAGCATCCAAAAATAACGAACTTCACTCTTAGGCCCGTAATAATAAACCGTTCTTAAACTCGTTCTCAAGACCTTTCTTGGCTGAGACAGTCTCAAGTAACGATTAGCTTCTCAAGATAGTTTTTAATTCATAATATGACCGTCTCAGTTGATAACGTTATTGAGATCACTTACTCAACTTTTAAGTGTCATCTACACGACAATTCTTTGTCTATAAGAATATATATACTAGAATAAAATAACGTTTCGTTTACACTTCTACAAAGAACGGATTTATTGATTATACATTCCTTCAATATTTGATCTTAAAAATGTAATATTTAATAATATAAATACCAAAAAAAGTTTAGTCTGTATTGTTTATATTGAAAAAACTGATTTTCATTAATTTTTACGTAGATATTAATATTTATTATTGTCTAGCATATTAATATCCATATTTTTTTAACAAGTACCTAAAACGGAATGCGGATCATTGCCATTGGAAAAAAGTTCTTCTTCTTCTTATTTTTTAAAGTGGCTCCTTAGTGATTCGCCAATGTGTTGTGTTGACGAAAACTCTGCCTTATGAATAAACAAGGGCACGGTGTACAGGAGGAAGTATGTTGAATAATCTAAAACCTAGAACAGAAAAATTTAGAGCCAGTACCACAGTATGTACATAAAGTATCAGTAAAAGGAGTATTTACAAAACACAGAACAGATTTAAAGTTGATAGGGCGAGGAATTGTAGGAGGGAAGGATCATATAATGAGGATTATTTTTTGGATAGCGAAAAAAAGTTCTGCTGTCAAGTGTCAAATCAAGTCAATTAATATAAATCAAATAGGTAATTCGCTTAATATAAATAAATAAATTTTATTTATTTTTTAATTGCTTATAAATAAATAATTAAAATCTAAAATATTTCTATAAATACTCGATACTGGCAGAATGGTGCAAAACCTTTTCAACTGCGATTACCAAAAACAAAAAGAAGAATAAGTATCAATAAGCGTCTTTTTTTTATAACTTTATTTTGTGTTCAGTATGTAGTGTCAATTCTAAGTTTGTTTAATCATAAGTATTTAGATTTTAATTAACATAATTGTAACACACCCAGAAACACCACAAATAATAATGTACTGTATCCCTATTCCCAAGCAAGCCGTACTCAAGTCAAGGTTTGACTGTACCCACGAAACCGCGTCTCAAGTAACAGTTTGACAGCAATGACAGCGTACTTGAGTAACGAGTCTCGTTTATTAATACGTTCGCACTCACTTGATACGCTGTACCTACAGATGTACTTAAGTACGGTCTATTAATTAAAACAACATCTTAAGTACTTTCTTGAGAATTGTCTTAGAGATAAGAACGCTTTATTAATACGGGCCTTAGTAATTACTTAAAAGCTCATAACTCAGCAATAAAGTATGATACAAAAAAACATTGTGTGTACACATCCACGTCTAAGAGTATTTATAAACTAAAGTTCACGACCTCATTTTTTTATGTTGTCCGTTTGACGTGAAATGCCCATAGCCGGGCACCGTTAATCAAATAGTTAACTTCGTTAATCGTTAATTCGCTACAAAAAAAGTTAGCTTCGTTAAACGTTAAAGCGTTACATTTCGGAAGAATTAACGCAAGTTAACGTTAATCGTTAATCCGTTAATATGTGTAAAATTGCATCTTTATATCGTTGCGTTAGTGAACTTATAAAACCTGTTGGTTTAGGTTCTAATTCATTCATCAATTATCAACACGCAAATGATAACTGACAGTAATTTATAATAACAACAAACAAATAAACAAAACACTCGTCACTCTAAGCACCGGCGCTAAGTAATGAAATGATCAAACGAAATAAATTTCTTCTCTTTCTCACTTGCACGCGCCGGCAAATTATATCGAGATGGTTTTTGTTTCACTCGCTGCCACGCGCCGGTCGGCACTTGTCGGTGCCGTGCGGTAACTATTAGGCATTGGATTAACGATTAACGGACTTCTGCATATTAACGGAAGTTAACGTGTCCGTTAACATTTTAGAAAGTTAACTTAAAAGTAAACCCGTTAATCAAAATGTTAACTTCATTAATTAACGATTAACGGATTAAAGAGTTAATTCCCAGCTATGGAAATGCCCTATCCATTTTAAGACCAAATGGCAAATGGCAAAATGGCATTAACTGTGAAATCGCATAGTAAGCACTAAGCAGTAAGCTTAGGTTAGCCTCGTTATGTCTCATAGCTTTGTTTGCAATCTCTGTGATATTGGTAGCGTTTGCTTGGATATCTGTTCCACAATTCGATTACAATTCTCATAGAGGCGCCAAATTCAGTCCGCTTTCGAGATTCGGTGTTCTAAAAAACTGTAGATCGGATCGTGAGTTTGTTATATTAGGTCTTTACCTATGAAATTGCCGTTTTGTATGAAAAAATTTAAACGAATTTTTTCATGTATTTTTTATTTGTATTAATCGAAATTATCACCCATGCAATCAATGCGTCTTTGCAAACGCAGTGGCAGTTTATTGATGCCC
Organism: Phengaris arion; assembly: GCA_963565745.1. NCBI lineage: Eukaryota > Metazoa > Arthropoda > Insecta > Lepidoptera > Lycaenidae > Phengaris > Phengaris arion. The sequence goes on along the minus strand of OY751439.1, from coordinate 8,035,030 downwards.
TTCTTAAAGAAATCAGCTGGACGGGAGGCTACAAATTCTTCAAAGGCGTTTTGTACTGCCTCTCGGGTATTGAATTTTTTTTTTTTTCCCGCCAAGAATTATGCAAGTGGAAGAGTATGATATTTGGCATAGTCAAAGTTTTTGTGGGGGAAGGTGTGCAGAAAGCATTTCTGTATAAATAAATGCTGCTAAGTAATGCGTACACAAAATTAATAAAAATAACAACAAAACACACCATCTCAGTAGGTACAAAATGTACTCAAAAAATGTTGCTTCTCGTATATAAGGTTTGGTAAAATCAACTAAAAAAATACTGTCATACTCAAAGAAAAAAAAAACGACGGGTTGCACTCCGGGAGTGCCGGCATTTTTGATATTTAGGAATGGTTAGAGAATAATTTTGTACGAATTGCTTTCATTATCAGTATAAAAGTACTATTATTTATGTGGTGGAATACAATATTCATTTATTGCGTTATCGTACACAAACATGACAATTTATATTACATTAAAAATTTAACACTTCAGAACTATTACAATTATTTTACATAATAATAATAAATAATAAAATAAACAAAATAAATTAATAATATTAATCTCATCCATGAATGCGCGTGGCACGCTGTAACATTAACACACACGAACATTCACGCAAGCGCCCTGCGCCGCCTGTCCTCCTCCATCCGTCTTACGAATTTTCGATCAGGTCACGTGTCCTGACGCGAGTTTAGAAATTTTTACCCATTCCAAAAAAAGTACACAGCGCCGCTAATGAAGTTTTCACTTCAAAAAATCAGCTCATAATGGGTGAATCTCCGTTCAACGCAAACTCGTCCATATAAAGGAAGATTTTGTTTTCGAGTACTAAATTTTTTTTAAACTTAAAATTATTTTCTGCCTAAACGTATAGAAAGTTTAGTAGTAAATCATATATCCGTATAATAAATATCCGTAGTTGATTTTACCGAACCTTATATATTATGATCATAATGATAAATATTAGAAATATCCTCATCTCGCCGTATTGCGATGACACCGAGAGCACATTGAAGGAAAACCCAATCCACCTTCAGTGCTACTTCCATCGGTCCGTAATGCTCTATTTGTAAGAAGTGTCAAATATAATCTTCAATCGAACGCTACATATAATAGGAGCATAAATACGATTTCTATATACAGTACGACCACAACCTCAATGTCTTTCGGCAATCATTGTTTTTCATACATCGTGTGTCATTTCCAAAGAATAGAAAAACGAAGATTGCCGAGGGCCATGATTAGCAACATGGTTTTACTATATTATGTTTATTTACTGTATGTTCCTATTATTTGTAATATCAAATCAAATTCCTTTATTGCTAGAATGTAGAACATAATGGTTTTATATTCTGTGAGAACTGAGAGCTGCTGATACATTCTGCCATAACAACGGCGTATAAGGCATTAAAAATATCTAATAATTGTATTTCTTTAATTAAATCAGATCACAATGTTAACAAGGAGTTAAATTTAACAATATAGGCATTTATAAATTTTAATTAACAATCCAATCTGTCTAGTCTTACTTACACTGTGCCTTTGCGTTTGACTGTTTTTGAAATAGCTCTTCTGGAAAAAATAAATTTAAAAATTTTTCTCTACTTAGTCTAGTTTACATAGATAATTGAGGAAGAGGATGAGAGAGAGAGAGAGAGTTGCCTAAGTTTACTACGCCTTATGTTTAGGCGTAATAAACTTAGTAACATCATCAGTATCATCATCAACGACTAACGTTCCCAATGCTGGTTCTCTTAAAAATGAGAATGAGTCGATAGCATAAAATTTATCCTTTCTAACAATAAAGGTTAATCAAAATTGACTCATAAACAAAAAAGTTAAGGCCGATCATAGCAGCAGTCACGTGTCACTTGGTGTTAGTTGTTGAAGAGTTCCATGGTTTATCTCCGAAGATCATCAGATCTTGAAACGTTGTATGGCAATAGCCTTATCTGATAAATGTGCTATTCAATGGTAAAATCCCGTCCAAATAGCATGAGTAGTTTTTGAGAGAGTCGCAGACAAACATACATGTCCTTTTTTTAAGTCGGTTAATAATCAATAACATTCCTGCGTCACCACTTATCATAGCCTAATGTCGTAAATAAAGTGTCAAATTAATAACAATTGACTTATGACCTCGGTTATTGATGAATGAAGCTCACAATATTATAATGAAGCGCCTCCATAGCAATAAACCTTTTACAACTCGTGTCTGCCTTTTAATTTGGGGCAGCAGTAATAAAGTTAATCCGTTGAATTTATCAAATAAAGTGATCGTCCGAGCTCCGAACTGAAGGGCAATTTTAACTACGTTTGCATACATACATACATCTTGCACCTGACGAATAGTTTATTATTTTTGTACAAAATGTTAGTATGTACATATCAATCAATATTTTTAATTGCTCAGATTGCAAATTAACATATAAGCAAACTCTTCACTTTATTTTAAACTAGATGTTGCCCGCGGCTTTGTACACGCTAAAGCCAATCTGCCGGGAACCGTACATTTTGCCGCGATAAAATGTAGCTTATGTCCTTCCCCGTGGTCTAATCTATATCTAAATCCAAATTTCATCAAAATTGATTCAGTAGTTTCGGAGCTTATTCCACGCAAACAAACATACAAACAAACAATCAATCTTTCCTCTTTACAATATTAGTATGAATAAACTTTTTTAATAATGTTTGAGTAGAACAAAAACCTTTAAAACAACACTATCCCACTGGAACTGTCCTAACAGTTCCCGTGTTAAACTGTAGGCTAGTTTTTTGCCGCTAAGCCTATTTTATAAACTTCATAACACGTGTGTTGGACGGAGTCGTTTCCAAAGAATTTAACCATCCTGTTCAAGCAACTTCGAGTAACTCATCAGAGTTCTACTCATTATCTACTTTTACTTCAATCTTTACTATAATAATATCTATGGACGCTTAAGACCACGTGAATCTGGTTCCGTGCTAAGTATCCGAAGAACTTGTGTTACAGGTACAACTGGAAGTATAATAATTAATACTTATATTATTCATTTATTATTTAAGATTTTTATTATATTATACATGTGTATATTAATGTACATAACCCGGGAACACAGAAAACTTTTGTTCCCTTGGCGGGATTCAAACTTGCGACCTCCGGCTTGAGCGCCAATAAGCATTGAGCCACAGAGGTCGTCATACGAAGTATGATGTAAGCTCCTCACAAAGTCTAGCGGCGGCGTCCTTTAATATATATATCTCTGAATCTTTTGTTCCAGCGCCCGGGTCGCTTTAAATTGTTACCCGGATACCCGGCTTATGTGTTATGTATGGCCCAATATAAAACCTTCGGGAATTTGGGGGCACATATTCCCTACATTATTATACTTTTTATTTCGGCATGTCTTTAGTCTAAAATTGTTCTCATGAAAGTATATATTGTATTCAAGAATGTGTATGACCTGAAAGTTAAGGGTTTGTTTGATAAAAAAATACGGCACTCGGGGACTGCCGCGGTAAAGCTATTGCATAGTAAGTGTACACGCATACGTCTAGTCGCACGCACACAAACACCGTGCCGAAGTCTGCCGAACTGAAACGACGTTAGATGATGCACGGCTTTCAACGCCGCACCGCTGCGCTCGGTGCCGGGTGTGGGGGGTGTTAGGTTTATTTTCGCTACGGAATTTCTTGATTCGGTCGCCGCGCTCAAAGCCCGCGATAAAAGCTATGCAATAGCTTAAAAAACTCACTGTTTCATAGAAATGTTTGCAAAAGAAGCGTTCATAAAATTTGATAGTACATTGAAATTGTAATGGAGTAACTTGTACCTTCTTCAAACATTCTATGTTGGCATTGTGCTATTTGTTCGTGCATCCAGCTAGTTACACAAGATAGAAATTAATATCCGTTTGATTTTTGTTTCTGTGCATGTAATGTAGGAACTTTACTTACGATATAATATATTGTCCACTTAAGCAAACATTTGACATAGTTTAGGGTATCGTACTAAAATTATTTTTTATTAATTTTAGTACGGTATTATAATCTAAATTGATGATAAACAAACAATAACCGACCTTTCAGTACATTAAGTACAGGTGGAAACTCATGTGCTGAAATGTCCCGCGTAATGACGAAAACTTAGACGATTTTCCCGTGGTATTCATTAAACGGAGGCATTTTCACGGCGTGATTTAACACTGTGATTACTTACTCACTTACTCTCTTTCTTTGCGCAGAAATCGGTAAATAAAATTTAAAAAAACATGACGTGCACACTACACAGAGTACACATGGCAGAAGTGAAACTTAATGCATCATTTAGAATCCAAAATCATCGTGCCTAAAGGGCATCTCTTAAAAAATATTAGAAAAATTTAAATTTCTACACATAGCGCCATCTGTGTATTGAACTGTACTTTAGATAGTAAAATTGTTATGTAGGAAGTATAGGTAGCTTTCGACAGATGGCGTTATATCGATGGCGTCATATCCAAACACGCCGAGACTTTACGCGACTATGCAATTTAAAAAAATCCGTGGTAACATTTTGTTGTGATAAAAAGCTATAGTCTTCGGTCTTATGTCTTTTGCTTAGTACCTACCATGTACCTAATTAACGTCACATACTACAGTGGGATTTCAGATCTTACACTACAAAGGACTATAGGTAAGATTGTGTTGTTAATCGACGTAGGGATGTGTCACTTGAATTATTGTTATAATTTTTCGGGCATTTTATCAGCATACCAGATGGTCCAGACTCCATAGTTATGTGATAACTGCAATGTAATGAACAAGTAAACCGTATCCACTCGATGATAAGTGAGTCAGGAATAAGTATATGTATTTAGATAATAAAACTGATGTCCATAATCGCCTTTTTTTATAAAAAAGCAAATAGCGGATAAATAATTAGCAGCACGTAATATCTATTAATTAATTCAAAGAACGTCATAGCAAATTCTTCGCTCTCGTTCTCTCTCGTAAGATGAGATCCGCATTCAATACGTCAGATAGTATAATTATTTATCTGTTGTTATCCTAGTTTTTTACTCCAAACAATCAACTATTTCACTTCTGCGTCTTCGTTCGCCTACAACGAATGTTTTTTTTTAATGAAATGGACCAGGAAACGAGCAGACGGATAGCCTGATGGTAAGCGATAACCACCGCCCGTGGACACTCGCAACACGAGAGGAGTTACAACTTACAAGTCTATTGAGTTGCTCACTTGCGTTCCTGGTCCTTCTAATCCCCTACCCCCCCTTCGGCCTCCGATACTCTCTCACTCACTCGGCGAAACAAATAATAAGCGTTATTTCGGGTTTCTGTGAGGCCGTGGTATTTATCCGGTTGAGCCGGTTAATTCGTGCCGAAGCATGGCTCTCCCACGTTTAAAGTAAGTAATATATAAAATGGATTGCGATTCTAATGTCTCGCTAAAACTCGAGAACGACTAGACCGATTTGGCCAATGTCGGTCTTGAAATAATTATGGAAGGTATAAACGGTGAGAAATATTGGAAAAAATGCGAGAAAAAGATGTAGGTTTTAGTTGTAGATGCAGATGTTGGTGTAGGTTATAGGTGTAGTTATTTATTTATTCCAGTTCATAGTTAATACTGAACGTGTGTCGGGACAGATAGTTTGTAATAAAACTATCTTTTCATATTTTTTCCAAGTTCAACAGAAGTCAAAATGGAAAACAAAAACCATTTTTACTAGATATTTTACTAGATAATTATGGAGCTTCTTTCTTGTAGTATTTACTTTATATAATACAATATTCTGTAGCTGTAATAGAGCAACAATGTACACGAAACACAGCGAGTAGGTATTAAAAAGTTGTTGAGTTTTGCTGAGTGTGCGCCCGGCGTATCGACCGCGCGCCGCGTGACGTCACAGCTGCTGCAAAAAACGCCCCGTCACAGAATCCAAGAGAATTATCCTTATATTAATTTAAGTAGTAGTTTCCTTTCAAAAGCGTCTTTGTTCTTTGTATCGCCTTTGATGTCTTTTCAATAAGTATTCTTGAAGCATTTTTTAAATAATTCTACTAAGTTGGCTCCAATTTAACGTTATATTCATATGTATTTATGCAAAACTCAGTAGGCTTAGATGTTTGTACATCTATTAAAGTGGGACCTTGAATGATGTAAGTGAGCCTTTTAATTGGCAAAATGCCAACCAAATAAACCGGCCGTAGTCCGTAGGTAACGGACCACTTGCCTGAAGGGTTCCAAATTTTACCCGGCGACTACGGCGACGTCAAAATTAGAATAATGGTTTTGACAGTGTATGTATGTATTTATGTAGGTATGTAAATATGTAGGTATGTATATATGTAGGTATGTATATACATACCATCGCCGGCCGTAGTGCCTTAACTGATGATCCAATTTTAATGAAATGAAAAAGGTGTGCCAATATTACATTCGTAATACTGGCCCGGGTGACGTAGGCTATTATAATCTGCATAATAATAATATTTATTTGCTAGTATATGGAAACAAAATTGCGTAGACGGCTTATAGTTTTTAACTTTTGATTATTGGGCATTTCAATAGTGATATTCGAATTACAGGAGTTTCATAACAGTAAAGCTACGCGGCGCTGCATTTTTAAACGTCTTCATTAAGATAGCTATTCAAAATTAAACTTTCATATGACATCAGTATACTGCACATGCGCTGTGAAGAGCGGTGCAACTTGACATTCGAACTTTTACAAATTTTATAACAACGTTCAATTTTGAATAGCTAGCTCAAAATGCAGTGCCGCTTCGCGTTTCGTTTCGGTGTGAATTGACCCTTATATTATTTACCTCCCTTACATGCTAGCTTTTAAAAACCTGGAAAGCTGATGCCAACATTGGCCTCTTGTCAAAGAATAGATATTATTACTAACGCGAAGAATCGTCATTCCACTGAATTACACGAATGACAGCTCGCGGCTGTGTGGGCGTGGCTGGGCGGATGCGGAGTCGGGCAGGGAGAAACGTCTTCCCTCTTGTATAGGCACTAAGGGGTCACAGGTTACAGCAGTGGTGTGGAGTTCCTGTAACTCTATTCATATCGGCTTCACTTACCACTTACCTTTTGAAGACCCCCATCGAAATCCCTACCATACAGGCTGGGGCTTCCGTATGAAGGAGACGGTTCTCCTTCATACGGAAGCCCGAAGCCCGGAAGCCTTCGCCACTGGGTCACAGCATCTATATTATTACTTTAAATTCTTTAGTCTACCTAGTAAAATATAGCATATCATAGCCCGCGTTAGCAACAGGAAACTTGTAATATTCAAAATCGACCACATCGAGCCTTTCCGCTTTCGGCACACGTGACGCTAAATCTGTGCTAATCACGAATTCTTAGCGCCATGTCAAAACTTCCCTTGTGCCCCTGGTTATATTGAGAACATTCATCAAAGAAAGTAATTAATAAAAATGTAATAATTTATGAACCCGATATTCAATATTTTTGCCAAAATTGGGGTTTCCGAAATATTTTCATCGAATTTTGGGCCATCACCATAAAGGCGTAATATGTTATATTGAGGTTCTCTGAACTGGACGTCAGATAAGAAAGAGACAAGAAAGAACGTTCCAAACTGCGTAAGAACAGTCGACTAACTAATGAAAAGAACCGTTTCAATTTTTTAAAACATTATCAACTCGTTCAAAAATGTTTCTCTTGATAGCACAAGATTACACGTTATACATCTAGACAGACCAAACGAAGATATCGTGAAATGGATGTTTTTGAGGCGAGTCCTTTGTCAGGTGAATTTCTCCGGCCCGCATCTCGTACAAAAGCGTTCCTAGATAAACAGGCAGAGATAAACGTACAGTTTTCCATTGATAAGGCAAAAGTTTTACAAATACGAGAACTACAAAAATACAATATTATTTGGCAGTAAATGTTGCCTGCGAACATAGATGATAAGTAGTACTACTTAGACCTGCGACTTCATACGCGCAAACAGAAATCTTGCGGAAAACATACATTTTCTACGATAAAAAGTATGTGCGAGGTGCCTATATGAGCCTATGTGTGAGTCTAGACTCAAGAGTCTAAACTACTACCCACCATACCAAATTTCATCAAAATCCTCGTTATTGCGCGAAAGAGTAACAAACATCCATAAATCCTATATACCTACAACATTTCACGTTTTTAATATTAGTAAGGATTAATATGAATTTTAAGGATAAGGGTTCCTGAACAATTTAAGATTGGTACACTAAAATCAAAGGAATTCCTCTGTGTGAACTTGCGACAACTTGCGGTAAGTTAAAATATAGTTTACCGCAGTTTACGGGTAGGTCCTAACTACGGGCGAAGTTACTAACTCGACGACGACGCTTAGATGCTGATATATAAAAAGTGGACTGCCTCAAGATGGTTCGTGATAGCTGGATCCTTTTAATGATATCTATAGATACGTACATACCTAATGTCTTGGCACAACATAACACTATGAATTTTTAATGAAAACCGACAAACGAAGTGGATCGCTTGTAAGACGTTTTAAACTCCCCAAATTGTTCTTTTACGTCGATTTTCTATAAAATTGGCGGTTATCGCCTATAGCTAAATATAATTTATTGAATCTCGATAATATTCGGAGGACTTTTTAAAACTCTAGGGAATAAATTAATGAATAGTGTACTAGCAAATATTATTAAGTTACCAGCTAGCGCGATTACATGATAATAATAAACAAAATTTATGTGTGATGAGTTCGACGCATAATTAATCAATTCGCCACCCTACCGATGGTTTATATAAAAACAAAAGTATGGTAATAGTAATAAATTTGTTGATTTTTGTTTTATTAATTATTTTTATGGACCAAGGGACCAAGTTTAAATATGAAGTCGGGCATCTTAAGATAAAATATTATAGTATGATCGCCGTCTGAGACACCCTAACTAGGCCAGACGATAAAATTAAATAAGTTACTTATGTAATACAGAAACAAATATAACCTTTACATTTTACTTTGACGACGGTGTAAAAGAGTAAAAGTGCTTAAATAATTAAACCACTGAACATATTATAGGTACTGCCCAAGATTTCATGTTAAAAAAATTTGGTTTGATACATAATACCTACGTGTGAATTTTCTACCACCTACGCTACCCTATTGTTCTTTTTAAATAGAATTAGTGCTTTGTACACACCTAACGTTATTACTGAGACTCGAGACTAACCACATTTACCCAACGTGTTACTAAACTGCGAAAACTCTACCATATAGGTACATAAACATATACCTATAAGTAGGTAGTGGATATTTTATTTGTTTCATTCACAGCAAAATAATAATAAAAAAAAAAACAAGTGACCGCTGTAGGATGATGCTTAGATAGAAGGAACAAATTTCGTTATTAATAAACGAAGTGTAAGGAATATTATACCTACCTTATCCGAGATGTAAAAGTTAAAACTGGGGACCTCTGTGGCTCAGGGCGCATTGGCGCTCAAGCCGGAGGTCGCGGGTTCGATCCCGCCAGGGCATAAAAAGTTTTCTGTGTTCCTGGGTAATGAATGTGTATTGAATATGTGTATAATATAATAAATATCTTAAATAGAAGTATAGTATAAAAAGTATTAAATATATTTCCGTTGTCTGGTACCCGTACCTAACACAAGTTCTTCGGATACTTACTACGAGGCCAGATTGACGTGGTGTGAATCGTGTGAAGCGTACATAGATATTATATTATAACCTTGTATAACAAGCGACTAATGCCATAATGCCATAATATGTGTGACTGACGTCATATGAAACGTGTATCTTTTTTGTAGTGAATAAAGTTCAATTTTGAATAGCTATCTTAACACTGCAGCGCCGCGAAGCGTCGCGTATCGTCGCGGTGAGAACTGCTCGTTAATCAGAGCTTTCTCCGTGTTTATTAATACCATTAGATATTCGATGTTACTTCTTGGTTGATGCGGTAGGTACTACCCACTTCAATACCTACATGTATCGAGTAAGGTAAGAATTAGTGATTAGTAAGTTTTTATTAATAAGGCTGATACAGCAGTAACATATTTTAATTACGTATCATACAGACTACTCGTATGAAACAGCGCGAGTTCTGAAACTGATACTTCAGCTTTTGCGGTCTGCGGTCGGCTGCAACCAATAACTTACTTGAAATCTGAGATTCGCGAGTGTATGCGTATATTATTATATAACTAGCTGTGTCCCGCGGCTCCGCTCGCGTAAATATACTATCGGGTATCCCACTGGAATACTGTACTTTTCCGGGAAAAGCAGTAAGTAGCCTATGTTTTAATCCAGAGTCTAAACTACTGTCATACCAAATTTCTACAACCATACCATACCAAAGTAGTTTTTGCTTAAAGAGTAACAAATACTCATCCATCCATCCATCCATCCATCTATCCATCCATCCTTCCTCAAAAACTTTCACATTTATAATATTCGTAGGATAGGGATATACTATAATTGTTACTTCGCTGACCCGTGCCCACTTCGTTGGGCGGTAAAAATTATTGTGTTTCGGTTAATACTGAGTGCTATGGCTTATTTCCTGACTGCCAAAAGGAGGGTTATATTTTAACTGCTTATTTAAGTGTGTATTTGCATGCCAATTCTGCTATATTGACGGGTTTCAAATGAGTTAATGAAATAATTAAATTTTAATAAATTATGTTTATTTTAAGTGTTCAAAACTTCTTTGTTTATTATATTAGATGTAATATTATTATTTGGTATCAAAATATATTGTCTTTCAGGAATTCCAACCCGAGATAAGGAAACATATAATCTAAATAGAATTTCCTTGCTGATAAAGCAATTTATTTCTAAAAAGATTGACGTGTTGTATATGAAAACAAATTATAATACACACTAAAGTGTGAAATAAATCTTATTTTCTAAATAATTCCCCCTTTAAATTCGGCTAAAATTTTAATATCCCAATATCAATTCCATAGCATAATAACAGTCCCAATATCTCGTAAAATATTAATTTTTGAATAATATCGGTTCCATTGTAGAAAATATTGGAAATGATGGTAACTACAACCCCTAAAAGAAACAATATCGACTTAACCAATAACTCTGTATAAAACTATTTTTTATAAATTGTTCCATTTGATTCGATCTTTTTTAATCGATTTCTGCCAAACAATTGCTCCTCAAGTTTGGAATTCGCTTCGTACAAAATAATGTGTTATTTTACAGTTACGGTTTAAAATATGTAATAGTTGTTTTAAAAATCTATAGCGAGATTGTTTTATAGATGCGCGAGATATTGAAAACCTCTGGTCCCGGTACTTTTGAGCTCAAGTACAAACGCTAATACGAGAGCAGAAAGCAATTTCTTATCGGATATTAGTTTTTCTATAAGCTTGCGAGGAGCGAGCTAGTTTTTATATCCTAATAATATTATAAATGTGAAAGTTTATGAGGATGGATGGATGGATGGATATATGGATGGATGGATGTTTGTTACTCTTACACGCAAAAACTACCGAATGGATTTCGATTAAATTTGTTATGGTAGTAGTTTAAGCACTGGATTGAAACAGAGGGTACCTTTTATCCCGAAAAAGCACAGTGTTCCCGTGGGATAGTGTATTTACGCGGGCGGAGCCGCGGGCAATAGCCAGTTTTGTTATAATCGTTCAGTCGTTCAGAAAGAACGTTTCAGCTTGACGACAAAACGCAAACTGTACAACAGTAGCGAAGGCTGGTTCTCCATCAAAGGATAACCCTAGCCCGTAAGATAAGTTACAGAACTTACGGCGTGTCCGTAAAAAAATACAAATTCATGATCCAAAAGGCAATGTTGTAGGTGGCGAAGTGTCAAACCGTACTGTCAGTTGTCTTAATATGGACTAAGATCCCGGCCCCGCCAGACTCCCCTTATATTCTTACTGATAAAATGTATGTCATATTGTAGTATTAGTGTGTACAATGAATGGGTATACAAACGCCGAAGGTATAAAAAAGCTGCTTTATTTTAAATTGTACTCTGATAATGTATCAATATTATTTTTTGGATTAAGAATAACGTAAGGAACAAAACTTATTTGAGTAATTTTTCTCTGAACTTAGTATGAACAGAGATATAAAGGTTAGAAGTTTAATGATTTTTATTTCTACGTGGATGATTTTCCTTTTTTTAAAAAAAAAACTACAACATAAAATAAGCAATTTTTCGTAACTTTGGCGCGCTATACCAGATAATTGGCCCACCGCACAATCTGGCGGGTATACAATCGTTCATTGACAACGTCAATAGTTCACAACTAATGCTACAATATGACATACATTTTATCATGATCTGGTATAAGAAATGTCTCAAGCGAAACTGTGTTTTATAGAAATGAAGATAAGGTTTAAAATTAAGTATATGACAGGTAACTGTCATATCAGGCAGCGGAGCGGCGAGCAGCTTATGCTGCTCGCCGCTCCGCTGCCATTTTGGTGTGAATAGGCCCTTAGGACGCAATTTAACTAGGCAACCTATTTGCAATGTGTCAATATGAATATTATAGATCATTTATTTCTTATCACTAATAAATAACAGATGAGGGTATATATTTCTTATACCGGATCTAGCACTATCAGTAAGAATATAAGGGGAGTCTGGGATCTCAGTCCAATAGTTATTGTATCTAAATTAAACATGAAGCCGGTATGAATCGTGTTATGGCAGTAGCGCTGCTGTATAATATTGGATATTGTTTATTTCGCCCAATTATCTTAGGATCGTAAATCTTGCCTAGCATTATCATTTACGTTGCACAGAAAACGCAATAAGTATTAAGATACCTACATTTTACCTACTTAACCTATTTACACGGTGAATTTACAAAAATATGTAGCAACATTGATGATAATTAATATTTGACATCAGCCAAACTTTCAGCAAACCATATTGTGATCATCAAGTAGAGAGTATCAAACTATAACTTATCCATATCCAAACTTTAACAAAGATAAATGGTGACATTATGTAACAATTTGATTAAATTAACATGTACGGTGGCAAATGTTCAAGTTGAGCGGTAATTTTGTAAATCCAGATTGGATTTAATTCCGCAAGCTCTAATTATATAAATTAATTAAATCTGGACTTTGCCAGGACGTGTAGTCAATAAAACCGAGCGCTCTGTCTAATGAATGTTTGCAGCTGAATACTACACAAATATGGGACTTTTAGGGCACATTCAGATGACACGCGCTCGAGCCGAAATTCCGTCGCATACGTGCAGAGTCAGGGTCGCGATTACGTCGCGGACGCAAAGGTTGAGAGTAACAGTTGAAAGGGTGAAAGTCTTTGTCGCGGGCGTGGAGGCGACGAGAGCCATACTCGGGTGCAGCGCGATCGCGACTAGTGCGTGGCACTGTTCATAGATAATTTTGATATTTGAAATGGAGATATTTTTAAAGTTTATATTACAAAACATAGCATTAAATTCCAATGTTTCCAAAGAGGGGCGATTTGAACGCGAGGCGCGCGATGTGTCGCGCTTGAAAAATTCGCGCTCGTGTGAACACTGTACTACTGTACTTACTGTACCTACTCAGTACTCACATTACAATCTACAGTACCTGGGAAACCGACCGAGATCTAGTCGTACCTAGGTAAAAAAATAGCAGATTAAAATAACGGACTCGAGACACCAGTTTGCCAACAACGCAAAAAAGTACAACACATACTGTAGCTGAGCCACGCGCTTCCACAATTAATGAGCGAAATAACTCATATCTTATTACGCAACGAAAGAAAAAATATATGAACATTAAAAAATTCGCGGTTTTCTGTAACAATACCTAGATCGATTTCCCAAAACCTCCTGTGTGCTAAATTTCATGAAAATTGTTTAAGCTGTTTCCGAGATTCGGATTATAAGTATGTAATATACTAATTGCTCGTTTAAAGTATAAAATTTTATAGTTCGACATTACTGTACCCACGACTTTCCATTGATTATATAGTAACTATTTAGTAATCTGTGCCATTGTGTAGGGTACAGACGGGGTAGGAAAAGTTTCCTACACCCTACTTATCTTTCACAATTTTCCACTATATAATAATTAGAGAAAATATTTCTTATTCAGAATTCGTCCCTACTTAAGTAATTAAGTAGGGACGAATTCTGAATAAGAAATCTTGAATTTCGTTCAAGTAAATTATGTATTGATCAATAATTCGATATTCGCTTTATTCTAAACTTATGTATCACACACCACCCTCAGATTATAAAACAATTTAATTTGAATAATCACCCCTTTTTGCGGCGTATCAAAGTGGCCTTCTTAGTAAAAAGACTTCTGAATTTATAGGCTTTAAATTAAAGAGCTGACTTAAAACGCGAGTAATGATGATTTTTTTAAGATTGAAGAAAAATGATATGTATAAAAGTAAAAGAAAGGACATTAACGGGATTAATCCACGGGACCAAAGATAAAAAATTAGGTCCTTACCTAATTTTATCTTTAGTAATGGTAGGATGTAAGTGTTTTATAATTAGACCTCAATTACAACTCTTTATTAAACTTATATTAAACTTTAAGAATTTATTGATCCACTTCTCCATTGATGTCAATTAAAATCAATACGGAAAATATATTGCGAATGAAAATTTTACAATCTAATTGTATTTTGGTTTGCAACCGCGACTTTTTTAAAAATCGAGTAAAAAAATTCCCAATGTCTTTAGGCAATTATTTTTCTCCCTCTTATTTTTTCGCAGAGGTTTCTTTCTCGGTAGGATTAGACTTGTCATCAAACTATAAGACAAAATTGGACAATTTTCGAGATAATTTTGAGATAAAATCTTTCCTTTGTTTTCATATTTTTTGTATTATATTTTTTTGCTTTATAATTAGACATTTCTTCAAAATGTACAAGAATTTTTATAACTTTTTTAGCTGTCGTATTATAGTAGGTAAGTAGAAAGGTACTTAATTATATTTCCAATTATTTTGTGGAAAATTATCAAATCATATAAAATATTCAAATGAAACATATTTCGACAGCTAATAATAACAGTTGTGTAACGAAATCGTCAGCTTCGATATGCAAAGTAACTTTATCTAAAAGACTAGAAGTGAGCAATTTCTAGGCGGCGAGGGAACATCGGGGTGATCCTAAAGCTGAATTGCTTGGCACTAGTCCATGTCGATTACAGACCAACTCACTGAAACTTGAGAAAATTTTGAATGAATCTCGATTTTTCATATTGAACTTTTAAAAGATTGGATCTATTAAATGCTCACTCTGTATTCAATATTCATATTATACAAAATATGTTATTCGTAATAATTGAACTCATCATGGATTATGAGATCGCTTCTATGATAAATAAGGCTATCTAATGTTATTTGATAACATTTCCAGTTTTGAAAGTAAGTATAAGTTTACTTGGATAAAAGGTCATCTAAGCAAACTTTTTTAAATAACAAAGACATTCTGAAATGAAGGCATTTCACAATGTCTTTGTTATTAAAATAACTTTGTTTTAGCGTGATAAAACTATTTTAACATTTTAAATATTCATTAATAAAGACTGACCCTGATGTGACAGCTAACCTAAACTGGATATAAAGTTAAAAAAACAGGTTACCGTTTTCAGGTTTTAACCTACCTAATTATGTGCTGACAATTAATATTGTCGGTAGGTACTTATATACTATTTATTCCTATCTAGTGCTCAGAGCTTAAAATTTTTTGTTACATAAAATAAATTATTTTCAAGATTGAAGTGTAGAAAAAGAGAAAAATAATCCTGGCTTAACGCTATCCGCCGCGCCCGTGAAAAATAAAAAACAGTAGACTAACAACTGAGACTAACAATCTCTCCCCCTAGCCTCGCTTCTGAAGAGGCTAGAATAGAATACTCTTATATAATAGAAAACTCTTTATTTGCAGACTCATAATAAAATATATATATATAGTGCTTACAGCAGTTATTTCCAGACGCTACATAGAAAACAAAAAATTTGTATAAATACAAGCCATCTTTCTATCTCTACATCACAATACAGTTTTAAAACGTACACGTATTATAGACTGAAAATGTAAATGTATTTCATATTACAAATACAATTTACAATGATTCGTAATATCGAAATTTTAAATTTATAAAATGGAAACAAACTGAAGTCTCCGATGAGATATCATTGTCAAAAGCCGCGTATCGACCGCGCTTACGTAAGCTCGACCCGGACTATTTGCCCTGCACTCTCATTCAGCCTTAAAACCTTTATTTACGACGCCAATTGTAATGGCCGTTTAATTATTTACCTATCGACATAATATATAAAATATTAGCTTAAGAGAAATCTGTAAGGTGTTTTAATCATTGACATCTGGCATAAATGTATGTTGTAAGTAGACCTACATCAAGTGGACGGCATAACATATTTATAATTTGAATTACTTTAATATTTAGCTGTAGTATTATATATAGTAAGGCTATATTATTGATATTGTTCTTCGTGAAAATGTAGCCCTAAATCCTAATATTCTTTATATAAGCCGGATACCTCGCCGATACATAATGATGTATCGGCGAGGTATTCGGCTCGCGCCCAGTCTCACTGTGGCTTTACTTCGCGAATTCAATAATTTATTTATTAACACTTATTAACACTAGAGTTAATACGTAAGCGAATAACAGCCTCGATTAGGTTAATTATTTTAATTTTGGGACAGACTGGTACAAATGTGTAAGTACTTATTAATGCTTAGCCTAATTACATTTTTGTACCAAACTAACTACTTTTATATTGTTTACATAAATGAAATGAACACCTGTTCTCTGTTTCTGTTTATATTGGTAAGACCGGGACTCGAATCCGAGACAGGCAAAAAGTCCAACATACACGTAGCTAAGCCACGCTCTTTGACAATAGTTACGGAGAGAGATCCCAGCCCCGCTAGACTCCCCTTATATTCTTACTGATAAAATGTATTTCACATTATAGTATTAGTTGTATAGTCATATTATAGGATTAGTTGAGTTAAGTGAGTTGAATTAAGTTAATTATTATTTTTATCGGTACGGAACAGTAAAGTGAAGTGAATAAGCGAATTTAACTTTTGTAATTTTCTATGATTATACTTTCAAGTAGACTCTCGTTGTGTTTTTCAAAGACAGTCAGGAAGTGCCGCGCTTTTTTACAGTTTACCTTCTGAATGTAGTGCAAAATTATTATATGGTGAAATAAACATTTGGCACAAAATTAATAACAATAAGTGGATATTTGTTCAGTCTAAGCCTACAAAACTAACAGTCAAATGTGACGATGATATTACGGAACAAACCTTATTAGGAACCGGAATACTTAAACTCAGCCCAGATTGTGTCGGTTATTCTAAAACTACTCAATTAATCCCAGATATTTATACAAATTACATAGTAAATAATCGTTTAAGCAGTGATTTTGATATTACGTCGGATGATTGCTGTAATAAAAATATTTTAAATAAATCTTTACCCTTGCTATCTCCTATTAATGTAAGTAATGTTAACTTAGACAATCTGAAACATTCATTTATACAACTAGATAATTTAGAAGAAGAGATAAATAATGCTCAAGTGCAGTCACATTTTGTTGTGTATCAACAAATTTGTTGCGCGGCACTTCCTGACTGTCTTTGAAAAACACAACGTGAGTCTACTTGAAAGTATAATCATAGAAAATTACAAAAGTTAAATTCGCTTATTCACTTCACTTTACTGTTCCGTACCGATAAAAATAATAATTGAAGTAAGCTCAACTCACTTAACTCAACTGCCGAAAACCGCGCTGTCGAAACTTTATAATATATAATGAATTTGGCTTATTTGGTTTTTTTTTTTGTTCCCCCGACCATTAGCCAGGACAATTGCTTGCATTGTTTTTTAATTATGACTAGTATATTTTAATTTATTCCTAATACAGCGTACAATACACTGCCTAATACAATTTTTTGATTTTACTATGATTACACACTTCTATTTTCTTTACATTCATTTTCTTCACTAATCGATTTACATTACTCTTTTTTATCACAACTACATTTAATACTTCTTAACATTATTTTTCTATTACATTTGTTTACAATTTGTATTTTGTTTTTGATCTGTTCTTACTTATTTATATTACGTTTTTTTTACTTATTATATATTACTTTTAACTTGCATACACTCATATAGTTTCTTTTTCTTATCTAAACTACCACTTTTCCTCTTACATTTCTGTATATTTGTTTACTTTATTTAAATCTATAGATTTACATCATTAGCATTTTACATTTCTTATTATTTCTGTTTTTATATTACATTATTTTGTCTATTATTATACATTACATTTATAAACATTTCTTTTTTATGCTTATTGTCAATATTTTCAATTACATTTATTTATTTATTTATTTATTTCTATTTTTACATAATTTACATTGCCTTCATTTTTGGCAATTTCCATTCACTTCAATTCTTTTCAATTCAATTTCACTTTACCTTTACGTTTCTATTTTAATTTATATTATGTTTAGCTATTACGTTATTTTCCTGTCTCATCATTCTTGTTAGTTTACTTTCCGTTCTTGTGCCTCTATTTCCCGCTTTTTTATAAACCCTAATACTTTCATTTTTATTTTCCTTGTTTCATTATTATCATTTTTGTCTCAGTCAATCTCTATTAAAGTCCCCTCATCTATCATCCAGGTCGAAGTGTCCGCCCCGACAATTGGTATGCTCAGGATTCATACTCATATGAATCCTTCGCATTTTTGTGAGACTCCATGGCGCGCACACACGCTAATAGTCCAGTTCCGGTTACTATGGCTATATATGCTAATTTATGTCACCATAATCATATATATGCCTAGCTTCCCCCCAACAGTGTCGCACCGCCCACTTGTTTGCTTAATTGGTGTTTTTAAAAAGTATTTTTAACTACATCAATCTTACTTCGGACAGTGCTGACACTATTAGTCCTCCGGACTATACGCGACTGTTGCGCGCGCCATAGCGTCCCACTTCTGCCGGACCGGGCACTCCGCGCTGAACGCATTGTGTTCTGTGTTTTTGCTGCCAGCCTTCTCGCAGTTTATACAGCGCGGTTTGGTCCCTGACCTACGCTCCTCGCACCGAGACTGGTGATGAGCCCCGGAGCAATGGCTGCACTTCTCCGCGGCGGTAGTGCAGAATCGCCGCCCATGCCCGTACCCTAGACAGCTCGAGCACTGTATTAGGGGGGACTGGTCGGCGACTCGAACACGCTGCATATCTATGTAAAGATAGCCTTGATGAAGCACATCCACATCCCCGGCGACACGGTCATCACCACGTGCTCGGTGCCATCATCCTTCCCACGCTTCCTGTATCTTACTTTCACCCTGTCCTTATCCTCGTCCGGGATATGCTGTATGAGGTGCTCATTTTGCGTTTTTATCGCATTATTTGGCTTTGGCTTGGTATACAAAGAACGTATGCATGCCCCGCCAGATTGTGCCGTGCGTCAATTTTTAGGCACAAGGCGCTAAAGTTGGGAAAAAATTGTACTCACTTTACTTAGATTCTGATAAAATATCAATGTTATTTTTTGGATTCAAAATAACGTAAGGAAAAAAACTTATCACAGATAGGTATAAAGATTAGAAGTGTCATGATTATTATTTCTACGTGAATGATTTTCCTTCTTTTTATGAATATTACAACATAAAAATAAGCAATCCATATAAATTTCACTTTTTAATATTCAAATTTCATTATTATACTATAATATACGTTAGAATCATTTCAAAGGTTGTAAGAAAAGTTAGTGCCTACAATCTGTTTGTACCTTTGGCCTGAGACTTGGCCCACCGTACACTCAGGCGGGTATACAAACGCTTATTGTATACAAATAATACTGCAATATGACATACATTTTATTAGTAAGAATATAAGGGGAGTCGGCGGGGCTGGGATCTCAGCCCATTAGAAATACAAATGAACTCATATACGTTATCACGTAATTAATAGAAAATATATAGACAGTCATCTAGCCTATTGTTGCACCCGTTTCCGAAATTCTTCTCAGAAGATTATAATATATTTACAAGAATTGCTCCTATAAAGCATAAGATATAGTGCCTACCCACAGTGGTCAAGCGTGATGGTCTACAACCGATTTAGATATCTCCTCAATGTGAGAAATACAGAGGATAGACCTACATAGCGTACGTTCAATATGACGTAGGACGTATGTATTATGTGTTTTAATACCTACATTAGTTGTTAATTCATTAATATGACTATAGTTATGCTAGTCTAGCTATAAGTCATCTACCAACTTACCTATCACCTACCTACTGAAATTTATACACTAGGGCATGTCTAGGTTGGTACCCCTTTTTGGATCGAGTTTAAAATAAAACTATTAAAAGTTTCTAAAGAGAAAAACAACAGCAAATTGTTTAAGGGGCCCTATAAACGGTCCGGTTTTCCTTCAGTTCGGCCTGAACGGATGCAAAATCGTATCGTCTGTGTGCAAATTCGAGATCGCATCAATCGGCCGGATGGACTGAAGCGATTCGTTCCAGTGTTCCCAGCTCTGTTCTTGTGAAACTACAAAACTCGCGTCGATTTCTACTAAAACTACTAAAAGAATACTAAAAAAAGCTACCCAACTTTTCCTAAGTTGTCTAGTCCCTAAATCCCCCAAAAAACCACTGCATTTTAGGTATTGTTATATTTAAATTATATTATTTATTGAATTATATTATAAATTGTATCATTAAATTAAAATATACAAAGAAATATTACGTATATAATAGGTATTTACCTATGAAATTGCCGTTCTGCAGTACTGGCCATTTCAAATCAAAATAATTTTTGTTTGGCTAAGAATTCTAATTTCAAATTAATTTTATTTTAAAAACATGGAATTCTTTTTCCAAAAGTAGTTTTTGTTTTCATCGCATTTCAATCTTTTTCGCCATCATGGATACGTTAAGAATTCGAGTAATTATGGAATATGAGTACCGTCGTGGCAGCAACGCGGCACAAGCGGCACGCAACATCAACGACGTTTACGGAGCTAACACTACAAACCAACGCACCACCTGTTATTGGTTTGCTCGCTTCCGTTCTGGAAATTTCGACCTGAAAAATGAACCTCGCGGTCGTCCGAAGACTTTGGTCGACAATGACGAATTAAATTCAATTGTGGAAGCTGATATATTATACAGATAAATAAAATTGAAGTGTCTATTTGTAATTTCAAATTAACAGCTTTTCACTTAGTGCATATGAAAGTATATACGATATTAACAATAAATAACCTAATCAAGAGTCGTTCGTCCCACAAAGTCTCGTCCTAATAGGACGAAAACGACGAAAATTTAATTTTTCGTGATTTTTTCATTCGTCAGTTCGTCCCATTTTTATTTTCTATTGTTTTCTAACAAAAACATATGAGGTAATATCAACTAAAAACTATAATCAGTGGTAACTTGTAGTTCAATAACTAATTAAACATTTAAAGCTTGAAAATTCTATTAAAATCGACGAGCACATTACCAATGTCATCAAACAATTTATAAGGGCCGAAATAGATGTCAATTTTTGCTTTGAATTACTCCTAAGGACTTGTAATTCAAGGCATATGATTGTTATTTTAAGTATAAATATATATTGATTATAATAATAATAAAAATAATAATATCTATGGACGCTTCTAATATAATCGCTTCTAATAATTGCGCAACAGATGCTTAGCATTTTTATACTTGACTAGTTGTCCCGATACACGTTGTTCTGTCTTAACATTTCTCATTGTTTAAACCTATACTGAACTTCCACAATTATTTCAAGACCAAAATTAGCCAAATCAGTTCAGCCGTTCTCGAGTTTAAGCGAGACATTAAATTTGTAATATATTTTATACTTATATCAGATTTCATATTTTTGTAACTAAATATGGAATAATTTAAAACATGCTATAGAAGAAAGTCAAATTATTTTTATTACTACTTAGTGTAACGTAAGAACCTAGTTTTGTGATAAAATCTCTGATTTTGCCATATTGACATAAAATAATTAATAAGGAAACGTAGAAATTTTAAAAATATACAAAAAAAAGGTGAAACTATATTGATTATTAGAAATTTATGAGTTGACATTTAAGATGTTGATTATGTGATAAAAACTGTGATTTAAGGCTGCCTAGTCGGTTTTTTCTCTATACAAACCCTGTTGGTGATTTACTCTAAAGTCAAACATTGTCGCCCAAATTTTAGCGTAATATCGATTTTTATTACACTTATCTAGGACGGTATGTGCTAATATTTCTAAAATTTAAATTAGTTTAGAAGATAATAGCCTCTAAACATCGGATTATTAGCGCAACTTTGACCGTAAATAAAAAACAAACGGAACTATGAAAATAAAAAAGGAAGCACATACCGACACAGTTTGATTATTCATCAATTGAGATAACTTTACTTTAGACAAAAATATTATATAGTTTATTCATAAAACACCAACGCCTTTAATAAAATACTTTTTATAAAAGTATAAATGTGTGCGCTATAGCTTCTCTTATAAGTATAGATTAATAATTTATGAGTATATCCTTTTTTCCCCGATGTTAGATGAAATAACAAGCATTTTCCTCGCGCGTCGCACTGAGTTCGAACCATTGCCTTGCGCACTCTTAACGATTTATTATCAATTTAAAAATCGACAAAATTATTTAATATTTTTGGGTGAAATAATTCTAGACATTTTCTTAGCATTATTATATATTACTTTTAGAAAATCAAACTAATAATGTTAGCTACAAATATTATTCTGTTATTGATCAAATACTAACTATTCTTGTTGGGTTTGTGTACTATTACTTTATAATTTTGTGATAATAAGGTGTGATTTTAACAAAGAAGTAATAAGTAAACTGTGTACAAAGAAATATGTCATACCTAATAAACGTAATTAAACGTTAAACATACAAATGACATCATTGATGTTTTTAAATATATAATAATATTAACAAAACTACTTTTGTTCTTTTATTTTGAAAACTACCAGTAATTTGCAAACCGTACTCACAAAAATTTAAAAGTCATAAAAATTAATTACATTGGACGACCTGACGAATGCAAAAAATAATTAAAATTGAAAATTGCCTTTTCGCCCTATTAGGACGAAACTTGTGGGACGAACAGGCGCAGTACCCATTCAGCCAGTAGCTATCACTGTTAAACAGAAACAGCCTAGTGACAGACAGACTGACCGAAAGAAGAATAGACGGATAGACTGATGGTTTACACTTTACATAGACAATAATTATTTTCTGGCGCAAATTGTATTTTCAAACATGTCCATACAAGGCAATTGAGAATGCTTGGAAGTATTCCAACTGTTTCCACACTCAACAGCATCTGTTTCATTACTTGCGCTCAATTATTTATACGGATACTGTAGGGAAGTTCCAGAAATAAAAGTCTCCTTTCACTATATTTCCCAATATATTTCAGTATAACACAATTACTTTTAAATTATTGAAATTATTACAGCATTACCACAATTTGTGTCTACTGCCTTGGATTGCTTCCAACAGAATCGCTGTCGAGCTCCACTCCAGCCCTCCCTGGCTTGACTTCCCCACTATTCCTACCAAAGGGGCGTACATCCGGTTTATAAAATAAAAATTAATAAGCCGGATGGTTGGTCATGAGTACGGTGATCTTTTCGTGCTCATGACCATAAAATTCAATAAATAAAATAATTGTAATAATTCATTATAAACGAATAATTAAGGTTTCTCTTTCAACATAAATTTAATCTAATATTTTACAGACATTATAAGTATTTTATAAAATTGCTTACAGCTCGGCCATCCTGTTCGAAGCGAGACCCCTCGGCTTCAATTACAAAGAAATAACAATAATACAATACTTATTGTTCGTGGATATTTGTATAATATAATAGAAGATCAGTACAATATATACTAAAGAATTAATTTTAAAGTTTATAATCAAATAAAAAAGGATTTTAATTTTAGTTACATTCTATGTAACTAAAATTTAAATTTGATTAAATTTAACTAATATTTAAATAGAGTTATAGTGTAAATAATGTAAATATGTAATACTACCTATAAACTACTTTTTTTTACATAAGTCTTGATCATGTTCACTACAAATACTCTCGTTATCAGAAGAATCTAGGTTTCTATCAAAATTAAGCCAAGGCTGTAATTTATCTATAGCTACTATATTCTCATATCGGCGACCTTGCTTACGAGTTAAAGGAGTATCCTCAATGAGGAATCTGTCATTTGGGAGTACTTTCATTATACGATAAGGGCCCTGATATTTATTAACGAGTTTCTGGGATTTACCGTCGTGGGGTACCTGCCTCTCAACTCTAACCAAATCACCTACATTGTAAGTTTTACTGGGTTTCCTATTTTTATTATATTTTGCAATATCCTTTGCTTGTTGTTCTTTTATGTTATCACTAGCTTCGTTCCGAACTTCTACCAGATTCTCTGGTTCTAGTGAATTAATTGTATCGTTAATAATAGAATGAAGAATACCTTGCGACCGAGTTGTAACGTTAAAGCCAAAAACTAATTCGGATGGGCTTTTCTTAGTAGTTTTATGTATCGTCGTATTAAGTCCTACTTGGATATCAGGAATATGATTATCCCAATTTTTTTCATCATCACCGTGAGCAGAAGTGGAAAGTGCATCAAGGATTGTTCTATTAAATCTTTCCACCTGGCCGTTAGCTCGAGGTGTAGCAACAGCGTTTTGCACATGCTTAATTCCATAAGCTGTTATAAACTCCTTAAAAGTTTTACTAGTGAAGCTAGAGCCCTTATCCGAGATAAGCCTCGTAGGGACGCCAAAGTAACTTATGTGGTCTTTTAAGACCTTAATAGTTGTTACCGACTTTGTATTTTTGACGGGAGTTAGATTTATAAACTTGGTAAAACCATCAACCAAAACCAAAAGATAACAATTCCCTTTTTTGCTTTTAACAAAAGGACCAAGGTGATCCGCATGAAGCGTATGGAACGGAACATTTATTTTCTCTATCGGGTGGAGCTCACCTTCCCGTTTTCCGCCAGGCGCTTTATGATGCGCGCACTCTAAGCATGAAGACACATACTTTTTTATAAAACGACGCATCTTCGAAAACCAGTAAAGTTTTTGTATACGCTGAAGAGTTTTCTCAAAACCGCAATGGCCTACGTCGTCGTGATTTCGTTTTACCACCTGCCAACGGACACCTTTTGGGACCAGCCATTTAAGATCCTCACCAACGATACGATACACTCTTCCATTTTTGAGCTTATAATTTTTACAAACTTCGACTGTTTGTTCAGAATCTGGATTATTTAAAGTATCCTTGATTCTTCGAACTTCTTCATCCGCACATTGCACGGTGGTGATCCAGTCATCTTCCATATTATCTTTTCGTATTGGTAATACGTCTAAAATACGATGTGATTCAGGCTCCGGATTATCGACCGGGTTTCGACTTAAAGCATCGACGTGAGCCATTTTCGATCCCGGGCGATACTCTATGGAACAATCGTATTCTTGTAGTTGGACCCACCAACGTGCAATACGCGGAATAACATCGCGCTTTGTTAGCGTAAATCTTAAGGCGTTACAGTCGGTGAGAACCTTAAATGATATCCCAATCAAGTAAACCCGAAAACGGTTTAGCGAGGCTACAACGGCAAGCGTTTCAAGCTCGTAAGAGTGTAACTTATGTTCGTCAGGAGTTGTTTTACGACTAAAATATGATACTGGCTGAAAAACATCATTGAGATTGCTTTGAAGAAGAATACCGGCCAGACCTTCCTTGCTAGCGTCAGTATGCACTTGGGTTTCAGCAAGAGGGTTATATAGAGCTAATACAGGGCGTTCAATCAATAAACTCTTTACATCATTAAATGCTTTTTCTTGACTTTTACCCCAAACCCAGTGAACATCCTTTTTCAACAGATCGGTCAGGGGTGAAACGATTATCGCGTAACTTTTTATAAATCGACGGAAAAACCCCGAGAGTCCAAGAAATTGCCTGAGTTCGTGTTGGTTTCTTGGTGTCGAAAATTTTGAAACGGCATCAGTTTTCCTAGAACCTGGGCGAATACCTTGAGCGCTTACTTCGAAACCAAGGAAATCGATGTTTTGTTTGAAAAAGTTACATTTACCAAGATTGAGAGTAAGACCACCCTTTTTCAGCAACTGGAGGACCTCTTCTAGCCTCGTTAACCCCTCACTGACATTTTTGGATGGTATCAAGATGTCGTCCATATATACGATAGCATATTTAATTTTGGCTTCTAATAAAATTTTGTTTATAGTCCTCTGAAAAACCGAAGGTGCATTAACAAGACCAAAAGGCATGCGGTTATACTCAAACTGTCCGTCAGGGGTTACAAAGGCCGTTTTATGTCGCGATTCCTCCTCAATAGGGATTTGGTAGTAGCCTGATGCTAAATCGAGAGATGTAAATAACGAATTGCCAGCTATTTGATCTAATTGATCTTCAACTCTAGGAAGAGGGTAGTGATCTTTTTTTGTTTTACGATTTAATGCTCGGTAGTCTACGCATAATCGTTTCTCGCCGGTCTTTTTCTTTACAAGAACTATAGGACTAGCGTAAGGCGACGACGATTCTCTTACAATTCCGCTGTCAAGCATCTCCTGTACCATATTTCTAACAAGTGTTCTTTCCGCGATAGACATACGGTAAGGTCTATAAACTATGGGTTGGGAATCCTCGAGCTCAATAACCATTTCGGTTGCGTTAGTAAAGCCTAGATCACTAAGGTCAGTTGAAAAGCTATCAGCGTATTTTTCAAGCAGCTGATGTAGTAGTGAACGTTCATTATCATCAAGCCCGTCGCCGCAGTTCAAAGTGATAGGTTGTTTTGTCTCGCTTAAGGCGACACTGCATGTATTTAAAATTTGTACAGACTCTAGGTTTTTATAATGAGCTCGAGTCAAAAGAAAACCTTCATTTAGTGTAATTGTATCAGATGAAATATTATAAATAAGAAGTGCAGTTCTACCATCGGTGATTTCGTACTGACCAGGGAAGAGATAGTATTCCTTCCCATCAGGTCCCCTCAAAGTACCATTAACTAAAACAAAGCCTACTAAAGCTAATTTCGATCTGACAATAATAGGTTTTATAGAATTACTTGGTATACTTATTCGTTCGCTAACAGACAAACAAATTTTATCGGAAATAATTTTTTTGAAAATCAATTCAGTAGGTGTTTTAGTAATAATAATGTTAGGCTTTTCTGTAAATGAGTGGCCGAGTAGCACCGGTTGCTGAATAACATAATCATCTACTATATACAAACTAATGGTTTCTTTAATACCCTGTACTTCCAAAGTACATACCGCACAGCCTAAGGGAGTTATTAGGTTAGCCCCGATGCCCCTCAGCACGGGTAATTCATCAGAAACAGTATATTCTAGGTCGAGTTCTTTAGCCACACTTTGCTTAATTAACGTACATTGGCTGCCTAGATCCACATGACACTTAAATATAGAATTATTTAGCTTGATATCTATTATATACTTACTGTTAGCATTATCAACACTAAGTTCAGCTACTTGTTTTTCATTCCTATCCTTGACTTGCGCTTGTCCTTTTTCATATTCCTTAGTGGACCTTTTTTTAAAGCAGTAGTCTACACGATGCCCTAACCTCTCACAATAATCGCATTTTATGGGAGATTTATCACACTTCGAACTACGATGTCCTAGCTCACTACAATTGTAACACCTTACACTTGCATTGTCTCTTGAGCCAGTAAGCTTATTTGATGGATATCTACGTTCGTTTCGAAACTTTTGTGTATCCTTAAATTCTATTCTATCTCTATTCTGTCCTACTTTTACAGTCCTAAAATATTTTAAAACTTGTTCAGGTTCCGTAAACTGAGCCGCTTGGGCACCTACTTTAACGGCACGGTCTTCAACCCCATATAGAATACAGTCAACAGCTTGTTTACCGTAAATTTTGCATCTATTTAATAAATTTACCTTCGTATAATAATAGTGCTCCAATGACTCTCCATATTTTACTTTCTTACTTAACATTTCTGTCAAAAGCTCAGCATAATCTTCACGACAGGGAAAGGACTCTATCAGTTTCTTTTTCCATTCAGACCAAGTAAATAACAAAGATGGTAAGCCCTGATACCACGATTTTGCTACCCCTGATAATTTAGGCAAAGCATAATGAATCGTTTCCTTGTCGTCCCAGCCATAAATTTCTGCGCATTCCTCTACCTTAGTTAGCCAAGTCAAAACGGTCTGTTCTTTCGACATTGGATCAAATTCTGTAATGACGTTAACGTTAAACGAGAGCCTAGGTTTATCTGTGCTTCTGACCTTATTTAGTATACTAAGAAACTTATCTAAAATATTACTATCATGATCTCTATTTTGGTAACTCGAATATCGAGTACGTTTAAGAGGAGTATGATGTCGCGTACCTGAATCGGACGATGAAGAACTTCAGTGTCTACGGTGGCTATTTCGTGAATTATAATTCCTCTCGGGTTCTCGACTAATACGAGAAACAGACGGTTCAGTATGATGGCTAGATAAATCTAATAATTCATTATGACCCTGACCCTGCCTGGGTGCTCCTGGGCTATGAACATTTTCACCAAAACCCTGACCCTGTGACCTGGGTACTCCTGGGTTATTTGAACTTCCTTGGACTCGACCCTGACCCTCACTCCGGGGTTCTCCTGGGTCTCGTATTATTGATTCAACATCAGACATTAGTCTCTTTGCCAGTGAACGGTCTATGTTCATAGCTGAAACTTGAAATTAATAATATTAGAACTAGTATACAGAAATTTAATTGTGTTATTCCTTGATTCATTAATCATTCCATTTCAGTTTAATTCATTTAATAAGACAATGCAACATAAATCTACAACATACAGAACTTTGGACAAAATCTTGTAAATTATTGAGGCATTGCATGCCTCAATAATTACAATTCAAATATAGTTTATTTTTATAAATCGCATTGTTATTGTATAATTCAGCTTGTAAAATATAATAAGATATTATTGTAAAAATAAAAATAAAGTTTTATGAATCTAGCAATGTCAATCCAAAACTCCTCATGACGTTATAGACGTAATTTTTTTTTTTTTTTTTTTTTTTTTTTAACTACCTTCACTAATTATATTACTTAAACTATGTTTGAAGTTCGTTGTCAGTATGATATGTACTATAATTATTATTAAACAAATTAATATAAAGAAATATTATACTTTATAGTTAAAATAATTATTGTGAAATATTGTGTGGTTCAAAGTGGGTAATTATGAACGTCCGTCAACGAAAACCAACAGATTTTTTTAGCGACCATTGCAAAGCAGAGAAAAGTTTAACATAGCAACGATAATAATCAAATACGGTAAGCAATCATATCTTTCAAAGAAATGTTATAATATTTCACCGGCGAAGTGACAAAAAAAAAGACATTATTCCTCCATGATTACAATAATCAGTCCAATAATTGATTGATATTTTATGATTTAATGATTCTATATGACCCTTTTTATTTTAACTTGTGATTTATTAAAGTTTCATTCATTGTCAATATTTGTTCTTACGTACTTTCAATGGATTTATTTTTAAATTAATTTATGATTTAATTTTGTATGTAATGGAATAAATTAATTTTATTTTTGCTTATATTATTAATACCTAAGGCACCTGCTAAGGTAAATGCATCGGGTGCAGTTTGCAATTAATGTAATTTTTATGTACATACCGTTTGGTATTCTTTTATTAAATAAATTAAAATCATAAATGTATAATGCACTCAATATAGTCCAAACTCTAAATAGCACTGGGTAGGTGTAATGGACAATTTAATATTATTTAGTTAACTAGATCTTAACATTTCACTAGCTCTCGCACCCCAGAGTGTAGCCCTGGCAGGTGCAGAAGCAAGTATTGTATATTGTTTCCACACTCCCATAGTGGCCCTGGCGAAGTGCAATAACAAAAATACAGAAAAGAAAAAAAAGAACAGTACAAGAAATTATGATAGTAGAATAAAATAAAAGCAATAACCATTTAACTTACGTTTTGTAGGCGTGGCGATTCCCTATTCTAGGGTCTCGTTGATCCAACTTCTGAAACTGTAGGGAAGTTCCAGAAATAAAAGTCTCCTTTCACTATATTTCCCAATATATTTCAGTATAACACAATTACTTTTAAATTATTGAAATTATTACAGCATTACCACAATTTGTGTCTACTGCCTTGGATTGCTTCCAACAGAATCGCTGTCGAGCTCCACTCCAGCCCTCCCTGGCTTGACTTCCCCACTATTCCTACCAAAGGGGCGTACATCCGGTTTATAAAATAAAAATTAATAAGCCGGATGGTTGGTCATGAGTACGGTGATCTTTTCGTGCTCATGACCATAAAATTCAATAAATAAAATAATTGTAATAATTCATTATAAACGAATAATTAAGGTTTCTCTTTCAACATAAATTTAATCTAATATTTTACAGACATTATAAGTATTTTATAAAATTGCTTACAATACTAACTAGGTACTTGGACCTTCTTCCAACACTGTAATTATAGGACTTAATATAATTGCTTTTTAATGTTATAAGTACAGCTACGAATGCGTTTGTAGGTTGAGTATTAATTGTTTGTTTGTTTGCACTTAATATATTATGTAGAGTAGACAACGGTGAAGGACATAAGCTACTTTTATTTGCGAAAAAATGTACTGTTCCTGCGGGATTTCTTTATGTGCGCACGAAGTTGCGGACATCATTTAGTGTAAGATGAAAAAAGACCAGTTATTTTCTGTACAAGTACTAACAATACAAATATGAAATAAATTACAAAAAGTCCATAACGTTGTCCATTCCACCAATCATGTCGCGGTCGGTCAAAAAAGTCCTTTAAGTATTTTTGCTGACTGGGAAATCTGCATTATTGTTGATTTTTTTTTTCATAAAACGTCGTTAATGGTGTACAAAATACAACTAAACTGGCCGTTTTATGTTGTTTTTTTTTATTTCGGACCAAATCTTAGTATTTAAAATATAATTATTATAACTCTTTATTTAAGTTGCCCGTGACTTATAAGGAAAAGGAAATCTCGCGAAAACCGTACATATTTACCGCGATAAAAGTAGTATATCATATTCTTCCCCTTGGTCTACTCTATTTTTGTACCTGTTTTTATCAAAATCAGTTCAATGCGAACAAACAAAGAAACAAACAAATCTTTCCTCTCTTAAAAATAATAATATTAGTTTTTAAAGATGAAGTATGGAAAAGTGACATCTATGAGAGCTTCATGTAAACTAGCCTGTCCAGTAGTTAGTTGAGTTAGGTTCGCAATTTTACCTCCGTAGCGTCTCTTAGAGGTACACTGCACGTTTCATAGATGGCGCTGCTGAAAATAATTTTGAACCAAATTCCAGACATAATTTTTAAAATAATAATAATTAACGAATATCACTGTGATTTATATTCTTTTATTTAAAGTAATTTTAGTAAGTATTATTAAAATTATACTTTCGATTCCTATGTAAATGAGTCAAAACTTAAAACACACTTTTTTTAGTCTAGCGAAAAATAAATTAAACCCTTTTTTCTATGACTGATAATCCTGGGAGCATAAAATTGGATGAACAAAATGATTACGACAAAGGATCCTAAACTACGGTGTAGCCACATAGCTGTAGTAGCACAAAGCAATGAACCTACTTAGATCGCTAGCTTTAGAACAGTTATTCTTTTTTAGGGTACCGTAGTTCACGTCTCGGAACCCTTATAGTTTTGTCATGTCCGGTCCGTCCGTCTGCGGCTTACCTTCCGAACGGTTAGTACTAGAAAGATGAAACTTTGCATCGATATATTATTGTATATTTACCATGCCGACAAAGTGCTGATGTGAAATGAAATCAACAAAAAAAAATGTTTTTGGGGTACACGCTTAAAAGTGGGCATAGTTCTTTTTTCTCGCATCTACCTCGTAGTGTGAGGTATCATTAGATAGTTCGTTTAAGCCGACTTCCAAAAAAAGGCGGTTATACGTTCGGCTTTTTTTTTTGAATGCTCAACGATTACTCCGCTGTCTATGGACCGATTTTCAAAATCTCTTTTGATATAAAGGGTATAATCCCAAATTGGTCCTTTCGACATCAAAGTGGTGACCTGATGATGGGATCCATGATGAATCGAGGGAACTCTTCAAAATTATTTATATGGACAGAAACCTATAGTGATTTTGACTTTTTCTGAAGTGGTCAAAGCATATGTTCTCAAAAAGTAACCTTTTGTACCCTGAATCCAAAAGTACTGAACAGAACTCCTGAGTTCTTATCGGAATACGGAAAAAATAATGAGTTACTTACGTATTTCAGCGTTTTTTAAAATTCAGCCACTAGGTGGCCAAAATAGGGGATGAAAGTTTAAAAGCTAATTTCACGCGGGGGAAGCCGCGGGCAAATAATGCTAGTAATAAAAAAACTAAAAAGAAAAAAAAATTTGTTTTTAAACAAAAAATTAAACTAACTTCCAAAGTAGAAATCACAAAAAAGTGTGAAATAAAACTTATTTTCTAAATAATTCCACTTTTAAATTCGGCTTTAATTTTAACTATTTCAATACGCAATCTTCATAATTTTGAAGTCGAAAAATAGCCAGCCGCCGATACAAAATGGCGGATTACATATTACTTCACAACAACCTCTATATGGGTATGAAATGAAAGGGCTTTATTGGTAGAATAGAGCTCACTATAAAAAAATAAAATTCAAGATGGCCGCCGCCACAAAATGGCGGATTACATATTTTCCACAACTACCTCAATATATGTGTCTAATGAAAGGGCTTGATTAGTAGAATAGAGCTCATTCTGGAAAAATAAAATCCAAGATGGTCGTCGCCACAAAATGGCGGATTATTCACAATCACCTTAATACATGTGCCTAATGAAAGGGCTTGATTAGTAGAATAGAGCTCATTCTGAAAAAAAATAGAATAGTTTTGACAGTGTAGGTATATTTACTTTTACAACTTAGAGGAAGGACAAGCTTACGTAGCTCTGAGTCGAGTGAAGTCTTTGGAAGGATTGTGCATAGAAGAGTTAGATTGCAACAAATTGTCAGGAAATAAACCATGTAATAGTGAGTCATTAAATGAACTCAGTAGAATGAGAAGTATCATCTAGCAACAAAACTAAAAACTTGAAAATAAATTAAATAAAAAAATATTCTGGCGATCTGGTAGCTACAACTTACCGAATTATTTTTTAGCTTTTAGTACATTACCTACACTATTTTTATTGTAATAAAATCGTTTAACATAAAAATATTTTTTTATTTAATTTATCCATCTACGCAGGAGTTATTTTATAGTGTCCAAATGTGTGCGCAGTACACAAGAGCACTCTCTCCTCCTTTATTCTCGCAACCCAGTGGGACGGATGACCGACACGACTGGCGAATGATTAAGCGCAGGAAGGACCGACTTTTTACATGCCCTCAAGAAAGATGATCCCACGACCTGCGAGTCGAGAGCCAAGCTCAAACCACTAGACCACGGAGGCTGTTATCACAATCTTATTAGGCTGACTAAAACATAGGCTTTTTATACGTTTTATTCTCAAAAAGTATAGTGTTCCCGTGGGATGCTGTATTTACGCGGACGAAGGCATAAGCTAAGGAAAATAAAACAGACTTAGATTTGGTGGAAGTTGGAACATAAGTTTCTGTCATCGACGAAAACTACAGAAATTATACTTAATTTTTATTTATGGTAGTAGCAGAGACGAATTAAGTATATTGTATAATTTTTCATGGTGGTAGGTTGGTAGGTACTCACATCGGCAGCATCCAAAAGAACTTTACGAATTCAAAGATCACATTCTTACCTGAAAAAAAGATAAGATAGTTTAATATACTTAATTGATAGCTAGTAAACGATATTGATAGGGATTTCTGCTTTGACGTTCCTTATGTAGTTATCTTTATAGATTGACATGGAATAAAAATGATTTTATTTATTATTTATTTAATTAATCAATTAAAGTCGACAAATAAATATTGAAAATGTTAATAATTATTGTCACTCTATATACATAGGCAATAGGTTTTCCACCCCAACCGATTAAAGAATTACAAAATTACCATAACACAAGTAAATTTTTGCAACCAATAAAATATTAGGTACTGCGGGGTTGCCACTTACCTGGACCCCGAAGAGTTCGTGAAAATATTATTATGTAGGTAGTTAGGAAATTGAAATGTTTACTGGTGCTTTTGAAAAGTTTTATTAGAAGTCCATACGTCATACACCATACCTTCTAGTAATTAAATAACAATGATTTCAAATCTTAAGATAGGCTATGACGTATGAAATTGGATAGAACAAATCTTCATACAAAAAAAGGCTACGCCATCTTGGTTTTCACCATACTTCAAATGTCAGCCATCTTGTTTTCGCCATACGGTGAAATCATGGCCCCACGTTTAACTGGAGACACTTTTTGCCTAAACATGCCTCGTCTATAATATATACGTCTATGTTAAATAATATACACTGTTACTGAATATTAGGTATATGTCTAATGTCTATGTAGGTACATAGTTAGGTAACTACCTCGCACCCTTTGACCAAAATAAGAGTAAGCCCGTATACACTATTATGGTAATACCAATTATAAATCTATAGTAATAATAATTATTATTATAAAGTGGAATAGTTCGTTTGTTTGTTTGCATTGAATATGCTAGGTAACAAGTGGACCGATCTTGACGAAATTAGGCACAGATATAGAATAGACCACAGAGAAGGACATAGGCTACTTTTTGTTGCAGAAAAATGTACGGTTTCCGCAAGATTAACTTTTGCGCGCACGAAGTCGCGGCCGACATCTAGTTATGTAATATAGCTATAGTTTTCATTTCCTTAAACGCCTGACCCTGAAAAATGCCAATCAATACATAATGAATACCGCCTTCACATCCTGAATAACGACACAAAAAAGCTTTTACCAAAGTATCAATTTTGTCTTCAGCCGCGTCATGAATAATAAAACTGTTAATTGGTCGGATAACTTTCGTTAGCTATCAGTGTGCTGAAAGTTCAAATAGGTTTGTGTAAAAACCATTACTAGCTGGTATTCTTATTACTAGTTCTACGGTTTTTAAATGATTTTCTTTTATTATGGAAGACTTTGTTTTATACTAAACACATACTAAAAACCACGAAACGTATTAAATGTCGTAAGCAATTAATTTAAACAATGAAAAATCAATGAGATGTACTTAATACGTCGAATAATTAAAATGATGCGTTTATAGAAAACAGCTTATTAATTGTTAATTACTCGTAACTATAAATTGGCACGCTTGTAACAGGCAAACAATTAATTAATATTGTAAGTTGATAAAATAAAATTGTTAAAGAGCAAAACTAGGAATCTCTCTACGTATAACAATACTATTGTTTTTTGTAGGAACGCTTTAGGTGCGTTACGAAAATGCTGCTGTGCGATTTCGTGCACCAAAGCTTTTCCAATGAAGCGTCTTATACAGAGTGGGCCAATAACTTTGGCGGATCTTAAAAAATCATGGAAAAAAAACTACAAGTTGTACAGAAACAATTTTTTATTTATATTATAGTAGACAGATGGGAATTTCATTGTTTGAAAATAACATCCCTGAGATGCGAACCATCTAGACACACACGCTCTTCGAGTCTGGACCTTAAATTCAAGAAAACTCGCTGGCACATTGCTCGTGGGATGCAGGACATTTCCTCGCTAATGTTACTCTTGAGCTGGACAATCGTGGTTAGTTTATTAGCGTAAGCACGGCTCTTGAGGTACCCCCAGAGAAAAAAATCCAGTGGAGTGAGTTCTGGACTCCTGGGAGGCCACGGAATATCCCCTCGGCGCGATATCAGTTTTACTACAAATATTTCGTTTACAACTGCCAATGTTGGTTGGTTGGTTACAATTCTTGCACTAATTGATGTTTATAAGGGTGCAATTTTAGATCTTTAACCAAATTCGCCGCAAAGATGATCTCGATATAACGAGCTCAGCTGATCTGTTCCGAGATGATAATACAGTATAAAACTTCGCATACAGTTTCTTCCACTCGTTTTGACCTTGACCGTCCCGCAGGTTTCTGATTGAGCGTCGCACCTGTAGCCTCGAACTTTCTGATCCAAGATCTTACTACACTTTCACTGTGACATTGTTTTAGATCCTATAAATTAAACTCAGAGCGAAATAAACGCCACGAATCGCCATTTTTGTAATACGCCTTAACACAGAACGCGCGCTGTTCTCCGGTGAAACGCTCCATCGTGACTCAATTTCCAAGAACCGAGCTACTAATCCCCGCTACCCGCGCCCCTGTCACGCGTGCCGTTCGGAAACAGCGGTATTTTCAAAATCTAGTATGTGTAAGTATGTCTTTCTGGCCCACCCTGTACATAATCGCAGGAATGTATTACGAGTGTGTAATATGAGTTTATTAAATTGTGACATTGAATCGCAGCTTTGTGTACAAGCCCTTCACATTAATTTATCACATACAAACACAACCTGCCAAGTGAGAAACGGACTCGCGCACAAAAGTTT
The DNA here is from genome assembly GCA_963565745.1 of Phengaris arion. Lineage (NCBI taxonomy): Eukaryota > Metazoa > Arthropoda > Insecta > Lepidoptera > Lycaenidae > Phengaris > Phengaris arion. The sequence continues at coordinate 7,998,330 of OY751439.1, read as the reverse complement.
CCGTACCATCTATACCTAGAACTCTCAGTAGGTAACAAGGTACTAATACGGTATTTTTCTGTATTTCTTAGTTGTTACATGAATGAATAGTGCTATGTAAAATAATACAGTTTAGAAAAGGAATAATAGTATACTAAAAATCAATATTTTCAAAGATATTGCGGATTGTTTGAATCACTTTTGTGAGTTTCGTTAAACGCCCCATATAAAAGTCGTACAAGTAGGTGACGTCACATGCTATTAATGTTGCTACGAAATGAATGGCCATGTGGCCATTCATTTCGTAGCAACACACACAAAAATTCAACAAACACAAAATTCCTGATATCTCCGAGGTTTGCGCGTTTATGTTCATACAAACCATAGTAAATCTTTTTGTACTTGATGTAAGTAAACTAATTATGTAGTTTTTTTTACAGTAATGTTGTAAAAAAATATTTCATGTGACTTCGAGATGTATATTTATACAAAACATAAAATCCTAACTATTTTTACTTTACTCAGCATACAGCCAGCAGCAACTCGTACAGCCTGGTGACAGACAGACAGGCGGACAGACAGATAGACAACTAAATCTCAGTAATAGAGTCCCGTTTTTATCCTTTGGTAATGGAACCGTAAATCCTTATAAAACACGTAACAGAAATAATATTTTCGCACGTTCATTGATGATTAACACAGGAAACGCTGTGGTAAAAAAAAAAACCGCGGAGTTCAGATAAAAAATGTTATTTTATGTATAACAGTCTGCATGCTTAGAATAAAATATTTTTGAGCTTTTGTAGCGCTAAAGTTAAAACGTAATATTCATCATCATCATCAGCCTATCACCGTCCACTGCTGAACGTAGGCCTCGCCCAATGAGCTCCAACCGTGCCGATCTTGGGCAGCCTTCATCCATCCGCGGCCAGCCACCGTCAACCGTCGGACCATCGTGCCGCAGGGCGTCCTGCACTACATTTGCCTAAAACTTAATATTATTTTTCGATAAATTACATTAGGCCGCATGGAGTAGGCATTTCTTATTTGTTTATAAAAATTATAAGTTATACATTCTAATTTGGATAATCTCTAAAGCATAGACATCGCTCAGTACTATTTTAAATATTTAGACATAGATCCGATCCGAACTACATCGGATGTGATGGACCGATAGCTCGTAAACTATCCATAAAGTTTATTTTTAAACTCAACATATCGTAAATCTGCTTCGTATGGACTCTCGAAAACAGTTTAAATAAAAATAAATCACACAACATACAATAACTTGTTAACATTTATTATTTCACATTATTTACGGATTGTGTATAAGACAAATTGGATTGTCAATGAAAAATGGCTGACAAGTTTTAATTAAATTTGCTATAAATCATGTGAAACACGAAAAAAATACTTGAAAATGAATAACGTGCTGATATTAAATGGCCAGCTGTACCGTGGCTGTACTGAAAGTGGTCTGATGGGCGGTGAAGTACAGTAGATGAAATGATCACTTGACGCGGGTCGTACTCGTAGTCCGGCCGTTATAAACTGCAGTCTTAAAGGTACAATAAACTGATATATACACTCATTGTTTTTCTAGATTGGTCTTATGTAATAACTTTGTAATAGAAGGTATTACTGCGTAGCTAAACTTGTTATCTTGTAATAGTTGTTTCATTTTGGTAAAATTAAAATAATTATATTTAATTAATTAATATTTACTTCTTTACCAAGCGATTACATTAATAAACAGTTAACAATCACAATAACTTTAGTGTCGCATGCAATGTTACATAAACCATTAAAGCGTGCATGATAATCCTCATTGAGTAATGTTATTTAATTACAAATTATAGCAGTGGACCCCAAACTAGGCATAGCCTGTATCTTGAAGGTCCGGGTTTTACTTCTTTCAATTTTACTTGTGGTTGGAAATTGGTGCGCTTGCGTGTCATAGGATATAGGTACTTAGATTAATAAATCAGTATGGAAACAAATTAAGAACACAATATTATATCAGCTACAGCTAGTAAATTTAGTTATGCAATTAACTATCCCGATTGAATATAAAGTCAGGTCAGATTAAATAATACAAATATGAAATTTCAATAAAAATCGTCAAAGTAAAAAATAGATTAGTTCAAATATAAATTAGAATTATTATGATTAAGTCAAACTAAGTAAGGTATTAGAAATAAAAATAGGTAACAATATTTGGGCAATTCACTTTTGCGTTGTGTTTAACAGCAAGTCAGAGCAAATACTAAAATAAAATAAAATTTAAGACTAAGACAAACCAAATAAGATTAAAATAAAAAATTTGATTTAATTTTAATTATTATTAGTAGATTACAACAATAAGTAACCATTTTTTTGTTTATTTTTATTTGTATTTCTAAATTCTATTATTCCAAATTCTATTATAAAGTTTCAACATTCATTAGACACAATTCACAAATATAATAATCACGAAACAAACACGAAATTTGAAAATTTTGATGGAGCCTTCGACAGTCCACGAATTTACGGGATTTTTCCTCTATTGCCGCGTACATAGGAAATTCGTGGACACACCATATGCTTGTAATAATAATAGGTCCCCACACCAATTTCCGTGATGGTGGCCGGCTTCATTGAAACCAGGCCAGTTACGCACGAGTTATTTTATAGTGCCCAAGTGTGTGCGCAGTACACAAGAGTACTCTCTCATCCTTTACTCTCGAAACCCAGTGGAAGGGACAGACCGACACGACTGGCGAGAGATCAGGCGCAGGTCCGACTTTTTACATGCCCATCCGACATGGATCATCTTTCCTGTCAGATAATCAGGTGATCATCTCGCATTGTCCTAACCAAACTTGGAAACAAATTTTTAAGCTATTGCTTCTATCGCGGGCCTTGAGCGCAGGGACCGAATCCAGAAATTCCGTAACGAAAAAACCTCACGCTCCCGCATCGTCTAACGTCGTTTCAGTTCGGCAGTCTTCGACACGGCGTTTTATTTTTAAGATTTAAGACGGAAGTAAAATCTATCTCTGAACCAAATATTAAAGCAAGGCTAACGCCGTTTTAGTAAGGACGTGCGCCGATAGATGGCGCTTTAGCGCCGTCTATCTATCTATTCTTTTGCTTCAATAATTTACTAATAGATGGCGTTCCCAGCTTGTAATTCATGTACGTAGTATGATTTTCACTAGATTTTGGAAGCACAAAAGGTGTCCTATGAAATGTGGGAATCGAACTTGGGTTACTTTGCTTACACAGCTATGATATGTAATGTACACGGCTACCGACTCTATGACGCGGCACTTAAAAAGTTGTATTTAAATGGTAGGTTCCTGAATTGATGACGAATAACGAATATTAGTCCAAAGTCCACTTTTTATATGAGACAAAGAAAACTGACGGCCGTTAATATTTTGCGCGAAATGTTCGATTATAATTTTTTTTGCATTTTTCCACTTTTTAGAGTTTTGTTTTTTGAACATATAAGGACACTGACGATACTAAACAGTATTTAATGCACTTTAGTACTAATAATAAGTTGATATAAAGTTTTGAGAGTCATATAGTTGTTTTAGATTATTTGCCATTTTTCACAGATGAAATTCACCACAAACACTTGTATAGTAGAATCACTTACTTACACTTGTGTTAATCACTTTTTTTTAATTATATAAGGATTTTTAATCGGAATTAAACTGCGGAGATGATTTTGACGATTTCGAGCTTCAACCCGCTTTTTTTCAATTTTTAAGCTATTGCATAGCTTCTATCGCGGGCCTTGAGCGCGGGGACCGAATCCAGAAATTCCGTAACGAAAAAACCTCACGCTCCCCACTCCGACGGGCACGGAGGTGTGGCTTGAAGGCCGTGCATCGTCTAACATCGTTTCAGTTCGGCAGTCTTCGACACGGCGTTGTGTGCGTGCGATTAGACGTATTGTACGACTGTACGAAACTCGCACGAATCGAGACGAGCTGCTCCGAAATCGGACGAATACATAAGCAGCTGTTTATGAGAAAGTATATAGGTGTATAGGTATTTATGTACAACAGTGAATAGCTGTACTTGTAAAATTTGTGTATAAAGTGTTTTGAATATGAATGAACAAAGTGCATTTATTATGCAATAGCTTTACCGCGGCAGTCCCCGAGTGCCACACGTATTTTTTTTTTTGTTGTTCCAATGCGTGAATCGAACCCAAGACCTCCGAGTCGAGAGCCAAGCTCTAAGCCACTGGACCAAGTGTTGTAACAGTATGCTTGTAATAGTGAAATCAAATCGACAGCTACCTATGTAGCTGTTTATCCGTTCCTCTTTAAAATATGATGATGATCTACAATGCTATGCAAAATTTTGGTATATCCTTTTTAGCCCAGTAAGAAAAAAAAAACTACACCCCTCTTGCCTCAACTATACCTACTGATTTTCCGTTATTTACACTAAGGCCCACTTGCGCAGATCTAGGTTAAAGTGAGCCCCAGTAAGAAAAAAAAAACTACACCCTTCTTGCCTCAACTATACCTACTGATTTTCCGTTATTTACACTAAGGCCCACTTGCGCAGATCTAGGTTAAAGTGAGCCCTGGATTAAATATGTCATCTTCTTAGTATTTATGACAGAGAAGGCATAATATTTTATCCCAGGGTTATCTTTAACCCAGATCTGCGTAAGAGGACCTTAGTAGTTAACACAGCGTATCCGCCACTTCAATACAAATTAGCAAGCCTCCGTTTAACACTAACTGTGGGATTTGCAGGAAATTTCATAAACTTATGCCCGGTTTCTGAGGTTTTTTGTCGGTAGTTTACCTATTCAACAGCACTTTTGATTGGATGATGCAAACGCGTTAACCAATCAACAGCGCTATTGAATAGATAGACAACGGACAAAAAACCTCAGAAACCGGGCATAAATAAAGTTATAATATATTTTTATCGAGACTACAATAATTAATCACCAACATATATTATTTGTCGTAGAACAATCTACCACCGGTTCAACCCCAACCCACCGAGAAGAACCAGCGAAACAAACTCGGTCGGGCGCCACCTTTTCCCAAAAAGATGGAAATATGAAATGTAAACATAATATAAATAACAATGTCATAATAAAAAAATGTCAAGTGTGTCAAGTAATAAATAAACTTTTACATATTTCACGTTGTTTCATGCCGCAGGTAGTCCCAATATGACATTTGTTCATAATGTTCACGTATTGGCATTAATTAATCATAATCTCGGAAAATGCAATAGGTACATTGTACAACCTCACAAGTAACCTTTTGCTTAGGTGGATATAAAATTAACAGGCTCGCATGGGGCTGTGTGTCTTTTTCGCCCTCAATACTGTTCCCTCAATATAGCTTTGTAATGAAACAAAGTTTTGCAATAATATGAAGCATTTGTAAAGCTGCCAATATGCACACAGAGAGTGTTCAATAAATTCGTACTTAAGGGACGTGGTCCTGGTTTTATGATCAGCCAGACGACTCAGACGTGACTTTACCGAAGTTTCGTCATCAATGAAATAAAATGAAATAGACATAATTCTAACTGGGAAAAACTGACGAGTAAACTGTATATGGCGTTGCTGACAAATTATTATTATTACTATATCCGAACATCTTATAAAAATAACATAACCTAGAGCATGTCAGGACATGTCTAAGGAGGGTTCCGTAACTAAAAAAAAATTCGTGTATGAAACTTTGCATTTATTTAAAAAGAGCTTTTCAACGATACCCCATACGATCGGGTTGAATGAAAAACATTTTTTCATCTCCACTTCACATGTATTGAGAGCCACCCCTAAAATATAAAATTATTATTATTTTATGATATCAAGTCCTAGATCTATACACAATTTATAACTATATCTAATTACATCCATTCATATTCTTAATTACCGTCGCTAGAAGTGTGGACAGACAGACATAAAGACACAAATAAAACGAAACTAGGATTCCTTGAGTATAATGGAACCCTAACAAGGGGTTTTACATTTTCGAGATAAATTTTCAAATATGCACCTATTTAATATTCATTAAAACCAACAAAATGGTGTTGTTTCACTTGTATAATACCGCAATGAGGGTGTCTGATATTTTTTCTGCCGCTAGGGGGCAGACCCAACTCACACAAAGCGTCATCTGGTGGCGTAAGTGGTATAAAAAACGGTCAATTAGAATTTTAGATTCTTTTTCTGTCACCAGGCGGCGCTTGGTAGCACGACAGTCCTTGTCGTGTCAAAAAGCTGTCAGATGTCACGAATTTAAAAACCTTCATTATGAAAGACATTACATTAATTACAAAATATAACATATTTAAAGCTTTTCACGTTTTACACGTGCTGCATAACATTTTACACACACCTAGTATGGATATCCAGGGTTGGTGCTGCTATGATTGTAGGAAAAAACACCTCCCCTCTCCTTAACAAAACGTAAAATAGACGCATCCGAGGAAAGGACTCGTAATTAATCAAACCATATTTTGCCATGAAAAATAGTTTCTAGAATTGATAGACAATCAAAAGCAAATTAACCACCTCATCAATAACCAATTAAATACTCATTTCTAGGAGGGTTTTTCTTACTATAAAACAGAACTTTATTCACAAGCATTGTGACTTGTGTGCCGTGTTGGTGGAAAACTTGCCTACTGTCTATTGCCATTATGGCATCATACGTATGTAATATCCCTAATCATTAAAAAAAATTTATCGCATACAGCCCTACTTAAAAGTTAACATATACCTTGACCTAAGTCCTTGAAAATACTTTTTTTCAACATTAATAGGTTTAGAGTTAGAAAAAAGCATTTTGAAGAATTTATTCTTAATTGCAGCTATAAAAATGTTTATTAATGCAAAATAGTTGAGTAAAGTCAACATTGGGAGCTTACATATTATATTATCAAAGTAAAGTTTAATTTTTCACATAAAAACTTCCTGCTTGTATTTAGGCGAAGTCTCAAACGACGGTCCATCATGGTAATATAAATTTTGTTATTGTTCAAAAACAAAAGTACAGTTTTATCAATTTAATCATGAACTGGAGGTAGGCTGGACCGACTTGGCTATTTTGGTCTTAAAATAATTGTGGAAATTCAGGGACAATTTAAATGGTTTTAGACTAGATTAATATTAGAAAAATTCATATCATTTATTACAAGAATGTGGTGAACATGAGGTCTTACAAAATTACAATATAAAAAAGATCCTACATTCTGCCATCAGAATGGCGTGTGAAAATCATAAACATGCAGGTGAGTAAACTTATAAATAATCTAGCTAAGCCAAAAATTTTAAATTAATTGAAATAGACATACTGTTTCAGGAATCACAATAACTCATAACAAATTAAATAATACATAATTCAAATTAAATTAAAAATAATTACAAAAAAAATATTGATTAGTCAATAGTCAATAATAATTAAAATTACACACGACAGTAAATAATATTTATAATTAATTAATTAAGCACAAACGAGATCATCAACACTGTAAAAGCATTTTCTTCATCCTCGTCTGTTAAATATTTTTTAAATTCATTTTTAATTTTTTTAATACTGTCTGTTTCTTTAACACGCCGTGGTAAATTATTATATATTTTAGTTGACATGCCGAAAATACTCTTTATAACTAGTGTAGTTTTAGATCTTTGTGGTGGTGTGTTTTCCATTTAAAGTCCTTTTCTATATATATGCCTAGAAAATTTGTGACTTCAGTATCTTGAATTTTTTCTCTATCATAATTAATGTTTAACGAGTTTAATAACGGCTTTATTTAGTGAAATTTCATTATTTGTGTTTTCTTTAAATTTATCTTTAAGTTATTAGATTTTAACCACATTACAATATCACTTAAACTTTTATTTATGTCATTTTCATAGTTTTTCATGTAATTACAAGTAAACACCATAATACTGTCATCTACAAATAGTGTCATAGTATAGTTTATGCCACGAGGCAAGTCATTTATGTGTATCAAAAATATTACTATGGCCCTAAAACACTTCCTTGCGGAACACCAAATTGCACTTTTCGGGGCTTTGACATGTATGTGCACTCTGTTTTTGTTTTTGTGCATATACTTATGATTTGAGTAATTTGAGTCCTATTGGTTAGAAATGATTCTATCAGATTGAAGATATTTCCTCTTACCCCATATTTATTTAACTTGTCTGTTAATATGTCATGTCTTACATAGTCAAAAGCTTTTGATGTAACTATATAGAGAGCTGTAACCTGTATTGTTTTGTCAATATTTGAGACTATGTCATTTAAGAAATTGTAGATAGCTAAATTAATAGACAAATTATTCCTGAACCCTTTTTGTTCTTTGGCAAATAATCTATATTTTTTTTAAAGTACTCTTTGTATATAATTTTTCTGTAATTTTAGAAAAAACAGAAATAATAGCAATTGAACGATAACATGATACATCTTCCTTTTCGCCTTTTTTAAATAGTGGTTTTATTATAGATGTTTTAAGTTCGTTTGGGAATGTTCCATCTTCAATACAAAGATTAGTAATATGACTGGCCCGATTCGACCAAACTTGAAGTTACACGAGTATAACTATAATGAGAATAATTTTACTCCTTCAATTTACTCTAGGATATCTTCGTTTGCGTTTTACCAAGTTACTCGAAGAGTATACTATGCTCGGTATTATTATTTAATGAATAACGAACGAATGTATAAACCGACAAAAAAATCATGTACTATTGTTTGTATTAGAATGACTTGTACGCCATAATAATTTGATTTCGTAGAGTAATACAGTAAAATGTCAATATCAAATTATAACACTTCACAATGACATTGATCGTGACAATTGCCAGCCAGCTCTGTGCGACTATCCACTATTCTCAATTTAATACTTTACTCCGTCAAAATCGCCCGTGTAAATATTTACTCCCGTGTAATTACCTTATTCTTGGATTAGAAGTTGGAAAAACGCAAAACCAGCTTACTCTTAAATTAGGAAACATTTACACTCGAGTAAAATTTTACTCCAGTTTGGTCGAATCCACCCTAAGCGGTGATGCTATTACTCCAGCCACATGTATTGTCACTGGTGTAGATATATCATCTATACCAACACTCTAATTTCTAAATAAAATCTATTTTTTAATGAATTTATTACTGATTCAATGTCATGAGGGGAAACATAATTAAAAAATAAAGAATTATATTGATTGCATGTTAAGGTTTTTCCGTAGTTAAAAATGTTATAATTATTTAATATTTTTACTTGGTCAATAAAATGGTCATTAAATATGTGTGCTATAGTTTCAGAGTGTGATATAATTTCATTGTCAGATTTTATTAGTTTTATTTGTTCCTAATATACAACTTCCACCGTTTCGATTATCTCTTGTGTAAGAAGCAACTAATTTATATGGAGAACAATCAAGTAATTCAGTATCTGTATTTAACATATTATGTTCAGTTATGCAAAGGACATCTACATTTATATTATTATTTAATAGGTCTTGTAAATGAACACATAACAGATTTGCTTTACTTATAAGACCATTTATGTTTAGATGAAATACAGTTATGTTATTTACCAAGAAAAAACGAATCAGAAATTGGATGTTTTGAAGTATAGACATTATCATTAGTGCTTTCAGTATTACAATAGTCATGTACATATTCTAAAGTTTGGGTAGATTTTTCTGACACTATAATTTCAGTTCTCCTACATGGAGCTCTACATTTGCTCTCAGATATCTGCATGCATACTACCTTGTCATTTTTTGTTGATATTCGTCACGGAGAATTTCTTTTAGTAGGAAGCGACCAATAAATATCGAAAATCGTGTTTTACTGAATAACAATATTCCAAAGTTAATCTCGACAAATGTAGAGTTCTTATGGCGCTTGCATATATATTGTAATTCATATTTCAGTTTCTTTTCATTAAGGTATTGCTGTGTTGGAATTTTACAAACAAGTATATTAGTATGTTTTAGTAGGCTGATCCATTTTTCTAAGCAAAATGTAAGATCAAACGGATTTTTTTCGCTAGCACCGGCAATGAGTTTTTTGCGGGGAAAAGAAATTGTGGGGTAAATACTAAAAACGACGCTTAAAACTTCCCATACTATCTGTTCACTTTGTTCAAGTTCAACATGACTGCCAAATATTTATAGATTTTATATGTGCGGCGTTCAGATTACCTGTTTGGTTTATTTTAAAATAAATCTAGACAGTGTTAAGTCTTTTGTGATTGGCGGAAAGCAAGCAGAAGCTTGTGCGTTATTAGTTTTCATATGTTGGAAAACCTGTTCACTTCAGAAAATCAGATTTGAAAGATTTTGTTAAATTAACTTAAGTTATGTTGGTATAAAGTGTCAAGTCTGTTATGATTGGTGGAACGCAAGCAAAAAGCTAGGAATTGGCGGGTTTTTCGGGCTACATTTTTAGGAAGTTAACAAATTCGAGATCATTCTGTTCGGAGAGTTTGGAAAAGATAGCCATCACCAAGAAACTTGTCTGTTCCCGCTATAAATACAAGTGTTCTTTGTAATTAATGATAGTTTGTGCATTTAAAACTCGATATAACTAAAATTTGTAATTGATCAGACTCTGTGAATAAAAGTGGTTGGTGCAATTGTAAACCGGACATTGAACGAGACTTTTTATTACATCTGTGTGAATCACATCCGAACATGTCCGATACCCAAGATCGCCCGCATGTTCCCGCTCTGGCCTCCCCTGATCCGACATACTGATAACTGAACTATTTCTAACTATTTTCAATCAACATAAAACTTCTGAGATGTTACCGACTTATTCGAAGCACGTTCGAAGATATCTCCTCCAAGAGATGCGATTCATTAGTAGAAATCAAAGAACCCATTATAACATTAGTCAACAAATCCTCTACGTAGCTAGTCGACTTGTTGCAAACGACCTAAATAATATTATTTTTATTACTATAATATTCAGTCGCCGATCAACAAAAACTAGACCGACATTAAATAATTAGGGGTCCGTACCCAAAGAGTAAAACGGGACCCTATTACTAAGATTTTCTGTCCGTCCGTCTGTCACCAGGCTGTATCTCATGAACCGTGATAGTTAGATAGTTCAGTTGAAATTTTCACTGATGATGTATTTCATCTGAAATCTGTTCAGGTACCTAAATAGTATATTATACGGCGAGCGGCCTTTCCATGTTAAGGCTCAAACGGCCACACTCAGAGACGTTTAATGCTAACTTAAGGTGCTACTTAGCACAGACTGTGACATAAAGTTGATGACTACTAAGTGACTTCTTAAGTATAAACATTAAATATCTCTGAATGCGGCCGAAAGAGGCTTTACATTTTTAATAGGTAGGTAAACTTAATAAAAACTGGAATTTTTGGTAAAACTTTTGTTTTTTATGTATAATAACAATTACAATAACAAATATATTACCATGATGGACCGTCCTTTGAGACTTCGCCTAAATAAATACAAACAGAAAGTTTGTGAAAAATAAAACTTTGCTTTGTTAATATAATATGTAAGCTCCCATTGTTGACTTTGCTCAAGTAATTTGCATAAATAAACATTTTTATAGCTGCAATTAAGAATGAATCCTTGAAAATACTTTACTCTTAACTCTATACATATTAGAGTTGGAAAAGAGTATTTTCAAAGACTTAGGTCAAGATATAGTGTTAATTTTAGTAAGCAATCGTCGTTTTTTAGTCCTCTAACTGTTTAATTTAGCAACAGATTAAGTATTTATTTGCATTTTTCGGTCTATATTAATGTTTACTTTCGGAAAATATACTACTTTTGCTGATTTAAAACAAATGCATAATTTATTCAATATACTGTCATGGTTTAAATATTCATCTAAGCTCTTTATGTACCCTAGGCTAGGGAAAATTTATTGTCTGTCATAATAAGGGCTATCTTTGTGCTCCACGGCGCTACGTCTGTCCTCTTACGTAATTACGTTTCCCGCGAAAAGTACATTTTTGACTAAATCATTATATAAACGTGAAAATTTTCCTCGGAGAATTGAATAAATCGTCTGAAAGAACTTTAATTACTTTTGTGAAGCTGACAACTGAAGGACGTAGGCCGTACCGTTAGGGCTTATGCAAATTAGGTACTTGACTGTAATTTTTTTTATTACATAAATGAATAGTATTCTCAAAATTTTTACCAAAGTAATAGTACACTCGATGTTTTTCAAGAAACTGCGGATCGTTGAAGCAATTGTGAAAACGCCCCATACAAAAGTCACCGCGATTGTGACGTCACCAGCTTGTAAGTTGCTACGAAATGTGTGGTCATTGGTCATATACACAAAAATTCTAATATCTCCGAAGTTTGTGCGTTTATACTTACCTTAGTAAATCATTTGTATGATGTTACTTTGAAATGCACCTAATTTTAAAACTAGACGTTATTTCTTTACTTATAACAAGTTTTAATACATATTTACATCTGAATGTATAAAAAAAGACATTAACTAAATGTTGATATATTTATAAATGTCCAATTACCAGACGTTCTTTGGAATACTCTAATTTTGAGTACCTATGGATCTAAAACTATACTAATTTGTTAGTTTACACATTAACTAGCAACTAAAATTATAGGCTGCATAGTAGGTACCCAGGATAGTGTAACACGTCAATTAGACCAGCGAATATTTATATATCAAGACTAGTAATACATATATTTGTCTACTAGCTGTTGCCCGCGGCTCCGCCCGCGTAAATACAGTGTCCCTCGGAAACGCTGTACTTTTTTGGGATAAAAAGTAGCATATGTTTTAATCCAGAGCCTAAACTACTACCATAACAAATTTCATCGAAATCCGTTCAGTAGAAGTTTTGCGTGAAAGAGTAACAAACATCCATCCATTCTCATAATATAAGTAGGATTAGTATTCAGATTGTTAATAACTCCCCACACCGATTTCGGTGACGGTGGCCGGTTTCATTGAAACCAAGCCAGTTACGCAGGAGTAATTTTATAGTGCCCAAGTGTGTGCGTACTACACAAGAGGATTCTCTCTTTCTTTACTCTTGTAACCCAGTGGGACGGATAACCGACACGACTGGCGAGAGTAGAGACGCAGGTCCGACTTTTTACATGCCCATCCGACGCATGGATCATCTTTCTTGTCAGACAATCAGGTGATCAGCCTGTAATGTCCTAACCAAACTTATAAACAACATTTTTTGTTGTTCCAATGCGGGAATCGAACCCACCTCCGACCTCCGGGTCAAAAGCCAAGCTCTAACCACTAGACCACGGAGGCTGTTTGTTCAGATTTTTATGGCATGTCTGAACTGTGCGACACTCAATGTTCATGTATACTGTCTCCATAACAAAGGCTGTGGATTCCACTTTCGGATGGACTGGATTTGTATTGTTATAGGTATGTCTATTGCCTACCATTTATTTATTATTTATTTATTTATTTATTTATTAATTCATACCAATAAACAAAAAATATAAAATAAAGGCCTACAAAACTGTTCGTCAGTTTGTCTGTAGGATCAATGTTACAAAAACTTAATATTATAGACAGACTATAAAAATAAAATTAACAAGATATAATATAATTAATGATACTAATAATACAAAATGAGATATTGTAATAACAAAAAACAAGCAAAATAAAATTAGAGTAATGATTAAAATAATGTTTTAGGTGGTGAGGGATGTACAATAAGGTAATAAAGTGAAAAGGTGTTTGTACATGTTTTTTTGGAAGGTTTTTGTTTTGATCTCGTGTCGGATATCATTGGGCAAGCTATTTAATACATATGGTATCCTATTATTTAAAGTTCGGTCCCCAAAGTAGTTAAGAACTCTGGGTACCTTATATTTGCCTTCCGATACCGACCGAGTAGTGAGTACCATAGTTGTGCTTCAGTAATTCTAGGTTATTGATATTATAATGGTTGTGGTTGATAATTGCCAAAAGGTATTTGTGATTTAAAGTAGCTGGGAGAATTTTACAATTAGATTTGGTTTTTTTACTGACTATTAGTTTTAAGAATCTTATTTGTAGAGATTCAAATTTATTTAGATAACTTCTAAATGTCAGATCATAACTATCAAGGGCATAACCTAGAATTGGGTCAACCAATGCAAAGTACAAACACCTTAATGTGCTTCTCGGTATTTTTAGACTGAGAGTATGTATGTTTGTTCGTTCCACCGTAGCGCCTAAACTACTGGTCCGATTTTAGGAAATAAGCTGCCTCTTTATTCGTAATAATAGCCCGGGTAACAGCTATAATATAATTACGTAGTAGGGTTATAGTTTTTATAATTTTAGTTATATTAATGTATCAAATGATTAGTACCTTTTCCGAATTTCCGAAAAAATTATCAAAACTGCCGATCGTACTGCCGATGGAAAAAACATTTACAACTTATAAATGCGCAGTTTCACAAGAAAGAAATCTAGCTAAACCGATTTTTCTCCCCCAAAACTCCCTGCATACTAAATTTCATGGCAATACTTGCAGCCGTTGCCGAGATATATATATATATATATATAGAAGATTATCTCATTTGAAGTATAAGATTAATATCATAATCTATTTTCTTCAGTAGAACCTAATATACATTTTATAAAAATTTGTTGTGGTCAGGGCGCACAGGACTTGGCGCGCGGTCGTCGCGCGGCTGCTGCTAATTGAGCTGTATTAACTAGGCCCCAAAGTACAACCACCTGTACGTTGTAGCCGACTCAATTTATGGTGTCCGCATTGTGATTCTTTTTATTTTTATTTTTTTTTATAGAGAGTTTTGTACAGTTTAGACTATGTCAGTCTCGTTGAGTGCCATTTAACTTAACTACTACACAGCGTAATATAGTATATTATAATGCTTAAGCTCTAACATTTAAGCCTCTTAAAACTAATTTATACAAAGCAATTGCTTCATTAGATCTGCATAAAGGTTAAATGCACATTAATCAGCGTCGAGTAATTAAATTATTTGAAATATAAAAAAGCCGACTGCGTAAAAACTGAAAAACAAAAAAACAAGAAAGTCCAGTAATCGAGACTTTTGTAATCGAATATCTAGTCCTACTAGTGTATATGTTTGTGAGAATGGATGGATGGATGGATGTTTGTTACTCTTTCACGTAAAATCTACTAAACGGATTTTGATGAAATTTGATATGGTACTAGCTTGAGCTCTGGATTAAAACAGGCTACTTTTTACCCCTAAAAAGTACATTGCTCCCGTGGGATACTGTATTTACGCGAGCGGAGCCGCGGGCAAAATCTAGTTATTGAATAACTATACCTACCATTGAAATAGTCTCGTGGTCGATACATTCAAAATGAAAACATTCTATTAGGGATCTTATACCTATGCTTTCCCTGACCAATTGCTTGATTGTAAGAAAATTTTGATTACTATGAATCAAAGACGGTAGATAAACAAGTCATTGTTTATGTTTTTATTATTTATCTTTTTGCAACTCTGAAACTATAACATGGGTATAAGGTAGGGTTGCCAACCGTCCTGTTTTCCCAGGACATGTCCTAGTATTTGCAGTGTCCTGGGGTGTCCTTGATAGTTTAAAAGCAGCGTCCTGGCTTTTAAAGCACCATGTTATGGTCTTGTATTTTAAAACTCGCGTACCACCCTTACAATTTTTCTTTCTAATTTAATTTTATTTAAATACTTTTATGAAAATTAAATGCATATTAGCATTAAATGTATTTCATTGAACCTATTTTCACTACAAACTGATTTAATGGTTGCAACTTTTTCACTGCGTCCTGTTTTTAAACTGGATTGTCCTGGTATTTGTAACTTCAAGTCCTAGTTTTTTAAATTTGGGGTTGGCAACCCTAGTATAAGGTATAAATCAGAAGGGATTAATCTAGTGTCCCACGGCCGGCCATACGTTTGGAAGTAACGACAAAGTTGGGAATGTATGTATTGACTTTGACATATTTATTTGGGAGCGGGACTTTTGTTTCTCTTGGCTAAGAGACCCTTACAAAGGCTAATCTAACCTCAACTCGGTGCGCGTAAAAGGATATCCTGCAGAAGCCGTACATTTTGCCGCGATTAAAAGTAGTCTGTCCTTCTCCGTGGCCTACACTATATCTGTGCCAAATTTTATCAAAATCGGTCGAGTAGTTGTGGAGCATGTTCAGTGCAAACAAACAAACATACATACAAACAAATCTTCCCTCTTGATAATATTAGCATAGACATAATATCTAATATACAATTTTTTATCAACAAATGATAGCTCTTAGTCTAAGATGCTGAACCAGTATTAACCTACCGGGAGCAAATCTTAATAAAATAGAAGAGCTAAAAACTTAATATTAGTTTAGTTATTAGTTTAGTATTATTGGCCGATATGTAACATTAGTAAGGCCGATAGCTGTGAGGTCAAACGGTGTAGTTGCACTAACTCCCCACAAATTGCCTCTCCAGGGATAACATAAGGACACATTACTACGCTTAGTGCCCATATCTTGTTGCTTATTTGGGTGATTCAAGTTTTATACAACACTAGCTTTTGCTCGCAGCTCCGCCCGCGTAAATACAGTATCCCACGGGAACACTGTACTTTTCCGGGATAAAAAGTAGCCTATGTTTTAATTTCATCAAAATCTGTTTGGTATTTTTTGCGTGAAAGAGTAACAAACATTCATCCATCCATTCATCCAAGCTGACAAACTTTCACATTTATAATAGTAGTAGGATAAACTCACAAAATAGACAAGTCGGTAATAGGTGATCTTCAAAATAAGAATGTAGTAATACTTCCATGCGAGGCTCATGTCTATTTCGTTATTGTAGTGAGACAGAATCTGCCAGCAAGGCATACACTTATACTTAAGGATAGGCTATTGCATAAGTCTAGCCTACAAATTTCTTCATACCAGTAAAAAGCGAAGCCATCTGTTGATAATCTATTGGTCCGTAGTCCGCTACGATGTTAGCGATGAACAGAAGCTTGTAATGGCTTCCGTAACCTACGGTAACTGGCATTTTAATTTCAAAATTATTACGAAGTACCATAAACAATTTAAATAAAACAATTGATATTAGGTACTGATATTCTACTTACTTATTTACATTTTAATTTATATATCTCGTCTATTTTTTTTACTCGTTTGTTGAAATTTTGCAGCCTTTTACAGCGTTTTTACACTCAAAGTAAGGACATTTTCAGCCTCGATATGCCCCGTATCTAATGTGTATAATTCTACGCAGCAAGGTATGTATTATGTAATATAATAGTAATAATAGCTCCCCCACCGATTTCAGTGACGGTGGCCTGTTTCATTGAAGCCAGGCCAGCTACGCAGGAGTTATAGTGCCCAAGTGTGTGCGCAGTACACAAGAGCACTCTCTCCTCCTTTACTCTCGTAACCCAGTGGGACGGATAACCGACACGACTGGCGAGAGATTAGGCGCAGGTCCGACTTTTTTACATGCCCATCCGACGCATGGATCATCTTTCTTGTCAGACAGTCAGGTGATCAGCCTGAATTGTCCTAACCAAACTTGGAAACAACATTTTTTTTTTTTTTGTTCCAATGCGGGAATCGAACCCACGACCTCCGAGTCGAGAGCCAAGCTCTAACCACTAGACCACGGAGGCTGTTAATATGTATATATATATATGTATATATACAGCATGATATCAACAGATCCGTGACAAACTACTAGTAAAATATAATCAGGGATAAACGCTTCTAATATGAGAACTATTTCGTCGCTCAGATCAATTAATTATACGCAATGAATGGGGACAATCAATCAAAGCGTTAATCTCCAAAGGAGTATTACGTATTGGCTATTAGTTTGCATGATATTATAATTAGTTACGTGTTAGATATTATAATATAACGTTTAACTGTTGTTTTGTTGTATAAAATAGTCTACGACTTATTTCAAGATCTACAAAAATATACCTACAACAAAATTTTCACATAAATCGTTAGGAAGTCGACAAATACTGTGACTTTTGACATTGGAAATGTCTTTTCGTTGTCTTCAGTATAGGGACCGATTTCACGAAAAAGTGCGATCCCCTTATATCTCGGAGAGTTGTGAAGATATGATATTCAAAATTGGCTCAAAAGACGCGTATTCACGAGAGCTATAAGATGCAAAAACTACTACTACTATTCGAGAAAGTAAAAAACGAATAGTTATGGCCGGTTATATATATATGAAATAAAATATATTTTTTTAGAATTTTCGATGGCGATGGCGCTCGATATTTTGGAAACGAAGAATGATATCAAAAATTTGAGAAAAAATCCTCTGGGCAGCTAAAGTCGGCTACAATTTGAGCTTAAAACAAATACGATCGGGATAAGGGTTTGCCCTGTAGTCTAACCTTTTTTTTTATATGTATAATTTCGACTCCCTTACATATGTGTGATTGGCAACTTGGTATGCGAACTTGTGTATATTTTTTGCGTTGTTTGGAAATTTGGAATGTAGCGGGTTCGAATCCCGGTCAGATATATATTTTTTGTAATTCTTTTATCTTCTTATCTTCATAACTCGCTCGCCCAGGTACTGTATACTTATACGCCACGCCACGACTTTATTCAAACAACGATACGCGTGTGGAAATTTTGCAATTTGTTTGTTTACAGGACGTGTTATGTCGAGGATACTTATGTTAATATATTAATTTTATAATCTTCTACTAGCTAACTCGGCAAACGTTGTTTTGCCATATTTATAAGATTACGACAGATTCTCAGATCTACCGTCTGGTTTTAACCGACTTCCAAAAAAGTAGGCGGTTATAGATTCGGCTGTATAAATTTAAATATTTTTTTTTTGTTTTCAACGATTACTCCGCCGTATGTGGATCGATTCTCAAAATTATTTTTGGATATCCTCCTGACTCCATATATATATTTTGAGAATTTCGGCGTTGTTTATAGAACTGCAAGCATATAATATGCCACTATGTCAATTACAGTAATCATCATCATAACCACCATCATCACACGAAACACCAACATATTATTACGATGACAAAGGTTCTCACTACTCATCAGAGTTTTATGCACCGATATCAATGTCTTTGAAATTTTGCTATTGGAAAAATTATATTCGTGATCATCATCATTACTATAATATTATATTTAATGCTTATTGCTACATTTTTTCCGCTCACTACTACAATAGATATAAATATTATTTAATATTATAGTATCTAATGATTATTATCACTGGTTTTTGTTTATTAGGTCCACAGATGGGTAATGCTTATTTGGGCCTCCGCTTTATACCCCTCAGAAGTGTGGCATAATATAACGCTTGAGTTTATTTTGCCGAGAGAGTGAGAATAGCGGAGGCCTTTTTTATATTTTTAATAACTTTCTTAAAACCGGACCGTGGCTTCCATTTATGACTATAGGTCCACTAAGAAAGAATTTTGCGAAACTCGCCCCTAAAGGGGAAAAACGGGGTATCAACGTTTGTATGTAACTTTTTGTTTGTGGTCAAATCTGTTTGAAATTTCGTGATATTGCTCTTTGAAATCTACTAAAACTCTAATTCAATACATAGGCTGCACTAAAAGTATCGGGAATGGAATATTTCCACTGTTCCTGTCATATTAAAATCTTTTCAATTTAAAACTCCTTGGTTTTAAAAATCGAATACCGTTTATTTATTTAAAAAATGATTCTCGGTCTTGTCACAAGGTCTTGTCAAACTTGTTTAGTCGTTGAGAAAATGGAATTGACTCGAGAAAATTCTAGAGCGATGATTTATTATGACTTTCGAAGGGGATTTAACACAAAAACGGTGTGTTGACCGGATGATTTCTGCATTTGGTGATGAAGCCCCATCCAAAAGCTCAATTTATCGCTGGTTTGCTGAATTTCAACGTGGACGTGTCAAGCTCAGTGATGATCCCCGTCAAGGTCGTCCAAAAACTGCAGTCACCCAAGAAAACGTTGATGCTGTGCGTAAGCTGATTGAGGAAGATCGACATGTGACATACCGCGAAATTCAGGCAACTTTAGACATTGGAATGAGTCAAATACAAATAATCTTGCATGAACAATTAGGTGTAAAAAAGTTGTTTTCCCGATGAATACCGCATTTGCTCTGTGAAGAGCAAAAAGCAGCTCGCGTTACTTGGTGCATCAGAACTCTCGAAAGATTCCACGCAGGATCCTCAAATGCTGTATACAACATCGAATCAGGTAACGAATCCTGGATATACGCGTACGAATCCGAAACAAAAAGCCAGTCACGAGTTTGGGTGTTCGAAAATGAGTTAAAGCCAACAAAAATTGTTCGTTCACGGAGTGTTGCAAAAAAAATGGTGGCCACGTTTGTCTCCAAAACCGGCCATGTTGCGACTATTCCTCTTGAGGGACAAAGAACAGTTAATGTAGAATGGTATGCTAACATTTGTTTGCCACAGGTCGTTTCTGAATTCCGTAAAGAGAACTGCAACCGCAGCATCATCCTCCATTTTTTTTTAGAGCAAGAAATCATAGAATTATTAGACCATCCGCCGTACAGCCCCGACTTAAGCCCTAATGATTTCTATACTTTCCCTAAAATAAAGAATAAATTGCGTGGTCAGAGATTTTCATCACCTGAATCACCTGAAATCTTTTTTTTGCAACACTCCGTGAACGAACAATTTTTGTTGGCTTTAACTCATTTTCGAACACCCAAACTCGTGACTGGTTTTTTGTTTCGGGTTCGTACGCATATATTCAGGATTCGTCACCTGATACGATTTTGTATACAGCATTTGAGGATCCTGCGTGGAATCTTTCGAGAGTTCTGACGCACCAAGTAACGCGAGCCGCTTTTTGCTCTTGAGCTTTTTGAGCTTGAGCTTGAGCTTTGCTCAGAGCAAATGCGGTATCCATCGGGAAAACAAGTTTTTTACACCTAATTGTTCATGCAAGATTATTTGTATTTAACTCATGCCAATGTCTAAAGTTGCCTGAATTTCGCGGTATGTCACATGTTGATCTTCCTCAATCAGCTTACGCACAGCATCAACGTTTTCTTGGGTGACTGCAGTTTTTGGACGACCTTGACGGGGATCATCACTGAGCTTGACACGTCCACGTTGATATGCAGCAAACCAGCGATTAATTGTGGTTTTGGATGGGGCTTCATCATCAAATGCAGAAATCATCCGGTCAACACACTGTTTTTGTGTTAAACCACTTCGAAAGTCATAATAAATCATCGCTCTAGAATTTTCTCGAGTCAATTCCATTTTCTCAACGACTAAACAAGTTTGACAAGACCTTGTGACAAGACCGAGAATCATTTTTTAAATAAATAAACGGTATTCGATTTTTAAAACCAAGGAGTTTTAAATTAAAAAAGATTTTAATATGACAGGAACAGTGGAAATATTCCATTCCCGATACTTTTAGTGCAGCCTATGTATTATCCCGATTTTCTCGTCGCTCAGCGACAATATTTTTCGAATTCCGTAGATTCATTTCCAATGTGCTCGATGGTTGTGTGAGGCACGAAATCTGTGCATTTTTTATACAATTTACCTAATATTAGACTATTCATAAAAGATATCCTCTATTTATATGTTATTTGCTGAATAAACATCTAAAGTCTGCATGCTTCGTAAGCTATTTTATGAGCCTTATCTACGAGTAATTTTATTTTATAGCATATTGTTTTTATTTCTAAATTAATGGTGGACCATCAATTTTTTAATGCCAAAAATTTTTAACATTATTAAACATGAACTATGATAAATTAGTTTTGAATACTTCTTTAACGTGAAATTTATCTTGCGTTTGTACAATTGGGCATGAACAAATCGAAGGCGATAAATCAGACGCAATTTATGAAGAACGATCCTAATCGCTGTTTCACGTAATGACGACACCCTCCGAAATCAGCCCACTTCGAGTTTTGCAAGTTCTGTTATGACAGAGATTTCAGTATTTCACTACGATGCGTATCGCTTATCAAAATTGATTCAGTCATGCGTTATGAAGATTCCATGAGAATTCAATCTATATAAATAAAAATGAATTACCGAAATGTTTGTACGCGCATAACTTCCAAACGACTGCACCAAATTGTATAAATATTTCTTTCATGTGTTCGTTATTGTCAGGAAAAGGTTTGATGTAAAAAAATATTTAAAAAATGATAGCAAATTGCCGGCAAAAAAATATGGCACTACGAGTTCGCCGGGTCAGCTAGTTTATAACATTACACAGCAAAGTTTATCGTTTGGAAGCATCGGCACCCTTTTTAAAATATTTTTATAGTAAAGTCTAATGCCCGTTTATGCAATGCTAGAGGACTCATCGGGAAGTCATATCTACTATTTATTACTTATTATGCGAGTTTCGGAGTAAACCCGACGGACGAATTTTAAATGTGAAAGTTTCTGAGGATGGATGGATAGATGTTTGTTACTCTTTCTGATTCTCTCCTCTCTTTCGGATACCCGATACTATATTTACGCCGTCCGCGGGAGAAAGCTAGTATATAATAATAGCGAAACTTTTCCAGGTGAATATTCTGTTGCGTGCTAACTTCGTACCCAGCAGAAGTTAAATGATCTTTGATGCGAGCAAGATGAAGTTTTCCAGTGAAGATCGTTCTTGCGATATTAAGATTTCAACTTAGCGTACCGTAAAATTTAATATAGCATTTATTTAAGAGCAAACACCGCGCCGCGGTTAGCCTGAGATCCTAATTATTAATCTTTTTGTTATATATTTAATATAACAAATTCAATGTTGATATATGTAATGTTTTATGTCTGCACAAAGATTTCAAAACTAAAGATAGGCTATGACGTACATTTGACAGATCAAATGTTCATACAAGAAAAAGTTACGCCACCTTTGTTTTCACAATACCATATAATTTGTCAGCCATCTTGATTTACCATATTCACAATACCTCAAATGTCAAAATGCTCCAGAAACTCCAAAAGTGGGGCCATTTAAGTGGGGACAGTTATTGCCTCAACATGCCTTGTCTATAATATCATATACGTCTATGTGTTTGCAAAAATGGCTACAGTATAAACATGTTTGGTCAACCATAGTAATATTTCACTTTGTATCCCAAGTTCAAAAGCTTTAGAAATTAATGAACAAAAATTGAATAGCGTCATATTTTCCACGTAATATCTATCGGAACATGCGCTTGTCATCTGCAACAAGCTATGTGCAGCCAGCGGAGCGCAACCATTCAGCGAATGTAGGTAGCTATACGGCCGCGATTAGCTCTCGCTGGCTTTTTGTTCAGATACAGTATTGCATTTCAAAATGTAATTAACTCTCTCGCAGTAATTAAACACCGGTAAACGGTTAGATTTTGTGCATCGTGATTTAAAAAATGTAACAATTTTTTTTTACTTCCTGTAACATCTATAGACACTTAATTGTATATATAAGCTGACATAAATAAAGGAAAAATCAAACAGGAGTGAGTCGGACTCATCTACCGAGGGTTCCGTACAAAGTAGGAACTTCATAAATAGTTCAGGAATCGAGTTTCGCAGTTTTTGTGGAGCCTGATGATGGTGATAAAAGTTTATATGGAGAAGTTTGTATTTTTGTCATTTTTCATTTTAAATAAAATATTATACGTCGTAATAAGTTAATGAAATATATTTTGGAATGCTCACATTAAGCCCTTTCATATTATGACACCCTATTTGAACTAGTAGCTTTAACTGGAAATTACGTCGCCCTCTTAAACTTTAGACCCCCACTTGCAAATATGCAGTTTGTAAATTTTTTCTTGTATATAATGTTTTGTCCTTGTCTATCAAGCGACTTTTCCAACGTATAAGACAAGGACAAAACGTTGTGTAGCTTATCCACTGTGTAAATATTTTTATTAGTAAAGGGGTTAGTATATAACAATGTCGCTAGCCAAATTTCACAGTCAATGGGAAGTACCCTATGAATTTTGTCGAAATATCCCGTTCTTTTACTTTAAAACTTTTAGGCAAAAACTTTTTTTAACATTAACTTAAAAGTCTGATATTTTCAAAGCTTCAAGGTAAACGCATATTATATTATAGACGAGGCATGACGAGGCAAAAACTGTACTCACTTAAATGTCCCCACTTTTCGGGTTGTTTGGAGCCATTCAGACATTTGAGGTATGGTGAAATCAAGATGGCTTACCTATTTTTTTTTTTGACTTTTTTGTTCTGTCAAATGTACGTCATAGCCCATCCTTAGTTTTGAAATTATTGGTTATAATTACAACTCGATACCTCCACGCGTTCGCGTTGAAAGACAGCTGGACTGACGGACGGACGGAAGGACTGACAACAAATTGATCTTAGAAAAATTCAGGTTTTTTTTTTTTTTTTTGGCTTGTACTACTTGTACCCTAAAAAATCGGTTGTCTGTAAAGTCGGTTTACTGACGATAGTTGAACGTGACAACGTCAACAACAACGTCAACAACAACAACAACAACAACAACAATAATAATAATAATAATAATAAGGGGGTGAAGCCGGTCCCTCCTAGTTGGTGTCCCCGGGCAACACTTGGGTGCGCCACCCCACTCTCTTCGGGGTGAGGTACTCACGTGGCTGATTATCGGCTCTTTCTTTCTTTCTTTCTCGTCACTATCTTTTCATCACCTTTTTATTAATCACCCCTTGTTTTTGCATCTTTTTTTGGTTTGGTTTGGTTTGGTTTTGGTTTGTCTAATTTTCACCACCTTTATTTCTTCTCTTCCTATATTTCCTTTTTCGTTAACTCTTCCTATTTTTGTTCTAATATATTAAAAGAAAAATGCGACTACGTAATAGAAATATACTACCCCAGGCGGGTACCGGCGCGAAAAGCAATGGAGAATCCCGCCCCGGGCTTTCGGGCCCGGGCTGTCCCTCGTATTCTGGGGGGGGCATCGTATCGCATCCTACTGCCCAGTCTAGTACTGCTGCAGAGAATACTAATATCCAAACAATAAGCAACACATACTCATATCCTTCATCACCTACCTCATCCGTCAGCTTGTTTCCATCGCTTCACTCTTCACCGCAGTCATACATCCTCAATAACTCATTCTCATCACGATCCACCACATTATCACCATTGTCAGACGATGTTACAGGAAGCAATAGCTACTAATCCGGTGCCCATTCCTGACACCAGTCCGTCTACGAGAAATTCTGAATACATTAATCCGAATATCGTAGATCATAATACTCATACGCAGCCTCATCTCACAAACAATCCAGTAAGAAGTGTTTTGCAGGAAATGCTTCCTCCAACCACTCTCTCTGGAAAAAGTAGACAACGGATGAAATGGACTGATCAAATAAACAGAGAACTTTTCCGTTGCTACTACATTATAACATCATGCGAATCTTACCTCACAGCATTCAGACAATCACTCCATAAAAAATTCACAGAGTCCTACCCTGAACTAAGCCACATATCTGAGCAACGATTAGTAGATCAAATCCGAGTTATACATCGCAATAACAGAATACCAAGTCGTATGACATGAAAGAGACAAGATAAAAAATACAGTAGCGCATACGTTCGATTATTCCAACGACCAGAACAATACAATATGTAGCATAGACACACAGCTTAGCCCCTGCGATATTCTTACCATCCCACATAATGCAACGAACGACCCGAATCTACAACATTCTACAATTCAACCCACAAATAATAATCAACCCATAACTCTATCAAACTCTTCTGCAACTGTAGAAAATCTAATAGCACCAGAGACAAACAACGCTGAAATACTCACAACTGATGCCGATCAAACACAGAATCACAAAATTAGACAAGTATTTACAGAAATGTTAATCAAATACGCCGATACAGATCCAACACTTAGACCGGTAAAACCAAAACTCCAGATTACACGCAACATAATAAAGACGGTAAATTCACTTAACAAGTTAATAGGAGAACATCTAGAAGCGAAAGGAACGCCAGATTTAACGGAAATCCACAGTGCTATTTATTGCGCTGCAATATCAACTACAACTCTACACACTAAACTAAATAACCCCCCTGAAAAAGATATATCAAATAAAACAGGAGACCCGAAAATGCCAAAATGGCAACTACGAATTGAAAATAGAGTCAAGAAACTACGAAAAGAAATTGGACAACTTACACAGTACCTTAAAGGAAATCTTAGCCACACAAAACAACGAACATTAAACCCCAACAATCTCACTGAAAATCAAATAGTAGAATTATTAGATACTCTGAAACAAAAACTGCAAGCACAATCAAAAAGACTCCGCCGACTTAAAATCAGTAACTCTAGAAGAACGGATAATTTATTTTTTACTAACAATCAAAAGCTCTTTTATCAAAATTTAAACTCCGAAAATATTAAAATCATACAACCGCCTAGTACAGATACAATTAAAGACTATTGGGAAAACCTATGGTCCAAACCAGCCCATCACAACGTACACGCTTCATGGCTTGATACCGAAATAAGTGAATGTCACAATATTAATCCAATGCCTGAAGTTATAATAGATGATAACGATGTCACATACGGCATAAAGAAGACTTTGAACTGGAAGGCACCAGGGCCAGATAAAATTCAAAATTATTGGATAAAATATTTTACTTCAACACATCACTACATCGCCAAAGCATTCAATTCAGCCCTTAAGGATCCCAAATTAGTGCCGCTATTTATGATGCAAGGAATAACATATCTAAAGCCTAAAGATAAAAACGATACTAAAAATCCGACTAAATACCGTCCAATCACCTGCCTTCCAACTCTTTACAAACTACTTACGTCAATAATCACACAAAAACTAAATACTCACATTACTGATAATAAAATAATCCCTGAAGAACAAAAAGGCTGCGCTAAAGGATCAATGGGCTGTAAAGAACAACTTATCATCGACGCCCAAATACATAATCAAACTAAAAAAGATCATAAGAACCTTTATTACGCATACATAGATTACCAAAAAGCCTTTGATAGTGTCCCGCATTCTTGGTTGATACATGTACTAAAAATATATAAGATTCATAATAATTTAATTCACTTTCTACAATATATAATGCATAACTGGTCTACTAAACTCAATCTAAGAACAGTCAGTACCACCGTCAGTACTTCATCAATCAAAATTAAGCGTGGCATTTTCCAAGGCGACTCACTTAGCCCCTTATGGTTTTGCTTAGCTTTAAACCCTCTATCTAAAACTCTTAATAGGTCAAACTTAGGATATATTATAGATAAAGTCAATAAAATCAAAATCACTCACCTTCTTTACATGGACGACATAAAACTCTTCGCACCTGACAGGCAACAACTGGAACAACTATTAAAATTAACGGAAAAATTTAGCGCTGATATTTACATGACATTTGGAACTGATAAATGTAAAATTAATTGCATTCTTAAGGGCAAACATACACATACAGAACCACTCAACTTAGAACTACAAGAAGGAACAATAGACAGCATGCAAGCGAAAGACACATATAAGTACCTAGGTTATATACAAAATACAGCTATAGATCATAAAGAAATAAAAAATACATTAAAAAATAAATACAAACAGAGACTAAATAAAATTTTAAAAACGAAATTGTCAGGCAAAAACAAAATTAAAGCTGTAAATACCTATGCGATCCCTATATTAACGTATTCATTTGGAATTATCAGGTGGTCTGACACTGATTTGGAAACCCTCAACACCGCAACCAGAACCGCTTGTTACAAACACAATATTCACCACATCCATTCAGCAGTTGAAAGATTTACAATAAAGAGGAAGCATCCCTGCGTGGTTTTATAGACATAAAAAATCTACATTACACCCAAATAGACCTCCGAAATTATTTCAAGACAAAAGCTAACACAAGCCCACTTCATAAAGCCATTGTAAATTTACCTCATTCTGGAACACCGCTACAGTTAAATAATGACAAATTTAACCCTAAAAATAAAATAATTAATGATGAAAACAAAATAGAAAAATGGAAAAGTAAGGCTCTACATGGTAAATTTCCGTACCAGTTAAGTCAGGACCATATCGATCAAGCCGCGTCATTCAGTTGGTTAACTAAGGGTAACATTTATAGTGAAACAGAAGGGTTCTTAATAGCTATACAGGACCAAATTATCAAAACTCGCAATTACTCAAAATTTATCCTCAAAGAAGCCATAGAAACTGATAAGTGTAGATTATGCCACCAAACCACTGAGACAATAGACTATATTACCGGAGGATGCAGTGCACTAGCAAATAAAGAATATACTCACCGTCACGATAACGTAGCCAAACATATACATCAATTAATAGCAATCAAGTTTAACCTTATAGATACACATACACCGTACTACAAATACAAACCATCTAACGTTCTAGAAAATGACTCCGTAAAACTCTACTGGGATCGCGATATCGTCACAGGCCGTACCATCCTAAGCAATAGACCAGACATAACCCTCACAATTAAATCTGAAAAAACCTTATAGACATCGCCGTTCCAAACACCAACAACCTGAAACAGAAACACACAGAAAAAATCCAAAAATACATACCGCTTGCAGATGAGATCAAACAAATGTGGCATCAAAGCACAGTAAAAATAATCCCGATAGTCATCTCCTCAACGGGCGTTATTCCAAAAACGCTTGCCGTTGCACTTAAATCCCTTAACCTTCACAAAAACACGTATATACAGTTACAAAAGTCAATCGTTATAGATACCTGCTCTATAGTCCGCCGCTTCCTTAATTCATCTTCATCCTTCCCTACAACTCACACCAATTAAACTTCTTTCACGCTACATGAACAGGATACTTGGCAATCGCCCGTATCTGCTTCTTTCTACCGGTTAAGCCGAGACAAATATATGTTAAATAATAATAATAATAATAATAATAATATATGCTAAAAAATAATAATAAAATGCGAGGTAACGCTGGTACTTGGTAACGGTAACAGGTAACGGTACTTGTTAACGCAGGAGTCCCGGTTTTTTGTGCGTGCAGCCGGAGTTTAAGACGTTATCACGTCAAAAAGGATTAATTTGTATTTAGGACATTTTACTAGACGGGAAGAAAAATTGTAGCTTAGCAAGATGCTGAGCAAAACCTGCGACGTTTATTGCGCACATAATATGACTTGGTACTAGAGGTGTAAAAGTAACGAAATAAAGCGTACCCGTATGTATTCGTTACTATAACAATTAGTACTCGTTACTATAGTATCGGTACGTTAATCGTTACTTCTGAATTCTGATACCTCCTAACATGCTATGTTATGTTAGACAACGACTCAAGTCGTATTGCGTACGCGTATATAATAGTAAGCCTATGATGTCGCGGTGTCGCAACATTCGTAATTTGTAGAAAACATACTTATACATTACATATCAAGCTACTGAAGGTGCATTTTTTCACTTTTCCGTATTTTGAACCAGACTTGTAATATTCTAAATATTTTTTACTTAATAGGTAAAATGTAGAACTACTGACAAGTGACCTGTTGACGGAATCTACTGAATTTGCCGTGGATTCACTATTTTGAAAATTTGAACCTTCAGCTTGTGATATAACATCGTAATCAAATATGTATCAATTATAATGAAATTTCCTATTCAGTGTTTGGAACGTACGTTTTTAAATCCAACGAATATGCTCGCGCATGCGTAAAACATACGATCAGCAAATGTTTCAATACACGCATCAACACTACTTGTGTGAACTGATTCAGTGTAGGTACCCATACTACGAAAAATGCGAGTAACGAAATGTATTTGTGTGTAACGTTTCGTTACTCGGTACTAGATGGCGCACCCGTTAATAGTACCGAATACATCTGGATGTATGCAACAATAACATAAATATAAAACATAAATACAATGCAACAGAATAATCATATTAATTAATTGAGTAATAAAACAGTATATAAATATTTTTCCAACTCTATTCAATTAATCCAAACTATTATCATAATGTGGTACCGCAATATAAAATTTCGCTCACGTGACATTTCTCACAATTTAATTATTTGAACCCGAGCCAAGGTTTATTTTATAGGACATAAAGTAACTTAGTGCGTAGACATTTTAAATTGTGATAATAAAATTTTGTTAACATACTCTCTGATAATATTTAAAACAGTTATATTTGTGGCTAGTGGGTGAAATTTTATAAATAAACAGGTAATAAAATGCGAAAGAAAATGTGTTGTGAAGTTACAATAATATGAACAGGTTAAAATAATATTTGGAATAGATATTTTTATAATATGAAATAATAATAATACTTTACTTAAGAATAAAAGTAATTCAATATATTATTCAATAACAATGTAGTGGTGGTCGAAATTCGTCCATTATAATTTATATAATGTTTGAAATTAATATTATGGGTTCTTTTGCCTCTTAGATAGAAGAAAAATATGTAAATTTTGTGACAGATTGACAAACGTCAACGCACAACAAAATTGTATCAATCAAACGCATGGTAGTGTGTGTTAATAATAATATTCTAAGGTAATTTGTGCTGTTATTGTTTTTATGTATAATTTTTATTTATGTATATTTTATGTATTTCTAAGCATTTTATAAATAGTTACAAGATTTATGCACACCTTCCTCCACCTAAAATTTAACTGTGCCAAGTATCACACACTGTTCGCACAATTCTCGTAAAACTGTACTGAAAATTTTTGCTATATATAAGGTTTGGTAAAATCAACTGCGGATATATTGGGTATATGGTCGGTAAGTACCTGGCACAGGCGAAGCGTGCATACAAGCCGGATTCCCTTATGTATATTATGTAATATATAATTTTTTTTAATACGGTTTATATATAAAACTAAAACAATATTTTGGGCCCAATGCACCAAAAAAATTGTGCTAATACTATGCGACAAACCAATTCCGTTTTTAAATAAATTAATATATATTAAATAATAGATTTCAAGTACTATTCATAAGGGAATGCTCTTTATTTTTTACATATAAATCATATCTTTGCTCGGAGTTATGAAAAATGTAAAAATTAAAAAGAAAAACAAAAATAATTATTCTAACTGGAATTCGAACCCACTACAATCCGAATTTTCGAACAAAGCCAAATTTATACATACGCATACCAAACTGCTACTCGGACTGACATAATAGAGTCGAAATTATTGATATATATATATATATATATATATATATATATATGACTTAGACTGAACCAATATAGGATTAACATTTATAAACATCGCTATGGTCCCATAAATAAACAATGTAAAAATTAGAAGTCAAGTGGGTAAGAAAAACACAATTCATTACATTGCATTACATAATCCTATGCGAGTTACGACTCACATGGGATTTTATTATTTATATCGCGTCTTTAATAATTATCTACACACTATAATATATTACTACAATTTATCAATATTAATCTATATTTTGCATAAAATATAGGTATGTTAGTCCTTACTCTCTTAAATACTGTACTTATCTTAGAAAAGCAAGCATTTTAAAAAAGCTATTTTTCATGATACTGCCAGTAAAAAATACTCGAAGGTTAAGTCCTTTTTTTTAAAATATTTTCAATCACAAAATAAATGCTCTTCGTAGCCAACCTGGCTACTAATAAATTCCTTTATCAAGCTGGTCTATTGTGCGAGTGTTGTATAAATTTCAGATGTCACGCGTGATTTGTACGGCGATGTATTGAAAATGATGCTTACTGATGTCTTATTGTTGTAAATAATTTATTGGTTCTAAAATAAATGTTTGTTTAGACGTTTCCACGGCTTTTCTAGCAAAATGAAAGAGAAGCATAGTTAAATGTACGTTTTTTCGGGCAATATTGGTAATGAACTTTTTGCTTAAACTACTTCTTTTATTATGATCGTTCAATACACACCACAAAATTACTGTAAAAATCCACTAAACACTTCCGTGAATTTTACATGTTTAGCGTAGCACCGAGTGTCGTTCAGTTTAAACTTCTAATGCCCGGTTTTTGAATATTTTTAACAAGAGTTTATCTATTCAATGGCGCTTTTGATTGACGCAAACGCGTTATATTGGATAACTTTTTTGATTGTAAAAGCGTTATTGAATCGATCGATAAACTTTCGATAAAAACTTTAGAAACCGGACTTAAGATACACAAGTAATTTGTATGAAATGCAATAAGTATCTTGTACCTTCATTTCAGTATTGAATACCAAGGACAAGGTAAATTATCTTAGGGATAAGAGTATTTTTAAGTGGTCATAGGTCACATCGATAAAACACCAATTGTATAATATATAAACAGGTTGTTTTTTTTTTTTTTTAATAAGCGAGTTTCTTTTACATCCGATACAATCTTGCATTATATTATTGTATTAAGGACAAATCAGGGCCTATATATGGTTTAAAATGTATCCAACGTAACTTGTCCCCATTGGGGCCAACACGACCTGTCATCTAAGGTCCGCGAAACTAGCTGCGCGCGTAACATAACAAGATAAATCAATGTGAGTTTACTTTTATAAAGAAGGTTTATGCAAAATGTTCTTACGGGCTCATTCTTACTTTCGGTATCATTACGCTTGTATTAGGTCATTACATAATATGAAATTGGCGTTTTGTAAAGGAGGAACATAAAGTCGATTTTTTTAACATAATATATTTATTTCCGTACAGAATAGAGCTCCGTGGCCTAGTGAATAGACCGTTTGATTCGCACTCGAGAGAGTGCAGGTTCGATTCCCAGGTTGTGGCGTGTACCAATGAGACTTTTTCAGATCTCAAGTACATTATACGAACGCCCTAACGGTGAAGGAAAACATCGTGAGGAAATCCCGCACATGGTTGGCCCCAGACGTATTGACCAGTCAGTCCAGAGGAATGGCTATGCTGTGAGAATGCCGTATGCGCTTGGGCAACCATACGACATTTAAAAAAACCAACTGTCCCAGGCACAACAGTATTTTAAGAGTGGTTAGTTCACTCGGAGAATACTGTATAAATAATCTAATAACGGATGAAAAGGCCTATGTTTAGTTTTGAGTAATATATTTATTTAATCAAAGTATTATACCTTTGCTATCTATGCACTTTTTCCATCTCATACTGTTATCATACTCATACTGTTCATTGATTTCTTTACTAAAAAAACATTCGGACAGGAATCAATAAAATCTTTGAAGGCGCGTTGGACTGTCCCATAGGAGTTGAATTTTTTCCCTTGCAAGAAGTTATCCAAATTTCGAAATTTTGGTATCCGGCCGTCCACGGGGCTTGTTCTGCAGGTCGAAATTTCCAGAACGAAAACGTTGGAACCAAAAACGCACTGTGTTTTCTTTTGCGATACCGCCGCCATACACATCATTAATCCTTCGAGCCGTTTCTGCAGCACTGGTGCCACGGTGGAACTCGTACTCGAAAATAATACGATATTTCAAGTTTTCCATTTTGTAAACAGAGTGACGCAAAAAAAAAACCAAAAGAGCAAAAATAAATGAATTGCGGTTTTCGAAACACAAATGCATGAGTAAATAGCATAAATTTGAAATTGTAATTCCTAACCAAAGAAGATATATTTGAGATCAAAGTGGCCAGAATGAAAAAACGCCAATTTCATATGTAAGGACCTAATATATTATGTGCTTAGTGATTATACTATGGCTATGTCTACCAACAATTTACACAGCGAATTCTTGACGGGCATCAGTAAATTCCTTACATTTCACCAATTTTCGTCGGCATGCACGTCGGAGCGCAATAAATGTGATATTTCCAGCCGCGTAGGTGTTAAATATGACAAAAATGTTGTTGCTCACGTAAACACTAGTGGCAAAATTATTTCTGACGTTCTATAAACGTAATATAGTAAAATAACTATTTATTTATATTTAGGGGAATTAGAATCGTTTTCCCTGTACCTAGGCTAGCTGTCTCCCGCTTTGCTCGGGGAGGGACTACTGGACTACTCCTTCTATCTTTCTTTTGGTTACTTTCGTTGCGGGTGCCAAGACACATTAGCATATCCCTCGGGAACCCATAAGAGCAAATGGTTTTTTGTGGTTGGTTACCGCTGCCGATCCTGGCTACACAGGAGTTACAGTGCCATGTGTGGTGGGCCACAGAAGCCAGGGGCCCGAAATCACAGGCAGTTATGGTCTCAGTTTAACAGAATGACAAGGCAACACTGTGACTTGAGAGCCTCTTCAATTTAGTTACATCTAGGTAATCGG
Organism: Phengaris arion; assembly: GCA_963565745.1. Taxonomy (NCBI): domain Eukaryota; kingdom Metazoa; phylum Arthropoda; class Insecta; order Lepidoptera; family Lycaenidae; genus Phengaris; species Phengaris arion. The sequence goes on along the minus strand of OY751439.1, from coordinate 7,964,119 downwards.
CCATAAGTGTTTCAGTTACGTTTAGCGTTATAAATTGTTCCTGGTTATATTTATTTACATTACGGTCAGTGTGGTCAGTTACCGCGACGAAACGTGACGCTACGCGGCGCTGCATTTTTATGATAGCTATAAAAAATTGTACTTTATTCACTACACAAGAAGATACATGTTTCATATGACATCAGTTATACAAGCGCACATGCGCTTATCAATCTAACATTCGAACTCTTACAATGAAACGATTATCTTCTTGTGTAATTAATAAAGTTCAACTTTGAAAATCTTAAAAATGCAGCGCCATGTCACGTATCGTTTGGCTTCGGTGTGAATTGACCCTTGTTTTCATTGTGTTGTTCAAGACGTTTCGATCACTATATTTTACTATGTGAGTACGATACGCCGTTGATTCAAAGATGAAATCTACATCACCCGACCGTCTGCCAAGAAAGTCAAGGCAATTGCTATTCTATAAGTGTTCCTATTAAAAGTAATATCTGTACCTGTCTAATTTAGGACCAAAACAAAAAAGTATAGAAAATTTGTCAACAAGTTTTAGTTATTAAGTCTACGTAATGTTTATTACTATACCTATTTGTGTTGAGCGCCATTTCTTCTAAAGCAAATATTCTAATTTTAAAGACATTTATGTAACGCTTATGGGTTATTAATTAAGTTCCGCGTTTTATACTGTTGTTAAATTAGGTAATGATGACGTGTTAGTAATGCTGTCTATTATTTCTGTGACAGTATAGAAATACCTGTGACGATACATGAATTATGATATGCAGTATATTCTTTTTCATATTACATAGCCCGAAAGAAATGGATTGCCCTGCCCTGCTCATGTCTTTTAGTGAAAAAAGTTTTTATCACTTGTTTTGCCCACTATTCGTGCAGACTAAGAAATTGTCGTCCTTCGATAAACAAACTAGTATCATCATTATCGTCACCATTAAAAGACTGTTCAGTTTACGTACTCAACTATTTAGTAATCTGTGGTTCAGTTAAGGAAATGGGATATTAAAACGCTTGATATTTAACTGATGTAAAATATATGGTTTTGTGTAAAATTATGCCAATGTAATGCTTTTGGACAGAAAATTCGCGGGTATGTAAGGAATTTAGCAAGTATAAACTTTTCCATTAACAGGTACGATAATTACGTACGACATTCACTATATTATACACCACAATCGTCTCACTGAAATGAACACGTAGAATTTTTATCAGGTCATATTCTGGTATAGGTGTAGCCGGCGATATAGTGCGTTTGAGGTTTAGTGGTCGTAAATCTGCCTCCGAAAGCCGTGAAGATTGCTTGCCTCGTAAATTAAAAGCATTTGTTTGTCAGTCTACCCATCCTTCTTCGCAGGGATTAATTACTTTTAGTGTACAAAACCTACTTACATTTTGTATTGACTAGTCGAAAATTATTTCAAACTTCGTTGGCAAATTTAGGTATCTATGAAGAGAAAATAAGGGATTATTCTTCTATTAAGTGTCTTCTAAGATAGCTTATTGGGAAGTTTTGTCGCTGCTTTATTAATTGAGTTAAAGCACATAATTAGCTACAAGGTGTATATTTAACTGAATTAAATATGTAAACACATTAGGCTACAATATTACTTAAGTAATGCCAGTTTGAAGAAATAAAATCTGCGTAATTTACAGAAAAATAACATGATTCACATTTCTTGACAACTTTAACTACGCATCGTACTGCCATAGAACACGCCGACTTTGAAGATCACGCGCCCGCCACGCTCGTATAGGCCGCGCGGTTAGAAATTGAATTTAAGTATATTTTAGGATAATCTGGTAAACTTTAAAGGCCACATATTATATATTTTTGGAACGAGAATCGAATACTGATTACGCTTCTAGGGATATTTTTGTTTTAAAGACATCGTGTATAGTCGCTTAATTTGTAAGCAGTATATAAAAAAATAATAAAACTGATTTGAAATATATTAATTATAAAATATATATATATATATATTGTTATTACACAGCAGATTAATTTTTAAAACAATTAAGGACTTGGCGAGACTGCTGTCCTTTTGTTTTCTCAATCCTGACAATGTTTTTCCTTTACAAGTCAACACCTAGGGATTTTATTTTTAGTTGGTCCTAAGAAAAGTAATTAAAACAAGGTGAAATGTGTACATTACGGGGAAGTCCATTAAAGTCATTATGTGGACATCAACCACCCCTTAATGGTGCACAAACTAAAAGGATTTCGTTGTGGAAACTACTGCACTAGTTAAATCTATTTCTAAATTTAAATTTAGAGCATTAAACGTTGCATATTTGTGATACCCAAATTTTTGTGATGCTTGCAACAGTACCCCCAGTAATTAGCAATTTTCAAACTCCCGAAACTTACAAGATAATATCCTTATCGTTAATCGTTAAGAAACTATATATTATTATTTTTAATTGAAAATATAACTAAACACTACTATCCAGATAAGCACAAGTTTCGCAAAAATATTTTGCATGCTCCAAATATACGGGTAAAAAATTACGCTAACATACGGATTCTACAGTGATCAGTTACTTGTTCTGGACTGGATTCACTAAAGAAATCAGTTACTACCTACTCTATCATCGCACCGATACCTCAACTCTTGCACATACTAAAAATATCTATTTTAGTCAAATTTAAGTCCTTTTTAGTTTATCCAACAGCCAACAATATCAATAAATGAATAAATAACAAACGTATTCTATTAAATCATTACAATAAACTAATAGTAATTGAAAAAATAATAATAAAGCCGTTGATAAACCAAAAAATGTATGCTAAGATAATTAGCCAAAAAAGGGACGTTTGCTATGTGGCGGGGTATAACATACCCGAAATGGGTTTGCACCCGATTATCCCAGCTTGTGTCCCGAGCCACTCTTAGATCACGCCACCTACCCCTCCAGGATGCCATATACCCCTACCTCCAGCTACTGAGCAAACTAGAGTTGCCAGGCGAGCATTTAAAAAAATACACATTTTTTAAGTTTACTCGGGTATGACATACCCGACCTCACTCACGGCGGGATAAATCATATTTTATTTAAGTTTTTATTAAGTATAAAGTTACATTTAACTTTTTAATTTTAAAGCTTTCTTAAAATAGAATTTTATTGAGGAAAGGTAAATGAACGTCTAAAAGCCCTCTAGCCTCTTCTAACGTAATACATTATTGTTGAAATAGGATAATTTTGTATAGTATTTATTTATTACTGTTGCATGTCAATGTCATGTTGACAGATGTCACGAGTAAAGCCTATTTACTTAGTAATATTTCATATAAGTAAAAGGCTATTCTCAGTGTAGACTGTAGACGTAATTGTGTTAGACATATCTCATATGTAATACGTATCTGTGTTAAGCACCAATAAAGGAGAATATAAGAATTGATGCTGTATTATTATCATCACCACAACAAGCGCAAGAAGGACTTACATATCAAGAGGTCGTAGCTCGCTACAATTACGTACTAGTTGAAAACCCTCAATTGTGTTTTTAGGCTAGTGTAATGATGATCTCGTAGGTAGCGCAAGTAATTTACGTGCGTTAAAACGTTTTTGTCATAACTACAATTGGAAAGTAATTAGCCGTTTTAATAAAAGTCATTTAAATTATTAGTAGGTACATAATACATAACATCAATTTCGTTAAGTAGGTCTAATAACTTATATTATACCAATATAGTCAATACAAAATGTAAGTAGGTAGGTAGGTCTACAGCTCGTGATACACCATAATATATTATATGCTACAATATGTATGTTGACAAAAAAAATATTTTTCGTCTATTTAAACAAGACAACATGATAATTCTAGTGTACGTGAGGGTGTTTCTATTAACTCGTGCATTGACGTCACAGATGACAGTGACATTATACGTCAGTCAGTCATCATGTAACCGTTGGACTTGCGGGTGTGGCGGAGTGTTGACGAGCTAATACAGGAGTATATCGTACGATTAGTCAAATCGTACATCTGGCGACGACGGAAAAAAGGTCCGTGAAATATAAAATATCAAAAAGAACATCGTATCTTACAAATCCGCTTCAAAAATAACAAAGAGAGGTAACGAAGGAACCAGTCAGTTGTAAGCGCAGTCAATCTCGTAGATTGTTTATAACAAAGAATATCTTATTGCCTATGTAGGCATACCTATAGCAGAATGTAGCACGCAGATGGCGCATCGGTTATTGTTTAAAATTTATCACCTAAACTAGACCACCACTTTGCTTATTATCTTCATATTGTTATTTCTTCTTCGCTCGGAGAATTCTGTATAAATCATCCAATAAGGAATGAAAAAAGCCCAAGCTAAGTTTTTATAGTCCCAATCTTTAATATTTAGATATAAAACTTAAACTTCAGGTAAGTTTAAGGTTTCCAATGTCAGTGTTGACCGATAGTCAACACTGATCTGATAAAAGGTAGGTAGTGATATTTCCAATTTAGCAATATAATCTATCTGATTATTCTTAGGATATATTCTAATATTCATATTCAATTGTGATCATGCTCGTAACGTATATTCTCATAACAAACAAAATAGCAATGGAAATAATCTCAGTATCTGCGGCCGCATATTACATTATGTTTTGAAAAAAAAAAAACAACAACATCAACAAGACGTGAAGTATGCTGTTAGGTACAACTCAACTAAAATGTACTCGTATATTATCAAAATCAATCAGTCAATATCTTACATGATGTGCGTAGGTACTTATTTTGAGTGAAATAAATAACGAGGGTGCACTTCACAATTTGACAATGAATATACCTACTAAGATAAGAATGTTCTGTTAATACACGTACATTGTTTTATCATACTAGGTATGTATTATGTAAAATATAGTACATAATACTATATAATAGTATTTTTACATAATAATTTTGATAGATAATTATTGTTAAAAAGTTCAAATGTCGCATTTGATATCTATATTAATAAAAATATTACATTGCTTCACTGCATCATAATATCCATAACATTTTTGAATTATATTGTCACCTATTTTGTGACTTACAATATGTTACAATAAATCATATTTTACCCACTGGGGCATGATTCAGTAGTAGGAAATTCACTGAGATTATAATTTCATTTGAACTTAATATAATATGAGCACATCATAGCTTGTAGGTACGCCAGTGGCAAACGTGCAAGTGTAAATGCTTGCGCGGAGCTTAAAAGGCGGTGCTCCGAGAGTGCATGCTTTGATGTGTGTATATTATGTTGATGTGTGTATGACACGCACTGCAGGGTAAGCGGGCAGTTTATCCGGGCGTTATTTATAAATCTGAGTTTACTGTATAAGAGAATAGCTACAATTCGACTTACCAAATGAGTGACGTCATGAATGTGACATAAAGGTTTTACCAGTTCATCCAACCAATCATTAAATTGATAACGCCATAAAATGTATAAAAGCAGTATAGGTGATCATTAAATTGATTACGTCACAAAAAGTTATATTATAGCAGTACTAGCTTTTGCCCGCAGCTTCGCCCGCGTAGGAGTGTTCGTGGCAAAAAACATCTATAGCAAATATACCTGCAATATAGTAATAGCACAGACTAAAAATATATACTTAATAATAAATTTTCACACGTACTTTTTAATTTAAAGATATCTCCTAGATAAGGATTAGGTAATATTGAATCCGTCTAAATAGTTTCAGAAAATACCACATTATTTCTGATATTTTTTTAAAACTTAGAATGGGTATAGTAACCTATCCCTAAAATACAGACATATATGCCATCGCGGAGTTTTTGTAGACCTAAAAAAGAGAAACAATCCCACCATACATTCAAAGTCAAAGTCATTTATTTTTTTTAAATAGGTATTTTTATACACTTTCTGAAAGACGGTCTACATGATGCCTACCACCGGTTCGATAACTACTTCGTTCGGGACTAGCCCGGCGAGAAGAAACGGCGTAAGAAACTCGCGCGGGGCCATTTTTATCAAAAAGATGGAAAATTGTTCTTTTAAAAATATAAACAAGGCATATATAAATAACAATGTCATAACATTGACTAAAATTACATAACAAGAGTACAATAATATATGTAATTTAGAAGTAGCCTTGCAGGGGGCCACCTCATTCCCAAGGTGTGCTATCATTCATAAAATCATTAACTTAATAATAGGCTTTAGCACACAAACGTTCTTTAACATGTTTTGTTGCTTATCTCCATCAGGTTAGGTTAAGTAGCGTTTTCGATAAAATTTCCCAGACGGCTTGATTTTTTCCGACATCTTTATAAAGCAAACAATTTCCATGCAACCTTAGCAAATTATTATCGACCTAAACCTTCCTAAGAAACCACTCTGTCGGTAAATGTAAACGGCATGAAAATCCTTTTAGTAGTTTTTGAGATTATCGCGAACATACAGACGGACAGAGTCGGCACTTAAGTATCCTATGTCCGTCTCCTGGTTCTAAGCTACCTCCCCACTAATTTACAGCCAAATCGGTTCCTTTTCTTTTGATTTCTTCAGAGTTATAAATAGTGTAACTAACACGACTTTCTTTTATACATCCTTTCATATGGAATTGGCATTTTGTCGTACTGGCCACTTTGATCTCAAATATTATTTGGTTAGTAATTCCCCTTTAAAATTTATACCGCTATTTACTCATGCATTTGTGTTTCGAAAACTGTAATTCATTTGTTTTATCCTCTTTTGGTTTATTCTTTGCGTCACTTCGTTTACAAAATGGAAAACTTTAAATATCATTATTATTTTCGAGTACGAGTTCCACCATGGCACCAGTGCTGAAGAAACGGCTCAAAGGATTAATGATGTGTATGTCGGCGGTGTCGCAAAAGAAAACACAGTGCTCTTTTGCTTCCAACGTTTTCGTTCTGGAAATTTCGACCTGCAGAACAAGCCCCATAGACGGCCGGAGACCAAAGTTGATAATGAAGAATTGGAGGCTATCGTCTATTTGTATTGTCTATTGGTATTATTGAAGCGGATCCATCGCAAACCACGTCCGAGTTAGCTGCAGGCTGCGGTGTTACTGATAAAACTGTTCCACTTGAAGCAAATTGGGAAGGTAAAAAGCTTGAAAGGTGGGTTGATTGAGTGCAGCAAACCGACAAACGCGCGTCGACTGCTGCGTTACATTACTCAACCGGCACAATAGTGAAGGGTTTTTAAATCGAATCATTACCTGCGATGAAACGTGGATCCTGTACGATAATCTGAAACGCTCATCGCAATGACTGAATCCTGGCGAACCAGTCAAAGCCTGCCCCAAGCGAAAATTTACTCAAAAAAGTTACTTGTGAGCGTTTGGTAGACTAGTGCCGCTGTCGTTCACTACAGCCTTCTTAAATCTGGCCAGACGATTACGGCAGATATCTATTGCCAGCAACTGCAAATCATGATGGAAAATCTAGCTGCTAAATAACCGAGGTTGGTCATTCGCTCTAGGCCACTGCTGCTTCTACTGGATAACGCTAGACCACACACTGCACAACAGACGGCTACCAACTTAGAGGAGCTTGAATCGGAATGTCTAAGACATCCACCGTACTCCCCGGGCCTTGCTCCAACAGATTACAATTTTTCGAAATTCTGATAACTTCTTGCAAGGCAAAAAATTCAACTCCGATGGGGTAGTCCAAAACGCCTTCAAAGATTTTATTGATTCCTGTCTGAATGTTTTTTTTAGTAAAGGAATCAATGAACTACCTAGGAGATGGCAAACGTGCATAGATAACAATGGTATATACTTTGATTAAATAAATATATTATGTTTAAAAAAAATCGGATTTATGTTCCTCCTTTACAAAACGCCAATTTCATATGTAATGACCTAATATATAGACAATGCTGGTAGGTAGGTAATTAAGGAGTTTTCCAAGGAAAATCAAGGTGAGTTTTTCATCAAATGACCAAGAACAAAATATAAAAATATAATTTCGAATTCTAATCAGATTTATTTTTCAACAGATGACAATAATATGACGTATCAAAACAAAATAAAACTAATGGGTCCTACTCACAGGCAATCGATTGTTACGATCAAATTGGAATATAGTTCGTAAAGGTAAATTGTTAACAACGAACGCTTTAGTTGTTACGATAATTTATAGACTGAGATCCCACGCCAGCCTGACTACACTTATCACTTACACTCTTACTGATAAATTAAATTTCATTTTGTAGTATAAGTGTGTATAATGAATATACCTATGCATAGTTCATACCCTCTATTTTCTGCGGTGGGCGCCAAAAGTACGAAAAAAATTTACCTGTATATGAAAAGTTTAGTTAGGTGGGCCTCGGATCTCAGGCTATATTCATCATTCATCTAAAGCGATTTACTTGCAACTATGAATCCAGTAAATGTTTAAATTGTAAAGACTAAATCGATCGATCGCTTGTAAGTGAGCTTTAAATCAAAAGCAGTAAGGAGTATTGATATCGAATTTAATGCAAATCGCTCCCAAACCACTTTTTTCCCTTTTTAACCCCGTTAGAGGACGAATTTCAATAAACTATGATACACATATTCATTCGATTCTATTACAGAATGTTAGTGCAAAATATATAGTAGATTGGACCAAGGAATCACGTTGCCCCATAAAAACTTCCCCCCCCCCCCTTTCACCCCCTTAGGAGTCGAATTTTGGAAAGTACTTCTTATCGGATGCCTACGAATTACAAAGAGCATGCTTTGCAAGTTTCAGGTCTCTACGATACGTGGTTTGGCTGTGCGTTGATCCGTCAGTCAGTCATTCAGGACAAAGGATTTTACATGTATAGATAACTGATCATTAAATTGCTAATATTATGAAAGTTACATACCAGCACAGTGCATCATGAAATAATTGATGACGGTTTAAAAAAAAGTATAAAAGCAGCATAGCTGATCATTAAATTGACAACGTTATGAAAGTTACATACCAGTACAGCGCATCATTAAATAGATGACGGATTGATGAAATGAATAAAAGCAGCATAGCTGATCATTAAATTGAAAACGTCACAAAAGTGACATAAAAGCAGTATAGCTGATCAATAAATTGATAACGTCACAAAAGTGGCATAAAAGCAGTTTAGCTTATCATTAAATTGATAACGTCACAAAAGTGACATAAAAGTAGTACTTGTTATAAAAGTGACATAAAATCAGCATAACAGCTGATCATTAATAGTATAGTTTACTAAATGATAATATTATTATGCTGTGTATTATTAAAGGATGTCAGTGTGTATAATATGCTTATTTATGATGACATTAATACTATAACTTGATACAATATTATGTACGTTCTTAAGTCTTTTGCTACACCTAACCTAATACACATAATGAAAAAAATAAATAAATGTTGCTACATTTTGATTGCTCGAACTCGCAAGAAGTGTTTTATAATATCGCCTAATAAAATTGATTCGTATTTTGCATCAGAACAGGGTCCAGTTTGTGGTACATCTAGTTAAGCAACATAACAAACCATTATGCAAATGAGTAGAAGCGAAGATGCTGTGAATAGGAGATTCACTTACATTAGATAAAGTCGAGTTCAGTAAACAAGACAAAAAAAAAAAAAATTAAACAAACATTGTAAGGTTCGTCATTTTGTCATATTTGTCATAGGCTTGAATAATAATAAATCTGACAAATTTCCCAAGTAACGGGGTAGTGTCGATGGTTGTCTATTCATATTATGTGAGACGCTAGATTACAATCGCACGGACTACATACCATACCACTGTCCATACTTTGAGTTGAGTGATTTATTTCCGAGGAAATTAGGAATATTTTAAGGAACGAAGTTCCTTATGGCGCGTTGCGAATTGTATTGGGGCTGGACGGATTATTAGGCACGACACTTTTTGCCACTCTAAATCACAATGTAATAACGACTAATAAGAATGATACAAAAAACGACCTTATCACAACAACTTGACAATAATGTAAAATTTTGCAATTACACATTGTGACTGTTATGACTGTTACATATTGTGACTAGCTAGCCGGGCCTTAGGTAGGCGAGCGGTGGGACGGAAGGGCTCTTGATGTTATTACTCAGTACGGAGCCGGACTTCGCGGCGGCAACACTGCGAGCAGCAAGCAACTTGCCCCCTCACCCCTGTCCCTACCTAAGGCGCGGCCAACTAGTTCCGCGCGCACCATATATACTTAGTTCAACTATTTGTTTTGTATAATATAATATATTATATCTATACAGATAAACAAAATTGAAGTGTCTGTTTGTAATTTAAAATTAACAGCTTTTATTTTCACTTAATGCATTTAAAAGTATGATCGGTACTTATAATAAAATATAAATTGTTAACATTTTTCTGTCCATCTATCAGTCTGTGTGTTTGTTCCGGGTAATCTCTTTATATATATATTTCTTCCAAAATAGGCTTCAATTCTTAATTATCAACTTATATTTATATTATAATATATATATATATATATATATATATATATATATATATATATATATATATATATATATATATATATATATATATATATATATATATATATATATATATATATATATTATAATATAAATATAAGTTGATAATTAAGAATTGGAACAAACACACAGACTGATAGATGGACAGAAAAATGTTAACAATTTATATTTTATTATAAGTACCGATCATACTTTTAAATGCATTAAGTGAAAATAAAAGCTGTTAATTTTAAATTACAAACAGACACTTCAATTTTGTTGACAAAATGACACTTTCAGTACAGTTTTAGAGAATTATGCTAACGGAGGAGTATGGCCGGTATAATTTGGCCGGTACAATAAGTTTATGTGGAGGAAGGTGTGAATAAATCTAATATTATTTTAAATAATGCTTGGAAGTACATACAATTAAGGAAAATAACAACAACACACACTACCTCAGATAATTACTAACACAGACTACCGTGCGTTTGATAGATCCGATTTTGTTACACATTGATGTTTGTCAATCTGCCACAAATCCATAGAGAAAATAAATTACTCTATACACAAGTCACAATAATTATATAACGATTCAACGACATGGCAACCTCTAGTATGATTAATTATTGTCTCTCGTGGTTATTGCTTCAATAATATCTTCATCATTAACAGTCTCCGTGGTCCAGTGCTTTAGAGCTTGGCTCTCGACTCGGAGGTGGTGGGTTCTATTCCCATGTTAGAACAACAAAAATATATGTTTCCAAATTTGGTTAGGACGATGCAGCCTGATAATCTGATTGTCTGACAAGAAAGGTGATCCATGCATCGGATAGGCACGTAAAATGTCGGTCTTGCGACAGTCGTGAAGGTTGTCTGGGTTACGAGAGTAAAAGAAGAGAGAGTGCCCTTGTGCATTACTTGGGCGCTATAAAATAACTCCTACATGACTGGCCTGGTTCCAATGAAACCGGCCACCGTTACCAAAATCGGCGTGGGAAGCTGAGGCAAGTACGCTTGATGACTTTTGCAAGCGAAAGTCATGGAGGAGGGAAAGAAACAAAGAAACAAACAAGATGGTTTAGAGTTTCGTTGCAATTGAGTAAAGGATGAGTTGAAGGATTATTTCAGAAAGTTTTGTAGATGTAAGCTACCTTTGAGAAAGGAAATGATATAAATAGTTGTAGGACGGAAAACAAGACTTAAGGCAAAAAAGAAACTAAGAGACAGAAATAAAAGAATTAAAATGTGATATAAGTTGGGGGACTCAGAGTGTGAAGGTAATTTTAATTGATAATAAAGCATGGTATACCAATACTATCCATAATGTGTTATAAGTTGGAATAAGGCATTCAGATGACAAACAGACTATGTGTATAAGGAATTCAAAGACTTTTTCCATAGTTGTAAAATATCCAAATCGACATACTAAACACACGATTTCTCAACCACTACAGAATATCTACACCGGTTGAAGGAAGAGTATGCAACAAGATCAGAGTTATTAGACTAAAGTATGCTCTCTTAGTACAAGCTCCAAATACACTAAAGGCGAGAATCACCAAACGCAACGGCCGACGGGGTTAGACATAGACATCAATGGAAACTTTCCTTAGTGGAGTTTTCATGTTAATTGGGGCGGATTAAGTGAGTCGATACGGGAAGTAAATAATACCGTACGATTTCCAGTTTACACATAATACAAAATCTAATATAGTAATGCAGTCGTTAAGGAAGTACATCGAAGATAACTGTGGAGTTGGAACAACAAGTTGGAAGAAAATAACTCTTTTCTACAGTACCCTGTTAGACACAGAAATAGGGAGGTTGAGTGTCAGAATTTACGATAACTTAAATTTTTGATAAGGAGAAGGAAAGCAAAAGGGTTCGATGTAGGGCCGAGGGATAAGATGTACCCAATGTAAAAATGTGAATCTTTATAAAGAAAGATGTAATAAAGTTAAGCATGATTTTGGTTCTTGAATCTGGAAAGAATAGACGTTGAGATATAGAAGTTTCGAATAATTCAAAAGAAAAAAAAGAACTAAGACAAAGTGTAGCACACTTTAAAAAAAAAAGGTTTGAGATACATAGGAAGGTTTTGGAGGACAAAAAGAGGAAGGTACAACACACGTCGGATCAAAGGGTAAATAAGGAAGAAAGACAAAGAGTAAAGTCGTGGAAATAATAAGGAAGGTGAATGTATTGATTTAAACTGAAAGCAGATTAATTCTTTTTTTAATTATTAATCAAATGCTAAGAATTGCGGAATAAACAAGTGTAACTAATAAAGACTTTACAAGATTGATATAGGGAATTATTGTTAATAATTTAACTATGACTGAATGCAAGTAGAATTTATACACAAAATAAATTAAAATAGAGGAAGGGATGTAGTGTGCGTGAGGGTATTTGTATTCACAGATGACAATGACATTAGTCGTCAGTTAGTCATCATGTAACCGTTGGACTTGCGGGTGTGACGGAGTGTTGACGAGCTTATACAGTATATTACGAGCTAATATCCTACGATTAGTCAAATCGTACAATAAATAAACAATCTGAACTCTATTTTCGTAAATCTTAAAAAATAATGACCTACAAACAATTCTAATTTACAATAAGAAGGAGATCGATCTAACGGCCTATGACGTCACGATGTACTACTGCCATTCGTTACTAAACAATGTATGGCAGTAGCAGATTGTGACGTCACAAATCGTTTTGCGAGAAAGAGATGGGAAACATATTTTATTTGCCTATAATTTTAATCGCATCAACCCAAATAACTTTTTCTTTTAAATTTATGTATCTTTATTCAACAATTTTAATGTTATATTCGACACTTATAGGCAACATCCATATTCTTATTGACTCTATACTTACCATAGCGTTATTAAAATGTCTTGTTACCACTATGGTAAGCACAAATTATAGGTATAACTACAGGATAGCTATGAATAATAGGAAATTAAAAAAGACAGGTTACTGTGGGAGAGCCATGCTTCGGCACGAATGGGCTGGCACGACCTCACAGAAACCCGACGTGAAATAACGCTTGCGTTGTGTTTCGCCGAGTAAGTGAGGTTACCGGAGGCCCAAGGGTGGGAGGGGGATTGGGGATTTTAATGGCCAGGAATGCAAGTCGCAACACCAGAGGATGTATAACATAGTACAAGGATGTATAACATACCACAAGTATAACTCCTCTGATGTTGCGAGTGTCGATGGGCGTCGGTAATCGCTTACCATCACCGATCCGTCTGCTCGTTTCCTGGTTCATTACATAAAAAAATTTAAAGGAAGACGAATAACTTTAAACTTAGAGATTAGAGAACAAACACACAAAAACACGTATAATGTTATGAGCAATCGGTCGAACCGCCGCAGTTGGAAAGTTTCGGCTATAAACACCGGGACACGAGATTTTTTGTATAAAGATGATAGCAGTGGCGAAGGCTGATTCTCCTTCATAGGGAAGCCCTAGCCTGTATAATAGGTAGGAATTTGGATGAGGGTCTTCAATAAGTAAGTGGTAAGTAAAGCCGATAGGAATGGAGTTATGGGAACCCCACGCCACTGGATGATGGTATTTTATTTTTCTTATATCTCTACTTATAAGATAGAGAGTAGAGGATATTACTAAAAACAAAAATGGCTTCCCTGTAAATTAAATTATTTAAATCCCTCAACATAAATGGAGGACGGAGGTATTAAAATTTAATTTCGATGTAAGAATTGTTTTATTGTAATTATACTTCAATAAAGTTTTGTTCTCGTTTCGCTCAGTAATACGAATAATTTTATATTTTCATGTCAATCAGTCATTAAATTACTAAGAAATATTATTCTTTATCATAATTTATTAAAAGTATTTTCTATTCAGTGAGAAAAAAGTAAAAGTATTTTTTTGTTTGTTTTCATACTGTAACTAAATATTACCTCTCAAATTCATTTTATTATTTAATTCTAAAATTATATTTAATTACGTATTTTATTCAATATTCTCAATTTCTAATCTCAGTAAATAGAATTAAAATGCTACGAAATCGAATTGAAAAGTTTGAAAATGTTCAACAACTTAGTCACAAGTCGTAGACAATTTAGTCGCTTCGTTTAGTCGGAATGAACGCGCTGAATATGTTTGGTTAGATGTGATTTTAAGAATCTACTAATTGAGAATCAGATTTTTTAATTTAGCATGTTTAAAATACGTGAATTAGTGAAAATAAAATTTATGTTTAGGAAGGTAAAATCGCTAAAGGCCACAAATTTCCTTTGATATAATAAAGAAAAAATGTATTTATTATTTAACGCTTTACCAGGTACCTACCTCATTAAATATAATATAATACGGCGGAAAATCACGAATAAAAATTCAATTTTCATTTTCCTGTTATTCGTACAGCAATATAAGGAGTATAATTTTCACCGAGTTTTTATTTGGCGTTTTTGACTGCCATCAAACTGGGAAAGTATTACGTTTCAAATAGACGGCGAGAAGGAAGTTATATTTTATTGACAGGAGGATCTCCCATGAGGCATAAAATTTTAACGATCCCAGTAAAATTACAAGTAAATATTGGAATTACTTAGGTGTGTAATTACTTTACTGAGTTTGAAGGGAAAGTATTCGAAATAGAAAGGATTAATTAAAGGACACTGGCGAATCCTAAGGGCCCGATTTTCCATCAAGAGCGGCCATGTTTCGAACATAATATGTGGTAAAATATAGTACTTAAAAAGTATTTATATAAAAAATTATATATTATATTTTTAAGACTTGGGAATAAAAAGAAATGAATCTCCGAATATCAGAAAATTGATGTGCAAAATACGTACTTATCTGTGGTAATCGTTGTCATCATATCTGTATAGTCTCTGGTCATCATGCTGTAAAATGTCAATATTATTTTCATTTTCTAGAGTTCAACAGTTTGGTACTAGTTTTATGAAAAAAAAAGTTACTTGGGGAGTGAAGTAGATCCCTCTATATTTATATTTACACCAAGAAAATGATTTTTTTATTTTAGTTAATTTTATTGCGTAATTTACATCACTTTAATAGATGTCGCTTCTCCGCAAACCGCCACTATGCCAATTTATTGAACAATAGGTTAGGTTTTATTTAAACAATTATCTATTATCTCCCGAGTTTGATGTATAATATTATTACTTGTTTTGTTCCTATGTTCATAAAGTACAACATACAATAAATATTTTTTTGTGGCCACATATTTTAATTACCAGGCAGTAAATGTACGGCGACCTGCTGATCTCCTTTAGGTCTATCAAACATTCGCTTTTTGTGAAGGAATGTAATGCCTTCCTACTTATTTACTATGAGGATTTGTCAAAAACTTTAATTAGAATGGCCAGACAACTTACACATAAACTAGCATTAGCCGCTCTTGGCTCCGCCCGCGTAAATACAGCATACCACGGGAATACCGTACTACATCGGGATAAAAAGCAGCCTATGTGTTATTCTAGAGCTTAAATTACTACCATACTAAATTTCATTAAAATCCGTTCAGTATTTATTACGTGAAAGAGCAACAAACATACATCCATCCATCCATCCTCACAAATTTTCATATTTATAATAGTAGTAGGATTAAACAAACTCTAAACACGAATAGTGAATTTGATATATATGTCGATTAGAAGAATAATGTAAACAGTCAATAATTCAAGGTAGGTTGCAGACTTTTCAACAGAAAAGGCTTTTGCCTGTTTAAAATTGAAAAAGCTTGTTTTGTTATTTCCGTTTTTACATAAAAGTTTACTTTTACATTATAGTTTGTTTCCACGGGAAACCGTGGAAATTCCTGATGGACATCGGATTGATTACAATGTTACATTAGACATGATTTAATTAACTATACTATAGTATATAGTGTTTTGTTATAGTTTATAATATCGCTAAGACCGTCCTAGTTTTAAGAAATGATAAAATTTTGTTATACACAAGCATCAGCGATTTGCATCTGTAGTAGGGCCACGAAGTACGACATCAGCGGCGCAGCGGCAACAATTCTCGCGAATGGTCGCTCACACTCATTATAACGTAACCTACACCTAAGAGAAGCATATTGCATTTATTTGGAGCTCTTGATCCTCGCCTGCAACGATAACGTAGAAAAAGTGACCCTGTATAGAGTATCAATGTATTGTATAATATTATTATTACATTTTACTGACAACGTTACTAGTGGTGCCACCACTGGCCTCCTAGTAGACAGCAAACTTAATTTAGGTACCATCGCCGACGAGCTGTGTACCACGCTGTATACGCCGGCTTGTCAGCGACCGAACATTTATGCGCGTCTTTCCGCGCGACGCCGACGTCAAATCGACGCCACTGGTCAGCCATTCTGTTACGTTAACGTAAACACAGGAATTACACCTAGCACCGCACTTTTACAGCGCCGGCTGTCTGGAAACGGACATAAATTTTAATTTATTGAAAACACTCTATTTTTGAAACTGGTCGCTCAAACATTCATAATTTGTAGTGTTTAATACTTGGATCTTTGGCACCAGCGAGGATTTCTATATGAATTTGTTAAAAAGTCATTTTAATGTAGAGTACATTAGTAGTCTTACCTTAATGAAAGCAGTAAGTAGAAACCTTGAAATAAAAATTATAAGTGTGGAATCGTAATAGTAGTAAGCATTGATATTATATACAGTAGGTAAAAGGTATATTATACAGTAGGTAAAAAGTATATTATACAGTAGGTGAAAGGTATATTATACAGTAGGTAAAAGGTGTATTATACAGTAGGTAAAAGGTATATTATACAGTACGTGCAAGGTACATAATTGATGTGTAACATCTCTCCTCTCGCTTTCTTGCAATTTGTGGGAGGACGGAAGTGTGTAACAGGAATACTTTGACAAATGAGCGCACGGGGTTGAGTTGGCCGTCAGATTCGAATAAAATATTTCAGTACATATTTAGCTTTTTTATATTTTGACGTTGATTTCTGTCACTGCTTAGAAAAAAAAAAGTTTCCGTACTTTTTTATCATAATATTAGAAAATTGTACTAAGCATTGTGTTTTTTTTAAATATTTTCATAAAATTTTACACGTCTATGTATTTTACCTATGGCAACTACTGTAAGGCTCTCTAGTTTTTTGTTATATTTTATTGATGCTTCTATCCTTATTTGGCTATTCAGCTAAGGTTCTGTTTCGTATTTATCGCTGTTTTATTTCTATTTTGTGTATTTTAAATGTTTTATGTTTGAAATAATTTTTGTAATTCAATATGGCTTGCTTACATAAACTTACTAACATAAAATAACGTTGTTCAATTTTATATAAAAACTAGCTTTTGCGTAAATACGGTATCCCACGGTAACACTGTACTTTTTCGGGATAGAAAGTATCCTATGTTTTAATCCAGAGCCTATACTACAATCATGCCAATTTCATCGAAATCCATCCATCCTCGCAACTTTCACATTATAATCGTAAGTAGGACAACAACTTCGTTAATTTGGTTTTAAGTAACCGCCTTTGGCAAAAATGTTTTTTCTTAGAACAATAAAAATATGAATTAAAAAGTAAGTCGCGATTTACGTTAGAGTAACGTGAAGATATTAAGGTGATGTTAAGTAAATCAAATTAACGAAAACATAAGAAGAGTCGAAGAAGAAAACAAATGTACTGATCTCTTAATATATTATAATCTTTTTACTTACAAACATATAAGATGTTATAAGAATTAAAAGGACCCATTCATTTTGTAAACGAAGGCTATCAATATGACATTGTTTCGTAAATAATAATATACGAATTTAAAACATCGTCAAAGCGAAATTGATAAACAATAAAAAGTGCAGAGCATTGAACACTTTCAGCTAACACTCCGATACAACATAAAGAGCATCGACGTAGAACATCGTATACGAATATCTCAAAAGCTATATCCATGTAAATAAAATTCAATCATAGCATTCACTCCGTTTGCATGCACCTGATACACTTGGCAAATGTGCGCTCTATCTTACAATTTTATTCCACTTTAGAGATGATTTCACATCCGATTTTATTTTCCGCCGACTTTATCTATTTATTTTAAGTAGTAGGTATAAAGATTTGAGATTCGTACCTACTTAAAACGTCGTTTTCATAAATTAGTTTGATATACCTAAAGTAGGTATAGATTGTTATATAATGCTTAACATTTATTAATACACTCAATTTTAATTTTATATTTATAGATAGATAATTTCATATTACAACAAACTTTTTCAAGCATTGCGCTGGATTTCGTGAAATTCTCCAAACACATTTTTACAGTTCCGGTGTTGAAATATACATGAGTCGTAGAATGTAGAGTGTTGTTAGAGTGATTCTCTGAGTTGCGCTGCGCAAGCGGAAACGTAGAGAACCTATTCTCGGGGCAAAATGATTGATGTGATGGCACAATTGTAAACAATTTTCTGAAAATAATAAGATAAAACATGTGCTTGTTTTTTAAGGTTCTTACTTTCCGTTGTGCTCGCTTTAATTCTTGTGTTTTAGTGTAATATATAAGTCTACTTAGTTAGAAAATAATAATAATAGTTCCCAATGTCGGTGGCGGTGGCTGGTTTCAGGGAATCCGGTCCGGCTACGCAGGAGTTATATGTGCGTAGTACACAAGAGCACTTTCTTTTCCTTTACTCTCATAACCCAGTGGAGATCAGGAGTAGGGCCCACTTTTTACATGTCATCCGACGCATTGATCATCTTTATTGTCAGACAAACATGTGATCAGCCTGCATTGTCGTAACCAGACATGAAAACAACATTTTTTTGTTATTCCAACCACTGGACCACCAACGATCAACGCAATTCCCCATAATGACGATATAACATTATCATATAACGAGAATTTTCAACAATGTTACAAGTATTTGCTTGTGGTTGGTATTTATGATGCACCGTTTTACGAGGTGTTACAATATTATCTGTGTTTATTTATCGATACTAAATATAAAATAATTTCAAGGCATGTGTTTGAGACGTTTAAAATAACAAAAGTTAACTTAATTTTTATGAAAATATACTTTATTAAAAACTGGAAAGTAATTCGGTAATAATGCGATTTATTTCAACTAAAATATATAATCTTTATTATTTAATAACTTATGAATTAAAGTAAGAATATTAATAATAAATGGTAGATAATATCTCCCGTGGTTGCCTGGAAGAAATTATTATAATAAAGAAATTTTAATTAATTAATTCACTTTTACTTCAACAATAAAATAATTCCTTTAATAAAATTAATATCCGCACGTTCTCGCCACTTTCACATAGAATTTCTCTACTCTTAATTATAAGCTACCAGTAATAGATGTAACTTGTAATTAATCCATACTAAGCCACTTTGTACTTAAGTAGTTTGGATGAAGCTGCTTAAGAACTGTATCAAACCGTCGCCTACCTTAGCAAATTTGAAGAATCTTTCCACATATTATATTATATTATTTAAAGTATTTTACTTGTTGAATCGAAATATACAACTTAAAACCAAGAGTTAGCTCGTATTGTACATATGCGATATTGAAGGTTTTTTTTTAAATGGGTCTATGCTAATGGCCGGAAGGCCGTTTTAGCTTCGCTGGACTATGACTGCCGTTGCCGAGTTGGCTAGTCGTTTTGGATTTAAAGTTGTATGGAGAAGCTTATATACACAAAACTCCTGTTCTTAAATATTATTATTATTTATTTATTTCGTCTGTTTATCGCCAAAGATAAGCGAAAAAAAGAGAAAATCTAGTAAGATTTCTAAAAAACCGTTAAAAAATTATTGTATCAATCCAACATCTACTGTTATTATACAAACGCATGGTAGTGTGAATGAAGTAGTGTTTCTTTATTTTCATGTACAAAAAAAATATAAATATTAGCTTTCTGTACACTCTCTACATAAACATTAACTGTGTCAAATTTCATACTCCTCCGATTAACCAATTCTTGTAAAACTATACTGTTACATATATCAACAGTAAGATGTAACTGTCAATGTCATTATTGACATTGACAGATGTCATGAAGTAAAGCCTATCGAGTATCGAGCAAAAAGGCTATACATAGTGTAGACGTATATATTGTGTTAAGCATATCTCATTACATATTGTATTGTAATACGTATCTGTGGTAAGCACCAATAAAGGAGAGTATAAGAATTGCTGCTGTATTATTATCATCACCACTCAAGCGTGAGAAGGACTTGCATATCAAGAGGTCGCAGCTCGATACATATACTTCAAAGTTTTTGCTTCACAATTTGATGATTTTTGAAGGTTACGCAAGTAAGATCAAGTTTACGCTGAGCAAGAAAGCTACGGAACCTCCCTGCTCATTTTTGAATAACCCTATAAAGTTCCACTTCACCCTAATTACACTAGCTAGTAGATACCTACTATAAGATAAGAAAGGGACCACTGTGATGTGGGCCCTTGGTAAGACGGTATATCTCGCATCTGTGATACTAGATGATAAGGAAAGTTTATTTGCTAGCGAGGATAATATAATAATATGATCAGTAGCTTTCTATATACGTTTAAAGATTTTCTTAGAACTAGCTAAATTATATTAAAGTTTACTTCGAAGAGGGAAAAATTACCGATTTCGACATTACCTCTTAACTGTTACATGTTATAAGATTATCATAACCTTCATATATCGCTTTTCTTGAATGAATAAAAAAAATATATACACTGGTTATTTCCCAAAAACAATTCATCTGAAAGGCTCATCGTTTTGGCGTTTGAAAACACCATGATAAAAAAGAAATTGTTTCTGTCAGACGTGTAAAGTATTGCCATAAAATAAATAGGGAAGTTGCGTTAAGCCGACCCTATTTCTGTGGAAAAGGGACAAGGAAGCAACAGGGAGCAACAGGGAGCAACAGGGAATCACTCACAGCCTGTCAGAGCCGATTGTTCCGGACAGGTGAACAGACACGTGACGACGAAGTTTTTTCGAATCATCCTCGCTTTTCTCCTAAATAATGTTTTAATGGTGGTGTGCCTGTGGCGTCTGTTATATATAGCCATATTTTGTTATATATATATATATATATATATATATATATATATATATATATATATATATATATATATATATATATATATATATTCACCTAAGCAGTGTGTCGGGTATTTGAAATATTGCTTATGAACTAGTTGACAAAACGCACATTTGTATGTTGCAGTGTAGCCCGATAGTGACTACGTTAATGGCTCTTACTAGACTACATTCATTCTATCAGCCCCATCCAAACTATTATCTTTATTCTGTAATAGGTATAATCATTTGTTGTGTTTGGTGGAATAAAGCGCTCGGATGCGCTCGTAAGCAAAATGGCGATCGGTAAGCGGTAAGCGCTGTCAACTGCTAATGCTATTTTCCTCTATTACGCTAAGTAAGCGTTAACCGGGGAACCTAACCTAACTTAAATATATATTTATAAAGTATTCAAAACAATTTATATATTTATTATATACAAATATATTTCACTATTTTTGGCCTGACATCTATCTGTATATATATAAAAGAAAGTCGCGTTAGTTGCACTATTTATAACTAAAAAACGGCTGAACCGATTTGGCTGAAAATTGGTGGCGGGGTAGCTTAGAACCTGGAGTTCCCGAGGGACGCCCCTTAAGTGCCCCGCCAAGTCTTTATGTCAGTATGTTCGCGATAATTTCAAAAACTACTAAAAGAATTTTCATGCCGTCTACATTTACCGACAGAGTAGTTTCTTAGGAAGGTTTAGGTCGATAATAATTTGTTAAGGTTTTGTGTAAATTGTTGGAATTGGTGGAAAGTGGATTTATGACGATAATTGTTGAAGGTGTCAGAAAAAATCAAGCCGTCTGGGAACTTCTATCGAAAAGGCTGCTTGACCTAACACGTTGGAGATAAATAACAAAACAATGAATGGTTGGATTGTTTCTCTTTTATAGGTCTACAAAAAAGTCCGCGATGACATAGATATATCTATCGTTTAAGGATACTATAAGGTACTATACCCATTCAAAGTTTTAAAAAAGTATCAGAAATAATGTGGTATTTTCAGAAGTTATTTAGACGGATACAATTTAATTATGACTGATGATGACTTTGTCGAAACCGGTCGAGGAATATGTTAAAATTAATGCAAAATACTCACTAAAGTGGAAATAGTGCAAGAAATCCTGTGTTTCATTACTGTGAATTTAATTGGCCTTATCTAGGAGATATCTTAAAATTAAAAAGTACGTGTAAAAAATTATTATAAAGTATATATTTTTACTCTGTGCTATTACTAGCAGGTATATTTGCTAAAGAAGTTTTTTGCCATGAACACTCCCACGCGGGCGATACTGCGGGAAAATGCTAGATATTGATAATTTTAATAATACTTTAATTCAATTAATTGCACTGATTTCAAAACGGACGGATTGTGTTAGCACTATAATTGAAGTTAGTGAACGTGTCCTGGGGGACAACTGTATTTTTTTTCAGTACTAGCAAGCGTTGTCAAGCGTTTTTTTCAGCCAAGCACAGCCGTTCATTCAATTTATTCGTTTAGGTTTAGGTGATAGGTTTGTCAAGGATATGTCGACGTCATTCGGGTGACGTACACGGGCGCGGCAGTCCAGCAACGAGTTAAATTAGGACTTAGGTGGACAGTGGACACGCCTAAATACGACTGCTAATGCAGTTTTACTACCAAATAATTGCCTACATAAAATATACTAATAGTGTAATAATATCCATAATTAATTGTTATCCTATGGTGTAAATAGAATGATTTGTATGTAAATTTATAAAAAAAAATAACTTATTACCATAGACTAATCATTAGTCTCGCTGGGCGCGAGCGAGACCAATCATATATATTTGCTTGTAACCTATTCAAGAGTCAATGATATTCATTGCAGTAAGGCAAACTGATACTATTGCCAATACATGGGTTTTTTTATTAACTTTTCGAAAAGTACATAATATGCCAGGAAATATTGTCTTTAAAATGGCATATACATATACGATCAACCGATGACAAAAATAAAGTCATTACAAAAGTGAGATCGTTGCAGAGCATTAAAGACGCTCTATTATAAAAAATTATGCACGATATATCACGGCAGTTGAAAATGTATGAAGATAAATATAAAATTGATTTTATTAATTTAAATACTGTGTTGCTTTAAGAAAAAATTCAAAATAACTTATGGATTTGAACAGATTTGCGTTTTTTAATCTTAGCAAAAAATTACGTTTTTTAGTGCTTTTAAGTCTTGTAACTTTCTAGTTAAGCAACTGATTACTGTACTTTTTACAATTTTTGGTCTATACCTAAAAACTTAAGTAAGGTAAACTTAAGACTTGAGCATCTGTTATAATTTAATTGTAGAGATGTTTGTTACTCTTTCACGCAAAAACTACTCAACGGATTATGATGAAATTTGATACGGTAGTAGTTTATTCTCTGGGTTAAAACATAGGCTAGATTTGATCCCGAAAAAGTACAGTGTTCCCGTTTGATACTCTATTTACGTGGGCGGAGCCGCGGGGAAAAGCTTATCCTGAATACTTTACATATTTATATCTTACTAGCTGTTTCCCGCGGCTCCGCACGCGTAAATACAGTATCCCTCGGGAACACTACTTTTTCGGGATAAAAAGTAGCCTATGTTATCCAGAGTCTAAACTACAACCGAATTTCATCGAAATCCGTTCAGTAGTTTTTGCGTGAGAGTAACAAACATCCACGCTTTCACATTTATAATATTGGTAAGGATTAGATAATTTGTTACATTATCATTCCTAAACCTCGTGTTTAAATATAGTCCAGACAGCTTCAGCAATATAGTAACCAAGTGATAGAACCAAAAAAATACGTTTTATCCCGAAGAAGTACAGTTTTCCCGTGGGAAATTGTTTACATGCTTACAACTGTTCTTCCATGAGTTAGATAAAACAACAAATTTCAATACCAAAGTTTAATACTCACTTGACTAATATGTTGGACATGTAAGCTGTCTTATGTTAATATGACACATGCGAGTTAAGACTTAGTGACAAATGGCCCGTTTCAATAACCTATCTACCAATAACTATTTGTTAGACACGTCAAACTTGTATCGCAAGAAACCGTCAAATGATTGAATGGCGACGTTTTTAACAAATAGTCATAGATAGATAGGTTATTGAAACTGGCCTTAAATGTGGGATCGAGATCTTTACTACGAGGGCGGCACTGACAATTTCGGGAATCAAGGAAGTGACACAACATTACTATTCAAAAATGTATTTATTGCTTTTCGAAGTATTCTCCGCGAAATTTGACACATTTTTCCATACGATGGAACCAATCATTGAAGCAACCATTCCATTCGGAAGTTGGGGTCTCCAAAATGGCCGTTTTGTAGGCGTCCAGCTTCTTCAGGTGATGAAAATCTCTGACCACGCAATTTATTCTTTATTTTAGGGAAAGTATAGAAATCATTAGGGCTTAGGTCGGGGCTGTACGGCGGATGGTCTAATAATTCTATGATTTCTTGCTCTAAAAACTCTTTTGTTCTGTGCGCGGTGTGAGAATTCGCATTGTCGTGATGGAGGATGATGCGGCGGTTGCAGTTCTCTTTACGGAGTTCAGAAACGACCTGTGGCAAACAAATGTTAGCATACCATTCTGCATTAACCGTTCTTTGTCCCTCAAGAAGAATAGTCGCACCATGGCCGATTTTAGAGACAAACGTGGCCACAATTTTTTTTGCAACACTCCGTGAACGAACAATTTTTGTTGGCTTTAACTCATTTTCGAACACCCAAACTCGTGACTGGTTTTTTGTTTCGGGTTCGTACGCGTATATCCAGGATTCGTCACCTGATACGATGTCGTATACAGCATTTGAGAATCCTGCGTGGAATCTTTCGAGAGTTCTGACGCACCAAGTAACGCGAGTGGCTATTTGCTCTTCACAGAGCAAATGCGGTATCCATCGGGAAAACAACTTTTTTACACCTAATTGTTCATGCAAGATTATTTGTATTTGACTCATGCCAATGTCTAAAGTTGCCTGAATTTCGCGGTATGTCACATGTCGATCTTCCTCAATCAGCTTACGCACAGCATCAACGTTTTCTTGGGTGACTGCAGTTTTTGGACGACCTTGACGGGGATAATCACTGAGCTTGACACGTCCACGTTGAAATTCAGCAAACCAGCGATAAACTGTGGTTTTGGATGGGGCTTCATCACCAAATGCAGAAATCATCCGGTCAACACACTGTTTTTGTGTTAAACTACTTCGAAAGTCATAATAAATCATCGCTCTAGAATTTTCTCGAGTCAATTCCATTTTCTCAACGATTAAACAAGTTTGACAAGACCTTGTGACAAGACCGAGAATCTTTTTTTTAAATAAATAAACGGTATTCGATTTTTAAAACCAAGGAGTTTTAAATTAAAAAGATTTTAAAATGACAGGAACAGTGGAAATATTCCATTCCCGATAATTTTAGTGCAGCCCTTGTATAACTCTACGTGTTTATTTCTAACTAGCTGGTATCCGCAACTTCGTTAGCGTAGACTATTAATGGAAACAGGACCCTAGGATAAAAGTAGCCTCAGTTACTCCTTATAACATCAGCTATCTGCCAGTGAAAGTCCGGTCAAAATCGGTTCGGCCGGTTCATAGTTTAACCGGAACAAACAAACAGACAGACAAAAAATTTAAAATATATTTTTTTGAGTAGTGTTTTAATATAGTGCAAAGCTGATAATTTGAAATTACAAACAGACACTTCAATTAAATTACTAGCTATTGCCCGCGGCTTCGCCTGCGTAAATACAGTATCCTATGGGAAGATTTTACTTTTTCGGGATAAGCCTATGTTTTAATCCGGAGCCTAAACTACTAGCATACCAAATTTCATCGAAATCCAGTTTTCACCTTTTCAGTAATTTTTGCGTGAAATAACATCCAATAACCCATCCGTCCATCCTCACAAACTTTCACATTTATAATAGTAGTAGGATCATAATATGAAACGTGTACCTTTTTGTGTAGTGAATAAAATTCAATTTGATCTTTAAAATGTAGCGCCGCGTGTACTGACTGTCTCTGTATTTTAAATCTGTAATATCTTCGAAAATATTAATTTAAATTATAGGCTGTAAATGCACAATGTATTTAAGGTACTTAATTAGACAATGATTAATGCTGTATTGCTTAAAATCGCTTCGCAAATAAGCCATTATTTCTCGTAAAAAGTAAAGGATAAAAAATGGTTACTGTGGGTTATCCTAAGAGATAGACATATACCATCGCGGAATTTTGTTGTAGAACTTTTTAAGGTGTACTACTGTACAGTATTCTGTAGTACATTATTTTGATGCATCACGTAGGGTTCAGACAGCGTTAGCAATGTAAGCGCAAAAAAATGTGTTTATTTACGACATTAGAAACCTCTAAAACTATCAGTGTTTCTCTCCTATATTATGCATTTTATATACACATAAACTTTCCTCTTGAATCACTCTATATATATTTAAAAAAACCCGCATTTAAATCCGTTACGTAGTTGTGAAGATCTAAGCATACATAGGGACGGACAGAAAAAGCGACTTTATTTAATACTATGCAGTGATATAGACTAGACTAGTCCCGCGATTTTCTCATACCCATATACATACTTTAAAGATAATAATGAAATATTAATTATTAAATAATAAATTATGTTTCGTGTTTCATCGATTTGATTCGAATTCATTAGGACAATTTAGTGCGATTACAAAATATCAATATTGAATTTATGTATTGTCTCTCAGAACAGGCCTTTACGATTATGGAAGTTGTTAAAAAAATATGAAATTACACTAGTTTGGATAGTTCTTTGTATATTCTGTGAGGTATTTGTGTCAGCTTCGCGTTTGGTAGCTGTCGTTTGTTTTTGGTGTTGCCGACACTGTTTCTCTAACGCTCTACATACAATTCCTTTTAGTGGCCATTTCCCATTATGTTTGGCTACTACTTCAATAGAAAACCTCTTTCAAATATTACTGCGACTTAATTTTTTAAGTACCCTACGTTACATCTACGTTTTTTTGCAATACTCAAATTACCACGACGACCTCTGTGGCTCGGTGGTTAAGAGTAGTTTTCTGTGTTCCTGGGCCATGGATGTGTATTCAATATGTGTATAATATAAAAAATGTCCTAAATATGATATCAGATATAGTATAAAAATCACAAGTTCTTCGAGTACTTAGCACGGAACCAGATGGACGTGGTGTGAAGCATCCATAGATATTTTTATTATTATACTCTAAATAACTCTTTATATCACGTTAATTTTGTATAATACATAAGTATATTCTACAATCTATACGATATATAATTATTACTATAAATCAGTTATATTTGAATAGGTTGTCAAGTTCACAATGAACTCGTTTTAACAGGGGTTCCATTGAAACTATTCTCTTGTATTTCACTGTGAATTTGTCCAGGTATTGGCTCAACTGGAGTGCAGAAGGAAAATGGAGCAAATAAAAGCATCCACTCGACTGATCCTGACATCGCTTTCTTGTTCCTGTACTAATGATTTTTATAATTGTTTCAACTCACTTTACACTTGCACATTAATAAAGAATTCAATAATCTCTTTTAAGTCTGTATATTATATTCTAATATTTCCCTTTTATTTTTTAGTATTTAGGTACTTGGAGAAATAAAACATCGATTATATTATTAATCAACGTTTTCATTAAATTTCTCTAAGGGTTTCACACCGCGAAAATAAGCGATGTGGCGCGACTCTGTATTAATAAGATTTAAAATTTATTTGAAATATCTTAAAATGAAATGTAGCACCGCATCGCGTATCGTTTTGTTTGATTGTGAATTATTGACCCTTAAGGATAAAGTAATAAATTGAAGTATAAAACCATATATAGCATAAGCAGGTGCGCTCAAGTACCGAGTTTAAGTAAAGTTACCAACACAAATGAAGGTAAATGTTCTTTCATAACTTGTTAGTCCAACTTGCACTTAGAACTTAGAAGTTGAACTAAGAAATGCACTTAGAACAGTCCACATAAGAAACGACACAATATTTACCTGCTTCAAACTTTAATATTAAAGCGAAACCCTTTTTACTGTACCGCTTAGAGTTATTTTAATTCGTAAAAAAAAATTCGTTACTTTTTTAGTCTACTGCGTCTAATGTAAATGTTGCTAATAGTAAGTTCATGTAGAGAGAAAATGCTGAAAACCCTCTTAAATAGATATTGACTTAGGTAGTATGAGGAATCGATTCATTCCCGACATAAAACCTTCCGAAGAAGAGCGAATTCGCTTCACTAAGCGAATTTATAAATACGGTTCAATGGGGGATTATTCTAGGACATTTTATTATGACATAATTTTGATATACCGAATTTTATATTACGACTGGCGACCATGTACACTTATTTTATAATTCAAACAAATGGATAATAAATTACAATATTTTAGTGAAACTTTAGACCGCCTCCTCCAAATTAACTGTCACATGGCCTTCACCTTAATAATAATAATATTATCCGTTATTGCATTTTCGTACCAAAATTTACCTATGTCTTGCGGTGTTGCCAGCTGTAGAAGTTACCTCAACTTCTCGAACAGTTGGATGACACCTTAAGACATACGCTCTCCACAATTTTAAACATAAACTTCGATGACCGCGCATGGACTCAGAGAATGCTTCCGGTTAGGTTCGGTGGCCTGGATGTTCGAAAATCTTCTGACATATAGCTTTCGGCCTTTTTGTTCTCAATCCACGCCAACCATAGACTTATCTTTCTAATATTAGAGTTCCCTTTCTGGACGAGGCCAAGGATGCCTGGAGCGCAACTAGTGCTTGTAGCGAATTGCCGAACAATACTTTTTCCCAAAGGTACTGGGACGAGCCACTCCAGTCCTGTGGAGCAGGCTCACCTCTTAGCTGCGGAGAAATGGGAGTCGGACCTTTGGCTACAAACATTACCGTCACCCAATACGGGCACATTACTGGTTAGAACAGCTTTCCGAATAAGCCAATTCTCTGCGTCTTGGCACCCTCCACGTCGTCCCCCACCACTGCATTTGTGGCGCAAACGTGTACAGCCTTGGACACCACGGTCTTTCGTGTCAACGAAGCGTCGGTCGTATCTTCCGACATCACTGCTTGAACGACCTCATCCGTCGGGCTCTTGGTATTGCCGGAGTGCCAACTGTGCTGGACGGTTAGTTTGGCGCGCGACGATGGCAAGAGACCAGATAGGATGACCCTGGTCCCGTGGAGAGTGGGACGGGCTCTTGTATGGGACGCTATAACTTGCGTCGATACACTTGCTCCGTCCCATGTCCAGGGCACCTCGAGTTTTGCAGGTGCGGCCGCCAATCAGGCGGAGAATCTCAAGCGGCGAAAATATGAGAGTCTTAGCGGGGATCTCATATTTGAACCGTTTGGGGTTGAAACCGTGGGGGTCGAAACCGGGTGCGCACAAACTCGTTGAGTCCACCCGAGACCCTAGAGCCGGCACCTGTCTGGCCAAGAGATTGGGCATCACAATCCAGCGAGGAAACTCTCTGAGCCTTCTAGGCACTATGCCTGGTGGGGACGACCTGGGAGATTTATTTTTTTTATAGCTTTTTAAGTTTTGTATTATTAATTTTCTTTTTAGTACTTTTATAGTTTCTAAATGTTTTAAAAAGTTAACTTTAGATTAACATTATAATTTATTATATTGTATATTAATAAACTACATTATAGCTAGACAAATGAATCAGTAAATTATTGAAATTGTCGATTAAATTAACTGAAGTAGGTACAAGAAATATATAATTTTTTACATTTGTATATTATAAACGGTAAAGTGTGCAAGAATGTATGGATGTTTATTATTTTTTCACGCAATAACTACCGAATGGACTTTGATGAAACTTTATAATTATACAGATTATTCGTCATACATCAGAATAACACGTGGGGTATATTATATTTATAAAGATATTGCGTGAATTATCTAAACTATAACGATAAGCGTCAACTAAGTAGGAAAAAATCTGCCATCAGCAAACTATTCTAGCGTGCCCTGCAAAAACCGTTAAAGTTACACTGTACAATTATACGGGGTGGTTTTCCGTCAGTGGCCAAACTTTTTAGAGTGAATTTACCTTTGAATTTAAACTACTTTTAGTATAGAATCAACTTTCCTAATTGAAAAAAAATCTACTGTTCCCTACAAAAATGCATAGACCTTTTACCAATAGCCACATTCCTTGTGAGTGTCATAGGCTATATATAATATTAACCTTAAAAATTAAAAGACTTTTCCGTGGTAGTGTGATTTGCAAAATTAATCGGAGACAAACAAAACAGTCAAATGAAAACGTTTTTGACGAACGACGAACGAACCAGATATTAGATATATTTAAGCTCAATCACATTATGATTGAGCTCTAGAGAAAAGATTATAACCTTTTTCTTGTTTCAATCACAAAAAGCAGATTTTATATCAAAAAAAATAATTAAAACCGTCAGGCGATGTTTATTGTCTGTTGATAATGATCAACAATTATGATTTTTTATCAAAATAAGATA
Source organism: Phengaris arion (assembly GCA_963565745.1). Lineage (NCBI taxonomy): Eukaryota > Metazoa > Arthropoda > Insecta > Lepidoptera > Lycaenidae > Phengaris > Phengaris arion. Next base: position 7,933,027 of record OY751439.1, on the reverse strand, counting down.
ATTTATCGTCTGAAGTGTTTAAAACATGAGATCTTTTCCTTTTACTGCAATTAATTTGGCCTAATCGTTAAAGAGATAAGGCTGGGACTATAATTCGCGCTCGGCTCCGGGCACGCAGCTGACTTTATTTTACATTTTTCCAAATTTAATACGCACACTTTGAGTTTTTTATAATATAGACAAATTGGTATACAAACACATACATACATACAATGTGCAGTAATAATATAACCCTCCTCTTAACCGTCTGGAACCAAATAAATCGGACCACACTCATAATTTTAACACAAGTAAAAATGTTTTACACTCAACGAAGTCACCCTACACGTGTAAGATAAGCGTGAGCCAACTAGTATAGATGACGAACAGTTCTACAACATACACGCTCCGGTTTACCCGCACAGGTGTACCTGTACATACGAACCTGTCGGGTAAACAGTAACTTGTATGGCTAGCATAAGTGATGTTGATTTCGCATATATTCAGTGCTATTAGCATTAAACAATAGCCTCCTCTATCAATAGCAAGCGTATTCACACGGGCCTCACAGTGGTCAAGACAACGGACCTTGACTGTCGCGATCAGCGGTCAACATGATATAGCCGATATAGGTAACCCCAGCAAATTGAACCTACGTGGGTACGGTCGCTGATAGATCCGGTGCACCAGTTTTCGGCCTTTTTTGTTGTTGTACAACAACGACAACAACGTTGCAAGAGATCGCGACAGTACGAGTACATACATAATCAAAACGTTGTTAGAACTCACTGTCATTACATAGTTATGCGTGTACGTATATAGTTATGTAGTTGCATTACATAGTTATGCAACTACATAACTATATTATATCAAACATGTACCCATCGCAATTCCTGATATAATACCTACAATAACATACCTACAATGTACAATGTACATTGTATCAGTTAATCACGTACAAAATCGATCATTAGATTGGAATCTCGCCCATGTATAACTATGTAATGACAGTGAGTTCTAATAACGTTTTGATTATGTATGTACTGTCGCGGTCTCTTGCAACGTTGTTGTCGTCGTTGTACAACAACAAATAAGGCCGAAAACTGGTGCACCGGATCTATCAGCGACCGTACCCACGCGGGCGAAATCAACATCACTTATGCTAGCCATACAAGTTACTGTTTACCCGACAGGTTCGTATGTACAGGTACACCTGTGCGGGTAAACCGGAGCGTGTATGTTGTAGAACTGTTTGTCATCTATCTAAATAGATGACAATATTCTACAACAAACGAACTACTTAGTGATATTAATATAAAAACTAATATATTAAAGCAATAAAAAAAATTACAAAAATTTGCTAAAAGTCGATTGAATTAGGCATTATTGGAATTTGTAATTTTTCATATAACCTATAATAATAAAATCGTAGCAAAGTATCGTAGTTGGGTCTTGAATAGATGCAACGTGAATAGAAGTAACGTGTCTTGAATAGAAGTACTTTAAATATAATAAGAGATTCCTAAATATTCATTCGTTATAAGTATTTCAGCATTATTGCAAATCAATTTGTCCTTGGTCATCATCACAAGAAAATTCGAATAAAATAATATATTTTCGGCATACAACTCACCGGACATTAGCGAGGGTGTGCCGGCGACTCTTGAGGTACCGGCCGTGGTACTTCTGCAGCTCGCCGATGCTGCCCTGTTCCGCCTGCATCTTGCCGGTCGGCTCGTCCTGGCCGGACGGCGACACGCTGACCGCGCCGCCACGCTTACGAGCCTTGTTCGACTTCCGGGCCGCGGCGGACACGCATATCTTAACGGACGAGGGGCTGCCGAAGCGTTTCTTGCCAGAACTCCGGGACGAGGTGTAGGCGGTGTCGGTGCTGCTGCGCGTGCTCTTGTAGGACGGGGTTAGGGTCGCGTCGGTGGCGTCTTCGAGGGGCCAGTCGGAATCGTCCTCCTCCTCTATGCCCGGGAGAGGCGACTGTTGCCCGATCGGTCGGGGGGAGTTTATTAGGGGTTCCGGTGCGACTGAAAACAAAAGTGAGATATTGTCAACCGATTGCTAAAGTAATTTCATTTTGAACAGCAACCTAATCACCTAAAATATACCATGATAAATAATGAAACCACTGTAATAAATAAATAATGTATCACTTTAATATAATATGAAGATATCTCCCGAGGTGGGTCGTGGGTTCTATCCCTGTGTTGGAGCAAAAAATGGTCATCCGTCCCACTGGGTTACGAGGGTAAAGGAAGGGAGAGTGCTTTTGTGTTTTGCGTATACACTTGGGCACTATGAATAACTCCTGCGTAGCTCTAGTTTCAATGAGACCGGCCACCATCACTGATCGGTATAGGGACCTATGATTACGTCAATTCTCACATGCAATATCATTTAATCATAATAATTATAAATTATAATTTATTGTTTCATTCAAGAAACAACAGCCAATTACAAATCATAATATAAAGCTGTTTCCAACTATCTATCAATTTAAACTCTGATTTATACATACGAGCAACATCTATTAATGTATAATTTCAAGATTAATATAACCGTCTTCACGATGCACAGATGCAACAATAAACAAACAAAGTAGATTAATATTCAAAATTAATGTAAAGCTATTATGTATTCCGTCCCCATCTCGCGTACTGCTTCAATAAATAATGTTTCTAAGTGAAAACAACACTATATTTAATTTTATCTTTCTCAATTAGTCTGCCATTTTAAATACATTATAATGAGCTATTACTCTATACTACTGCTAATACTACATTATAACGTCATTGAACTGGAGATGTGGCAAAATCTCTCGTACTTACACCTAAAAATTTTCTTAATTGTTATCTTATCTGTTTGTTGCGCTAAGATTAAACTAAAGTAATAATAAACAGTGGTTAACTATGTAATGATATTTCTGAGAAGTATTTCTCGCAAGATTTTTCAATGTAGAATGACATAAACATGTAAAATTACTTCAGAAATACGTAGGGTCAAGCAACGAATTCTTGACGCCCGATCCCAATTATTATTATAGAGCCCTTATAATATAAAATACAGGTTGCGTATTCGTTTTGTTTATCTTTTTATACTCCTAGATACCTAATTACGTCTTTTCTTATTTATTTGTGTACAAATGAAGGGTGGCAAATACAGAGTATGTCCTTTAAATCTTTGGGGCCAATAATTGGGGGATGCCGACAATTATTGGTCATCTTTCCCTAGTTTTTGAAATTCTTGTCAATTTAAAGGATTGTGAGAAGTATTTCGACGCTCGGCATTTTCACAGACATTAATGTCAAAAGTTTTAAAATACTTGCTGTCGATTTAAACGAATTGAAAATAAATGAAACTTGAGAAATCCTTCGAAGTTGGACGGCTTTATAATGTAGATAGAATATCGAAATGGATTTATAAATAGGAAATAATATTAATCTTAATATAGAATGTATTGTTTTAACAGCTTTCAAACTTCAACTATCGTCAAAAGTTATTTTCCAACACTTTACACCGACACGTTGAACAATTTTGACATTAAAATGGTTTGTTTAATAATGTGATTAACCACGCTTCTGTAGCGTGCAGTAACTCACGGCACTGCGCACAATTAGCCGCGACGCTTTCGAGAGCTGCTCTCCATACAAACGCTATTATATTCGGGTGTCAACTTCTATTTACAATTAAAATTTTCACGTAGAAAACAAAACTTAAAGATCCTTAGTTTAAAATTATTGTTAACGTTTTGGAATTGACAGTTCGTCTTTGTTAATTTGTTTTCAGTTTCACCGTGTATTAGAATATCTAGTGACTGTCTATTCTTGTCGAAAATACTTAAAAGAAATTACTTAATTTGACCGTAACCTGTTGCTGAAAACTCCGGGGTAAACGTGACTGGCGTAACGTAATTTTTCCGCGGTAAAATTTTTAGGACCGATTCCCGATCACTGTTTCTGGCCGCAGCCTTGCCGATTCAATCCGAGCTTATCGGAACTAGTGGGAAATGTTGCTTGCACAATGTTTTTAAATCTTTTGGAAACAGAAGCCACTTCACAAGTTCTGCGCATAATGAGAACAAAGGTCTCATACTGGCCACTGGGTATATCTTGCACCTGAATTCATTTAAGGATCCTACCAAAATTAAGCTCGGATTTGTACACCATCGCTACTAAAGTTATACAATTTAAACAGCCACGGGGAATATCATCAAAGTGAGATTAAAACTTTTCGCAATTGTCTGGAAACCATCAACAATGCAAAGAACGAAGTCCTAGTCAATTATACTTTTAATCCTTCCTACGGCGCGCGGCGCAATGCTCGAACTTTGATCTTTGTGTTATTTGTACAAGTAAACCCTACGGCGTAATTATAAATACAGGGTAAGAATGAATCTGACTGATCATTTAATCTATCATAAGTTGCCACGACAGAGTTGGGTTCTTTTTTCTTTCATTTTATAACAAATTAAGGGTCAGTAGGGACAAATAATGTATTATTCTAAACAGATTTCTTGATCTATTATATTTGATTAGCAACGAGCATCTTCAAAGTTTTTTAAAGAACATCACAAAAGCCCTTCGATACCCTCTCGTTTAACAAACAACAAAAAATATTATGATACAGTTGTTTTATATTGTATTTATCAACCTGTTAGTAAATAAGCTTCTGGATAATTTTTGCGATTAGAGTTATATAAAAATTAAACAATATCCATAACTATTTTCTACATTCTCCCACACCGAAATCACTGTGAATAAATATGTAAAGTTGAACTAAAGGGACCAACCGCATACCAAAATAGTGTGTTGTAGGGTTGATTGGTTGTAAGGATAATCCATTCCAAAAACTAAACTTGTCAACACACAGATTATTTATTTTATATAACAGTAAAAAATATTTTATTTTAAGCTCATACTTTGAATAGAAAATAAGGCAAGACGGTTACGAAATGGTACGTGTTTATATTCGTGAATATTTTTATGAAGTACGTTTTTGGTTTTGTATTTAAAAAGTTTTACCTACTTAACTCACTTGAGCGAGAAGCCACATTTTTACTTACTAAACTTAATTTCAATTTTTCTTTCTTTATTTACTAAAGTCGTGTCTGGTTTACAAATTAGACATTTCTACAGTTCATTTCTTAAGTACACATTTGTTTAAATTTTATGTTTCGAAGAAAAGAATGTTGTGTTTGAAAAGTCAATACAAAATATGTAAAGTTTTATCCAATTTTCTTAGGTAGGGAGTTGAAAATCGTAAAAGTTAAAATGACTTCTAAACAAAAGTTTTTATACACTTTGATACTGAGACGATTTTTATCATGTTTTACCCAATTGGCTCTCATAGAATAAGTTAAAAGGGGTTGTTTCAGTATTTTATATGTATAAAATGTTTATTGCACGAAAAACAAAGTTTAATCTGTTTTAGTACATTAATTAATAATTACGAGTAGGTACATTAATCTTCAGGATTCTGTTGATTTTAATTGAAAACTTTTCAAAAGATAACTAATTAGATACATTAATTAATGTTTGCTAAAACATTTCTAACCATTTCTATTCATTTTTTAAATGAAAACTTTTTAAAAATTATTACTAAATAAACTCGACTATCTTCGTTTTAAAATGAGGTGTAGTTTCCTGCCGCTGCTGTCGCGTGAAATTGTGTTTTACGCTGGTGGCGATCGATCCGCCCCTGTCAATATTTGATTTAATTTAAACTACGCTCAATAGTGTTTCAGTTAACTGTCGTGTTACTTGATTGAGGAAGTTAAAAGTGTCAATAATTTATAACTTAATTGTACTATTTATAATTTAATATGTAAACTTATATGCAAAAGTTTGTAAATATATTATGTGTTTCTTACTTTACGTAAAAACTGCTGAACGAATTTCAATAAAATTTGGCACACACAATGCATGTAAACTGTAGATCGATTCTCCGAATTAAATTTTATAATAATACTGTTTCGATGCAGTATCGATATGTTTAAACAGCAAAATGGTGTTCTCGTAAACCTAACGTGACGTCAACGCGTTTTGATTGGTCCCAACTCCCAACTCCAAAATCAAGACGATTCATTTTTTATTAATTGAAAGTCTAACCAAACACCGCGACCCATTGGTGACCGGTGAGCGTGGCCAGAGAACTTCATTGGCCGGTTTGCTGGTCGCCTGTGGTGGTCTCGCGTTGCGGTCGCATAGATCAAAAGGCGACTTTTAGACAAAAATTACATAGCACCGCACTGAGCGGACATTTTATTTCAAGTACCTACTTTAATAGCATAAGTGGGTAGAAATAATCTGCGTGTTTTTTAAACTAATTGAACAACTTGCATGGAATTTTTAGGCCAATATTTTTTTTCTAGTGCTTTTTAATAAGTTGTTTCTACAAGAACGATCTTAATTAATACTTAAGCCAGGTGCTTCGGGATCTTGAAGGTTACAACTTACAATGATAAAGTGTAGGTAATTTATCTGTAGTAGAATGGTACGAGGGGTAGGTTTTTATAATCAAGGAATGAGGGGGTTAGAAGCGAGTAATTGGGATCATTATTAAATCTAATCATTTCTCTAACTCATAATTAGAATAAATACCAGGTTTCATTGTTTCCAGATAACAAGGTCCAAAACTATAGTCAATCAAGCAACATAATCGGGATAGGCAATTTTCTATAGAGAAAAAAAACAGCGCTCAAGAGTGAAATTTGGCTTAATAATATTATTTATACTTTACTCAAAATAACACTTAATTTTTTGGCATAAAAAGAGTTCAGCGCCACCCAAAAGTTTAAGGCGACAACGTCAGCTCATGAAGGCGGTGAGACTCTTAGTCTCAACTGGAAAAAGAGGTAGGAAATTTCGACGTTTTTTCAAGAGTAAGACAAAACAGTTTTTAGGACACTATAATTTACTATGTCAAAAATCATAAAAATGTATTTAGTTTCTAGATAAATATACTGCAAAAAAATTAGCTTGGTTTCTTTATTTTAACTTGGAAAAGCCATAACACGAATATAAACCGTTATCTGAGGCAAGCTTCTCTGTGTAATTTTTTAAACGGATTTTTTACTCATAGAATAATTTCAGCCAAGAAATATCTTGATTTTATCAGAACACTTGACACGTTTATGTAGCGGATTATTTCACAGAGAAACTAAACCGTCGCCGGGATTCCGATCCCTATAACACGAGCGACAGAATGTACGAGTAGAAATTTATCTCAAAGACTGAAATTTCAGCTTAGTATTCCAAACTCGTATTATAAGACCAGTAATTTAAGTTAGAACAGCAGAGGAAATGCGGTCCAGATTCTTCGGTCTCATTGCTGTGCGCGAGGAATAACTAGTGAAGCATAATTTTACACAATTCGCCGCGACAAGCTAGGGGTCAATGACTATATTTTTTTATAAAAACTTTAACCCGACTACGCAAATTACATAGCCTATCAGTGGCGTGGGGTTCCTATCACCCCATTCCTATTGGCTTCACTTACCACTTACCTTTTGAAGTCATCACAACTCATCCAAATCCTACCTATTATACAGGCTAGGGCTTCCCTATAAAAGAGAACCAGCCTTCGCGATTGTAGCACATGTTACCCGGGCTATTATTACGAACCTATTGACAAATCATTTGCTATAATCGGATCAGTAATTTAGGCACCACGGTGAAACAAACATACATACATAGACTGCCAAAATAATTACCCTTTATTTTTGCTTCGCCGTAGTCGTTTATAAAGCTAGGCACTTGACATCACCTAGATGAGTCGGATGAGTGAGAACTATGTCGCGCTTAGACACCGCCTCGACTCTCTATCCCGCTGGAGTTTCGAAACATCCAGACACAAATTTCTTGTGTATTATCATTATAATCTAAATCGTTTGGTGCATAAAATTATTTACTTAATTTCCTAATTATATGAAAATGAATGTTTATAATTACCTAACCCAAAGTCAAACGCTATTTAAAATTATTTTAATTTTATTCAAAAATATTTCAAGTATTGAAATATTTTACATAAATAATATTTTATTTTACAAATATCGTTTCATTTTACAGGTAAATTATTATTATTAAAGATATTATAGTTTACTTAAAGCTCTGACCACAGATTTATAAATACAAATTGCTTTGTTACAATATTTCATATTATAAAAACTCTTGATGCTTCTAAATGAAGGTAAAATAACTAATAAGTATTTTATGTATAAAAGAACATGAAAATAATTTACATACGTAAGGTATGTACTACCGAGGAGCCTAACTCGTAAGCAAGTAGTGGTCATCATCGTCAGCCCGTAGTCGTCCACTGCTGGACATAAGCCTTTCCCATTTCGCGCCACCATACCCGGTCCTCTGCCTTCCGCATCCAACCGTTTCTCGCCACTCTCTTTAGGTTGTCGGTCCACCTTGCGGGAGGTCGTCCTACGGGGCGGGTTGTTCGCAGTCTCCACTCTAAAACCTTACTGCCCCATCGGCCATCGGCTGCTCGACAAATATGCCCCGCCCATTGCCACTTCAGTTTGCTTATCCTGAGGGCTATGTCGCTGACTTTTGTTCTTCGTCGGATCTCCTGATTCTGGATTCTATCCTTCAAAGAGACTCCGAGCATAGCCCTCTCCATAGCTTGCTGAGCGACCTGGAATTTGTGGACGAGGCCTTTTGTGAGTGTCCACGTCTCGGCTCCGTAGATAAGGACATGAAGGACGCACTGGTCGAAGACTTTCGATTTGAGGTACTAGGGCAGTGGCGACTTAAATATATGGCGAAGCTTTTCGAATGCTGCCCAGCCCAACTGTATTCTTTTGTTAGCGTCCTTGTTGAGGTTGTTCCTACCCAGTTGGACAATCTGTCCCAGGTATATGTATTCCTGAACAACTTCGATGCTAACATTTTCGACGGTGACTGGCATTAGGTCTACGAATGAATTGAACATGACTTTTGTCTTATCCAAGTTCATTCCCAGACCCATTCGTTTGGAAGAAACACTTAAGCTTTGCAGCATCCACGTCAAGTCCTCCAGCGATTCAGCCATAATGACTACGTCGTCTGCGAATTGAAAGTGTGAGATGTATTCGCCGTTTATATTGATGCCTCTTCCGTTCCAGTCCAGTGCGTTGGTGAACAGTTTCGGAGAAATAACGTCTCTCTGTCACACTCCACGCTGTAATGGGATTGGTCTTGTCTGGACATCTTGGATTTGGACGGTCATTGTAGCGGCTTTATATAGACATCTAAACATCTCAATATATCGCCAATCGACTTGGCAATGCTGAAGAGACTGTAGAACAGCCCAGGTTTCGATGGAGTACCGAAGGCTTTTTTGTAGTCCACAAACGCAGGACAAAGAGGGCGATTGCACTCCTTGGTCTTTTGTACGATATGCCGCAGTGTGTGAATGTGGTCCACCGTACTGTAGCCTTTTCGAAACCCAGCCTGTTCCGGGGGCTGGAAGTCGTCGAATCTTCGGGCAAGACGGTTTGCGATGACTCTTAAGAACAGCTTATAGACATGGCTCAGAAGTGATATCGGTCGGTAGTTCTTTAGGCGCGTTTTATCACCTTTCTTGAAGAAAAAGATGACCACACTTCTAGACCACGCCTCCGGCGTTGTGACTTTCTGAAGGACGGTGTTAAATAACTTCCGTAGTTGGTCTAGGACTGGACTCCAGCTCTTAAAATATCAGTTGTAATACTGTCATCTCCAGCTGCCTTGTTATTCTTGAGCTGCTCAAGAGCCATCTCGATCTCTGTGATGTTCTCTGAATCTGATGATCTCGAAATCCGGTAGCTCGTCCGTGAAGTGGCGGGTTAGTTGGGCACGTTTATTGTCCCTATCGAGAGTTGTGGGTTTCGGTGCATGTGAAGAGTACAGTTGTCCGTAGAAGGTCTTAGCTTCAACAAGTAGATCCGTTTTCGATGTGACGACTTGACCATTCGATGTCGTCAGCTTCGTCAGATGACTCCTTCCCAATTTCTTAGCAAATACTTTCGAGCTTCTTCTGAAAGAATGAGTTTATCAGAAAAAGCCTCTGGGCTTCGAGGAAATTGACCAGCATCTGTCCCCTTTGGTTTGTGCTACCAATACCGTGCAAACCGATCACCGATTCACCGCGTTTTTGTACTCCCACTTTGGCGTTGAAGTCCCCCATAACAACCATGAAGTGAGTCTTGGTGGTGTTATGAATGGCCTTGGCTATATCTTCATAGACGACCTCGACTTCATCTTCAGAGTATGCCGACGTGGGAGCATAAACCTGGACTATCTTTATAGAATATCTCTTGGTAAGTCTGAGAACGAGGTATGCTATCCGCGTAGACACACTGCTGATTTCCATCACATTGTTACAGAGAACTTTGTTGATCAATATGCCAACCCCGCCTTGGGACGTCCTATCGCCCTCCCGATAGTAGAGTAGGTGACCAGATTCCAGAGTTATCATGTGCTCCCCCTGTCTTCGGACTTCAGGCAACCCTAGGATATATGCCAGTTAATGTGACCTAACTATGACTCGAGCTCAGCAATATGGACGTCTTCCCTCAGCGGACGAGCATTATATGTAGCCAAATGTAATTGTTGTTGGTGGTGGCCGTAACCCTCCCGGGGATTCTTCGCACCCTCCACCCCGCCGTGAACGCGACCGCCACCACGATGGCCGGGAATAGCGGGGACCGAGAACTGAGGGCCGTTGTATTCTGGCGCGTCTCATTGGGAAGAGTTGCCATTACTCGCCGCGCTGGGCAAAGGCGTAGTGGCGAGGGTTTCATTAGTAACAGAATTTTCCTTCTCTATGTGCGGTGAACTTGCACGCATATTTGTACCTTAGTCGCCTCGTACGACACCTCGGTTGGAATGAATTAGAGAATGAATTAGTCCTATTCTACTCTGCCGGGGACCACACGACCCGTTAGCAAGGGGTACAAGAGAGTACTCATAATTAATTTATTTGAATTATAATGACATGCAGCCACACTACAATTGTCAATGTCATGTCACTTTGACATCATAATAATTATTTTAATACGACCAAATTATGACAACGTTCAACCTGCTTCAGAATTAGATTCCCTGATAGTACACCAAAACCTAGTATAAATGATATTAAAAAAAACAATAAGTTCCGTCATTACAGACTACATAGTGACTCTTCAAAGAACGGGATGCAAATAGTTCAAAAGCTCTTTAGCCCATAATATAGTGTAGTATAGACAGTAATAAACCAGGTTTATGGACCACGTCAAAGCGACGTTACTGTACAAAGTGCTTACATTCCCGCTCAATTCAAGGAGGTGAGTTATAATAATGCTGCATAATATATCTCCAAGCAGAGTTCACAGGTAATAAGCGTGACACTGAAGTCACTATGTATAAACTACTTACAATTCATACTCATAGAAGTATTACAATTTAAATAACCTTACCAAGAGCATGTCAGAATAAGTCTAAGGAGGTCTCCGTAACTATCCACGAACAATAGGTTTTCTTTAAATTTCATGAAAAGTTATTGTCCGATATCGCTCAAAATAATATATTCCTAGAGAGTTTTTAGCATGATCTATCAGCATGGAAACTTATATGTTTATATCTCTTATAGTTTAGAAACGCCAGTGGGGAGGACCAACTAATAAACCAATTTGGAAGTCGATTACTCGAAAATGGTTGACTTTGTAAAGAAGTTATGTATGAAACCTTGCCTTTATTTATTAATTTCGTGTATGTCCTTCTTTAAGAATTCCCAAAGTGTGACAAGTCAAGTCAAGTCAAAATTTTTTAATCAAAATTGGTATTTTTCTACACTTTCTGAACGTCGGTTCTACATGATGCCTACCACCGTTTCGGGAACTAGCCCGGCGAGAAGAACCGGCGTAAGAAACTCGCGCGGGCCCGCGGATAAAAGATGTTTTATCAATCCATCCATATTCGATGGAAAATTGTTCTTTTAAAAATATAAAAAAGGTATATATAACAATGTTATGACTAAAATTACATAACAAGGGTACAATAATATATGTAATTTAGAAGTAGCCTTGCAGGGGGTCACCTCATTTCCAAATGACAGAACAGTCTTGATAATTGTAAATCAGAAGCTTTATTATTTTGCAATTATTAATAAATTCACTTCTGAACAAATAGCAGCGGAATATGGCGCTGATAAAATTTATAGCTGGATAAAGATCTCTAATGGAAGTTTTATGAGTGTTTTTTAATGAACCTCGTTAGAAAGGAATTAAACGGAGGTACCGATGCATTTCGCCCGGCCGCACTGCGCCGCTCTGATATTTAACACAATATTCCTCGGCCCTCGCATTAGCGCTACTGCAATTTCTTTAGCGTTATATCCATTCCATAATTTGTAGACTGGGTTTCAGGTAAAACGTTCGTTATCATCATCAGCATCATGATAGCTATTTGAGTCTGATATATGATCTAACATTTTCAGTACTAAGATAATATAACTATTAATTAATTATTATTCATTGGCAAAACTCAAACTGTACACAATATACAATGCATTTACCTTGAAAATGATTAAATGTGTATTCCTATTTATATCACTTTGTTCGTTAATACACTCTACAAACACACTAAATAAACCTCAACCTCGTTTAACACAAATGTAAAAAAATGCCTCCAGATATTCTCCCGTTCAATTAATAGGTTAAAAAATTGAAACAATAATAAAATGTCTGCTAAAGCTTATCAATATAAAACGCGGCTTGTAAAACAATCATGTCATGGCCACTTTCGCTTTTTAAAAAGGTGATTGATAATTCTGATTTTCAATTTGTAGTAAACGTACTTCACTACGGAAAAGTTTAAAGTTTTGTTTTTTTTTTTCAGTAAACAGATACTTTTCTAATTATAAAGATTTTTTTTCACTAATGTATTGACAATTGGCCTTGGACTGAATGATCGAATACGTTTTTAAAAAGTTGCGTCGAACATGTGGCAGAAGCAAAAATAAAACTTCATACATCATTAAAAAATATCATCGTGCCTAAAGATCACTTCAAAAAAGAATAGAAAAATTAAAACTTGTACACCTAGCGGCGTCATTTATGTGTTGAGTCGTACTTTAAAAAGTTAATAAAGTTATTATGTAAGAAGTATAAGAAGCTTTCGACAGATAGCGTTATATATATGGCAACGAGCCATTATATCCAAAATCTTATCGTGACTCGTGACGCGTGGAGAGACATTACGTGACCATGAAATTTCACTCTCAACGCCGGCAAATAAGTTTCACTTTAGCAAAATACGAGTATGCTCTACATACGAGTAATTTTAATGTGTGCTTTGTTATGCTTTTAAGCAAAAGTTTTCAAGTACACAGTGATGATCATTTTATTCTTATGAATAAAAGTGGATTGCAGTTTCAAAGTCTCGTTAAAACTGGAGAACGGCTGGACCGATTTTGATAATTCTGGTCTTGAAATAATAGTGGAAGTTCAGGGACGATTTAAACGATGACAATTAATGTTTGAAAAAGCGCGAGAAAAATTCTAAAAACGATGATTAAATTTTCCCATACTAACTGTTGACTGTGTTCATTTGTCACGTGACTATCAAATATTTATAGGTGCGTTCAGTTTGGGCTATTTTGGAAAATCGGCCGGCAAAAGTAGGTAGGTAGGTAGGTAGGTTGTGTCAGCTACACAACTACACTAGGTGTAGATGTAGGTGTACGTTGTTGGTGTAGGTTGTTAGTAGGTGTGTGTACGTGTAGGTATTTATCTATTCTAGTTCATAATAAATAATATAATAGCTCCCCACACCGATTTCGGTGACGGTGGCCTGTTTCATTGAAACCAGGCCAGCTACGCAGGAGTTATAGTGCCCAAGTGTGTGCGCAGTACACAAGAACACTCTCTCCTCCTTCACTCTCGTAACCCAGTGGGACGGATAACCGACACGACTGGCGAGAGATTAGGCGCAGGTCCGACTTTTTACATGCCCATCCGACGCATGGATCATCTTTCTTGTCAGACAATCAGGTGATCAGCCTGAATTGTCCTAACCAAACATGGAAACAACATTTTTTTGTTCCAATGCGGGAATCGAACCCACGACCTCCGAGTCGAGAGCCAAGCTCTAACCACTAGACCACGGAGGCTGTTGTCTAGTTCATATTTAAGATAGAACAACGTGTGTCGGGACAGCTACTATATTATAAATATTATCACTCTGTTTAACATACGGTTAAAATTAATGCATAAGTATGCAGTACGCGAGCAGCCAACGCAGGCGAATAACATAATATGGGCGGTTTATTAGTGTGTATTAGCGCATATTAGTGTACGTTTGGCTATGATCCACGTCAGTTGGTACGTCATATTGTAATTATCATGGTATACAGGCGAATAGCGTTGCTAGTTTTGAACTGAATATATATAGCGGTACTTAATGTAAGCGTAATATTACTGAGAACTTTATCGCAGTTTCTTAAATTATATTTATAGTTATATTTAAATCGACCGACTCGCTATAATTTAAATTATTATATACATATAAAACCTTGAGCTGAATAGCAGTCATTAACAGAATTCTAAAAAACCTCGATAAATCCAATATAAGAAAGAACCATTACACTTACCGTATTCTTTGTGGCTGAGTGGAGGGCTGGAGTCTTTCAGGGCATAGTCGGCGTCATCGGGCACCGCCGTGCGCGCCCCGCACCAGGGCACGCAGCAACGGAACACCCCCCCTCCAACCACCTTGACGCCGTCCGCACCTCGCTAGCCAACGTGTCCCGCTAGCCAATGCTCCCTGCTAGTCAACACGACCCGCTAGCCAACGCGCTCTGCTAGCCAACGCGCCCGAACTCGCGCTCACACTGACATCCTCCACTTTGCACTTCACTTGCACTTTACACATGCACGAACACTTTATTGTAAGCATCACCCAGTTTCCATTAGCACGTGAAAGAGTCAGTCTTAGAAAAGTTTAAATTCAGTCTAAAGATGCGTTGTAAGGAAATGGAATAGTGATAGAGTCTTGCCTTTCTTCAAGGATTAAAAGTCATCAAATTCTAAAAGATGAATAAATCGGTATGAATAAAATAATTACATGTACGAATTCGATAAGAGCTGTACGTAATATAATAGTTACATTCCGAAAAAGTTTCAAGTGGTTAAAAATTAGCCGCGTAATGGAAGGACCTTTTGAAGTTGGCACTCTATTTAACAACTATTTTTCGCTTTAAAGTTTAAACGTTGTCAGCGTAATAGATGATATCGCAATCTTCATAATGACAATAAGCCTGCTGATAAGATTTATAAACGCTGTAGCGACTCAGTACTGCCTTTATAAATATTATAACAACAATAAAATTACTTTGTACCGCTTGTTTTACGAGTACATTACATTAATTAAAATATTCTTTACATAAAACACAATGGTCAACCCTGTTACACTGATTACCGCAACAGCTGCGGAGTTTGTGTCTAAAAAGAATATTATTTGAATCCAAGCAGCTATATATTTTGTTTTCCTAAAATATTTCACTCGAATTTATATTAGTAGTTTCATTGCATCATTACTTCAATGGAGAACCGTTATGTCCGGATGCTACATGATGTGTAAACAATTTACGATGGGTACTAATTATTTTGAAATAAGTTTATTTTGATTTGAATTTTGTTTGAATAATAATGATTTGAATCATATACACAATTTAATGAGATGACAATGTATATTTTTGTTAATCATACATCAAAGTGCATTAGTATTGTGACGAAAAGATGATGCTCGATATTTTGGATCGGAGCCAGTGTACTTCGCCATCTCTCATAGAATTATAAATGTCAAAAATAGTAGCAGACCTACATACAGGTGCTGGTAGTCGTTATCTTTGAAAAAAAAATTCTATACTTATCCTAATATCTAAAACATTTCAATATTTTTAAATTGCTCAATGAATACAAATAAAATAGTTTTTTTGTTGGTTTGTCCAACCATTAAGTCGAAAATAAAAATTTGAATATGGCATTATGGTTGAAAAATCGACGGGAAATGACACACTTTTTCCACAGCTTTGAATTGCCAAAATAAAATTTGAAGCACGGCATCGAATATCGATAGTTTCCTACTACTGGCTGCTGCTAGATTTTTAGTAACTTTATACTGTTTAAACATTTTTTTCTTAAATAAACAAAAGTATAAATACAAATGCCAACGGCAAGTATCGAATAGATTTAAATGCAAAGCACATAAACGAGAGTAAATCAATATTTCACATCGTAGCAGGCAAATAAATCATCGCTGCGTGGGGCTAACGAGAACTGCTCTGAAGGCGATTGCATGATGAATTAATATACCACAATTTTCGCCAAAATGTATTTTAAAGAAATAGTTATTTGCTAAATAGCGATAAAGTTATCATAACAAGGGTTTTTGATATTTTTTCTGCGGGCACACCCAACTCACACAAAGCGTCATCTGGTGGCGTAAGTGGTATTTAAAACGGTCAATAAGAATTTTTGATTCTTTTTCTGTCACTAGGCAGCGCGTTGTAGCACGATTGTCCTTGTCATGACATAAAGCTGTCAGATGTCACGAATTTAAAAACCCTCATTGACAGTGATTATTTCATGACGTTTAGTAGACTGAATGCGATTGTTAGAACAAGCGACATATTTAATTTTAATATTTTGAAGCAGTTATTCTAACATATTCATCAATTTATTATTTGTAGATTTTGACACCTGTTTGTGGTAGGTATAGTCAACGCGTCAGCGTCGCGTAAGTCAAATATTAGTCAACGCTAAGACTATTGGCTAGCCAACACGTTATAACGTTTAAAAATTAAAAGTTTTTAGTTTTCTTTTTAGTCAGTTGTTAATATAATTATTAGTTTTAATTTTGTTTTATAGCCAAGTTACTTTAATCGTTCATCTTTCCCCTTAGTTAATTTATTAATTAATAGAGCTCCCCACACCGATTTTCGGTGACGGTAGCCGGGTTCATTGAAACCAGGCCAGCTACGCAGGAGTTATTTTCATAGTGTCCAAGTATATGCGCAGTACACAAGAGCACTCTCTCTTCCTTAACTCTCGTAACCCAGTGGGGCGGATGACCGACACGACTGGCGGGAGACTTTTTACACGCCCGTCCGACGAATGTATCAATCACCTTTGTCAGACAATCCACCTGATTGTCAGCCTGCATTGTCCTAACCAAACTTAAAAAAACAACCTTTTTTTTATGATTCGTACCCACGACCTCCGATACGAAAGCCAAGCTCTAAACCGCTAGACCACGGAGTTTGTTTGCGCTAAATTAGAAAACCGCTAAAAAATACGCTATATATTGGGTACCTACCACCAAAATTAATTGTTTCCCGGCGTGTGACCTGCGACACCTAAATTAAATTAAACTAAGGGAGCGGTTCATCTATTATAATTAAGATTGATGTTTATATTACATCAGCTTTCTATACAAAGGTATTTCATTAATCAAAATGTAAAACTTAGAGCGAACTGGCCATAATCCTTTACAGGCTTTTCATTACGCGCGCCGTCAGCCCATTGATCGTGATGGGCGGATTTTATTAATAACTACCCGATAACCAGTGCTTCATAGGCGAAATATAAATTAAATTAAGGACCGGCGCAGACAAGACTTAATATGTTTATGTGCGACAAGTTTTACTGCAATCAGTAGATATTTTATGTGACGCGCTGAATGTGATGATTATATATTGATGATATTATTATATCAATTATTTTTTCAAGAAGTAAACAAAATTTCCATCGTAACGTACGTAACGTAACAAGCTTCTCAACTAGATTTACGTCAACGAAGAACGAACGATTTCTTTTTTTTTAGTTTTTTTTTTCTGCTATCATTGTTGCTATGTTATTCGATCTTAGCTCTAATCCCTAATAAAGACCTTTTTCAATATTCGAGGGGAGATTCACACAAGCTATATACATCGCAATAATATTCCCAACTCGGCAGCAAAGAACATATACGTTAGCTTGACCTTAGTCCTTTCCATCTATATGCAAAACAGAGATATTCGATAGATACGCATCAGAGATTCAAAAGCTAGCACATACTAAAAGCACCTTCATATATCATAGTGACCAGCTATGAGCAACAGCGAGTTAATATTTACCGAAACACGTTTATTATTATCCGTATTTTTTTTTTATTTATATAGTATTCCAAACTCACTTATTTCCTTACAAATATATATTTGTTATAATACTATATGGAAGAAACTTTTGTTTGTTTGTATCGAATAGGCTCCGTAGCTACTGACACGATTTTGATAAAATTTGGAAAAAAGACATAGGCTACTTTTGTTTCCGCGGCATTTCCTTTTGCGAGTACGAAGTCGCGAGCAATATGTAGTATAAAAATAAATTAACATTTGGGCTTTTAAATTTCAATTGATTCCTTAAAAATATCTTCCACTGGAAAAGCTTAGTAAAATTTCAAGTCACTCTAACATATGGCTTAATTTAAATCAGATTTTTTTTAAATTGCACTTTCCAGAGAAAAGTTAATAGAATAAAATTAAACGTGCATTAATAGCGTTCTTGTTGAGCGTGGGATCGCGGACTACAATGTCAGAGTTCGCCGGGACTTCAGTCATTATTGTACAGTTAACTCAACATGTAACCAATTAAGTGAGTCAACTCTCAAAACATAGTGCCAAAACAACAACCTTTGGATACTAACCCACTGTCATATTCCGTCGGTCCTATCGTCATCAAAACAATACAATATTTTGCTGTCAAGTGAACACTTCACACCTCACATAACATTTTGAAACAAGCGTAAATTTAGTGTACATATGCAAGGACTAATGTGTATCAACCTCACTAGTAAAAATATGTGGTCGCTAATGACCATAGTTGTTACAAGCGACCTTTAAATAAAAAAATAAAAAATAAAAAAATTCACACAAAGGGTACATGGATTTATGGATACATATGCTATACAATGTTTTGTCCTTGTTGGACTAGTCGCTTGATAGACAAGGACAAAACACTGTATGGCTTATCCATTGTATTATATTTTTATTAGTAAGGGGGATAGGTATAGTTTATCTTCATTACACGCGCTTTACCTAAATACTTTATTTCTGTATTCATATCAAATAATGCTCACACCGACAAAGTCGAGTTAAGTTACAGTAAATAATATTAATTGTCAATTTAGACATTACCCAGGCAAGTCATTTATTCGTGACATTAAACATAATAGCAGAAAATTGTAAGTTTGCCGTAAACAATGCCGTATTCAAATGTAACTAAAGTCAGAATTGTTATTGAACAATTACAGCTACGTATAATGGCTTATCTAATAGCGCAACTTCTCCTGTAGCCACCTTTGTTTGAGTTATCAATACCAAAAGTTTGTACTGATTTTGGCTTGGGAGAGTTAGAACTTTGGAACTATAATTCAATTTTTAGCAAGGTTCTAATTTAGGTTACAAGAGACTTTTTTCGGGTATGACAAAATACAAAAATTTAGCAAATGGTAAGACATTCGATATTTCACACTTATGAAGTAAATCATACCTACAATTAAATGTCAATTCTGCAGTAGGTGGGGCTTATCAACGATTCGACACGATAGGATCGTCAACTCGCTACAATCGAGAAACATGCCGAAAACGGTATTGGATAAATTGTCGAAATAAAATACGGAATTTCCAATAATTGAAATGCGAGTGGGAGATTTTAATTAAGCCACATTTTACTAAATATCAATGAATTATTAATTACAGTGATAAATCAGACTTTGTCACCAAATTCAATGTTTAATTTACCTGAAATAACTCTACATAATCAAATAAAAAATCGTAATCTAGGCAACGGCTGCAAGTATTTACATGAAATTTAGTATGCAGGGAGTTTTGGGGAAGACAAATTGGACTAGTTTTTTTTTCTCACCCTAAACTCCCTGTATACTAAATTTCATGGCAATTCTTGTAGACGTTGTCGAGACACCGATTATACATGTATTAGTCATTACATGAAATTGGTGTTTTGTAAAGGAGGAATATAAAGTCGATTTTTTTTAATATAATATATTTATTTAATCAAAGTATATACCATTGCTATCTATGCACTTTTGCCTCTTTTGTACTGTCAGGTAGTTCATTGATTCCTTTACTAAAAAAACCATTCAGACAGGAATCAATAAAATCTTTGAGGGCGCTTTGGACTGCCCCATCGGAGTTGAATTTTTTCCCTTGCAAGAAGTTATCCAAATTTCGAAAAAAATGGTAATCTGTTGGAGCAAGGTCCGAGGAGGACGTTGGATATCTTAAACATTCCAATTGAAGCTCCTCTAATTTGATAGCCGTCTGTTGTGCAGTGTGTGGTCTAGCGTTTACCTAAAGCAGCAGTGGCCTAGAGTGAATGACCAACCTCGGTTGTTTAGCAGCTAGTTTTTCCATCGTGTTTGCAGTTGCTGGCAATAGACATCTGCCGTAATCGTCTGGCCAGATTTAAAAAAGCTGTAGTGAACGACACCGGCACTAGTCCACCAAACGCTCACAAGTAACTTTTTTTGTGTCAATTTCCGCTTAGGGCAGGCTTTGGCTGGTTCGTCAGGGTTCAGCCATTTCGATGCGCATTTTTAATTATCGTACAGGATTCACTTTTAATCACAGGTTAATGATTCGATTTAAAATCCCTTCATTATTGTGCCGGTTGAGTAATTTGACGCAGCAGTCGACGCGCGTTTGTCGGTTTACTGCACCCAATTCATGAGATACCCACCTTTCAAGCTTTTTCACCTTCTCAATTTGCTTCAAGTGGATTAAAACAGTTTTATCACTAACGCAGCCTGTAGCTGTCTCGGACATGGTTTGCGATGGATCCGATTCCACAATAGCCTTCAATTCTTCATTATCATCTTTGGTCTCCGGCCGTCCATGGGGCTTGTTCTGCAGGTCTAAACTTCCAGAACGAAAACGTTGGAACCAAAAATGCACTGTGTTTTCTTTTGTAACACCGCCGCCATACACATCATTAATCCTTCGAGCCGTTTCTGCAGCACTGGTGCCACGGTGGAACTCGTACTCGAAAATAATACGATATTTCAAGTTTTTCATTTTGTAAACAGAGTGATGCAAAGAAAAAACCAAAAAAGGAAAAAACAAATGAATTATGGTTTTCGAAACACAAATGCATGAATAAATAGCGGTATTAATTTGAAATTAGAATTCCTAACCTACGAAGATATATTTGCGACCAAAGTGGCCAGTACGACAAAACGCCAATTTCATATGTAAGTAACCTAATAATAGGTATTTACCTACGAAATTGCCGTTATGCAGTACTGGCCATTTGAAATCAAAATAATTTTTGTTTGGATAAGAATTCTAATTTCAAATTAATTTTATTAAAAAAACATGGAATTCTTTTTCCAAATCTGGTTAATCGCATGTCTCCGCTGCTCCTGCACGACAACGCGCGACCTCATACTGCACAGCAGACGGTCTCCAAGTTGCAAGAACTGGGGTTGGAAGCTCTCCGTCATCCGCCCTACTCACCAGACCTTGCGCCTACAGACTACTACTTTTTCCAGAATTTGGATAACTTCTTGGCGGGAAAAAATTCAATACCCGAGAGGCAGTACAAAATGCCTTTGAAGAATTTGTTGCCTTCCGTCCAGCTGATTTCTTTAAGAAGGGCATCAATAAACTGCCACTGCGTTGGCAAAGATGCATTGATTGCATGGGTGATTACTTCGATGAATACAAAAAAAAATACATAAAAAAAATCGTTTAATTTTTTTCATACAAAACGGCAATTTCATAGGTAAAGACCTAATATGTACAAGATCGTCTCGTTTAAAGTATTATATACGATATGTTTTTTTCTTTCGTCGTGCAACAATATATCAATAATTTCGACTCTAATAATATCAGTCCGATTGGCAGTTTGGTTAATTTTTGCGTTGGTCGGAAATTCGGAATATGGTGGGTTCGAACCCCGGTAAAATATTTTTAGGATTTTTTTCAAATCTACTAGAGGTTACCCAGGTACTTACTGTTAGTCAAACAACATGGCCTTACAATATGTAGAAGCAGGATTCAATATTCTTTTTTGCAGCGAAACTGGAATGACCTTGACAATTTTATAAAATCAATACATAGGTATTTTAAAGTTACCAATTAAATGGTACTCTTTTTAGGGTTCCGTAGTACTCAAGTAACCCTTGTAGTTTCGCTCCGTCCGACTCGTTTGTCTGTCTGTCTGTCCACCCTTTTAGCTACTGTAGTTCTGAATGTACCTAAATTTATGAAATTTGGTATATTTACCGAAATCTATACTCTCTCTCTCTATCTGTAGATTTCGGTTTTGGCACTATAAAATAATAATATTTTTATATTTTAGGGGTGGCTCTCCATACGTGTGAAGGGATGCATAATATTTTTTCATTCTACACCGACTTGGAATATGTATAGGTCATTTAAAAAGGCCAAGTTTTCACATTCGTGACTTTTTTACAACGTCAACCTTTGTCGTGTAATCGGCCTGAGTGTTTATAAGTCAGTCTACCCTCCTGGCATTACTAAACTGGATAGAAACTTGTAAGTTTCCATGCTTATAGGTCATACTAAAAACTCATTAGGAAAATTATTTTGAAATAATTTAAATAAAACCTATTGCGCGTTGATTGCGCGCGAACCACTTCTTATACATGTCCGGACATGCTCTTGGTTAGGTTTTTTAAAGTAACGTCAGAAGTTATGGGAACCGGTGAGCGTTTGTGACGGTTTTGGTTGTGAATTTGGCAAAATAGCTGATAGAAGTCTGAGGTATCTGCCTACTCCTACGTAAAACTGTGAGCATGTTATGTGTTCACACTTTCAATTTTCATTCTGTTTCAATCAAAATGCCAATACATTTTGATTATAACACAGTATAGTCTGATCTATTATAGGTACTCGTAGTCAGTACAATGGCTAATAGATCGGTCCGCGTAAGGACTATGGAACGACCGACCAATAGCGCAGGCACGCCATCAATTACTACTTATTTAGCGGTCACAAGGCTCAATTGAGTGGTTTTTGTGCCTGACGTCTAGGTAACAGTCGGTTATAAGTCGCGACGTGACGAACATCGTGACGTGCACTGATTTAAACATTTATTACGCCTTTGTAATCAGATAAATCTCTAAAATGTTGATTCTATCGAGGGATCTTCTTTTTTTGGAACGTAGTTCCTTATGGCGCGTTGCGAATTGGAGGCTAGGCGGATTAAAATTGGCACGACACTTTTTGCCACTCGAAATCACAATATAATAACGACTATTAAGAATGATACAAAAAACGACCTTATCACCTTGACAATAATGTAGAATTTTGCAATTACACATTGTGACTGTTATGACTGTTACATATTGTGACTTAGGTAGTCTAGCGCCGAGCGCTTGATGTTATTACTCAGTACGGACTTCGCGGCGGCAACACTGCGAGCAGCAAGCAACCCCTGTCCCTACCTAAGGCGCTAGTTCCGCGCGCACTATATATACTTAGTTCTACTATTTGTTTTGTATAATATAATATATTAGATCTATACAGTCTGTGTGTCTGTTCCGGCTAACCTCTGTATATATATATATATATACATAAATATATATAAATAGGCTGCAATTCATCATTATCAACTATATATTTATATTAAAATATATATATTATAACTTCTTTCCATCCGGGTGTCCCTTGACACCTCTCAAGTTTTTTGGTTTTATGCTTTAGTTTAAATCTTGTAGGATAATGTAACCAGAGGTACCTCATGTGTAGAAGAAAAAGACAAAGAGGCCAATATCTTCGGATACCGAATATTTATTTAATGGTCCCCATTAATACGAGTTGGATATATTGTGCTAATCCACAACCAAAACTACTAACATACCAAATTTCATCAAAATCCGTTCGGTAGTTTTTACGAGAAGAAGTAACATCCATCCATTCATTCTCACAAACTTTCACATTTAAAATAGTAATTATAATAGTAGTAGTAGGATAAATTACTAATTATATTCTATACCCACATACTAAACTGTAAAACCACAGATATATAAACACGATGTATTTCAATCCAGACTACGGAAATTTTTATTTCAACAAAACAACCTGACTGTTCTGTCGGTTATTCCAGGTCAGATGCAAAAAGGAGAGAATAGACATTAGCTAACGTTTAGTAACCTAATAGCAGTGTTTTCAAAGCAAACAATTTTGAGACCTTTGCGAGTGGTTGTATAACCCTTGTGGTTTTATTATGATTTTATGGTACCCAAGGTAATACTTGGGTAACCTTAAAAACAACATAAATCATATTTTTTACATTACTTTAGCATTTTTTGAATTATGATTATTGTTTTATTTTACATAAATAAAGTTGCATTCATTAATCTTATAATTTTTTAAAATATATATTCAATTTTTCTCGAAGAGTAACGTAGTAATACTCGTAATAACGGGTTTTGACATTGGAAATGTCTTTTCGTTCGCTCCAATATAGGCTCCGATTTCAAGAAAAAGTGTCATCCCCTTATATCTCGTAGAGTTGTGAAGATAATATTATGATATTCAAAAAAGGCTCAAACGCGCAGATTCACGAGAGCTGTAATGTGCGAAAATAATTATTGGATAAAGTCCAAAACCTAAAAGTTATGGCTGAAATAGTGGAAATAAAATTCAGTTTTCACGAATTTTTGGTTTTGGCGCTCGATATTTTGAAAACTAAAAATGATATTAAAAAAATGAGAAAATATCCTCTGGACAATTTAGTCAGCTACAATTTGAGATAAAATCAGTGACGATGGGGTTAAGGGTTTGCCCTGTAGTCAAACCTTTTTGAGGCAATATTTTTTCGAATTCCGTTGATTCATTTCCAATGTGCTCGATAGTCGTGTGAGGCACGACATCTGTTAATTTTTTTATAAGTTGTGTTACGTACATAAAATATTATAAAGTGATCGAAAATCAACCATAAAAAATAATTGTAGGAAAGGAGGAAGCGATTGTATAAAATTTAAGAAACTGAATAAAGGTCAATTCGCAATTGGAGGGTTCTTTACAAATATAGTCTAAAATTGTGTTTCCAGTCCAACACTTAGCATACACAGTCTATACTCTCAGCCTCAAGGTAAATTGGAAATGCCCGAAAGCAACTTAAGCTACATCTGAAGAGGTTGGAAGTACCGCTACGTGCTACGCGTGCAGCAGTGTGCAGAGCCCTTAGATGATTCGGTTTACTTAGCTATGTCTTCTCATCAGAATATATGGTTTACTACTAATGTACTATGCACAGGCAACTAAGTAACTAAAACCGGCCAAGTGCGAGTCGGACTCGCGCACATAGTTCAAAACAGCTGAAATTCACGTTTGTTGCGTAGGAACTCAAATATTTATTTTATTATGTTTTTTAGTATTTATTGTTAAGGCGGCAACAGATATACATCATCTGTGAAAAATTCATGTCTAATTATTGTCACAGTTCATGAGATACAGCCTGGGGACAGATGGACGAGCAGTGGAGCCTTAATAATAGGATCCCGTTTTACCCTATGGGCACGGAACCCTTACAAATATTAGAAAGATATTATTATCGCACCCCACGTCTTTAATGGTCGGTAACGTTAATTTAATCAATACGTGTTTAATGTTAGTGTTAGTTTATTATATATGTATGTTAGTCTATAAGGTATAATATGGGCCTATGCATCCTGAAATAAACGGTATTTAATTTAATTTAATTATTATATATGAGAGCATTTCAGTTCGCAGTATGTACAAAGTGGTAAGTTCTATCAACATATTAGATTTAAGCCGCAGTATATTATCTATACTATTTTAAAATTAAATAAAAAAATATCTAAAACTAGTATTATTATCCCCAGGATACTCGAACATATTCGTAGTATGTTTCGGTTTAATTTTACCGTATTTTGTGTTTAAGTTACATAAACTCGAAAATGCGGCGTAACGAACGTAGAGCGGGCAAACTTTTGGTTTTTGCACCGTGACTTCGTAACGGAATATGGCAACACTAATTTACGTAAACTTTCAGAATATTTTTGCATTGAAATAAAAATGAAAGCTAATTTATAATGCAATTGTATATTAACACAGAGTAAGAATGAAGAATGCTTCGAAATACAATTATGTATCAGACAGTATCAACTGAAATGATAAGTGAAATGATAACTTCATCATATGATGAAGTTAAGAATTGAGGTTGAAACCAGGTAAAAATATTGAATCTATCGATGTATTTATTAATTAATCATCAACATTATTTAATAGATACGTTTGTATATATATGATATTCGTGAACACATACATTTTTAAATAATATAAATTACATACCACTTCCAATGGAGAAACTTTTAGGTATAAAAAGCTTTTTCATAGTTGATCGAATATAACGTCCATACAATATTACAATATTTTAAAGCCTGAATGTTACTATGCTTCTTTATAAACTTTCGAACTCGAACATTCAACATTTTTACTGGAATGTTCTCCCTAACAATAGCACTCATCCTACACCCAAATTAATGAGTGCAAGGTTCTCGTATCCTCCCATGCAGCCAGTTCAAGTTTATATTCAGCTGAAAATCGATGCCTTCATCGTCAGCCGTGCATACTTAAGCATCTCGAATTTTTCTCCCAATTTATAAAAGCCATTAAATTCTAGAAAACCATCTAAGATACACAAAGAATGTAGTTTAGAATGCAGTATGTATATTGTATAAGGCATTTACATTTTTATTTTGAAAAGTTATTAAAAGTATCTATAAGCGCCTTTAGCACATTTCTGATCAACTGTAATCGTTTAAAGTGCATCGACGACTTTTTAACTTTATTGCTAAGTACCTACAGTATTTTTAAATTAATCTGTTAAAAATTGATAAAATGCTTTGCTGTGAAATTTATAATATTCTTATTCTTCCGTAGGTATTCTGAATATTATATATGGAAAATGTTATGTATACGTCTTAGTCATAGTCCTTGTCTGCAAATGTCATATATTTTATTATATAATAATACGTGAAGCATAAATTTTGTACCCCTACGAAACTTTGTACCCTTACGAAAATTATGCAAACGGAGGAGTAGATATTTGGCACAGTTAAAGTCTATATGAAGTAGGAAATAAATGCATTTTTTTTATAAAATTGCTCAAAAATACATTAAATTAATTAACAGATTAATAACTCACATTCCATATGGGCGTTTGATACAATTTTGTCACACGTTGACACTTGTTAATAACCCTTATAAGTTATAAAGTTCAAACTTAATAATGATAACATGAGTTTTGGTCGAATTTCGACCACTGGGAGATCACTAGTTCCAAATATACTATATGTGAACTAAATTCTCAATCACAAATCCAATTGCACAGAACTATTGACCGGACAAATATGAGGAGCAATCTAAATGGTAACTGGTATTTAAATGCAAATCTGTGACGGGACGGAGACGGGACATGGACGTCTTATAGTTTAATAGACAAAGGTGGCCGAGTCAAGGTGTTACTCGCTAATTGCTGTTGATATACTGCTACTAGCTAGTATAAATCTCAAGGCGTGTTTCCATTGTGCAAGTGCTTGCATGCCTGTGTGCTGTCACATGTCATCTTTATTTGAATAGTGCAACTATAGGGTAAGGTTCCGCACAAGTTGCATGGTACGTAAAAGTTGCATGGTACTTGAATATTGCATGTGAGCTTCTTGCATAATTTAAGCGCGCCCTTAAGATTTCCAAGACCTCATGTTATGATTTCAATTTAATTAATATTATATCTAGCAATATTCATTTTCATATAAAATCGCTGGATATTGTTAGATATAATAATTAAATTGTATACTATGGATTTCCGCAAAGTACCGCCTGATTCTATTAACTATGTATGTTGTGATTTCATTATCATATTTACTACGATAGTGTATAAATTTCAAATGAAATTGTATTGCATTGTTTCATGTTGTATTGTATTATGTATTATTTTCATGTATTCACATCACATGAAACTAATTCGAAAATAATAATATGTGGTTTTACTATTTTGCATGTAATTATCTAACATGAAATAATGATAAATTGTAATACTGTCGAAATGTTTTCAGTTTTCCACGATAACTGAAAATAAACAAATATAAACAAACTAATTTCAGATTTTTCTGTTAAAATCGTTACATGAATGTACGTTACATTATAAAATGAAGTATTACTCGTTACCATTTTTTAAACATAAAAATGCAGATAAATAAATATTATTAATGCTCGTGTGTGAAATAACAGTATTTGGTAAGTACTTTTATCCCGAAAGAAAATTGTTACAAAGTTTAAATACTGTTATTAGGAAAAATACTTCTGATTTATCTTTTACGCAAATAATCGTTAACGACAATCCAAAACTTAAAAAAAATTTAAAATAAGCAGATCTCTTTCATGAAAAAATAACAGCCAGTAAATGTATCGTTTTTGCTACAAAGTTATTATTAATGTACATTTTAATCTTTCAAAATTCCATAGTAGGTATCCTCGTTTACGCCCTTATACCCGTCGCATTGTATAACCTTCATGACATAAAAAAATCCCTATCAGAAAGCAAGCCGTGAAATATTATATCACGACCCATTCTAGGTTGTGTATTCTGCCCAATCATGGTACTATTAGGCGAATAAGGTGGACGTATGAATCAATAATGTTTGCAAACATTCAACAAGTAGCCATCTAACTTCCAATTATTAACAGTTTAAATGACAATTTTCAGTTTCGTCAATAAATGGGAAACGCCACGAACTTATACCACCTTACGGTATATTATTGAGTTTTCGTGTAACCTTCGTGTGCTATGTATTGGGAGAAAACTCGTACAGTGCTGAATGTTTTTACCGCGTGATTATCAGATTACGTTATCTCGGTTATCGTGGCGACGATCGCCCGCGTGTGTAACTGCATCCGTATAGCCCTTATTGAACCGCACACGCCCGACCACATCACATCTCGGGGAGAAGCTCCATAACAACCTCAGAATTGGAATCCAGGGGGTCCGTCATATCGGACACGAACGGACCTTCGCAGCTGCGGGTTAGAAAGTGATGAGGACACGACACAGATAAATGTCACAGCTCGCACTCAACACTGCATCTCGTCTGCCACATGACACGCGCGCGGCGGCGGGCGATGGCGGCCCCTAGCGTCGCGACGGCCGGCAGACCGCGACTGGAGCCGCGCGCTGCGCACAACAGCCTAGAGCTTCGAGCGAGCAGGACGAACATAGCGCTACATTACTACGATTTTAACCCTTGAACCCTCTATTTTAATTTCGATTTACTTTGTTTTGGAGACCCTATGGGATACATAAACGGTAGCATCTTCGTGTCGGTCAGGTGTGACTCTGTGCAGACTGCAGGTAGAGCCGTCGTTGGGACGTGTATGTTACATCACTATCGAGCGGGGATTTGACTCCTCGTTTGACCGTGATCGTGTTTCATCCGAATCTCTATTTCACCCGTGACAATAGGTACGTCGCTCTGACTGACAACTGTGACATATTATTCTATTTACTTTTATTTATTTTTCATTGTTGAAACGGTTCAGTTAGTTCAATAAATAAAATTTAACTAACACTAGTCCACATTTAATCGATATTGTTTTTTTTTATTATTATTTGGCGACTGACGTCAACATCGTCTTTACGTCGCGTCTTATTCAGCACAAGCCTCTTTTTAATTGTTTGAACGAAAACAATAAATATTTGACCTTTAGAATGTATTACAAGATAATATTAACTTTTACTAAGTGCATGTCCGATTATTGCTATGCAGCTAATACAACATGACCCCTAAAGCAACTTGAAGAACAAAAGATACGGTGATAAGCCATCACTTCAATCATTGCTCGTATCAAGTGGGTAGTTGAGATTAAAGAAACCGAACAGAAGCAAATATATCAAATTACATCACGGTGAACGATCATGTGAGCCCTCGATTGCCAGAACTTTATCATCATCATCACACCAAAAATAATAAAAAAGCAATACTAATCGAAGTCACAGATTCTGTAACGCATTGAATGAAATAATTTGGTTGTAATGTTTACGTTGAAATCATAACTAATAACCCGACAGCAAAATATATTGAAAGCTACATTGGAGCTACGTATCTATTATATATTTCAAGATATTTTTGGTAAGTATTGCGACGTGTAAGAAATCAATAAAATATATCTATGCATCTTCCCTTATTTGAACATAATATCGGCAAATAAACAGTCGCGATCGAGTGTTTAATTAATAAAACCATTATCTTATCTTACGCTGGAAGCTAGCCGTAGTAGTCTAGTAGATAACAACTAGAATAGAAATAAATCTATTAAACCTAAATTGCTTCTATTCTAACAATACCTATTGCAGTATTGTAACAATTTAGCTAAAACCAACCAACCTTAATTTCAATATCCTTTTCTTATTTTATTAACGTAATATTACGGTAATAAAAACAACTGGTATAAAGCGATTCTGAACAGCTCTATAACGACTATAATCCTACCCCCAGCTAATTAGCTATCTTAACCCACCGGCCACGGTAACGAAAGCAAAATATGACACCTGTTTACTGACTTCATATAATTGTAGAGCGTTTAGAAGGATGCAATAAACCATCGCTGGTCCCGGGCATATTATTTTTTTAGATAACCCGCAAATTAATATATTGCATTTTAAGTTTGATATTTTTGAATTACAATTGAATTATTCTCATTATGAACACTACTTTTAACACATTTTACAATTAATTATAATTTGAATTGTGGAGATATTAAATGTAGAAAAAGATACGAAATTCACCACCGAGGCCACGAACACTCAAGTTCTGCAATATCGTAAAGATACGAGCAGGTGTAATACACGTCACATGTCAAGATCGGCGATATTGACCATACCACGTTACTCTGGATTCGCTAAACTGACTTCTATATTATCGCATCAAATAGAGTACACTTAAATAAACCACTTGTAAGTAGCAGCTACAAGGAGCCCTTATAGATCCGTTCTGTCCGTCCGTCCGTCTGTCCTTCCTCCCTTGCTAACTCCGGTGATTATGAAAATAAATATATTGAAATTTGGTTTTGTTATCGATTGCATATTAACTTTATTTTCGGCATTATAAAATCATTGTAATTTTGTATTTTAGGGGTAGCTCTCCATAGACGTGAAGTGGGGATGAAACATTTATTTTTCAGCATACCCCATCGGGTGGTGTATTGTCGAATAGGTATTTTTAAGCGAGGTTTAATACATGTATTTTTATCATTTAAGCCATTTTCGAGTATTAAACCTCCAAAGTGGTTTACAAGTTGATCCTCATGTATTTTTAACCATGAAAGGTTAGAAACTTGTTACTTTTCATAATGATAAGCTGATAAGTTCTGCTAAAAACACTCTTAAGGAATATTATTTTGAGCAACTTCGGACAACAACTTTTAAAGTAATTTGAAAAAAAAACTATTGCGCTTAGATAATTACGGAACCCCCCATAAACATGTCCTGACATGCTCTTTTCTTGAAGTGAAAACTGCTTTAGCCACGTTGGGCACTTTTTGGTAGGGGAAAATCTTATGGGTACGCGTCACCGACATACTCATGACTGACTTGTTTTATTAAAATATCACCGAACTTCTACGTCAACTTTCCTGGGGCTCGAACATTTCCTCAATGTTAGGTAGATTAGGCTGTTGGACTACACGCTTGCCTTTTGCGGGTTGACAAACTTCACGTGCCTTAGAACATTGTTAGTTTTTTAGAAAGGAAGGTTTTCTCCATCGTTTTGAGCGTCCGTATAGCGTTTATAAGTAATCAGAATTTGGTTTATCCAAATTATTTTTGCAACGCATTGGAAACTACGAAAATAGAAGCGCTAGAAGTGCCATGAGAGATTCTTGGCCCAAATCAATCTAATTTTTAAAATCAGTATTGAGAGCACGCGTGTCGGTTAACAAAATTCACGTAATGCTTTCGACTTCTGATCATGAACAGAACAGAACTGTAAGAATAAAAGACGAGATTTTGCATTGTATTATTCAGAATTTAATTCAGAAGCACGCTCTACTTCGATGATTGGAATCCCATGAAAATGTTTTCACACCCAACGGAAATTAACTTATCATTGTACTTTCATGAGTAATATTTTTTACGTAAACTATAACCCGACTACGTAAATAATATAGCCTGTGTTGCCCGGGTTATTATTAATTAAAGTAGTTTAGGCGCTACGGTGGAAAAAAACATACATACCAAACACCAGACAGTCAAAAACCATTACTATATCATAAACATCATAGGAGGGGATTAAGACTGAACAATTTCATTAGAGAGGTGTCACAAATATCTATCTAACAAAATCTCTACCGATATTAGGTATGGACGGTAGTTTCAGATATTTATAAACTGATCTTTCTTTAAACTTGACCGGATTGTATGGATTAGGGCCAAGAATTAATGAAACCGAACATCGATTTGGTTAATATTAGATTTCATCTACTTTTAGATCGGCTTTATGCAACACGTGTTAATGATAATAATTTACCTAGAGATCGACTTGTGGTCGAAATTTGCCCGCAATAATACGGTAACTTCCTGTTTTTTTTTTTACACAGATTGTTCTGAAAAAATATAAGAAAGTTTACAAAAGGAATAGTAAACAAATAATCGATATTTTCAAAGGAACTGTCTAGTTTGAAACACTTTTGTGAGTCTTGTCAATAAATCTTGTCAAAAAGTCTTGTCTTGCGCTCCAGAAGCTGGTGACGCCAATCCCTGGAACTTGCTATGAAATGTATGGTCATTTGCACAATATATATATATATATATAAAGTCGTGTTAGTTACACTAATTATAACTCAAGAACGGCTAAACCGAACCGAGCTTAGAACCAGAAGACAGACGGACATAGGATGTTTTGTGCTTAAGTGCCCAGCCGAGTCTGTCTGTATGTATGTTCGCGATAATCTTAAAAGTACTAAAAGAATTTTCATGCCGTTTACATTTACCGACAGAGTAGTTCCTTAGGAAAGCTTAGGTCGATAATAATTTGTGTAGGTTTTGTGGAAATTGTTTGATTTATGACGATAATTGAAGGTGTCGAAAAAAATCAAGCCGTCTGGGAACTTTTATCGAAAATGCTGCCTAACCTAACCCGTGGGAGATAAATAACAAAAAATGTATGGTGGATTGTTTATTTTTTATAGGTCTACAAAAAAGTCCGCGATGGCATAAATAATGTCTATCTTTTAAGGATATGTTACTATACTCATTCTAAGTTTAAAAAAATGATCAGAAATAATGTACTATTTTCAGAAGCTATTTAGACGGATAAATTTTTATTATCCTTATCTAGGAGATATCTTAAAATTAAAAAGTATGTGTAAAAAATTATTATAAAGTATATAGTTTTACTCTGTGCTATTATTTTACTATATTGCAGGTATGTTTGCTAAATAAGTTTTTTGCCACTCTCCCACGCGGGCGAAGCTGCGGGAAAAAGCTAGTTTCTGATATCTCCGATGTTTGCGCGTTTATGTTCATACTCACTACAGTAAATTTTTTTCTATTTGATGTATCTAAACTAATTATGTAGGTTTTTTACACTAAATAATGTTTAAAAAAATATTCTAACTTTTTTGTGACTTTGAAATGCACCTAATTACAAAACTACGCATAAATTCTGAATTCATTTAACTTTTATCAAATCGTAATGTCTAATTAACTTTTAATGATTTAAAAAAAAAACTAAATTTTACATGCATATACCAATTCATAAAATGTTACGAGTAAGTTTGAATTTTTCGGGTTCTTTTGCCTCTTAGAAAAAAAATGTATATGTTGTGAAAGAATGACAAGCGTCAACGTGTAACATAATTGTGTTCATCAAACGCACGGATGTGTTTGGTATTAATCTGAGGTAGTGTGTGTTGTTATTTTTATTAATTTAATCATTTTTTATGTGATTCTAAGTATTATTTGAAAAATATTAGCTTTCTACACACCTTCCTCCACATAAACTTTAACTGTGCCAAATATTATACTCTTCCGTAAGCACAATTCTCGTACTGTACTGAAAGTTTTTGCTTCACGTAGGTATATGTTGATTCTATTTAAGTTGCCATCTTGGTGTTTATTGGCAGACAATGTACTTACGTATAGAAATTTTGATAATCTGTAAAATGTTTATAATTTGTAAAATAAAAATAAAAAACAGAAAGAGAGACAGAAAGTAGCATATTAATGCCCTTTTATAATATTTGTAGGCGGAGTTACCAGATAATGTATGTTTTACCGTCGTGCATCAGTTATCATGATAAAACTGTATCCTACAGACGAGTGTCGCCATTTGGAGTATGGCAACACTAGTAGAACGTCATACATGTCTAGCTCTGGTTCGCGAAGTTTTGAAATAACTAACGGCCTCGAGGTAGATATTATTAAGACGGATTACTAATGTCGCGTGCTAAATGTGATGTTTTATTGGATTCTTGAGGAAAAGAGATACAGTGACGTGATCTATGATAATTCATAAGAAAATTTATTAATTGTATATTATCTACGGACTTTATTATGGCTATACGCCTAAATATTTATTACATGTTTATTTCTCTGTGTTCGTGAAGAACTCAATTAAGTATGATAATAACAGTAATAATAGAATGTTATGTGTCTATTCTAGCACCCAGCTTTTCATACAAGCTTCTGAAAAATACATTTTCTTCATTTTCTTATAACAAAAACACGTAAAAATTAGTGCCAACACACTTTTGGGTCAATTAACACTAAAACGAAACGAAACCCAACATTTTTAAGATACTTATTCAAAATCCAAATCAATAATATTTATTCAGATAAGTAAATTGTGCATTACAATGTATTATATAAAATACTTAATACCTACTAGCTAAATATGATCAACTTTATGTGTATCTGCCTGAATTAGATTAGTTTGTCCTGTGTTTCAGGCGATAAAATGTTTCTCCTTTGTTACAGCTGTTAAAAATGAACTTTATTTATTACACAAGAAGATAAAAGTTTCATTATAAGAGTACGAATGTCTAGTTGCACAGCGCTGCATA
This sequence comes from Phengaris arion, assembly GCA_963565745.1. Classification (NCBI taxonomy): domain Eukaryota; kingdom Metazoa; phylum Arthropoda; class Insecta; order Lepidoptera; family Lycaenidae; genus Phengaris; species Phengaris arion. The sequence goes on along the minus strand of OY751439.1, from coordinate 7,897,915 downwards.
ACACGTGTTTTTTTTTTTTTTTTTTTATTAAATAAGGGGGCAAACGAGCAAACGGGTCACCTGATGGTAAGCAACTACCGTCGCCCATGGACACTCGCAACATCAGAAGATCTGCAGGTGCGTTGCCGGCCTTTGTGCTGCACAGGCCTTTGGCCTGTGCAGTGTATAACCGATACGAGTATCATATGAAACGTGTATCTTTTTGTCTAATGTTTAAAGATCAATTTTGAGTACCTGAAAATGCATGCGTATCGTCGTGGTGTGAACCCGTCTGAATCTATCTAGAGACTAAGCAATAAGTCTCCTCTTTTGTGTCTGGTAACTTGAAGTAATTTTTCTAGTCACTAATTACACTGCTTCTAATATATATAAATTGTATTTTACGATATGGTTAGTAAATAAATTAATCAAATAAATAAAAAAACATTTATTTCATACCAAGGTCCATAAGGAAGGTACACACACAAAATACATATTACAAAGCAATGAAATAGTAAAAATACAAGTTTAAAGAACACGGTACCGCTGTGATCCTAACTACTTAAGCGCATGGAGACTAATCCATCGCCGCAGCAGAGGCGAGTCCCAGCGGTCCGCTGTGGCATGCACAATGGTGTTGCGGCTGCCGCGCGTGCGCCGCATGATGGAAGCGCAGCGCGCGCGTATTATGGCCGCGAACCCCGCCGTGCTAGACGTCTTTCTGCTCTCGGACACCGTCCGATGAACAGCTCCACTCGTTCCGTCGTCAGCCGTCAGTACTCGCTAAGTGCTCTCGCTCTAGCAGTATCGCTCTCTCTCTCGCGTGTGTCATCGCTCGCGAAAGGGATACATTTGGAAGAAAGAAGACAGAAGACTCAAGAGTCAAGCCTCAAGAGTTAAGACAGCAAGTGAGAAGAAACAAAGGCGCCACCCAACCGCCTTTGCCGCCCAACCCGTACCGTGCCGTGCCGTACCGTGTCCGCGACCGCTCGCATCGTCCGTCTCGCTCTTTGGTGCGAGTCCTCTACTCGCACCCCGCCGCGTAGTAACCGCCGCGCTAGGACGAGCGTGCGACCGGTCGCATCGTCCGTCTCGTTGCTCGCGCTCCGCCGCGTCTCGTTCGCGAACACTAGCGCCCTAGTGTTTAGCGTAACGTTTGTGAGTGATTTCCAGCCGTTCAAGGAACAATTGTAAGTACCGTGACACGCTTAGGCACACTACACGAGGAGTTTTCCTCTCTACACACCTCCCCTCCCGGTCGCCGGGAGGGGCTGTATCCCCAATAATTAATTAGAGAGCAGAATCCCACTCCCGGGATAAACTTTCTAATTATATCTGACGCCATAATTAGAAAGTTCCTGGAGTTTTTAAAACTTGCAAGTCCCCGATGTCGCGTCCAAGTGGGAACGCTTCGTGCGCATGCACCAAGCAGACTCACCGGCGTCGCCCGATAGCGACGTCGTCCCGATACCGGTAGAAGCCCAATCATCTCCCTCAGAGATGTCTTGCTCGGAGCAAGAATCCGAACGTAGTGAACAAGGCGAGTTCACTACCATCAAATATAAGAAGACGAAGAAGAGGAAGCGTCCAGAAGGCACCTCCTCTCCAGTCTTATCTTCCCCGACCAAGTCGGTCGTAAAAAGTAGGAAAACCGTGCAGGCTCATGGCTCCGCGGCTCCCGTTATCCCATCGGCCCTCCAGGCCCCTCTGGCCTTCCAGGCCCCTCTGGCCACCCAGGCCCCTCTGGTCTCCCAAGTCCCCCGAACCGCTCAGATGGATGCCGATGGAGCCTTTCTATTTTAGCGACAAAGCTAAAAGGTTCGGCCACAGACCGCATCCAAGCTTTGTCAGACCATCAGGTCTTGATCCGTCAGATCAAGGCGCTCTCCCCCGCCGGTAATTAATGGAGCCTTCGGGAAGGACAAAGCCGCACTCGTTACGCGTAGTGTCGTTCAATACGAACGGCATTAGGAATAACATAAGCGAAATTCGCGATTTTGTAAGCAGCCAAAATGTCGACATTCTTCTAGTGCAGGAGACATTTTTAAAATCTAGTATGAGGAGCCCTAAAATATCTAACTACAAAATAGTCAGAAACGATAGAACTCGATCCCGACTCGGAGGTACTCTTATCTACTATAAAAAATTTGTATTCCCCATTATTTATTACACAAGAAGATAAAAGTTTCATTATAAGAGTACGAATGTCTAGTTGCACAGCGCTGCACAACACGTGTTTTTTTTTTTTTTTTTTTTAATTAAATAAGGGGGCAAACGAGCAAACGGGTCACCTGATGGTAAGCAACTACCGTCGCCCATGGACACTCGCAACATCAGAAGAGCTGCAGGTGCGTTGCCGGCCTTTGTGCTGCACAGGCCTTTGGCCTGTGCAGTGTATAACCGATACGAGTATCATATGAAACGTGTATCTTTTTGTCTAATGCTTAAAGATCAATTTTGAGTAGCTGAAAATGCATGCGTATCGTCGTGGTGTGAACCCGTCTGAATCTATCTAGAGACTAAGCAATAAGTCTCCTCTTTTGTGTCTGGTAACTTGAAGTAAATTTTCTAGTCACTAATTACACTGCTTCTAATATATATAAATTGTATTTTACGATATGGTTAGTAAATAAATTAATCAAATAAATAAAAAAACATTTATTTCAGACCAAGGTCCATAAGGAAGGTACACACACAAAATACATATTACAAAGCAATGAAATAGTAAAAATACAAGTTTAAAGAACACGATACCGCTGTGATCCTAACTACTTAAGCGCATGGAGACTAATCCATCGCCGCAGCAGAGGCGAGTCCCAGCGGTCCGCTGTGGCATGCACAATGGTGTTGCGGCTGCCGCGCGTGCGCCGCATGATGGAAGCGCAGCGCGCGCGTATTATGGCCGCGAACCCCGCCGTGCTAGACGTCTTTCTGCTCTCGGACACCGTCCGATGAACAGCTCCACTCGTTCCGTCGTCAGCCGTCAGTACTCGCTAAGTGCTCTCGCTCTAGCAGTATCGCTCTCTCTCGCGTGTGTCATCGCTCGCGAAAGGGATACATTTGGAAGAAAGAAGACAGAAGACTCAAGAGTCAAGCCTCAAGAGTTAAGACAGCAAGTGAGAAGAAACAAAGGCGCCACCCAACCGCCTTTGCCGCCCAACCCGTACCGTGCCGTGCCGTACCGAGTCCGCGACCGCTCGCATCGTCCGTCTCGCTCTTTGGTGCGAGTCCTCTACTCGCACCCCGCCGCGTAGTAACCGCCGCGCTAGGACGAGCGTGCGACCGGTCGCATCTTCCGTCTCGTTTTTTAGCGCGAGCCTCCTGCTCGCGCTCCGCCGCGTCTCGTTCGCGAACACTAGCGCCCTAGTGTTTAGCGTAACGTTTGTGAGTGAGTTCCAGCCGTTCAAGGAACAATTGTAAGTACCGTGACACGCTTAGGCACACTACACGAGGAGTATTCCTCTCTACACACCTCCCCTCCCGGTCGCCGGGAGGGGCTGTATCCCCAATAATTAATTAGAGAGCAGAATCCCACTCCCGGGATAAACTTTCTAATTATATCTGACGCCATAATTAGAAAGTTCCTGGAGTTTTTAAAACTTGCAAGTCCCCGATGTCGTGTCCAAGTGGGAACGCTTCGTGCGCATGCACCAAGCAGACTCACCGGCGTCGCCCGATAGCGACGTCGTCCCGATACCGGTAGAAGCCCAATCATCTCCCTCAGAGATGTCTTGCTCGGAGCAAGAATCCGAACGTAGTGAACAAGGCGAGTTCACTACCATCAAATATAAGAAGACGAAGAAGAGGAAGCGTCCAGAAGGCACCTCCTCTCCAGTCTTATCTTCCCCGACCAAGTCGGTCGTAAAAAGTAGGAAAACCGTGCAGGCTCATGGCTCCGCGGCTCCCGTTATCCCATCGACCCTCCAGGCCCCTCTGGCCTTCCAGGCCCCTCTGGCCACCCAGGCCCCTCTGGTCTCCCAAGTCCCCCGAACCGCTCAGATGGATGCCGATGGAGCCTTTCTATTTTAGCGACAAAGCTAAAAGGTTCGGCCACAGACCGCATCCAAGCTTTGTCAGACCATCAGGTCTTGATCCGTCAGATCAAGGCGCTCTCCCCCGCCGGTAATTAATGGAGCCTTCGGGAAGGACAAAGCCGCACTCGTTACGCGTAGTGTCGTTCAATACGAACGGCATTAGGAATAACATAAGCGAAATTCGCGATTTTGTAAGCAGCCAAAATGTCGACATTCTTCTAGTGCAGGAGACGTTTTTAAAATCTAGTATGAGGAGCCCTAAAATATCTAACTACAAAATAGTCAGAAACGATAGAACTCGATCCCGACTCGGAGGTACTCTTATCTACTATAAAAAATTTGTATTCCACATATTCCAAAACATCGTATTACCCTAGAGCCACCGCCATTATTAACTTTAGAGACATCTATTTGCCACATTAGTATGTCCGGTCACGGACCAATTGTAATAGTAAGCGCGTACTTAGCATGCAACAAAGAACTACATTCTAGCGACTTACAGTCGCTATTTAACTTAGGCAACGCCGTCATCAAAGCCGGCGACCTAAATTGCAAACACACTGAGTGGGGCAACGTACGTAATAATAGAAACGGCATGATTCTTTGTAGTTTAACCGATACTCTAAATTTTGCACTATTAGCTCCCACTGACCCCGCTCGCTATGACACCAATGAAAACATCAACGGTGTCATACGCGATCCTAGTACGATAGACATAGCTTTAGTAAAAAAATTTTCTCTCAATATCTATATTGAGACTCCACGAGCTTAACTCGGACCACAGACCGGTTATGATTACACTTGGTAGTCTTAACCCCAACAATTCTAGTACTAGGAAGATAGTAGACTATAAATTACTAAGGCGGGTCAATAAGTCCGTGACTTTTTGAATTTCTAACCTCCTTACTGAAAAAGCAACACTACTCCTGTCAACAGGCATCTGTCAGTTGACTCCTATCAAAATTTGAACTTGCTGCGTCAGTTAGTTTGTGTTTTACAGCTATCTTTATCAGACTATCCAGTAACTTAAGGAAACAATGGAAAAAAGTGAATTTCGTGTGCTTATTAAGCATTATTTTTTGCGAAAAAAAACCATTACCAACAACAAGGCTAAGCTTGATAAATACTATGGGGACTCTGCACCATCGATTTCAATGGTAAAAAAGTGGTTTACTGAATTTCGTTGTGGCCGTACAAGCACTGAAGATGCCGAACGTCCTGGACGCCCAGTTGAGGTCTCTACACCCGAAACAATCGAAAAAATTCACGTATGGTGTTGGCCGACCGAAGATTGAAAGTGCAAGAGATTGTGGAAGCCATAGGCATCTCGCATGGCTCATTGGTTTCAATTTTGAATGATCACTTGGGCATGAGAAAGCTTTCCGCAAGATGGGTGCCGCGTTTGCTCACAGTCGACCACAAACGCAATCGTGTAACAACTTCACAGGAAGGTTTGGCGTTGTTTAATCACAATATGGAGGAGTTTTTGCGCCGTTTTGTAACCGTGGACGAAACATGGATCCATCACAACACACCAGAGACCAAACAACAGTCAAAACAGTGGGTTTCTAAGGGTGAATCGGCGCCAAAGAAGGCCAAGGTGGGTTTGTCAGCCAATAAAGTTATGGCGACTGTTTTTTGGGATGCACGTGGGATAATCCACATTGACTATCTTCAAAAGGGAAGAACAATTAATGGGGAATATTATGCCAACTTATTGGACCGCTTCAATGAGGATTTGAAAAAAAACCGACCTCATTTGGCCAAGAAAAAAGTTCTTTTTCACCAAGACAATGCAAGGATGCACACATGTGCAGTTGCCATGGCAAAAATCCATGAATTGGGCTATGAATTGCTCCCACATCCACCCTATTCTCCAGATTATTTTCTATTTTGAGGACCTCGACAAATCATATTTTTTGGAAGGGATAAAAAAATTGGAGAAGCGTTGGACAAAGTGTATAGAGCTCAAGGGGGACTACGTTGAAAAATAAAATGATTTATTTATCAAAAAATCTATGTTTTATTCCAAAAGTCACGGACTTATTGACCCGCCCTCGTATTAGCGGCGAACATCAAAGTCCTCCAATCTAGTCACCTAGATAAAATCCCCGAAAGGATAGTTAGTAAAGAGACAGCCATAGAGGCCGCCTCCCATTTGATCGATCACCTGGTAGCGACCATAGAGAACTCATCTAGGGAGGTGCCAACGACCCCCAAGGGCCGTTGGCCCCTCCCTGAGGACATAAAGGAGTCCATCAGACTCCGAAATGCGGCTAAGCGCACATATGATCGCTACCCGTCGGAAGAGTGGAGGAAAGCCCTCCGTCACTACGAGAGGGAAGTAAAGTTTAAGATTTAATAGCACAAAGTCGAGAGTTGGGATCGACTTCTCAGCGATTTAGAGCCGTCTCACGTGGCGTACTGGCCACTCGCGAAGGCCCTCAAAAACAACACGGAGAGCGATATGCCTCCGTTAGACAGACCAAACCGTCCTCCTGCATTCGAAGACATAAACAAGGCCGAGTGTCTAGCTGATAATTTCGAACAACAGTGCCGGCCGAGTACTCTGATTGATCCCGTGCACCTTAGCTTAGTAAATAGCGAGGTCGACAGCCGACTCTCGAGACCACCTGATGTAGATAGGGAGAGTATGGTGGACTCGGAGGAGGTCAATGACATTATTAAGTGTATGATTGCCAAAAAGGCCCCAGGCCTCGACGGTATATCAAACAAAACACTTAAAATGTTACCGTCCCAGCTAATTCAACTTCTAGTGAACATCTTTAACGCCCTCTTAGTAGGATGTTCATTTCCGGACATTTGGAAAGTAGCTATTGTCATAGGTATCCACAAACCGGGGAAACACCGGAAGGTGCCTGGTAGCTACCGTCCAATAAGTCTCATTAGCTCCCTTGGTAAAGTCTACGAAAGAGTTATAAAAGGCGCCTCAATGACGTCATAACCGACAAAAAACTCCTTCCAGACGAGCAGTTAGCCTTACGCAAAATGCACAGCTGTCCCACTCAAGTACACCGCTTAACGGAGTACATAATTACTAGCAAAAACGACAGGAAGACGACATGCACCGTATTTTTTGACATTGCAAAAGCTTTTGATAAAATTTGGCATAACGGACTGTTATAAAAACTCTATCAAATGGGAATACCCGATTATCTTGTTTTACTAATTAGTAACTTCTTAAAAAATCGTAAATTTCATTTCTGCGTAGAAGGCGCACTGTCATCGCCAAGATATATGGAGGCGGGAGTACCACAGGGCTCGGTCCTCTCGCCCTCCCTATATAACCTGTACACTAGTGACATCCCTAAACACGCTAAGGTGCAATTAGCTATGTTCGCGGACGACACAGCCCTTTATTATTTCCACATACGAGCCTGTACCGCGTTAAAGCCCTCCAGGAGTCAGTTACCGCTCTCGGCAAATGGTTCTCCAAATGGAGAATAGAAGTTATGCCCGACAAAAGTCACGCCATCCAATTCGATAGGAAAAGTGCAATGAGGCGCACTTGCCCCCGTAAAATAATGAGCCCTATAAGACTGCACGGCAACATAATCCCATAGGTCACTCAGGTCAAGTATTTAGGCGTAGTACTAAACAAGTCGATGTCGTTTTCGAGTCACATTAGTAATACATTACGTAATGCGTAATTTGTACTCTACAAATTATATCCGCTAACTAATTCGCGAAGCAAAATGTCCCTAAGACATAAGCTTACATTGTATAAAGTTTGCATTAGAACGATACTCACTTATGCGTGCGTCTCTTTCGCATAGATAAGCGAGTCTCAATTGGACCGTTTGCAAAGAGTCCAAAACCGGTTTCTACGCATGGCAACAGGCGCCCCCTGGTACATGCGTAACATCGACTTGCATAGGGACTGCGAGCTCATCACTATTAAAGCCTATATCAAGGAACTCGTAGAGAGATTCTTTGATAAAGGCAAAAATCACCCAAACCCCCTTATTCAAAAGGCCCTGGACTATAATTACGACGCACAGACTTTCCGACACCCGTACAAACGGCCTAAGCATATCTTAGCCGATCCCGTTGACCCGATCACAAAATACGTAACGTACTGTGTACAGTTACGTAAACACAAATCACACGCACCCGCGAGGCTAGTATCGCACCGGGGTCGACGCCGGCGCCTACCCCGTGGTCCCACATCCGACACGACAATACGTACAGACGTACAGACTGACCCTAACACGGGATCGGATCCGAACCCGAGTTCGCATCCTAGTAGTCTAGGTACACACCAAAATAGTGTCCGCGACCGCGATATTGATATAGAGAGCTCTACCAATACCGCGAACCTCATCGACATTAGGACTTACGCGCGCGAGTCATCCCGACCGTACGCGGAAGGGGAGAGGGACGGCCCTCTCAGTACCGATACCGACAAAAACAAGAGCTCCTCTATCGCGATAACTCGCACGCCGTTAGTTTTTGCTACTGCGCGTGAGCAACCTCACTCCTCAGCGAGTGAGGAAGGGGTCGGACCCCTTAGCAGGAGAGACCCGCGTCTCCCCTGTCATAATAATAGCTCACAATCCGTAGCTGTGCCCAATATCCGGTCTGTACATCAACCGGGTGATGTTAGGGAGGGTCAAACCCTCCCATCGACTCTTACCTTATAAACTAGCCACTAGGCTAGTTATAGTCCGATATAGCTACAGCGGTCTTAACCCGACCCTTAGCGTAGACCATTTCGAAAAAAAAAAAAAGCCGTGCTAGACTCCGCACACATGGTCTACCATGTGCGCTGCGCTGCACGGCGCTGCAGTAGCGCGGCAGGCACATAGTAGGCATTATTATATTGCACCCGGAGGTCGCTGTATGTCCGCTGTGTGAAGTTGACCCACAGGGTGCAGGTGTAAAAGGACTGGCAGTAAGCTTTGAAGAGTGTTATCTTAATTTTACGATGATTCGATCGTAAAATACAATCGGGTAATTCCTTAAATATTTGAATATTGGTATGCACTATGCAACGTTAAAACTAAAGAAAAAAGGCGCCTATTGTCTTGAACAATGAGTAGTGAATAGTGATTGTTGGGTGAATTAAGAAGAAGTGAATAGTGATTGGGGCTTGTGCCGTTCAGCCAGGCTGATTAAGTCATCACGATGTCCGTTCAATCGATTGGCGAGACGCTCAGTGTCAATGTGTATTAAAGTGGATTACACGATTAAACCTGCTCGTTATTACCGGTTTATGATGTAGCACTTACACGCGTATAGATCCCACATTACGGTCAAAATTAAATACTGTGAGAAGAAAATAGACAATATATTTTTCAAAAAATAAGTAAGGAAAACCAAACAAACCTAAAAGATTAAATACCCCAGGGTACTTAGAGAATCTTTAATGGACCTATCAGAAATTGATATCTCCTATGACTTCTGCAAAATAATTTTTAAGCTATTGCATAGCTTCTATCGCGGGCCTTGAGCGCGGGGTCCGAATCCAGAAATTCCGTAACGAAAAAACCTCGCGCTCCCCACTCCGACGGGCACGGAGGTGTGGATTGAAGGCCGTGCATTGTCTAACGTCATTTCAGTTCGGCAGTCTTCGACACGGCGTTGTGTGCGTGCGATAATGCTATGCAATAGCTTTACCGCGGCAGTCCCCGAGTGCCACACGTCTTTTTTTTATCAGAGTAAGGGTGTGTCCACATTTCTCGTCACGAAGTCATCTACGTGAAACGGAGCGACCTCGCGGCACGATGCGTTGCCGCGTGGTGTTAGTTCACGGTACGGCAATGTCGCCGCGGAACGGCGCAGAATGTTTCGGAATTTTTGACGACCTCTGTGGCTCAGTGGTTGAGCACGTCAGTGCTTAAGCCGGAGGTGGCGGGTTCGAACCGCGCCAAAAGAACAAAAAAGTTTTCTATGTTCCTGGGTCATGGGTGTGTATTTAATATGTGTATAATATAATACAAATCCTAAATATGTGTATAGTATAAAATGTATATTTCCGTTGTCTGATACCGTAACACAAGTTCTTCGAGAACTTACCACTAGACTAGATTGACGTGGTGTGGAAGCGTCCATATACATTATTAATTATAATCTTACACTTTAAACGAGACGACTTCCCAAGAAAGGAGGCGGATGTATATAGGTACGTCGGCGCTCTGGCACGGTGCGCAAAACGAGCAACACTAGGTTATTAATGATTAAACGAACTTACCTGTACGTGAAGTTCTATCATAATTATACGAAGTATTTCGTCCGAAGAGATTAGTAATGTTATTTATTAAAAACACCATGTAGTATCGCGTAAGTGATACCACTTCAGCACTATAGTTGAAAGCTGGCAACACAAAGAAAAAACATTATCCCTACCATACCAAACTCCATCTCTACCGAGACCCTTGAGCCGGCTTCATTTAGTTGAGATAAAAAATAAAAAATAATAGTGATATTTCTTGTAGAGCACATTTTAGGGTTGCATTGGGTGGGCGGGTATTACTAAACTCTTCGGACGAAATACTTCGTATAATTATGATGGAACTTCACGTACAGGTAAGTTCGTTTAATCATTAATTATACTCGTATTTCGTCCTCGAGATTAGTAATGTTATTTATTAAAAACACCATGTAGATGTTTAGAGTAAGAAATATCACGCAAAATAGAAATAAAACCTTTATAACAAAACTTTTATAATTCATACAAAAGACTTACAATAATTATTGGTTGTTTATAATCATCTTAAATCATTATAACGAACATAGATTTTTAGCAAGAGCTAGATTATCATTTTCAATTATTGGTCTGTCATAGTATTTAGCAAAGGTAGTGGAATTGCCGCTCCATCCCGCAGTTTGCCTAATAGTATCGAGGCTAACGCCTAACTTTTTTGCCATTGAAGTGGAAGCATGGCGTGTGCTATGGGATGAGAAGACGGATACGTCAATTCCACTATCTTTGAGAGTCGATTTTATCCAACGGCTAATTGTTTGGCTGGATACACTTTTATAAGGTTTGCGAGTACTAATAAACAGTTCTTTGGACTTTCGTAATTCTTTCGTTTTTTCGATATAGGCTATGAGAGTATTAGCAGGACAAATTTCGGGGCGTTCATTAAAAAATGGCAAATATAGAATTGGTTGCTTTGTACCTATTCGAGATGACTTAATAAAATCAGATATTTTAATAATTACTTGATTGCTAGAAATAACAATTTCATCTAGTTTTATTTTAGAAATAGTTTGTACTCTGTGAGCGGTTACGAGAGCTAGTAATGCGACACACTTTTTTGAAATTTGATCAGTAGATAAATTTTCATTAGGAAACCATGAAGCTAAATGATTAATCACTACACTTACGTCCCATGTATAGCTGTAACGTGGCAACGGTGGTCTTAGTTTACAGACACCTTTACAGAATCTAGAAATGCTATCATCGTCTGATAGGTTTGGGATAATTAATGACAAAGCGGACCTATAACTATTAATAGTTCCATATTGCCCACCATCATTGAAAACTTCCGCAAGGAATTTTAATATGATAGGAATAGATGGTTGATAAACGTTAACAGAGTTAATATTACAAAAAACATACCATTTCTTAAAACAAATATCATATTGTTTGAGTGTATTGTCCGACAGGGAAGCAATCATTATCTCTATTGAAGATTGTGGGATACCTCTCTGCAGTAAGGGTACCAGGGTAAGGTGGCTGTGAATGTTTCTGGAATTAGGTATAATAAAATTATTAGAATCTATTTTTACTAATTCTGAGGTCAATAGTTGTGTAAACATGGGGTACCAGGGTTGTGTAGGCCAATCTGGTACTACTACAATCCCTTTTGCCTTATCTGTAACAATTTTTCTTAAAACTTTTAGAACAATTGCTACAGGGGGAAATGCGTAAAATCGAAATTTGGACCAGTCCAAGGTAAAGGCGTCAATAGCAAAGGCGTCTGGATCTATAGATCCAACAAGTTTGTTTCTTGGCATATATGCCAAGAAACAAACTTGTCACATTTTTTGTTTATTCTAGTAGCAAATAAATCAATCTGCGGGTATAATGAAAGGGTTTTTATCAAAGTCCTATAACTATCTACCGATAGCTCCCATTCTACGTCTGGATGGATTCGTCTAGATATCTTAGTCTACTACTAGATATCTTTATCAGCTATAGTATTTTCAGAAGATTTTATATAAGAAGCGAAAACAATTATTTTTCTAATTTCACACCACTGCCAAATATCTTTAGCGACCCTAGCGAGGTGAGGGTATTGTATACCGCCCATACGGTTTATATAGCTGACCGCAGTGGTATTATCAATACGAAATAATATCTGACAGTTACTGTAATCCTTGGAAAATATGTTAAGGGCATAAAGTGCAGCTAAAAGTTCGAGATGATTAATATATAGCTTATGTTCACTATTAGACCATCGACCACATGCCGTTTGGTTATTGCAACATCCGCCCCACCCCGTTGTTGAGGCGTCAGAGAATATTTCTAAGCAATATTTGTCATCTTTAATTTTATGAGAAGAGTGATCGATAGTATTAATCCACCAATTTATGTCCGGCAATAATGAATTTGGCAAGGACATATATTTGTCGTAATCATCATCATTCTTTAGGTTAAGGTACTTACATCTTTCCAGTTCCTTTGTATATAACCAGCCATATTCTATTGCCGGACATGCAGAAACTAACAAGCCTATAAGTTTAGCTAACGTTCTTATTTTAAAACGATTTAAATTTTTTAATTTTATAAGTTCAGATTTAATATGAACTCTTTTTTCTATAGGTAAACTTAACGTCCATTTACTAGTATCAATAATATAACCTAAGTATTTCACCGATTGTGATGGCTGTATCACACTTTTCTCTTTATTTATAATAAAACCTAAATTCCTTAATAATTTTTGAGTTACTTCTACATTTTTGACACATTCGTCATATGTACCCCCAACTAAAATCAAATCGTCTAGATACATAGATGATAACAAGCCATGTGAACGTAATAATTTTACAACCGATTTCATTATTTTAGTAAAAATATACGGAGCTGTACATAAGCCAAACGGTAAAACATTAAATTCGTATAATTTGTATCCAACAAAAAATCTAAGATATTTTCGTGAATCTGAGTGTATATTAATCAAAAAATAAGCGTCTTTTAAATCAAGCGTTGCTAAATAACAATTTTTCGATACCAGATTTAAAACTGTACGGATATCCTCCAACTTAAAATGTCGGGTATTTATAAAATTATTCAAATTTTTTAAATTTAAAATAAATCTCATTTTTCCGTTTGGCTTAGGTATTAAAAATACACTGGATACATATTGTTCTTGACAAGGATCACAACGAGAAACAGCGCCTATTAATATTAAACTATCAACGGCTTTTTGTAATTCTGTTGTAGCAGAATTTGAAAATTCGTGTAAATGTGCTACGCTATTTTGCTGAACGGGTTTGTTAAATTTAATTTTATAGCCTTTTATCCAGGACAATACGTAAAGATCCGGTGTAATAAGAGTCCAATGTTTATAAAAATGAGCTAATCTACCCGCGTAACGAACCTCGTCTACTGGCGGCGGCTCTGTTTGGAGTGCCGCGAGTAGGTTTGAGCAGCGTGTCTCGAGGGTGCAGGAGCCCTCGAAGCAGCAGGCTGTTGTTGGCGCGGCGCTTGGCCCGTCGGCTGCCTGCGAGCCGAGGTCCTCGCCTTCCAGTTTAAATTCTTGTTTACTGGCGCAGGTTTTACTTGTTTTTGCTGTTCGGCCTTTAAGTCGGAGCTAGATTTTGAAACTGCTTTTGCAGTTTTTAACGTTTCTGCTAAATTGTCGCCAAAAAGGTAACCATCAATCTTCGTAGAAGCCAGATGGTCTTTTAATTCTTTTTTGACGTAGTTTAAAGCTAGATTTCGCCTAGCTATCGATTGCGAGTGTTGAATATCGCATAATAGTCGACCAAGGTCCATTAAATCTCGCATGAAGTTATTATTATCTTGCTTACTGATTAGTTGATTGGATATAATAGATCCTAGCGAAGATATAGCTGCCGCCAACTGATTTTGTCTGTATTCGATGGCCTTGTCACGTTTGACCACTGAATCCGAAAGTGCCGCTTTAATTTCCGCATTAAGTCGTGGCGCAGCAATATTTATGCAATTATTTGGAACCATGTGCTTTTCAATTAATTTTTTACGATTCTCTTTGTCTAAACCGGATACACAAACGTGTGTAAATCTAGATGCTATCTCTTTATGTATTTCCGGTCCGTAGGTAACAGTAGCGGACGGATCTTCCCCCAAAATCTCTATAAACTCGTTTTTTGATCTACCTTCCTCGGAAGCTAGATCCACGGAAACGAGCGGCAAATTTGTGGATGTTCCAGGACACACTTGTTCCGGAAGTACATTCTCAATAGGAAGAGAATCATTAATTTCCTTTTGTAAATTACCATCCATTTCTGGAAACGTTTTAGTAAAAAACGTTTTAGTATAAATTCTACATCTATATAGCCCATGCGGCTATTCTGATGCAAAAACTATCCATTAAAGTGTTTAGGGAACAAAGGCAATAACCGTTAACCCACTACATCTAAATAGTCCTGGTGACTATTCTGACGCAAGATATCGGTTAAAAATAAGTAGGTATTATATTTTTCAAATAACTTACCGTTAGAAGCTTCAGGTGCGTTCTCGATCGAAGATATCGATGAACTTGAGGAGCTACTTGAAGAACTAGATCTGGATAAATTTGATCGCCTATTATATCGATCGCGTTTTATTTCTTTTTCTAATTTTCTTAACTTTTTAACTATAAAATCTAAATTGTTATCGGCACTTTGCCTTTTAGACATTTTTAATTAAATTTTATTAAATTTTAAGTAATTTTAGATAATTTAGTTAATTTCTTATATTTTTTAATTTTATACTGAATGCGAAACCCAATGAGATGCGAAGTGGTTGAGCACTAAATTGCGAATGAAGCCGGCTCAAGGGTCTCGGTAGAGATGGAGTTTGGTATGGTAGGGATAATGTTTTTTCTTTGTGTTGCCAGCTTTCAACTATAGTGCTGAAGTGGTATCACTTACGCGATAGTACATGGTGTTTTTAATAAATAACATTACTAATCTCGAGGACGAAATACGAGTATAATTATTGTAAACAATTATGAACTACATTTTTTATCGGCAACGAAAGTGCTAACCGTACTGACGCGACGGGGCGAGCGCGGGTAGGTAAAAGGAGAAGGGGGACGGGCTTCACATTCCAGCGAGGTCCACAGATATTGTAACCGAGTTATAACCGCAAGCGCTCAGCAAGTTGGTTGGATCCTGGTTCAGCACCTAAACAATGCCCTAAACGAAAACTTACCCCTAGAAAAGTGATGGTTACTATTTGGTGGTCTAGCGCCGGTGTGATTCATCACAGCTTCTTACCAAACGGGGTGAGCATTACTGCAGATGTGTACTGTGAAGAAATGAACACAATGATGGAGAAACTGGCACATCTCAACCAGCATTGGTCAATCGCTCGTCTCCGCTGCTCCTGCACGACAACGCGCGACCTCATACTGCACAGCAGACGGTCTCCAAGTCGCAAGAACTGGGGTTGGAAGCTCTCCGTCATCCGCCCTACTCACCAGACCTTGCGCCTACAGACTACTACTTTTTCCAGAATTTGGATAACTTCTTGGCGGGAAAAAAATTCAATACCCGAGAGGCAGTACAAAATGCCTTTGAAGAATTTGTTGCTTCCCGTCCAGCTGATTTCTTTAAGAAGGGCATCAATAAACTGCCACTGCGTTGGCAAAGATGCATTGATTGCATGGGTGATTACTTCGATTAATACAAATAAAAAATACATTAAAAAAATCGTTTAATTTTTTTCATACAAAACGGCAATTTCATAGGTAAAGACCTAATATAACTAAAAAGGTAAAAATAATTATTTTTTAACAAAATATAAAAACCGACTTCCAATAGTGAAAATGCACAAAATAGTATGAAATAAAACTTCTTTTGCAAATAATTCCTGTTTTAAATTCGGCTGAAATTTGAATAATCTCTCTCCTCAATATTTATATTTTTGAAATCGGTAGGTCATGGACACAAAAGGCATAAATATGTATATATTTTAAGAATAGGTTACTATACCCATTCTAAGTTTAAAAAAATTATCACAAATAATGTTGTATTTTCTGAAACTATTTAGACGGATACAATTTTTTCAAAATTACCTAATCCTTATCTAGGAGATATATTAAAATTAAAAAGTATGTGTGAAAATTTATTATAAGTATATTTGCTTAAGAAGTTTTTGACGTGATAACGTCTTATAAATCGATGGAGCCGGCTGCACGCACGAAAAAACATGACTCATGCGTTACCTGTTACCCGTTATCGTTACCAAGTACCGTTACCAAGTACCAGCGTTAGCTCGCATTGCCTTTACCTCATTATTATTATTATTATTGTTGTTGTTGTTGTTGTTGTTGTTGTTGTTGTTGTTGTCACGTTCAACTATCGTCAGTAAACCGACTTTACAGACAACCGGTATGTTTTTTTTGCCAAGAGCACTGTACCACGCGAGCGAAGCTGCGGGCAAAAGCTAGTATATCAATAATTTCGACTCTCCTACGTCAGTCTGATTGGCAGATTGGTATGCGTATATTTTTTGTATTGTTTGGAAATTCGGAATATGGTGGGTTCAATTCCCGGTAAGATAAATATTTTTGTTATTCCTATTATTTCATTTTCTTTTATATATTCTTTTATTTATTTTTAATTATTTTATCGTTCTACTAAAACCGGTGTTTTAAAAAGTGTGCCGGTGTTTTTTCAGCTCGGTCTACCAGGTACTTATTATTATACAAGGTACAGCGATCCGGTGTCGTTACGTGCATTTATACGGGGACATGAATTTAAACGTTATTTCCACGCAGCGTTCCGCGACACGGCACCGTTTTACGTTGACGACGTCAGGACGTGGACATGTGGACAAGCCCTATTTCAGCAGATGGATTTGATGCCAACACCGCTCTTGGACACCCGAAACGCTACTGTTACAAATTTGCAAGTTCGTTGTTGGATTTGTTAATAGATTTAACTTTGTCTCATCTGGAGCATAAATAAAATTGTCGAAAAGATAAAATTAAACAGCAGAAAATAAAAATTAGCGCGAAATGTCTGAGTTATTAAGCGGAACCGACCTCTAATGTACTTTTCTGGCGAAATGAGTTTTTCTTTCAAGATTTATTATTACTGCGGTTCGTTTATGCGGCAACACTACTTAAGCTGTTATAATTTAAATTTTAATGTACTATTTTAATAAAAATAACCAAGTGCATGACAGGACTTCGTTACCAAGAGCAGGCAAGTAATCGTTTATTAATATTGTGGAACATAGTTGATTGAACCGAAATCTCGTATTGTAACGTTTTTCTTTTTTGGATTTTCCTAATGTTACTCTACCAATTAAAATTACCTTACAAGGAGCGTGTAGGGACATGTCTAAGGTGGGTTCCGTAACTATCAACGTGCAATAGGTTTTGTCAAATTTCTTTAAAAGTTTCTCTCCGATTTCGCTAAAAATTATTTTCTTAAAGAGTTTTTAGCATGACCTATCAGCATGGAAAGTTAAACCAATAAAAAAACATGTATGAAACCTCACCTTCATAAACATAAAAATACCTATTATACAATACTCCTTAAATATAAAATTATTATTATTTTATGATGCCAAAATTAAGATCTATACACAATTATGTAAAATTTTATCCATTTATGTTTGCATTTGCATTTATATTTTCGATTTATATTTATATTTGCATTTTATAATTGCAGAAGAAGGCGAACTGATAGACAGACAGACGGATAGAGTGAAACTATAGGGGTTCCGTAGTACTACAAGGAAAAAAAATGTTAAAAAATAATTATACTAAATAAATAAAAAATATTAAACTGAAAATTGCTTTTACTAGCGCCAGGTTGTCAATAAAAGCTTTAGCTTTCTTTTAAAGACATATAATGTGAAATATGGAAGGGTGAACTTGATGTTTTATACGGGGTAATTTTTATTCCTATTTACCCTATGTATATTCCTATGTACCTATAGAGTACTATAGACTATAGTTCCCTGTTTCTCTCGAAACGGAATAAAAAAATCACACAGTATGCCTAAATATCGATCTACATTATATTTGTTTATGGCCGTAATTAATAAGATAATGTATAAGAAAGAATATGTTTCAAGAAACTTATTCAAAATACGCCTATCCGCTATTGTAGTTCCGTTTATCCGCTTAACCTATTAATATTATGTAAGTCACTAAAATTAGTTCGTTTGCTTAGCATGTATCTACTACACTAAAATAAAGACGAACTCAAAAATTCCGGAACCATTTCGTTATTGAGCCACAAAGGTGTCAAACTCCTTGGTAGATTATGCTAGAACTAAATTACGAGTATAATTTATATTATATACTGAAGGTTTTCGGGGAGTGCCTACAACACTAATGATAAGTCGAACATCAAATACCGGTGCACGAAAATATGATTATATTTTTAACTTTGTTCAAAATATAAAACCTAATTAAAATATATGTTAATTCTTGGAGTTTAAATTTTTCGTCCGCCATTAGTATTCTCAGAGGAAATTATCACGTGAGTTTTGTTAAACGTAATTGGAAGCGGCTTTCATTGTAATATTGAAAATATTTTTGATACCTAATAATCTCGGTCGTAAGGAATAGCACAATGCATACTTAGAACGGTCTTATAGGTAAGCCAGTTCTAAGTGTGTACTGTGCATTCAAAGGTGCTAAGAGGTGGCGAAGAAGAAACAATAGTATCCCACGTAAATACGCTCTAGAAAGGCTCTAGATAGTATGAATATCACACTATCTAGAGCCTTTCTAGAGCGTATTTAAGCGTTTAAATTACAAAACACATACATGTGTTTTGTGTAAGATTTAAAGTATTAACACCACATTTTTAAAATTTTCTTTAGATTTTATGGACGAGGAAATTTATAAGGGATATCCTTTAAGGGTCACACTATAAATTTTGATAGTGTATGGGCAGTGCGTATGAATGTTGTGTAGGTAGCTTTGCAGGAAACAAATTTAACGTCTTGGTAAATGAAGTTTTATCTTTTTATCCATTTTGTCTCCAAATTTCTTGTGAGAATTTAATGCCTTACAAAATATTACTAGTAAGGATAACGTAAATTATTTCAAATTAGCTTAAACTTTATATATCTAGCCAGAAAATTCTAGGCTACCCATTAATTATTAGCACGTTCACCATACATACGCATATACAAGTCAATAATAACTTGATCAAACATTCCTTAACCTAACTGTTCAGACTAAACTTTAAAAGGCTTTTTATAAAATAATAATATCAAGTAGGTATAAAGCATGTTTCGTTTAAATTTCATTCGTCTGGTGTTATCGGCGCGCGGCGGTAACAGGTGTGCCTCATCGCAAGCATTACAAATGGCGACGGTTTTATACAAACTTTTGTCATCGTTTATAAAAAAGCCGACGTCGTCTCATTTTAATATAGCGAGATTTATTCCTAAATTGGATGCTCACTTCATTTTTCATTTAATGTATTAAAAGTTTAGTTGTATTTACTGTTTTCCGATACACTGTTTGAAAATAGATTTGATGACACATGTGTTTGTTTGCCTTTGTTATATTATATACGATTGAAAACGGATGATATGTAGAAACAAAGTAAAAGTTACAACGGTCTGTCCACATGTTCGCATCACGACGTCGTCAGCGTCAATCGGCGCGGTGTCGCAGCAGCGCACAGTAGGTGGGACCGCACCAGGTGTAATTACGCGGCAGCGGATCTAAACGACGCGGTACTACATCGCAGTATTACTAGTGGGGACGCGTTGCGTTGCGTAGCTTCGCTGTGGGCTGCCATGTCGTCTAGTGGTAAAACGAGGCGCGCGGTCGCTGCGAATTGAGCTTATTCTTGACTAGGCCACAAAATACAATCTAATCTGTGGCCTAGTCAGTAAAGCTCAATTTGTAGTGACCGCATTGTGGCACAGTGCTTTTTCGCGTCGATCAAGCTCACGGTAGATACGGCAACGTCACCGCAGAACGTAATGTACCGGAATTATACAAGGCACGGCGATGACGTGCATTTGTACGGCGCGGCGACGTGAATTTGCACGTTCATAAACGCACCGTGCCGCGACAACGCACTGTTTCACGTTAACGATTCAGTGACTTACTCTAAGTAAGTATAATAGATCTTCTATAATATATTTTTAAATATGCTAAAAATTTTTTACGAATATTTAAATGTTTTGTTACTTTAGAATTCACAGGCTTTATATAAAATTTTACGAATATTTAAATGTTTCGTTACTTTAGAATTCACAGGCTTTATATAAAGCATTGAAAATCAAAAGTATTTTTGTAGAAGCACTTTGTATAGTTCAAAGCTTTTAAAGAGATTGAGTTATTTATGTGACATCTACAAATAAAATATTTAAATACGGATTATCTTTAAATCGCTTCTACTCGTGGACTATTTAGACCTTTAGGTATTGGGAATAATCCTCGCTCAGGATCGTGGCGATTACGAACTAAACGGATTACTCAATACTCTGTATACACGATCTGATCAAAGCTTAGACGTTTCATCGTAACGGACTTAAATAATTATTTTACAACTGAATTCTATTTTTGACGTGATAACGTCTTATAAATCGGTGGAGCCGGCTGCACGCACGAAAAAACATGACTCATGCGTTACCTGTTACCCGTTATCGTACCAAGTACCGTTACCAAGTACCGGCGTTAGCTCGCATTGCCTTTATCTCATTATTATTATTATTGTAATATTTTATTGTTGTTGTTGTTGTTGACGTTGTCACGTTCAACTATCGTCAGTAAACCGACTTTACAGACAACCGGTATGTTTTTTTCGACTGAATTAAATATTAATGAGTACTGCTTAAAATCTTGCTAAAGGTCATCATACGTGGTTATCGTAAGACACGGTATGCAACTAAATGCATTGTTGTTTCTTCAATAAACTTTTACTTATTTATTAATATCTCTTATTGAAGAAATACACAGAAAACTTATTTGTTCCTTTGGCGGGTTTCGTACCCGCGACCTCTTCGAGCACCGACGTGTTTTCCCAACAATGAGCCACAGAGGTCGTCAAAGAAGTCTATAATATCAAAGTTTAAAGTTACCTACTCATTCTACAATTATAATTAGTACCTGGGTAACCAAGCTCTGCTCTCTCTAATTCACAGAAATATTTATCTGACCGGAATTCGAACCTACCACATTCCGAACTTTCAAACGAAGTAAAAATTATACATACGCATACCAATCTGCGAATGGAATCGGAATCCATCTATATAATATCGCAAATCAAAAGAGTCTAAATTATTGATATATTGTTGCACGACGAAATAAAAAACACATATAGCTCAAAAATGCGTAGTTTCCCTAGTTTGCATAATAAATTCCATCGTAATCCTTGCAACCGTTTTCGAGAAACCGATTAGCTGATAAACCGATTAACCTATCTTATACTTTAAATATGTATATATATATACAAGATTGTCTCATTTAAAGTATAAGATAGGTGTATATAAAACTTCCTAAGAAATCTGAAAATCTACACTTGCGTCTCGATTGTTTTTGTGTGATATGGTTTATTAATTAGGATATTACTAGCTTTTTCTCGCGGCTCCGCCCGCGTATATATATTATTATCCCTCGAGAACACTATCCTTTTTCGGGATAAAAAATATCATATGTGTTAATCCACAGTTTAAACTACTACCGTACCAAATTTCATCAAAATCCATTCAGTAGTTTTTGCGTGAAAGAGTAACAAACATCCATCTATCTTCACAAACTTTAACATTTGTAATTGTAGTAGGTTAGAAAGTAAAGCAAGTTTTAAACAGCTACTCGTAGCTGTTCACAAGGTTAGTTGAAGGCGCTACGGGTGGGGGTGCGAATATAGCAGATTTTCCCTCTAAGTAGAACTTTTTTTTATTTATACCCTATTCTAACACTATTAAAAACCTAGATAGATGGATGAATGGAAGTTTAGGTTCTAGATTAACACATATACTACTTTTTATCTCGAAAAAGTACACGCAGGTGGAGCCGCTGGCAAAAGGCTAGTTTTTAATAGTTATGGGTCATAGATAAATAACATTGTTTTCTCAAAAGCTACGTTTATGTTACAAAAATAAAGGTTTATTAGAAGCTGACTTCACAAAATTGGTGTATATTTATAATATATTAATATTTTATACTTTTGTTTATTCGTTTTGACGCCCCCAAGAGACCAGACTCTCTTCACAAAATAATATGATGACATTCATTCGTCTACTGCCTACGCCTATTACAATAATTATTCTGGGAATTCAAACACTCAAACGTATAAAATATAAATTTGGAAAAATGTACGGCTATCACGCATGAGAACATGATAAAAGAGTTAGGTTGGGTTAATTAACAGCTACCCAAATATTACGTTTTCAGAGCTAAATCTATCATCATTCGATTAACATTTAACAATCGGATAATACATACCTAGTTACTAATTAATACGTGAAGAAAAAACTTTTGAGTACAGTTTTATGACAATTTTTGCGTAGGAGGGAGGAGTATGAAATTTGGCCGGTAAATTAAAGTTTAGGGGTGAAGGTGAAAAGGAATGCTTTTTTTTTAAAAAGTAATAAGACATTCATATAATTAATAAAAATAACAACAACGCACAAATCCTCAGAATATTAACACACAGTACCGTGCGTTTTATAGATACAATATACACGTTGACGTATGTCAATCTGTCACAACATTTACATTTTGCTTCTATCTAAGAGGCAAAAGAACCCTTATAGAGTTCAAACTTGAAAATTATCTGATAGCGCGGTCGCGCTATCGTCAAGTATTTAGCGGCCGTAACTATCTTCTCTCGAAGCATTTTGCGGCTTTTTTGGTGCCCCCATATTTTCGTCTGTAATAAAGCTAGCAGTCTGAACTTTTGTCGCGGAAAAGTCATTAGCGGCACAAGCTAATGTTTTAAAATTCATAATAATCGTGTAAGTATATACTTTAGGAAATATAAAGCGGCAAAAAATGCGATTTTGAAAGATATGGATAGAGGTATGGAGGTAATGATGCTTATCATTCAAAGAATACTTCTAAAAGACTTAGAAATTTCAAATTTGCTGTCAGGCTAGGTTATTAGCTACATATAAAGGGAAAATATAGAAAAAGTAAAAATTCTGAATTATTTTTTTTTAATTTTTAATTTTACGAATTCACAGGAACATAATGCACGAATACATTACTGATAACTTTGTAAGATGCTTCGGGGCGAATGGGCCGACTCGATCGGATAAAGACGCATAGTGATTGATTAGAGAACGCACTTGTAGCTCTAGAGGAGGTCTAGTGTTGCGGGTGTCCACGGTCAGTAATCATTTTACTTATGGAATAGATCTAGAAACAAGCAAATAAACCGCCTGATGATAAGCAATTACTCCCGCATTAAAATATCCGCAACACCGGAGCAATGATAAGTCCGGTATTCAGAATGGTCTATAGAACCCTAAATTCCTTGGTCTTCGAGTAACCTACAAAAAGAAATGAGATTCCAAAAAAGTGAAAAAAAGCCCAGTATTTCCTTCGCAAAAATGAAATGTCGCAGAGACCAAGTCTAATTCAAGATAGTACATTTGATTAGTTACTCATAAAAAATTTATTACCGTATTTGGAAAATTTTATTTTTATAATTTATTATAATATGGTGACTTGGCAATTAGCCCTTTAATAAATCAATATATAAATATTATGACTTAAATCTAGTGCAAACATCTTATTATCTGCAGTCATTCTATTATTTGTGATCTAGATTGTGTTGACGATTTTCAAATTATAAAACTTAACTAAACCTATGAAAAGTTTTTAAAATAGTCGACAGACTTCGAAATTATAGTATGAATAACCCGCATTGTACCACTAGTGTATCTTTATTGCCATAGTGATCAAAATGCCTTTCCAGGTTTGTCAGTGACTGTCATGGGTCTATTTATATTAAAATATGAATACCGGTACCGGACATCTCTTTGAGTGCTCATTGCCAAGTCACTTTAATATAATAAATTATAAAAATAAATTTTTTTCCACAAACAGTTACAAATTTGTGATGAGTTACTAATTAAATGGACTACCTTGAATTGGGCTTGGTCTCTACGACATCTCATAACTTTTTGCGAAGGAAATACTTGGCTTTTTTCATTTAACGTTTTTCTGGGATATTAATTATTTTGGGCGAATTTCGACTACATCCTCTAGTATAATCTAATATGCTACACCTACTCGTAGGTACACCTTTCAGTATCTTTTTCTCGACGTACGGTCCGATCTTCGTCAAACTATAATTTTCTAGTATAGATGATATTACAAAGCTTTATGACCGCCATTTTATCTCGTCAGTAGAAGATGGATTTGTACATTATACATTAATAAATCCACTATGAAATATCATGAAACGTCATAATATAGTGGTAGTACGACGTAGCAGCGGCGACAGTGACTAATTTAAGTGAGCTTGAGACTGTAATAGCTGATAAAGTGCTTACGCCATGATGGATCCAATTCATCCAATGTACTAAATAATAGCCGATTAATAAAAAAATAAGTGCTATTAAGTGCTATATAGAAATATTTCACTTTGATATTTTACCTTAAAATTAGAATTATTTAAAAATAAGTCTAGTCCAATTAAATCATCAATGAGTCAACTCAATCGATTCAGTAAATTGGCAGACACTTTACTGAATCTTCCTAGGGAGTTTTGGAGACAACACAAAACAGCACGCTTTTTGAAATTGTACTCGTACCACTTACCCTGTGCACGTTAACGAATATTTAATGGTTTATATTCTACCAATTTTTCAAATAAGGAACCGAATAAGACAAATTTATGTATAAATACAAAAACAACAAAGTCACACATTCACATAACCGCCAAAATTCCAAAAAAACATTATTCGAAGTGCTAACGAGCACAAGAATTATTTAAATTTTGATTCAAAATTAATGTGGTTGCGCGCAACATTGAATAAGTAAACAAGTATTTATTAAGATGCCTACAAAAAACAAAGTTATAAAAAAATTCAAAAGATTAATGTTTTCAGAATATAAGAATATTTAAGAATTAAATAGAAAAATATATAAGTAATTTTAAAATGCTTTCAAAGTAATGTTTATTATTTTAATAATGTAGATTTTTATACGCGTCTCAGACACCTACACGATATTATTTCTTACATTATTGCTTTTGTTTTGTCTACAAAAGCTTCGAAGCGCCCATTTTCCTTGAAGCTTCAACAATTTTGTACCGATTTAATTAAAATAACAGTTAAGACTGCACAGACTTGAACGACTAGACTTGCTTGAAGTTATGATATTGCAGATTCAACTTTTATTTACCCTCTTCTAATTTCAATTTCTTTCTAATTTGAAAAACCTAACCAAGAGCATGTCACGACCTGTCTGAGGAGGGTTCCGTAATAATTAACGTACAATAGATTCTTTTTCAAATTACTTTAAAAGTGATTGTCTGTTTTCGATCAAAATAATTTTCTAAAAGAGTATTTAGCAGAACCTATCAGGATCAAAGTTGCGTGTTGAGAAATTCCAGGGGAAAAGCTAACTTGGAAACCACTTAATTCAAAATCATTACTCGAAAATGGTTTAAATAATAAAAATCATATAATATCAAACCTCGCCTTTACCCCACACTTAAATACAAAATTACATTTATTTTATGATGCCAAAAATTAAGTCTATATGCAATTTATTACTTAACTAAACTCATATATTTATACCTAATTCATAATTATCAGAGTTAGCCATGGAGAATGGACAGACGAACAGACAACAGTAAAAAAATGGGTAAAAATGGACACGTAGTTTGGATACGTTTAACAGCAAACCCATCCCAATATTGCTTTATACGGAAATTCAGCGACGGCCATATTTAAAGTCTCGTAATACTCGGAGGAGGAAATCCCGTTGTCTGCAAATCTTATGAAATGAAGTCTCCGGGCATTTCCATTCCTCGGGCTTATCCACAAATACCTATGCTTGTTCTCATACAACATCGTCGTTAAACGAAACTTGACGTTTGAACATTCTTCATTATCTCAAGCTAATTTCAACACCTTTTTATTACGATTATTTTAGCATTAATTTTAAGACATAGAGCTATTGATTTTATTCAATCAATGTTATCTACAACAAAATTTTAATGAACATCAGCATAATTATAACTAAACTATACGCTAAGATTGAATAACTAATTAATAAGAAAACTTATTTTTTGTGAAATAAGAAGCGAAAAAACATGCTAAAAAAATATTATAAAGCGATGAATTTTCACAGCCTTAAAGCCATTATTTAGCTAATGATAACGTACATAATAGCTATTCTGCGCGATATAAGCTTATACGTATGATGAGAAACGAACACTTTATGTTCAGAATATTCAGAAAGGTTATTCATAATGAACAATGTTTAACTTACAAAGGCCTGAAATGACATGTGAAATGAAGATTGGCCGTCAAAGAACTTAAGGTGGTTATACACTCGACAAGACAACGCAGAGTTGCAACGCAACACGACAAAACCAAATATTCTGTAGCTGCTTCGTTAAGTACGCAAAATCTTGAAAATGCCCTATATCTTGAAACTTGAGCTAATGAGCCTGTAAACTATATCCTGTTTTCATTTAATTTTAATGCATTGGTCTGTTATTGCCTTATATATACAATAAATAGCCATCATATTTATAAGATTGTAAGGATACAACATCTCATCTCATCTCAGACTAATGATTGTCCATCAGCCTACTATTAACATTTGGTGAAATATGGCAGCTAATGAGTCGCGTCTCTCAGCCTTAGTTTACGTTTTTAGTCTCTAGTGTGTACATTACTTTAACTTAACGTGCCTACTCAGCAAACAGTTAGGTTTACTTTGGCCCAAACCTTTAGAAATTATTAATTATTTCCATATTAACTCATACTATAATTGATGCCAAATTCCGTAGTACCTTTGTGAATATTTCACCTACCTTTCCTTCGTAGTAAACAGAATAAGATAAAGTTTTATGTCGCAAGGGTGAAGTTTGCCTACCTTTCGATATGCCTATACCTCATTTTCTTAATAATGTATTAATTACTATTTCGCTTTATTATTAATCTTCCTGTTAAGGACAGCGGCCTCGTAACGTAATAAATAAGTGAATTTAAATGTGAACGATAAACGAGTGATTTAAAACAGTACATAAAACTATAATAGTGAATACTCAGTGACTATATGTATAGATTTATATGGCATCAGTGTGTAAAAGTCGTGTTAAAATGGTGTTTTATCAAGTGCAGGTTATTTTGCTTATATATTTTTAACTAAAGCTAATTTTAACGTAGCTTCTTTTGACTTACATGAATAAACATAGTACCTAACATGTAGTATAATGATTAAGGTTATAGAATAAATGGTTAAGGAATTATTACGGAAATAATGGTAAAAATGTAGAACATTTCATATAAAGTAAACTTTAAAATGTAAATATCTTTTCTATAGAATAAGATTTCTAGTATATAAGGATTTATATATATGGTCATAACAATACCGTATTTCACAATACGCGTTTTGCCTCACCTGGCTCATGAAAAATAGGGAAAATTATGGAAAATAGCCGTATAGAGAGGTAAAAGTGAGATAGCAAATCAGCCCGAAAGAGGCGTACGGGCGGGGCTCTCTATACGGCATTGCCATGAGCCAGGTAAGCTAAACAAAAAAAGTGAAAATCGTTCTCCTCAAATAGTGTTTTATTATCGCCCCGGCTCTGCCCAAATCGATGTAACCTTGCTATCTTCGAGTCTAACCTGAGCCGGCGGTTGAATCCCTGTGGAATAATACAGTCCCCTACAGTAGTGCGTGGTCCTTTGGCGAGCCGAATATCAAGATCGAAGAAATATTCGAAGTCCATATCAAGTTGAAAATAACGAAGACGGCACTTAGAAAAAATTGGAACAGCTGTTTTGGACATAGAAAAATTTCCGAAGATTCAAGATAGAAATTTTTCCTGAGGACCGGACTTAGAAAATTTTCGTCAGCTGTTCTGAACATAGAAAAATTTCTGAAGATTCAAGATAGAAATTTACTGAAGACCGGACTTAGAAAATTTTCGTCAGCTGTTCTGAACATAGAAAAATTTCTGAAGATTCAAGATAGAAATTTTTACTGAACATTGGACATAGAAGAATTTTATCAAGTCAGAACATTGGAAATTTTATCAAGATTTATAAACGGGAATCAACGCCAGGGATTAGATTGGACTCAGAAGATCGGACTCGGGGATACAAGGATACACCGCTGTGAACTGAAGCCAGGATTTGCAGATTTTTCACCGGAAAAACCTCCCGAAGATTCTTGAAAGGAAATTTGAACATTGATGATTAACATTGAAGATTAACATTGAAGATTAACATTGAAGATTAACATTGAAGATTAACATTGAAGATTAACATTGAAGATTATCATTGAAGATTAACATTTGAAGATTAACTTAACATTTGAAGATGGTTATGACCAGAAGTCAGAGTGGGGCCGAGGAGAACCAGCAACCACGTAGATTTCCAGATCCGCCACGATCGCCGTCCGCTGCCACTACGAGCCAGCCGCCGCCGACCGAGGGAAGAGCGGATCTGCTTCAAACTATTTTGAAACCGAGACCAGGTACCAGCAAGACGCCTGCACCCTCGGAAGTACAAACCCTAGCCAGAAATAAGGCTATTTCAATTAGATCGCCTCGATCGACAGCAAGTGTCGTCGCGCGTATGCATTACGAGGCGGAGGAGAAACTCGCCACTCTTCGTAAGACGGAACTGCAGATCGAAGCAGAACTTATAAAGAAGAATCTCGCCGCTGACGTCGCCGCTGCAGAAGATGGTAGCAGCCCCGACGACGACGAGCCATTAGAACAGGTGGAGCAACGTGTCCGAGCCTGGCTAAGCGAACAAGGTCTCGAACCGAAGAGGCTAGACAAGAGCCGACATCAATGGAAGAAAGAGAGACGCCGAAGCCAGAAGACATGCCACCGAAGGGAGCCCAGAAGATGAGGTTCGAGTGGCCGCAGCAACGCCGCCCACACTTACCCACACCGCCCACGTCTAGGGCTAATGGGGTGGAGCATCTTGCCGAAACATTAGAAAAACTGCTGAACCAACGCCAGTCGCGCCACACTACGGAGTTGCCCATATTCTCGGGCGCTCCCACCAAATGGTTGCCATTCAAAGCAGCCATGGAAGACACTACTGCGTTCTACAAGCTCAAGCCGATCGAGAACTTAGCTCGTCTGAGAAGCTGCCTACGGGGAGAAGCAAGAGAAGCCATGGCACCACTGCTGAGCGTCGCGACGCCGCCCGAACAAATTATGAAGACCTTGGAACAATGCTTCGGTCGACCCGAGGTTATGGTCGATCGCATGATGGAAGACCTGAAGAAGATACCGAGGCTCGGAGGTTCGGCGGCAGAAGTCAACCAATTTGCAGTGAAGATTCAGAACATGGTAGCCATCCTGAGGAAGCTGAGGCACGGGTACCTCTTCAACCCGTTGCTCACGAGAGACATCCTGGAGAAGCTGAGCCCATACGAGAAGAGCAATTGGTACGACTACGCAGAAGAGACGTCGCGCTTCAGGAACGAGCCCGATGTCGTCCTTCTCTCTGAATTCTTAATGAGAGAAGCGGACAGGGCGCTGCGCTACGGGTTCAGCACGGCACCGAAGAAGGAAACACCGCGTCCACCTCGTAACAAGAACGAAGCCCGAACAAGAAGGCCATTCATCGCGATAGCAGACGAGGGCAGGGATTCGCCGAGTCACAGCCAGCCAAATAGAATACGTGAAGAGTCAACGAAGTGCCCGTTATGTGCCGAAGATCACTCTCTGTTTCGTTGTGCTGCTTTCAAGAAACTGAGCATGCAGAAGAGATGGGACACAGTCAAAAAGGAAGGGCTGTGTTTCCGGTGCATACGAAGCAGGCACAGAAGATACAACTGCAGAGCGAAGCCGTGCGGCGTGAAGGGCTGCAACTTGCCTCATCACGCGCTGCTGCACGAAGACAGGTCCGGCGGCGCCCCATAGACAGAGGACGCCGTGATTACCGCATCGGTCACCTCCGACCGCGCGGTGAAACTTAAGATGAGAAGAATTCAAGTCGTCGGTCCACGGGGCGAAAAGGATATCTTCGTGCTGTTCGACGAGGGCTCGACAGTGACACTACTGGATGAAGACGTCGCGAAGGCTATCGGTGCAGACGGCCCACCGAAGGTGCTGAGAATGCGTGGGATCAATGCCGAGAGAAGGGAAGAAAAAAGCCGACTCGTACAATTTGGCGTACGGGGTCACGACGGTACCAGATATGACGTCACTGCGAGAACCGTGGATTGATTGACCTACTCACTCAGTCCATCCCGGAATCACCGTTCCGACTTGCTCACCTGCGTGATCTCAAGAACGAAGAGATATGCTATGAAGACAAGAAACCCCAACTTCTTATCGGTACGGACAACTGGCAGTTCTTTGTATCCAGGGAGCTGAGGATCGGCAAGAGAAATCAGCCTGCAGCCTCTAAGACGAAGCTCGGCTGGGTAATCCATGGAAGCATCCCCAGACGCCTCAGAAAGCAGGAAGAACAGGAGAACATCCTGCACGTGTCTACGATCGAGACCCGAGGCGAACGACTGGAGGAAATGGTGAAGAAACACTTCGAAATAGACGCACGGGGAATAGCGTCCAAGACAAAGCTGTCCAGAAAAGCAGCGAGTCATTGACCTCTTTGGCAGAACGGCCAAACGAAGGGAAGAAGGTCGATTAGAAGTGGGGCTGCAGTGGCGCAAAGAGGGCGTCACATTACCCCGTTACAACGGGAGGAGCCGAAGAATCTGCAGGGCGGGACCGGGACTCCAGTGGCACGCGGGAGGTGTCACAACCCCAAGGAACGGCGGGGGGAGTCGTGCGGACTGCAGGTTGCAAGAAAATGAGGAAGTACGAGTCGTGTTTGCCGCCGCCAAGGCGAAGGTGGCGCCGCTGAAGGCACAAACAATACCAAGGATGGAGCTACAGGCTGCCCTGGTCGGGGCGAGGCTGGGAAACGCCGTCGCGGCAGAACACAGGTGGAAAACGGACACGGTTTTCTACAGGATCGACGCACAAGTAGTTCTGTGTTGGATACAGAACGGCAGCTACAAATACACACCGTACGTCGCACATCGGCTAGGGGAGATCGCCGAGCTGACGTCTGTTCACCAGTGGAGATGGGTGAGCACGAAGAGCAACGTCGCCAACTTAGCCACCAGAACGGGCTATGTTCCGAAGAGCGACGAGGACCCTTGGTTCCAGGGGCCGGACTTCCTGCGCAGGCCTATGAACGAGTGGCCCGCGGAGAGTCCCACTAGAATTGAAAATCAAGAAGAATACGTCGCCTTCCACACCACGGAGGCGAGCGAGCTAAACTGTCTACCAGATGTGACGCGCTTTTCGAACTACGAGCGCCTCATAAGATGCACGGCGATGGTCTTGCTGTTCGTCGAAAAGTGCCGAGATCGTCGGGCCCACCTCGACGTACGCCACCTGGAGAGGGCCGAGAGGTTGTGGTATCAAAAATCACAACGAGACAGCTTCGCACAAGAAATCGAGAAGATGGCAAGTGGCAAGACGGTGCCTAGATGGAGCTCGTTGTACCGGCTCAACCCAGTGTACAAGGACGGGCTGCTCGTACTAGACGGTCGGATCAAAGCAGCTCAGGTGCCGGCCGAAATGAAAAACCCTATCATCCTGGATGGAGGACATCACTTCACAAGGTTACTGGTGGCAAGGAAGCACGCCAGAGCGGGAAACGGGAGCCGCGAGAGATTCGTGAACGACCTCAGGCAGAAGTTCTGGATATTGAAGCTGTGGCCGACGGTGCGTACTATCATGAACAGATGTGCGTTCTGTCGGTTACGAAGAGCACACCCAAAGACCCCGCCAACTAGAGACCTGCCAGCCGAGCGCCTGGGGCGTTCCAGAGACCATTTTTGTACTGTGGTCTCGACTGTTTCGGCCCGATGACGGTCACCATCGGCCGACTTCACGAGAAGAGGTGGGGAGCTCTCTTTACATGTCTGACGACGCGGGCGGTCCACCTGGAGCTGATGGCTTCGCTGCCGACGGACTCTGAACTGATGGCTATGAGAAGAATGGCTGCGCGGCGAGGATGGCCGTCAGTCATGTACAGCGACAATGGGACGAATTTCAGAGGCGCGGACGTCGAGCTGCGGCGGGCGTACGCCGAGTGGGCGCCGGCTATGGCTCAGCTGGGCCTCACTCATCGAATGCGGTGGAAGTTTACACCGCCCGGGGCGCCGAGTCAAAGAGGTGCCTGGGAAAGGATGGTGAGGTCAGTGAAAACCGCCCTGTTAGCCACGCTGAACGAGAAGTCGCCCAAGGAAGAGGTACTCCAGATACTGATGGCCGAGGCGGAGTACTCAGTGAACGCTCGACCGCTCGTTCACGTGTCAGTGGACCCCAACGATCCCGAGGCGATTACACCGAATCATTTCCTCTTCGGGTCGTCCATCGGACTGCCGTACGTCGGACCGTGTGTGCCGGCGGACAGAAAAGCATGGAGTCGCGCAAGCCCTTGCCGACGAGTTCTGGAGGCGCTGGGTGAAAGAGTACCTTCCCACGCTCACACCACGCTACGGGGCCCCGCTGAGCAACCGAGCCCTTGTACCGAGGGACCTGGTTGTCGTGGTCGACCCGACGCTATCGCGTAATACGTGGCCGCGGGGGGTCGTGCACCGAGTCTACCCCGGCCCGAACAGACAAGTGCGCTGTGCGGACGTACGCGCTCGCAGTGGCGTGTTCCGGAGGCCGACGTCGAAGCTGACGGTGCTGGAGGAGGCGCCGCAGTCGCAGTTGCGACCGCTGGCGGAGCAGACTGAGCCGGGAGCGGAACAGACGACGCCGGGGACGGCGCCGGGCGCGGAACGAGCATCGGAGCAGCCTACAGCGAGCACGGATAGCTCGCAGTCGTCGGAGCGGCCCGCAGCGAGCCCGAACGGCTCGCAGTCGCCGGAGCAGTCTGCGGCGGGCGCGAACGGCCCGCAGTCGCCTCCGCACCAGCCTACAGCGAGCTCGAGCAGCTCGCAGTCACCGGAGCAGTCCACGGCGACGGACCAGCGAGCCCGCAGTCACCTGAGGAGGCTGCGTAGATCCTGGCTACTGCGCCGGGGGGAGGATGTTAAGGACAGCGGCCTCGTAACGTAATACATAAGTGAATTTTAATGTGAACGATAAACGAGTGATTTAAAACAGTACATAAAACTATAATAGTGAATACTCAGTGACTATGTGTATAGATTTATATGGCATCAGTGTGTACGAGTAAAAGTCGTGTTAAAATGGTGTTTTATCAAGTGCAGGTTATTTTCTTATATATTTTTAACTAAAGCTAATTTTAACGTAGCTTCTTTTGACTTACATGAATAAACATAGTACCTAACGTGTAGTATAATGATTAAGGTAATAGAATAAATGGTTAAGGAATTATTACGAAAATAATGGTAAAAATGTAGAACATTTCATATAAGGTAAACTTTAAGATGTAAATATATTTTCTATAGAATAAGATTTCTAGTATATAAGGGTTTATGTATATGGTTATAACAATAAAGTATTTCACACAACGCGTTTTGCTTCACCTGGCTCATGAAAAATAGGGAAAATTATGGAAAATAGCCGTATAGAGAGGTAAAAGTGAGATAGCAAATCAGCCTGAAAGAGGCGTACGGGCGGGGCTCTCTATACGGCATTGCCATGAGCCAGGTAAGCTAAACAAAAAAAGTGAAAATCGTTCTCCTCAAATAGTGTTTTATTATCGCCCCACTCTGCCCAAATCGGTGTAACCTTGCTATCTTCGAGTCTAACCTGAGCCGGCGGTTGAATCCCTGTGGAATAATACAGTCCCCTACACTTCCTATGTAATAAACTTATGCCCCATGTAATAAATAATTGAAGAATTATTATGTATAACATAACTTACAGCATTGTAAATGACAAAAAATCGAATTAATAAAAGTAACGATAATGAGTGTACTTACCGAAAATAACTTAAGTTTTCCGTTTAACGATCGTAAAAACTAAACTGATTCCATTCATAACACCATATTTTACTTTTAACCACTTTTACTTATAAAAAATAGCAAACTAAATGAATAGATGATAGCGCAAATTCCCCAATCAGGAAAGGAATTAATTTCTTACGGCTGACATAAAAAGCTGATCACTTTATAAATACCTCAACACTTGTGCCGGAGAACTTACCAGACCAAGCTTCCAGTCCTCTTTACTGTTTTAATTAAAAGCGGTAAAAACTTCACAAATAAAAAACGGAATTTCGTATTTTATTATCGGAGATTATTTTATTATTTTATTATAAGTATGTTTTATTATTTATTTTATTTTATTATTTTTATTTTTATTGTTTTATTTTATATTTTATTATTTCTCAAAGTTTGTAAATGATGTCCCTCAAAAGTACCTACTTTTGAGGGACATCATTTACAAACTTCGAGAATATTTAAGTGAAAATGAAAAGGAAGTTAGATAAATTACTGTAGAAATATATTTAAAGTTATCGTAATTTCCTTTTTTTCATTATTTTTATCTTCATATGAATTTAAAGTAAGTATATTAACTGAGGCTGTTCTTATGAATAGTTTTAATAAATAAATGCATTTAGGTGAAAAGCCTAAAACATTTTACTGTATAAATTTGTAATTCTTCCCAACACTTTGATTCGTGAAATCACAATAACAGAAATTTCACGATTTTATTAGGGCGGATTAACTAACAAAAATAACCAATGAGACTCGGACCGAAAAAAATCCCATTTTCTTACAGACAAACTTAACATTAATTTACATATTCACCGGGCCGAAGGATGATCTCCCCCCACGCCGCGACTTACCTGAAAAAATAAGATCAATAAAGCAACAATCTCATCGAATATAGTAAATATTCCTCCACAAAGCTGTTCGAACCTACAAAAGGCGGCATTATACATTTTCATAAGGTCAACGGGTGGCCAAACACGTTGATGGGTTGAAAATAAATAAAATACGCGGTTTATTTAAAGCTTCCAATACTATTCAGTTTTATACACTGAAACGGTATTCAAATGACAATTATTGTAAAGGCTAGTTACGAATCAAAATTAAGTTAGGTATTAATGATTTCTTTTTTAAAATCACTCAAATGGAAAAATATATTTGGATCAATTGGCAAATCAATATTTATATTCCTATCTTTGTCAGATACTTTGGTAGGTGTCGAGAGCACTGATTAACCGTGGGAGAGCCACGCTTTGGCACGAATGGGCCGGCTTGACCGGATAAATACCACGACCTCATAGAAAACGGCCGTGAAATGTTAGCTTGCATTGTGTTTCGCCGAGTGAGTGTGGTTACTGGACGCCCAAGGTAGAATTGGGGATTTTAAGGACCATGCAAGCAAGACGCAACACCAGAGGAGTTACAAGCATAACTCCTCTGGTGTTGCGAGCGTCCATGGGCGGCGGTAATCACTTACCATCTGTTTCCTGGTTCGTTTCATTTAAAAAAATGCAATATTTAAGTTCCTGAAAATATAAGAAACATTTATATTTTAATACACAATGTAATGTGTCGTCTTATAACTTTATAACTTACTAAACTTTATAATACGTTTGTAGTAGAGTATGTGTCACGGGAACTCTTTCAACAAGAAAATATGGCAAAGTTTGACAGTGCACCTTAATGCGGGAAAACTTGATGATTGAAAATCGCGTAGCTGGAGAAGGTTATTAGGCAATATTAGGTGAATAGGTTTAAAAATTATGTTTTGTATATACGTAAGAATATGACGTGTTTTGGTTAGTAACAGCAAAACTGTGAGAGTTTCGTGTATTACTACGGAACCCTAAAAACAAGTGCAAAAATTCTAGTCAAACAATTCGTGTTAAAAAGCGAAAGAAACCTTAAAACGTTAATTTTCACTTCGTGAATTTACGAATACAATATTAAAACTTTTCGTAGAAGCCTTCAAGATTTTGGCCTATGCGTAAATAAGATTTGAGTATAAAAATAAAGCAGTCTTAAACTAAGCCTGACGACTCGAATTTTCCCTGTAGCATAGACTTATATATTACTGACGTAAGGACAGGCCCTGTCTAAGCGTTTATTTATACTTACGTTAATTATACTACTGAGGAAATTAAATCATTGATTATGGAAACCATTTTCTTTATTTAATTATGATTTATGACTTAAACAGCTCAGATAAGCAACTTTTGAAAAAATAAACTGGCGAATAACTCAGAAACGTTCCAATATCGGCCATACAAGGAGGGATTCAAAGGATTTGTTTTCACCCACCCAGATCTTTATTTCACGGACTCACTACATTCTACCAAACATGCTGTAATATAACTAT
The DNA here is from genome assembly GCA_963565745.1 of Phengaris arion. Classification (NCBI taxonomy): domain Eukaryota; kingdom Metazoa; phylum Arthropoda; class Insecta; order Lepidoptera; family Lycaenidae; genus Phengaris; species Phengaris arion. Next base: position 7,861,301 of record OY751439.1, on the reverse strand, counting down.
CGTATTTAATTTCGTGGCGAGTGTAATGTGTGCGAGTAATGTGATACCGCACGGCACGGCTAGGCGCAAAATCTCTGTCGGAGATAAAACCGAAACAAAATTAATTTCTTATATATTTTGGTTTATTGATAATATTTTTCACGTTATTTTATGATCTTGTAGAATAATAAGAGAAAATGAATATGAAGGTTGAAAAGGAATATAATGCCTATAAAGTATTCGTACCTAGAAGCAAGTTATCTTTGTTTATTCTTTCAAACTTTTACAACCGAAATTCATATGTTTTTTCCTCCTTTGGTGTTTTTTGCGTCACTCTGTTTACAAAATGAAAAACTTGAAATATCGTATTATTTTCGAGTACGAGTTCCATGGTGGCACCTGTGCTGCAGAAACGGCTCGAAGGATTAATGATGTGTATGGCGGCGGTATCGCAAAAGAAAACACAGTGCGTTTTTGGTTCCAACGTTTTCGTTCTGGAAATTTCGATCTGCAGAACAAGCCCCGTGGACGGCCGAAGACCAAAGTTGATAATGACGAATTGAAGGCTATTGTGAACACGGATCCATCGCAAACCACGTTCGAGTTAGCTGCAGGCTGCAGTGTTAGTGATAAAAATGTTTTAATCCACTTGAAGTAAATTGGGAAGGTGAAAAAGCTTGAAAGGTACCTCATGAATTGAGTGCAGCAAACCGACAAACGCGCGTTGTCTGCTGCGTTACATTACTCAACCGGCACAATAATGAAGGGATTTTAAAGCGAAACATTACCTGTGATGAAAAGTGGATCCTGTACGATAATCGGAAACGCTCATTGCAATAGCTGAACCCTGGCGAACCAGCCAAAGCCTGCCCCAAGCGAAAATTGACTCAAAAAAAGTTACTTGTGAGCGTTTGGTGGACTAGTGCCGGTGTCGTTCACTACAGCTTTCTTAAATCTAGCCAGACGATTACGGCAGATGTCTATTGCCAGCAACTGCAAATCATGATGGAAAGGCTAGCTGCTAAACAACCGAGGTTGGTCATTCGCTCTAGGCTATTGCTGCTTCAGGACAACGCTAGACCACACACTGCACAACAGATGGCTACCAAATTAGAGGAGCTTCAGCCGTATTCCCGGACCTTGCTCCAACAGATTACAATTTTTTTTCGAAATTTGGATAACTTCTTGCAAGAAAAAAATTCAACTCCGAAGGGACAGTCCAAAGCGCCTTCGAAGATTTTATTGATTCCTGTCCGAATGGTTTTTTTGGTAATGGAGTCAACGAACTACCTATGAGATGGCAAAAGTTCATAGATAGGAATGGTATATACTTTTAAAAAAAATCGACTTTATGGAAAAAGGAAAAAAAAAGAATATATAAATATATTATATATATATATATATATATATATATATATATATATATATATATATATATATATATATATATATACAAAACACCAATTTCATATGTAATGACCTAATACTACAACAATACCGCGTAATACGTCAGATTTTGGCAAATAAAATAATAATTTCAATGATTTCAAAACTAAGGATGGACTATGACGTACCTACATTTAACAAAAGAAATCTTCATAGAAGAAAAAGTTATGCTATCTGGATTTTAGAAGATTTTGTCAAATAAGAATACTTACACACGTACCGATTTGGTCTGGAGCAGACCAGTATGACAGCACGTCACTCGTGTGTTTGATTTTCAGCTCTATTGTATAAGAGTTATATTTACAGTGCATTCAGATTTTTGTGCAGTATTCCAACTCTCAAAAATATTTCTCCCTAAACTTAAATAAAATAATAAGCAAGATATAACAAAAGAGAGAAGAACTGTATTATTCGGTCCAATAAACTTTAAAATATACTTTCAAAAGTTTATTTCAACAGACTACAGGTTGACTTTTCAAATCGCTTATCGATATATAATTGAATTAAAATATGTATGTATGTATATATGTATTTGTATTTACAAACCTCTAAAAATAACCCTGATATCCTCCCCTAAAGGATTTTTTTCCTAATTTTAGGGAAAAATTCTTAAGTTGGTATCCAAATCCGTGGTCTGCTCCGGACCAAAACTTTACGTGTGTAAGCTTTACACACGTAAACGCGGACTGATTATACTGCGGAAAGCAAATGTCAAACCCCGATTGCCCCAAACGACCCCAAAAGTAGGGCAGTTTAAGTGTGGACACTTTTTGCCACGATACGCCTCGTCTGTAAAATATAGGTCTATGAATAATATTTACTAATTAGTATGTCAATACATGAACATATTATTTCTTATTCTGCGAAAGTCCCAAGAAGCCAGTTGCTTTTGTCTGTTCCTAATGACCGTCTCATTAGTTGTTTCATAATGTTATCTCTCGTTAGGCTTAAGAATAGCCTACATCTTCCAACGTCTGAAGAGAATAATGAGACAATCCTTATAATGAATAGCATTAAGTCAATTTTCATCTTTGTTCAATATAACTTTTATTACCAGATTTATACCTATTGCAATTAATTAGAATTTATTTCATTCAATACGGATGTGATCGCAATATTTTATAGTAAGTTTTTTGTTTGGATGCTCATGATAAAAATAATTAAGCCTTAAAATATTATTATTCTACAAGAACATAAAATAATATGAAAAATATTATCAATAAACCAAAATATATAGAAATTAATTTTCTTTCGGTTTTATCTCCGACAGAGATTATGCGCCTCGCCGTGCCGTGCGGTATCACATTACTCGCACACATTACACTCGCTACGAAATTAAATACGGTAGTTATATTACAGCATGTTTGGTAGAACGTAGTGAGTCCGTGAAAAAAAGATCTGGGTGGGTGAAAACAAATCCTTTGAATCCCTCCTTGTATGGCCGATATTGGAACGTTTCTGAGTTATTTGCCAGTTTTTTTTTTCAAAAGTTGCTTATCTGAGCTGTTTAAGTCATAAATCATAATTAAATAAAGAAAATGGTTTCAATAATCAATGATTTAATTTCCTCAGTAGTATAATTAACGTAAGTATAAATAAACGCTCAGACAGGGCCTGTCCTTACGTCAGTAATATATAAGTCTATGCTACAGGGAAAATTCGAGTCGTCAGGCTTAGTTTAAGACTGCTTTATTTTTATACTCAAATCTTATTTACGCATAAGCCAAAATCTTGAAGGCTTCTACGAAAAGTTTTATTATTGTATTCGTAAATTTACGAAGTGAAAATGAACGTTTTAAGGTTTCTTTCGCTTTTTAACACGAATTGTTCGACTAGAATTTTTGCACTTGTTTTTAGGGTTCGCTAGTATACACGAAACTCTCACAGTTTTGCTCTGTCTGACTATAATTGATGATATCTTTAGTTATAATCGCGTATCTACGCAAGGGTTTTGAGCAAATACTCTTGTATTTATTATTTTATATCTAACTACTAATGCCTGGAGTGTTTACTAACCAAAACACGTCATATTCTTACGTATATACAAAACATAATTTTTAAACCTATTCACCTAATATTGCCTAATAACCTTCTCCAGCTACGCGATTTTCAGTCATCAAGTTTTCCCGCATTAAGGTGCACTGTCAAACTTTGCCATATTTTCTTGTTGAAAGAGTTCCCGTGACACATACTCTACTACAAACGTATTATAAAGTTTAGTAAGTTATAAAGTTATAAGACGACACATTACATTGTGTATTAAAATATAAATGTTTCTTATATTATCAGTAACTTAAATATTGCAGCCTCTTTCTCTTGGAAGTCGGTTAAAAAACAAAGGATTTTATCATGGTATTAATAGTATAGTTTAAATCGAAACATACGTAACATATTATGTCATAAAATACATAAATATCTGTTAGTATATGAAAGTATACATTCAATATTTATACGATGAATTATTTATGACGGTGGAATTCGGGTGAGCTCTGAAGGGACGACTCATCGTGCTTCCTTGGGATTATAATATATTACGGCTGGAGGCGACCACTTCATAACATCTTCTGAAGTGGTCGAATCTATTCAAAAAAAACTAGCTGAGAAATGTTTTAAGTTTAAAAGATTCCATTGTACAGGTTCAGCTACAATTTTTTACAATAATTTTATACGTTAACAGAATTGATTGTTAAACGTTGAGTAAAAGCACAGTAAATACATGTTTTCGTTGTATAAAAGGAAAAAGGAAAAGTAAGCAAAGTGGAAGACCCAATCTAAGATTGTAAATATCTATTTTTATAGATAAGGCCCAAAGGGTTCGGATAAAATTTCTTTCAAGTAACATTTATATTTTTAGATGTTTTTCTAGTTAGATGAATTGAATTAAAATACATAACGTCCTATCAATGTACAAACGAACAATTTGGCGCTCGATCAGGCATAAGATGAAAATCGTTTAACACCGCCGTTGAACCGCCGTGCTCAAACACGTCCGTAGTCATTGCGGTCACCTCCTTTGTTTTAAAATGTTTTGAGGCGACCTAGTGCAAGGGTAAATGTTTAGAACCTGGTCGAGCAGGAACTTTTTCGATATTGTAACAAACTTCATTAAAATTCTACCTTCGCTGTGTGAAAAGAAATTTTCCGTCCGTAATCAGTGCCGCCAACTTTTGGGTTTTCCCCTTATTAAACTTTGGGAGTATATTTTAACAAACTAGTGGCACAGAATATAATACTTAATATTATGTGCTAGTGGTCACCCAACTGTTGAAATTGGACCAGAATTTTATACAATCTTTAAGTGACAATTTTATTTATAATAGTATGGGCATAAGGCATCTATTGAATGTGAAACACAGATTGACCAACGTCAACGTGTGACAAAATTGCAATATTTTTAAAATGTTATTTTTTTTTTCTATAAATACTCTACACTGGCAGAATGATGCAAAACCTTTGCAACCAGTGCGCAAGTGTGGGCAAGTGGTACAACTTCTAAAATCGTGCTATCTGTGTGTTTCCCGCCAAAACTCCCTAGGAACTTTCAGTAAGGCGTCTACCACTTTACTGAATCGACTGACATGACTCATTGACTGTACTGACTATTTTTTTGGACTTTGACTAGACTTTAGACTTGACGATATATGAATACAGTGTTGAAAATTGAAACGAAAGTTCTATTTCCCGCCTTTTTCACTTGACACTGGCAAATGGTTTCAAGATAAGCCGACGCCATATATTTAAAAAAAAAGTATAATTCACTCAAACGCGTGGGATGGTGTGAGTTCTTATTCTGATATAGTGTTCGAATAAATAGTTTGATTAATTTTGTGTAATTTTAAGCATTATTATAAAAAAGAGTGTTAGTGCTCTGACTCTTCCACCGTATAAACCTTAACTGTGACAAATTACATACTCCTCCGTTCACATAATTTTCGTTAAAAGGAGTAGTTTTTGTTTCCGGAATTAATGTATTACATATGTAATACATATATTCATATAATTCATATAATGTAATACATACATTATTATATATATATATATATATATATATATATATATATATATATATATATATAATAATATATATATATATATATATATATATATATATATATAATATGATAAAAGTCAAAAACATTGATTTTTTTTATTTGCTTATCATTATTTTTAATGTATATAGTGTATATATATTATTCTTACCCATCCAACAAAATCTAGGAGGCTTTTCGAGTTAAAGATGCGATTTTGAGGGTATTTGACTAAAGTTTAGGGAGAAATATTTTTGAGAATCGGTAACACTGTAAATAGCTTCTATTGCAAGCTCAAGGGAGACATATCACACAGGTAAAGTAACTCGAACGGCGTAACAAATGCCGTTAAACTAATACGTTTACGATGTCGTGACAATAAAAACAAGAGGATTTATACACAAGGGGCAATTGTTCGGCTAATGTAATTGTATGCTCTCTCAACGCCGATTAAAGTCATTTACATTATACAAATAGGGGAGAGACTCTATAATCCGGATTCGCGACTATCCGGACTACCAACTGCGATCAAATACCATTATATTTTAAGTTGAATGTACAAACACATCAACAGTTATGTCACTTTATGATGTACTTCCATCCTATTATCAGATATCATCTAGCGATATAATATTTTTGAAAAATTATGTACAAAAACCGCTTTTGTTTATTCATTCGGATTATCCGGATTTTCGATTGTACGAATGCGATTACCATTAGACCGGACAATCGAGGCCCTACTATAGCTACATACTTTGATAATGCAAGTTAGTTAAACTACTAGACAACAATGGTTTTAACTACTAAATCTGGAAAACTACTGAATATGAGATATTAATAAAATAAGGGGTATCTTGATAACGCATTCAGCGTAAAACTATTTTTATTGGAATATTTCTCGCAGAATAAAGACATGTATTTAAAATTTATTCAAAATGTTGATCGTAACCATTTCACGGAAATATATTTTATCACCGTACACTACAGTATATTTTATGTACAACTTTGTAAAAAAAATATACTGCATCGCTGTGAGTTAGATATTAAGACAATAAAAAATAAGTAACCCCCAAATCGTTAAGCAGTGAGCGAGCTGATGATGATGAATGTTGAGAACACTCTCGATTTTCGAAAAAAAACTTGAGAGGTGTCAAGGGACACCCGGATGGAACGAAGTTATAATATATATATTATAATATAAATATATAGTTGATAATGAAGAATTGAAGTCTAAACACACATACTGACAGACGGACAGAAAAATGTTAACAATTTATATTTTATTGTAAGTACCGATCATACTTTCAAATGCATTGAGTAAAAATAAAAGCTGTTAATTTGAAATTACAAACAGACACTTCAATTTTGTTTATCTGTAAAGATATAATATATTATATTATACAAAACAAATAGTTGCTGCTCGCAGTGTTGCCGCCGCGAAGTTCGGCTCCGTACTGAGTAATAACATCAAGCGCTCTTCCGTCCCACTAAGGCCCGGCTAGCTAGTCACAATATGTAACAGTCATAACAGTCACAATGTGTAATTGCAAAATTCTACATTATTGTTAAGGTGATAAGGTCGTTTTTTGTATCTTTATTAATAGTCGTTATTACATTGTGATTTCGAGTGGCAAAAAGTGTCGTGCCAATTCAATCCGCCTAGCCTCAATACAATTCGCAACGCACCATAAGGAACTGCGTTCCAAAAAACTACATCTTAATCGGACCTTTCGTTTAGGAGCTACGATGCCACCGTCAGATACACAGACAGACTCGTCATACTTATAACACCCCATCTTTTTGCATCGGGGGTTAAGAAGTAGCCGGTATTGCGTATTAATAATGCATGAAGATATTGATTAAGCTTCTGCGAAGAAGCCTGGGGCTTCGATATTCTTGTTATAGTTTTAATACTCGATATGCTTTGTGATATCGAACCCATTAGAACAGAATTTATTGAATAAAGCTGACATTTTGTAAAAAGTTTTCAGAATGGTTTGTAAAGAAATGAAATACTTCTTTTTTTATATGTTATAGGAATTTACTAAAATAATATTGATTAATCTCTTCACGAAAAAATCTTGTGTATATTTAACCTATTTCTCGAAAACGTATGCAAGTTTTTTTTGCAGGGAGTTTAGGGGGAGAAAAATCGATCTTGCTTCGTCTTATTCCTGGGAAATATATGTTTTTTCTTTCGTCGTGCAACAAAGTTACGAACGAAGTTATAATATATATATTATAACTTCGTTCCATCCGGGTGTCCCTTGACACCTCTCAAGTTTTTTTATTTATCAGAACTCCGAGAAAAACTGGGTAACTTAGGTACTTAATTATTATATCTAAGCAAAAGGTTCTAAAACCTACTAAAACCCTATGTAGCGGGCTGCGACCTCTTGATATGTAAGTCCTTCTTATGCTTGAGTGGTGATGATAATAATACAGCAACAATTCTTATATTCTCTTTTATTGGTGCTTAACACAGATACGTATTACAAATAAGATATGTCTAACACAAATATACGTCTACACTATGTATAGCCTTTTGGCCAACTAAAATAAACTAACTGATAGGCTTTACTTCATGACATCTGCCAATGTCAATAATGACATTGACACTTGCTTTTATCATTATGTAACACCCTACAACTACACATTTTATTAAAGTACACAAATAATTATAACTTTGACCGCTATAAAAGTGTTTAAAGTGGAAACAACATTTTATAACAGAAATTATGTCGTTAAAGTTTAACTTTATTACCCTAAACTGCAGTTAAATGTCAACACTCATCTGTTTTTATTTTTAATAATCCACCGGATAAAGCAATTAAAATTTTTGATGAACGTAAACGTAACGTTGAAAGCGTCAATTCACATCGAGACGCGACGCGGCTCGCACTTTTTAAGGATCCCTAGTACAAATCCTTATAGTTTCACTGTGTCCGTCCGTCTGTCTATCTGGCCATAGGTCTTAGCTTAATATATATACGTCAATTTATAGTATTATAAATACACATGACCCGTATGATGACGCGTATCGTCTCGTTTCACTGTAATCTGACCCTTAGTGTGATGTGTTAGAGTTACAAGTGATTTAAATTCAGAAGATAACAGAGACAAAGAAAGAACAGACACAAACATTAAGCTAAAGATTGGCTTTCGAGATACAAATCATGCAAAAGATTTTCTATTCTAAATTAGTCTAGAAATCTGTTTTGCAATTGACATATTATCAACGTAGAATAACAAAAAGAGCGACTTTCTACAAAATACTTACTTCTTTAAGTCTCAAAATACTAAAAATAATAGTCTAGTTAAATCGATCTGCTCTTTAAATATCATAGCACATCGCTTCATTGTGCAGTCACTAATTATGTAATAGGAAAATTTATATGTAAAAGTGTGGGCGTCCGTCCGTCCGCCCGGGCCAGGTAATTTGAGGTCATGCTATTTATACTACGGCTAGTTTCGTCCTGTCCGCACTTTACTGGGCCTAATCGCTACTCGTAAAACTTTATTTTATCTCCTAATCTGTGGTGATTAGGCTATTTGCTAGCTCAGCAGCTGAAAACTGAAAAAATAGGTTAAGGGTCATGTGAAAAATAATAGTGACAGCATGACGCTTATAGCCACTAATAAACAAAGACGTGTTGATGAATTTGGATAGGTAATAGGTATATTACGATTGAAGTGTAAACCACTCTATAATTTTGTAGGCCTGTGTGATACTAATTTTCGTAGCATACTTATAACGAGCTACGGCGCTACGAACATTCTTACTTCGTTACTACTTACTACGAAACCAAAACCTAAGTTAAACATATACCTTATTTTGAAAATACTTCATACATAATTTATAATTCAAACAATATCTATAGCTTGTAATAATGGGATCACAATTTCTGAAGAAAGGTTCGAGATTGATTTCCATCGCTCTATTGTAATGGGCTCCTTTCCACAAATTTTCCCCGTCCTTAGAAAATGATTTAGAATTGCCAAATAAAATAACGCTATACTTATATTGTGACAGATTCTTTTGTAACAGGCAACATTTTGCGACTGTAAAATGTATAGACAATATAGAAACAAGCTTCGTTAGACTCGTCGTTTCTTTTCCGGCAAGACTTTTTATTTCTACAAATTTAATGGGAGTTATTGCTTGCAAAATGTTAAAATAGGTACGCGTACGTACATTAATCGTTCTTTATAAGGAAAATAAAAATGCAAGACGAAAATTTATTACTGAGTGATATTAAAAAACAGTCTTTAACCCAATTTGTAGTTAGAACGAATGGCAACTTTTTTGTAAGACTAAGGCCCACTTGCGCAGATCTGGGTTAAAATTAACCCTGGGTTAAAATATCACGCCTTCTCTTTAATAAATACGAAGAACGAGAGAGATAACATGACTTTTAACTCAGGGTTAACTTTAAGCTAGATCTGCGCAAGTGGCTCTAATTGAACTGTATGTTCTCAACTTATTTTATCTCAACCTTAACTCTGACTGTCATCTAAAAAGAGTCGAAGAGTCGTCGATCACTATGCTCTAACCGCGGCGTTACCCGTTACTGGCTGTTAGGCATTTCGGACCGCGATGTGAATCGCCTCAGCACTGTTTCTGAATGGGTCGATTCGCACCGCTTAACAATTTTGGTGTGAATCGCCCAAGATATTTTTTGAAACGGTCAGTTCGGATGGAATATAGTTCGGAATATAGTCCTAAATATTCTGAAATATTCATTTCAGAATATTTAGGACTATATTTTTTTAAGCAGATGAGTAGAAAAGTGGTACGTGAAAAAATGGCAAATAATAACATTATATTAAAATTGGCTATACTACGCTTAAATTGTATTTAATCACAGATTTAGTATTTTCTATCCATCTTACTACAAGAAAGGTAAAAATCAGTTGAGCAAAATTCATAGTAATAATACACATCTGTTTTATATAAGTGTTAAAACAAGATTGTGTCGCAGAATAACTGTTGTTCAACCTTTGTTAAGAAAATAAATCCTAAGAGATTGAGAATCACAGGTTATTATGTACACTTTAATTTACTTATAACTACTCTCTTTAGTAAAAAAATGGGTGACAAAGAAAGTTACTAATTTTCGCCTTGGCCTTATTTTTTTATAGTTATGGGTTATTTAATCTTCTGAGCTTTATAAATTGATTAGTAAGGAATAGTTTAAGTCTATAGTAATATTTTGAGTAAATTATTATTGAAAAATAATGGTCAAGTTCAAAAAGCTTGAATTTTACCTGTGCGCTAAGTAATAATAAAAGGGGTGCTTTATATTTTCCTTCGTTTCAAACTAAAGCCAATAATTAATGTTTTTAGTACGATGGGAGCGATATCCACTCTTAATAATTAAATTACATCCTTGGCATATTAGCGAGTGAGTTTTGTTTTTTTTTTTGGAGAATGTATTGTATGTTTTGTCGCTTAAAGTCTTAAAATGAGTATTCTAACATTTTAATGGTCCTGGCGGCGATGCCGAAAGATCGATTCCATCAAACAAACCTCTGATTTCCAAAGACAACCATGTACCGAACTACGGCATCATCATTTTATTGGGAGTCAATCGTTACCGAACTCGCAGTTTTCCCAATGGAGTAACATATAACTTATTTTGTACTTTTCTGTTATTTTGTGTATGATTGTACCATGCATATTTTACCGTCTAAATTTATTCATCGAAAAAAGGAATGTTTTTTACTACGGTTCGAATCGACCCATTCAAAAAAACAGTGCTGGGGCGATTCACACCGCGGTTCGAATCCTTGCAGTGCGAAACGACTAACGACTAGGGCATGCAATATCGAATCTCGGAATCTCATAATATTGGAACTTCGGAGCGTTTGGTCCGATATTGCAATATCGGAATTGAGGGAACCAATATCTTAATATCGGAATCTGAAATAGTTTTTTTATTTCAGTTTTTAAATGTCGCTTTTAATCACAATTACTGATTACTGATGCAATAACTATATTCATGAGCCTAAAGCTGCGGATCACCTAATCGAGCTCCTAGCCCCCCAAAATACACAAATACAAGTCGTTTATGTCTCTCACTCTTATTGTTGACATATATTTAATAATAATTGTAAGAAGTTTTATTAATATTAATAATATTATTAATAAAATAATAAATTATACAGGAGACAAATTAGACTTTTTTTCATGTAATTTTGTGACTTTTTTAACTTATTTGAGGGTGTGGATTTCAAATACGTGCTGATTAATACAAAAGTTTTTTTATTACAATTAAAGGCAGGTCATATCCGAGCCCTGAAGTCCCATTGCGACCCAAGTGGATCTCTTGCGTCTCCATCTCGTTAGTCCCGTCCACAGCCCTATGCTGCTCATAAATTGAACGATATGGCTGAGAATGGTGCTGCGAATTACCTCTACGGCAGAGTATTTGTCCTGCCCAAGGTACCTGTTTCTATTTTGTTGAAGTGCTGGTTAGTCAAGGAGAAGGTGGAGACGCTTCTCATTCTTTTCCTCGCAGAATCTGCGTCGTTGTATCACCAACGGCTATTTTGTTGAGGTGTTTGTGGAGCTTGCAGTGCCAAGTTAGGATTATTAGCTGATTCCTACTCATTGGAAGCGCCAATTCTGCAAGTCTTTTGTTAAATCCCAGTATTAACGCGTTGGAATGATCAAGTCCTGGGATTGCAGCCCATTGCTTTATGCTTAGGCTGCAGCCCATTCTTCACTCGGAAATTTCTACTGGAGTCAATGCTTTTATTGCAGCCTGACTGTTAGATTAGATTGGGATGTTTTTATGTACCTACTAGTGCCATCTCTAGGCCCTCTAGTGAACAACCAATAATAGAGAAGATATCAGCCTGAAACACGGTTTCAAATTCTCCTAAACAAGTATATTTGCCTTTAGGTTGCATGTCCCTGTAGAATCCAGTGCCCGCCTAGTTATCTTTCCTAGTTTCGTCCGTGAACCAGACTCCTCGGGTTCTTGGGGTGAACATTAATTGGGATCTTTCCCAGTCCTCGCTAGACGGTATAAAAACCTGGTATAGCTTCTCGAAACTATACCAAGTTTTCATACCGCCTACTATGTGACAGGCCAACAAAAAGTTTTTGAATTAAACTTTTTTTTAAGGAATTTACTGAAACCTTATGGTCGTTATTGAAACCAAATCTGATGGTAATTTTTATCATTCATTTTTCTCAAATTTCGAAAAAAAGTTCTTGGCTAACCCAATTTTAAAATAAAGTAAAAATATATTTCCTAAAGTATTTATGCTATTTAAGGACTATAAAAATTCTAAAAACTAAGATATAAAAATAATGTATAATTTTATTTTTCTAATTATTATACTGTTTCTAAGTAATTCGATTTTTTTTATATTCAAAAAATTTAATTTAACTGAAGCCTCATGTCATGATGATTAATACATTTTTTTGTTATTTATGATATTTGTTATTTTTGTTATTTGTGCGTTTTTAATTATTCCTAGGATCTATTTTGTAATTAATTACAAAATTATTAGTAAAGATTTTTATTGATGTTTATTTTATTTTTGGCCTGTGTATTGTAAAGTGTGTAAATGTAAAATATTAATTACATATTAGATTTTGAAATCTTAGTTACATAGATTAGTTTATTTTGCCTAAGAAAACTAAGGTTTAGTACCAAATTGAATCATGATAGGCAATCCACATTTATGACACATATTGGCTTTGTAAATGTTTTGTTCAATTCCGATATTAATACCGGAATTCTGATATTGACATCCAATATATTAACTCAATATCGGAATTGAAAACCGTCCAATATTGAATCATACATATCCTAGCTCTATATTCAACGTATATCTACCGTAAAAATATGAAATTCCAACATCTATGGTCCCATAGATGTTGGAATTTCATATTTTTTACGTCCGTGCTCTCACATTTAACGACGTGGCGCCCTTACTCCGGCGTCGGTCGTGCGGAAGAGTTGTACAATTTTTTACCAATAGTTTATTGTTTTTTATGGCATAGACTACTTGCTAAGTAAGAGATTACTGGCACTCATGGACAGCTTCAAAACAAGAGGAATTACGAGTGCGCTCCCGGTCAATACCACTAACCTTCCTTGGGCCTTGGGCCTCTAGTACCTTAACTCACTCGGTGAAACACAAACATAAATCAATCACTTTTTGAAATAACTTTATTTTATTACTATATTGTGATACATTTGTTGTATCTCTGACAGTCTATCCCACTAAAATTAAAAATGATTATGGACGTATGTTAAGGTTTGAATGTCAATTACCTATTACTTACTATATTTCCAGTGATTTGGCACACTATTTTTTAATCTTTAGTTTATTTTTAGTTTTAACTAAAAAATTGCAAAAGGTCGGTTTAGTGCGGGTTTGAGAGCGCGGCAGTGGTCTCGTCAAGTTTTTAAGCGGTCTTACTATCTTTTCCCGGAGCATTTCGCGGTTTTTTATTATACCCCCTATATTTAATTTTTATAAAGCTAGTGGTCTGAATTTTTATCCTCAAAAATAACTTTTTAGCAACATTGGTTAATGTCTTAAATTTCATAAAAATTGTGTACCTACATAGTTTACGAGATATTAAGTGGGATATTCCGTGATATTGTAAGATAATTCATATAAATAATAATTCATTCAAAAAAAGATCAACATTATTCTAAGGTAAATAAATTTACTATTTTTAACTATCGTGATTTAACAATGAGTGAAAAGTATAGAAATGTGCCATTGATGGCTATTATGTTTTGAAAATACATTTTATATGTTTAGTTTTCTAAATATAAATATGTTTAAATCTATGAATATTGAAATTACAGACTCGACTTATATTATTCGAAATCAAACATTATTGATTTTGCACTATTTTATCTGCCAATTATGCTATAAAAAGAATACGCTACACAATCACCAGAATAATTGTGCAGACGTGTGTTCTTTTTGTTCTCATTAGTGACTACTATAGTTAAAAATAATTCTATAATTTATTTTTTCAATATAAATACACCATAATGACTGCAGTCACCGTATTGATAATAATTAGTAAATAGCTTGAGTTCTTCGAGATCTCTAAACTTTTTGCGACTGAAAGACTTGACCTACCTTATGCATTTAATGATTTTGGTGTGATACATACTTTTACAATGTTACAAAAATTTTACGATTTTTGTAATTCACTTTAAATATTTCTCTATCATTAAAATTACTTACAACGAAATGTACAAATTAATATAATATTAAATATTATATTAATTCATTTCATCAAGTTTAAAAGTGCTCGATGCTAAAAGGAGACTTATAATATTATTTTTATTACCGAAAGCAGGAATACTGTGACGACGTCAAATAACTAGTTTCCTATTATTGCTACAATTCCTAGCTAATATTACTTTTATTTCGTATTGAGGTTCGCTCTCACGTAGAGTTGTACAGTCGCGGACATTCGGTGTACCACATTGCGACCTTATCACTAAGGCAATAAGATACAAAAGTTGTGCAAATGTCAGTTCCTGTATACATCTTTGTATACCAATTTGTACCAACATTGTTCGAATGTGAATGCAAAAGCCTTTTGTTAGGGACGGGGCGAGTTGTGTAACTGTTTCGGATTACGATATCATAATATCATGTAATATACAAACGGAATGTTACCGAGGTTTACTCGGAGTTCTGATAAAGGGCAATGCCTGATTTTGTATTGACGGTGTAGCATTTTCGTTTTCGCGCGGCCATCAATCAAACTTTGATTTTTGGATTAATGGTAACGCTGGGAATCATACTTGCTATGGCTTTTTTTCTCCTTACTCAGTATGATCAGAGATAATGAAGATTAAAAGTCACAATAAAGCAAAAAAAAACATTCTGTATGCATCAATTGATAGTATTTCTGGTAAGGAATAATTCCTGGAAAGCAATGATATTCGGCAAACATAAGGAAAGTGTTGTATTTTGATGACTAGACTCTGGGCTGTTATTCCCGCGTCATGCCCATTTTAGGGTACTTACTACTTAGGGTGGGCTAAGTACCAAGAAAACTTAGAATCACCTGCCTTTTTATTAGATTTATTAGATCGAAAGGCGGAAGAAGACGATAACGCTCAAGCTTGCAGCTTTGCAAGCACTCCTGAGCTTCATACTCCACATCATTGTGGAGTATGAAGCTCAGGAGTTCAGCGATGATGACATTAATAAATAAAAAAAAGTGTTTTTTTAAGTATTTTCGTTGTGGAGTTCGAATTTTAATATATTTTATTATTAACGAAGACGTTATTCGCCACCAGTCACATAATAGTTCCCGCAAGGGCGAGAAGTGAGCTACAGATTTGCCTCTGTCTAACCTACAGGGCTCGGTGTCTATTGGAAAACAGCTGTGAGCATCTGTATGTGTATGTATTTTCAATTACTTCCTGACTGAACTACGATATCATCATCATAAAACAATATTATACTTCTTACCTTATATTATCTTTGTTTTGTTTCTAACATGACCTTATAACCAAAAATCATAGTTCGAAAACGAAAGTACCCAGCTTCCATAAAAAATCGGCATTTTGACAAAAAACACTGTGTAATTTTGCGTCATCTGATAAAATTGCCCGCAAGGAACAATGTCTTAAAATAATTTGTATGCGAAAAAATCGTGCGAACAGCGTACTTTTGGCATTTTGTTATATTTCTCATATATTTTTTTCAAAATATAATATTAAGCAGTTCATCAAAATACAACACTTTCCTTCTGTTTGCCGAATAACATTACTTTCCAGGAATTGTTCCTTACTAAAAACACTATCAATTGGAGCAATAATACGGGCGATTTTTTTTGCTTTATTGTGACTTTTAATCTTCATTATCTCTGATCATACTGAGTTAAGAGAAAAATGGCCATAGCAAGTTTGATTCCTAGCGTTACAATTAATTCAAAAATCAAAGTTTGATTGATGGCCGCGCGAAAACGAAAATGCTACACCTTCAATACAAAATCAGTATGTATGTAGCTTTACGTATGTATAAGATTTGCTAGTATTGTGGGCTACAGCTTAATTTTCCCATAAAGGGGCAATTCGTCTGCCTTCATACGGGATGAAGGCACTACTTTTGTGGGTAGTAACGATGGATTAACCACACTTCGTTATATGCTGAAACGTTTGCAATCTTCATGTTATTACTTAACCTCTCGAATCAAGATAAACCATTGCTGCCTATCTAAATCATTATATTCAAAGTAAAATACATCCAATACAGTAAATGCAACATAAACGTCAATAAAACAACCGTGGGATATTTAAGTGGGGCCGTAAAAGTCTGGTACAGATTTACTAGACGTATCTGTGAGAAACCAGCTCATCCCATCGATTTTCTGTCTTCAGAGAGCAATACCATTTGTTACGATACAATGTAGTGCGTTCTGTAAAACTAATACACGTACACTTTATATTGCATCTGACCGAGGCCTGCTCCAGAATGGACATTGAAAGATATTGATATATAAAGATATATATATTCAATCAATATATATATATAAGATATTGTACAATGTATTGGCGCCAAAATGAGAAAACTCAATGAACAATCATATAAAAATGACAGATTTCGAATTCAAATGTAATATTTTGTTTATTTTTAATTCTTTTTAATTCTTTTTAATTCTAACAGTATATATGGCCTGACTAAGTATTATTTAAATACACAATGTTCACTATTTATCTATACTAATATTTTAAAGAGGAAAAGTTTGATTAAGCATTGAGTAGGCTCCGAAGCTACTGGACCGATTTTAATGCAATTTGCCACAGATATAGAATTGACCAATACTATAGGAGATTACACGGTTTCCACGAAATTGTTGCGTGCACGAAATCGCGGGCAATATCTAGTTCAAATATAAATGTACTATCGGGGAACCTAATTCATAAGCAGGTAGAGAGTTCTCATAATTTATTTGTAATTTATTGACAGCATGCACAATACAATTGTCAATGACATATCAGTTTGATATTATGATAATAACAAAATGCGAATAAATTATGATAACAGTCAACCTGCTTATGAATTATCAGAAGTGTAAAAGCTAAAAGCTCCGTAAAATACAGTACAGACGCAGCGGTATTCGTAATAATCCTTAGACTAATGAAATCTGCAAATACTCTAAAAGAAATGGAGTATGTATACTTAGGTGATTTGAAATTATTTGGTTTCTAGACATTTAACCTTCAACTTTTAACAATGTAGATGGATTACTTAGTTACTCAATACGCACTCAGTGCTCTAAAATAAAATGTAAGGCAATACCCTAAGTGCTAAACTTTGAGGGTGCTTTGTTCCACCTGTCTCCACTCTGCCTTATGATGAATTAGTCCCAAGGCTCGTGTGAAAGAGTATCAGCAAAAGATTATTACGCCCGACCATCCATAGAATTGATCGATTCACTTAAACGGTGTGAAAGTCTTTAAATGGGAGAAAATATCGTTTACATGCTTTGTCGCTTAAATAGACACAAAATAACTACTGCGTAGTTAATATTAACGCTCTGTATATACAGTTTTACAAAATCAATTACAGATATTTTGGGTATATGATGATCTACTGCTTATGTCATGACGTTAAGGCTGAAAAAATAATAATTTTGAAAAAAACTTCTAAATAAAATTACATTATGGTCTTTACGGCGCTCTTCATTTCAATTCAATCATTCACAATCAGCCGTGTAAGGTCATCGAGCTCACAGAGCTGATTGTATTTATGTTATTTAGGCAGTCTGCTTACACTTCAAATCACCTGCTTCTGTGAGGTCAATGACTTCAGCGCCTTAGATAGATCATATACCCGAAATATCTGTCATTGATTTGAACATCCTTGTATATTAGTAGTTTGTACAAGTTCATGTTGAACACAAAGTAGCTTTCCTAAATACTTAAATTAATAGATAGAAATATATTAATTAGAACCATTTTAGGTAGAAATTTAAAAGTTGTCAGTTCGTGTAGGAACTCATACAAACAAACAAATAAATATTTAAAAAAATATATAAACCCACTTCCAAAGCAAAAGCAGTAACATTCTTAAAAATCACTAAAAAGTATGAAATAATGCTCTAATAATTTTCTCTACTCAATCTTCTTATTTTCGAAGTCGGTACCAGCCAATTTAAACGTGAGTTCTTTAAAATATTGTTTGTACGTATAAGGACGTAGTTGTGTTAAAATTAATGATTTTTTTTATTAAAGGAATAAAAAATAAGTAGATAGTTACATTTTAGCAGAATTCAATTCAAATTCTCTTTCGACATTTTTTAAATATTTATTTATTTTATTCTTTTTAGTGATATTATACGATACGATAAAAGATTTGAAAATAAATAAAAACATAAGAGAAAGGAAATAAAAAAAAAAATCTTTCTACTTTCTACTTCCTGCATCACGGGTGATGAATAACAATGATTGGCTTTCTTGTTCCTGCAAATCACTTTCCACAGATGCAAAAACTGCTTGAAAAAGGTCTCTCCGTTGGACGTTTAGACATTAAATATTATCCAAGAAGACTTTGGAAGAAGACGTCTGACATTGCAGACCTTTCGCATACATGTTCAAAACAGTTATCCTAACAACTCCCAAATTTCCAAATGTTTATCTTTAAAGACTGACGAGTTCCATTCATTGCTTATTTTTGTCTTTAATTATGTCCATACCCTGGTTGCAAAACCAGGGTATGGACATAATGTCACTTTTTGGTAACATATTATGCTTAGGATACCTAAAAATGAAGTTGTCGGCGGAAATTATGTAACTGTTGACACACAATATAATGATGATGATGATGTGACTAGCGGCTGTTCGAAGGTAAAGGATATTGATGTAAAGGAAGCCCCTATTTCATCATATGATGATGATGATGATGTCAACATCACTTATTTAATAGTATGCTAATGCTTGCAGTTCTTTAAACAATGCTAATATTCCCAAACGTGTATCTTTAAAGACTGAGGAGTTCTGTTCAGTCCTTTTGGATCTGGGTATCTGGGTATACCTTGGCACAACATTTCACTTTATGTTAGCTGTGAATATATGTGAATAAATGTGAAATTCCTATATCAACATAATATCATGATGTACGGTGTGATGATGGTGATGGTGATGATGATTATTAAATAGTGATACATGCTTGCAATTCTTGAAACAATACCAAAATTTCCATGCGTGTAAACTTTAAAGACTAAAGGGGTCCTGTTCCATTGCTTTTGGATCCAAGGTATACCAGACAGATTGTCGACGATTGCTGTGCGACGAGAAAGTCGGGATAAGGAAAAGTATACAAAATTAAACTACAACGTGTGATAACACTGGCCAACACTCATTTTGGTGCCTAGGATATCAGACCTGATTATAAGTATGTCCTCCACGGTGATATCAAAAATGCTATTAGTTTTTTCTATCAGCTCTAGTTACTGAGATATAATGAAATGCCTATTTTACAAAAAATTTACTTATTAATAGTATTTTATTAGCTTTTTTGGACGAAACTGTCTGAGATGATTCCCTAGCAATAAATTAAGCCATCATGTATAAAGCTATAGTATATGATTCCAGGTAATTATCAGCCTTGTAACATCCGCGAAATGTCGTTCTACACTGCCTACTGAAAAACTGGTTTTGGGACATTTTCTCAATGAGAAATTGTCTCAACACCAGTTTTCGGGCTCAAGGAACACTGGGTGTTTCCATTTATAAAAGCTTTTTACATTATAAGTAAGTACCTTTTGCCCACGACGTAGGTCATAGAAACTTAAAAATCGACGTCATATTTTTTTCGTTCTTAACAAATCATAGGCTGGAACCACAAAATATTCTTCCGTGCCCCCTTTCCCCCTTCTGCTTCTGCTCCCTTCTGCTTCCCCTTTTCAGCATTGCCGCAAATGTACGTTGCATCTTTTGCAAACACTATTGGGCACATATAGTTCACCCTGACTTAGAATTTCAACGCCAAATTCAGCAAAATACAAAGCTAATTAGCGCGTCTGCAACGGTTTTTAGCAGAATTATCAATTTCCTTACATCACAAACATTGAAAAACATGCCGGCGTACTTAACACAATGTTTGGACATGATAAATAATTTAAGATTATTTTATTATTAGAGTGTGTTATGCTATTGAAATACGTCTTTATATACAACATTATAAACACACCGGCATATTTAGCGGAACTCAAAAAAAAAGTCCATAATTAAAAAAATATGGTTTTATTTTAAAATCTACTTACTACACTTCTTTTGTTATTTAAGGTTTCGTTTGTTTTACTTAAAATGAGTTCACATTAAGAACAGATTTTGCGAGTAAAGGCTATTTGTGAAAAATGGTACATTTTTGAACTTTTCATGTAACCGGGAAAAATTAAAATTAATATTAAAATAACAATTAATTACATAGGCTGCACTAAAAATATCGGGAATGGAATATTTCCACTGTTCCTGTCATATTAAAATCTTTTTAATTTAAAACTCCTTGGTTTTAAAAATCGAATACCGTTTATTTATTTAAAAAAAGATTCTCGGTCTTGTCACAAGGTCTTGTCAAACTTGTTTAGTCGTTGAGAAAATGGAATTGACTCGAGAAAATTCTAGAGCGATGATTTATTATGACTTTCGAAGTGGTTTAACACAAAAACAGTGTGTTGACCAGATGATTTCTGCATTTGGTGATGAAGCCCCATCCAAAACCACAATTTATCGCTGGTTTGCTGAATTTCAACGTGGACGTGTCAAGCTCAGTGATGATCCTCGTCAAATTCGTCCAAAAACTGCAGTCACCCAAGAAAACGTTGATGCTGTGCGTAAGCTGATTGAGGAAGATCGACATGTGATATACCGCGAAATTCAGGCAACTTTAGACATTGGCATGAGTCAAATACAAATAATCTTGCATGAACAATTAGGTGTAAAAAAGTTGTTTTCCCGATGGATACCGCATTTGCTCTGTGAAGAGCAAAAAGCGGCTCGCGTTACTTGGTGCGTCAGAACTCTCGAAAGATTCCACGCAGGATCCTCAAATGCTGTATACAACATCGTATCAGGTGACGAATCCTGGATATACGCGTACGAACCTGAAACAAAAAACCAGTCACGAGTTTGGGTGTTCGAAAATGAGTTAAAGCCAACAAAAATTGTTCGTTTACGGAGTGTTGCAAAAAAAATGGTGGCCACGTTTGTTTCCAAAACCAGCCATGTTGCGACTATTCCTCTTGAGGGACAAAGAACGGTTAATGCAGAATGGTATGCTAACATTTGTTTGCCACAGGTCGTTTCTGAACTCCGTAAAGAGAACTGCAACCGCCGCATCATCCTCCATCACGACATGAGAACTCTCTCACACCGCGCACAGAACAAAAGAGTTTTTTGAGCAAGAAATCATAGAATTATTAGACCAATCGGCGTACAGCCCCGACCTAAGCCCTAATGATTTCTATACTTTCCCTAAAATAAAGAATAAATTGCGTGGTCAGAGATTTTCATCACCTGAAGAAGCTGTGGACGCCTACAAAACGGCCATTTTGGAGACCCCAACTTCCGAATGGAATGGTTGCTTCAATGATTGGTTCCATCGTATGGATATCGTATAAATACATTTTTAAATAGTAATGTTGTGCCACTTCCTTGATTCCCAAAATTTTCAGTGCCGCCCTCGTAGATTAGAAAAATGGTGATTAATATCGCGTATTTCCTCCACGTGCTCTTATTAAAGTTTCTACCCGTCTAGGCATACTGAGAATGATGTTATTGATGGTCTCCTGGGATAGTCTCCGCCATTCCTCATCTACGGCGATTCGCAGTTCACCCACGTTGGCAGGAGCTGGAATTCTGGACTTAACTTTTCTTTTCAGCAAGTCCCAAACGTACTCTATTCACCACACTACACAGATACTGACTGGACATGGCGGGTTCGCCTTCTATTTGAACAGATTCAAGTTGAAGGAGGACCCGTCGTGTTCATGTCAGCCGGGAGTTGAGGAGACGGTTCCTCACCTGTTACTCGAGTGCCCGATTTTTGCTAGCAGTAGATATGATACTGAGCAAAAATTGGGCATATCGATTACGGTTGAAAGCCTGTCTTCCATCCTGGGGGGAAATTTTATTCAATCGTAGGGAAATTACTGTGTATGTAAACAAAATTAATTGTGATAAACTGGTGTGATATTAGTGTAGGCTCTAGATTAAGTTATTGTGATAGTAGGTTTAAGTTGAATGTGTGTGCCGTTGTTTTTATTGACATTTATTAATTGAATTGTATTTGTATATTTTATCCTTTATTGATTATTATCTTATTGACATTTTGAATTGGTTTAATTTTATTGTATATTATCGGAAAAATATTATATTAGAAAATTTTATTGGATTAAATTTTATTGGTTGAACTTTATTGCGGTATTTTCAAATGACTGCTATATATATTTGTATTGACTGTTTATTAGTTAAACAACTGACAAGCACATAGCTGTATTGCTATGTTATATAAAAGAAATGTACGCAATAGAATAAGGAAGAGACAAAAGTATTGTAAATATTAAATATTAGAAATAATCAAAACAGAAAAGAGAAATTGTAAAAATAGATATAAGAAATTGTAAAACAAAACAGAAAAAGTTTAAAAAACAGAGAAAAGACTAAAAAAGAACAAAAACAGCCCTGATCATGTTAAGGGGACGATTAAAAAAAAAAAAAAAAAAGTACTCTATTGGGTTCATATCTGCCTTGGAGTCTTGGCGGGCACAAATGAACCCAAACCAGCTTCTTCGAACCTTCTTCGTACCGTACGCTCACTTACGGTTACACCCCGCACTGCTTCTAACTCATGTCGGGCTTGGACGGCCGTCAAACGGGGGTTCCTACGTACACGAAGCCGAATGAAACGATCATCCCTACTCGAAGTGCGTCTTTTTCTGCCTTGTCCTGCTCTTCTCACATAAGTACCGGTCTCCCTGAACCGCTGGATACTGCGATGGATCGTTGAAACTGGTCGACGAAGATCTCTGAATATCACTCTGTAGGTTTGACCATTGATTCGCATTTCGAGTGCCCTGCCAATCTCCGTTGGGGCTAAGTCAGGCATAATTCAGTCCTCAACTCCAAAAAGATACGCGATTAAAATAAACTAACAAAAAACAGTATTTCAATGAAATTTTAAATCAAACTCAGAAGGAAGAAATACTCGAAGTTCGCTCCAGATAAGGTGTAGGTATTTGAATAAAATTAAAACAATTGCATAAAATGTGATTGATGTTCAGTTGTTTTCTTAATTTCAAAATATTTCTTTTTAAATTAAATGACGTAAAAACCAGCCAGCAACCTTATATGATACTGATATCAAACCTTTATTTTATGTTCCGCTAAATATGCATATTGTGTGTGTGTGTATATTGCCGTGCAGAGCAAGGATCACCAGACAGACTGCTAGCAAAACTCCCTGCATCACAAATTTCATGGTAATAATTGTAGCTGTTGCCGAGATTTCGATTATATTATATTATATATTAGGTCTTTACCTATGAAATTGCCGTTTTGTATGAAAAAATTTAAACGAATTTTTGTCATGTATTTTTTATTTGTATAAATCGAAGTAATCACCCATGCAATCAATGCATCTTTGCCAACGCAGTGGCAGTTTATTGATTCCCTTCCCTTCTTTTTGCCCTTTGATGATTGGTACCCTTCTTAAAGAAATCAGCTGGACGGGAGGTTTGTAGTGTTAGCTCCGTAAACGTCGTTGATGTTGCGTGCCGCTTGTGCCGCGTTGCTGCTACGAGTTACGACGGTACTCATATTATATAATTACTCGAATTTTTAACGTATCCATGATGACGAAAAAGATTGAAATGCGATGAAAATGTAACACTGATCAATAAACAAATGACTACTTTTGGAAAAAGAATTCCATGTTTTTAAAATAAAATTAATTAAGAATTAAGATTAGCTAAGAATTCTAATTTCATTAGAATTCTTAGCCAAACAAAAATTATTTTGATTTGAAATGGCCAGTACTACAGAACGGCAATTTCATAGGTAAAAACCTATTATTAACAAGATTTAAATTATAAGATATTTCATGTTTTTTTTTAACAAAAGGTTAGGCTACAGGGTAAACCCTTAACCCGATCGTCATTATTTTAAGCTCAAATTGTAGCTGACTAGATTATCTAACTTTTGATGTAATTTTTCGTTTCCAAAATATCGAGCAAATAAAAAATTCTGAAAAAAAAATTTCACTATTTCGACCATAACTTTTTTCGTTTTTGATTTTCTTGAAAAATTCTTTTTGCACCTTACATCTCTCGTGAATACGCGTCTTTTGAGCATTTTTTGAATATCATATCTTCAAAACTCTCCGAGAGATGAGGGTATCGTACTTCTTCGTGAAATCGGGGCCTATACCTACTGGAGCGAACGAAAAGCCATTTCCAATGTCAAAAACATACACACGAATCCTGCGTTTTGGAAGTCGTTTGAAAGTAAGCCACTATTACTTCAACCGGTTTTCCACTGCAATCCTATAAAAATTTGCCGATCCCACGATTACAGCTCGATGATACGATGTCCTCAAATGAGATTAGCCTTTCGCCGGCAACTCGTTCAAGCCTCCGCGGCTTCTTAGGCTGGATTTTCAATTGGAATTCCCTTTAAGAATACGGTACTTTCCTGTATTTTTTATTACATAAATGCGTAGTGCTCTGGAAAATAAGACTGTTTACAAAATTAATACAGAATAGAATTTCTAAGAATCAATATTTTCAAAGAAACTGCAGATTGTTCGAAGCACTTTAGTGAATCTTGTGAAAACGCCCCATAAGGACGTCACACGCTTGTAAGTTGTTATGAAATGTATGAGAATATGCACAAAATTTCTGAGATCTCTGAAGTTTGCGCGTCTGTTCTATTTGATCTGTTTATCTGTTTATATTTGATGTAAGTAAACTAATTATGTAACACTTTCTACACTAATAAAAAAATATTCCAAATATTTTTACTTTGAAATGCATCTAATTATAAAACTAGGTGCACATAAAATGTCAATTCTTTTATTTATATCAAGTTGTAATACCTCATTGTTTCTAAATGTATTAAAAAAATATTTAAAAATATTTGTAAGTAACAACTGTCTATCGTACCCTACTTAATATATTCCATAATAATCGTTCATTTTCGGTGTTTAATCGCACCTATTTTAACATTAATATAATATTAAGCGCCGAGCGCTATTAGGTAAATAAATAACTTTATTAACACGGTAAAGCGCAGATAATTAAATATTTGGAACCTAATTTTCTTACATAGAACTTGTACACGAAACATACTCTATACCTCAGTATATTAAATTATATTATTATATTAATGGACTTATACCCTGAGATTGACTTAATACAACATTTACTTAATAAGTTTAACATTTGATTTCATAAATTTAAATATTGGTGCAGCGTATAAGTATTGCCTATCGCACATTTTTGAATTTTGAAGACATCCCCATAACTTAACTACTGGAGCCTCTATTATTACCGTTATTTGAACTTCATACAGGTATTAATAACAATCTGTGGCGAAACTACTCGTATATATTATACTAAAGTGGCGGTTTATCCCTTACAACCGCCACGTACATTCGGAGCCTTTGTTCGAAAAATCCTTCGCAAACACCACATTAGGTACAGTCCCCTTCAGAAGACATTTTTGGAGTGAACGCAAAAAATAACTTTGAACGCAATGAGTAGTACCGTAACCTCTAACCATATACTCGAAGGAGGTCAAAAGTATAATAGGTAACGAGTATTTTTGGATGCGGAGCTAGCATCGTAAAACAACTTCAAGTTCTCTTCCTTCATCGGCCAGACTACGGGTAAAATTGTATTACAGTATACAGGTAATACTCATTTCTACCTGTACAGGTAAAAAGTTTGTTTTGCTGCGGGCAGCACATGGCAGCACATGGCAGCTGTGGCAATGACACGAGCGCGTGGCGCTGCGCTCGGCGCCGCCCGTATCGACCGTAGCCTGTTGAATGTCGACCCCCGCACCCCTGGGGGTCTAACCCCGCGTGACCCCCGCCCCACCGCCCGAGACCTCCCCAACCCACTTTTCACGTGCTTAAAATAGATGCAATGTCGATATTTGAAACATTAGCATACGACAAAGATTTTTAAAGCCCACGAAATTGATTCTGAAATTTTAGTGGGCTTCAATAAAAATATTTTTATGGGAACATAAACAAGTTATTGTTCTGTTTTTTTGTAAGAAGTTATTGTTTATTTGATCGAGAAGAAGGTATAATTTTAAATTGATCATCATTAAAAGTATGTGAAACCTAATTAACAAATATTATTTTCAACACAACCAGTATATTACTATATTATCGAGTTAAAAGATTTTACAATGCTTAGAAAAGATTATATAATATGTCGTATTAAATGTTGCCCGAGGCCACCACTTGTTTGAAGAAATTTTTAGCTTTAGTAAAATATTTTTATAAAAAAGTAAATTGTATCTGGCCAAACTAGAATTTAAAAAATCCTGAGATTCCAGCGTACGCTTTAACGAGTTGGTAACTCCATAGGGTTGTTACAAATTACGTTGTTTTTATATTATCTTTCATGTAAGCTCGAAAACTTCGTCTCGATAATTTAGATGCTTGAACTTCTCGGGGTTACAAGTCGGAGCTTCATACACTCCTGATCAGACCTTTGGAGCCCACAGAATCACTGGCAGCTCGTAATTGATATGATCGATTTTATTTCCTCCTAATTCGTTTTACTATTATTACGCTAGTCAATAGTTTATATTCACTATTCAGATCCGATTTAATCCAAACGTAAACAAAAAGACAGTAGTACACCTCAATTCTACCAATTTAAAGTCACTTATTTACCATTCAATCTATGCCAGCGTTTCCCAACTGCCGGGTCGCGATCCGGTACCGGCCCATCAAAATAAAATACCTAATATGCCTATACCTATAATAAGCCACCCGGGATACTATCCTGCCTTGTTTTATAAACAATACCTACTATCAATCAGCTTATCTTAAATATTCGTAAGAGGGAAGCCGATACCAAAATATGTAGTATTAATAGAACATTTTTACTATTAATATTTTAGCTAATGGAATCAAATGGAATGGAAAATAAATGAAACTTGGGCTTAAAAGTATTAAGTGGGTCACGAAGGGACTATGTGAAAATTACCGGGCCATGGCAGAACAATGTTTGGGAAACACTAATCTATATCTTCTATACCAATAAATAAAATTGAAGTGTCTGTTTGTAATTTAAAATTAACAGCTTTTCACTCTTCTTCTTCTTCTTCATCTTTTTTTTTTGTCTATCCGTCTGTCTGTCTATTCCAGCTAATCTCTGAAACGGCTGGACCAATTTTCACGGGACTTTCACTGGCAGAGAGCTGATGTTATAAGGTTATAAGCATAGGCTACTTTTTCTTAGGGTTCCGTTTCCGTTAGTTCGATGCAAACAAAGTTCCGGACACCAGCTAGTAAAGAAATAGAATGACAATATGCCTAGTCTTGCCATAAATACTGAAACAAAGGAAAAAAAAATCTATTGCAAATAACATTTATTACTTTTACAGTGTGTTAGTTTAATACATAAATATAAAACAATTTCAAATATAAAGAGCTTATTCGAAGTGGTCTCCATTGGCTGCAATACAGTCCTTTAAACGTTGAGGCCAGTTATCAAGAGAAGCACGCACTCTTTCCATGGAAAAATTATTCACTGCCAATCATACGGATTGTTTTAGGGACTCCAAATTATCATGGCGCTTAGAGCACGCCGTACTCTCTAAAACTGACCATAAATCATAATCCAGCGAATTAAGATCGGGACTAAATGACGGCCAGTCTTCAGCTCTGATGAAGTCCGAAACGTTCGTTTCCAATCAAGACTGCGTAGACCGAGCTTTATGACCCGGCGCCGAGTCTTGCTGGAAAGACCATTCTTGGTTATCAGACATGGTGTTGTTAAGGTTTAAGGCTTCACTGCCTTCTCAAGAATGGTATCTTGATACACTTGTGCCGATGTTTTGATACCTTTTTCACAAAAGTATGGCTCAGTCAGTCCTTCATAGCTAATACCCCACCAAACCATCACTGAAGTCGGATAGTGCCCACGTTGCACTCTGTCGACTAATTGGGAAGCTTCCTTAGAGCTTTGA
This sequence comes from Phengaris arion, assembly GCA_963565745.1. Taxonomy (NCBI): domain Eukaryota; kingdom Metazoa; phylum Arthropoda; class Insecta; order Lepidoptera; family Lycaenidae; genus Phengaris; species Phengaris arion. The sequence goes on along the minus strand of OY751439.1, from coordinate 7,832,626 downwards.
GCATAATACGGTATTTTTTTTTTGTTAAAATGTTGCTCAATTGTAAAAAAATTCTCATCCGTAAACAAATTTTTTCTGGGACCTCCCTTTACGTACCGCTTCAGTAGCTGTTTCGATTTTACCACCCTATTCTGTTTTAAATTATCAGTTAAGAAATGACCAGTACGTCTCTTATAGGCTGCTAGTCCTAAATCATCTTTAAAATACGCGACATGGTTCTAGGTGCTATCTTCATCTCCCGAGATAAAATCTTTTGTCCGAAAGGACAGGATTTCTTTGATTCTTGCCCTTTGTGCTTTGACCCCCTTTTTCGTACGAACACTACGTGGACGGCCAGATCTTTTTCTGTCACAACCAGAGGAGGTCTCATTGTATCTATTAATAGCCCGGTATACAAACATTTTACTAATACCAAGCGTATGGAGAGTTTTAAAAATTGCATTTGGATCCATACCTACTTTGTGTAATGCAATCACTATTAGCGATTCGGTTCTCTTTATCACCCCACTCCATTTTAATATCGCAAAATATTGGTCAATATATGGGCGCCAAAATGAGAAAACACAATGAGCAATCATATAAAAATGACAGATTCCGAATTCAAATGTAATATTTTGTTTATTTTTAATTGTAACAGTATTTATGGCCATACTAAGTATTAAATTGGGGGAATTTCATATTTTGTTTACGATTAGATTAAATTGAATGTGAACAGAGTATAGAGGAAACTGGCGAGAAAAGTATGCCAATACAAATGTGTAATTTAAATTAAAAGAATGACTCGTGTTGCCATTACTTATTTTATAATACCGTTACCTATTCTCTTTATAACAAAAAGAATTAAACCATGCGAGTTATGCTCTTACGTAAATCATATAATCTAATCTTCTAACTGATAATATAATAAGGGCCTTACATAAATTATAAAGGTCTCGCCGTATCCATTATAATATATTTGTACCTGATTATTACAGGCTGCCTACAATTCCCAAGGCCAGGATTAGCCAGATAATATTATAATTGGTTAGTATTTAGTAGTAGCAGAATTCAGAACACTTTAATGGGTTCAATTCAACCCTCTGAAGTTAATCCTGGGACCTTTTAAAATTTTAATCAACTAGCTGTGTGTGTGATATCGCCCAGAATTCCAGTGTTATATCACAAATATGGTATCGTTATTTTAATATAATAATGGTCTCTTTATTAGAATTTTGGTCATTATGTTTTAGACCCAGCAAAACATATATACTCGTACTGTGTATTTTAGGGTCCCCTGGTAAGATCGTAAAATTTAAATTTTACTTTTAGAGAAACTTAAGGTTCTTTAAAAAAACTTTACAAAAAAACCTTCCAAGTGCGAGTCGGACTCGCGCACGAAGTACAAAACGGCAACACAACATGTTAGTTGTATGGGAATATTTATTTTATTCTGTTTTTAGTATTTGTTATTATAGTGGCAATAGAAATAGATTATCTGTGAAAATTTCAACTGTCGTCAACAAAAGTTATCACGGTCAAGGAGATAGCCTGGTGACAGACAGACAGACGAACGCACAGCGAAGTCTCAGTAATAGGGTCCCGTTTTGACACTTTGGGTACGGAACTCTAAAAACCTCACTTACCAGTTACTTGTTTTAATCTCAATCTGAGCTAGTTACTATATAATTAAAGAGAAACCTACTACTTTTATAATCTTTCTACTATAATGAATTATTTCTAGTTTCAAAATGTATTGTTATTGTATGTATATTGCATATTTAGGTTGGTTTTGAGGTCGGTTTGCGTACCATCTGCTATGTGTTCATCACTCATCATGTTCTCAGTTTCACGTTGAGCTGTTATTTTATTGCATTGTATTTTTTTTTTATTATTTGCAGTAAAATAGAACTTACGTCTGCGGAAATTAGATTTACAAATAATCGGTTATAGCTTCTTATAAGTTCTCATTGGCTGTCATGATTTTCTACATCCTACTTACTATTATAAATGTGAAAGTTTGTGAGGATGGATGGATGGATGTTTGTTACTCTTTCACGCAAAAACTACTGAACGGATTTCGATAAAACTTGGTATCGTAGTAGTTTATTAGGCTCTGTTTTAAAACATTGTCTACTTTTTATCCCGAAAAAGTACAGTGTTTCCATGGGATTCCATGGGATGTATTTACGCAGGCGGAGTCGCGGGCAAAACCTAGTTTCTACTGTATCTAGTCGTAAAGTCCCGATAAAATAACATATTGATATATATATATATATATATATATATATATATATATATATATATATATATATATATATATATATATATATATATATATATATATATATATATATATATATATATATATATATATATATATATAATACTTTTTATGCTTGAGACTTCCTTGATATAAAGTCTCATAATATAGACGTTCATACAGACATTTATATAATATATACACTTCATTAAGTTATCTAAATATTCATTCCAATGGGAAATTAAATGTCACACGCGTTTCTTTTTCCGATTTTTCCACAGGGGATTCGTCACCGAAAGCCGCGTTCATGCTCAAAGGCTTAAAAAATATAGATTTGCGCAGTTGTCGAAAAAGTTTATCATTTATAATAAGGCTTTTATAAAGCTATATTAAATACTAGCTTTTTCGCCATCCCTATTACACCCCCGTGGGGTATGTATTTCGAAAAACCTTTAACGGATTTCTGCGTCATAATACTTAACTTAGTGACAAAATTCCAACCAGCTGTTGATATTCCACCATACAAACTTTGGACCCCATTTCACCCTGTTAAGGGACGAATTTTAGAAAAACTATATAATATCCTGAAATACATATCTAATAAAATGTATTTAAGAGCATGAATCCCACTTCTCATCGGCGACATCGGTGCAGATTAAAAGATTTTCCATACAAACTTTCAACCCCTATTTCACCCCTTCAAGGGTGTAATGTTTCAACATTCCTTCTTAGTGCGCGTCTACATTGTTAATTAAAACTACTGGCCAAATTTCACGTTTCTACTGTTAGCGGTTACGGTTGCGCGAGCGTTTATACGACAGTCAGTCAGTGGGGACATCTCCTTTTATATAATATATAGATTAGCTTTTAAGTCAAAGCTACTAAGGCGGGTCAATAAGTCCGTGACTTTTTGAATTTCTAACCTCCTTACTGAAAAAGCAACACTACTCCTGTCAACAGGCATCTGTCAGTTGACTCCTATCAAAATTTGAACTTGCTGCGTCAGTTAGTTTGTGTTTTACAGCTATCTTTATCAGACTATCCAGTAACTTAAGGAAACAATGGAAAAAAGTGAATTTCGTGTGCTTATTAAGCATTATTTTTTGCGAAAAAAAACCATTACCGAGACCAAGGCTAAGCTTGATAAATACTATGGGGACTCTGCACCATCGATTTCAATGGTAAAAAAGTGGTTTACTGAATTTCGTTGTGGCCGTACAAGCACTGAAGATGCCGAACGTCCTGGACGCCCAGTTGAGGTCTCTACACCCGAAACAATCGAAAAAATTCACGATATGGTGTTGGCCGACCGAAGATTAAAAGTGTAAGAGATTGTGAAAGCCATAGGCATCTCGCATGGTTCAGTGGTTTCAATTTTGAATGATCACTTGGGCATGAGAAAGCTTTCCGCAGGATGGGTGCCGCGTTTGCTCACAGTCGACCACAAACGCAATCGTGTAACAACTTCACAGGAAGGTTTGGCGTTGTTTAATCACAATATGGAGGAGTTTTTTAACCGTGGACGAAACATGGATCCATCACAATACACCAGAGACCAAACAACAGTCAAAACAGTGTGTTTCTAAGGGTGAATCGGCGCCAAAGAAGGCCAAGGTGGGTTTGTCAGCCAATAAAGTTATGGCGACTGTTTTTTGGGATGCACGTGGGATAATCCACATTGACTATCTTCAAAAGGGAATAACAATTAATGGGGAATATTATGCCAACTTATTGGACCGCTTCAATGAGGATTTGAAAAAAAACCGACCTCATTTGGCCAAGAAAAAAGTTCTTTTTCACTAAGACAATGCAAGGGTGCACACATGTGCAGTTGCCATGGCAAAAATCCATGAATTGGGCTATGAATTGCTCCCACATCCACCCTATTCTCAAGATTTGGCTCCGAGTGACTACTTCTTGTTCCCAAACCTGAAAAAATGGCTCGGTGGAAAAAGATTTGACTCCAATGATGAAGTCATCTCGCAAACAAAGGCCTATTTTGAGGACCTCGACAAATCATATTTTTTGGAAGGGATAAAAAAATTGGAGAAGCGTTGGACAAAGTGTATAGAGCTCAAGGGGGACTACGTTGAAAAATAAAATGATTTATTTATCAAAAAATCTGTGTTTTATTCCAAAAGTCACGGACTTATTGACCCGCCCTCGTACGACATGATGCTGCATACAATGATATTCTGTGTAAGGACCACAACCTGAGATCTTTGATCAACAAGAACAGCATTTTTGGTATTTACTTTCATTTTTCAGATTTATTGAATAAAATAAAATATGTTGAGACAACGAGTACACAAAGAATATGAAACAGGCGAATTCAATTACAGGATGTTATGAGGTTGATCATGTCATATCGACTGAAAACTGTCTTGGGAAAAGAACACGTGTATAGAACGCTTTCTCCATACAAATTGAATTGTCTTTGAGCGCAGACAGCAGTCACGACGTGCGTTGAAGCGAAGTTGATAATGATTACTGCAAGTCACATATTAAAACTTGTACTGCATATTGAAAAGTCATAAGGTAACATTCCGTTGTTAGGATATGTTAACCATGTTATTTTTCTGTCAATTACGAAATGTTTAGTTATGCGTACTGTCATTATAGTTACGTAAAAATTAATATTGTAGCCTATTGTTGGATTTGATGTTTAATTCGAATAAAAATACAATCTGTTATCTGTATAATATTATGACGTTTCAAATTATGAGAATAATTGAACCAAATCTATATTTGCAAGTAAAAACATAAACTGTATTTCACTCGGCCCTTTTTCATAGTAGGACAGATATATTGGCTATATTATATCTGCAACTCGTGCAAATAATACCTAATAAACCGATTTGAAGCATTAAAATTAATTCTGTAAAATTGATGTTGGTGATAAAACGGAACCACTGCAGTTGAGGACGGCCACTGCACTTCGCGGCAATAATTTAGCCCGAGCAGACCATGCTAAGTTCGAGCCGTAATTCTATTCTCAAGAAATAGGTTGCTCGATGAAAAACTAGTTCTGGAAGAATTTTTAAGAATTCTCCCCAGATTTACAATATTTAAGGCTAAACGTTTAGAATAATTGCTACGAGTATTTAGCTTTTTTAATCAGAACAAAAACAGAGTCGCATAAAAAGAACAAAGTTTTTTAAGTCTGCAGTAAATTGTTATATATTAACAGACATAAAATGTATGAGAAAATAATAATTTTTAACGTTGCAACTGTCCAAATCACCAACAACATTAATGTGTTAAAAGACAGATCATAAGCCATTAACACTTATACGTTATAGTGTGCATTAATCACATTGTAGATCCGCCCACAGTCCACTACGAGTATTTGCCGGCGAACAATGATCGATTCTCGCTAAACACCGAACTCCCCTAATTACCGCCATAAAGCGTTAGTGCTGATGTGCTATTTTGTCTGATTTAGAACATACATTAACATTACTTTTTTCACAGATGATTTAGCTATCACAGTCTAAGTAAGCAAAGGCACTTTACTTACACACAGTTACCGTAAACGGACAAAGTTAAGTTATCTATACGAATATTATAAAGAGGTAAAGTTTGTGACTTTGCTTTTTTTTTATTTGTGAGGTTGTACGAGTAGTAGCTAATCATTTTTATATACCAATGAAAGCTACATTCTATTTTGTGTCATATTTACCCGAGAAACGAAAAGACTTTTCGTGGTAATCGGATTTGCAAAATAAATCGGAGAAAAGACGATCGCACGAAGACGTTTTTACCGAATGCTGCCGATGAGCGAGTTCTTTAACAAAAAAGCGACAGCATTATGTCTAACTTTTATATTTAACTTGCTAAAAGTAAATTTTAGACCGCTTATAGACTAAAGACTTGGCGATTGCGCGGCCACGCCATCAGATATTAAAAAATCGGTTGTCTGTAAAGTCGGTTTACTGACGATAGTTGAACGTGACAACGGCGAAGTCCGGCGCCGAACTGAGTAATAACATGAAGCGCATAATAATAATAATAATAATAATAATAATAATAATAATAAATTAATAATAATAATAATACATCCATAATAACGCCTCTCCGTCCCACCGCTCACACACCTAAGACGCGGCTAGCTGAGGTAACGGCAATGCGAGGTAACGCTGGTACTTGGTAACGCATGAGTCATTGTTTTCGTGCGTGCAGCCGGCTCCATCGAATTATAAGACATTATCACGTCAAAATAATTGGAATGTGATGTTTATTGGTCATATTTTCAATAAATCTTAATTGTTATCAAAAAAAAACTTGAGAGATGTCAAGGGACACCCGGATGGAACTAGTTATAATATATATATTATAATATAAATATGTAGTTGATAATGAAGAATTGAAGCCTATTTTGGAAGAAATATACATATATATATATAGGGAGGGACCATGGTCTTCTTTATACCATGAACTCAAACCAAATAATACCACTGCTCCACAGTATTTTTCAAATATCAAGATTAATAATTCGTATATAAGTTTAAGAGACACGGCGAAGGCGTACCTCGACGTACCTCGACGTACTAATTCCAGACGACAAGCCGGACCTGGACAATGATTTTCACCACGAGATAAGGTTCAGAATGTTAGACCCCATCAATACGCCGTATAAGGTATCTGACTTACCTACACTTGATGAGTTCACTTCAACAGTTAATTTGTTACCTACGAAGAAGTCAGCAGGAGGATAAAATATCTAATATTATGATTAAGCAGGCGTGTCTAGCGGTAGGCTCATCTATATTACAGGTTTTTAATAAATGTATTGCAGAAGGCACTTTTCCAAAAATCTGGCGAATCGGCACAATAAAATTAATTCCAAAAGCCGATGATAAACCACCAGACGATCCGAAATCCTACCGTCCTATAACGCTATTATCATGCTTAGGTAAATTATTAGAACGTCTTATTGTTCCCCGCTTGCTACCCGGTGGCCCGAAATTTAATAATCAGCAATTTGGATTTACCGCCGGGAAGTCAACAGTGGATGCAGCAATCGAGGTCAGAAAAACAGTAAATCGGAGTGTAAATATGTAGTAGGTATAACTCTGGATATCGCGGGTGCCTTCGATAATGCCTGGTGGCCAATGCTACTACTGAAGTTAAGAAACAGAGGCTGCTATCGTAATATTTATTATTTAATTTACTCGTATTTTTGCAACGGCGTAACAAAACTCCAACTCGGCCATTACACACATTCCAAAAACTTAACGCGCGGCTGCCCTCAAGGATCAGTACTATCGCCGCACTTGTGGAATATAAGTTTTGATGATTTATTATGTGTTCCCTTGCCTCCTCTGTGCTCTCTGATAGGTTATGCTGACGATGGTTTTCTTATTATTCAAGCCAATTCGCGATCTGAAATTGAAAACAAGGCCAACAAGTGCCTCAACGTAATATCGAGTTGGGGCCACAGAAATCGATTAGAATTTGCAGCACATAAAACCTTTCAAGTACTTTTAAAAGGTTCATTAATATCAACTCCTTGCATTAAACTGAACAACATCAATGTGAAACGTAAACAGTCACTTTGTTACCTAGGACTTATTTTAGAAAATAAATTTACATTCCTCGAACATATAATACAGACCGGTGAGAAGCTAAAAGGAATTTCTATTGTTTCACAAAAATATCAACGTCGATATGGGGCCTTTCATTTAAAACATTAAAAATAATTTATAACGCGACGTACCTCGGCAGCATTTGCTTTGGCGCACCGGCTTGGGCAGATAGGGCTACAATAGGAGCGGCCCGTCGTAAACTTTTGCAAAGCCAACGTCTCGCCTTAATATTTTTATGTAAGGCATACCGTACCGTAAGTACTGAAGCACTCCCAGTCTTAGCCGGAGTCCTACCAGTAGATTTAGAGATACAGCGTCGTGCAGCGCTATATTATAAAAATAAAAAAATGACTAACCCTGAGTTTTTAAGCGCGAAAGAGAGTAATAAGATAACTAGATTATTCGAGCCATTAGATATTTCTATACAGAACCTAATTTCTGAGTGGCAGAAACGGTGGGACAACACTATCAAAGGGCGTCACCTATATAACTTCTTCCCTACGGTACGCGATCGACTCTCGAAGCAATGGATAGAAATAGACCACTACGTCGCACAATTTTTGACAGGACACGGAAACTTTAAAGCGAAACTATTCGGATTTACATTAGTCTCGTCTCCGCTATGCGAGTGTTCGACCGAAGGTAGCCCTTATGAACAAACTGCTCATCACATACTCTGGGAGTGCGATCTCTAGTATGACGAAAGAATCGAAATGTTGAACAGCGTCCATTGTGTTTCTAGGGTTGTGTACTATGAAGATCTCATGGGCTGCGCGATGAACTTCCGAGCTTTCAAACGTTTTTGTCATAAGTACTATTGGAAACAATGCAACACTTTTTTGTCATTATAAATGCATTGTAATCAATTGTCATATTATAAATTAAAACATTTAATTACATTCTGTCTTGTAGTCATAAAAAAAAAAACATGTTATTCCCGTGGTGCTTCCCCTTTAATTCTGAATTTTTGTCATCACAATTTTTGCTGTCTCCCGCTTTGCTTGGGGAGGGAAACTGGAATACTTCCTATTCCTTCTACAATCTTCTGATTAATTTCGTTGCGGGTTCCAAGACAGATATAGCATGTCCCCCGGGCACCCCTGAAATCATATCAAAGGGTTTTTGCGGTTGGTTACCACTGTCGATCCTGGCTACACAGGAGTTGCAGTGGTGGGTAAGTGTGGTGGGCCAATTGCCCGTTTAAAAATATATATATATATATATATATGCCCCTTCCGTCCTACCGCTCGCATACCTAAGGCCCGGCGAGCTAGTCACAATATGTAACAGTTATAACAGTCACAATGTGTAATTGCAAAATTCTACATTATTGTCAAGGTAATAAGGTCGTTTTTTGTATCATTCTTAATAGTCGTTATTACATTGTGATTTCGAGTGGCAAAAAGTGCCGTGCCTAATCAATCCGTCTAGCCTCCATACAATTCGCAACGCGCCATAAGGAACTACGTTCCAATAAGTAAAATGTCGTCTCAAGTGCTTAAAACTTTCCCTTTTACTGCATATAATGGGAAAAGAGATATGGTGGCATTAATACGTGCGGTCGGCAGATTCTATTTTATTCCGCTTTACGCAGCGGAAATTTGAAGAAATTGAAATTTTCTACATGTACACTTGCACACTTTCGACTTTTTTTTTATAATATACGTAGCCAAAACGGTATGCAATTCACATGCAGTAAAAATAAAACCCTCCTTTTGGCAGGCAGAAAACAAATAATACTAGTCATAGCATAGTAGGTGGGTATGTCTAACAGAACTACCACCACTCATCATATTTTCATCACAAGTAAAAATGTTTAATGCCCAACGAAGTGGGCACAGGACAGAATATAGTTATGTGTATGGCATCAAAAGGTTTTATTAAATTCACTCCATGTGTCAGGGGCTCAAAGTTTGTAGAGATCAATTTAACCCAAGCAAAGGTGGTGGTAAATACTGCACTTCCATATAGCGAAAACTGCACTTTTTTTCTCCCTTTTGTAGGCAACACAAGCTGGATAGGTTCGTAACTTTACAATTTCGACTTGACAGTATTGGTACACACGGCGAAATTTGTTGAGGCCGGGTTTGTTTCGTTCGAAACGGAGCAATATAAGTCCCGAAATTAATTGAACCAATACGAGCCCCTCCCGATTTCCGAATGTCGTGTCATTATCTGCGAATATTCACTTCTGATTCCTCATTAGTGAATACATAGTGGATACATCGTTGCCTATTTGTTTATCCATTACGTATTCTTTTTTTCCATTTAATGCACTGAAACGGAACTTGACTTTTGAGGTCGTACAATACGTTTACCCAAAAGGTACTTAGGTCAAAATGTAGGTAGATAAAGTACCAATTCTTCAATTGTTAGTAGGTTTATACAAACTTTGTCACTACGTCAGAGATGATAATAACGAATCGATACTTACACGATCGTTGATTAACCGATTTAGAAAACATTAACTCAATTAAAAGTATGTACTTGATAGATACAATGTGTGGTACCTATTGGGAGACTGAATTAAAAGCTTGACATGAGAAGATAGATGATACGAGGTTTCAGTGGCGTGGAGTTCCTATAACTCCATTCCTATCGGCCCCACTTACCACTTACCTTTTGAAGACTCTCCTCCAAATTCCTACCTATTATACGGGCTAGGGCTTCCCTATGAAGGAGAACCAGCCTTCGCTACTAGGAGGCTTATTGCCTCTGGCTCTTACAGTCCGTTCGGAGTTATTTTACCTCGGAGTCCCTATGACAGTGATCCTTATGTCGTTGTCATAATGGTCCTGTCAAAGGCGAAATAACTCTGAACGGACCAGGCATGAGATGAAAATCGCATGCACACACAATATACATACGTGCAAGTGGAAAATACGTAGTTCAACCACGTCTGCAGTCGTTGCGGTCACTTCCTTTGAATTTAAATATTTTGAGTCGAGTAGGGGGTCTAAAAACGCCACTACGATACGCCACCACAAATAAAATGGCCACTTTAAAGATTAGCACCCTCTCAAGACTAATGTACAATGTCGACAAAGTTCCTGGGGGTCTAAAAAGGCCACTTTAGGTGTTTCATATTATGTTTAATATATTGCCATATTCCATACAAAGATCGCGAATTTGAAAAATGGCTACATGATTTATCTAATTTCATCATATTAGCAAACATCAATTTTGACAGTTTTCATTAGAAATGCGTAAAATGGCGCACATAATATGAGTTGAAAAAAATATATGAATCATATGAAATTAAACACCTAAAGTGGCCTTTTTAGACCCCCAGCAACTTTGTCGATATTGTACATTATCTTGAGAGGGTGCTCATCTTTAATGTGGCCATTTTATTTAGATACACTTTGTAGTGCACTAGGTAATACATTGTACTTAGTCTTAAAGGACATGGTTGACTTGCTTAAGAAATTTCGGCTTCGGCTTGACTCTACATTTAACCTAAACGAAAATGCCTAAAAACTGAAAATGTGTCTACAAAAAATACTTCTTGTAAAGATGTCCTAACACGTGAATGTAGTTAAGACGTATTACATATTACTTAGGTATATACCTACTTCATTTGAATATGTTACAAGTTTAATAATTGTAATTTAATTTATATCAGAGATGGTTTTTACGAGTAAGATAATAAAATTAATTTATTAATCAAAGGTAGCCTGAGTTTGAATAGATATTGTGGTAATCGCACAGCCTCAGTTACAATTACTAATAACGAACCCGTTATTACCCGTTATCAATTTCGACAAATTTACTTAATTGTAACATAATTGCAGATTGTAGCTGTACTTAATTAAATAGAGCGGTTATCGTTTGTAACTCGTTTAACTTAGTTTTGACCAAAAATCTACTTCACTACCTTAATAACACTTGAAATACCTATTTAATTTTTGACCCTACACACACCGGAGTCAAAACTGACTTTGAATATTAACTATGGACAAAACTGAATGGAATACTTGATAATTGCGCCTAACTAAGAGAATTTTTACTTACCTGTTGACATTTTACCATATACATACAATGTACAAGACCTATTTTATGCTTGTATAATATTATGTAAAAGTTTTAAAATCTCTACTAAGAAGCGACTACAGTGCCATCTATTAGTTGTCAGTAAAATTTCTTACTCCTTGTCTTACTGCCATCTATAAATAGAGGTAAAAATCCAGAACCCACACGCTGACCAAGGAGCGTATTAGTTCAGTCGCAATAACAAAGATGGCGCTATAAGTAATTAAAAAATGCGTCCCTTTTTAGGGTTGCAAAGTAATTTTGGAAGGAACCCTAATGCGAGTCCGTCTTCTAAAGTTGTTTACAATTTGGGTATTTCTAAACTACAAAATGTAGAAAATTGAAACTTTCCATCCTGATAGATCCTACTAAATACCTTTAGGAAAATTATTTTGAGGAAAATCGGACTTTAACTTTTGAAGTAATTTGAAAAAAAAAAACTATTGGACGTGATATTACGGAACCTCCTTTAGGCATGTGCTGACATACTCTTGGATATGTTTTTTACGTTTTCATCAAAGATTCGGAAATATGTAAGAGCATTCACACACGCTCTGACAGCGTCACCGGAATTTGTATGGACTTTTCAATATTTTGTAACAAAAACGTCACACCATGGTAAACGCTCCCGAGCCCACGCCAGCCACCTCTCGCAAATGCGGCGCGCGTCGCAATGGTGGAACACGTAGCGGTCTACGATCATGAAGACCAACTGTGTGTAACCTCCTTCTGCTGGTTGTCTACCTGGAGCCCTTTTACCATCTACTTTCACTATTTGAATCGCTATGATATTGGGTTGTCTTAACCGCGATAATCAAGTTTTCGACTGGCCCGCAGTCGCCTAAAATCCTATCGAACGTGCCTAGGACATCTTAGAACCAGAAACTTTGAGAGATTTCCCGGTACCAAAGGAAAAAAATGGCTTTAATTTTATTTTCGTTGTCAAAGTACTTGCAAAGAACATATAACCTCATAATGCAGCAAGAAAATTTTAGGTATAAACGAGGCTTAAACAATCGATGTCAATTTGCAATGAGCATTAATTAATATTGATTTTGACTATTAATAATTACATTTTATTCGTTTTTTTTTCAATTTTAATTCAAATGTTATTTTAATTTTAATTTAAATATTAATAATAATAATAATAATTTTCATTTAAATAGTTTTATTAGAAGAAATGAAGAAAATGTTATCAAACTAATTTTCTATGGCCATCAAAATATATTTTTCATTTTATTCATGACCTTAAAAGAAGCTATTATTCTTCCATTTACATAAGTATCAGAAAATTCAATTCAAAATATTTGAAAAAAAAAAATTTGTGTAAATATGTTGTATTTATTAATATGTATTTAAATTATAATTCAGTTGCAATTATAATTCAAATCCTGTAACTTTTGAATGTTGCTTTGTTCAAGAGTTACACTAACTAATAATTAGCGAACGCGCTTCACAAGTTTTTCAATTAATCCAATTGTCTACCAAAGTTTACTGAAAAGATCAAACATCTACCTAAAATAATTAACAATTTGGTATCCACATCATTTCTCCGACTACGGCGAAGCCAAACGGAAATGTAACAATTTTGACAGTCTATGTAACATGTACGTATGAAGTAAGTATATTTGTTTGTTCCACAGGAGCGCGTAAGCTACTGATCCAATTTTAATTAATAATCGATAGATAATAATACCTGGGGTAAAATAGTTTTTATAATCGGGTTAAAGTTTCTTATAAAAATCTAGTTATTTCTGGTTAATTCTCTGAGTAACTTAATGCTTGATAAAGTATAAACTTTTATTCCCTAAGTAAAGCAAAATTTGTTTTTCTTAGATTGATAAGGTTACGTTATGTTTTTTGGAATATGGCTGCCAATATATCAATTGATGCCTTGCTCGTCAATGCCACAGGTGAACTCCAAATTATTTTTACACCAGCTCATAAAACGGTGCATGATTCTGCGTAAATATTTACAGCTGAAAAATTTGAAAATGTTCGCTGAAGTGAAGCACATGCTGTTGTTTTAATCGTTAAAGTGGAAAACGCCCGCAATACATATTTCTTGTTCTAACAAATAGCGGTATGTTTTTACGGCGCGCGTATCTTGATTGATTTATAGAGTTTCATCATTTTGATGGCAAAATGTAGACGTCCCTATGCTTTCGATTTGGTGGGGCAATTACATAGACGTTCCCTTATACTTCCTTGAGTTTCCCTGTATTTCAAGTTTACATAGTTAATATAGATATCATATATTTTAGCAGACATTTGTTAGCATCGTTACACTAGCCACATTATGTATGCAAATCGTTATATTATTATTAGGTGTCGTTATGTTATTATTACCTATGAAATTGCCGTTTTGTATGAAAAAATTTAAACGATTTTTTTTAATGCACATATTTTTTATTTGTAATCATCGAAGTAATCACCCATTCAATCAATGCATCTTTGCCAACGCAGTGGCAGTTTATTGATTATTTTTGATATATGATTCTTAAAGAAATTAGCTGGACGGGAGGCAACAAATTCTTCAATGGCATTTTGTACTGCCACTCGGGGATTGAATTTTTTTCCCGCCAAGAAGTTATCCAAATTCTGGAAAAAGTAGTAGTCTGTAGGCGCAAGGTCTGGTGAGTAGGGAGGATGACGGAGAGCGTCCAACCCCAGTTCTTGCAACTTGGAGACCGTCTGCTGTGCAGTATGAGGTCGCGATTGACCAATGCTGGTTGGAGATGTGCCAGCTTCTCCATCATTGTGTTCAGTTCTTCACAGTACACATCTGCAGTAATGCTCACCCCGTTTGGTAAGAAGCTGTGATGAATCACACCGGCGCTAGACCACCAAACAGTGACCATCACTTTTCTAGGGTTAAGTTTTCGTTTAGGGCATTGTTTAGGTGCTGAACCAGGATCCAACCAACTTGCTGAGCGCTTGCGGTTATCAAACAGAATCCATTTTTCATCGCAGGTAACAATGCGGTTTAAAATTCCTTCATTTGTGTGTCTGTTGAGCAGTGCAAGGCACGTCTCGACGCGTACTTCGCGCTGGCGATCATTGAGTTCTTGGGGCATCCATTTGTCAAGCTTTTTTACCTTGCCAATTTGACGCAAATGGATCAATATTGTTTTGACGCTAACGTCGAAAGCTGCTGCTAATTAAGCCGTAGATTGTATATCATCAGCTTCCACAATCGCTTTTAATTCGTCATTGTCGACCAAAGTCTTCGGACGACCGCGAGGTTCATTTTTCAGGTTGCCAGAATAAAAGCGAGCAAACCAATAACAGGTGGTGCGTTGGTTTGTAGTGTTAGCTCCGTAAACGTCGTTGATGTTGCGTGCCGCTTGTGCCGCGTTGCTGCCACGACGGTACTCATATTCCATAATTACTCGAATTTTCAATGTATCCATGATGACGAAAAAGATTGAAATCTGATGAAAATGTAACACTGATCAATAAACAAATGCCTACTTTTGGAAAAAGAATTTCATGTTTTTAAAATAAAATTAATTTGAAATTAGAATTCTTAGCCAAACAAAAATTATTTTGATTTGAAATGGCCAGTAGTACTGCAAAACGGCAAATTTCATAGGTAAAGACCTATTATTTAGTGAAATTTAAAAATGTATAATTATTAAAACAATTGGGTTTTTGAAAAAAAATTGATTTTTTTTTGTATTAATATTTAATGCAAAAAACTTCAAAAAAAAAATTTTCCAATTAATTATAAAAAATTAAAAATTGATGAAATATAAATAAAAATCAAGTGACTATAAACGCGCCATGATCCGTCACCATAGTTGTGACGTCATAATGTTATAGCTATTTAGGTAATTACAGTACAGCGTTTACGGCTATTACACGTGACTAGACTATTAATATTGAAAATTTATTGCTAAAATACGAGTTGTTAGTAGGTTCCGATTAGCTACGTGTGATAAAGGATTTATTAAGGCAAAGTCTGATAATATTCCTGATGTTGATATATTTATGATAACCGATTAACATAAAAAATGACGTTCGGTGTAATTCTGCTGAAGTTCGAGGTGCCAAGGCATCAAGATAAGTCTGTTAAAAAATAATATAATAAATGAAAATATTTAAGTATTTATTCTCCATTACATTAAATATAATTATTTATTTCATAAATTGTAGAGCATCGCGCGAGAGTTACGGCGACAAAGCTATAGGTTATGTTCAACTAAGTCGTAAAAATAATATTTGTATTGTAAAAGGACGGGTATGTCCAGAACACCGAGTTCTTTTTTTTTTTTTTTCGAAGTAAAGCTTATTCAGTTACTTTAACTATTAATGAAAAGTCAAGAAAAATTCAGGATGTTCAATGCCATGACTGTGCAGCTTCAGCAGCAGCATAAATAATAATTAATAACAATAGTATTAAGAAATACTTACATCGAAATGATCTTCAATCAAAAAAAAAATCGATTTTGTTTTGGGATTATGACGGTGCACTGCTTGAAACCATTTATTTCGACGTTTGTCATCTTGGGGAACATTTAACAACATTTTGTCAGGAATTGTTTTTGTAGTATTCGTACATAATGGTACAAAACAAGAACGATAACTTTTGAGGTTAGACATTTATAATATAAATTTAAATTTTTAACAATGAGAACAAAATGAAATAGATCAAAACACTGTATTTATTATTTTTCTATCAACTGCAATGAGTGAAAACTAACATTATGACGTCACACGCGCACTTCCGAGCGCGTCACTTCAGTCGGCGTGTCTTCGGTACTGGATTCAAAAATTAATTTTTATTTTGAAATAACTTTTGAGTTATTGCGAAAAAAAATAGTTTTGTTTAAAACTTATATGATCTTTCCATTTATCACAAAATTTTTTTTTCAAAAACCCAATTGTAAAAAACGAGAAGGTATTCTATACTTGCATATCTCACTTGCATGTATATAAAAGAAGCTTGTACTTTTGTAAAATTACACCCCGAATACTTTCGACTCAAATCGGATTTAGGACGAAAAATTAAAGGCATAAATATAAAATCTATTTCCCGCTTTGTAATTTAAATATTTATAAAGACAATGCATTTGTACAAATTATAAAAATATATAATGTTTTACCGGACGAGTTTAAAGATTTACCCTATAACGTATTTAAAAGGAATTTGACATAATACACACACGCACAAAAGTAGTTTTAAGGTGTAAAATTTAATTATTTTATTATAATATTATGCAGGTAATAACATTAGAATTAAGAGACGATGGATAAATAATTTGTTTAATGTGTAATGTGTTATTGATTTTTAACCTATTGATTATTATGTTATGTTACGAGTATTATTTGACTGAAACTTCGACATTAAAAACAATAATTATGAATTTGTAAATCTAATCTTCATATTTTGATTTCTTAGGTTTACGCGAATAAAAACTTGTTTTAAACACTTACTGATTGTGTCGCGGTACACTTTTCTTTTTCCCGACGTTTCCATCCATCAACACCCGCGTAAAGGAACACATCGTAGATGTTAAACACCGTCGCAACAATAAATCTGCAATTTGCGAACACACAATGGATCAACCTCGCCATTACATAAGATTTGATAAGCCACAAGTACTGGCAAAGGAACACCGTTATCGCCCAAGAATGATACGCGAGGCTATAGAAATTAAAAAGTACCCTAATTTTAACCGAGAAGATGGCTGGGTGCTGCCATCTAGTTGGGATCCAATAATTAACAAAATAAAATGTAATTTAAAATCACCGCGGCTTCAAGATACTGTTAGTATGTTTTGCGTGGATCGGAACACAAATAATAATTGAAGAATCTTCGGGTAGTTTGAATAACTTCAACAAATAGGACAATTGACACCTCAGTCCTCCCGTGACCACGGCTGCTGGAAAGTGGCCGAAACGTCGGGAAAAAGAAAAGTGTACCGCGACACAATCCGTAAGTGTTTAAAACAATAATCTTCATATTATTCATATTATTATTCTCAAGTATTAGTTAATTCAATTGCATGTTTTAAAAATTTTACACACCATTTTGTTATGGTAGAATGTACAGATCCTTTGTTATGTTTAAATATTATCCTTTGTACTGCATTCTTGTGAATAAATAAATTATTATTATTATATTTGAACTACGGCTTGCATAGTTTTTCCATGGTCTACACAATTCGACTGGATATGTCATTTGACTTAGAATTAGGTCAGAGGTAGGAAATTCTTGACTAACTTAATTTCAATTCAGAAAAACACACGGTAATTGTAAAGCTCCGTCTACTGTGTTCTAGCTGTGGATAATAAAACAAGTTTTGAGGAAAATTTCTATTAGAAAAACTTGTTTTTGCAAGTAACAATTTGCAATGTTTAATTTTACGTAAATATCGGCTATATGAAAAAAGCCTATAGGCTATATCAAAACAAAAAACCAAGCCATGAACATGTCAAGACATGTCTAAGTAGGGTTCCGTAACTATCAACGCGCAGTAGGTTTTCTTTGAATTTATTCAAAAGTTATTGACCGATTTCACTCAAAATAATTTTTCTAAAGAGTTTTTAGCAAGATCTACTGGCACTGAAACTGATAATTTTGAATAAAAATCATATATTTCTATTTACTTTTATTTAGTTATAACTATTCATTTTTACACTAATAGAAAACATCCTTCACACGGAAGCCATAGGAAGCAAGAGACAAGTCCGAACATGTTCTCCTACTTCTTTTTCATAGTTTAACTTTTTAATAACAAAATATAAAAGTATACACTCTAACACCCCTCCTTACTTTTATATTTTGACAACTAATAACTTATATAACATTTTATTTAGTAACATAAAATTCTTAATTTTAAACAATATCTTAACTTTCTTAACAATATATATATTTTTTTGTTTCCTTAGTAACAACAAACTACATAATTAACATAACATTTTGTTTTACAAAGATAAGTTTAAATTATCTCTAAATTTAACAAATTTAACATAGCCTAAAGCTTTAGTTAACAAGTCAGCAATATTATTTTCGGACTCTATTTTAACAACTTCAATTATTCCTTCTTTTATATGTTCATGAATAAAATGGTATTGTACTTCTATATGTTTTGAGTTTTTAGTAAAATTTCCATACTTAGCAATAGCTAAAGCTCCTGAATTATCCTCATATATTTTAATCGGATTACAAACATTTTTAAAAGCATCATTAACCAAACATATTAAAAATTTTATTTCTGTTACAGCTTCTGAAAGCGCAACATATTCTGAAAAAGTAGAGGATTTTGTTACACTATTTTGTTTCTTTGATTTCCATAAAACAACATTACCAAACAATCTAATTAAATAACCTGTGGTTGACTTTCTGTCCAATATATCTCCTGCCCAATCTGAATCAACATAGCAATCTAAGATATCAACATCATTCTTATAATACTTTAATTTTAAATCTCTTGTTAAATACAAATATTTTAATACTCTAAGGGCATAATTAAAATGTGTTTTATTACAACAATTTTGAAAACGACTCAAGTAGTTTACACAAAATGAAATATCTGGCCTAGTACCAGAGCTAATATACAACAGTGCACCTATAATATTTTGATTTTCGTTTAATTCAGATTTTTCTAACTTTAAGTTTAATTCCATAGGAGTTTTATACAATTTAGAATTTTCAATAGCATATCGCTTTGCTAAAGATTCAATGTAATGTTTCTGACTCAAATTTAAAATTTTATCTTGTTCATAGTTATACTCAATATCAATTCCAATGTAATTTTTAACTTTTCCTAAATCTTTCATTTTGAACTTCTCAGATAATTTAGTTTTAATCTCATGAATAACATCTATATCTCTACAACATATTAATAAGGCATCCACAAATAATAAGATGTAGATAACTAAAGAATTTTCTCTTTTGAAATAAAGACAATAATCATATTTGCACCTTTGGAAATTCAAACTATCCATATATTCATTGAAACATTCATACCATGCACGTGGACTTTCTTTTAGTCCATATAACGACTTATTTAACTTATAAACCTTTTCCGAGTCAACCTCATAACCTTCAGGCTGTTTTACATAAACTTCAGATATAACTGAACCATTTAGAAAAGCTGTTTCTACATCCATTTGTTGGATTTCTAATGAATTTTGACAACAATATGATAGTAAAATTTTCAAAGTTGGCATTTTAGCTACTGGTGAATATGTATCATCACAATAATCAATCTGCTGAAAACCTCTAACTACTAACCTTGCTTTATACTGATTTTCATTTTTCTTTTTGAAGATCCACTTTACATCTATTACCTTGTTGCCTCCAGGTTTATCCACTAGTGTCCATGTATTATTTTTATTTAAACTGTTCATTTCACGATCCATAGCCAATTTCCACTCATTTGAATCCGAACGAGTCATCGCCTCCTGAAAATTCTCTGGAATCATAGCGTCACAATAATTAACATTAATGCAATAATATCCAAATTCATCATCATATCTTTTTGGTGCTTTAATTTGTCTCCTTGATCGAGTCACATTTCTATTTCTTTCAACATTTAGTATATTATCATCTTTTGTCACATTATTTTCTATATTTTTATCACTAAGCATAATATCATCTTCTATACTTTCATTTCTCTTTAACTCGTCTATTACTTGTACTGTATATTTCATTTTTTGTTCATCTGTATTTTCCTGTTTTTGTATATCTATATTCTCCTGTATCTCATCATCCATTCCACACAATGTAACATCTTGTTCTATAATATCACAATGCCTTGCTATTATTACTTTATTATTTATCAATACTCTATATCCATTTTCACTATAACCCAATAATATTCCTGGTTCAGCCTTTTTGTCCCATTTTGATACTCTTTTTACTTCAGGAATTCTTACATAAACTCTACTGCCATACATTTTTAAAAACTTAAAATCAGGATTCCTTTTAAAAAATATTTCATATGGAGTTTTCCTTTCTATTGTATTTGTTAATATTCTATTTTTGAGATAAGCAGCTGTTTTAATTATTTCAGGCCAATATCTTCTATTGACTTTAGCGTCTGACAATAAACATCTTCCCATATCCATCAAAGATCTGTTATACCTCTCCGCAGTTCCATTAAGTTCATGTACATATGCTGGGCAAGGTTTAATTACAATTCCTTTTTGTTTTGCAAATTGAAAAATTCTACTGTTTATGTACTCGGTACCATTGTCACATATTAATTCTTTTATAATTTTATTTGTTAGGTTATGTACTTCATTCACATACTGTACTAAGCAATCATAGACTTGATATTTTCTTTGAATACAATAGACTTTTACTAATTTACTGTAGTCATCTATAAAACTTAAGAAATATTTTTCACCATGGTTTCCGATGGTCTGATGAGGGCCATTCAAATCTGTATGTACGATTTCAAGAATATCCCTTGCTCTTCTCCTGTTATTATGAAAAGGTAAGTTATGCATTTTATTTTCAATACATGTTGCACACTTTAAATAGTCTGACTCTATTTCTTTAGGAATTCCTTCTAATAACTCATTTTTACACATTGCTTGCAAATTATTGAAATTTATGTGACCTAATGTTCTATGTAATTTTTCTTTTATGGTCATTTTACTTTTACTTACATTTGCTATCATCATTTCTTGACTAACATAACTTTTCATTTTATATAACTTTTCATCTTTAATTGCAATAGCTAATATTGTTCCATGTGAATTATATATTTTTGACAATATTGCTCCGTAATTTTTGCATAGCTCAATAAATTTGCTTTCATTCCTTTTACAAAAAATACATTGCTTATATTTATTTCAGATTTTTGTCCATACACAGGGAAATATGTTTTTTAATATTACCAATCTTAGTCGCTTCTAACATTCTGCCATCACCAACTTTAACTTTTACAGTTTCTTTCAGGATTTCAAAATTTTCAAAGTATTTATCAGTGTTAATTATATGATCAGTACAGCCGCTGTCAAGTAACCATTCTATTTGACCAATGTTTGTTTTCTCTGATATGTTAATTGTTGTGCTGTTAGCAATAGTAGTATAAAAATTGTTACTCTGACTTTGAAAACGTGGATATCCTCTGCCTCTTTGAAAATGATTACTTTGAAATTGATTAGAATACCCACGACCTCTTGATGTATAAGTCTGGGTGCGACAATCTTTTGATAAGTGTCCAATTTTACCACATTTAAAACATTTGTATTTCTTATACTTTGGTTGTGTGTGAAAAACATTTGATGATTCATTTGTCTTTTCAGGTGTACATTTTAACTTTATTTTACTCTTTAAATAATCAACTGTTCGTTCTGTTTCAGGTAACACATCTATAAGGTCTCCGATGTAGCTGTAGTTTTGTGGGAGAGCTTTCAACATGTAATTTAGTTTTTCGGCCTCAGTTATAGATGCTCCTGCCTGCTTTAACTCATTAACAGTTTTCTCAAAATCATCAAAAAAAGACGATAAGTCCGTGTAGTTCTTTAGTCTTATATTTTCAAGGTTATGGCGACATATAATTTGTAATGCCGTCGACCTTTTTTGGTACATGTTATCAAATTTCTGAATTATTTCATAAGCCGAATTTAAATCACTGATATATTCTAATTGTCGATTCGTAATGGCGCTATAAATGTAATTTGTCGCTTGAATATCGCGATCATCAAATTTTTCGTCATCGTTGGCTGTCTTTGGCCGCATCACCACATCTTTACATTTTTTGAATTGTAAAAACTTTAGAATTCTTATTTTCCAGTTAGTGTAATCAGTCCCGTCAAAAATAGGAATATTAATATCACCTTTGGACGCCATAGTTTACTGCATGCAATCTTAATCTTGAATTTTCTTTCTTAATCGAATTTGTTTTCTATTTTTCCTTCCAACCACGCTCTGCTACCATGATAATTTTGAATAAAAATCATATATTTCTATTTACTTTTATTTAACAAACAAAACAAAACAAACAAAATCTTTATTCACAAACTTAAAATACAATATAATAACAGTGTTTGAGACCCCCTTTTAAGTAAAGTTTACCTGTGTTAGGGGAGACTCGCTATAACTAGAACTCTATATTTAGTTATAACTATTCATTTTTACACTAATAGAAAACATCCTTCACACGGAAGCCATAGGAAGCAAGAGACAAGTCCGAACATGTTCTCCTACTTCTTTTTTATAGTTTAACTTTTTAATAACAAAATATAAAAGTATACACTCTAACAGAAACTTACAAGTTTCTATCTCCTATAGTTTAGAAATGCCAGGGGACCAACTAATAAACCACTTCGCAGGCCGATTACTCCAAAATCGTTGACTTTGTAAAAAAGTCATATATAAAACCTTACTTTTATTTAATAAGACCTCATACGATTAAACCTCACACGATGGGGTAGAATGAAAAAATATTTTTCATCTCCACTTCACATGCATGGAGGGAGTGTCACCCCTAAAATGTATAATTATTATTATTTTATGATGCCAACACCGAGATCTATACATATATAATTACACCAAATTTCATCCATTTATATCCATAATTATGGAAGCTATAAGCGCGGACAGACAGACAGACAGTCGGACGGACTGAGTAAAACTATAAGTGTTCCTTGAGTATTACGAAACCCTAAAAAACATCAAAGACAAAAAACTATCGCCCTTTATTAACAATGGATGTGTCATTAGTCACTACAAATAACGACCTACAAACATGGAAAAATTAAAATACGTCAATATTTTAATCTTCTATGTATTTTCCAACAAAATTATGGGCGTGTTAGTTCGCTCTTCTACCTATATGGTTATAAAGAATATTTAAAAAGTAATTTAGGCACATAAATTAAATTAAATCGATTATAAGAATATAATAGAAAATTCTAAAAGTGACTAGATTTTTCCAGATGTTAGTGACTAGACTATCCCAGAAGATAGTGACTAGGATATTTCAGTAGTGAGTGACTGGAATATTCCAGAATTTAGTAGTTAGAATATTCCAGAATGAAAGGTAAGTTTTGAGTAGTACGAGTAGTAGCGACCGTGTGACAGATTGGAGGCGACCTCGATACTCCGCCAATTTCCGTCCCTTGCCACTTGCCAGTCCAGAAGGAAATAGAATACGATTGCGATTTCACTACGATGAGCCGAGGATTTTAGGCACCACTTGCTTGTCAATACAAGCAAGTGGTGCCTAAAATCCTCGGCTCATGGAGCAATCTCCAGCTAGTAAATCTAGTGTCTCCAGTCTCTAACTAGTAAATCGAGTACAGAAGGTCGATTCTGCAAAATGAAATCCTGCAATAATACAGTTAAAACCCTGTCCGGATATAATAGGTCTTTACCTATGAAATTGCCGTTCTGCAGTACTGGCCATTTCAAATCAAAATAATTTTTGTTTGGCTAAGAATTCTAATTTCAAATTAATTTTATTTTAAAAACATGGAATTCTTTTTCCAAAAGTAGTCATTTGTTTATTGATGAGTGTTACATTTTCATCGCATTTCAATCTTTTTCGTCATAATGGATACGTTAAAAATTCGAGTAATTATGGAATATGAGTACCGTCGTGGCAGCAACGCGGCACAAGCGGCACGCAACATCAACGACGTTTACGGAGCTAACACTACAAACCAACGCACCACCTGTTATTGGTTTGCTCGCTTCCGTTCTGGAAATTTCGACCTGAAAAATGAACCTCGCGGTCGTCCGAAGACTTTGGTCGACAATGAAGAATTAAAGGCGATTGTGGAAGCTGATGATACGCAATCTACGGCTGACTTGCTGACTTAGCAGCAGCTTTCGACGTTAGCGTCAAAACAATATTGGTCCATTTGCGTCAAATTGGCAAGGTAAAAAAGCTTGACAAATAGGTGTCCCACGAACTCAATGATCGCCAGAGCGAAGTACGCGTCGAGACGTGCCTTGCACTGCTCAACATACACACAAATGAAGGAATTTTGAACCGCATTGTTACCTGCGATGAAAAATGGATTCTGTTTGATAACCAAAAGCGTCCAGCAAGTTGGTTGGATCCTGGTTCAGCACCTAAACAATACCCTAAACGAAAACTTACCCCTAGAAAAGTGATGGTCACTGTTTGATGGTCTAGCGCCGGTGTGATTCATCACAGCTTCTTACCAAACGGGGTGAGCATTAATGCAGATGTGTACTGTGAAGAACTGAACACCATGATGGAGAAGCTGGCACATCTCCAACCAGCATTGGTCAATCGCTCGTCTCCGCTGCTCCTTCACGACAACGCGCGACCTCATACTTCACAGCAGACGGTCTCCAAGTTGCCAAGAATTGGTGTTGGAAGCTCTCCGTCATCCGCCCTACTCACCAGACCTTGCGCCTACAGACTACTACTTTTTCCAGAATTTGGATAACTTCTTGGCGGGAAAAAAATTCAATACCCGAGAGGCAGTACAAAATGCCTTTGAAGAATTTGTTGCCTCCCGTTCAGCTGATTTCTTTAAGAAGGGCATCAATAAACTGCCACTGCGTTGGCAAAGATGCATTGATTGCATGGGTGATTACTTCGATTAATATAAATAAACAATACATTATAAAAAATCTTTTAAATTTTTTCATACAAAACGGCAATTTCATAGGTAAAGACCTAATATTAAAACTGTAAAATGATATTCTCATAATCGCCAAACCACGGTTAAACCCGTTTTGATTTTGGTCGATACCTCAGTCAAAAGTATGTTGAAACTCCAAAAATCTGTTTATGATATAATAATATCTATTGACGCTTTCACACCACGTCAAGACGATTCATATATAATTTATTAAAAATGTAAGTGTAAGTTGATTACGAGAATTGGGGGTCTGGTATAACGCTTTGTCATATTATCTCCTAAGGATAGTATATTTAATTGACTAAGATCTGTAAACAAGCAGGTGTATCGCCTGATGGTAAAAGATGGTCGAAAGACTTATGAAAGTGCATTGCCTTTGGTACCATCGCATTATGAAACAAAACGCAAACCATCCGTGTCGAAGCCTGGCCTTCTCACTGTAAGTTCGAAACAGTTCATCATTTATTTCATAAATTCGTGACTTCTTCATTGATATTTTAGTTTAGTGTGTACCATATTCGTGTGATGATATTATTACCTATCCTATACTAAGTCGTAAAATAAACTGACGCTATTATTGTTCACGCAAAGAACACGTTCGCACCCAGTGACCCAAAAAGGTGTCTTTTCAGCCACCGCTCTGTATAACAGAACAATATTTTTAATTCTCGATATAACGTCTACATTTTCATATCACCATTGTTTGTTCTCGTATTGATACTGATATTAAACATTCTGGCTACAAAAATACAGAATTAGTTGACACTGTGAATTATAAAACTAAATTAAATATAAAATTAGCAACTTAATTTAAATGTCTAGGTACAATATTAACTGTAGCTCGTTTCAATTACGACAAGTCTAAAATTGAATCTGCAGTGCGCCCAGCTCCTAGATTAAACAAGAATATGCTTTTATAATTATTAAAATGTGGAGCAAACAATAATAGAGCATTCACTCAGAGAATAAGCAACAATACTGAGACAGCTAGTTTAATCTTAAGCAAGAAAAAACCGGACAAAAGCGAGTCTAACTTGCCCACCGAGGATCCGTATAGAGTAGGAACATTGTAAATAGTTCAGGAATCGAGTCTCGCAGATTTTGTCGAGCCTGAAAATGGGTGATGAATGTTTGTACGGAGGTTTTTCATTTTAGAAAAAAAAACATCTTCATAAAAAATAAATATTATGTTTTGGAATTCTCACATCAAGCCCTTTAATGTTATACTACTTTAACTAGTAGTATGTTGAACTAGTATCTATAACTTGAAATTACGACCCTCTCTTAGGCTTTAGATTTTTACCCCTTATTAATAAAAATATATTTATAAAGTGTACAATGGTTTATCCTATTTTGATACGTCTGAAAAGTAGGTTGACAGACATGGAAAACCAGTACACAATATAAAGCTATATTGTGTACTGGTTTTCCATGTCTGTCTAAATGTATCTGTCTGTCAGTATAAACTGTATAAATAGTTTTAATTTTATTTGTATTTATATTTTATTTCAAACTAATTATTAGTAAAGGAGGGTAGCGTTTGTATAACCGGAATAAGTAGCTGACAGCTGTCATGTTGTCTTGATACTAGAGAGTGCTAAGTGCAAGTTCTTCTTTTCGCATTTGATCGTGAGCGTGTTTGGCGTTTACTAGAAATTTGTATGTGATTTGACCTAGTTGTCGCGTTAACAACTAGGTGGCGCGATCCAAATGACATACAAATTCCTAGTAAACGCCAAACGCGCTCACAATCGAATGCGAAACGAAAAACTCACACTTAACACTCTGTCGGAGGACGTCAGACACATAGTCAGTCACCATAAGGACGGACTAGGAGCTAGACGTTGTTCTGTTGAGACAACAATATGGTGGTATAACGAGCCAATTCATTACGCTTGTAAATATCGTCAGTTTCTACAAGACATTATGATTTTATGATTTAATTACAAAAGGGTACTATGAATTTTAATCCACTTGAGAGTAGGTACGCTTACATGAGAAGACTGATTTTTTCACAGCTTGAAGGCACCGTAGACTTGAGTTGGTATACGGTTTAAATTTCGAATCGATACTCAACGGATTATATGATAACAAAGTAATCTTTTAAGGGTTTTATTTTTTACTTTTGACGTACCGAACCCTCAAACGTAGCAGATTCAACATATCACACACACAAAGCTATAAAATATAAGTGCCTACTGCTCTACAGAGCAGTAACCATCAAATTATCAACTACAAAGAGATCCCGTATGTAACACATTGTTTACTTTGTAAATTTGTGATACAGCGTATCAGCCTGCTGTATTTAGCCGATTTCTAAACATTTTGCTACAGAATACCTTCGATATTTCGTCTCAAGTATCTTGAAAATTTAAAAAAGGCTTGTAAAGAAATTTTATTTGCGAAAAACATTGTTATCATTACCGATGTAGCGTGTTAAATTCTTATAAAAAATTATAAAAGCGAAAGTTTTTAAGATGCCCGAAGGCGGAACGATTTGATGAATTTTCATGAAAATCAAATTTTATTAAAACTAGCAACAAATATAGAGAAAAACCCAATTGCGTGTCGGGTTACGAGTTTGGAGATCTCTCGAAACAAAATATGTAAGTTCCTCGACAAGTGATAACTCGTCCACGAGATCCCATGAAATAAATCATCTTCAGTTTATGTTCATGTAAAAAGTTTTTGTTTTCCTTTTTTGCGTATTCAATATGTAGAGAAGTGTCGAAGCATTTTATCTTCGATTGATTTATTTGTTTATGTATTTACTAAGCTTGTACGACGATATTTCTTTGCACTGCTATGAAATAAAAATAAAAAATATTAAAAGAGGAATTCTTGTATATGATACATATAGGTGTAAAATAAGAATTTTGGAACGGCTTCATGTATTTTCATTAAATTTAATATGCAGGGGGTTTTAGGGGTGATAAATGGTTATTATAATATTATGTTTTTTTCTTTCGTCGTGCAACCATATGTCAATAACTTTGTATAAATTTGTATGCGTATATTATTATTCTGCAATGTTGGCAATTGGTATATCCGGTCTCGGGTTCGGATTCTGTAAGTAATTAAATAAGTTGAATAAATAAGTAAATCTCTTCGTTAAGTAGTGAAATCGTGTGATTAAAATAAACACCAGAATGTCTGTGGATGAAGTTATTCCCGGTAGATCTGAGAAGCGCAATCAATGCTGATGGCCATCACATTAATTGACTTTATTAAATTAAAACCTCCATCATAATAGACACTTCATCATTTAATGTTACCTTTACATTTATAATGCCGCTTTTTGGCTATCCAATTACTAAAAAATATAATTTTTCAAGTGCTAAATAGCTAGCTTGTACGCTAGCTTTATCTCAAAATAAAAAGTACAAAAACCTAGACATACATTTCAAGTAAGTCTATAAAGTAGGTATTCTCGCAAATTAAAGTAGAACAAGACAACCGTGATAATAACAGAAAAGTTATTTAAAACTTTAACTTAAAAAATTTAGTATTAAAAAAAAAACTTATCACAGTTAACTTGTAACTCTAACAAATTGGTTTATATTGGTTTTCAAAGTAATCTCTCGCAAGAGATTACTTTGAAAACCAATTCAACAAAAATAAGTTTAGATATGTTATAAATAAACATTTAATATTAATACATACGAGGGACTTCGAAATAAGAAAACGATAGACTGAAAAGCTTCGTAAATAAGAACTTGGATAAAATTGTTTGTAAACGTGCTTGTATATAAGGTTTGGTGAAATCAACTACGGATATTTTGGATATATGATCTACTGCTAATATAAAGACGTTTAGGCAAAAAAATATTGTCATACGAGGGCGGGTCAATAAGTCCGTGACTTTTGGAATAAAACACAGATTTTTTGATAAATAAATCATTTTATTTTTCAACGTAGTCCCCCTTGAGCTCTATACACTTTGTCCAACGCTTCTCCAATTTTTTTATCCCTTCCAAAAAATATGATTTGTCGAGGTCCTCAAAATAGGCCTTTGTTTGCGAGATGACTTCATCATTGGAGTCAAATCTTTTTCCACCGAGCTATTTTTTCAGGTTTGGGAACAAGAAGTAGTCACTCGGAGCCAAATCTTGAGAATAGGGTAGATGTGGGAGCAATTCATAGCCCAATTCATGGATTTTTGCCATGGCAACTGCACATGTGTTGTCTTGCGTTGTCTTAGTGAAAAAGAACTTTTTTCTTGGCCAAATGAGGTCGGTTTTTTTTCAAATCCTCATTGAAGCGGTCCAATAAGTTGGCATAATATTCCCCATTAATTGTTCTTCCCTTTTGAAGATAGTCAATGTGGATTATCCCACGTGCATCCCAAAAAACAGTCGCCATAACTTTATTGGCTGACAAACCCACCTTGGCCTTCTTTGGCGCCGATTCACCCTTAGAAACACACTGTTTTGACTGTTGTTTGGTCTCTGGTGTATTGTGATGGATCCATGTTTCGTCCATGGTTAAAAAACTCCTCCATATTGTGATTAAACAACGCCAAACCTTCCTGTGAAGTTGTTACACGATTGCGTTTGTAGTCGACTGTGAGCAAACGCGGCACCCATCTTGCGGAAAGCTTTCTCATGCCCAAGTGATCATTCAAAATTGAAACCACTGAGCCATGCGAGATGCCTATGGCTTCCACAATCTCTTGCACTTTCAATCTTCGGTCGGCCAACACCATATCGTGAATTTTTTCGATTGTTTCGGGTGTAGAGACCTCAACTGGGCGTCCAGGACGTTCGGCATCTTCAGTGCTTGTAAGGCCACAACGAAATTCAGTAAACCACTTTTTTACCATTGAAATCGATGGTGCAGAGTCCCCATAGTATTTATCAAGCTTAGCCTTGGTCTCGGTAATGGTTTTTTTTCGCAAAAAATAATGCTTAATAAGCACACGAAATTCACTTTGTTCCATTGTTTCCTTAAGTTACTGGATAGTCTGATAAAGATAGCTGTAAAACACAAACTAACTGACGCAGCAAGTTAAAATTTTGATAGGAGTCAACTGACAGATGCCTGTTGACAGGAGTAGTGTTGCTTTTTCAGTAAGGAGGTTAGAAATTCAAAAAGTCACGGACTTATTGACCCGCCTTAGTACTCAAAGTTAAGATATGTTCTCATAATGGGTGAATCTCCGCTCAACGCAAACATAAAGACATATTTTTTATCGAGTATAACAATAATTATTTTTCTGCCTGAACGTCCATACATAAGCAGTAGATATAAACCCAAAATATCTGTAATTGATTCTACCGAACCTTATTTATTACGTTTATAAAGTACGCCTAAAAGTATAGGAGACAGTAAGAAGACCCCTGTAATGAATCGAATAAAAGCCTTATAGGACCTTTATAAATCTCACACGACTACCACTTTTCGCAGACGATGTCATTGTAGGGCAGTCAATAATATTAATATTTGATAATATACACTCTCAATCATTCATCATTATCAATCAAATAGTTAAATATATCACTACATTATTACATAAACTATTTAAACCACATAATTACCCTAAAAGAACTTAAATACAATTAATAATTAAGGTATTTTATAAATTCAGAAAGTTTATACACGCTTAATTATAATTTACACTAAACTAACTTTAGTGTAAAATCGCTTTTGACACGCTTCGTCTTAGAAGATGCGGTTTGAACTTCTCAACCCTCTCGATTAAGTTAATTAATAATATTCGGTGTTATTTACTAGTCTAAGTCTTCGTATGATACCTAAATAAACAAATATAGTTACATAATGATACAGACGCAAACTTTTATCCAACAAAAGCCTACAATATAGGTTTATTACTGTATCATGGCATTGGCATTCCTCCTTAGCACAAGTTATCTTTAACCACAATCGTTCTCTTGAGTCGTTTTTGTGATCTAAATATCCCTGTAGCTTTTTCTCTTTGAATAGTATAAAATGAAGTCGCTTTCGTTGTCTGTTCGCTCAGAGCTCTCAAACTAATCAACGGATTCGAATGCAGTTTTAGATAGAGTGATTCAAGAAAAATATTTATATGTAGATATAATAAGTAGGTATAGTAACTAGTTCTTCTTATAAAGGTTGAAAGTGACGCATTTTATGCCTGAGAAAACGTTTTCTAGACAGCTTTACTCGTGTTCAAATTGTATGCGCTTATTACTATGTGAAGGCGATTAACATTCATTAATAACATTTGAAAATTTTAGTGATAAATATTTATTTACCACCGCTGTAATCGCCCCGTTGCACTATTATTTACATACGTTGAATGGTGATACACTCGTATTTAACATGTTTAGATATTTATTCGTAGATCGATGGGTAAAACATCTGACCCCTCAGAATATTGGAGTAGGTAAGAGCTAGGTAAGTAAATTTGAGCGCGATAAAAATAGACAGTATAAATGTGAACGGAAACATTAAATCTACAATCGGTTTTCCGACTAAATTTCCTTCGCTTTCTTAGATTATCTGCAATGAAAATTTATTCAGTTTACTGAAAACAAGTTGACTTACTTTACATATACGTCTGTCTGTACTTATTATACAAAGTAGAATTTTAGAAATACATTTATTAAAATTATAATTTCCATTGGACATCTGAATAAAGCAGTTACTGAACTATCAATCACCTGACAGCACCATCGTTGTTAAGGACAGTGGCCTCGCAGTGATATAACACATAATGAGTGTATAATATACGAACGCTAAATAGTGCTTTTAAACTCTAAGGGTGAAAATGCTGTGAAAATTATAAGTGTTAATTTCATAGCATCAGTGTAAAACAGTTGTTTTTAATGCAATATTATTTTGATCGATATGATCAAAATTCAAAACAGTGACCTATTTTAACATAATTATTATGTAGTACATATATAAAAGTGTTTAGTACAGTAAATAATAAAAATCTTGATCATAAAGTAAATGGTTAAAAAGTAATTACAAAAATAGTAATAAAAATACGTAGCATTTGGTTGTACTTTTAACTTTGAACGTGAATATCTAAAAGGTAAGCGTGTGATTATGTGATGCTTTATATATGTGGAAAAGTAAATAAATAGTTTCACAAAATGTGTTTCACTATCCCTCATGGTAAATAGGAAAAACATGCGGCAATGCCATGAGCTAGAATAGTAAACCGATTTTTGTGTGTTCTCTCAATCTTCTCCTCTCAATGTTCTCCTCAAATCGGTGTTTCATTATACGCCTCGCTCTGCCTATATCGGTGTATCCTTGCTATCTTCGAGTCCGAACTGAGCCGGCACTGGAAAAATCCTATGGAAAATTACTGTCCCCTACAATCGATATATTTTGATAATTGAGAGATACTTATTTACCGATGTGTTAGATGAGTTTCAAAGGTTTATCAAACTTTAAGCATGATCTAAAAATAGCAGTAATTTAAAAATATCTGCTAAAAGTCGCATAATACATACATAAATTGTAAGCGATTTTATTGCATGAAAATAACATGAGTTTATCCACATGAGAGCATCCATCCACGCGGGCGTGCGCTCGAATTTGTGAAAGCTTTAACACCCGACTCATAACGAACCAATATGTTTATTCAACAGCCCATGAGAATGTACTTTATATGAATGACAGACTAAAATGACTACCTGGTTCTCGTAAGTGGTGTTTGCTGCAGTTTAATTACTGGGCCTAATGTTTCACATATCGTAGTGTGTATTTTTGTGAGCCTTTATTTAATAAAATAACTTGCAAAAAAGACGTGTGGCACTCGGGGACTGCCGCGGTAAAGCTATTGCATAGCATTTTGTATCAACTTATGCAATTATAATTATTTATTTATTTTATTTATGCAGTATTTCTTTTTCTTTGATATTAATTCAAGTTACACTTTTTGAGCGTGGTGACCGATAAGAAAACAAATTTTTCTTTTATTAAATAAATAAAAAGTTAATATTGTTTAAAATATTTTTATTATTTTACAATACATGTTGGTTTTATTATCTTACAGTAGCTGTTGGTTATTCAGGAATATTTATCATTGAAACTATAGGTTTATGATAACCGATTTCGGAGCAGCTCGTCTCGATTCGTGCGAGTTTCGTAGAGTCGTACAATACGTCTAATCGCACGCACACAACGCCGTGTCGAAGACTGCCGAACTGAAACGACGTTAGACGAAGTGGGAAGCGTGAGGTTTTTTCGTTACGGAATTTCTGGATTCGGTCCCCGCGCTCAAGGCCCGCGATAGAAGCTATGCAATAGCTTAAATATAAAATAAAGACTATTTTTATCATCGTAAATGATTTCTAAGGTGCAAAGTTATCTTCTTATACAAATGAAAGTGTTCTAACGAAATTAAATTATTATTAATTTCAAAGAATTTCACGCATAAAACGTGGTTTGGAGGTGGTTTGTTTGAAAACTGGATGTTGCCGGGGACTTGCGCCCAAAGGAAAATCCCGCGGAGACCGTTTGTAGCGACAAAAAGTAGCCTCTCTTTTTCCACGTGCACGTGATGGCTTCTGCTAAATACTTTGTAGGAAAATAGTTTTAAGCCAAACAAAAAAAACCTACTGCGCGTTGATAGTTACGGAATCCTCCTTAAACATGTTTAGGTAGGTTTTTTATAAACGTGATTAACTTTGGGCATCTAGCGTAATTAGTTTGGAAAGGAACCAATTATTATGAAAAAATAAATAAAAAGGGACTTTTAAGCTCCGTACTTTTTGTTGTCTATAAGCGACGTTGATAGCAAGATTCTTTATAAAATTGTATGAGATTTTTTTATTTCAGAAGCCCTTTTTAATTTGCTTCAGGAATTCTTAGCTATTAATAATATAAGGGATTTAATTTCATTAAAACGAGTTCTTTACAATTGGCAAACGTAATATAGGAGTAATATTATATTATAATATAATATATTTCATAGTGATTTACTGTGTAGGTTTTTTTGGATTACCTGTTTATTTACCTACAACTTGTAGAAATAATATTACATATAATAATTTTAGTCTCTGTGAAAAATAATTATCTTCTATAGGTACAGACGGACAGAAAAATGTTAACAATTTATATTTTATTAAAAGTACCGATCATACTTTTAAATGCATTAATTGAAAATAAAAGCTACTATTATTTGAAAATAGTTCGCGCGGAACTAGCGCCTTAGGTAGGGACAGGGGTTGCTTGCTGCTCGCAGTGTTGCCGCCGCGAAGTCCGGCTCCCTACTGAGTAATAACATCAAGCGCTCGGCTAGCAGCTACTCACAATATGTAACAGTCATAACAGTCACAATGTGTAATTGCAAAATTCTACATTATTGTCAAGGTGATAAGGTCGTTTTTTGTATCATTCTTATTAGTCGTTTATACAATGTGATTTCGAGTGGCAAAAAGTGTCGTGCAAATATAATCCGCCTAGCCTCGCCGCGATATCGCAACGCGCCATAAGGAACTTCGTTCCAAAAACTAAAGCTAACTAAAACCAACTTAAGGAAACATAATTTAAGCTTTTAATTATTTTTTTTATTGTTTAGTAGTTAGGATTTAAAAGGACTTCAACGACCGTCATTTAATATCAAAATCTTGTAAGAGAAAATTCGAGTATTCCAGAAAAGGTCACTGACCTGCGATAAGACTGCGGCGCAACGGGCCAGCTCCGGCGCGAGCGCAACACCAGGCCCAGGCGC
Organism: Phengaris arion; assembly: GCA_963565745.1. Lineage (NCBI taxonomy): Eukaryota > Metazoa > Arthropoda > Insecta > Lepidoptera > Lycaenidae > Phengaris > Phengaris arion. The sequence continues at coordinate 7,797,507 of OY751439.1, read as the reverse complement.
GGCATGGAGCCCTGCGTGTTGCCCATCTGCGGCGCCGACGTGCGCTTGCGGCTCCAGCCCTTCTTCGAACTGTTCGCGCCCCACAGGTGTGGCGTCCCGTGCTCTGTTGATTAAAGTCTATGCTTTAGCAAGCAATATTTTGTAGCTACTGCGGGATATGGCTAGGGAGCTGGTGGAAATTTAGGTGTATGATTTTACCGTCGTATAGTAATACCGCCATGTAGTCTGAAACTATGAGAACTAGATAAAAATAACTAGATAATAAAAAAAAAAAAAAAAAAAAAGGGCCAAAATTCATACTAAAAAACCCAGCGTCGACTGTGACGAGCAATGAAATATTTGCCAATGGGCTCACGTTATATCATATTTGATGAGACGAAAGGGGATTATTACCAAGAATAAAATCCAAAATCATAGTAGGTGGAGATGTAGGTGGATGTATATGTTGGTGTAGGAACTGTAGGAGTATGCAGTCAGGTTGCTGTTGACGGTGGGTAGGTGTGGCTATAGTTTAGAGTTGTAACGGAGCTTTGTTTCTGCCCATAATTATGTAACTTCCGCAACAAATCGTACCTTGTACTCCTTACATTTAAAGTACACTGTGTAGTTTTTAAAATTGTAGGTATACTCGTACTTATTATGCCTACAGCATAAATATGTACGAGTATCTTCCATCCTATCCATCACTTTTTAGGTATACTCGTACATATTATGCCTACAGCATAAATATGTACGAGTATCTTCCATCCTATCCATCACTTTTTAGGTATACTCGTACTTATTATGCCTACAGCATAAATATGTACGAGTATCTTCCATCCTATCCATCACTTTTTAGGTATACTCGTACATATTATGCCTACAGCATAAATATGTACGAGTATCTTCCATCCTATCCATCACTTTTTAGGTAAAAAACTCAGTCAAAATTATAATCCCATTTCTGCCATCTTATTAAATAAATTTTAAATGGATACTCTATAAAACATCGAGTTCGGCTCGCACTTGGCCATTGGCACATTAGCTAGCTATTAAAGATTATGACGGGCAAAATCTCCAGTATTGATGTGAATCGTATTGTAAGTAGTACATAAGTTCATTTATTGCGAGAATAATACTAAACCATGCTCGTGATTTTGTATTTATGATGATTGATGGTATTAACGCAAGCTTCAGTTAGCTATGTCGTAGTTACGAAATGTCAAGCACTGAAATCGGCGGCAACACGATTTCAGCATATTTATGTAAAGGAGCTGACACTTTATTCAGTGTACTTACTGGACTGAAATAATGCGCTGATGTCGCTGCCTTGACGAAAGAGGGTCTACGGTTTATGATTGCGCTAGGGCGGACCAGAATTTAAATATATCTAACATCAATACAAAGTAAATATTTGCATAAATAACTTTAAGTATGCACAAAGAATGCCTTACCATAAAATATTGATTCTACCAAGATGAATCCTCTTAGAAGATTTACACGCATTTTTGTACCAAATTCTACCCGTCGCAATATATTTTCATGAGATATTAATTGACCTCAAATAAATTAACAGAACACTTAAGTGTTCTGTTAATTTATTTTAGAACGAAACATTTTAGGACGGCGAAAAGGGTCGCTTTGGGGTGACACTGCGACCAACAAACTGCGACCGAAAATGTGATGTCTAACTCCGGCGAAGAAAAAAATTAGATTTATTTGTTTGCCTATTATATCTACTCTGAGTGTTACTAGGACACATCACACACGAGTACATAATATATGAAACTAGCTGACCCGGCAAATGTTGTTTTGCCATTGTATGAATTTTTAATGCCACATCATATAAAATTGTTAAAAATTGTCGGAAAAAAAAGATATTTAGGGGCGGGTCACCTTTATCATTTAGGGGTTGTAAAAATAGATTACGACCGATTCTCAGACCTACGGAATATGAAAAATTTTTTTTTATAAGAATCGGTCAAGCCGTTTCGGGGTGTGTCCCCGAACACGATGACACGAGAATTTTTATATTAGATATTTGTATTTTATTTTAAACAATATGAATTTGCATGATAAGCCTCCATTTTAAAACATTGTAAAACGTATTTACTAATGTATTCAAAAATCTGTTCATAAAGATAGCACTAGGACACTTAATTTTGTTTTATTACTCTACAAAAAGCCAGTACAAAATGGCCTAAAAAAACAATCACGTTTATTGTATGGGATTTAGATAGGGCCCCATTTAAATTTTATTTTTATTATCATTTGTCTTATTTTTTGCTAGAGCGGAAACAGGAATACTGTCTATAGCTATCACGTATGACATGTGAGATACAGCCTGGTGACAGACAGACGAACGGACAGCGGACAGTCTCAGTAACAGGGTCCCGGCATTTTCGCCCTTTCGATACGGAACCCTAAAACAAATTTAATAACGTTTTCACGTTTAATTATTAAAAAATTATGTTTTTATTACATGTAGGTATTATAGTATTTATTATAGTAGTAGTAGTTATCATAGTAGTTGTTAGTAATAGTCAATTGTTTTTGTGAAATGTGGCAATAATTGTAATTCATAAAAGCGTGACATTGTATTAATTTGCATTGTGTACCCAGTCCCCAAATATACTGGTATGTACTGGTCGACACTCGCGAGTAATAACGTTGTAACATGAGAGCCAAGTACACACGTCCTGTACACATTAGATAGAGTATGCCAACTAAATCAATGTTAGGTTATCACGCTGGTACACTAATAACCAGCTCGTGGTGGAGGGCTTAGCCAACATGCCAGCGTTAATTACAAAGACGATCTTCGAAATTGAAAACATATGTGGGATATGGGATTTACATAACGTTCGCTAAGTGACATAGCGCGCGGTACATCAATACTATACAATTTAACCCGACTACGGCGAAGCCAAAAGGTAGGGTAATCATTTTGGCAGTCTATGTATGTATGTAATGTATGTATGTATATATGTTTGTTCCCTCGTAGCGTCTAAACTACTGGTCGTATTTTAATAAATGATGTGTCAATCGATTCGTAATGATGCCGGGGGTAACATAGGCTACCTATATGACGAAGACAAGGGAATAAACATGCGTCAAATATCGGACTATATATAAGTACTAGCTCAAACTCAAATGTGGGCTTAATGTGGGCATAACGTGGGTAGTGTTGGTTTCAAAATGAAAAGACAAGAAACAACATTACTTCACCTTTATTCTCAATAGTAATAAAACTAAACACTTCACACTATTTTAATCACTTTTCATTGTTTACTATAATAATAACGAATCTGCACTTATCTCACACTACTTACAATACTTTGCACTTATTTTCAATATCACTTTTTAACAAGAACACCGATAATTCCCGAGCCGAACCTCTCGCCACGACGCGACGGCTGGTAGTTTTGTGTTCCGTGGTCGTTCCTTGGACCAAGCCAATTTCTTCTAACATTTTTATCATTTTATCTAGAGCACTTTGAATAGCCAGAGTCATGAACCGCAAATTTATTCCCGTTATATAAAGCACAAAGTCATCGATCGGCATACTGCGAAAAAAAAATTATATTTATATTCTTACAAATTTCACGCGTGGTAATGTTGAATAAAATTGGTGACATTGGATCACCTTGAGCTGAGCCATGGCAAGTCAACCGTGTCGCTGATACCTAACACCTTTACATCCCTTACATGTAGGTACTCCCAAATATTATATTGACATAAGGAGGCACCTATAACTATTTCATGTAACGTTTGTACTAACTTAATAATATTTACATTATTGTATGCATTATTTATATCAACAAAACATGACAAAGTTTTTGCTTTCGCAGTGAACCCAATTTGAACCTGTGATACGAGTACAAAACGAACTAAATTATCCAAACACGAATACGTTCGACGGAAACCTACGGTATTACCTAAAGACAAATTATTATGTTCGGGGAACTACTCGAGGCGTCTGGTTATAATGTTATGTAATATTTTACAAAAACACGAGATCAACGATATAGGTCTAAACGAAGATATATTGTTCGGATCTCTTCCTGGTTCTGGTATAGGAATCACTCGTACATTCTCCATTGATACGGAATAATACCTAAAGGAAGACACTTGTAAAAAGATATTTTTACAGGGAAAATTACGTATAATCGAATATGTAACGCCGTCTGTGTCCTTGTTCTTCAATACGTAAGTCAATTCCTACATGGAAACGGGGCTCTCTAATTGCCTATTAATTGATAAAAACTTTGGTGAGTCCGGTGTAGGTAACATAATCTGGGTTGGGCTGCTTTATAAATAAATATGCTTTGTCATAGTCCATATTAGAATTTTGAAAATAACGAACACCTTTTAGCCATTGCATTTTAGCCCTGAAGAACCGTCACTGCTAGAAGTGGTTGTATCCAAACTATTGCAAAAATATTTGAAAGAATCTATTCGGGCTTTTCTTATATGCCGTTGTGCATCACCGACTTTTTGTTTGTAAATTAGAAAAATTTCTTGGGTCGGATTTCTTCTGAAATTTGCTAAGGCACGCCTTCGCTCAGCTATTACACGAGACAATAGTGGAGACCAATTATGAAGGGATTAGGGATAAAAATAGTAGCTGGTAAATTACAAACCTTGGTATTAGGTATGGCCTTGTCCGCTGCATTATTAATAATATTCAATAATTTATCCTAGTATTTTTGAATATTAAGTTCTGTATCTATACTGAAAGAAGTTTGTTTTATAAAATCTTTATATTTAGTCCAATTAGCATTTTTAAAATTACTTTTTTTATTTTCAGAATTATTAAAACATTATACGTCTACCGAAAAATATATTATAAGATGATCGCTATTCAGACTTTCATTATAAACTGACCATCTAAAACGTAATGCAACATCGGATGAAGCAAAGGTTATATCAGGAGAACTACTTTGAAGATTATTATTTACCATTTTAACTCTTGTATTTTGTCCAATATTTAGCGATATAAAATTAAAATCACTAACTATGGCCGTTAAAATCGCCAGCGATGATGGTTCTATCACAGACCACTTAGAAAAAAGCATTCTCCAATCGTCCGTATTTGTACTTATGTTAGGCGGAAAATAAACCGCTATAATATTTAGAAAACCATAATTAAAAATGTTTACCCCTAACAGCTGAATTCTGTGATTAGATAATGAAACAGTAAACATTTGGGATAAAATAAATAAGTTAACATATTATAAATTTACAGCTGGTTGAGCGTAATAATGACAAGGCCGCTTAGCGACCAATATAGCTGTAAAGTCACAGACAGATCCAGTGTACCTAGTTCCTACTACGATTCGCCCTTATTATTATGACAGTAAGGTCCAATTAGCACACCGAATCTGTTGGCGACAGTACACGCCAGTGCAATATTCGTAAATCATTAATAGTGTGCGATAAATTTATCTGTGAAGGGTGACACGGTACTGCTCTTTAATCCTGCCATAAAACACCAATCATTTCTGGTCTTTGTTACCAGAGCATCTGAAGAAGTAATATGTAGCGAAAATCATGAGAAACGTAACAAAATTAATTATTTGCTTAGATTTGTGATAAAATCAAACTCTCCAGTAGTACATTAATTTTTATTTGCACTTCTTAAATTCACTCACTACACTTTTATTTTAAACAGTCTTATATTATAATACAATTCAGTACAATTATTCTAGATAGACATCTAGTCCTTAGTGCTGTTCTAAGAAGAATGCCCCTTCCAAAATGAAGATCAATGATTTATAGATCATAAACCGGAAACACGATAGTTTAATAATTAGGAAAACGCGTTTCCGGCCTATGACAGACCGGAAACATGCCCTCTAAGACAATTAATTTAGAATGAATACATTGAACAATAAAATAAAAATGTAAATGTGAAATAGATTTGAGTTTCTAAATATAATTCATTAAAATAAATATTAAATTGTAAAATCACAACTTATTGTAAAATATGTTATTAAAAATTGCATAATATGATTTAAAATATTTCAAAATCATTACATTCAGCCGTCCTATCACGTGCGATCTCCTGACGCACGTAAATTATACTTTTTTTTTTTAATATCACATTTAATAACAAAAACGAAATATAAATGAATATGTATTGAATCAACATAATCAACAGTTCTTATATATCAATATTACAATCATTACATTCGGTCATTATTTGGACTCAGATTGATTTTGTGATAGTTCACAGTCACTTTTGTCGTTTTCACTCTCCGATAAACTGCTAGTACTATTTGAAATAACATTTTTATTACTGCTTTGATCTGAAGCATTCACATTAATCCATGGTCGTATTCGGTCAATTGCTACTACACTATGAAATTTATTCTTTCGCTGACTAAAGCCGGGTATTTCAATTATTTTATACCGGTCATTGCCTAAAGCCTTTTCTATCCTAAATGGACCTATGAATCTGGACATAAGTTTAGTGCTGTTGCCTTTATTATTAAAATTAGATCTGGTTATTTTTAACAAATCTCCTTCCTTATAAACTGGAGCAGGGATTCTATTTTTGTCATAGGTTTCTTTTTGTTTAATTTGACTAGACTGTATGCTCGTAGTTGCTTCATCTCTTACTTCTGTAATATTGCGACTCGACTCACTATTAATATCTAACATATTAGTTAAACTATCACGCAATCTGGTTCCAAACAATACTTCTGTTGCTGTTTTTTGCGTGGTGGAGTTAATAGCATTATTAACTCCCCACTGAACTTTGCCTAAATACATATCCCAGTTCCGTTCATCCTCACCGTCAGCATATTTTGCAAGTGAATCTAGAATTGTCTTATTATACGTTTCAGCTTGGCCGTTAGCTCTAGGACATGCAACGGCATTTAGTATATGTTTAATGCCGTGGGACTCACAAAAATTCTTGAAAACCATCGAAGTGAACGAGGTACCTCGATCCGACACTATTCTAGAGGGTATTCCGAAGTCATAAAATATGATTAATAAATTTTTTACTGTACTTTTAGTCTTTGTGTCTTTAACGGCTCTCACAAATAAATATTTTGTGAATCCATCGACTATAGTGAGAATATAAGCATTGCCATTTTTACTCTTGACAAACGGACCTAAGTGGTCAATATGAATAGTGTGGAATGGAATGCTTATCTTCTCAATTGGATACAATTGGCCATTTCTACGTGATACATCGTCTTTATTATAAGCACATTTAATACAGGATTTTACATATTTCCTAACGAACTTTCGCAACTTTGGGAACCAGTATTCAGATTGAATTCTCTCAGTTGTTTTGGAAATACCTAAGTGACCGGCGTCATCGTGATTGGACCTACATATTTGCCAACGCGCAACGCGAGGTACTACTAAACAAAGTTTTTCGCCTACTTTCCTATATACTCTACTATTTTTAACAACGTAATTTTTCTTTATATCTTTAGTTTCTTCGTCAGACTCAGGTTTAAGTATTTTAAATATGCGTGAAATGTCAGAGTCGTTGATTTGCAAGGTTAAAATCCAATTACTAGTTCCAATACTGTACACAGTTAATGCAGAGTCATCAATTACTTCAGGTGATTGCTTCGTATTGCGACTTAACGCGTCTACGTGAGCCATTCGAGTACCTGGGCGATATTCTATACTAAAATTAAATTCGCTAATCAAAAGCCACCACCTCGCTATCCGGGGAATGAGATCGCGCTTGGTTAGAGTAGTCCTAAGAGCGTTACAATCTGTCACTATCTTGAATTCTAACCCTAATAAATAAACTCCAAATCTCTTTAACGAGCACACGATTGCTAGAGTTTCTAACTCGTAAGAGTGTAAATGGCGTTCTTCAGGAGTGGTCTGTCTACTAAAGTAAGCCACCGGATTAAGAACCCCAGAACCGGGTTGCCACTGCATTAGTATTCCTCCTACGCCCAAAGAGCTTGCGTCCGTATGTAACTCGGTTTTAAATTTTGGGTTATATAAAGCAAGAATAGGTCTGTCAATCAGTTTTTCTTTTAAAATCTTGAAAGCGTTAATTTCGGTGTCTGTCCACTTAAAACAGCTGCCCTTCTTTAGTAGGTTTGTTAGAGGCCTAGCGATCTCCCCGAAACCTTTAATGAATTTCCTAAAATATCCTGCTAATCCTAAGAATTGGCGAACTTCGTGTATGTTCTGAGGGGCAGGAAATTCCTTAACAGCTAAAATTTTATGTTTATTAGGTCGTATGCCATCAGCGGAAATCTCATACCCCAAATAGTTCAGAGAATTATCAAAGAAATAACACTTGGATAATTTTAGAGTAAGCCCATTTAACCGTAACAACTTTAACATATCATTAAGTTTTTTAAACCCTTCCTCTAAAGTAATTGACGGCACAAGAATATCGTCCAAATAAGCTAAAGCTGTATCATGTCGCTTATCACCAAGCATGGAATTCATGAAACGTTGGAAGACAGCTGGGGCATTTGCAAGTCCAAAGGGCATCCTTTTAAATTATAGTGCCCGTCGGGCGTTACAAATGCTGTCAATAAGCAACTTTCTTTTGCCATGGGTACCTAATAATACCCGGAGGCTAAATCTAGGGACGTGAAAAACTTATTACCACTTAGATTCGTTAGTTGATCGTCAATAATTGGCAAAGGGAAACAATCTTTTCTAGTTTTATTATTAAGGGCCCTATAATCAACGCATAAGCGTTGTTCGCCAGTTTTCTTTTTAACCATAAGAATAGGGCTCGCGTAATTGGAACTAGACTCTTGTATTTCTAATAATTCATTAACTATCTGACGGACTTGACTTCTCTCTGAAAATGATAGCCTGTATGGTCTATAAACAACAGGTCTATCATCTAATAAATCTATCTTCATTTCAGTAGAGTTAATACAGCCTATTTCGCTGAGATTAAATGCAAAACAGTCGCGGTGTTTGAGTAAAAGAGTGTGAAGCTTAGATAAATTTTTCTCATCAACACCGGGACCGACTTTAATATCTGAAATCAACAAAGGCTCTAATTTTGAGTCGTCTTTGGTTATGTTATTAGTCTGACTAACTTTCTTTTCGACAAAGGGAAACGCTCTAGCTATATGAAATTTTAGGGGTAGTTTCAGTAATTGATTACATAAATTGGTTACTGCTAAAAAACATTTACCACTATTGACTTTGTAAGCACCTTGCTGTACTTGAAATTCTCTCCTAGGCTCTTTACTACAGTAGCCCTCAACATAAATATGGGGATATTTATGTTGAGGGCTACTATTATATGTCGGGTCAGATGTCACAACTTCAACTAAACCTGACTTTATAATTCTATTTTCATCAACTAATATTAATTTTAAGCAATTTATAGACTGATAATTATCATCAACTTCGGTACTTTGGTAAAATAATAATAGAATCTTTGAATACAGTTACACAAGGAAGCTCAGTGACATTTTGACCAATCAACATGGGTGATTGCAGGAATTCATCATTTACAACTAGGATTTCTATTCTAGCCTCCACTTCGTCTAACTTTAATTGAACATTACTCTTAAATATAGGAAAAACTTTAGAATTACCAAATCCTTTGATCACAGGTAAATTTGTAAAATCTTTAACTAGACTAAGATTTTTAGCATCAGATTCACGTATAAGACTACACTCACTTCCAAAATCTATAAAAGCTACTAATTTCATATTGTTAACTTTTACGTTTTTATAAAATTTATCACCGCCTTTGTTTGAGGTTAAAATAGTTAAAGTGTTTCGGTCTTGATTATTATCAGTCTGTTTGGATTCAATTCGTGGGGTCAACGGTTCAAGTTTGCAGTTTTCGTTATTATGACCTACTCTATGACACTTTAAGCATTTCACAAGGGGTTTGGGGCACCTAAAATAAGGGTGTCCCTTTGAGCGGCAATTGAAACAAGTGAGAGACATGTTATCATTTGAAGTTGACGCAACGCTACTCATTCGATTTGTTGTGATGTTGTCGTTACGTTTCCTACTTACGAATGCACCGTTGTCTAAAACAGGACGTTGAGAACTGAGAAAATTCAATAAGTCTTCCGGTTCATCACACGTTAGAGCTTGGGCACTATTTCTAATAGACTTATCTAAAATACCATGAATCACACAATCTACGGCCTTTTTACCGCTAATTTCACATCTATTTAATAAAGTTAGATCATCATAGAAATATTCGCGTAAATTCTCGTTATTTCTAGTGGTTCGGGCTAGCATTTCTTCAAGAAGTCGACCATAGTTTTGCTCATTCGGAAACGCCCTTTTTAGTTTCGTTTGCCAATCTTGCCAACTAAACACAACACTTGGAAGAGCTTCAAACCATCTCTTTGCCAGGCCAGAAAGTTTTTGTAGAGCAAAATGCACAGTCTGCTTCTCATCCCATTCGTATATTACAGTACATTCATTAACTTTCCTAATCCAGCTATCTATACTTTGAGATTTACTAGCTGGATCAAATTCCGGTATAACATTGTTATAATGATTGTTATTAAGATTTTGTGGCTTGTTTTTATTCTCTTGTAAGGAATTAAATAAATCCAGTACCTCTTTTGTGGACCAGCTGTCAGCTTCCCTTCGTCTGACCGTCTTTCGTCGTCGCGAAGTATTATTCGACGAGTCGCTACTGGAAGAGGACAGGCTGCATGATCGTCTGCGTCTCCTTTTTGATTTTTTCTTAGACCGCTTTGTCTTATCGGTCTTTCTTCCAGGAAAACGCTGTCTCTGATGACCTTTCGACCTTGGAGGTTCATCCTCAGGAGTTATTGCTTCGTCAGAGTTCATATCCTCAAAATAAAGATAAAATATTAGTTTCATGTCATTATAATTAATTGAAATATAACAGGATTAACTTAAATGATGAAAAATGATACAAAAAAACTTATTAACTTATTGGAAATACTTGGCATCAAAATAAATTAGAAACATTGGCTAAATAGGTACACATGACTTCTAATAACAAGCACACTTGGCTTATTACACCAAATCGTTCTATATTATCCTAATAAGCTGGAGCACACTTGGCTCGGTAGGTACACATGACCTTTAATAACAAGCACACTTGGCTATTACACCAAATCATTCTATATTACCCTATTAAGCTGGAGCACACTTGGCTCGGTAGGTACACATGACCTCTAATAGAAAGCACACTTGGCTTATTACACCAAATCATTCTATATTATCCTATTAAGCTGGAGCACACTTGGCTCGGTAGGTACAAATGACCTCTAATAACAAGCACACTTAGCTTATTACACCAAATCATTCTATATTATCCTAATAAGCTGGAATACACTTGGTTCTGTAGGTACACATGACCTCTAATAAAAGCACACTTGGCTTGCTATTTATAGCTAGTAACTTTACCAAAAGCTTTTACCAGAGCACACTTGGCTCGGTAGATCAATTTAATCAATACTCAAAATCTTATTTTAAAAGTAAAAAAAAAATCATAATGTAAAATACTTAGGATTCATGTTTCAAAATTAATTTACACATTTTGTACATACCTTAACTTGGGTTCTTATCCCACTTCTGATTTGTGATAAAATCAAACTCTCCAGTAGTACATTAATTTTTATTTGCACTTCTTAAATTCACTCACTACACTTTTATTTTAAACAGTCTTATATTATAATACAATTCAGTACAATTATTCTAGATAGACATCTAGTCCTTACTGCTGTTCTAAGAAGAATGCCCCTTCCAAAATGAAGATCAATGATTTATAGATCATAAACCGGAAACACGATAGTTTAATAATTAGGAAAACGCGTTTCCGGCCTATGACAGACCGGAAACAAGACAATCAAAGACAATCCTCAGATATGTTATAAATTGGAATTCTTCTTAGTCGATTAATTTAGAATGAATACATTGAACAATAAAATAAAAATGTAAATGTGAAATAGATTTGAGTTTCTAAATATAATTCATTAAAATAAATATTAAATTGTAAAATCACAACTTATTGTAAAATATGTTATTAAAAATTGCATAATATAATTTAAAATATTTCAAAATCATTAGTCATTACAGATTGTATTTAAATTATTTTTCGAACCTGCGGCAAAAATATACAGAGTGGTATGGTATGGTATGGTATATAATGGTATGGTATTATGCGTACATAATGTCATGTATACATATGTAATGGCTTTCTTTAAACGTCACGTCATTATCACGTGTCTTTAATTGTTACGGCTTAGACCTTGTCCAGAACCTCTATTACCACCTGTTCTGTTGAGTAGTTCTGTCTGCAGAACTAATGGGAATTTTTTTACCATTAGTTCTGTTCACAGAACAAATGGGAATTGAATTCCCAGTAGTTCTGTTCTGTTCTGTTCTGTTTCGAATATGTAAAATCCCAAGATCTGGATTTTAGTGACAGGTGCGTCTTGGATAAGTTTATGAAATATATGAGTTTCTGGATGAAACCTAGGCGCGTCAAGTCATGGACTGTCTTTGGTCGGCGCCATCGCACAACTAATGTTGTTGAGGGCTGGCATCGTGCCATTAACGACACGTTCAAAACCAGGCCAGCGACTGTTTATCAGTTCCTGAAAAACATAGAAGAAGATGCATCGTTTTTTTCTGTTAAAGCCATCCAAATGGCAAATTTCAAGAAAAAAGCCAAACGAAGGACAAATCTGCAGGTCGAAAACGACGCGATGATGAGAGTGTACCAAATGCAATTACTTAACGGTGACATTGGGATACCTTTGTTTTTAGAGAAACTACGTTAATATTTTTTTAATCGTATATGATATGTTTGTTATAAGAGAAACTGCATTATTACATATTTGTGGAAGTACATTGTTTACGTTTGCTGGTCTTATCTATCGAGCGAACTACGGAACAGAACAGTTGGGAATATTTGAGATTGAAGCAGGGTGTAACGCATAGTCTTATAAATCACAGTACTAATGGTAAAAAAAAACCCATTAGTTCTGCCGACAGAACTACTCAACAGAACAGGGAATAGAGGGTCCAGAAAGGCGAATTACGCGCGTAGAGTTTCAAGACAAAATGTCTGGCGGCCTACATATTGTGATACGCGCGTTAGTAAAAAAATACGCGCGTAGCTTCTGGACGCAATGTTTTGGGGCCTAGTACCTCGACACGCGAGTTGGCCTTACGTGCGTATGATTACCTACGCGCTTTCTGGACATAGACTTGTGTTTCTGTAGCTTAAGCGATAGATACAGACCCATTTTTTTAATTCTCTCCGATCCACTGCAGTACTACAACATAGTGTAACTGTGGTGGAGATGCGAGCATTTTTAGAGTTCCGTAGCCAAGGGTCAAAACGAGACCAGCTATTACTGAGACTTAGCTGTCTGTCACCGGGCTGTGAGATACCTACAGCTTTACCGTGATAGCTAAACAGTTGGAATTTTCACAAATGACGTATTTCTGTTGCCGCTGTAACTACAAACTAGTGTAACTCGCACTTGGTAAAATGGCTTTACTCACGTAGGTGCGCCGCGTGCGGGCCCTGCTCGGAGCAGGCGCGGCGGCCGCGGGCGCTCAGCAGCACCTCTCGGCGCGGCCGCTCGGGCACCTCGTCCGCCTCCAGCACGCCGCCGCCCTCCTCCCGCCCCTCCTCCACCACGCACGCTGACATCAGCGCCAACTGTAGCGACTCGTGTCACTGACCTTACTTGTAGACACGACTATGGTAGTGCTAAGTATCACTTAGCAGTCCGTACTACTACCACTATACGCGTCACTAGTATCAATCACAGTCCCTAGTTCCTACTGATGTACCACTGTATCCACTATCTTCATCACTACACTGCTGTGCGGTCTTAAACCACTCTACACTAATCCTAGAGACACCAAAACACTGTCATATGTCACTTAAATCCATAACAATCCATAGAATCCATACGGTTTACACCTGTAACAAGAAATAAAAGAGATTAGATGATACAGTACATTTATCAATTTACTCATTATTTAATTTTCAATTTATCCTCATTTACTTTTATACTTATTATAATTTACAACGTACAGACTACAGAGCTCTTCACATGACAATGCGAATCCGAGCGCATCGCTATGCATTGTGGATTGTCTCGTACTCGTATTAAATATTACATTCAAAATTCAAGAAGTAGAGAGCTATATTTTAATCAGGCATATAAAATTCGAAAACGAAACAAACCCAAATCCTTAGTCTTAAAATTAAGTTTTTATCACTCAAATCTCAGATTAAAAATAAATAAATAAACCTTTATTGATTCCATGCAAAAATACATTAGATATTATTATTTTCATTTAAGAATATTTCAATTACATAATATATAATTTAATTGAATATTTATCAAATGAGTACATTAATTGCAAATAATAATTAAGTAATAAAAACAATAAAATATATTAGTAACTTTAAAAATTACAGGTTTTTATTGAGGTTGAAAAGATACAATATTCGTTAATAGTTCATTATTATCATTACCATATATATTTTAATTATTTTTATTTTTTAATTATTACACCAGATCTCTCTATCTCTGGCGATAATTGGCCAATCTCGTGCTGATGTTGCTGTTATTTCATCCGCCCATCTGGCGTGCATCTCTTTACTTGTGGGCCAGCCTACTCTATCAACTTCCGAGTCCATCTGTTATCCTCGTACCTCGCTACGTGTCCCACCCACTTCCATTTTCTGTGTAGCGAGTTAGAGCATCGATAACTTTGGTCTTTTTTCGGATATCCGTGTTTCTAACCTTGTTTTGAGTTTTAGACCCATCATGTTCCTCTCCATTCGCCTTTGAGTTGTCTGGATTTTATTTCTTGTTTTATTGTCAAATATCCATTTGACATCAAAAAAAATATATATTTGACAAATGTCAGATTAGTGCTTATTTAATCTGAGACTCAAATCATCATACACTTTTTAAGCTGTTATAAAATCATAATTTATCTTATACTTTTAACGAGACAAACTTGTATATATATATAATCGTAATCTCGGCAACGGCTACAAGTATTTACATGAAATTTAGTATATAGGGGATCTTGCAGGAGAAAAATCGGTCCAGCTAGGTTTTATCCCTAGGGAACTGCGTATTATTAAGTTATAGGTATATTATGTTTTTTCTTTTGTCGTGCAACAATACATCAATAATTTCGACTCTGTAATGTCAGTCCGATTGGCAGTTTTGTTAATTTTTGCGTTGTTCGGAAATTCTGAATGTGGTGGGGGTTCAAACACCGGTACAATGTTTTTGTGATTTTTTTTTCCGAGCAAAGCTCAGTTACCCAGGTATTAATAATTAGTCCCACGAAAATTACTCATTACGACAAGTTTTCATTATTTTATTTCCATTTCATTTTATTTTTATTTTGCCCCCGTTTTAAATAAAATTTTCAGCAAGTTTGATTATAATTAACAAGTATTAAGGCTCCTACAGACGAGAGGTGTTTCAGTTAGAACTGACGTCAGTTCAGCCTGAACGGAAACGAGCACATACACGGAAAAATCGCCTGTTTGGTCTGGTTTGCCGCGAGCTACGGTCGTATAAATTTATTAATTGTAAACTCACTACGCTTGTACACGATACAAGCTCGCACGAGACAACTGAAACGATTTGTCATACATGGTCCGTTCAATATGGACCGATGTTACGGATGGCCGTTCAGTCCAGAATTAATGTTGCCAACTTAGTTATTTTACAAAGTTTTATTAAATTAAGTATTTATTCCCTCCTTAGTAGGAATTTACCTCTTAGTAGTATTTTAGTAAGAAATAGCCAGACAGTAATCATATGCAATATGGCTTAGGTTCGGCACAAAAATAAAACAAAAAAAATTACACCTTATTATAATAATACATCGTAGCATTCGTCTGTAATTTGTTTGAATCTACCCGTTTTATTTTATATAAGTAACGGAATATGCCTTAGTAGATTTTAATTTAACGGTAAAATTTATAATAAAATTCAATAAACAATAAGTTTAGCAAAAACAGAGTTGGCAACACTGGAACTAATCGCTTCAGTCCATCCGGACGACTGATGCGATCTCGAAATTGCACACAGACGATACGATTTTGCATCCGTTCAGGCCGAACTGAAAGTAAAGCGGACCGTATATGGGAGCCCTTAGATGGTGCCCGCGACTACGTGCGCGCAAAAGTTAGTCTTGTGAAAACCGTACATTTTTCCGCAAAATTAAGTAGCCTAAGTCCTTCTCCGTGGTATACTCTATATCTGTGCCAAATTTCATCAAAATCGATCCAGTAGTTTCGAAGCCTATTCAATTCAAACTAACTTTTTCTCTTAATAATATAAGTATAGATTGAGATGCAAAAACCTATGGTATCGAACTCTGCACCTCACTTTGAAGTTGGTCAAGCACAATGTTACCTTATATCTGGTGTAATTTGTTGTTTATGATGCAATTCCCGCCATCGGCCGTCATCTGCCCGGCAACGAGCAGATTCCCCGTTAACTTTAATTGGAAAACTAACTTCCCTGCATTTGCAAGCGCACCTCACTCCTTGCCGCGAGAGAATTATGTTCACTTCAATGGTTACCGGTTCTATACTTATCTGATTTGAAGAAAATGTTATAAGGTTTTGTAGGGCAAGAGGCAAGACGCACGGAGGGTGAGATGCACTTTATTTTACACTTTTTGTGTACGAAGAACATACTTTTTGTATATCACTTGCCTTCTTTGTCCATCGACCACCTTGCCCTAACTACCCAATTATATATTATTTACTCTGTGTCTGTAGTAAAAAAAAAGTGTTTTTGTAAAATAAATTTTTGTGTCTTTACTGTGTATAGAATTGTATAAAATTTAATAACAACAATTTTTATAAAAAATATAACCCGACTACGTAAATTATATAGCCTATGTTACCCATAGCCCGGGCTATAATTACGAATCTATTGACACCTCATCTTTTAAAATCGGACCGGTAGTTTAGGCGCTACGGTGGAACAAACATATACATAGATACGTACATACATAGACTGCCAAAATCATTACCCTTCCTTTAATCTTATACTTTAAATGAGACAATCTATATATACATAAAAGGCAAATCTGATTGACTGATGTATCAATGCACAGGCCAAACATTGATAGGCTAGAAAATTGAAATTTTGCCCACGTAATACTCATATGACGTAGGCATCCACTAAGGAAGGATTTTTCAAAATTCAACCCTTTCAAGGGGTAAAATAGGGGATATAAGTTTGTATGAAACTTTTTATTCCTTTGACATATTTGCATGAAATTTCGTATCAGTTGAGTACGGAAAAATAATGAGTTACGTATTCCAGCGTTTTCTAATTTTAGCACCTAGGTGGGTAAAATAGGCGATTAAAGATGAAAACGGTCACGCGGGCAAAGCCGCGGGCAATTAAAGCTAGTCTTGTATATATATAATCGTAATCTCGGAAACTACTGTATTTCCACGAAATTTAGTATGCAGGGAGTTTTGGGGGGGGGAGGAAAGGATCTCTCGGAAAACTGCATATTTTTAAGATATGTATATGTTCTTTCTTTAGTCGTGCAACATTATATCAAATATTCAACTCTAATATGTCAGTCCAATTGGCAGCTTGGTATATGTATGTGTCATTTTTGCGTTGTTCGGAAATTCGGAATGTGGTGGGTATGAACCCTGGTAAAATATTTATGTGATTTTTTTAAAGTTTTTTTTTAATCTACTAGAGCTGGAGCTATCTGAGAGCTCCGAGCTTTGCTCTAATAAATAATATATTATAATCCTACTACTATTATAAATTTGAAAGTTTGTGAGGATGGATGGATGTATAGATGGATGGACGTTTGTTCCTCTTTCACGCAAAAACTACTGAACGGATTTCGATATTATGGTAGTAGTTTAGGTTCTGGATTTAAACATAGGAAATTTTTTATCCCGAAAAAGTACAGTGATCCCGTGGGATGATATATTTACGCGGCCGAAGCCGCGGGAATAAGCGAGCAATAAAATATGTTAAATAAAAACTAACTTTGTATGCTGTAGCTATTTATTTATTCCAGTTCATAGTATAGACAGAACAACGTCTGTTAGGTTCAGCTAGTAACAATATATAAAATAGGAACATACTAGACTGTACGGTCGCCGATAGATACGGTATTGTTTTCGATCTTATTACTATTACCATAAGTTACAAATGTTTGCCCACGAGTCTACATACGAGAACCTCCTTAAATTAATTATTTTATTGGTGAATTTTGCACGAATAATAGTGAACATGAAAAATTCGTTCTCAGCGAGAATTTTGGTCTAGGTACTTACTATACGTATAATACTACGCCACAAAAAAGTAGTTTAACGAACCGAAAAAAATGGCTGCAGTTCGCGTGCCGGGGTCATTGACCCCGCCGCTGCTGGGAACCCTTGTGTTTGCCTCCAATTATCCACTCTCAGGGGAAACGGTTTTTCCGTCCATTGCAATAATTTTCCTATTTTATTATACGATGAAACATAAATTAGTTTATTTATTTTGTAATTATATTTTCATAACGCATTTTTTTGTTTCGCATTGCATTAACGGCAAATTCTAATTAATATTTGTAGTTATTGTTAGCAATATTAGTCATCGATTCATGAGATTAATGCGTAAATACACAGAAATATGCAATGTATTGATGTACGACCACATACATAACTAAAGGCCGAATACTGGAGAGATGGTTATAATAGGTCTTTACCTATGAAATTGCCGTTCTGAAGTACTGGCCATTTCAAATCAAAATAATTTTTGTTTGGCTAAGAATTCTAATTTCAAATCAATTTTATTTTAAAAATATGGAATTCTTTTTCCAAAAGTAGTCATTTGTTTATTGATGAGTGTTACATTTTCATCGCATTTCAATCTTTTTCGTCATCATGGATACGTTAAAAATTCGAGTAATTATGGAATATGAGTACCGTCATGGCAGCAACGCGGCACAAGCGGCACAAGCGGCACGCAACATCAACGACGTTTACGGAGCTAACACTACAAACCAACCCAGCACCTGTTATTGGTTTGCTCGCTTCCGTTCTGGAAATTTCGACCTGAAAAATGAACCTCGCGGTCGTCCGAAGACTTTGGTCAATAATGACGAATTAAATGCGATTGTGGAAGCTGATGATACACAATCTACGGCTGAATTAGCAGCAGCTTTCAACGTTAGCGTCAAAACGATAGTGGTCCATTTGCGTCAAATTCGCAAGGTAAAAAGCTTGACAAATGGGTGCCCCACGAACTCAATGATCGCCAGCGCGAAGTACGCATCGATCGGCATCGGCACGTCGCCTTGCACTGCTCAACAAGTGAAGGAATTTTGAACCGCATTGTTACCTGCGATGAAAAATGGATTCTGTTTGATAACCGCAAGCGCTCAGCAAGTTGGTTGGATCCTGGTTAAGGACCTAAACAATGTCCTAAACGAAAACGTACCCCTAGAAAAGTGATGGTCACTGTTTGGTGGTCTAGCGCCGGTGTGATTCATCACAGATTCTTACTAAAGGGGGTGAGTATTACTGCAGATGTGTACTGTGAAGAACTAGCACAATGATGGAGAAGCTGGCACATCTCCAACCAGCATTGGTCAATCGCTCGTCTCCGCTGCTCCTGCACGGCAACGCGCGACCTCATACTGCACAGCAGACGATCTCCAAGTTGCAAGAATTGGGGTTGGAAGCTCTCCGTCATGCGCCCTTGCGCCTACAGACTACTATTTTTTCCAGAATTTGGATAACTTCTTGGCGGAAAAAAAAATCGATACCCGAGTGGCATTACAAAATGCCTTTGAAGAATTTGTTGCCTCCCGTCCAGCTGATTTCTTTAAGAAGGGCATCAATAAACTGCCACTGCGTTGGCAAAGATGCATTGAATGCATGGGTGATTACTTCGATTAATACAAATAAAAAATACATGAAAATAAATCGATTAAATTTTTTCATACAAACGGCAATTTCATAGGTAAAGACCTAATATTAAGTGACGCTCAAGTCACATGCTGTCCTTGTCATTTCGGCTAGCAGAGACAGCGACTGCCTGTGAATAGGAGGGCACTTAATTTTGATTAGCGTTTCAGTATTTGGCCATATAAATAAGTAAAAGTTTCAGAAACAATTTTCGATAGTTCGATCCCGGATCGACTTGAATAGATTAATTCAACAACATTTAAAACTTTCCAGCGCTCACTGCTACATAATCAGGTATATACACACTAATACTAGCTGTATTATAATGTATCCAAAACGAATACTTTCATTATTTCAACAAGATTAGTATTTATGTAGGTAAAAACAAGGTACTTTGAGTTTTTGGCAAAAACCTTTTACCCTCTTTGAAATAATTGTAAAGGAACATGAAATAATCAACTATATAAACTACAAGAAATTACAGAATATTATAGAAAAAGACCTTGGGAACTGAAATTATCTTAAAAATCTTTTGAGTTCCATCTTTTTATTACTTTAGGTTTTCATAAACCAAAGTCAACCAATTTTGGGCGAAATTACTTTGATTTGCATTTTTATCCTAATCTACTTGGAAATGGTATTTTAATGCTCTTTTACTCCAGCTACAAAGCAACAATAGATTTAAAGGTCACAAACAGGAAATACACGCAAATGAGTAAGGTCTGGTATGATCCACCCCACCACACTCTCCGCGGGCTAAACTTGCGCTGTGTAATGTCGATAATAATGACTCTCCGCCCTCCGGCGCCTCTTCCAAGTAATTATATTATATTACCTAATGTTGCCCGCGATTCTGTGCGCGCTAAAGGAAATCCGCGATTATTTTTTTTAAACCGTACATTTTGCCGCGAAGGTTTAAACCAGTGGTCGTCACACTTCTTTGGTCAAGAGCCGCTTAGGACAATGTGACGTAATATATAAACGAAACGTTGATACTAAATCATATAAATATCACTCTTTCATATGTTAAACGCGAGCGAGCGGAGCGACCTAGCAAATTTTTGAAGTGAAAACTTCTTTAGCGGCGCTGTGTACTTTTTTTGGAATGGGTAAAAATTTCTAAACTCGCGTCAGGACACGTGACCTGATCGAAAATTCGTAAGACGGATGGAGCGAGGACAGGAGGCGCAGGGCGCTTGCGCGAATGTTCGTGTGTGTTAATGTTACAGCGTGCCACGCGAATCCATGGATGAGATTAATATTATTAATTTATTTTGTTTATTTTGTTATTTATTATTATTATGTAAAATAATTGTAATAGTTCTGAAGTGTTAAATTTTTAATGTAATATAAATTGTCATGTTTGTGTACGATAGCGCAATAAATGAATATTGTATTCCACCACATAAATAATAGTACTTTTATACTGATAATGAAAGCAATTCGTACAAAATTATTCTCTAACCATTCCAAAATATCAAAAATGCACAACGTTAATATTCAAGTTTTCACTTCTGCCGGCACTCCCGGAGTGCAAACCGTCGGTTTTTTTTCTAATTCACAGATTCAAATCTGATTCACCTTTTAATCCACGAAGATTGTGCTTTTCCTGGAAATGTCTAAACCAAAACATCCGTACTTAGCAATATTACGATCACTGGTTTGGTTTAAACGGTGAGAAATATAGAAAAATACTAAAGTTCACAATTAAATTTGGCGCATATTAACTGTTCCTACCTGTCAAACATTTGATGATCGTTCCGTCGGTATCGTAGGTAAACTCGAGTATCCAGTGTAACTTACTTGACTCTCCGTTGTAACTTACTTGACTGTTGTTGATATTTATAGGTGCCTTCAGTTTGTCTGTTTCAGAAAAATCGTCCGGCACCAGTAGGTTGTACCTAGGTGTAATTTTTGTTTTGGAATTGTAGGTAGGTAGGTAGGTGTAGTCATTTATTTATTCCAGTTCATAGTTAAGACAGAACAACCGCGTGTGTGAGATTTAAAAAATCACGTATATATTATGAAGCCTGCTTAATGCCTACAACTAAATATTACACATTTTCCTAAAGTATACATAACACTCCGTTGTGTATTTTACAAGAAAAATAATCAAAAAGATATAAAAGACGAGCCTATCACGTGGTTATTATCGCTGTAATAAAGGTCGTTCAGAATGTTATCCAAACACTTTAGTTAAGTGACTGAAAGTAATATACGACAGACGCGACGCGACTAATTGGATTAAAGATCATTCTTTCCTCGTTTTAAATCGAATTGGGTTCACACGATTTGATACGTTTACATAGAGAAATGAATTGAAAAATACCTTTTATGATACTTTTAAGAATTAATATTCAATCATAAGTTTACTATTTATGTAATTATAACCTTTATACCTATTTTATCACCGGCGTTTTAAAAACCTGACTACAATCTGACAAATTATTTTAGTTCTGTTTTCTATAAAGAATATGGTCAATTAAGATGATGTCGGTGTCATGTTTCAGCACTGAGCGATCTTTACAATCACAATCGTAAATATTTAGGCTCCAACTAGTAAACGAAAAAACGTGTCGTTTTATCGACGGGAATATAGGGGGGATCAAATTCTATAATTTGAATAGTTAATGTTTCATAGTAGGTACTATTCAATTTATGTGGCCATTTCAGACCTGCAGAGCTTTTAAATCCCATGTTGACTACTAATTTCTCATTCAACTGCACTTCTTTGGTTAATCACAGTTATCAGAATAATTTTACTTCCATAACAATCCTTACTAATATTATAAATGTGAAAGCTTGGATGTTTGTTACTCTTTCACGCAAAAACTACTGAACGGATTTCGATGAAATTCGGTATGGTAGTAGTTTAGACTCTGGATTAAAACATAGGCTACTTTTTATCCCGAAAAAGTAGTGTTCCCGAGGGATACTGTATTTACGCGGGCGGAGCCGCGGGAAACAACTAGTTTTATATAAATATTTCTAAAGAGATTTTTTCAACACAAAATTAACAATCACCACAATATTGGACATCAAGCGAATTAACAAACAAATATGCCGGCGCGGGGCATAATATGCCGTTCAACCGATCAGCGCGCAAGGTGCGTTCCTTCGCATGCCATTTTACAACTAGACGGATTCTTTTCGTTATATTATAATCTAACGAAACATAATATGTTCAATTGTAAGCCCGTAAGGACCCGGACATACTGGGTTCACAATCTTCCAAAATTTTACAATCTCGCTAGTTATATTATAAATTAGTATTTTACTATTTATTTACAAATTTACGGTGTCATATATAACTTAGCTGTACCCAACAGGCGTTGTTCTGCCTTAACTTTGAACTGGAATAAATTACTACCCACTACTACACTTACTATCTATGTACCCCTACAACCTAGGTTTAGGTTGTTAGTGTAGGCAGTAGGTGTTGTGTATGTGTAGAAACTGTAGGTGTATGTAGGAGGTAGGTATTTATTTATTTATTCCAGTTCATAGTAAGACAGAACAATGTCTGTTGGGTAATACATTACAGAGATGTGCGAGTCCATACGAAGAGCAGGTGATTAATACCCAAGACACGGTGTCGGAGGTGCTGCGAGCTTCATTTATACACTGTCGCATTGAAATCACTCCGCACTTTTTAATGTATTGAGAAATGCTACTACGTAAAAGGATAGAACAAATTATATTGAACACTAGAAAGTATTGTTATATTCCCTTTATGGGTCACTTAAGTAATCGAAAACGTGCTATCAGGGATTCTAATTCATAAGCAGGTGACTGTTGTCATATTATTTTGTTCGTATTATGTTACTAAGTGCGGATTTTTCAATCGTCAGATAACTCTTAACTGAGGAATAAATATGTGACTTTGACAGATTTGTATGAAAAATCTGTCAAAGTCACATATAGTTATTCCTCAGGTAAGAGTTATCTGACGATTGTAAAATCAGCCCTAAATGATACAAAACTGACATGTCATTGACTGCATTCCGTCATTACAATACAAATAAATTATGAGAACCTGAACCTGATTATGAATTAGATTCTCCAACAAAGATGCTTAAAAGACCTAGTTCCCGTTACTATCATGCAGACGGTAAGCGAGCTGATAATGATGAATTAGGTATAGCTAAGAACATTCTCGGTCGAGTTAGCTTTCAAACAAAAAGAACTAGTTCTAATTCGGTTAAAGAACCGGTAATAGATTTTTGTCGAATTTCACCCAAAGGGCGACAATTTGTGTGTATAAATGGATTTATTAACTAGTGTATGTATAATATTACGTAGTCCCAATTTCACCAACGCCTGTTAAATATTAAAAAGTTTGTCTAAATATTATGCCTTCTCTTTTATAGCGTGTTTTGTTTCTGACGCTCGATATAAAGTAAGCAGCGAAAAAAACTTCCGAATAAGCTACCCGACACTTATTACATAAAAGATTTAAGATTGTGAAACGGGACCTAAGTCTACTTTGCTATTAAACGCCAGTTACAAGCGACTAGTACATTGTCTACAATGGGCGTTTTCATGTAAGCGACAAATGGAATGCCGTCACATTTACAGAGAACTTGCCGGCCATCAGCCGACAAGTGCCGAGTGTTTTTTCACATTTGAGTGTTTGATCACATATACATTCTGCTATGTCAACTCGCAAATGATTAAGCTGTAAACAGTTTCATATACTATTTTTCCAAAAGTTAGAATAGTATACTAAAAATCAAAATGTTCAAAGATATTGCGGATTGTTTGAAGCACTTTTGTGAGTCTCGTGAAATCGTCCCGTATAAAAGTCGTACTGGGAAGTGACGTCAGACGCTAGTAAGCTACGAAATGTATGGCCATATGCACAAAATTTCTGATATCTCGTAATTTTGCACGTTTATGTCGATACATACCGTAGTAAATCTTTTTGTGTTTGATGTAAGTAAACTAATTATGTAGTTTTTATAATACAGTATTTAAAAAATATTTCAACTTTTTTTGTGACTCGCAAATGAATTTATTTACAAAACTACAAATAAAATCCTAAGTCTTTTTACTTTATCAAGTTGTAATATCTAACTATTTCTTAATTAATTTAAAAAAAAAAACAAAATTTTTAGACGCAGGAAAATATCCAATTTTATCGAAATCCGTTCAGTAGTTTTTGCGTGAAAGAGAAACAAACATCCATCCATCCATCCTCACAAACTTTCACATTTATAGTAGGATTCTAGGCTTTAGATGAGGCAAAAGAAAATTGTAACGCTTTTGTTGCGTACCTACAGTTTTAAGGGCTAGATTTTTTTTCATAATATTTTTAAATGCTTCGTCAAATCACTATGAAACAATTACTAATCTTTCGCGAGTGAGTATCTCCTAATCTATTTTTAATATCCCCCGACAAATTCTGGTGCCATTAAAAAGAGGGGAACCGTACGCGGCGCTCTACATTTTAATCACGGATTACGATCCGTGATTAAATTGTAGAGCGCCTGACCTTACTCGTAGCAGGCGATATTTAAGATCATTCAAGTTAGATGTTTAGGCAAATGTACAATAATATTATAGTAGCACAAAGTAAATAATATGCGTACAGAGGAACAGGTTTTATGACAGCTTCTAGGATACGATACTACGATAGGAGATTTGTGGTCACGCATACATTTTTTTTATTATTTATTGTTAACCAAAAAGATACAATTTACATAGAATGCAGCGACAAAAAACCATGTTAGGTTTATCTTGTTGCCGGTTCACGCTCGTTACAAAATAAGTACATACAATATACATAAGTATAAAATTAAATCAACAGACACCTACCAGCCGAGCGCGCAGTGGGTACGACGTCGGGCGCGCATGCTATACGTCTCGACAGTCTCAATACTCGAGACATACTATGATATGCTTCGCTTGCGCAGCCGACAGTCCTATGCACCACTCGCCCGTATTTTAACTATACAGAATGCTACGCTATAGTTTTATCTGAGAAATAATTCATCAGTACAGTTTTTATATTGAGAGGTGTTATTTTGTCTCGTACTTCAAGTGGTAAAGTGTTAATATAATTCCTAAAATTATATAATTTGAAGTACGTGTGCCATAAAAGTAAGAATGCTTTGGTATTCATATTTTCTTAGGTACTAGAAACAACTGTAACTGTACTGTACAATACTGTAACTTGTAACTTCTTGTTACAATTGATGGTACTTTTTCGTATTTTGTGTTATATTTGAAGAATTGATCGCATAAAAGAACGTAATTACGTTTATGATACACCGGCAAAACCTTACAATACTGAAACAATCCTAAATGGTCATTTTTAAATTTCTCTTTTATTTCCCCGGCACTATCATTTTAAGAAGCCTATACTGCAACATAAAAATTTGATCTAAGTATGTCTGAAATGTACGACCGTAGCTACTCAATCCATAGCAAACTATACTTTCTGCTAATGGCTTGTATAGTGAAAGTAGCACGCAAAAAGGTATACTATCTTTAATCAGAACAAAACTTGCTAAAATCGCACGTAATTTTTCACAGACCTTATCAATTTGTTTGGACCAATTTAACCTATTATCAATGATGAGCCCTAAGTAGGTTTGTTCATTGACTAGTTGTAGTTGTTTACAGTCTTTTGTACAGTAGTTAGTATGAAGACAAATATGACTGTAACTGATTTTACCAAACCTTATTTGTACACAGGATTATGGAAATATCCTTATAACAATATCTATGGACGCTTCACACCATGACAGTCTAGTCCCGTTGTAAGTATCCGAAGAACTTGTGTTACGGGTACCAGACAACGGAAATATATTTAATACTTTTTATACTAATCTTATATTTAAGATTTTTATTATATTATACACATATTTAATAAACATCCATGACCCAGGAATACAAAAAAATTTTTTGTTCCATGGCGGGATTCGAACCCGCGACCTCCGGCTTGAGCGCCAATGCGCTAACCACTGAGCCACAGAGGTCGTCAAAACTGTGAGCAATTACTTTAATGTCGTCTGTACAATAGATGTGACTAGAGTAGATATGCAAAAGCGTGGTCTTTTCCACGTTTAATACCAACCCTGCATCGTGGGACCATTGAGATATCGCAGTAAAATCGGACTGCAGTCGTTTCTGGGCTTCTGATATGTCTTGGTCTGCGGAAATAAGGCAGGAGTCATCAGCGAATTGAAACATCTTACAGTGCTTTATTACGTTAATGAGGTCGTTCACGTAAGCTAGATAGTGCACGGGACCTATTACCGATCCCTGAGCAGTGCCTTCGGTGATTTCAACCTGGTCACTAAGTTCTTTTCCCACTTTGATGCGGTAGCTACGTTCATGAAGATAGTTGCGACACCAATCTAACAGGTTGCCCCTAAAGCCACTATTTTCTGGCTTTTCTATTAGGGTGTCGTGTCTAAGTGTGTCGAACGCCTTGCTGTAGTCAATAAAGACTATTAGAACATGTTTTTTATCGTTAAGATACTGATTTATATCGTCCGTGAAGCAAGATAATAGTAACGTTGTGCTCTTTTTTGGCTGAAATCTATACTGGGTAGTCGATAATATGCCATACAACTTGTAAAAGTCCTGTAATAGCTCGCATATGTATATTTCTACGATTTTATCTATAACCGTATGCTTGTAGTTGTGCAATCAAATCGCAAGCTTACTATGTAGCTGTTTAGCTGTTCCTCTTTAATCTATAGTGTTCTATTTGGCCCTTGGTAATCTACAGATTAACTTCCAGTACTAGCGAAGTATTACGTGGTATCACGTAGATTCCCTGAAATATAATGTTTATCGTAAACGTTTACATTAATTATTCGGACAACGAATACTACTCACAACCAATGAAACAAAATACAATACATAGTATGCAATTATGTAATTTTGGAACGAAGTTCCTTATGGCGCGTTGCGACCCCTTTCGCTAGACGCTAGACGAAAAAAAAATTAATACTAAAAGTTGTAACGACACTATTTGATATAGTTGTAAGCCGTGCGGCGTGCGCGTGTTTCTCTGTCTGTATCTCTCTCTCTCTTTCAATTATTACTAAAATTGAGCCTACTGATTAAGTTTATATAACATTATATTTGTTAATAATAAAGAAAAATATAACTAAAAAAAATATATATATTACAATTCCTTCACTAATTAATCGAAAGGAACTTCGTCCCATCCGAGTGTCCCTTGACACCTCTCAAGTTTTTTTTATACAACTAGGCACTACCCTGGATTTAAACCTACGTTCCAAGGCATGTGTCGTTTTTTTTGACGTGTTAACACCTTATAAATCGATGAACGCCGGCTGCACGCACGAAAAATTGTCACGTTCCGCCTGGTTATCACGTTCTGCCTGATTGTCATATATGAGGTCACGTTCCGCCTGAGCCTAGCGTGCAAGCGAGAGCACGGAACAAGCGATGGAGAGGCACGTCGGCCTAAGCATTCGGCTTGTGATGACGTTATTACATAAAATCAACGTCCGTAAGCCGACTTCACAGACAACCATTTTTAGCCGACTTCCAAAAAAGGAGGCGGTTATACGTTCGGCTGTATAAATAATAACGTTGAACATAAAAAATATATTTTTTTTTTATGTTCAACGATTACTCCGCCGTCAGTGGATCTAATTTCAAAATTCTTTTTTTTTTTTGCTATATAGGGAATAATCCCAATTTGGTCCTTTTGATACCAAGGTTACCTGATGATGGGATCCATGAGGAATCGAAGGAACTCTTCGAAATTAATATGGACAGATATTGTGATTTCTACTTTTTCTGCAGATACCCAAGCATATGCTAGCAAATAGTAAGATTTTGCACCAAGTCATACCCTGGATCAAAAAGTACTGAACAGATCTCTTGAGTCCATGTCCCCAAATCGCTTGTGACACGTCAACTGGAAAGTCCGTTTCTCACCGCTCCTTTTCGTCGCATATTTTTTGATAAACTTCACAATTTAAGTCATTCAGGGGCCGTATTATGGATCTTTTAAAAAACCATCTTGTTTCCAGGCAATTCAATATTGCCTATAGGCAATAAAAAACTAATTGCCTATAGGCAATTCAAGTGCCTAGTTCTTTTTAGTATTACAACGACATTTCGTTTTGACTGGATTCATCCTGGTTGGGTTGTCGCTGACTGTATAAACGAGCATGAAGGTGACATACAGAAACGTCAAATACGACGTAATTACAGTCCGTTTTTTTTTATAGCATGCCCTTAATAGCTTCAGAGTTAACGACGAACAGAAAACTTGTACTGTAAGATGGGGCTATTTGAAATAATGCGATATTTGGATTGTTTTGTGCATTTTTACTTTGGAAGTCGGTTTAATTTTTTATTTAAATTTATTTTATTCAAATTTTAAGTTATGGATTGTTGTTTGTTTCTCACGTAATCGGACATAATATTGTTATTATGTTGTAAAAGAATAAATCTTATTACAGAGATGTAATATTAAAACTGCGATAAATATATTTAGACAAAATGAATTAATCTTGTTAGAGCGGCGGCGTTGTACCCAAGTTTTCTGTAGTGACTGTAATTTCAGAATGTGTACTGAGGAAACATTTACAATCGAAAAAGGTTTAATTCTACATCACAACTTAACAATAAAGTCTGTGAGGAATCGATGTGAAAATTTGTTTTATTTGTATTGAATAGATTAGATTGGTTTTTGGTTAGGTTTTTGGTTGACTTGATGGAGGCTTTCAGCGAAAACAATAGTCGATCTTGTTATCAGAACAAAAACCGTTTGCCCGTACGTCAGTGACGCCGAAGTTCCGAATTTTTTTTTTAAAGATTACTTCCCTCTTTTCCTATCAGTTACAATGCCTGTTAATATGAATAATGAGCACATACTATATTCAAAGACATTAATTACTTTTTAAGCAAAAACTACCTTATAGATTTTGATCCAACTTCTCAAGTCTTATAGTCTAGTATTAAAATCAAACTCTCTTTTCCCCGCGGCTCCGCACACATGAATACAGAATCCCACAGGAACACTGTCCTTTCTTGCAGGTAAAAAGTAGCCTGTGTTAATCCAAAGCATAAACTACTACCATACTAAATTTTATCAAAACCCGTTCAGTAGTTTTTGCGTGAAAGAGTAACAAACATCCATCCATGCTCACAAACATTCCCGTTTATAATAGTAGACATTTATAATCGGTTTAGAAGCTTAATATGTTCGTCATTGTTGATTGCAGTTAGAATTTGAAAAAAAAAGGTTTTTCTTATGTGTTTTAATACTTTATTATAGTAATATTGATATTTAATGCAAAAAAAATGTTTTTTTTTTTTTAATTAATTATAAACAATTGAAAATTAAAAAAACTGATTATGATTATGAGCGCCACGATCAGTCACCATAGTTGTGACGTCATAATGTTAAAGCTTTATAATATATTGAAAAGTCAAGAAAACGTAAAGTTCAATTCGAAATCAGTATTTATTTACTCTT
This sequence comes from Phengaris arion, assembly GCA_963565745.1. Classification (NCBI taxonomy): domain Eukaryota; kingdom Metazoa; phylum Arthropoda; class Insecta; order Lepidoptera; family Lycaenidae; genus Phengaris; species Phengaris arion. The sequence continues at coordinate 7,767,139 of OY751439.1, read as the reverse complement.
TGAATTCGGTTGATAATATGTAGGTAATAATGCAAAACCAAGTTAATTTACGTGCTTAGGTCGGTGCTTTGGGGTTTGCTGAATTTTATATTATGTATTTACACCCAAACATAAAATTTTGTAGATGTGTAATGTGTAACCAGCTTAATTTCATTACACTCTTAAAAGCATGTTTACGAATATCTGTTTAATATAATAAAAATACATTTTACTTATTACCCGTACTACCCTTCCTAACAAAAATATTTACACAACAGGTAACTTATACAACGTTGCTTTCTTGGTCTGATTAACGTGTTTAGCGACGCTAACGTAAATCCTACTACTATTATAAATGTGAAATGATGTGAGAACGGACGGACGGATGGATGGATGGATGTTTGTTACTCTTTCACGCAAAAACTACTAAACCAATTTCGATGAAATTTAGTATGGTAGTAGTTTAGGGTCTGGATCAAAACATACGCTACGTTTTATCCTGAAAAAGTACAATCTTCCCGTCAAAATCTAGTAAATTCATACTTTAAAGCTACGTGGTTTACTTTCGAGCTAAGACCCTAACATGAACAGGTTACCCCCAGTCAATTTAATAAGAGACTAAACATTTTATCCCTCGATTAACACTGTGGTCTCACATAAGTCAACATTTATGAGCTCAACTAAATTGAAACACATAAATACATAATATCAACATCTTACTACACCTTTTTTAACCAACTTAAAAAAAGGAGGAGGTGCTCTAGTCAACGATAGTTGACTGTTTGTTTTTGATGACCACGCATAATTTATTAACGCATTTAAAGAGTAATTCAATTTTAATAATTATTTTTTATTGTAATGGGTTACCTTGCTTCTATGTTGGTTCCATTGTCTACAAAACATGTTAGATCTGGTGATAGAATCCATGAGGAATCGAGGAAACTCGTCAAAATTTATGGGGACACGTAAAATGATTTCGACTTATCCCTGGATCCAAAAGCACTGAACTCCTCTTTCTTCAAAAATATACTTTTGGACGTTTGGAAATTCCGGCATTGATTAAAGAACTGCAATCATATGCCACTATGTCATTTATAATAAGTATCATCATCATAGCCACCATATACAATCATAATAATATGATGTCCACACGTGAACTTCTAAATATATTTTAAATGTTTGTTAAATAGGTTTCTGCGCATGTTTGTACTGGTGCCGACTTTAAACAATAATAATAACATTCAGTAGAGAAATAATTAAAAATTCGATTAATTGGAAAGGAGATTTTTTAATTTTTTATTTTAGTGCATTTTTAATTAATAACATATTTTTTTCTTCGTTGGTTTCATTTTTTTGTTTAAAAGTTATTACACTATATAGGTACTAATAAATGAAAGACTAGCGAAAAATTTTAAGCCCCCTTGCCAACAAATAGGTAAGCGTTTATCATACTAAATTATTGAAAATACGCTTACGCGTAGTTTCCGCTGCGCCGCGCCGCGCCGTACGCGCCGAACAAGAAGGGTATTTCGCCCGCATGTCACAATTAACTACTAGAGTCCGTCCTGCGGTCGAAATTCGCCCGTAATAATTCATATAATTTTTAAGTCTGAACCATATCATTCAGGAACAATGTGTATAATTCAGAAACTAATACGTTTCTTTCCTAACAATTATTATAAAAAACACATAATACCCTGCTTAATTCATTTTCTATACTTCCTTACTCTATTTTGTGGTATTTATTCTGTCTCCACGTGTTTGCGCCAAGTGAGTTTACATCTTCTAACACAACAAAAGTACAGGTAAGTAGTCTTCTTTGAGCTATTTTGAAATACTTTTACAGATAATCTCCTAAGTCCGCAGTAATAAAATTTCTTAGGAATTATTCGGAACTATAACATACGAAAATCATTCCGGCAATGTCGCCTAAATTAATACCAGCCGCCCCAACCATTAAGAAAATTGATTCCCTTAGTCAACGCCATAATATATGGTCACTTGGTCACCTGTAAATGTAAGTCACACAGAACTTAGTAGTAACTATTGGAGAGACGACTGTATGTAAAATATTTAGTTTAATTTATATACTCAGAAATATTGATGTATGTTACTACATGATTAACGTAAAAAAATATAATATTTTATATCTAATTTAATAATTGTATACATCTAGAAAATACAAAAAAGGTTTCAACTGTTTTGCTTAATTATTTTTAAAAACCTACATCATTATTTTACTTACATCATAATATACAAAAACATTAATATTCATAGCAAGTATGAACTTAAACTCACATACGGAGATCTTTACAAATATGTTCCTTGCGCCTTATATTTCATACACCTTTACCTAATCGTGACGTCACAGATAGGTACGACTTTTGTTTGGAGCGTTTTCACAAGACTTGCGAAATTGTATAAACATATCGCTGTTACCTTTGAAAATATTGATTTTTGATATATTATATTTCTTCTGAGAACTTACTCGTATTTAAGAGTACCTACTATTCATTTATGCAATAAAAAAATGAGTCGTCTATCCTATTTTCACTCCAAAAACGCGTCCCCGCACGGGGGCACATTCAGCCTTTATTTCTGCCTATGTGCAGATTTTCTATACTAAAATAATATTATTATAAGTAGATAAAGTTTGTTTCTTTAAGAATTTGTAACGTTGTAGCCTGGAGCCTTAAGCTCAGTATGTACTGAACCGATTTTAAAAAAAAATTTACCACCTACACAGTAATTGCCCGCGGATTAGGTTCAGTATATTTCTTGACTAACAGTACGAGTTACTTCATCTGTGTTCATTTGCAGACACTGTTACTTTATTGAAGTCTGCTTGGGGTAAGTATTACTTACAACATTGTATCTAAACACTATCCTTTATGTCCAAGAGCATAAACTATGCCTGATACTGCATAGCACTTAGAATTAATTAAAATTTACTTTTATGGGAAATAAAGAGGGTGCACTGCACAGGGGTTTTTTACAGCTTTAGTCTTTAATAAATTACTTTGCTATAAGTTGATCTTATATACAAATGTAACCACCAGGAAAGTATTGCATGTTTCAGCAAATGTAACGTTTTACGACATTGGAGGTGTATTAAGGAAATTGGGCGCATCGCCGCCTATTAAACCTCCTGCGGGACACATAAAACTTTCACCATATTTCACAAAATTTTAAGACCAGTTAAAGCATTTTTATTTTACTACCTTGAGCAGAAGGTACGATGATTTATATACCTCGTAATGAGGACAGATTAAAAATAATATTCAGTGAAGCAGCCATTATTGAGTTTCCAAGTTTGAAAATATAATGCGTAACAGAATCACATCGTAAAAAACAGGCAAAATATAAACGAAGTATATCATATTACCCATGATGATAACTGAACGATTTAAAACTTTGGTTACTGAATTTGCAACAAATGCTTATGTATAAGTATACCTCACACGCCTATCATGTGCCTATGTACTTATGTATCAATGATCATAATATTATAATTAATAAAATATATGAGTAATGGTACCTATTAACGTTAAGTTAATACTTAGCTATTTACAAATTAAAATTGTAATAGCATTATTTATGCTTACATTAATTATGCTTACAAACATCAAAATATTCCCTACCGTGAACGGTGAAATATGATAAGCTAATTAAAAGATATTTTATGAAAATTTGACGTATCATCAGTATATTTTATCAATAAAATTTTATTGGAAAAATAGAAGACATTTTTTTTATATTTTTCACGTTGTATCAAATTAATTACAAAGTATATTTAAAAGCATTCATGGAACTTTGCAAGTAAACTCTTACAAGATAATATAAGGTAACTTACAGGCAATTCATTTTTCAATTATCTACCTAAAACTTACTTACCTTATAGTAATTAAATAGCAGTTTATAAAAGTAAGAGACGATTAGGCATCTGGTATTTCGGCTTGCTCTACCTAGAACTCTTATTTGGACTTTAGCTATTTGTAACTATAATCTTTATATACATGGTGTTTTTGCTCTCACCCTAAAAACTTTCAGGAGTAAATATACTCTTGAATATAAGTAACTTTTACTATTGGATCAACTTTCCTACTTGAAAAAAAAATCAGCTGTTTCATACAAAATGCTATCTATTCCGTAGCCCTTTTGTAGGGAACAGCTGAAAGTTTGGACACAATCCGAAGTAAACCATAAGAGCTCACACTGAGACGCGATTCGGCGCACACTTTTTAAGATAGCGTTTCAAAATTGACCTTTATTCACTACACAAAATATACATGTCTCATTGCAAGAGCGACGCGGGCGCCTCGCTGGACTGGCTGAAACGTGTGTTATTTTTTGTGAAGTACTGTATCAATGCTAGTAATAGTCTAATAAATAAAATGTTGTTAAATTAATAAATAAATAAAAATATGATTGTTATTATGGCTGATTTAGCTTAGCTCTATCACCGACGAAGGAATATGAATTATAAAATCAATATTGACATTACGCCGTATTGTGCAAAAAAATATTTCTCACACAGTAATATTTTGCAGCACGTTCCTGTTACAAAGATTAAGCGGATTTCTTTGTCATTCGATCACCAAAACATAACCCTTTCAATTCGAACCGCCATTTTTTAAATAATCGACTCTATACGATTTCCCGAGGCATAGCAGAATTACTGTGACCCGTACAATAGAGCCTTCATTGCCAGACACAATAATCTGCATGTAATGCGGCGAATTCAATAGAACTTGTTCCGCGAACTATTTACATTTTAAATGCTGTTGGTAGCTTTAGATTTCCATTCACCGTGCCACAATTCAGTACCTTAGGGTAGCGAAAACACAAGAAAAGAAAGCGAAAATAAATTAGATTTCCTAGCGAAATTAGCTAAATTACATTTTTTAAATGTATCATGTGATACAAGTATCCAATACATGTATACATATTATTATAGGCAACCTGCCAAGTGCCGTGTCATGCTTTTTGAAGATGGGTATAAAAATGTTGCAATTTCTTTTTTTAGAATTGGTCGTAACTTTTAGCAGGTGTGGCACTACACGTACATTTTCGAGATTAATATTCTCTCTGTTAAGTACAGAGCTGCTGTAGCCTCAACAAGGTACACTAATATAATATAAGTATTATCAGACCCCCGAGATTAATCGAGTACGGTTCTCAGATTTATGATGGTAAGTAATAATAATAAGAACTATTATTTTTTTACCGTGGGAGAGCCATGCTTCGGCACGAATGGGCCGGCTCGAACGGAGAAATATCACGCGCTCACAGAAAACCGGCGTGAAACAGCGCTTGCGCTGTGTTTCGCCGAGTGAGTGAGTTTACCGGAGGCCCAATCCCCTACATCCTAGAAATTCCGGACCTATACGACCTGCAAACCTTCAAGAAGAGAGTATATTCCCTCTTAAAAGGCCGGCAACGCACCTGCAGCTCTTCTGATGTTGCGAGTGTCCATGGGCGACGGTAGTTGCTTATCATCAGGTGACCCGTTTGCTCGTTTGCCCCCATATTTAATAAAATAAAAAAATAAAAAAACTTATCAGTAATAAGTGAGCACTAATTTACTTTTTTACGGTAAATTACCACTCACTTTTAGAACATCATGCACATATTGCTATATTTTTATTTAGAACAAGCAGTACCTACCTAATTTAATTAATTACGAAAGTATAATATTTTGTCATTTGATATTGCCGTATACTAGCTTATACTTTGATGAATAGTTAATAATAATCATGTTATACAGTTAAAAGTGCCTCATACTACAATCATAATAGTATAGGTAATATTAATGTTTCACTTATGTAATAAAGTCAGTCAGTCAGTCTGTTACGGGTTAAATTAAAATAAAAGAGAGATTTACCGTGGCAATATATATTTAAAGTAAAATAAGGGTCGTGGGCAGAAGGCCGTACGGTCGGGTCTAGCTTCTTGGCGTCTGTGGGTATCGAAGGGGTTTTAAACCACGTGGGAACTTTGCTGAGGAGGCCAGGTCCTTAGTCCAGGAGTCTAGCAAGTGGCGAGAGAGAGAGAGGTGGCTCCAACTTCTGGTAGCGTCTCTCTGTCACCGCTGCGTCCGATCGTCGTAGATAGTTCGTCCAAGAGGGGCGGTTCAGACAGATTTTAAAACCAAGTTTCAGTCCGGAATATGTAGCGGCACTCTGAACTCCAGACGTGGGAAAATAGCTAGGTATAAGTCCTTTTAATCGGTGCCTTGAACCCGATATGTAGGTCCCTGGAAAATTCATGAAAAACGTGTGGGTAGGAGTCCCGTCCCACAGCCAGTGTGATCTTAACCCCAAACGATCAAAATCACGGGCTGTGTGACCATCACAATATAACAAAAATATACAAGAATAATTACGGCATAGATACAAATATCCTAATATTTTAACAATGCAAGAATGTGAGATGAAACTACAAATGATACCACGTGGTATAGCCAATCAAATAATTGACAACCAATTTTACCAAGATGATAGTTTACATGAAATAATAATGCGTTTTAATACAAGCGTAATTTTCCAAATATTTACAACACAGATATACTAAATTACTCACCGTGAACACGGGGTTAAAATATAATTATTATACTTGTATCTAGAAAAACTTTAACAATAAAATTCGGCAGGAGAAAAAGGCCCTGTCATCTCGTGACAGCCCTTATATACTCCTACTGTCATTATGTTTTTTTCTTTAACTGACAACTAGTGGTAATGCATGGTCCAACTGCCACAATAAAGGAATATTGGAAATGAAGCTCCAGTTAGAAACGTTTGCCAATAGATGCCGTCGTCTAACACAAATTAGCTATTAAAGTTAGCAATAACAGCCAATAGATGACGCTAGGAGCGTCGTTATTAGCTATAATAATACGTTAACGAATATAGGTATGCTACAAGTCAATCAGTAATTTATAAATATTATTAATTTATATATTAAAATAAGAGTAAATTATTGTGTCATAAGCGCAGAGTAAAATATATGTACACTTATGTCTGTACAGCTTCCATAGAACGAACCAAATTTTAACACTTTGACGTCGGCACCCAATTTTTCCACACAATCGCGGACACACCGTACGCTTGTGGTAGTGCAATCAAATCGAAAGCTGACTATGTAGCTGTTTATCTGTTGCTCTTCCTTTAAGCTGTGTCTTAAATGACTTCATACTTGCAATATTATATTAGACGCGTGTACGTCGCACGACATACGATACGTAGATATCTCGCTCATCCATTTATTACATCAGATTAATTGCCATTCAGATACTATTATGTCCAATAATGATATTTATTAACTCTAAATAGCTCCCAAATCTATTCAGTCCATGGAATGAGATACATAATCTTGATCTGATATTAGTAAAACGGAAATTGACAAAATATTAGCATACAATTAGGTATAATAAGCCTTTTCTCTTTCACAAAACTTTAGTTTTTCACTAGGTGAGTACTTTACAAGGTACTTATTAATACTAGTACTATTTTGTGTATTGACGTGTGACGACTGTTTCAATGGCAATTTTTAAAGAGAAATATATTTTTCAACTTTTTTAAAAGCGATTATCTAAAATGTTCTACCATCGGGCGTTAGACGTACAACTGCTTTAATTAATAAAAATAAAATCAGACCTATATCGACGTATAATATTTTAATTAACTGCTGGGTCAATTCACACCTTTTTTGAACTTTACAATTTGGCGCCAAAATCCGCCATTATGTATTTAACTAGCTATCTAAGGACACTTGGTATTCTGAGACAAATGTAACGATTCCTTAATCGTCGAAATACATCCAGCCATGTGGAAGATACATGGGAATAAAGGAATTTACAAACATACATACATACATACAAGATACTCGCGAAAAACATAACCCAGTCGCGTAAAAATAGGGTTTCGTTTCTATTAATACGAGTAGTTCCACGCAAAGGAAGTTGCGGGCACCAGCTATTTCTGAATATCTTCTTATTCTTTTGGCATAGCTTTCCCTGTAATAGAAGTTGCCAACGTCAGAGTGATGCAGCAGATGTTCAGTGAAAAGCTGATGGCGTACAGTGCAGGGAATGGCTCATGCAATGACTTCATATAATAGTTACCTGTCGAATGAAGGAAAACTCGCGTGTGTCAATTTAAAAACTTTTTAATTAGTTAAAATTAACTGACACAATGTAATTTGCGATGTAAGCCTCAGCTACTGAAACGGTTTGTGAGAACCTCGAGCAAGGTTAAAAGCATAAGGCTGTATATCTTTGATTGGGTAAACTGGGTCGACGTATCGACCGGTATATTGTCTTCCCGAAATATTAAATGTATTTTCAGATGATAGTGTATTCCGGCTCTTTCATGACAGTGAAGTATTATCCGTTTTGTAGTTTTCTGTAATGCTTAGAAATTCGTGAACAATGAAAAATCACGCACCTATTTTCTGTTTCGTTGTATTTTTACCAGTGTATTGAAGCTATTTTCACAATATTTAGTAATACACAAGAGATTTCTAATCCTCTTTGACGTTGGATTTATCTCGGAATAAATAGGTAATATATGTAGTTGAAAGTTCGCCGAAATAAGGGACGGCAATCATAGTATCAAATTAAAGGACAAAGTTTGTGAAACCTTTCTCCCTGTTATGTATTCGTCCTCACAATGTTCTTAAAAGTTTGGATGGAATTTTGTGAAAACTATCATTACGTTAAAATTACGAGAACTAATTCAGTATCGTTGAAGTAAAAACTTTCAGTACAGTTTTACGTAAATTATGCAAACGGAAGTGTACCTATGCAATTTGGTATATTAAAGTTTATATGAAGGAATTTGTGCCGAAAGCTATTTTTTTTAAATAATGATTAGGAATACATAAAATTAATATAAGTAACAATCACACACACTACCTCAGATTATTTACACATTAACCGTGTTACACGTTAACGTTTGTCAATCTGTTGACTGAAAGCACTTTCGTTCACACTGAGTATTCATACTTCCTAGAGATTATCGTGACCTAATATTAGGTCCTTACATATGAAATTGGCATTTTATCGTACTGGCCATTTTGATCTCAAATATATCTTCTTTGGTTAGAAATTCCAATTTCAAAATTATACCGCTATTTACTCATGCATTTGTGTTTCTATAACCGTAATTCATTTGTATTTTCCTCTTTTGGTTTTTTCTTTGTGTCACTCTGTTTACAAAATGAAAATCTTGAAATAGCGTATTATTTTCGAGTACGAGTTCCACCGTGGCACCAGTGCTGCTGAAACGGCTCGAAGAATTAATGATGTGTATGGCGGCGGTGTCGGAAAAGCCCCGCTAAAAGTCGGCTACCAAATTAGAGGAGGAGGAGAATGTCTGAGACATCCACCGTAGTATCCAAGGGAAAAAATTCAACTCCGATGGGGCAGGCCAAAGCGCCTACAAAGATTTTTGAAGGCGCGTGAGATTATTGATTCGCTGGCCGAATGCTACTACTATATATATATATATATATATATCATATAACTAGTCAGGTGTGTTGTACCGAGCAGGCCGATAGGCATAGACATGGTACGCATATCACTGCACGCGTACAGAAAACAAGTATTGTATTATATAGGCAGTTTATTTTTATTTTATTAGTTTTTGTTGATTTCAATTTTGTTTAAGTAATAAGTTTTTAATGTATGTTTAATATTTGTGTTCGTTATTATATTTTTCGTTTCCATATGCAAGTTGTTAATTAAATGGGAAATTCATTGTTAAAGTTAGGCGTACATAGTTTTTACCTTGTGATACTTCTTGTAGTTTTGTGATGATTTTTTAAAATTTGAATATTCTTGCGATAATATTGCTGAAGGAGTAACAGATAATTAACTTTACAATGTATGAGGAGGACGCCACAGTATGTAAACAATCCTAGAGGGTTGTTCGAGTAATCATTTTTAATTTAAGGAGATACAATCAATTTAAGTAGCCTATATTGGATGTTATAAATGTGGTGTAGATAGGATTTATAAGTGCGTTCATAACTACTTAATCCATATGATACTATGCTTTCTGCTAGTGTTTTATAAATAGTAATATGTTACAAGGTATAGAATTTTGTATTATATAGAATTTTGTCAAAATAATTCTTAATTCGTAACAGATTTTATTAATATGGTTTTCCCAGTTAAATCTATGATCTATAACTAGACCTAGGTAGGTGTGTTCTTTGAAACTTGATTTATTTTTATAAATTTCTTAGGACATTGAGATTTAGGTGAGTGGAAACAATCATGACAGTGGGCTAACACCTCAATATCTTCTTCATGTTTATATCTGGATCTCACGTTGATCAATTTAGTTTTATCAGGGTTTCCTACTAAGCCTGAGTCGTGGGACCACTTACAGACAGCAGTAATCAGCTTGAATTTTATTTTTTGCGACTACAATATCATGGTCAGCTGCAACAAGGCAAGTGTCATCAGTGTTTGATGACATTTTTTAAACTGTTAACATATAGTAGAAAGTGCTTTGGTCCTATAACAGAACCTTGAGCAGTTCCCTCCGCAACTGGTACGTCGTCTGGGCCGTCACTAAGAGTATTATCAATATGTACTTGATAACTTCTATTTTTAAGGTAGTCTTTGCACCACTCTAAGATTATACCTCTTAATTCACTATCCTCTAATCTTTTGATCAAGTGGTCAAACGTTTTGTTGTAATCGTTAAAACTAATATTACATGTTGTTTCATATTTAAGTAAAAATTAATTTCATCGGTGAAATGAGACAGCAATAGTGTTGTACTTTTTTTCGATTGAAACTCGAATTGCTGAGTGCATAAGATTTCGTTTTTGGAGTACAATTCCTGTATTTTTCACAGATAAATTTTTTGACTATGTTGCCCAATATTGCAGATGGTGATTAGCCTATATTGAGCGTAATCTTGGGTACTTCCTCCTTTATGAATGGGTCGGACAATACCAGTTTTTAGCTCCGTCGGATAATGACCAGTATTAATACTAGCATAAATAAGTCTTAATTACATCGACTATGCAATATCCATGGCTCTAATACTATCAATTCCTGGGGGGTAGGGGTACTTAGGGGTTCATATTTCTAAGTATTTGGTGTATATCTTTGTTTGTTGCTTTTGGAAAATTCATTGACCTATCAGCAATTTCTCTGTAGTCTTTTTCATTAAGAAGATTTTGTGTACATTTTGGTATTATTGTTTTAACATTTAATTTAAATTGGTTAGCAAAGTTTTTAGCTAAGTTTTTTGTGTCACTTACACTGCTGAACGCTTTTTATATTATTTTATCTATACAATTATTTGTTTTTCCAGTAATGTTATTGATAATTTGCCATAGCTTTTTAGGATTCTTTTTATATTTAAATATTTCTGACTGTAGGAAAAGACTAGTTATATTAATGATTTTATTAGTCATATTTCTTATTCTATTATAACTTAGTCTTAATTCTTTATTCCCCGTATCTTTTATCCATTTGGCATATAATTGATTCCGTTTTTCAATAAGTTTCTCTGTTTTTATTTATCCATTTATTATTACGCTTTGAGTTCGAGACTTTTTGTAGATACCTAGTTTGAGTATAAGTCATTGAAAATTTTACTTATAATATTTTATATTCTATTAGGACAGTTCATGTTTTTTGTCCAGTCCCAATCAACGCAATTAGGCTATCGTATATTTTTTTTATTATCTAAGCGAGTAACCTATGTTGGGGCACCTGTATATGGCCGTCGCTTACTAGTGTCGCTACGGTTATGCTATGGTCGGCCAGTATGGAGCAAAGCGCGGCCGTGTAAACATCTTTCATGGGGGATCTAACAACGATGTGGTCAATAGAGCTTTTAGCTGTGTATCCATTAATAAAGTCTGTTCTCGTGTAGTCAGTGGTACCGCATGAAAGACCAAGCCCGCTCATTATGTTTAAGTATAACTTTTTTATTGGCTTATCAATTTTATTGTTTATATTTATATCACCTAGATAAATTAAATCCGATTTAGTGATATTTTGCCTAGATAATTTAGTTTTTTTTATTTCGATAATTTTTTAGCTCACGATATTAAACATTGGCGAGAGTAATCATGTCTTACTTTTACATGGATAAAACCCGGTCCAGATTCACGTTGCGGGAGGCGTTTGATAGAAACCATGTCTTCCTTAGAAGCTCCGAGTTTAAGCATTAAGCATTCTATGACCTTGGACGTGTCTATTTCTTTTGAGTCATGAATACCTTGAATCTCAACACAGTCACCAAGTAGTAGCTGCTCCAATTCCATGTTGCGTTGTTCCAGATATTTGGTTCTAAGATCTTGTTTTGATTTTCGAAGTAAGTAAACTTTTTCTCCATATCCTTTATTTTACTTGTTGGGCATCCAGAGTTACAAAAAAGTCGTCTACATTCTCACTACAGTAGCCGATCGATGTTGCAATAGATCTAATTTCTTGTGTTATAATGCTTTTCGCTTCCTTCTTAATGTCCTGGAGTAGCTGCCTCATATCTATACCATCTTCTGAGTCCTTTCCTTCGTCTTCTTCCTCACGACCAGCCAGTGTGACAAACGACTTTCTGCGCGATGAATTTATATTGCAGTCACGGCAAGACCATTCCAGGTTTTCGGTGGCTTTAAGTGACGTTAGTTTTTTTAACGATCAGTCCAGAACATTATGCACTATTTTCTGTCAATAGCGTAGATTCTTATATAGTCGATTTTTTATTTAAAGTTTTATCACATATTTTGCCATATTTATAAAATGTGGTTAGAGTATTATTAATGTTGCACGTATTGACTTAACGACGTATAGCTGAGAACATTTGTGTTACACCTCTAAAGCCTGAAGATAATGTACATTAAATCTCATTATATTTTTTGATAATTTTAATAGCTGATGTTCAAAATAAAAAGACAATTTAACGCGGACGTTTGTGAAGATTTTATCGCCGGAGAGTTATGTTTATGTTTGAAGTCGCAGGAGTCTGCTGTGGTGATACAGCTTTTAGTGGCTCGTACGAGTACAGACATTAATTTATACTACGTGGTTCGGTCGATACTTCCCCTTCCTACTAATTATACAGAAATGGCGTGACAACGTCTATAAGGCTTTCGACAAACAAGTATTAATTTTATCTGCCGGATAATTTTGAGAGTCGACGCCCAATCTGTTAAGCTAATAATATTTTGTTCGTGGATAAAATTGACTCGTGTTTACTTTATTATGCACACAGGAGTACAAAAAATACGAGTTTATAAATTCGCGTTTGTGTTGGGTTAGTTTGTTTTTTTACTCGCTGTTTAAAGAAGTGGCGATCACAAACCAAAATATAATAGATTGTATAATTTTCAGTCACATCAAATCCCGTAATTATTTTAATTCAAATCCATGAAGAAGTGAATATCATCAATAAATTGTTAATCATATTTTATACCTGCATGAAGTAGGCTCATGCAGATAAGCGACCTATGTCGTAGCAAACCGGGTGTAATTACGCTTTGTTCGCCGTGGGTACTTGTTCTATAGTAAAATCCCAATGTTCATTAGTATCTTATTTGTAACATTTTTTAGTTAACGGTGCGACACATAGTATACTATGTATACTATGTATTTAACTAAAAAATGTTCTATGTCTCTATATCATGTGTACTACTATAGTAGTACACATGACTATGGACATGAAAGTCTTTTAGTTTCTATATCTTACTACTATCAGACATGTGAAAGTTTGTGAGAATAGATAGATGGATGGATGGATGATGGATGTTTGTTACTCTTTTACGCAAAACCTACTGAACAGATTTCGACAAAATTTGGTATGGTAGTTTAAGCTCCAGATTAAAACAAATGCTACTTTTTATCCCAAAAAAGTGCAGTATTCCCGTGGATTACCCGATACTATTTCACGCGGGCGGAGCCGCGGGGAAAATCTAGTTATAATATATGAAAAAAAATAGTCCCCACTGACTGACTGATATATAGACTTACGCACAGCCGCAACCGCTAATGGTAGAAACGTGAAATTCCGACAATATTTTTATTTTACGCACTGGATGGAAAATCTCTAAATCTGCACTGATTTCGATGAAAATTGGGATGCATGCTCTTAAATACATTTAATTAGATACGTGTTTCAGGATTTAGTAGGATTTACCCTCTAATAAGGGTGTAAAATAAGGGGTTGAAAGATTGTATGGTAAAAAATATCTTCACCGATTTCCATGAAATTTAATATCTGATCTAATAACAAATCCTTGAGTATGTATTTCAAAGTTTTTTAAAATTCGTTCATTAAAGGGTGAAATGGAGATCCAAAGTTGGTATAGTGAAATATCAACAACCGGACGTATTGATTTGAATTATGAAACAAAGTTATTATGACATAGATATCCGTTATTTAAAAGGATTTTTTTAAATTTATCCGTCACTGGTGTGCAATGTCTACGCGGAAAAAATCGCGCGCAAAAGCTATACACAATATTATAAGAAACGATGTAGAGTTGTAGATGCGCGTAGTGCTGGATCAATGTCGGATTAATTATTTACAGTTCCTCACAATTAGCAACTTTCATTTTATAACTTCGCCGTAAAACTTATCCGTTCGAGTAACAATGTTCAATTATTACTTTACTTTTCAGTACTACCAGCCTCAACTGTTTCCAGGAAGCATTCATTCTTCAGAAATTCTTGCAAGTTACGGCCTTCGTTATAAATAACGAAGGTAAAAAGTTTAATATTAAATATTTACGTGAAATCTATATTATATACAATCCAGATTAATTAGGACAACAACAATGTAACGTAGTTACATTTCATCTGTTCATTCAGAGGCTTTAGCGCCATCTATCGGCGCACGTCCTTACTAAAACGGCGTTAATAATTGATTCATAGTTCGATTTTACTTTCGTCTTAAATCTTAGAAAAATAATAATTTAGTTTTTAATAATGAAAATACAGCAAATTTGTAATATTATATTACATAATATTGATTATTGATAAAATATCTTCTTATTTTGATTTCTGGATTTTGTATCTTTATGCTTTAGTTCATAGTTGTCAAAAGTTTTTAAAAAAAGGCGAAGTAGGGTATATATATGGCACTTCTTCGAATGACATTTCTTTTTTGAATAAAATTTTCTATACTCAAGATTTAGTCGTTATAATTATTATATTTTAACCCCGTGTTCCACGGTGAGTAATTTAGTATATCTGTGTTGTGAATGTTTAGAAAATCATGCTTGTATTAAAATGCACTATTCTTTCCTATAAACTATCATCTTGGTAAAATTAGTTGTCAATTGTTTGATTAGCCATACCACGTGCTATCATTTGTAGTTTCATCTCACATTCTTTCATTGTTAAAATATTAGGATATTTGTATCCATGCCTTAATTATTCTGTTTATCATCTTTTTAATATTGTAATGGCCACACAGCTCGTGATTTTTGATCGTTTGGGGTTAAAATTACACTGGCTGTGGGACCGTACTCCTACACACATGTGAATATTTCAGGAACTTGGTTTCGGGCACAAACTCCGCCAACTACAGCATTCGAGGTACCGATTAAAAAGGACTTATACCTAGCTGGAGTTCTGAGTACTGGTAGATATTGGACTGGGACCTTTTTGGACGATCTATCGACGTCGATCGGACGCAGCAGGATTGTTAAAAAAAATCGACTTTATGATCCTTTACATTACGTCAATTTCATATGTCATGACCTAATATATATGCAAATACATATGCAAATAACAATTTATAAAATATTTAAATATTATTATATTATTATTATATTTTATTTTATTTTCATCGCCAGAGAGGTACTATGAAAACCTTCCCGACTCGTCGTCACACCAGTTATCACACCAGTGTGACAAACAAGAAAATAAAAACTTGTTTATCACACTACTGATTTTTCCACACCATTTATTGCATTTATTTCCTAACTATTATATCCTAGTTGTACTACAGAAGAAGTTATACTACTAGTTAGTTAAATTAAAGGGAATTATGTATTAGCTTATATTTTCAACGTAATGTTTCAAGAAAATGTCCTAATGATATTTCACCATTTAAAAGTTTTAATTGTCAGGAAAATATAAAATTATCTTTATCAGTTTGGTCGAGCCTTCTTTTTTAAATATTAATTTCCTTTTGATTGAATAATTCTGTTAATAATTTGAGTATGGTTACGTAGTTTTTATTAATCTTTTTATTTAATTGGGAGTGCCAAATTTCACAAACGTTGTTAGTTCGGTGCCTTTGACCAACTACATTACAGTCGGCGATATGTTGTTCGTCATTCTGCAGCTGCAATGGACGAGGCTACCCAGCCGCCCACTCGCCACCAACACAAGCGGCTCGCCTGTGTACCTACCTCGCCACTTAACTGACCTGATCGCCGACAAGAAGCGCCTACGACGATGATGGCAGCTCACTCGATGCCCAGCAGAAAAGACGCAGCTCAACCGCCTCACCGCAGAGGTAAGATCTCATTTAGAACTCCTCAACGCGGAAAACTGGACCCGACGCATCCAGGAGGCGGGAGAGGACTGGCCCTCTTTGCACCGCTTTTGCCGCAGCCTTTCCA
This sequence comes from Phengaris arion, assembly GCA_963565745.1. Taxonomy (NCBI): domain Eukaryota; kingdom Metazoa; phylum Arthropoda; class Insecta; order Lepidoptera; family Lycaenidae; genus Phengaris; species Phengaris arion. Next base: position 7,750,561 of record OY751439.1, on the reverse strand, counting down.
GAGCCACTGCCCCCGTTTACCCCCTGCTCCACCCCGATGGTAATTTAAGGTACCGTGGAGCACAGAGGCACAGCAGAAATTCATGCTGAACACCTCGAACGCCAGTTTTCACCACTGCCAACGACCGCAACTGACCACGCCCGTACGTACGGTCTCCGAGGAGGTAAAGGTGTTCCTACTTTCTCCCTCATCCCCCCCACCTTCTCCTTCTCTCCGAGGGAGGTCCAGATAACCATATCGCGCCTCAAACCCAAGAAGGCCCCCGGAGCAGATGGCATTCCCAACTCTGCCCTTCGACACCTCCCTTTCAGGACGGTGGCTGCCCTTACCCGCTTGTACAATGGAATCGTAAGGACCGGCCACTTTCCCACTCCCTGGAAGTTGGGGATAATTACAACCATCCCCAAACCCAACAAAAACTTTAGAAGGGCAGAGGGCTACCGCCCCATAACCCTCCTCTCAACCCTCTCCAAAACCTTTGAACTCCTTCTCCTCAAGCACCTTGCCCCACACCTCCCTCCTCGCAAGGACCAATTCGGGTTTCGGTTGGAATTAAGTACCACTCTCCAGCTGGTAAAAGTCATTCCACCATCTCTCCGTTGCGGCGAACAAGAAGGAAGCTTCGGTCGCAGTCTTCCTCGACATGGAAAAGGCGTTCGACTGCGTTTGGCATGAAGGTCTGCTCTTCAAGCTCATCCGAGCCAACGTCCTACCCCCTCTGGTAAGGCTTGTGGCATCCTTTCTCTCCGGTCGCACCTTCAAGGTGCGTGTCGACGGTGTCTTCTCCGGAAAGCGCCCCATCACCGCAGGTATCCCCCAGGGCAGCGTGCTCTCTCCGGGGCTGAACAATTTTTAACCGCAGCGTTATACGCCGACGACACGGCGTATATAGCCAGTTCGCTGACTTCTGATCACGCCGCCTTGAAGCTTCAGAGAACGCTGGACCTTCTCCCTGACTGGCTGAGCAACTGGCGACTGTCTGTAAATGCAGGTAAGTCCCAAGCGCTCGCCGTCACCACTAGAAGGGGTTTCCCAGCTCCTCTGAAGATCGGAGACGCCGAAATTCCATGGGGGAGAACAGCGAAGTATCTGGGAGTCGTCATAGACCGCCGTCTCTCCATGGTAGCCCAGCGTAAGTCAGCCGTGGCAAAGGCCAAATCGGCTACTGCACAATTGCGCCCCGCCTTCTCATCTCCTCAGATCCCCCTCAACATGCGAACGGCCTTCTAGAAGACGTACATTAGGTCCCGCCTCACCTACGCAGCACCTGCGTGCCACCATCTGCCCAGCCCCCCTCCTCCCCCTGCACCGGTAGGAAATTAAAACCTACCGGTGCAACTTTCTAATAATCACCTGGGGCCTGTCGGCCTTGGTGCACCTTCCCCCCCCCCCCCGACACAAAAAGTCGGGGCCCAGAAGTTTACAATTCCCACCCTTTTCCCAGGTCGCTTGTTTCCACGGTCCGGTAAACGCGGCGCGTGAAGCAGTGGACCCACACACGTTTCTCGGCCTCCGGGTCGGGACCCCCACGCGTCGTTTGGAGCCGACCGCCGGTCCTGGTCGTGCCTGATTTTGGCAATCTACATTCTCATTTGTTTTTGATTTGCCCCCCCATGGGTTTCCCCCGCGTTCTGCCGCGGGGGTCTTCCCTAAAAACCTGACGAAATGCGTCCAGTACTCGTACTGGGCGCGTCATCCCCACCCCAAATAGAAGGGCAATGCCCTTGGTTTTGGCTCCCCGCCCAAGGCCCTTTTCAGGGGCCCGGCGTGAGAAGACGTCTTCTTCTGTTCGTCATTCAGCCATTGTCGGGCCATGTATGCGAACTATTTCATATTTTCTCCGCTCAATTCATTAGATTCTGTTTTTATGTACTCCCATCCGTTTTTAATATCTTCTAACGGAGTTAGCGGCAATGCAAAACATAATCCCACAATTCTTTTATGTATTTTACTTTTTAAACCAATTGATTTTGCTTTTCGCCATAAGCTTTGACAATAATGGTAGTAACACTTTTTTATCGTAATATATGGAAAATTGATTTTGCTTTTCGCCATGAGCTTTGACAATAATGGTAGTAACACTTTTTTATCGTAATATATGGAAAAAAATATCTTAAGGCATTTGCTACGGCAATCTCAAAATCAGCGTGAAATAGATTGGGATACCAGTCGGGAAATTTTGATTTCAGGATGTCGAACAATGCAGCGTATGTCGACTCTTTTTTATCACTCATAAGCACATGAATAAGCGGTATCACGGAAGTTGTTTTAAACGTGCTCCCTAATTCGTCAAGTATAGAAAGTAATTGTGGAAATGGCTCTAGACAACTCTTAAATGTCGCATCTACAAAATATTCTTTCACACTTTTGAATAATTCCTTTGCATCTTCAGAACAAAAAATTAATAGTCTGGTATTCTCATATTGATAGTCAGCAACGAGATATTTCTCAAATGTAACAGGTACTTGTACTTCCTCAATATGTTTGAAAACGGTCTTGCTGACTTTTAGTTTCTGTTTTCGTTCATTGTAAAGGCTGCACTTTACGCTATCAAATGGTGGTACTGTTTACCCTTTTTCTTTTAAAGATCTTATATGTTTCTCGTAGATTTTAGGCATTGGCTCCCGAGAAGTACCAGCCACTTCATGTATTTTGTGGATCGTAAATGCTATTTCATTATCGTTCTCATTTGGTTGACATGTATTTTTGTGCTCAACTGTTTTTAAAACTTTTTCTCCCTGTGAAGTAAAACGATGACTATGAATAAATGATACTTATACATTTTAAACCGGGTTTCTTACCGTGATATAAAAAAAACGGTTAAAAATGTATGACGTGAAAGTTTAAAAATATTTATGAATAAATGAGATAATAATTGCACTTAAAATTAAAAAAAACCCCCAACGCACGCACTTATTTGGCTGCTGTAGCGCCCTCTGGTGGTCTACCACCATAAAAAATGTCTAGATTCCATTTGCTGGTGTCGTCTGCGGTCGAGTTTCAAATCCCACAGACAGACAGACACACATAGCGGTTACAAATGTTGGTACTTATGCTTATTTACCGTTCGAAGCTTTCATATTGGCAAAATCACATACAAAGGTAGGTAGGTATATGGTACATACATTTATTGTGATAGATCCTGAGCACTTTATATTGTTACGGCGGTTACGACAAAACCATATCTGAGATAAATTTTTATATTCTTTTTGTTTATAGTATTGATGTCTCTTAAATAACAAAACTTGTCCACGTTTTCTATTAATTAAACAAAAATCCATGTTACAAAGCGATTGTAAACCAATGCACAATATGCAAAATGGTTGATGTTTAGATGTGCAATTATTTATATTGATTTAAATTATTATCACAAACATTGCGTTTCCTACCGGCCAGCACTAGATAAGGTTGTATTAATATCAATCACTGGATATCCACAAGGCCATAGATTGCACTAATTACTATGAAAAAGATGCTAGTGTGTACCATAGGTACAGCACTAACAATTATAGTATACATGGTGTGGAAAAATCAGTAGTGTGACAAACAAGTTTTTATTTTCTTGTTTGTTACACTGGTGTGATAACTGGTGTGACGACGAGTCGGGAAGGTTTGAAAACCTAAAGTTCCTTATTGTTATTGACATCAAACACTTATCAAAATTTATAAAACTTCAGTTTATAGTGTACTAGGGTTTGTCCGCGGCTCCACCCGCGTAACTAAAGAATCCCACGGGAACAATGTACTTTTTCGGTATACAAAATGTAGCCTATGTGTTAATACATATCAAATTTCATCAAAATCCGTTCAGTAGTTTTTGTGTGAAAGAGTAACAAACATCCATCGATCCATCCAACCATACATCTATCCTCACAAACTTTCACATTTATAATAGTAGTGTATTTATATAAAAAAAAATACCTCACTTTTAAACATAACTCTAGTTACGCACTATAAAAATAAATGGAATAAAATGTTTGATACATGTGCCGTTAGCAGGTACAAGAAAAAGATAAAAGACCACAAGATAAAATGAAACTTTATTCTGTCGTTACGAGTTATTTAACGGAGGGAAACAAAGGTGGATTTCCTTTTAAGAGGCTTTAATTGCAGGTGCTCGGACACACGTGCCGTGAGCCCGCGCTGTTTGCCCGCGCTCGACACAAATCATCTCATACAAAGAAATGTTTTTATAAAGGGCGATTTTTCACAATGTATGGATGTGGTTGTATCTACAAATTGTAGATAGATAGATAGATAGATAGATAAACTCTTTATTGCTCACATTAAATAATACAATCAGTTGACTAAAACTAAACTTATAATCTAAATGTGGGCAAGGGCGGCCTTATCGCTATAAGCGATCTCTTCCAGGCAACCCTGCAGTACAGGAGAGGTAAAATAGCTAAATAAGCAGGTTAATACGTAAGGTCAAGAATAACTTACAAAATAATATACAATTGTTCAAATAATAAATAGGTACTAAGAGTTAGATTAGCGAGTGACTTTGTTCAGAAGATAGTTATGCAGTTTAGATTTGAAGATAGCATGTGACTTTGACTCTCGAATGTCACGTGGTAGGTCATTCCACATGAGCGCAGCCTTCACAATGAAAGAACCACTAAAGTAACCAGACTTTGTAAATGGCACATGAAGTTTCCTACTATATCCAGAGCGTAGTGCACGGATTTGGTCAGTGCTCCGATAGTGAAAACACTCCTTCAGATAGGGGGGATTGTAATTGTTATTATATGCTGTACAAATTACAATGCTTGCCCCAAGTGTTATTTATTATGTAATTAACTACCATTGTTTTTCCCACTACGTGCCCTTCCAAGAGAAACAACCAATCGAGTCAACAGCTTCACCTTTTACAATATTTGACAAACCAATTTATACTAAAAATGCATTTTAAATATAGAACACATTATGTTAAACCTCTATGCGCTGAAACAGTTCAACATACCGGCCGCTAAGGACATCGTAATGACCTTAGTTGTGTCTAGTGTCCAAGTTAAAATAATTTTCTTAAAACTTTTTTTTCAAGCATCTTTGATATACATCTCTGTGCTCTACCCATCAGTTTTCATTCTTGTTCCTAAATAGGTAGTCACCATTTATATTGTGTTTTCTCTCAATAAAGGCTTTTTCTTTACACTTGTGTTTATGATCTCTCACATTTTCATTTCTTTTCTTTTTTTCCATGTACCTCAACAGCTTTACATATTTACATTTCAAGTCTCTCTCTCTAGAATAATATATTTTAAATGTGCATTTCCTATGTACATTTCGTGTATTTAATCCTTCTTGTATCATCATGGTATAATATTGTATTTTACTTTCATCTCCAGATGTGTTATGCATGCTGTCAGTAGAATAGCGTTTGTTTGCATCTCTGCTCATTTCCCCTCCTGGTAGAATCCTACCTAGTACTGTTTTCTGCTCTAAAGGTGTACTAAACGGCCCGTATATGACCCCGTATATGGCCCCGTATATGGCCCTCCCAAGAGAAACAATCGGCCGCCTCAAAAGATTTAATGAAACTGCACCTTTTACAATATTTGACAACCAATCCATACAAAATATGCACTTTAAATATAGAACACATTATGTTGCACCTCTAACCCCTTCCCCTTCAAGGGCCCGGCGTGAGAAGACGTAGTAGATTTGTACCTCTATGCGCTGAAACGGCGCAATAACTATAGTATATTATGTAATGATTTACTAATCTTTTATCATGATTTTCTTTTGAATACAACTTAAATCTATATAAATGTAGGTATGTAAGCACTGTAAAAATCGTGTTTCTTGTTAAGATACCTCCGAAATCTAAATACGTTATATAATTATTAAATATATAAATCACTATTGTGCAAACACTCTTTTAGGTTTATAATATTTGTAGGGTCGAAGGTAGGAAAGAATGAAGGTCGAGGTAGGAAGGAAAGGAACATTTTGGAAATATTCTAATATTACAAATATTCGCTTCAAAATATCAACGTTCCAAACCCATCATATTACGGGTCACGAAATAATATCTACAACTTGTATCTCAAAATTAATTTCACTAAAACTAAACATTTTGGAGTAGACAGGTAACTAAATATCGTTATATCATGTTAACTATAGATTAACTTTGGTTCCTCCTACCTTGGGTGTACTTATATAGGTATAATATACCTATATAGGTATAGTATACCTATAGGAACCAATATTATGACTCCAGTAGCCGGTACGTACGTATACGTACTCACGCGGCGATGTTGTTTTAAAGCACGGCTTTTTGTATTTTGATAAAATTTGAAAATGTAATGAATTCATGTACAGTGCAATCAACGATAAGTTTAATTTTATAAGCTGTTAGCTCATTTATACAGTGCACTATATTGCATAACGCTTTGCATCTCTTATCATGCATCTAACATCGAATAAACAATGCTTTAAAATAATCTAAGTCTGCAAAGCACAAGGCCTTACCATTCTGCATGACTACTTCTGCTCTTTAATTTCAGCACCTTTGTTAATGTTTTTATTACTTCTATAATTTTCTCTTCCGTTTATTATTATGAGTACATAATATATAAATTAATCTTTTTTTATTATTTAAATCCAGAAGCCATTCTCCATTGATACGATTTTGTGTACCTCTTCGGAAAATTTCATAAAATCGTCTTGTCTGTTTCTCGTCATCTAGGATAAGTGTAATGTTATCTAATGTCTCCGTTTATTTATTGAATCGTTGTTCGCAATCAATATCAGAATATCAAGAAATAGAATTGCGTCATAAAACTAATAAAGTGTTGTTTTGAAACACAATTAACATCGTGGCGTGGTTCCGGCGCCATGTCATGCCATGTTGTCACGTCTTGACTGTCATCTGCGTCACTGTCACAATTAACATTTTCCCGCCGTTCCCTCACACCCTTTCAACATTTATTGAGACGTTCCTAATGCGTAAAAAAGAATTATAACGACTTCCCGTTTTATTCGGAAGACAATGATTTTTTATGAATGCCGTAAAATCTATTGTTGATATTCATTTTTTGTTTAACAATGGAGACAAAGTATTACCTCAGCATTAAAATAAATGAAAAAAGAAAAAAAAAAACAAAACCTCTTTGAACAGGTTAACCCATACCATAATTATAAAAAACGTATATAAGTAAACATTTTTCGCAAATAAAAAACTACTCTTATCGTTTAAGGGTATGAAAAATAGTTTAAAACCTATTCTCATACCTACCGAATACACCTGCAAATTTTCATAAAAATCGGTCAAGCCGTTTCGAAGGAGTTCTGTAACAAACACATACGAGATTTTTATATATAAAATATATTTGAGCAACAAACAGATTAATCTATGTAAATACCCTGTCTATTTACGAGTTCAATTACTTATCAAAAGTATGCAGAAATCGGCTCGTCCATTATTCACGTCATAAAAGGTGACATTTAATATTTCTGAATGGAGCTAAATCATAATTTGCAATAATAGCAATAAATCATGTTTTAATAAGCTCTCAAGATTTCTCTGATAGTAGGGATGAATAAGCATGATTAGCAAGTAAATGCTACATATTTTCACATTTTAGGTATATTTCGCAATTTAACTTTAAATTTTTTAATTTTATAATCATAATATCTGAAAATAATATATTAAGGCCCACTTGCACAGATCTGGGTTAAAGTTAACCCTGGATTACAATATCATGCTTTCTCTTTCATAAATACGAATAACGAGAGAGATAACATGATATTTAACCCAGGGTTAACTTTAAACCAGATCTGCGCAAGTGGGCCTAGGAGGCATATAACATCTCGACTGTGATTCTGGCGTAAAATGGCCAATTATGGGTTTCTTGATCTCAGAAACAAATATACACTAACAATTTTAACAAATTGAATTGCGCAGAATAGCTTTTGGCCTAGTTCGTAGCGGCCTCGCTTTTTGTAAATTTTGCTTAACTTTTTAATTAAACCCAAAATTGTAGAGAAAGATTTTCATAAAATGCGGAAAGGCACTTTTTTGAGCTCCTGGATTGAAATAATCAAATGTGAGAATGAGTGATGAGAATTAGAATCTTATCTCCTATATAGCCATATAGTTTGTAGCGGCCTTAGAATTTGGAAATATATTTGATTTAATATAGAAAAATATCTTATTCTAAGCCAAAAAAAACTTCGAAAATCGCTTTAAGTTAACTGTGAATTACTCCTATCTACGATAATATTTCTAAGCAAAATTTATACCAGAACAATTATTACTTCATGAGGTATAAAATTGTATAATTTTAAAGCATGAATTTATTAACCTATTTCGATAAAAACGATAAACACAACTGCAAAATTACTACAAAATGCGAAATGTGCGGAACGCTTCAAATACCTAATCTCGCAGAGTGCAGATTTGTAATAAGGCTCTTAATATTAATTTCAGATATGTTAATTTTAACACTACGATAAACGCCCTCGTTTTTCTACGGACAGAAATTGAAATAATTCAAAAATTAAATTAGAAATTGCAGTGCCTTATATTATAATAAATAGCATTAATTGCCCGCGTATTCGCCCGGGTGAAATTAGATTTTAAACTTTCATCCTCTATTTTACCCCCTTGGGGGTTGAATTTTGAAAAATCCTTCCTTAGTGGATGCCTACGTAATATGAAAAATACGTGCGCACAATTTAAAATTTCTAGTCTTAAGGGTTTGGCCTGGGCGTTGATACATCAGTCAATCTGCTTTGCCTTTTATATATATATACCTTTAAAAGCATTTTAAAGAACTATTGGGAATAAGCTAAATTTAAATTGTAATAAGTACGTACTTAAATGACGTTGAAATATATTGAATTTGAATAAATTTTTAATTTTAATGAAGAGATATTACATTTATGTGTCAGATTGGATGGTGTAGTAAAAAGTTAAAATAAAATCTTAAAAGCATATTGTGCAAGAAGGTAATATGTTGATGATGGTGATGTTTATTTAATTATGAGTGCGTTAAAAGTTATTGGAATAAGTATTCTGATAAATATCATTTATTTAGAATTATGAACAGAAGATTATGAACAGCCAACAAAAGTAACAATAATTATGCATGCATGTTGATTGGGATTACATTAACATAGTTACAGGCTATTATATCTTGCTATAAAAATAAATAAAAGTATCGGCTTTGAGAAAAAAAATCATAAATAAATTAAATTAAAATTAAAACACAGATTTAAATTAATCAATACCAAAATAAATTAAAATTACATAAAATCGAATGAGATAAATAATTGAATATTATAATTTAAATAAAATTCTTTATATTTACAAATTGAAAATGATATTACGTAAAGCTTTTTGTCATTTCATTAGTTTCAAGTGACTTTAAAAAGTTGAAGTTAATTTATAATGTTCTTGCATCTTGCAACTTAAGCCTATCGTTACTCGTAGGTATATTTGGTACCAAGTAGAAGTTACAGTATTTCAAAAGGAATTTTCAGCTGAATTAAGGATTATTATAATATTTTAAGGATGTAATCATAATATGAAAGTAAACTTTGTAATAAAATTAATAAATGGGTGTTGACGATGCATAAAGGTATTTTATGCAAATAAAATAATAATATTAGTTGTTGAAAAGGGAATATTATATTTGGAAATATAATAATATTTGGAATAGGGTATAGTAAGTCATTACTATCGAAATGTTTTACGCAGTTGGTTAACGCAGGTAGGTAAGTCGCCTTTGCTGGAAAAGCGTCAAATATCCGCGGTGCCAGCAAAGCATTCGCGCAACGAAATTGTAAGTAGATACTCTTTGTTAATCAAGGCTAGGGTTAATTTGAATTGGTAATATCAATGACTATTAACAAGTCGTATAAATTATGTGCATTTATTGGCAATATTAATTATTAAAAAAATATATATCAGAGAAAATATTTCATGGTAATATTATGTTTTCAATTCATTCTACTAAATTATTTTCAATTGGAATAAGACCGGTAATGAATAGCGTGTTTTAAAATGTTTGGTATGTTACGTATAGGTAATATATTTTTCGTCATTTAGATAAAATAGTTAAAAGTTCAGAATATTTCAGTTATTAAATTTTAGGTAAATTTTAATACTGTGACACTAACTACATATAGACTTCTTGTCGGGATTTAAAGTATTTTTAGTGAGTAACACAATTGAATTAAATATTATTAGTAGATAATATGGGTGGTCCATGTTATGAGATTATTAATAATTGGTGTCGTATAACAGATCATCTCACAAAGTAAAACATAAGCAATGCGATGCATGAGCATAAGCAATATGCAACCATAATAATCAAGTAAGTATGCCATATTTAGGTTGGAAAGATTCCATGAATTGAAATGATTCCATGAAAAAAGATGTTATGTTGCTATGTATTCCAATCCAATACAATTAGGGTTAGAATATAGAAATTAATAAGTACTTAAATAAAATTAAATTAAAAAAAAGAAAGTTTTTATTTCAAGGTTACTTTTAAAGTTGTAAATGTTATACAATTTTATTAGAAAAAGTAAAGTAAAAGAGGGATAGGTAAAAAAAGATTAGGTAAGTAAAAATCTCAAAACGAGACAATTATTTCTTAGAAATGTACCTATTAAAATATTCTTTTTAACTACTTTGTAAGTTGATTAGCTACATTTTCTGAGAATTTATACTGGATATGACTTACATTGATAAACTTAAAAGATATTCACGTTCATCCGAGATATGACGTAATATTATTTGAATAGTATTAGGAATGTGATATTTAGTTTGTAACATAGCTACTTTAAGCTTTATGTGGGGATGCAAAGAAAATGTTATTTTGAAGTAAGAATATGGGTTTTAGTTTCATAAGAAGGTATTCGATTGAAATAGGACTGTTATTAGGTAGACAGGGATGCGTCGATGTTTGGGATGTCTAGTAGCTGTTGGCCTGATCACCCAACGGTTAATGGATGTTTTAAATATTGAAAGCATCAAAATAGAATGGGTTTTTTTGTTAGGAGTTTGGATAGTTTAAGGTGAGAAAAGCCACAGTGCTTTAATTAAATACTAGCTAAAATGCTATGTATGCGTAATAAATAAAATGCTAAAAGCATGAATAATAATACTATAATAATACGCAAAGGGGATCCATCATTCGATCATGGTGTAAACGAGATTTCTCTGTGAGAATAGTTGGAGGTCAAGAAGCCTTAAAACAAACCCTTGGTATTAAAATATGGTACAATTATGGTACAAAAAATTAAATAAATGGTACTTAGAGCAATGGTACTTGTAATTATACATTTTGTTCCATATCATACAAATTCGTAAAATTAAAAATTCTAACTTTTTTTTCAGACCTGTTACTTTTTCTATATTTTTACTTTATATGTAGCTAACCTAGCCTGACAGCAAATTTGAAATTTCTAAGTCTGCTAAAAGTATGCTTTTAATTTTGCTTACTCTCCATACCTCCATATCTTTCAAAATCGCGTTTTTTGCCGCTTAATATCATCTAAACAATGCTCTCGATTTTTTTAAATTTTAAAACATTAGCTTGTCCCGCTAACGACTTCTCCGCGATAAAAATTCAGACCGCTAGCTTTATTACAAACGACAATATGGGGGCACGAAAAAGCCGCGAAATGCTTCGAGAAAAGATAGTTAGGGTCGCTTAAAGACTATGGTTTGACGATAGCTCTGCCGCGCTATCAGATACAAATAAATGGAATTGAAGAGTCTGTTTGTAATTTCGAATTAACAGCTATGCACTTAATGCATTCATATGCAACATACCATGTATGGAACCTACACAAAAAAACAATTTTGTAAATTTTTGTCTATCTGTCCGTCTGTCTGGTTGTTTGTCCTTTTGATTTGGCTAATCTCTGAACCAGCCGGACCGATTTGGACCGGACTTTCGCCATAGCTGATGTTAACGAGTAACTAGTATAGTAGCCTATTTTTGTCTTAAAGTTCCTTTTTAAAATAGGGTTCCGTTTACATTCCACGCAAACGAAGGCACTAGCTTGTACGTAATAATTATTCAAAAAATTCAAACATTTTTATTGTTACGTATACGGCTATCGAGATTATTAAGGTCATTGTATCATTAGGAACTTTTTGAATAACAATTCTATGAATACATTTCAATACCAAAGAACTCTTAGATCCCTAACAACTTTTCCGACGAAAAACTCGTCAGAATAAACAACTTTTGCTTATTACGATTGATCATAATAAACTTATTGATATGAACAATTTTAAATCAAATAATGGTACATTTATATATGTTTAGGTCGATAATTTTATCATTATTAACACAGATTTTTATAAGTTCAATAAAACTATGTCTGTAGTACGTACCTATGGGTACTATTGTGCCTAGTATAATAGAACATAACCAGATAAAGTCAAAATATTAAAAAATAGAAAAAAATTATTTATTCGGACATATTAGGGTTCCGTAGTACTCAAGAAACCCTTATAGTCGCTGTGTCCGCCCATCGGTCTGTCTGTCTGTCTCTCCGCTCTTCTAACTTCTGTAATTATGCATATAAATGTTTGACATTTCGTATGGTAATGTGGGGATGTTTTTTTTAGGGTATGTAAGGGTAAAGTTTCATACATGATTTTTTTATAATTTTATGTTACCGCACCTTAGAAATATGCAAGAAGTAGAGGAAAATCTAATTAGAAATAACTTTTTCCAACTCCGTGCTCACTTCTCACTAAGCTATTTTATCAAAGTGCATATTAGTAGAGGCGGGTATTTTATGCAGGCGGGTGCCTAGGATTACCCCTAATGCAGGCGGGCGCCTAGGATTACCCCTAATGCAGCCCACCTTATACCATTTTACCGCTGGTTATATTACAGTGCGTGACAATCGGTTTTAATCCTATTAACCTTTGAATAAGGTTTCTTTTTGTGGTCGTGGGGTTAGCATTATATTGAATCGTGGTGTTAAAGAGTTTAATATTCGCTTTGAATTTTTACCTAACATTTTATCGATAAGTGCAGCCATTTATCATCATCGCCTTAAATACAGATTTTCGAGCTGAGGAATCGGGCTGAAAAAATTATATTATTTACATCAACCCTCCTATTAAATGTTTTAAAGGGTTTTCTTCATAATATTAATTATAAATAATTAGCTGATGCAAAACTGGCACAAAGTATAAAATGTCAAATAGTAAACATCCTGAGATAATTCACATGAAGTCAGCCCGGCGTAGCTGTAGACCGAGGCACGTTCCCGACGCGTTATTAAACTCACAAATTAATTTCTATCAATGACATGTTTTGAGACACGTTGAATCCTTTAAGAGCGATAGCACAGTGTATTTCAAACGCGTGGAGGATACAAATTTTAGGGATGGCGCCGTAGATTCTGATTGTTGTATATAGTACAATATAGTAAATCATTCGAACCTAGACAGAACCTCTGCGAATACGCCGTATGCTATCGCTCTAGTTTCCATGTTGACACTTAACTACGCACCATGTCAATTGACAGTCGTGGTTTGTGTTTCTCGTATTCGTACAAGGCTCGTACTCGTAAATAGCTTTTAAATTAAAATTGATAACGATTTCTGCCAAAATCCACTAAGCAAGCAACAATACTTGACCTTTCAGAGCTACTGCACAAAAATTAAAAGTATAATAAAATAAAATTTATGCAGGCAGATTTAGTTTATCAGTTTTTGTTATAATAATGTTTTTGTTATAAATTATTACTATAATGTACCTTAACTTTTGAATATTTGGCAACAAAAGCTATAAAGTGTAGTTCTGTCTTTTGCTTTAATAAATAATGGCATGAAACATATACCCCCTTACTAATTAAATTATTTACACAACGGATAACTTAAGCAACGTTGCAGTCATTGTCTCATTAATCTGATCGTTGGAAATTTCATATGATGGAAAGGATAGCAACGTTGTTGAAGTTATCCGTTGTGTAAATATGTTTATTAGTAAGGGGTGAAATCATTATTTTGTATTAGCACTTTTTATACTATTAGAGATACGCCCGTTGAAATATAAATTTAAAAAGGCTTTGGGTTGGAAAATTGGAACATAAAGGTGTTTCTTTACCGTATTTTATAATTGGGGCTGGTACGGTTTTCCCCCGGCCGCGTAATCGCAAAAACTTTCATATTATTATGGTTGTAAATTGTGATAAATGAACCGTACATTATTCCTCGATAAAAAGTAGCCTATGTTCTTTCCCGTGGTCTATTTGCGGCAAATTTCATGGAAACGGTCCTGTAGTTACGGAGCCTATCCAATACGAACTAACGAATTTTTAAGCGGCACGATATTTTCGTTTTATTTTGTATGTATTATAAATTTATTAAATGTCAACTAATTCTTGTTTATCTCAATTTAATTTGATGGAACAGAATTCGGTATTCACTATTCAGTTATCAGTGTGGATCACGCGGGCCCGGTGACTGGGGTTTCATAATGAAAATGTCATCACGGCCAGCGGTCGTGAATTATGTTTAATCAACTGACGATCGATCCGCCCTACGACATGTTAGAAATTACCACCGCATGTGGTACGAGGGGCACATCTGACAATTCGAAAATAAATCTTTGTTAACAATTAAACCGAAACATAAGTCGTACAAAGCTAAAACTGTTTTTCATGGAATGTAGCTTTTCGGAGATTTTTTTAGTATTAACAACTTTCACAGAATGGAGCGACAGCAGAAGAGAGGAGGAGGAGAATAAGGAGAAATAAGGGTACTACCCTTATTTCTCCTCGATATTAATTCACGTCCTGACAGTAGCAATTTAGCTACCGATATTTTTAATTTTATCAAATGCAAAAACTAACAATATATTTTATATTAGTTATAAAATAATATTATTATGTGTGTTATTCTTGCCGTTAACAACAAATGAGCATATAAATTATTCAGATTGTAAATCATACTTTGTGTATAAAGTAGTCATCCCTAAAATATGCATGTTCATTTATGACGTCTAATTTATTTTAATTCCATGGAACGCTTTCTTGCGGAGTCAATATAAATGCAAATAGAGCACACCTTTGTTGAGTTTACATGATTACAACGAAAAAAAAATTTATGCCTCAATCACAACTGAATCTCGTTATACTTTCCACCACTGATATACTTTTCCACCACTAGTAGGAAAGTGTCGGACCTGCTTTATAGGCTGATGCCTGATGGCGATTTTTATACTGGCGATAAAGATGGTGGGTGCCAAGTTTGTAACCTTGATGTTGAACCTGCTTCGAAATACTAATTGGTTTTTTTGCTAGCAATGAAAGTATTGTGTTTAAACACACTATTTGGTATAAAGACGAGCCTCTTTGACTACTAGAATATTTTCGTAACCTTCGCTTAATCTATATTACACATGTGAATACATTTTCACACAAAATATTTTATTTTATTTTAAAAAGATCTTATTGTATCCCGCAACATAAATTCCTTTACCCTTTCTGATGCTGGAGCCAGGGATCTATGGCGTAAAAATTCCGCGCTTGGATTCAAAGTCCAATTTTCATTTCAGAATCCTATTGATATATCCACAAGCCAAATAGCGATAACGTTTTACTAAATCTATTTATTTTTATTTGCGACAAATAGAATTAAATTTCTTTTAAATATTGAGTTTTTCAGAGTCAGTGGTGTGTGAGTGTATTAGTGATTTTAACATTTATATATATTTAGTATTAGTGCACAGCCTCCGTGGTCCAGTGGTTTAGAGCTTGGCTCTCGACTCGGAGGTCGTGGGTTCGATTCCATGTTGTTTCCAAGTTTGGTTTGGACAATGCAGGCTGATCACCTGATTGTCTGACAAGAAAGATAATCCATGCGTCGGATGGGCATGTAAAAGGTCGAACCTGCGCCTGATCTCTCGCCAGTCGTGTCGGTCTGTCCGTCCCACTGGGTTCACTGGGTTTCGAGAGTAAAGGAAGAGAGAGAAGCTCTTGTGTACTGCGCACACACTTGGGCACTTTAAAATAACTCCTGCGTAGCTGGCCTGGTTTCAATGAAACCGGCCACCGTCATTGGAGTCGGTGTGGGGAGCTATTATAAGTGATTTTAAATACCTGCACCGCCATCACCAGGGCATTGAAGCCAGTTAAAAATAACTTAAAAATACAAAATTAAATACTCATAAAACGCTAAAACGCTAGATTCTTAACGTCCATCATTTATAATAAGAGTCCTAACGAATTACGACTAAGAACTCTAAAAACTTCGCTAATGCAAAATGGGGTCATTAGCCTCAGCTGGCCAAAGCGAAAGCTACTTAACTTCGTAGCGCTACGCTTTAGCTCCGGTCTTTGAGAGTGCCGCGAGGTGCGTGTGCACGGAATAAATTGTACCATTGCGGCGAGCGGCGAGGATCCTTTGGCCTCAAAGAGATTTGTAATAAAATATTAGGTCATTACATATGAAATTGGCGTTCTGTAAAGGAGGAACATAAAGTCGATTTTTTTAAACATAATATATTTATTTAATCAAAGTATATATATACCATTATATATAATACCATTGCTACTTATGCACTTTTGCCATCTCATAGGTAGTTCATTCATTCCTTTACTAAAAAAACCTTTCGGACAGGAATCAATAAATCTTTGAAGGCGCTTTGGACTGCCCCATCGGAGTTGAATTTTTTCCCTTACAAGAAGTTATCCAAATTTCGAAAAAAATGGTAATCTGTTGGTAAGCAAGCTCCGGGGAGTACGGTGGATGTCTTAGACTTTCCAATTGAAGCTTCTCTAATTTAGTAGTCGTCTGTTGTGCAGTGTGTGGTCTAGCGTTGTCCTGAAGCAGCAGTGGCCTGGAGCGAATGACCAACATCGGTCGTACCGAAGGGAAGAAATTATATAGGTGACGCCCTTTGATAGTGTTGTCCCACCGTTCCTGCCACTCAGAAATAAGGTTCTGTATAGAAATATCTAATGGCTCGAATAATCTAGTTATCTTATTACTCTCTTTCGCGCTTAAAAACTCGGGGTTAGTAATTTCTTTATTTTTATAATATAGTGCTGCACGACGCTGTATCTCTAAATCTACTGGTAGGACTCCGGCTAAGACTGGGAGTGCTTCAGTACTTACGGTACGGTATGCCTTACATAAAAATATTAAGGCGAGACGTTGGCTTTGCAAAAGTTTACGACGTGCGGGCCGCTCCTATTGTAGCCCTATCTGCCCAAGCCGGTGCGCCATAGCATATGCTGCCGAGGTACGTCGCATTATAAATTATTTTTAATGTTTTAAATGAAAGGTTGATATTTTTGTGAAACAATAGAAATTCCTTTTAGCTTTCTCACCGGTCTGTATTATATGTTCCAGGAATGTAAATTTATTTTCTAAAATAAGTCCTAGGTAACAAAGTGACTGTTTACGTTTCACATTGATGTTGTTCAGTTTAATGCAAGGAGTTGATATTAATGAACCTTTTAAAAGTACTTGAAAGGTTTTATGTGCTGCAAATTCTAATCGATTTCTGTGGCCCCAACTCGATATTACGTTGAGGCACACGTTGGCCTTGTTTTCAATTTCAGATCGTGAATTGGCTTGAATGATAGAAAACCATCGTCAGCATAACCTATCAGAGAGCACAGAGGAGGCAAGGGAACACATAATAAATCATCAAAACTTATATTCCACAAGTGCGGCGATAGTACTGATCCTTGAGGGCAGCCGCGCGTTAAGTTTTTGTAATGTGTGTAATGGCCGAGTTGGAGTTTTGTTACGCCGTTGCAAAAATACGAGTAAATTAAATAATAATTACGATAGCAGCCTCTGTTTCTTAACTTCAGTAGTAGCATTGGCCACCAGGCATTATCGAAGACACCCGCGATATCCAGAGATATACCTACTACATATTTACACTCCGATAGATTTACTGTTTTTCTGACCTCGATTGCTGCATCCACTGTTGACTTCCCGGCGGTAAATCCAAATTGCTGATTATTAAATTTCGGGCCACCGGGTAGCAAGCGGGGAACAATAAGACGTTCTAATAATTTACCTAAGCATGATAATAGCGTTATAGGACGGTAGGATTTCGGATCGTCTGGTGGTTTATCACCGGCTTTTGGAATTAATTTTATTGTGCCGATTCGCCAGATTTTTGGAAAAGTGCCTTCTGCAATACATTTATTAAAAACCTGTAATATAGATGAGCCTACCGCTAGACACGCCTGCTTAATCATAATATTAGATATTTTATCCTCGCCTGCTGACTTTTTCGTAGGTAACAAATTAACTGTTCAAGTGAACTCATCAAGTGTAGGTAAGTCAGATACCGGCGTATTGATGGGGTCCCGGCTTGTCGTCTGGAATTAGTACGTCGAGGTACGCCTTCGCCGTGTCTCTTAAACTATGAGTATACGAATTATTAATCTTGATATTTGAAAAATACTGTGGAGCAGTGGTATTATTTGGTTTGAGTTCATGGTATAAAGAAGACCATGGTCCCTCCTTATCTAGTCTAACGGCTGCATTTCTCAACATATTATTATTTTTGCTAAGGTGACGGCGGCGCGATAACGCTACCTTGAAGCCCTAAGGTCAGTTAGGTACGATACATAATTATCGTCCAATAGACCGAGTCCCTGTCTACGTGCATAATTAATTTTCCGTCTGGCTCTCCTAAACTCCCGACACAAGTTATATAAATTATTGTGCCACCAATTACACTTATTTTCTGTTTTAAGCGGCCTTCGGCCCAGGGTGGTGTCGGCACAGTAGACAAAGGTGTTGGTCATTATTTCCGCACTATCATTTGAGTTCAAGTCTGGACGAGTGAAATCTCTGGAATGAGCGAACATAAGAGACCGGAATAAATTCCAATTACCATTTTTAACATTATATTTATAATCTTTCGACTCAATCACGGGACAACTCGAGGGTGCGAGAATAAACTCAAAGACAATTAAATGCATCGCTCGATGCATTTAATTCGATGGTCGCTGCATGACGCATCAGGAATGACGCGCCAATTTATTATATTGTTATTATGGACGTACGCGCTGGAAAGCATGACGTCAATGGAAGATTCACCAGAGGGGCTGATAAATGTAGGTGGTGCATTGGTCAGCTAGCTTTTCCATCATGATTTGCAGTTGCTGGCAATAGACATCTGCCGTAATCGTCTGGTCAGATTTAAGAAAGCTGTAGTGAACGACACCGGCACTAGTCCACCAAACGCTCACAAGTAACTTATTTTTGAGTCAATTTTCGCTTGGGGCAGGCTTTGGCTGGTTCGCGCATCGCACAGGATCCACTTTTCATCACAGGTAATGATTAGATACAAAATCCCTTCATTATTGTGCCGGCTGAGTAATGTAACGCAGCAGTCGACGCGCGTCTGTCGATTTGCTGCACTCAACTCATGAGGTACCCACCTTTCAAGCTTTTACACCTTCCCAATTTACTTTGAGTGGATTAAAACATCACTAACATCGCACCCTGCAGCTAACTCGGACGTGGTTTGCGATGGATCCGCTTCCACAATAGCCTTCAATTCTTCATTATCAACATTGGTCTCCGGCCGTCCACGGGGGCTTGTTCTGCAGGTCGAAATTTCCAGGACGAAAACGTTGGAACCAAAAACGCACTGTGTTTTCTTTTGCGACACCGCCGCCATACACATCATTAATCCTTAGAGCCGTTTCTGCAGCACTGGTGCCACGGTGGAACTCGTACTCGAAAATAATACGATATTTCAAGTTTTCCATTTTTGGTGACGCAAAGAAAAAACCAAAAGAGGAAAAAACGAATGAAGTACGGTTTTTGAAACACAAATGCATGAGTAAACAGCGGTGTAGGGAACACATTTTGTAGTCTAAGCAATTTTATCATTCGACGCGCTATGCGCTAGAGTTCAAGTCAGTCATGCCGCGTCACAGCCCAGCCAGGTCGTTTCTTGTACTTTAGCTGTAACTTAAGCTTTGTACATGTATTAAGGACATAATAAATTCAGTGAAATATTTCTACATTTTATTCAGTAACTCTTCCTTCTGATAAGCGGTATAAATTTGAAATTCCTAACCAAAGAAATGTATTTGAGATAAAAGTGGCCAGTACGACAAAACGCCAATTTCATATGTAACGACCTAATACAATCATAAACACATACTGAATCTGAATTAATTTTCGCCTAAAAATGTTAATGTCACTTCGCTAATAGCGCGTATCACGTTTCAAAATAGCTAGAACACTGCACCTAAAACTATCTAGGAAACCGAGTCGTACCTACTCCTAATAGCAAAAGTTAGTTTTGGCAACTGTGTCTTATGTATATAAAATAAAACTTTTCGGGTTGTAAGGTTGAAACTTATCTAACAAGCGAGACTTTTCAAAGTAGACAACATAGGACCAACGTTTTTTATTGTGTTGTCCAAAAACAACATCAAAAAAAACTTTATTGATGCTTCTCTTTATTGGAGTTTCCTTTTCCTGGAAATGGCTTTTAGCGTCTATATAATATTATCTACAATTGATTAAAACCACTGTCCTTTTCACCGAGACTTTACCTTATCTATTGGACGATGTAGCAATATTTAGCAAGTAAAATCAAAATATTATATTGTCTGGTTAGCAACCAACTTTTTGGGTAACTACACAATGTGACAGGAACCCCCCGTTGCTACGTGCCTACGATTGACAAATGAACATCGGAGACTCTATTGTGATCGCCTCAACGAATCCCCAGCAATTCTGAATTATAGAAACTTATTAATCCAAGGACAGTATCGAAAATATTACGTCGTGCCTCTTATTGTCAAATAATAGGTCTTAAGTTACGCATGAAATTGTTAAAGAAATTGACGTTATACATGAATAAATCTATATTATAATAAATCTGTAGAGAGGTCAATTCTGTACATGAAATATTTTTAAAAAATAACTATCAGGGGGTGATTAAGGATCGCTACTGATGTCAAAAATGCAATCAGTAAAATTTTTGTCTGTCTGTCTGTCTGTCTGTCTGTCTGTCTGTCTGTCTGTCTGTATGTTCGTTATAGAAACAAAAACTACTCGATGGATTTTAATGAAATTTGGCACAATTATTCTTCATACTCCTGGGCAGGTTATAGTATACTTTTCATTACGCTACGATCAATAGGCGCAGAGCAGTGAAGGGATATATTGGGAAAACGGGAGAAGTTACTCCATTTTTTAAGCTTCCACCGCGTGTGCAGCCTTAATGGTTAGAGCTGCATAGAAATCACGTATGACGGAAATATTTTCCTTAATATTATATAAAAATATTTCTTGACAGCATAATGTCTATCTTTTATGGTTGACTCACAATAGCACGTGAAACTTCCGGTAGCTTAGCAATTCGGAGCTTTCTGATTATATTGGTCTAATCTTACGTTTACAACACTCTCACTCATCCCTAATTAAAAAAAGTTAACATTATTACTTATTCAATAAAAAAAGAATCATGTAAATCGGTGTAGAAACACCAAAGTTATACATGAAATACACTAATAAGTCATCGCGCGTGAATACAGAATCATGCAATAAGGATAAATTGAAACCGAAAGATTAGTTTATATACGATCTAATCAAAGGCAGCTGCGCGCTGAAGAATACGTGCACCTTCGCAACGCCATGCAGCAAGATAATGATACGGTGAATATGGGCCGTTTAGTTATTTTGCCCTCTTCTTTTACTGGTGGTCCGCGCTACATGCACGAACGTACTCAAGATGCTTTTTGTTACGTAAGAAAATATGGACGTCCCGACTTATTTATTACTGTGACTACCAATCCTAAGTGGGATGAAATCACTCGGGAGCTTCTTGAGGGTCAAGCACCGCATGACCGCTATGATATCATCGCAAGAGTTTTTCATTTAAAATTAAAATCAATGATAGATCTACTTACCAAATATAACATTTTTGGAGAAGTATTGTGTTATATGTATAGTGTTGAATGGCAAAAACGCGGCTTACCTCACGCACATTTCCTGCTTTGCTTAAAAGATAAGGTTCGACCTAATGATGTAGACAGTTTAATCAGTGCTGAAATTCCAAGTCCGATTGCAGATCCCGTGTTATACGACATTGTTAAAACTCATATGATACATGGTCCATGTGGTGTATTTAACGGGAATTCTCCTTGCATGCAAGACTGTCGTTGCACTAAAAGATATCCAAAAGCCTTAGTGGATGAAACTGTAACAGGACTCGATGGATACCCATTATATCGTCGCCGTTCGAGAGACACTGGTGGTTTTACTGTTGAAAAGCGAGTGTCTGGACAACAGGTTCCTGTGTTGTCCAGAGCATTTCAAGCTCACATAAATGTTGAAATGTGTAATAGTGTAGAGTCAATAAAATATATTTGTAAGTACATCAATAAGGGCAGTGACCAAGCTACATTTGCTTTGAGAAATGAACATGATGAAGTTACACGTTTTCAGTCAGGCAGATATATAAGTTCTTCAGAAGCTGTATGGCGGATCTTAAGTTTCAACATTCACGAAAGATATCCACCTGTGACTCATCTGGATGTTCATCTTGAAGGCGGTCAACGGATATATTTCAACGCCGAAAATGTCACAGAACGGTTAGAGAACCCTAGACAAACAACTTTATTAGCATTCTTTCGACTTTGCCAAACTGATGATTTTGCAAAATCTCTTTTGTATGAGGAAGTTCCATTGTTTTATACCTTCGATAAGCAACGAGGTGTCTTTAATCGAAGACGCCGTGGCAGGCCTGTAGATGGCGAGTCAGGTATTTTCAAAGAACATGTCCTTGGTAGAGTGTACACAGTTCATCCTAACAACGCTGAGTGTTTCTATTTGCGATTATTATTACATACCGTGCGAGGACCAACCTCATTTAGAGATTTAAGAAAAGTGGACGATGTTGCTTATCCCTCTTATCATGCAGCTTGCCAAGCGCGTCATTTGCTTGAAAATGATCAGCATTGGCGCTGATGACACTTTAGAGAGCGCTTTAGATGACGCAGAATCCTGTGTTAGTGATAATCCACGACGGTTACGCCATTTATTTGTAACATTACTCACATTTTGTAATTTATCAGATGCTGTACAGTTATGGGAAAAATATAAAGAAAAATTTGCTGAAGACTTTCTTAGAAATATTTCTAACAATGATGAAGGCACTACTACTGACCATTTCCGTGATCTTGCCATAAATCAGTGCTTATTAGCTCTTCAGGATGATTTAACAGCAGTAGGCGGTAAATCACTCTGTGAATATGGTTTGCCAACACCAACCTCAGTCGGAGAGGTAACTAATAGGGAATATTCCGCAGAAATTGGTTACAACTTAATGGAACTGCAGACAACATTAGAAAACGGTGTCCCAATGATGACTGCAGAACAACGTTCAGTTTATGACCGCGTGTGCGAAAGTGTTCAAAATAATTTGGGAACAATATGGTTTTTAGATGCACCTGGAGGAACGGGGAAAACCTTTTTGACTAAATTAATATTGGCTTTTGTTCGAAATCAGCGTAAAATAGCTCTCTACACCAAGGAAAACTTATTCTGACGCCTGAATTATGTTGTATAGTGCAATCTCAACCACATCTTATATCGTCGGTTTACGGTGACGTAACAAATATATTAAATAGGGACAATTCTTGGCTATGCGAAAGATCTATTTTAACTCCTCGCAATGACCTGGCATCTGAGATTAATAACAAAATACTGTCGAATATACAGGGGGAAAGCAAAGTTTATAGATCGATAAATAGAATGGTCGATGAACAAGAATCCACTAATTACCCGATAGAATTTTTAAATTCTTTAAATATGCCCGGACTTCCTTCTCATGAAATTTGTTTAAAAATTGGCATTCCGATTATTCTGCTCCGAAATTTAAGACCACCACAACTGTGCAATGGAACTCGACTCAAAGTAACCCAGTTGCAACAAAATATAATCGAGGCTCAAATTTTAACAGGTTGCGGTGCCGGAGAAACCGTTTTTATTCCCAGAATACCCTTAATACCAAATAATTTTCCATTCCAATTTAAAAGGACGCAATTCCCAGTATCGGTGTGTTATGCAATGACAATTAATAAGGCTCAAGGGCAGACTTTTCGTGTTGCCGGAGTAGATCTCGGTGTCAGTTGTTTCTCGCACGGTCAGTTATACGTTGCTCTTTCCCGTGTTAGCAGTTCTAGAAATCTTTATGTTCACGTGCCGGACGGGTCAACTTTCAATATAGTTTACCCGGAAGCTTTGCGCTAAAGTATTTTCGTTCTATAGGTACTTTAGCCTCATGTGAATGTGAATACATTAACTTAATCTAAACAATATTACCAATACATTAACTTATTCTCAGCTATCTATACTTTTCTGCCGGAAGTCACATTCCACGCGGACGAAGTCGCGGGCAAAAGCTAGTAATATAATAAAAATACTAACTTAACAAGGGCACGGACCACCTCGGTGGAAAAAAAACTTTTTTTTGGGTTTGAAAAAACTGGGTTTTCCACGGTGGAAAAAAAAACCTATAGGTGATGTGTGAAAGAGTAATCGATCACTGAGGGTTGAAGATTATTGCAGTAGTCAGTACTAATATCGCTTTTATACAATAGGGGTTGATGTTAGAATTTTCACCTGAAAAGTGACGGAAAATTTATGTTATTTTTATGTTTTATGTTGCTAAATTATAAAATTTAATAAACTGATATCAAAAAATTAAATTTTTGGGCTGAGCTACCCTTATCATTTAGTGGTATAAAAAATAACTTACAACCTATTTTCATAATTACCGAATACACCTGCAAAATTTCATAAAAATCGGAGGACTTCTCTTACAAACACTGTGACACGAGAATTCTATATATAAGGGAACTCAAGAGAACACTGTAATTTTTTGTAACAAAAAGTAGCCTATGTGTTAATCCAGAGCTTTCATCAATATCCATCCAGTAGTTTTCGCGTGAAAGAGTAACAAACACACAACCATCCATCCTTTCTTCGATCTATTCTCACAAACTTCCACATTAATAATAATATGGTAGGATAATTACATTATTAATATCGCTATTAAAAGCCTCAAAAAATATATAAAACTCGGTATCATCGCTTGCAACTAAAAGTATATTTATAAAAAACAGCCGGTAATATCGTGACTCCAATAGTGAATACGATATAGCTGCATTGCCGTAGAACATGCAGCCAAGTCATGCGAATTCAAAGGATCCGTACATTCCTGCATCGTTTAACATTATATTGCCCATTCATTGAAAGCTTTAGTGTATTTAAATTATTGTTATATTTTAGGTAAATATTGATTATAGGCGAAAAAAGTCTTAAAATAAAACTTTACTGCCACCTGACTCCAAACAATATAGCACTTATTGTTACGAAGAACTAAACAAACAAATAAGAGCTGTACGTAACAGACACGCTTTTAGTTTTCCAATATTATGAGATAGCTGTCAGGTACGAGAGTAACACAGGTCGGTAAAACATGAGCTAAAAGACTGAAAACTTGTTTGTGTCACAAATTCCATCGAAAAGTAAAATTCCACGGATCACTAAAAGTGTTGTATTTATTACATTCCTTGGGTGTCCATGGGTAGACAATTTCACGCCGTAAGCGCAACACCAATTTTCATAAAATTTTCAACGTGTTGTTTTCTTTGCTGATGAACGACTACAAAACCATTGCTCCCTCCGGTTAAATTTTCTAGTACCCTCAATTGGAAGACAGTAATTACTTTAGTTATTTGTAATCATAAAAACTTAAACTAAAACTTGATTATTAAAACTTGATGGTGTTTGAAAGATATGAGGCAGTGACAGACTGCAATATTGTGATTGGATATGAACAAATTGAACAGGTGATTGAGTTTGTGTATCTAGGATCAAAGTTTACAAGAGATGGAAAGTGTGAGAGTGATGTTGAAAGAAGAGTGAATGCAGAAAACAGGGTGAATGGAGCTTTGCACTCCTTTATGAACATTCGGAAGGTGTCTAACAAGGCTCGTTTGGCTGTGCATTGCTGTTTTGGTTCCGACACTCATGTACGGAAGTGAAAGTTGGGTATGGCAGAAGAAACATGAAAGCAGAATAAATGCAGTTGAGATGAGAGCGTTAAGAAGTATGACAGGAGTTAAACTGAGTGACAGGATAAGAAATAGTGAGATAAGGAAACTTTGTGGTCTGAAAGAAGATGTAGTGACAAAAATTGAGAAAGGTATGCTGAGAGGGTTTGGCCATGTCGAGAGAAGGAATGAAGAACGACTGACGAAAAAAGTGTATAAGGCGAGTGTGAATGGAAATGTTGGAAGGGGTAGACATAGGCGGACGTTTCGAGACCAAATCGGGGATGTCTTGAAAAAAGGCCAGGTCAAGAGTACCCTAAACTGAAGAGCATGTATGAAGAGAATAATGAAAGTGGACGAAGCGAAACAAGTATGTAAGGATCGTAGCAAGTGGAAAGAAGTGGTCTCTGCCTACCCCTACGGGAAAGAGGCGTGATTATAAAAACGGGCGCGCGGCACGTATGTATCTCTACTGTCTACTATATACTATCTACTACTATATACTATCTACTACTATATACTATCTACTACTATATACTATCTGAATCTCCTTTAGTCTATGTTAACATCTATAATGTGCACAAGTATTCTGCGATTAGTGTCACTAATTTAGAGTTTGATTTCAAAGTTAAAATATTACCTATTTGAAATTAATATAATTTATGCACAGTATCTCTTTACATTTACCTAACACTTTGGAAAACATATCAGGAAATCTGTCGCACAAAATGTATTATATATAATATAAATTACGAGTTGAATATTAGTCAGTACGTGAAATTTTAAAATTTTGTTCTTATAAATATGTTGAATATTTTCCGGGTTAATGGAGTCTCTGAAAATATAATCCTCTTCATTAGAACAGAAATGGACGTTATTGGCCACCGAGAGCTCGATATAGACTTTATTGTAGTTTAAGAGATATTTTGACAGTAATTTACGTAACGGAGATTATTCATAAAAGTTTTCTAGTTATTATTAAAATATAAGTGAAGCGAAAAAATTTTTCCCATTTTCACGAAAATTATGCAAACGGAGGGGTATGAAATTTGTCACAATTATATTTTATGTAGAGGGAGTTGTCGAGAAAGGTAATATTTTTTAATTTCGCTTTTAAATACATAAAATAAAAAAAAATAAGTGACACTAACTCATCTGAGTTAGTGTCACTTATTTTTTTTTATTTTCTTATTTTATTATAAGTCCATGCTACCATGCGTTAGTTTAATAACAGTAGGTGATGGTTTGACACAGTTGTCATTTTTTCTTTTCCACATTGCATATGTAGAACGAGAAAGGTAGATCAAGATCGAATGCAATAACATAAAATGTATGGACAGTTATACATTATCAACCCCACATCAAGGTTTAGGTTCTATTAAGGTAACCACAATAGCGGTCTCTATTTCGCAGTAGCATCCTGTCCTAGTCATTCTGCCAAGCCACTTTGGTAGTCCTAACTTTAAGTAGCTTTTGAGAATTGCGCCGTAAGTCTCTAAGATAAACGACACTATACCCATTAAATCAATTTTATGACATATTGTATATAGGTATTGTTCCACCATCATGAACACACAATTATGTATATCTATATCTAGGACGGGAAGCGCTAATGACGATAACGATCGAGCAGTTTAATACAAAATCCATTCCGTTCATGAACCATAAGTTGAAACTGCAATTGGAAGTCAATTTGCGTGTCCAAACGTCCAGACTCGGTGCCGGCTGCCGGGCAGAATGGGGCACGTTCACGCGACAGTGAATGGCATGCACTAAACCCCTACATACCGCATTATTCAACACTCCTAAATAACTCTAATAGGGTACAAAACTATTTTTGGTTATAAGTTTTGATGTGTTTCGATTCGTTTTATACAAACGAAAATAATTTGAATAGTTTAGTGTTATTTTAGATTATTTGTAATTGCTTGATGTATTTTCTTAGCGGAAATGAAAAATAAACAATCCGCAAATGTAAATCAATAACGGAACGCGAACGCAATGAACGGATTTCTGTTATAAATTGAATCACTTTGCTCTTACCAAAAAAATGATTTGACGAATACTCAATAATATAGCACTGTTTTGAAATATATAAGGTCGACGCCAGTTAGGCACCTAACATTCTACTACAATTTTATTTTAGCACAGATTTCATTAAAAGGGATAATATTTATTAATTAAGTACTATTTAATTGTGATAACTCATTTTGAGCATCCTATTTAGCAGTTATTGAATTTACATCGAGGAAATTATGGGGCAGAGCATATTTTATGGTTAAGAGGTCGGAGGGTTAGCGTAGGGTTGAGGTTCGGAGTGCTCTGTACAAACGTGTCGCCACGTAACGACCGTATCAATCCTCCTTTACGTCCTCATTCGATCAACCCTAAATATAACCCTTGAGCTTATCACTCTGTGATTCGAGTGAAATCAGATTTACAGCGTCATACTTTGAATATGATTTCTCTCGATTGCACTAACAAAACAAGTGTAGTTATTTTTTCGTCCAGTTCATAGTTAAAACTGAAATACGTGTTTCGGGTTAGCTAGTCAGTTAAAATAAAACAGTATTTGTAATCAGGGACCGACAAGCGGCTTAATATGAATACCCTTTAAATAGATAATCCTTTAACAAAATATCCCAAAATTAAGGAAACACTGTTTATAAGATAACCCAGCTATTAGGGTTACCCTTTTAAAGGGGATATTTAAGCAATATCGAAAAACTAACCGCTAACCTTTTCTAGAAAGGGTTACCCCTTTAAAACAGGGTAAGCGCTTAACCCAGTTCGAGCAGTATTTGGCTTTCCGCTTTCCTTTGAAAGGGTTACCCCTTCAAGTAAGTTAAGCGCTTAATAAACCCTATGAACTGGGAAACCCTAAAGAAAACGTAAGCGCTTCCTGGTTTGGGTTTCCGCTATTCAAGGGATTTTATACCCACACACGTCCGATTTTTGGTTCTGATTTGTGATTGGTATTTCATATTAGTTGGCAATTTAGTTTCTTCGCGTCTCTCGCAGATCGCTCAACTCAGTGCTTGTTACTAGCGTAGCTAGTAGTAGCTAGTAGTAGCTTGAGTACTAGTTTAGTGATCGTGTGATGTATTATGATTAAAGTGAGCATTTTTTAATGATGTAGGCAACTGAGGAGCTAAAGGAGTGTATTCGCCGTGCTCTTGAAAGTAAGTGATTACCTCACAGAACACTAATAATTACCTATCTACTTATTGCTAAGCAAGCCGTAAAACGAGCATACAAAGCATACATAAGTAGATATTTATCTACTTATGTATCTACTTATGTATAAGTAGATATTTGTGTCATTATCAGCGTGAAGGGACCTTATTGTCGGTATTGAGTTATTTGTATCCCCATAATCTACATTTAATAAGCTATCCAACTATGTAAATAACATGCGTGTATGGCACTGCTATGCGCCAACACTATCCGCACGTCTAAAAAAACACAAGCTCGAGCACCAACTGACGCACTGACAAGTGACGAAAAAATGAATTAACAGGCGGGTACGCAGCGAGTGAGCGAGTGGGCAGAGCCGACGCCACGAATCAGAAAGAGTCGACAAATCCTTTGATACACGCCGCCACCGCGCACAGTGGTTCCAATTCCAAAATTCGTGGACATAGACCCCGAAGTCGGAATTTCGACTTGATTTTTTTTTCTGTGATAGAAAACAACATTTCAAACAACTTTTACTTTTGTACAATTCTTCGAAAAACTTATATTTTTCAAGATATAAAATAAATTAAAAAAAATTGTATGGAGAAAAACACATTTTTTTTTTCTTCAACTGCCGTAGTTTGCGGGGTATTTTGAGGCATAGGCGTATTAGATAAGGTGACAAGGAATATAAAAATAATTTTATTTGGTCTCGCAGAGTGCGGCCGCGCAAGAAAATTAAGTTTATTTTTTTTTTATGAAAACGCTTTTTTTACAAAGAATGAAATGTTTTTCGTAATGTTTTACTTCTTTTTTGTATTTTTACTTTTAATTATATCATCTAAGAGTGAAATATCCCATAAAATACTATAAAAATGGTTTTTGTTGAACATTTTAATTTTATTTTAATTCATTTTTTTACAAAGTTAAGACTTTTTTTAGGAATGATTTGTTACTTAGAGGATTTGTTGGCGGGATTAAACGTCTTGGGGGTCCAAGCAGGGTCTTTGGGGGCTCAAATGGAGTTGAGGTTGGTCTTAGCGGTCCACAATACGTTCTATTTAGAAATTCCTACTATTTGTAATAACT
Source organism: Phengaris arion (assembly GCA_963565745.1). NCBI lineage: Eukaryota > Metazoa > Arthropoda > Insecta > Lepidoptera > Lycaenidae > Phengaris > Phengaris arion. The sequence goes on along the minus strand of OY751439.1, from coordinate 7,720,243 downwards.
CCCGCAATAAAAATATTTTGAACAAACATCGACTATGACCGGATAGTGCAAAGTTTGTATACCCGGTCATAGATGATGAAGGGTTAAAAATGATATGAAAGTGGGGTCTTGACGGCTCCTCATCACAGAGTATCTATAAACAACGGTGGAATCTAGAGGCTTCCGAGTACAATATACGTCATGACCAGTGTCGTCCCACTTCGACTGGTAGATGGAAATGAGTTGATTGTTTGGGAGAATCCAGCTCCTTGTTCAACTTATTACTGTCGACCAGTCAAATTCACCTTCTCAACGGAAACTTCAGATTTCATAAAGGCTGAAGAGTCTGATATGAAGGTAGCGATTGCAGAATTGACTCCGACGCGTTATAATAATGCGGAGATATCCCACGAACTGCATATGACGATGATTGATGGGAAAGTGGTAAACACAATAGCAGATGTTCCATCGCAAGCAACATGCCCCATTTGCTTGGCAACACCAAGTCAAATGAATAAACTAGATGTCTTGGCTCAAAAGTCACTTCGTGAAGAAATTTACGAGTATGATCTATCCTCACTCCATATGAGAATTCGGTGTATGGAGTGTCTTCTTCACATATCGTATAATATGGACTTCAAGAAATGGAGTGCTCGTGCTGGAGACCAGACATTGAAAAAAGCCAAGAAAGAGTGTACACAACAAGAATATCGTGAGCAAACCGGATTACTAATCGATATTGTGATACAGGTACCTACCTCATTTGCGAATTGAATGCTTTTTTTACTTGATTAGCTTTTATTTTTATAATTTAAGCCTATGATTAACTATTTTTTTCTTCAATTGACAGGGTTTTGGAACTACAAACGATGGAAACACTGCAAGGCGATTTTTTGATGACTATAAAAGGTCATCTAGAATCACAGGAATTGACGAAAACTTAATATTCCGATTTTCCGTGATTCTACAAGCCATATCTTCAGGAAAGTCGATAAATATTGAGGCCTTCAGATTATACTGCAGAGAAACAGCAGAAAAGTTCTAGGTACTAAGGCGGGTCAATAAGTTCGTGACTTTTTGAATTTCTAACCTCCTTACTGAAAAAGCAACACTACTCCTGTCAACAGGCATCTGTCAGTTGACTCCTATCAAAATTTGAACTTGCTGCGTCAGTTAGTTTGTGTTTTACAGCTATCTTTATCAGACTATCCAGTAACTTAAGGAAACAATGGAAAAAAGTGAATTTCGTGTGCTTATTAAGCATTATTTTTTGCGAAAAAAAACCATTACCGAGACCAAGGCTAAGCTTGATAAATACTACGGGGACTCTGCACCATCGATTTCAATGGTAGAAAAGTGGTTTACTGAATTTCGTTGTGGCCGTACAAGCACTGAAGATGCCGAACGTCCTGGACGCCCAGTTGAGGTCTCTACACCCGAAACAATCGAAAAAATTCACGATATGGTGTTGGCCGACCGAAGATTGAAAGTGCAAGAGATTGTGGAAGCCATAGGCATCTCGCATGGCTCAGTGGTTTCAATTTTGAATGATCACTTGGGCATGAGAAAGCTTTCCGCAAGATGGGTGCCGCGTTTGCTCACAGTCGACCACAAACGCAATCGTGTAACAACTTCACAGGAAGGTTTGGCGTTGTTTAATCACAATATGGAGAAGTTTTTGCGCCGTTTTGTAACCGTGGACGAAACATGGATCCATCACAACACACCAGAGACCAAACAACAGTCAAAACAGTGGGTTTCGGTTTCGGTTTCGGTTTGGTGGGTTACAGGGTGAATCGGGGCCAAAGAAGGCCAAGGTGGGTTTGTCAGCCAATAAAGTTATGGCGACTGTTTTTTGGGATGCACGTGGGATAATCCACATTGACTATCTTCAAAAGGGAAGAACAATTAATGGGGAATATTATGCCAACTTATTGGACCGCTTCAATGAGGATTTGAAAAAAAACCGACCTCATTTGGCCAAGAAAAAAGTTCTTTTTCACCAAGACAATGCAAGGGTGCACACATGTGCAGTTGCCATGGCAAAAATCCATGAATTGGGCTATGAATTGCTCCCACATCCACCCTATTCTCCAGATTTGGCTCCGAGTGACTACTTCTTGTTCCCAAACCTGAAAAAATGGCTCGGTGGAAAAAGATTTGACTCCAATGATGAAGTTATCTCGCAAACAAAGGCCTATTTTGAGGACCTCGACATATCATATTTTTTGGAAGGGATAAAAAAATTGGAGAAGCGTTGGACAAAGTGTATAGAGCTCAAGGGGGACTACGTTGAAAAATAAAATGATTTATTTATCAAAAAATCTGTGTTTTATTCCAAAAGTCACGGACTTATTGACCCGCCCTCGTATATTATCAGAAGAAGCATCAGAAGCTAGCAATAAGGATTTCAGAAAAGTAATAGAGGGACATACACGGAAAATAGGAAGGATCCAGACGAACGAAGATATTATTCAAGGTCTTTTGATTAGCTCTGATCCACACATTTCCAATATTAGACCTAAATTCTTCAAATTATCGCATCATAATTTACACCCTGAAGCAGTTCAATTACTTCACAACGATGATGTTGATGATGTTATAGAAGAAGAAGTAATGTTTATAGAGTCTCAAAACATTTCAGACCCTCTTGTTATGATATAGCATTTTCTTTAACTAAACAGACGTTTAATCCTGCTAACAAGTAACAAATCATTCCTAAAAAAGGTCTTAACTTTGTAAAAATAATGAATAAAATTAAATTAAATTTTTCAACAAAAACCAGTTTTTATAGTATTTGATAGGATATTTCACTCTTAGATGATATAATTAAAAGTAAAAATACAAAAAAGAAGAACAACATTACGAAAAACATTTCATTTTTTGTAAAAAAAAGTGTTTTCATAAAAAAAAAATTAAACTTAATTTTCTTGCGCGGCCGCACTCTGCGAGACCAAATAAAATTATTTTTATATTCCTTGTCACCTTATCTAATACGCCTATGCCTCAAAACACCCCGCAAACTACGGCAGTTGAAGAAAAAAAATAAAATGTGTTTTTCTCCATACAATTTTTTTTTATTTATTTTATATCTTGAAAAATATAAGTTTTTCGAAGAATTGTGCAAAAGTAAAAGTTGTTTGAAATATTGTTTTCTATCACAGAAAAAAAAATCAAGTCGAAATTTCGACTTCGGGGTCTATGTCCACGAATTTTGGAATTGGAACCACTGTGCCGCGTCTCGCCGACTAGTACCGTCAAAGTCAGCTATCCCCAACCCGCAGCCTGCGGGCCGCATGCGGCCCGCCGGGACTTTATCTGTAGCCCGCGTGATGTTAAACTATTTTGAAATTCACACCCACCGGCAAAATAATGTAAAGTCGTCGTGAAAGTCGTGAAAATTTTTCGAAAAGTCGAAAATTTTTTCCACTTTTAAATCGTTAATTTTGAAGAACGTTATTTTTTAACCCTAAAAAATTTTTGTTGCGGCCCGCGACACCAAGACCAAAACATATTTGTGGCCCGTATGAAAAAAAGGTTGGGGACCACTGGTCAAAGTCTTTTAACCCGATAACGTGCCATACATATACAGCCTACAGGAAACAAAGTTAAACATTTTTAATTTTGGTCGAAACTACAGCCAGATTTGTGATGAAAAGTGGTAATTTCATAAAAAATTAGATTTAAAAACTTTTTTTCTGCAACCGTTGGACAAAATTGCTTAAAATAATTCTAGTATAGTATCGAATACTGCCTGGCGTGACCGAGGCGACCGGCGTGGCGAGTTCGACAGTACCTATATAAGCACTAAGTATATTTATTAGTAGTGGAATATGTACTTACCTTAATTTTCTTTTTACATAGCCGGCACTGGCTGTGATTATTACTATTAGTCTCTTCATAATCAAAATATCTATGAACTGCATCTTTTTTTGGTGGAGGCATAGTAAAATAAAATATGAATGAAAAACCACGAGAAATGGAAAATATTTTTTGGATTGCGCCCGCGCGGAATTAATCAAAGAATGATGCAACAAAAACAAACAACTAACAAGTGTCAACAAGTTCGCAACGTGCACAGCGAGCAGTGCACAGGGGGTGCGACGGCGGCGGGTGGCAGGCGGTTCGGCGAGCATTTCAAACAACAAAGATTGTACTACTATACTAATAAGGCGTACTTTCGAATGAATAGGCGGCGCGACGTTTGATGTGCTGTGTACCACGCGCCGACGCCGCGCCTTCGTGTACAGCAAAAAGGAGTTACCGTAGTACACATAAATACGAAACTCGCTTGAGATGTGAGGCAGGAAAGCGCTTTATATGTGTAACCTCTTTGTAAAGGGTTACCCCTTCATAAGGGTTTTTTTGTGAATTGGTAACAATTTGAATTGTTTGTGGGTTACCCCTTAAAAAGGTTACCATTTTAAATGGTAAGTGGAACGAATGGGACATCAAATCATAGGGTTTTTAATCAACTTAAAATATTCAGCCGTTCCAAAAACCCTGATAAAACCCTTAAAAGGGAAAGCGGTTCCGGTCCCTGTTTGTAATGAATGGCTAAATTGAGGCGTTGTATATAATAAAATAGAAACGTGCACTGAGGGGGCCTAATTTTTTATCGCAGCAATACTACGTCAATTTAAATGGTTAAAACTCGAAGATTTGACATTAATGACATTTCAAATTAATTTCGTAAATTTTCCGAAATTTGACAATTGACAAGGTTATAGTTTAAAAAAGGCATTTCAACAATTCCTTAAATTATTTTAGACGCGAAGCTAACATTGAGTAACATGAATGACGTTTTGTTGATTTTGCAGTCCCCACGCGGATGCCGGGAATGCCACTTCACGTCACAACGACGAAAGGCTTTTGTGCGGCGTCGTAATGTTTACGACAGACGTCTTAATAAAAACCCACAGACACATAAACCCATCATTAACGTGGACGTTTAACTCGCGTTTATCGCCCGCTGAGATGACTGTTGTGATTTTAGAGGACATAATGCTTTTATGTTCGTTGCGCAGAGTAGTACCTGTCACACGTTGTGATGTCGTAGCTATGAACTGGAATAAATAAATAACTGCACTTACAACTACAAAGGACAGACAGAGCGAAACTATAAGCATTAATTGAGTATTACGGAACTCTAAAAAGCCTATTGGGCTTTGATAGTTACGGAACCCTCCTTAGACATGTCCTAACATACTTTTAGTGAGGTTATTATTGAAATAGATCGGGACACAAGCAGATGGATCGCCAGAGAAGTTACAAGTACGTTCAAGGTTTTTAAAACCCCTGAAAACACTCACTCGGTGAAGAAACTCGAGCGTTATTTCACTCTGTTTTCCTGTGAGGCCTTATAGTATTTTACACATTCGCGCTAAAGCATAACTCTCTTATGGTATAATATATTTTGATACTAGCTTTTGCCGGCGGCTCCACTCGCGTAAATAAAGTATCCCATGGGAACACTTTTTGGGGATAAAAAGTAGCCTATAATTTAATCCAGAGCCTAAACTACTACCATACAAAATTTCATCAAAATTTGTTCAAGTTTTTGCGTGAAAGAGTAACAAAAATCCATCCATCCATCCTCACAAACTTTCAAATTTATAATAGTAGTAGGATAATATTGTTATATGCCTATACCTACTACAAAGTGTATGTGTAGGTAGGTGTTATAATAATTTTTATATTTATCTACTTTTATCATATTTTTATTATTAGATGTAAATGTGTGTAGTTTATTTATTGTTGTCATAATGTGTAGTATATAATACATTAGTCTTAAGTACTTATTCATTTGTATAGAACTAATATTATTCCCACTTTTCTTTTACTGCAGCAATCGTTTTCTGGAAGAAACCCAATCGGTAAGACCGCCATTTTACACATTTTTATTTTATGTTTTATGTAAAACTTACCGTACTGTATTTTATTTTTATGCAATAAAGAATTTTTTATTTATTTGTTTACAAAATATATCTATACAGGCTGTCCCCACAGACGTTGTTCTGTCTAACTATGAACTGGAATAAAAAAGTGTAAGTAGTAAGTAACTTTTTACAGTTTCTACAGTTCTACACGTTATACCTACTCCTACACCTACTACCTACACCTACAATATATTATTTAGTCGAAAATTGGATCTTTGTATAGTCTCACAGAAATTCAATATTTGTCTAAGAAAACTTAGGGAGAGAGAACTTAAATAGGACCTTCGGCTTGAGTTTACCCTAGCAGCCGACTACTCTCGAGGTTCCTTCAGATTGAATTGGAATTTGCGCCTAAATATTATTATAGATCTAGATCTGTTATTTCGTGGCCTTAAAATCATTCAGACGCGTCTTAATCTAAAATCTGACTACCGTTATAAATGTGAAAGTTTTTGAGGTTGCATGGATGTATGGATGGACGGATGTTTGTTACACTTTCACAAAAGAAGTACTGAACGGATTACGATGGAATTTTGTATGGTAGTAGTTTAGGCTCTGGATTAAAACAGAGGCTACTTTTTACCAGACTACTTATCAAAAGTACAGTATTCCCGTGGGATACCCGATACGGCGGAGCCGCGGGAAAAAGCTAGTTAATTATAATATTAGTCGTATCCAGTAATTTTATTCTGATAACTTATACGCTACGCTACTAATAGTAGAATAATTTAAGGATGTCTGTCAGAAGTGTTTGGATTAGTGAAACTTTTCTAATGGAAGTCTATGTACCAATATGTATTAAACCACCACTATGTCCCTATTATACTATTACAATATCTATATTCTTGAATATATATTATATGATTGGACATAATACGAGGGCGGCACTGAAAATTTCGGGAATCAAGGAAGTGACACAACATTACTATTTAAAAATGTATTTATTGCTTTTCGAAGTATTCTCCGCGAAATTTGACACATTTTCCATACGATGGAACCAATCATTGAAGCAACCATTCCATTCGGAAATTGGGGTCTCCAAAATGGCCGTTTTGTAGGCGTCCACAGCTTCTTCAGGTGATGAAAATCTCTCACCACGCAATTTATTCTTTATTTTAGGGAAAGTATAAAAATCATTAGGGCTTAGGTCGGGGCTGTACGGCGGATGGTCTAATAATTATATGATTTCTTGCTCTAAAAACTCTTTTGTTCTGTGCGCGGTGTGAGAATTCGCATTGTCGCGATGGAGGATGATGCGGCGGTTGCAGTTCTCTTTACGGAGTTCAGAAACGACCTGTGGCAAACAAATGTTAGCATACCATTCTGCATTAACCGTTCTTTGTCCCTCAAGAGGAATAGTCGCAACATGGCCGGTTTTGGAGACAAACGTGGCCACCATTTTTTTTTTTTTGACACTCCGTGAACGAACAATTTTTGTTGGCTTTAACTCATTTTCGAACACCCAAACTCGTGACTGGTTTTTTGTTTCGGGCTCGTACGCGTATATCCAGGATTCGTCACCTGATACGATGTTGTATACAGCATTTGAGGATCCTGCGTGGAATGTTTCGAGAGTTCTGACGCACCAAGTAACGCGAGCCGCTTTTTGCTCTTCACAGAGCAAATGCGGTATCCATCGGGAAAACAACTTTTTTACACCTAATTGTTCATGCAAGATTATTTGTATTTGACTCATGCCAATGTCTAAAGTTGCCTGAATTTCGCGGTATGTCACATGTCGATCTTCCTCAATCAGCTTACGCACAGCATCAACGTTTTCTTGGGTGACTGCAGTTTTTGGACGACCTTGACAGGGATCATCACTGAGCTTGACACGTCCACGTTGAAATTCAGCAAACCAGCGATAAATTGTAGTTTTGGATGGGGCTTCATCACCAAATGCAGAAATCATCCGGTCAACACACTGTTTTTGTGTTAAACCACTTCGAAAGTCATAATAAATCATCGCTCTAGAATTTTCTCGGGTCAATTCCATTTTCTCAACGACTAAACAAGTTTGACAAGACCTTGTGACAAGACCGAGAATCTTTTTTTAAATAAATAAACGGTATTCGATTTTTAAAACCAAGGAGTTTTAAATTAAAAAGATTTTAATATGACAGGAACAGTGGAAATATTCCATTCCCGATACTTTTAGTGCAGCCTATGTACGGGAAATATACATTACCCTAGACACCAACGGCATTACATTACATACCAAAAGGCCATTAACCCTCTAGCTAACGAGTGTTGTTCGTGCAACGACTGTATGAGGAGTTGAGAACGTACACATAGTTTAGTATAAGGACCTATACGTGGGATACGGACGTACGGACGTAAACCTACATAGCACACTAGAGGCACTAGACCACGCCACGAGGGCCGATCGTGCCACATAAGCCTCTCGCTTCAAATATTTTATGCATAACGTTCAGTTTATAACAGGGCCAGGAGGTTTTTTAGATGCATCATCATATATATTAATACGTGAAATCATAAACCACATATTAAAGAGAGAGAAACAGGTGATTGCACTACTACAAGCATACGGTGTGTTCACAATTGTTTGGAAAAATTGTGGGCCGTAGAACGTCAAAATTTTCAAATTTGGATCGATTTGGATCGTTGAAAGCTGTTCATCTGTACGTAAGTAAATATATATATTTTCTACTCTGTGACATAACTTTCCACCTAGATTGTTTATAACATTAGGTATCTAAAAGGTTCAAGGACCCGGAGGCTACCCAATACTTTAAACCTCTAATGGAGATATTTTAGAGAAACTTTTATAATTTCATGTATCTGAAGTAAAGTTTCACAACGCTTTATCTCGCAACACGCACTCAGACCTTCGTCATACGAACCATACGAACTGACATAACACTGTAAACACTGCAAAATGGTGGTTGGTTTTACATCTCACTTTGTGTGCTTTTATACCAGAAGTTGTGTGAATAAACTGTATTTATTATACGGATGTATATACGCGAGAGCTATAAGGTGCAAAAAAAAATTCGAGAAAGCAAAAAACTTAAAAAGTTAAGGCCGAAATAGTTAAAAAAATTGAGTAAACACTCTTCTGGACAGTTTATTCAGCTACAATTTGAGCCTAAAACAAATACGATCGGGTTAAGGGTTAGCCCTGTAGCCTAACCTGTTTGAAAAAAAAATATCTTATACTTTAAACGAGACATGAAATTTCGTACGCAGTGAGTTTGGGGGAGAAAAATCGATGTAGCTAGGTTCTTATCTCTAAGAAACTGCGCATTTTTAAGGAATATATGTATGTCGTGGAAGAATATATCGATAATTTCGACTCCCTTACGTATGTGTGGATAGATTACGACCGATTCTCAGTCCTACCGTCTGGTTTTAACCGACTTCCAAAAATATATATATAAATATATATATATATATATATATATATATATATATATATATATATATATATATATATATATATATATATATATATATATATATATATATATATATATATATATATATATATATTTGTGTGTTCAACTATTAGGTACTCCGCTGTCTGTGGACCGATTGTCAAAATTCTTTCTTGGATATAAAGGGTACAATCCCAAATCGGTCCTTTTAACATCAAAGTGGTGGCGTTTTCATTTTTGGGAGTCAAAATGGCACGTTCAAATAACCTTTCTATCGGCTTTGTAATGAGATTTGTGACATCAGGCTAAACTACGTTAGTGAATTCTGTAAGTGATGTCACCACTCTTGCCAAACTTTGCGGAATATTATATATATAATTAGTAATTTTACCAATAAATTCCTGTCCTGACTGACTGATTCATCAACGCCGAGGTAAAACTACTGAAGCTAGAAACGGAATACTTATTTGGACCGTGGCTTCCTATTGTGACTATAGGTCCACTAAGAAGGGATTTTGTGAAACTCACGTAACTGAGATAAAACTTTTTACACTAAAGGGGTAAAAAGGGGTTACAACGTTTGTATGTAACTTTTTTGTATGTGGTCAAATCTGTTTGATTGTGTCAAAAATTCGTTTTTATTTGCGATATTCACGGAATTGATATATTATTATATATCAATTTCAAAGAATATCGAAAGACCGTAATATCTCTCGGAAAACAAATACAAAACTAGTCCAGTCACTCATATTTTCCATATTTACCTACGGAGCAGAAACATGGACTTTAAAAAAGTAGACCGAGACCGAATTGATGTCTTTGTGATGTGGTGTTGGCGAAAAATGTTTTAAATACGGTCCAAGCCTCATTTCGTACTAACGTATCTATTCTACGAGAGCTACAAATAAAAAACAGACTGCATCCCTTACGTAGAATTCTGGAATTATTTAGCCACATAACAAGAAAGGATGGTCAGAACCTAGAACAGCTCATGATTGACGGTCGCCGCCCGATGACGTTCTCCATACTGCTAAGGATCGATATAGATGGCGCAAAATTATTCCGCGGGGGAATCACGACCCTCAGCAATGAGGAATACGACGTGAGGAGGAGGAGGATAGTAACTCTTGTTTGCTAGCATTTTTTTAGCTTTCTTACATATCGATTGTATCTTAATCATTTTATGTGTGTCGGAACCTTATTGTATATTTTTACACATAAGTACTTTTAAGGAAAACAGATGTCTTGGGGTTTTATCAATAATCAATCTCTGATGATTCCAATAATATATCGTAGAATACTTATTTATTAATTGTGTAAAAGAATCCCTATTCTTGATGACGAATTTAAACATCTCCAGGATATACTCCTCTTCTCCACCGCAACATTGTCGCAGCTACTGTACTCACTAGATGTGATCAAGGGGATCACTATTCATACCTAAAATACCATTAATCCTATCAGAGTATCCATATGTATTTAAAAGACTGCAGAATCCCCAAAAGTATGATTTGCCATGACTATCAATAAAGCTCAGGGGCAGTCATTCAAAGTGGCTGGGATAGACCTAAGAGAGAACTGTTTCTCACACTGACAGTACTATGTTGCGTGTTGCAGAGTAAGTTCGGCTAGCAGTCTGATGATCCTTGCTCCACACGGCAATACAATTAATGTTGTTAACACTCTAATAATAAAATAGGCTTAAACCATTTACCATTTAATATAATTTAATTTTAGCATAATTAAAGTCTCATTTTAAAAATATAGGAAATTAGTCTCCTCAACATCTATGCGTACGAAGTCACGGCCTAAATCTAGTCTAAGAAGAAAATAATGATCGTTTAACGTTGTAGTTTTATTTTGTAATCCTTATCCTATTATAATCTCGACTTTCTCGTCGCTCAGCGACAATATTTTTTCGAATTCCGTAGATTAATTTCCAAAGTGCTCGGTAGTTGTGTGAGGCACGAAATCTGATATATTTTTTTCTATTGCTATTTTAACCAAGTGTGTGCTAAGATTTCGAATATCTTTCCTTAAGCTACGCTTAATTTTTCTATAAATTTGTATAATATATAGAATAAAATAATACTAAATAATATTTTCTTTTCGGGACAGGGTGATGTTTTATTTAGAAGAAACAATGTTATATATAATTATTATTATTACGTAAATATGCAGGTGATTGTCACTGCTAAAATTTTAAGTACATTTCTTATATTTTGTTGGAACAAGGTGACCAATATTTACAGTGACCAATTGTTGCAAATATTTGAATATACTTGGCTTGTATGTACTCTACTCATCTCATACTCTCAGCAGAAAGAAATGAAAATATTTTATATTGTCATGTGATGGGATGAAGAGATCATCCTTAATTACATCTTTGAACACATTTTTTTCATGCTACAGAATATATTTATATGCGTTACAGATATAAAACACAGTAGAGTCTGGCAAATGACAGTTGAACCTGAGAAATGGCGGCAAATTTAAAAAATCTAAGGCGGTCAACATTCTGATTCCTATGAAAAAAAATATAAATAACCTGAAGAATATAATTATAAATAACTTAATAATTAATTAATTAGTGCTAACATAATAAATACAATATAAAATAAATGATTTGACTGTTTCAAACGATAATTACTGAATTTTTGTCAAATTGAATTTGAAGGTCATATAGAGTTGCCAAGTTAAAAGTTTAGAAATAAACCCAGGTCAAAAAATCTATTAAAGGAATATATAGTCGAAGTAGACTTCGTATAAAATAATATTTTCCTTCAAAGATTTTCCTTGACATCATTACATAGAATAATTTAATTGTAATTCAATAAAATAATCAAATTTAATAAAACATTTATTTTTTAGCTATTTTTTTAACTATTTACACGCTATTCCATAAATGAATTGAAAGGCATTATTAAATTTCCGCACACACAGATAAAGCGTAGATAATGTTATAATTAATCCGATTTGGGCAAAGTGTAGTGGCAAAATGAAATACTAACAGGAGATTATGGAAATAAAAACGTTCTATTTCGCCAGGTCCTCGGGTCATGAAATTATAAAAATGCTTTACGTGGCAGAGTGATTAGGGTTGCTATCAATCGATCCACGGGACGTCCGGTCCCTTTCTCAAACAACTGGAACAAACATGCCTCAACATGTGACACAACCGTGAAACTCATTGTGAGATAGCAGTGACTCTATCGTAGGTCGTAATTAAATTCTACAGACGTATTAAGTATTAATAATAATTGTATTACCTTTAATTGTTATCTTTTGTGGCACATAAAGATTTTATTACTGTGGTGCATCTTATAATTATCCGTTGAGTTTAAGTCCACAACCCTATTCCATATTCGATATGAATGGCAATATTGGAGCAGAACTAATAAAAGCTAAGGTTGTATGATCTATCGACAGGAAATATAATGCACGTACAAAAAATTGGAGCAGAGCAATAAAGGTTTTATTTATTTTAAGATAAGTATACATATAATAAATTCGTAACTTGTCGCTGTCTGTACATGGAAGATATATAAGAAATACTATTACAGGCTTTATGAACGACTCTATTACAACTATATTGTATTAGCGCAGAGTTCTATTTTCAATGCTCTGAATTTTCCCCGGCCTACCGGATTCCGGACAATATAGTCGCAGCCTAAGGTCGTGTTAACTATCTTGGCGAGTTCGGGCTAGCAGCGGACTTTAAGAAAAATAAAATTTTGGAAACGCAATACGCACACTTTCGACTTTTCTCTAAAAATTATTATAAATTTAAGTATCCCGCCGAGTCTGTCTGTCTGTATGTTCGCGATAATCTCAAAAACTACTGAAAGAATTTTCTTGCGGTTTATACTTACCAACAGGTTGGTTGGTAAGTATAAAGTTGGTTCCTTATGAACAGGAGGAGCGAGGTTATAGAAATTAATAAGTACCTACACTAAATTTAACCGAGAAGATGGCTGGGTGCTGCCATCTAGTATCCAATAATAAACAAAATAAAATATAATTAAAAACACCGCGGCTTCAAGATACTGTTAGTATGATTTGCGTGGATCGGAACACAAATAATAATAATTGAAGAATCTTTGGGTAGTTTGAACAACTTCAACAAATAGGACAACTGCCACCTCAGTCCCCCCGTGATCACGGCCAAAGAAAAGTATCACGCGACACATCACGAATGAACAATATTCGCCTAAACTTAAAAAAGTAACATAATGTAACTTTTTTTCAATTGTTGCTAGACATATATATATATAATATGATTATTTAATAATATGGATATAAAAGATAATGTGTTGCTTTACAACTAAAGAAACAACATTTAATGCTAATATTTCACAATTTAAATAATATTTTACACAAATAATTCATAAGAAATTAAATATAAGTCTCATTCCCTTGACAGTTGACATTCATTGTCAAGTCTAAAAAACAATGAGGTTACATCTCTCCCTCCAGATCAGAATCCGACCGCTGCAGCTGTAGGAGCTGGAACCATCTTCGTAATGTGATAGAAATTTGGTTCACACTTCTTGTGACCAGTGTCTACGCTGTATATAGAGTCAGATATCTTTTCCAAAACCTCAAAAGGCCCAATATTTAATTCATCTAACTTTCTTCTATTAAGTTTATTTCCATTTTCAATATATACGAAATCACTAACTTTCAAATCTAGATCTCTCCTGTTTCTATCAAATTTTTGCTTATTGTATAAATGTGACTTCATAGAATTTTCAAATACCAATTTTCTGTCCCTTTTTAAATCTTCAACTGTAGAATTTTCTTTTTATTCAGCTGGTAGAAGGGTGTAGTTTTTGCCTTCCAGAAGATATTGAGGTGTAAACTTTTTAACAGTATGTTCTGTCTCATTATATCTTTTGATACATTCATGAGCAATAGTTGTCCAGGCTAAGTTATTGTTATTTTCATTTATCTTACATCTTATTTTATTTACAATAGTTTGGTTTAATCTCTCATTTAAACCATTTGAAAACGGCGCATTCACGGCAGTAAAAACTATAGTTATATTTTCTGTATCTAAAAATGATTTAAATTCTTTTGAATTTATACCTGGATATTGATCAGATAAAATAATGCCAATCTTATGTTCCTGTGTCACTTTCTGCAATAACTTTATAAAATCATTTGACTTCTGTGTTTTCGAGGTCAAAATGTAAGCATATCTTGTAAAGTGATCCACTAAAATAGGTAAATATTTTTTTGTGTATCGAGATCCACCAAATCCTCCAATAGTGCCTATTGACATTATTTCATAAGGACATGAAGCTGGTCCTAACTGAGACAATAACCTATAATTATATTTACCTCTGGACTTATTTCTTATGCACACTTCACATGTGTCACACATATTCTTTATATTTCTCATCAAGTTATTTGCAGTATAAAATGAGCTTATTTTATTCCTTATCTGTTCTGCTCCTATGTGACAGTAGAGGTAATGAATATCTTTTATTAGCTTTTTACTCAATTCTTCCGTTAGTATGATTTTTTCTTTTTTCTTTGACTTTTTATAGTATATTAAATTTTCAAATTTTAATTTATTTTTATTTTGTCTTATGTATTTATTTCTTTACAATTTTTAAATTATCATCATGAATTCAATCTGGTTCCAATACTGGATTTCTACTAAGACTATCAGCTTCCAAGTTATATTTACCCGGCGAATAAATAACTTCAAAATTGTATTGAGATAAATAATATGTAAGATCTCCTAGTTCTTCATCTGGTCGAGATTTAATATTCATTTTTTCAAATGGCTTATGATCTGTAAAAACTGTAAACTTTTTCCCTAATAACCAATGTTGCCAATACTTAACAGCCTCCTTTATAGCTAAACATTCTAAGTAAATAGCTTTTTTCTTTTTCTGAGTATCATTCAGCTTTCTTGAAAAATATGCACACGACTTTTCCTCTCCATTAAGCTGTGGCTGTTTCATGACAGCGCCAATACCCAGTATGCTGGCGTCAGTATAAATATGTATTGGTAAATCAGGATCAAAAATAGTTAATATAGGCTTCTGGCACATTAAGTTTCTAATCAACTGAACAGATTCTTCACACTTTTTTGACCAAACAAATTGTTGCCCTTTTCTCAATAAATTATGTAAAGGGTCTAAAATAATTGATATATTTGGTATGTATTTACCATAAAAATTGATTTTTCCTAAAAATTGACGTACGTTCTTTTGCGTCTTTGGTACAGGAAAATCTTTTATTGCAATTAAATTGTCTTTCAAAGGAGCAATCGTGTTGTTCTTAATTATATGAACAAGGTACTTAACTAAATCTTGTGCAAAGTTACATTTTGAAAATTTTAATCTGAATCCTTCTTTTGATATTGCTTCCAGTAGTAATGATAAATGTGTAATATGTTCTTGAAACGTCTTAGAAAAAATCAAAATGTCATCAATATAATTTACAGTAAAGTTTGATAGTTTGTGCTTCCTTATTATATTGCTTAATACTCTTTGAAAAATTGCTGGTGAAGTTTTTAATCCAAAGGGTAGGCCACTGAAAATGTCCATCTTGAGTTACAAAGGCTGTTTTATGTCTGTCTTCAATTTTGAGCGGGATTGACCAAAATGCCGAATTAATATCAAGTGTTGTAAAGTATTTACAATTTCGAGTTTTCACCACTAAGTCTTCTATTAAGGGAAACGGCTGTGACTGTGGTATTACAATTTTATTTAAATCTCGGAAATCAATGCATAATCTGGATTTCCGTCCGTCTTCTTTTTTATATGCCAGAGTAACAGGTGCTGCAAAAGGACTATACGATTCTTCAATCAAATTTTCTTCCAATAATTTAGCCACCTGCATTTCTATCTCTTTTTTATCTTCTATACAACATCTATATGGTCTTTTAGCACAGTACTTATCGACCAATAAATCAATATGGGCTTCGTAATCTTTTACCCTACCAACATCGTACTTGCCTGTTGCGAAAAGTGATTTATGTTTTGATATAAGGTTTAAGTATTAATCTCATTCCGTTGATACACATCAAGGTGATTCACCATAATAGTAAAGTCTTTTTCCTCTAGATGTTCGTTAAAATTAATTACATATTCCTTGTTTGCTTTGTCAAAGTTTTTTGTTCTATAAAATGTCTTTGTTTTATAATATTATTCTTATTCTCCATAAACGGGATACTTTGTTTTATTTCTAAGTGTTCATGTTGAACAAGATGAAATTTTTTTATTATGTCTAATCCAATTAAAAATCATAATCGAAGTTTTCTTCGTCTACGACAAATACATTGACATTTCTCTCTATATTAAAAATCCTTATTTTGAGTGTTATCATACCAACACTTTTCCATTGCCATTAATCGTCTTGAGATTTGCATTTATACCGTTCTTATTATTTTGACTACCTTTTAATGATAAAATTTTGGAATTAATTAAGGACACATTCGAGCCCGAATCATAGATCCCTTTTATTTTTAAGGAGTCATTTAATTCAACTTCAATTTTGATAAATGGCGGGATATCAAGTTTTTTGGATCAATTTCATTTTATTCAACTTTTAACTCTGAATTGTTAACGTTTCTTATGGGGTATCTGTTTTCTCCTACTCCTCGTGGGTTTCTCGTATTTTTATTTTGTTTTTCTGATTCTTTGTCAGCATTCCTTCTAAAGTTGTTTTCAATATTCTTTTTGATAACTAAATATTCTAGACCTCTTATTTGGTTAAATAAATCTTCTGTTGTTCTTAAAATATTTCTGTCGATTTTATTTATCACAAACGTAGGTAGTCCCGTTGCAATCAAATCAATCAATGTACAAACATCAATGTTTTTGTTCACTTCCAATAAAAGTCTCTCCTTTTTCAAGGCATAGTCTAATAAATAACCTTGTCTGTATTGAAATAAAATTGCATACTTGGCATGTGACCAACCTTTGTCAGCATAAGTTTCACAGAAACATTCCTTCCATGTTTTCCATTCCGAATTAATTGTATATTTAATCATCATGGAGATATACCATTCTAGGTCCTCTAAAAATGCTCTTATAATCTCAATTTTCTTTGCATCTTCAACAATTGATAATCGTGAACATTCCTCTTCAAATCTATTCATCCATTGAGATGCATTAAACTTTTCCAATATAAATTTGTCTACTATATTTCTCGAAATTTGTGGTTTATTTGATTCCATGCATTTATGTAATAATTCTGTCAAATACTCTTCCGAAATTCCTATATGCTGTGGTGCTCTTTCAATTTTTGAAGTTATTTCCTCTAAAAAATATCCATTAAAATGAATGTTTCCATCGTCATCTATATAGGTATCATGTATTTCTTGTGATATTGTAATCCATACTTGTCTTCTCTCATGCCTTTTCATCAATGTTTTTTTTAGGCTATTGCATAGCTTCTATCGCGGGCCTTGAGCGCGGGGACCGAATCCAGAAATTCCGTAACGAAAAAACCTCACGCTCCCGAATTGTCTAACGTCGTTTCAGTTCGGCAGTCTTCGACACGGCGTTTTATTTTTAAGATTTAAGACGGAAGTAAAATCTATCTCTGAACCAAATATTAAAGCAAGGCTAACGCCGTTTTAGTAAGGACGTGCGCCGATAGATGGCGCTTTAGCGCCATCTATCTATCTATTCTTTTGCTTTAATAATTTACTAATAGATGGCGTTCCCAGCTTGTAATTCATGTACGTAGTATGATTTTCACTAGATTTTGGAAGCACAAAAGGTGTCCTAAGAAATGTGGGAATCGAACTTGGGTTCCACAGCCATGACATGTAATGTACACGGCTACCGACTCTATGACGCGGCACTTAAAAAGTTGTATTTAAATGGCATTTCAATAATGACTTTCAACTGCCAAAGTCTAAATAGTCATAAAACGATTTACATGATTCAGTTACGAGACAAACAAATGTGTTGCTTCTTACCGAAACTTGCATGACGCATGATAATCCGATTGAAATACCTAATTTTAATTGTATTGTTCAGTTCAAACGAGATACTGTTTCAAAAGGTGGGGTAGCTATTTACCAAAATAGAAATGATATTACTAATATTATGACTCCGAATATTGAAATAAATATTGCACACGTTAGCGATGTTAATGTTAGGCGCTCAGTTGTTGGAGATATTTGTGCGTGCTTATGCAAACTTAGAAATGGCTTACAAATAGTTATGGTAGCAATTTACATTTCTCCGAATCCAAAATTGGACGAGGTAGAGCATTTTATTCATCGCACTTTACTGGAGTACACTGAAGAAGTGTCGAAAATACTTGGTACAAATGGTAATAAATTTCCACTTATCTTGGCTGGCGATTTCAACATTAACTTCGCCGATAAAAAATCAGAGCGGTTGACAACTTTTCTATCAAAAACATTGAATTTGAAAATGAATAATGATCCACAAGAGTCCACAACAAAATATGGGACCACCATTGACGCGGTATTTTCTAGGTATTTAGAGGATATTAAGTCGCTAACTTATGTTTCTTATTTCAGTTATCATAAACCTATAGTTTCAATGATAAATATTCCTGAATAACCAACAGCTACTGTAAGATAATAAAACCCACATGTATTGTAAAATAATAAAAATATTTTAAACAATATTAACTTTTTATTTATTTAATAAAAGAAATATTTGTTTTCTTATCGGTCACCACGCTCAAAAAGTGTAACTTGAATTAATATCAAAAAAAAAAGAAATACTGCATAAATAAAATAAAATAAATAAATAATTATAATTGCATAAGTTGATACAAAATGCTATGCAATAGCTTTACCGCGGCAGTCCTCGAGTGCCACACGTCTTTTTATATTATCATATACTTGCGTCTTAAGAATAGCATCATGTAATTTAGCCGGCTGAAGTTCTTGCGGAATCAAGTATAATATACACAAAAGAATACTTTTATCAGTATCAGTAATCGAAGTTAAGCAGATAATATTAGATTTTGGATCATCACTTGCCTTTACTACAAATTCAAATCTCAGATTTTCCATTGTTCATAAGTTGTATAATATGATTATTTAATAATATGGAAATAAAAGATAATGTGTTGCTTTACAACTAAAGAAAAAACATTAATTAAAGTCTCATTCCCTTGACAGTTGACATTCATTGTCAAGTCTAAAAAACAATGAGGTTACATATATATATATATATATATATATATATATATATATATATATATATATATATATATATATATATATATATATATATATATATATATATATATATATATATATATATATATATATATATATATATATATATTATAGATTCTCTCGTGTATCTAGTAAATTAAACAAAATATGAATCTTCCTTGTTTATACATTTTTAATACAGTCCAATAACCAAAACACTTGTGTACCCTCATGAGATGGGCGCACGTGCGACTTATATCCTGAGCTTTAATCCTTAATATCCACGCAAAACATACTAACAGTATCTTGAAGCCAAGGTGTTTTTTAATTATATTTTATTTTGTTTATTATTGGATCCTAACTAGATGGCAGCACCCAGCCATCTTCTCGGTTAAAATTAGGGTAATTTTTAATTTCTATAGCCTCGCGTATCATTCTTGGGCGATAACGGTGTTCCTTTGCCAGTACTTGTGCCTTATCAAATCTTATGTAATGGCGAGGTTGATCCAGTGTGTGTTCGTAAATTGCAGATTTATTGTTGCAACCGTGTTTAACATCTGCGATGTGTTCCTTTACGTGGTTTTTGATGGATCTTTTAGTTTTCCCTACTTAGGAGAGATTACTAACACAACTTATACTGTAACCGTAGTAAAATTGAATAAACGGCTTTTTTATTTTTTATTTTATTTATTTATTTATATAGGAGAGATCGCAGTCACAGGCGAGCTTGTAGACTCCTGCATAGAACATCAGAAATAATAATTGAAGAATCTTCAGGTAGTTTGAACATGTTCAAGAAATAGGATAACTGCCATTTCAGTCCTCATGTGACCACGGCCGCTGGAAAGTAGCCAAAACGTCAGGCAAAAGAAAAGTGCACCGCGACACAAATCGGAAGTGTTTAAAACAATTGTGTTAGTTATCAATTATCATAATGTAAATAGTTTACAATCTCCTCACACAATATATCAAGCTCCAGTGGTAATACCCATCGTTTGAACGAAGATGGAAATTAGATCCACCGTAAATAAAATCACGCAGCTAGTATCTTGTTCTAGTATTAAGAAAAGTTTTACATAAGGCTATTATATATATTTTGTACGCAAACAATATGTATTTTGGGAAACGATCTGTCAACTCACGAACATAATGCAGATAATTAATTTGATAGCGTCGCTCCCAAGGCTAAGCGGTTACAGAAGATAGCAATTACTATTAGTACCTAACTAAAACTCATTGGAATAATTACAATGTAGACAGTAATAACCTTAAGTTAACTCAATGCGTATACAATACAATGTTATGGTTTAAACTTTATGTTTATTGAAAAAGATAATTGAGAGTTAAAACCATTTACTCTACAAATACGGTTTGGGGATTTTCGGCAGCCATAACGTGGCATAAAGCAGTAAACGTTATTGATCCCATTGTTTTGCATTGGCTGAGACACAGCAAAATGACACACACACAACACAACTAGACTTTGGGTCAATAAACATCGAAACGAAACGACACGCGACTCGGCGCCACAGATTAAAGAAAGCTAGGATCAGATAAACAGCTACATAGTTTACTGCGATTTGTTTGCACTACTATGGTATGTCTATAATTATACTTGATTGCGTACACGGCAATAGTTTCAAAAATCCGGTTAAAAAAGTACCATCAAAGGGACGTTTAAATTTTCAAGTTGTTGTCATAACTCATGCGAAATTGAGAATTGTTATGTGTTGTTGGTATTATTGAAGACAAATATATATATTTTTGAAGATTGTATTTGAGTCCAATGAATTTTTAAGCTTTATGACCGTATACTGACGCTAGACTTAGTTTAATTTTCTATTCTATCTTCTGTGACAACCCTGACAAAATTAGAAAGATTTTTCTCTGTACCTACGTAAGTATATATATATTTACTCTGTGCTGACGCTGTATTTTTTAAATAGCCATTCATCAAAATTTAACTGTATTCATTACACATACAAAGATACACGTTTTAAGAGTTCGAATGTCAAGATGCACCGCATTACACAGCGCATATTATGCCGTGTATGACTGACGTCGTATGAAACGTGTATCTTTTTGTGTAGTGAATAAAGTTTAATTTTGAATAGCTATCTTAAAAATCCAATGCCGCTTCGCATCACGTATCATCGCTGTGTGGACTGACCCAAAGACTCAGCTCACACTGAAACGAGTTGCAAGGGTGGCTCTGCGCTACGCAGCCCGATGGCCGATAGCAATGCAACACTTGCAATGACATGTGTACCATCATCTGTAGTGAATAAAGCTCAATTTTGGATCGCTATTCGCTTTTTATAATGTAGTGCCGCATCACGTTACGTCTCGGTGTGAACTGACGCTTAGGGATATCATTAGGTACTTTTTTAATTTAAACATTACCTGGGAGACCTAGCTTCGCTCGGTGTTTTAGTAGAACGATAAAATAACAATAAAAAATATATAAAAGAAGTAATAAGAATGGCAAAAATAATTATCTTACGAATACGGGATTCGAACCCACCACATTCCAGATTTCCTCTTTTCGTAGGTACCCATATCAAGCTGCCAATCAGACTGACATAAGAGAGTCGAAATTATTGATATTATATAGTTGCACGACGAAAGAAAAAAAAACACATATTGCTTAAAAATGCACAGTTTCTAAGGGAAACTTTCTTCTCTCCAAAACTCCCTACATACTAAATTTCATGGTAATACTGCCGTACCCGTTGCAGAGATACTAATTATATATATACAAGATCGTCTCGTTTAAAGTGTTAGATTGTGCTGTCTCGTGGCTGCTCCCTTTTCACCGTAACATTGCGACGCCCTGACATTTGCATACTAGTAATAGCTCCCCACACCGATTTCGGTGACGGTGGCCGGTTTCATTGAAACCAGGACAGCTACGCTACGAACCTCCGAGTCGAGAGCCAAGCTCTAAACCATTGAACCACGGAGGCTGTTATACCTATTGCATACTACAAACGTTACATTTTTAGACAGGTATTTTATAGCAATATTACATACTTTAATAAAAAGTAGGCTCATTTAAAATCCATTCTTACGGTTTATTTTAATGTTTTTTTATTTAATATTAGACAGCTATCAAACTAAGGATCTAAAAATTTTACAAGTTCATTTTGTAGACTTGGTAATTTCGATTGACTTAAACAAACAACCAAATGAACAGACAACCTTTTATCGAGTCTATGTTATAAATGTACATTCTCACATTAATTAAAATACTTTTAATTATATTAATTTATTCCGTTAACGGTAAATTACAAGTCAAAAGGACGAATAATTTATTATTGAAATAACTGTCAAGACTGAAGTAGGTACCTATAGAGATAAAATTAAACTAACTAAACTTTATATACAATATCAATTATTAATGTTTAATAGGTACCTTTGGCAGTTCCAAACCATTGGAACCAACCACAGGTATGGCTTCTATTTGTATATTTGTCGCTAATATAAACGAGTATAATATCGACGATGGAAAACAGTAAGGGCGTATCCCGTTAGAACGTCGTAACTAGACTACGTATAAGGTAATAAGCAGCTTTTTTTTCTGCGTCGATTGATCTGGGTGTGACTGCTCTACGACGACATAAAATTTAAAAAGAAGACGGCATTTTGAAAAATATGATGTTTTTTTTTTTTGGTATAACTGTCCACAAAACTGCGTATTTATACTTTTTGGAGATACGACTTGAAGAAGTTTGTGTTTTTAATTAAAAAATATTTACGCCGTTCCTGTTTCAATGCGCCACCAATGTTACGACCTTTTTGCGGGAATCAATTTTTATACTTCCTTACTTACGACATTTTAACGGTTTATATTTTTCTAAGGACAAATAAAGACTTCTAAGATATTACAATTTCATGGATGGTTAAAATGAACCCAATCCATGATAAAACCCTATTACTCGCATCAATATTTTTTACTTTATGTAGTGAATACGAGTCATAGGTCCTGTCATTTGTGGAATATTCCGGCTTATCTTACCTACGCCCCAGGCAACTTACCTCAGTCGCTGCGCGGACGCTACGTTGAAAGGTTGTGACGGTTTCGCCGTAGTGAACGAAATCGTGTTCGAAAACTTTGCAGTGTATAACTTCTCTAAACAAGGTATGTTATAGAATTAGAGATATAAAGATTTAATTACCTAGTAATAAGTTCCGGGATACATATTGTATTATGTATTCCTGAGCTAAACTCGAAAAATAATGATTGTAAACAAATCGAATTCGGTAGGTATGCGTTGTAATTTTGGATTTCTTTAGTACTACTGTAATTGTGAAAATGACAACTACGAGTTTAGTCCACATAAGTATGAATCCAGAGTACCTGTAGTTATTATAAAATAGTATTTAGTAAACAGTTGCTAGCTTATAAGATTTTAAAAAATAGGTACCTTTCTAAGTTTCAATTCATCTTTCTTTTTAGATGGCCAACCGAAGAAAATGGATAGATGATCTTAGACCTATAAAAATGACGAGGAAAATAATAATAAAGTTATTGTTTTGAGCGAACAAATTTATAGAGATGGAAAACTGGTTAAGAAAACGAAGAATACAGAAAGAAAATATGATAGTAGTAAATACGATTCGAAATTCCAATATTCTGGTTCTAAGAATAGTGATTGCCTAGCATGCTTGCCATTGACTCCTCACCTGAGAAAAAGTAACGTTCATTCCTTAACACCGACATTTCGCAGTCCAAATTTATATATTACGGAAACAAAGAAAGTGCTAAAAAAGTTGACACCCAAAAAGTTGGCTTAAGTGCCTATTCAAATGGAAGAATTGGGTTCAAGTTTCATCTCCTCGACCTGGAACAAGTGGTGAACCCTCTATCTACCGACCTGCCAGCGTACCCCGATCTCCATCTCCTCGACCTGGAACAAGTGGTGAACCCTCTACCTACCGAGCTGCCAGCGTACCCCGATCTCCATCTCCTCGACCTGGAACAAGTGGTGAACCCTCTACCTACCGAGCTGCCAGCGTACCCCGAACTCCATCTCCTCGACCTGGAACAAGTGGTGAACCCTCTATCTACCGAGCTGCCAGCGTACCCCGATCTCCATCTCCTCGACCTGGAACAAGTGGTGAACCCTCTACCTGCCGAGCTGCCAGCGCACCCCAATCTCTATATTCTCGACCTGGAACCAGCAACGTACAATCTTATGACTTATGACAACCCAAAAGAAAGGTTAAGCGAGACCTCGCTACAAAACCATCATTTAACGAATTTAGATTTCGTTTTAGAAGAAGAAGATCGCGATACTCTATCACTAAATGAAGCTTTTTTTCCTTCAGAAAAGTCAGATGGCTGGAATACCTCTGCGTCAGACGAATCAGATGAAAAACCTAAGAAAAAAAAAGAAGAAAAAGCAATTTCAAAGTATCATAAGCGCAGAAAAAAAGAAACCAAAAGCTCAAATAAGAAAAGAAAATAAAAGAAACAAAAACTTAGGAAACTGTCATACAAATAGCAAGAGGGTTATAGTCGCAGAAATAGCAATGAAACCAATTCCTTGTGCTAACACTAAATGTGGTAATCGTTGTGGTGCAATAAGCGAGGAACGTCGTCATAGATTATTTACTCATTTTTGGAAACTTGAAAGTACACAAAAGCGAAGGGATTGGATAGCTCAGATAACTGAAAAGAACTATACTAAATCTAGCACTGTTAATGAGCCAGAAGGATCGAGACGCAAATTTAACTACACATATTTTATCAATGAGGGCGAAGGAAAGCGAAAGGTTTGCCAAAAATGCTACGAATCTGTTAAACTACATTAAAGAAGTAGACAGTAGAGGCTACGTAAAAAACTCTTCTCTTATATGCGGACTCGTGCTATGGTCAAAATAAAAACAAAACAGTATTGAGTATGCTGCGTTATGCATTAGCAAATAGTCAAAATTTAGATGTTATTCAAAAATTAATTATCTAGTTCCCGGTCATACTAATATGCCCGTCGACAGCATGCATGCTGTTATTGAGCGATCGATCAAGCCCAATGTTATTGCTCTTTCACGAAAAATCCCGTTTCCATAGGCGTTGATGGAAGGAAAGCAATTTAAGGCATTCGAGGATATCACAAATAAGACATTAAAAAAAACACAGAAGCTCATGATTTCAACCATTAGCGTTGCAACTTTTAAAAAAAAGAACCTCAATAAAATGCTTGTAAAACGTTCAATGTCAGCTGAGGCTGAATATACAGAAATTACTCTTGGTATATTCCAAGAAGAACTATCACCCAAAGATAACCTTTACCCAAATAAACTGCCAATATCCGTACAAAAGTATACAGACCTCAAAAAACTTACAAAAAAGTCATACCAGCAGCATACGCTAATGAGTATTTATGTCTTAAGTATAATAGTAAGACAGTCGACTACCTACCAGATACAGATGAAGAGGATAACGTTTGAAATTTTAGGGCAGGTTAAGATTAACAATTGAATTTTGTCATAAATATTATATTATACACTACAACATAACAACCATTGTTTTTATAGACAAACATTTACTTTAATCGGATTACAGGTAAACTAATTATTTCTTGTTTGGCTAGAATGAATAGCTTAGTCTGTATTCGTTTTATTGTAGTTGGTTTGATTTTATAACTTAATGATTTTTATGAATGTTTATCCTGTTGTGTAATGTTGTACTAGACTTATCTTTGACTATGCTTTACGTATTCCCTTATATTTTTCCCTACTAATTTTCAAATAATTGTCTAATGAAAAGAATAATCCTGAAGTCTAAATTATGGATATTTGATAACCTATATTATGTATTTTTGTTGTTATTTCAGTTTACATACAAATTATAATGATTAATGCCAGACTATTATTGATTTTAACATTGTATGTATAGAGATAACAACAATTATGATACTTATTCATCTCCCAAACGGGCAAGAACTTGAGTTGTGCGTGTCCCAAAAAGTAGTAAAGTACCTGTTAGTCAAACCATAATAACATCCCTAGACATTGTTGTTTTGTACATACAACTCCTAGAGACGAGATAAGGAGTAATTAGTTATTAAGTTGATATTGTATGTTATTTTGCTATTGTTTTTTAAGGTTTACTTTACCTATAGCAGGTACCCTGCTTAATATAATAATTATGTAGTACCTATTGAAGTCAGTTTTCAACAAATTGGGCCAATTAGAAATACCATTTAACATATTGTGTTATTTTTTAAAAGTTCAATAAATTTACGTTCAGAAAAGCTTACGATATTTTATTTAGGTCATTGGGTGTCTAGAGGTTTAAATTACAACTAATTTTCTAACCATTTTATGCATTATGAAAGTGCTTACACCCCGGTCCTGAGAGTAAATTAAAACGAACACTAGTTACGACCATTTAGAGGTCAGCGAAATCTTATAATTTTATGGTTCAGTACTAAATTATCGTGTCAAGATACGCCATTTTTGAGGTCTGCTATTTTCATATACAATAGCTGTAACTTTAATAACATTATTTTTAGCAATAGGAAGTTATTGGCTTGTATTCCACTTAATACAGGTTTTTATTTTAAAGTAATGGTATAAAAATTATGTTCCCACGTTTTACCGTTAAAAAGATATGATATAATTTCACTTTTATTTTTTGTTTTTTGGCTCTGGTGTAAAGTTGAGTTGGCCCGGGTTACGCCCTTACTGTTTTCCATCGTCGATATGTAAGGTACAACTAATTAGTAAGAATTCATAATACATGCAAATATTATAACGTGAAGAGTGGGGACTACAACAAAAGAGTCGAGCACAATGTTAGGCAATTGAACGAGATTCAACAAGTCCACTTCATTATACATCGTACAAATCATTATGTTACAAAAAATATCATTCTCATTATACTTTATTTACAATTTAAAACATTAAATATTATGATTAATGAAAAGCGTTGACTCGCAATTGTGCAAAAACACTCTTATTTCCGCTAGGAGAACTAAACTTAAGAATAATGAGCATTGTACTCGTATAAGGGCATTTCAAATTATTGTCAAATTCAATACAGAATTTGATTACCTTGATCAATGCTTTACATAATGTATTTTATTTCAAAATCTTCATTATAACACTTATTTTATAATAATTAATAGGTACAGTGAAATGTTTAATATTCAACGATAAATGATTTTAAGTAAAGCTGAACAATTTGGCGCCGCAGATTAAGCAATATTCGCTGAAGTGAGTACTGGGTAATGCTGGCGATAGACTTCGGCTCCCAGCCGTGAGTGTTCCTCACTTGTTCCATTTCACACTGAATTCGTGTTGTCGCTTCATAAATTCAATCATAACTACATATATTTGACTTTAAAACAATTTATCTCCAAAACAATGTTAAATTTTATTTAAATGCAATCTTAGCGCCTTCAAACTACTAAAAAGTCTTTAGTTTCTGCAACAGACCGTCTTGATAGGCCGTATTGAACTGTATTTTAAATGGTCTTTACTAGGAACATTAAAAAGTAATTAGGAAAAACTCTGACCTCAACGACAAGTTGACTGCCTGACGAACTACAGACGACGAACCGATTTTAATATTTCAAATGCTACTAAAATATTTTTTTGAATTCCAAAAGCACCCTATACCTACGAATATACTTCCTCTACGCTCCCTTTAAGTAATCTGAAACTAATTGAATAAAGGTGATTGTTTAAGGAAAACCACAAGATTAACCCAAAAATACCATGTTTTATACCTCGTTCACACTACTTAACTATCGATCTATATAACATTAGGGTACTATAATAGTTACATTCGGCAAAGGTGATAAGAATCCTTTTGTGCGAACCCTTCGCTGCCGGTAAACATAATGGCGCAGATACGTTAGGATGTCATCGAAATCCAAAAAGGAAGGTATAAAATTATGTCTTTATTTATTGTGAAAATGAATCTATTGCCTAGAAATATCTAGTATTTTAATCTCAGGCATGTTTTAAATGTCTCCTAATTCTAGACCCCAACCAACAGCTGTCTATTCTGGTCTCCTAATTCTAAAGAAACTTTATTAGAAACTAAAACAATTTTTGCTATTATGTCTCATTATTATAGAGCAATTTATAGTCTAAGCCAATTTTTGCTAGGCTATTGTCCATGGCACAATGGCTGGCGGTCGATAGGAATCGTTTTAAATCGTACATGGTAGGTCAGAAGTCAAGGCTCACGTTACAGTACATGATTCAGGGGATCTTAATCTAGTGGACGATTCTATTCGAATGCAAATAACGTGGGGTTTCTGTTCAGGAAGACGCCATTCATAAAACAATAAAATTAAATCTGCGCTGGAAGCTAAGAGTTTAAGCCGTCCAGAACTTGGTCACATTGGACTAAATAGATGTTTGGTGCGTAGATACGGTTACGAAGAAGATAGTCCTTTCTGAATCCTCTCATAGCACAGACCTTTCATATGCGATGCAAAGACATGTCTTTAACTACAGATATTGTAATTTTGTTCGTATAAAATTTTAATCGGGTTGGTGAATAGTACCTTGAACTATTTAAATTAAACACCATGAATAAATATTTTATGTTATTTTATGAATATTTAAAAAGTTATTGAATAAATTATTATAACACACGCAAAATATTACTCTAGGTATTATTAAAATTAGTAAATTTTCAGAATGGGTAAT
This sequence comes from Phengaris arion, assembly GCA_963565745.1. NCBI lineage: Eukaryota > Metazoa > Arthropoda > Insecta > Lepidoptera > Lycaenidae > Phengaris > Phengaris arion. Next base: position 7,691,084 of record OY751439.1, on the reverse strand, counting down.
ACTATTAACTTGGTGCCTTCACAGTCATTCTTATGCAATTTCATATACATTGTGTTAAAAATATATAATTGTTTTGCCGGAATCAATTGTTTTATACAAGGTTACAAAATAGTTGGATTATTTTGTTACATAATAATTATTAAATAGTTAATAAAATCAGGCGTTACTTTACGGAAATCCATAGCATACAATTTAATTAATATTATATCTAGCAATGTCCCGCGAAAACATACCCACAACCTGCAAGCAAATGTGTGAGTGCACGCATAAGCATGCGTAAAGCACCTCCCTCCTCCCACGCTGCCTATGCTTACACTCAGAAACAAGATCGTGCAAGGCTCCACACCAACATGCAGGTTGCATAACTCGACGTGCGTTTAGCCCCGAACCCGGAGCATCCTCAGGAACCTGCGAACAAAGTTAACGAACATTGTTCGCAGGTCCACTATTAATTAAATTGTATAATAATTATTGTAACAAAAACAATATAATTAGTCTACCTACATCAAATACAAAAAGATTTACTATTGTAAGTATGAACATAAGCCCACAAACATCGGAAATATTTGAAAGTATGTGACCATACATTTCGTACGTAACAATCGCAGTAGCTTTTGTATTTTTGTATTTTTTGTTCACAACTCACAAAAAATATTGATTTTTTATTTCCTATTCCTTTGGCACTATTCATTTATGTTATGTATAATATTAAATATATCCCGAAAAGTCTAAACAATAATAATATTTTATTTAAAAAGTTGAAAGTATACATAAACAATATAAATACTAAATATGTACAAGATGACCAATAGATTAGAAGTTAAAGAGGAAAATAATTTAATTTACAAAATTAGAGCTTTCTACAGATTGGTCAGCCGTGGATAAAACATGAAAATACGAATAATACAACCACCTACCCTCTATAAAATAAAATGTTGGTTTTAGCAATGTTATAAAGAAATAACCTAACCAAGAGGATGTCAGGACATGTCTAAGGAGGGTTCCATAACTATCAACGCGCAATAGGTTGTCTTTGAATGACTACAAAATTGTCCGATTTCACTCAAAATAATTCTCCTAAAGATTTTTAGCATGGCAACTTACAAGGTGAGAAATACCAATGCCAACTTTTAAATAACTTTGGAAGCCGATTACTCGAAGATGACTTTGTAAAAAAGTCAGCTATGAAACCTAACCTTTATTTTAAAATACCTATTTAAAGATATCCCACACGATGGGGTAGAATAAACAAAATGCCATCCCCACTTCACATGTATTATTATTAGCCACCCCTAAAATTTAACATTATTATTATTTTATGATGCCGAAACCGAAATCTATATACATTATATGACTATACCAAATTTCATCCATTTACATTCATAGTTACAGAAACTAGAAGGGCGGACAGACCGACAGAATACAGACAGGCGGATGGAAAGAGCGAAACTATAAGAGATCTATGAGTATTACGAAACCCTAAACACCTCCAAATAACTTTGAACAAATTTTCCATTATATTATTTTCGAATAAGGCAACACGCTAACTAATAAATTATAGTCATATTTCATGATTAATTTACAGGTGTTATATTAAAATAGCAGTAGGCACACCATGGCCGATTTTGAGCTTTACATTATTCATCAAATATAAGGTTTTTTTAGTTTCGATTTATAGCTTTCATCACTTTTCAAGTTATTGACATTAGCTAGTTGTACTTACATACTTATTTTACTAAGGGCTATATTCAAGTTTCTATGTTTAAAAAATTCCGTTTAGAAATCAGTCGTGATAAAAAATCTACAACCAGGAAAATAAATATAATTATTTTAAAATATTGATAATATTTAAATATTTTATTTTAATTAGGAAACCCGATGGTATATTTACTTTTTAAATTATAGTAAGCGCCAAATCTTATAAGTATAAAGTATAGGAATTTCTATTTTTACATGATTTTCACGTGATACACGGTTATTTAGGCCCGATTCGACCAAACTTGAAGTTACACGAGTGTAACTATAATGAGAATAATTTTACTCCTTCAATTTACTCTAGGATATCTTCGTTTGCGTTTTACCAAGTTACTCGAAGAGTATACTATGCTCGGTATTATTATTCAATGAATAATGAACGAATGTATAAACCGACAAAAAAATCATGTTCTATTGTTTGTATTAGAATGACTTGTACGCCATAATAATTTAATTTCGTAGAGTAATACAGTAAAATGTCAATATCAAATTATAACACTTCACAATGACATTGATCGTGACAATTGCCAGCCAGCTGTGCGACTATCCACTATTCTCAGTTTAATACTTTACTCCGTCAAAATCGCCCGTGTAAATATTTTGATTAGAAGTTGGAAAAACGCAAAACCAGCTTACTCTTAGATTAGGAAACATTTACACTCGAGTAAAATTTTACTCCAGTTTGGCCGAATCCGCCCTAAAAGTGTTACTCTTCTAACATGACCGCTAACAGAAATCATACGCTGATCCGTGTTAATAAATGACGTTAGTGTGAGTATCATAACGTTAGTTAACAAGCTGAAATCACACGTAGCGTGTGTCTTTATTAATATAAGTACCTAACGGCCGCACTCAGTTACATTTAATGCTTACTTAATGAGTCACTTATTAGAGATTTTGACAGAAACTGTATTGACTTTATATCAAAGTCTGTACTAAGTAGCTCCTTAAATAAGCATCAAATGTCTCTGAGTGTGGCCGTAACAGACCAGAATTGTAGTAGCGCGGAAAAAAATTAACAGGTTATGGCAATTATATGTATTAAAAAAAAACGCAAATCGCCTGACAGGGGCTAGAGCCCGAGACACCGATTTGTGAACAACGCAAAAACGCATACATGACTGAGCCACGAGTTTTGACAGTTGTAATTAACTGTCAAAACTCGTGACTCTAAGGAGAGCGAAATAACTGATATATTATATAATATTATTATTACACAGTCAAAATATAAACACTCCCAAAACCTGTATACTAAATTTCATGGAAATTGTTGAAGCCGTTCCCGCGAATCTGATTATATACTCGTCATGTATCCCGCGAATCTGATGTTGCCCGCGACTTCTTTCGCGCATAAGGTAATCCCGCGAATACCGTACATATTTAGCGAAAAGAGTAGCCTATGTCCTTCATTGTCGTCTACTCTATATCTATGCCAAAGATCATCACATCGGTGCAGTAGTTTCGGAGCCCATTCAATGCAAACAAACAAACAAATATTTCCTCTTCATAATCTTAGTATGGATAAATACAAGCTTGTTTAAAGTATTTAGTAAGAAAAAAGGAAACCATTTTTAAAATAATATTCTTTAAAGTTGTAAATTACTATGAAATTTAATTTTTATTTTATTAATTTAAGTTTTGCCTTCACCTGCTCATACAAATATTAGAAATATGACAAGTTACAACTTTTGTTCTGCAGATAACATAATATTATTATTAGAGGAATTCTAAAGACACTTCGTTTTTTCTTTAACATACTTATTTGATTCTAAATTATATCTATCTAAATAATTATACTACCTACTTATGCAAATTGCAAAAACTACTGCGAGGAATGAATAGGAGGTAAAAATAATTCGTATTAGTAATAGTAACTACTGATATAGGGTTGCCAGGTCGCCAAACCTAATAGCCGGACAGACGAACTAGTTTGGCCGGACATTTGGGTAAAAAGGCCGGACACCCAACATTATTGACGATTTTGTCTCAGTATTAATAAAAATACGACAGTAAAATATTTACTAAAAACAAGCTTTATGATATTTACCATAAATATTCTTAAATTCTAATGAAATATAAAAAAAATCGAAGGCCAAGTCAATCTAATTACTTTATTATTAATCAGTCCAATTATTGTTATAAAGTCAAGTTAAAATTAATTACTAAATAAACACTTATCAACATTTTTAAATACTAAAAAGCCTTATAAAATCCGGATAAGCCGGACACCGTTTATTTTGGCCGGACACGCAATCAAAAAGCCTAACTGTGTCCGGCTTTATCCGGACGCCTGGCAACCCTATACTGATAGGTACATCACAATGTATTGTAATATCTGCTTTGCAAATATCTCAAGTTTGAATACACGAGCTTTGTTGTATTATCTGATTTGGGCCTGACCCGCTGGCCTGTAAACTTTGATTTGTTGACTCGCGCTATTGATGACTCAGCAGATAAAACATCTACTTCTACAATGAGACAGTTATTCACGTTGGATTCCTTTTTGTTACCCTACCATATGCCTGGCAGGTTTCCCTGTAGAGGTAAAGCGTGTATGTTGCATTAAGTATATGGCTAGCTTAATATGGCTTTTGTAAGCACGGCCTCTAAAAATAGTATTTTATTTTACTTCAAAACAAATCTGTAAATCCGTGGTATCTTATCTGTACAAGTTACAGGTGGTCATTAATTTTTACTATCCCACGTAATTACGAATACTTCCATATTAGACATAAACAACGTCCGGTACATATTTGTCGTATGTTTTGTGGCATAATATAGCCGAATTTCAATCAAGAACAGAAATGCTATAATATTATATTGACGATACTGTAAATACGATTCTCAATATCTTGATACACGATGTGTATGTTTATAGCTATGAATTGGCCATGTAATAACAATAATAGGGGTAGATGATTGCGGGTCAGCTAGTAATATAATGTGTCGGTCGTTTTCCTCCTCACTACGCCGAATAAGCAGCCTCAACCATTGATTTACTATACACAAGATATCGCACGAATGCTCGAAATGTATCCTGACTGATGAGTACTTAAAATGCGAGTAAGTGCCGATGGGTCGTCGCGAGTGATCTATCCGACCAGCAACATGCCGAAGTGCTCGGCACAAAGTGTAAAAATAATACGTTGACCATGCTAAAAAGCATGGAAATCTCAATGTCGATAAGTATTCATTCCATCTTAAATATCATAAATTTTTAGCTTTAAAATGTTCATATGTTTTATAATTGTATTAAAATAAAATGATATTTAATCTTAATCAAATGGGCGTTTCGCTTAGAACGCAACCTTTTTGTAAATTTTCTAAGCAAATCAAGAGCTGTATTAGTGAGCAGTAAGATTCATTTTCAACTACGTCAAATATATAGTAGTTGGGCTATTTTGTCATCAACGTGATAGCTTTATAAAGAATGTACTTTCCAGACATGTTTGAATCAAGTATAATATTTATGTAGGAGCTGTCGCATATCTTGATCTTTGATATTTAAGATCTTTGGCCTGAACATTTAACACGACATATCGCGACAAAACTTTGCTTTTAGCAACGACAGAATCAGAACCCCGTGACTTCAATTCTTTTTATCCTTTTGCCAAAATGTTCAAAATTCAATATCTAATTTTTACTTAATTATTAAAAATACTAAAATATGACTTGCTGGGTTTATGAAGTGAATAGCAATCTCATGTCAAACAAAAAAAATGTGTAATGATGAAGCTGACGTGTATAATCTTTGTATAATAGTAGGAATAAATTGATCCACAACACTTTTGATATTGGAAAGTTGAATTTAGAAATAATCATAATTTTAAAAGTGCATTACAGCCGTGAGGCGTTGCTTTTAGCTTTTAGTCTTTTACTGGCAATAACGCAGACATTCGACGTGAAGTAGATTTGTGCCTCGTTGAGTACCAAATTTATTGCGTCATTCGGTCTACATGGAGGACAGGACGGGGCACACACTCATTGTCCTATATAAACATTTAGCTCTATCAAGCATAATATATTTGCCGTCTCATGACTTTAATCAAAAAGAAAGCTATGTATGTACGTTTTTGAGTTATGTAACAAGTAGACACTTGCCAAGAAAACGATTAAAATACATACTAACTTCAACTTTGTAACTCAACGACTTTTTTTATCGTTGTTTGAAGCAACTACTTACTAAAATATAAAGAGTTATATAGTAATTATGTATAGGTAGGTACGCGGAAATTTCTCTATGGCACCTACAATGTTATTTTTACCCAACTATGCCGCAGCTAAAAGGAAGGTTAATGATTTTGGCAGTCTATATTTGTTTGTATGTTTGTTCAATCGTAGCGCCTAAACTACTAATCCGATTTGAATTAGTGAGGTGTCAACAGATTAGTAATAGTGGTCCCGGTCATCGACTATAAATGTGAAAATTTGTGAGGAAGGATGGATTTTTGTTACCTTTTCACGCCAAAACTACTGAACAGATTTTAATAACATTTGGTATGGTAGTAGTTTAAGCTCTGGATTACCATATGGCTATTTTTTATTCCAATAAAGTACAGTGTTCCCTTGGGATACTGTGTTTACGCATGCGGAGTCGCGAGCAAAAGCTAGTAAGGCTATAATATTAACTTTTGATTGTTCTAGTACATTCGCTCATACAAACATTGTTCTATTTCTACAGCGTATAACAACACAGTTTATTTTGGTAAGTTGATAAATGTTATTGTTTCAATTACGTTATTATTACTACTAAATTGTGTTTAACGCTATAGTATATAGTAGTCACTACTAGTAGCTAATAGCAATTAGTATGGAATGCCTAATGAAATACCTAGACTTTATGTTATTTTCTTTTAAAGAGAGAGAGTATTCTGATAGTCTGCCAGTGTACTCGTACCTAAGTATATTCTACTTTGCCGGACTTGGAAAACTTTCTTCTTTATTCAGCATACATTGAGTAAAATTTAAATCCAAAACCCAATTATAATCTCAAGGCAATGAACACGTGCAGCACTGAAAGAATCCTACTAATAATATTATAAATGTAAAAGTTTGTGAGGATAGATGTATATACGGATGGATGGATGTTTGTTACGCTTTCACGCAAAAACGACTGAACGGATTTTGATGAAATTTGGTACTGTAGTAGTTTGAGCTCTGCATTAACACAAAGACTACTTTTTATCCTGAATAAGTACAGTGTTCCCGTGGGATATGTATTTACGCGGGCGGAGCCGCGGGCAAAAGCTAGTAATGAATAAAGTAAAAGATAGAGTATTTAGTTTCACGAGTCACAATAAGTTCCACAAAGTGGTAATCAACTTTCTCAGAAAGGTTTTTCAGAACAAGTCCACGAAAAACTTTTTTAGCGTGACACAAACGATCGTGAAAACCAAACTCATAAAAGAAATCACTCCACGAAATGATTTTACACATGGCTATAAGATAATTTACTTTCACCGTTCATTACTGTTATTTGGACTTATTTGGATTATTTAACAGCCTCCGTGGTCTAGTGGTTAGAGCTTGGCTCTCGACTCGGAGGTCGTGGGTTCGATTTCCGCATTGGAACAAAAAAATGTTGTTTCCAAGTTTGGTTAGGACAATTCAGGCTGATCACCTGATTGTCTGACAAGAAAGATGATCCATGCGTCGGATGGACATGTAAAAAGTCGGACCTGCGCCCAATCTCTCGCCAGTCGTGTCGGTTGTCCGTCCCACTGGGTTACGAGAGTAAAAGGAGGAGAGAGTGCTCTTGTGTACTGCGCACACACTTGGACACTATAACATAACTCCTGCGTAGCTGGCCTGGTTTCAATGAAACAGGCCACCGTCACCGAAATCGGTGTGGGAGCTATCATTACTGTTATTTCCTTTAAACCTACTGACATTGTTATAAATCTAATGAATAATTTCGCCTATTATTATTAACTAGCTGGTGCCAATTCCTTATTAATTTTTCCTTTTGCGTAGAACTAGCGGAAACGAATCCTAAGATATCAGTAGCCTATGTTACTCCTTATAACATCACTCATCAGCTATCCGCCAGTGAAAGACCGGTCATAGTCTGTCCGTCCGTTTCAGAGATTAGTAGGAACAAACAGACAGACGAACGTACGGACAGACAAATAAAAATTTTACAAATTTTATTACTGAACTCCCTAACGGCCGTTTTCAATAACATATCTAAGATTAAACAAAAGATAACTATCCCCGTTAAACAGTACGCTGTTATTTATCTATAATTTGCGTTTCACAATCAAAGTCCTATTTATTCTTATCCAACGAAGGATAGCATCCTTCCCCCTCGCCTATCCAAGCCTCTCAAACGTTTAATTCGTTGCTAACTACATAACAATTCGTGTTTTAAACAATGATATATTTATTTACAATTAATGTATTTATTAGTTAAAAGCGTAAATATTGTACTTAAAATTGAAAATCCAAACTCGGGAAGATTTTTTACTATAGTTATCGTGTTTTTTATCAAATTCATCAGTGAAACATAACATTTTGACGCTGGGAGTCGCGTGAAAAGAAATGTGAAATTTAAAATGAAATGAAACTTCGAAGCAAGGAGAATGTAACTATACTACGTATTAAGAGGTGGCACTCCGAATAAAGAAAGTGTTCGAAATTCAAAATTATACCTTGGCTTTTTTACATATTATCGTCAAAAGCCTAAAATAACAATAAAAAACTAGAAAAAACTATACTTAGGTTATTATTATTGGTTTTTTATTTGAAAACCAATTAATGTAAATAATTTAAATAGATTTTAGTTAATTTTAGCTTTTAACATTTTAATAACATTAAAGCATATTTTTATTAATGGGATAAAAAGGTAAATAAAACAACAAAACAACTATGATTCAATCATTTTATTGCATTTTAAAGAAAATAAAATAGAAACGTAAGGCTACGTTCCCACGAGCGTTTTTTTATGGTTGCGACAGAAAAGACTGCACTTTAAATAGAACTTTGCGTTTTGCGTTACAATACAGCTGGCAAATCTGACATTTGACACTTGACACTTCGATTTTCAGCTTTGTACTAACGCAGAGTTCTATTTAAAGTGCAGTTTTTTCTGTCGCAACCACAAAAAATCACTCGTGGGAACGTAGCCTTAGTGTCAGTTGTTAAATTGATGATATTACGATAAGTTCAAATTGATAAATACGACAGTGGTTAATACCTAGTAGAAGTCAATAATATGTCCCGCGGCAATTAGTGGAAATAAATTTAGTAAATTGTTATTTCTAACGCCTGAGGTTGTAAAAAGTGCTGCTCGAGAAATGATGCTCAAGTTAAAGGAGTTTTGTGAAGCAGAACAGCTGGATCAAGGTATTCTAATACCCATAAAAATGCAGGCAATATTTTGTCGCGCGATCACAGCGCTGCGTCTAAGGGACTTCTTTCATGAAAAGTATTTTTATCTATTTAAAGTCCAAATAAATATCGATAAGTCCAAGTCAGTTGAATCAGAAAAGTGGTAGACGCTTTAATAAAACTTCCTAGGGAGTTTTGAAGGGAACACAAAATAGCGCGCTTTTTTAAAGTTGTACGTACCACTTGCCCACACTTGTGTACGTTAACGAATATTAATTAATAGGTAATATTCTACCAATATTACACATAAAGAACCGAAATAAGGAAAAAATACAAAAACAACAACTTCATACATTAATATCCTCGGGAAAATTAGGTTCTCCGTTTTGTTAAAGGCCGACATTGACAGATAAGCAAATGACGTTATTACAGTAAGCTTCGCCTATCGGAGAGTAAGTTGAACCTTAAATTGAAATTCGGTAAGCTAAGATTTAAATGAGCGTCTCTCCTATCCTCCTCCTATCCTATCCTATCCTATCTCTAGTAGGCTATCCGTCCTTCCGCCGATAGCTGAGCCGCTTCGGTATGAAATGCCATCTGTCAGTAGGTTGTTGAAATACGAGTAAAGACAAAAGCAAAGATTTGACTATCTTTAGTAGCAAGGATTACGGGTAGATAGGTTATTGAGAACAGCCGTAAATAAACTCCCTACGAAAACAGAGGTTTCACATAATATGTCTCAGTGTGGTTTGTGTATCTGTGGTGTCTGTGTGTGCGTCTGTCCGTGGCATCGTAGCTCCCAAATGGATGAACCGATTTTGATCTAGTTTTTTTTTTAAAGCTGACACGATCGAGAGTGTTGCTAGCTATAATTCATCATCATCAGCTCGCTTACTGCTTGACAATTTGGGGGTTACTTAAAATTTATAATTTTCTTTATGCATTCACATATTGCGGATAATTTATAAAAATATTTTTATATACTACTCAAACTAAGGACATATAGGTACTTTGAAAAGAACTACATAATAAACTTATTTATCCTACAATATATAATTTGAATATTTCGGCAAACGAAATTTTATGTCTCACCTTCGACTATCTGCAGTTGACAATATAAATAATGATACCCAGATATAATTATCACTGTGCAAACTCTTTATCACCTTGTACTATCACACAAGTACACATTAGTGGCGAAACACGAACTGTATCTCAAATATTGCAACCGGTTTTTAATTTGAACAGTGTAAAATGTTATAAACAGTTCGAGCTACGCGGCGTAGCTCGTAGCGGTGCCGTAGCGGTCGTAGCGGCCGTGCCAACTCGCGGACTCGCGGCGAGTGACTGGCACGCCAAGTCTGAAAACACCTTCCACGTCGTGTGTGTATACAAACATGTAGCTATGTACTCCACTCTTAATACTCGTCCTTTTGTAAACGGGCACGATGCGTTCTGTTTGCAGGGATTACGCGATTTGTGGCAGAGAAGGCATTTTATTAAACTTTCTTTACAAGGTATTAATAGGGTGTAACCTACTTCATAAGAAGAAACTTAGAGTTTACACTATATCTTAAAAAAATTGAAATAGATCGTATACTATATTGGAATAGTATTTAACTTTTATATTTTGTACAAAATACGCTTATAGAACAGCTTTTAAAGGTATAGCTAATAGTCCTTGAGTTACATAGAGTAATATGCCGTACTATAGTTTACAACAATAATGTGAATACTTAGTACAGACAGTTGTGACTGCAGTAGTGTAGTAGTGTAGTAGTGTAGTAGTGTAGAGTGTAGACTGTGAGTCTACTCTATACTAACTTCCCTCATTATTACTTCCAAAACACTCTAAAACGCACATTGTTCATAATATGTAATAAAGGGTGTTGGCCATATTATTACAATTACAAATATTAATTTAGTTTGATTTATAGTTTATTCAGAAATATGAAGGTATTATTACTCGATAAATGTAAAATTGATTAAATAAATATTTTTTTTTTTTTTTATTTGAACAGAAAAACTTACAGCTATACTAAGTCTGGCCATAAATACTGTTACAGTTAAAAATAAACAAAATATTACATATGAATTTGGAATCTGTCATTTTTATATGATTGATCATTGTGTTTTCTTATTTTGGCGCCAATACATTATTGTACATATTTTGCAACATTAAAATGGAGTGGGGTAATAAAGAGAACCGAATCGCTGTGATTGCATTACACATAGTAGGTATGGAGCCAAATGCAATTTTTAAAACTCTCCACATTGGTATTAGTAATAATAATAATAATAATAATATATCTTTATTGAACACACAAGGGACATTAACACAGTTAAAAAGAAAATAAACATATCGAAAAACGGAATCAAATCCCCACACCACATGTTCAAAGGGAATCCACTCAGGCATCGACCACGGCGGTGCCGAGGCGCCTGATCTTCCGTGGTCCCCATTTTAGTTTGAGATCTCACATCACCACACTATTTTAAATATTTATTTTAGTTTGCTTAACCTTAAATAAACATGTATATATTTAACACTAAAACATTAAAGATTCTACTATTTATAACATCAATACAAAACAACAATTACGGTCAGACACCGCTGGTGCAGCTTTATCTCCCGATAGGTACGGGATATTGGACCACAACTGAACACCGCACCCGCGCGGCCGTGATCGGTTCAGTCGGCGCTGTGACGCGTTCAGTGCTACAGCCACAGCACCCGACTACTATTTTATCGGACTATCCTACAACTTACATATTATATTAATATAATGTATAAATAATTATGTGAAATTACACAGACGTGAGTTATTAATTATTACGAACTAAATACAAGTAATAAAGTCTGTAGTAGTAATTACTACCTATGTAGTAGTTATATGGACGCAGTTGTTTACATCTTGTGCAGCGACGAAAACATGACCTTGACCTTGTTGATAAGGAAATATACCGCTTAGGCTTCGGCTGACAACACTATCAGTGAGTAAATTATATATTATGTAATAGTAATCCTACACATAATATTGTATTTATTATAAATTATAGATAATTAGATAAATATAGGGTTTCATTAATAAAATATAACTATTATTAAAAATAAATAAATAGAATATTATTACATTACATTACATTACAATATACATGCGTGCATATTTAAAGGGTATTTTTATTTTATTTATTATGAAAACCAACAGCTTAATACAAATAAAATTTTACAAGATTAGTATTTTACAAAGATATAGCCAATAACAGGTTTCCCATAGTTAACAATAGTGCTAACGTGAAAAGATGAATGATAATTTAAAAGTAAAAAATGTAAATAGTGATTCTTAAAAAAAAATAAAACTGGTTTACAATTTTAATTTAAAAAAAAAAAGTAAAAAAAGTAAGTAAACAGTAATTCTTCCTATGAATTAAATTAAAATTTTACAGCTACCATGTAGATTAGGAATTTGTAAAAACAATATACCTGTATCATTGTAGCAGTAGATATTACTCCAATAACACAGCAAACAAGCAATTAATATTTTATGAGTCATCATTTTAGGGATTTTATTGTTTTTATTATATTATTTTTAAAATTAACTTTAGAGCTAGTAAAAAGATCAACGTCACTAAAGTATTTATTATATGATCGAGCGATTCGTGTCAGGACCGAGTTATGTGCATAGTTGGTGTGATGCATTGGAACATGTAGTAGAGTGGTGTTACGGGTTCGATATTGGGGGGTTCGAAATGCGATGCTTGAGACAAGGTGAATGCAGTCTACCCTACTATTTATAATATCATACAGAAAACCCATATCGAGGACAATGCGTCTGTGTTCCAGAGTCAACATATCGTACTCGGCGCAAGCGTCTTCATAATATGTGTTAAAGTATTTGCGGTTACGATAGTTAAGATGGGATATGAACTTTTTTTGTATTCTCTCTAGTCTGGACTTATAAATAATGTAATGAGGAGACCAAATAGGGCAACTATTTTCGAAGATACTTCTTACAAAAGCGGAATAGACAGACTTGAGAGCTGTAATGTTTGTGAATGGTTTACAACTGCGGAGAACAAAGCCAAGATTTTTGTGAGCTCTGGTTATTATTTTTTCGATATGATCAGAAAACATCAACTTGGTATCTAAAAAAACACCTAGATCCCTAACACCTCGTTTCCTTGGAATTACGCTACTATTAAAGATGTAATATTGGGTAATAGGTTTTTGTTTACGAGTAAAAGTTATACACTCACATTTGCTCGAGTTAACTGTAATGTTGTTCATTATATAATACGAAAATAAATTATCGAGATCTTTTTGCAGTAATAAACAGTCTTGAGCTGTGGTAATTTTACAAAAAATCTTTTTATCGTCCGCATACATTAGATATTTAGTGTTTTATGACTGAACCTATGTCATAAAGATACGCGTTGTATAGGAGTGGACCTAAATGTGAGCCTTGAGGTACCCCAGTTGGAACATTAATGAAATCCGAGCGATAACCACCCATCACTACAGCCTGAGATCGGTTTGAGAGATATGACTCTATCCACCGTAACAGGTCACCATGAATGCCGAGTGCATGCAGTTTGTGGAGGAGAATAACATGGTCCACACGATTGAAGGCTTTCTCAAAGTCCGTGTAGACCACATCAATCTGCCCACCACGATCCATATTCTCTAATATATAATTGGTAAAACAGGCCAGGTTAGTTGTCGTTGAGCGGCCTTTTATGAAACCATGTTGCTGATTGGGTATAGAACGGTATAAAACGGGATAGATATTGTTGTATACAATTTTTTCCAGTGCTTTAGCCGTTACATTTAGAATAGATATTCCTCTATAGTTCTTTATGTCCACGCGCGACCCCTTTTTATGTATGGGTACTATTTGCGCGGCCTTCCATTTACGTGGGAAGATACCTTCTCGTAGGGAACGATTAAATAATATTGCTAACGGTAGAGAAAGTGAGTCGGAGCATCGTGACCAGAAAATGGCAGGAAGGCCATCACAGCCAGCGCCCTTGTTGATGTCTAAAGATTTTAAAATTTTTGATACGTCTGTGCATGAAGGCAACGATTGATATGAAGTGTACAGATATCAGAAGGCTTACCAAATACGCTTTGGAAGAAAGAACTAAAGGCATCGCATATTTCTTTACCGTCTGTATAATCCACTCCGTTTAGGTTTAATTTTTTTGGATAAACTGAGCCTCCACGCAGTGCTTTTATGTAAGTCCAAAATAGCTTCGGATGGTTTTTTAAATTGCGCTCGCAGTTTGTAGTATAGTCCCTAAGACATTTCCTTTGTATCAGACGTTCTCTCGACCTCAACAATGAAAATTCGTCGTAGTCCAATTTATTCCTATACTTTTTCCACCGTATATGTGCTTTGGATTTTTCTTTTATAATGTTTATAAGGGCAGGAGAGTACCACCTTGGATATGAGCGCTTGCCCGAGCTACGACTGATAGGAACGTATAACTTAACGCACTCGTTGATAGTATCGTACATAAAGTCGACAGCTTCATCCAAGGTGCCCGTAGATAGTGCAGACGACCAATCTTGTTCCATGAAGTAGTCGTTAATCAATGAGTATGGAGCCTTTCTAAAATTATACCTTTCAGTAGCGACCTCACGTAATGGTGTTACATTTAAATCCAACACGGTGAATATAAACGAAGGGTGAGCACGGTCTTCATTGAGAAGAGGCTTAGAAGCTGGGATTAAATGTACTGGAAGATTTGAGAATACTATATCTAATGTGTTATTGGAACTATTTTTTAAGAAATTGTATTGTTGAAGGCCATTAAAAGCTAGTGAGTCTATAAATTTAGTACCGGCAGCTTGGACCTCCACCGACCCTTTCCTAATCGAGGAGCTACCATATTCGTCCCAATAAACACAGGGCAGATTAAAATCTCCAATTATTATGAAATTATCATCTGGACTGAGTTCTGCCATGTCGGTAACGGTTTTAATGACTGTATCCAAGTCGGTAGGCAGACTCCTAGGATTTGGTGGAACATAAACAGCGCATAAGTGCAGGTCCGATGTCGAGGAGCACGCACTCGATGGTATAGTAACCCAAAGCATCTCAGTGGCGGGGCAGGTGCGCGCGCGCGGCACGGCGGCCAGCGCGCGGCGCACCAGCACGGCGACGCCACCACCCAGGCGCTTGCCGCTGGCAGCCGGGTCGCGGACGGCGCGGAACACGTCGTACCGGTCGTCGCACAGCTCGCCGTCGAATACACCGTCGTGCAACCACGTCTCAGTCAGAACTATTACGTCGTAGTTGTTACTTAAAATGCTAAGTCTTAGGTCCTCGCATTTGGTTCTTAAACCTCGAACGTTTTGGTAGTAAACAAGTATAATACGAGTATTAAAGAAAATAGTACATTATGAATGTGTATATCCGTGAGAAAAATATTTGTATTTATATCGATTACCGACAAAATATTAATCAATAAAATTGTATAAATACCCAAGCGTAGTTTTAAAATATGTTCAATCCATATTGAATCTCTTCTACACGTAATAGGCATGCAGAATATTAGTAATTTAAAATAATAATTAGTCGTAACTTCTATTGTTATATTATTTAGACGGTAAGATAATATTATAATAATCAGTATTATCCTTGTACGAGTACCTGTGAAATTAATTATAATTCTCATAATAATAATATGGTAGCTTAAGTAAAATTCATCTACATAAAATATGTCAAATATTAAAATTCTGACTGTAAACGGGTGGTTTATAAAATTATTATACTCCGGCAAAGTCATGTTGTGGCCCGAGTGGTGACGACGGAAGCCGAACGGTAAATCAACTAACATCGTAACCGCAGTCACACGATACACGATAAAAAGTGGTGCGCGCTTTAGGTGTGATTGAGTTAATTCCATCATGTGGTATAATTTGAGGCTTATATATATAATTACCAACACGTGGCTGAATGCGGGAGTGTGTACAAGAGAGTTGTTCAATGATAACTATGTTGTGTATCGCCGTGATCGCTGCTCCACTTCCAGCATCAAATCTGATGGAGGTGGAGTCTTAATAGCGGTGTCGCGCGAAATACAACCTGTAAGTATGAAAGCTTGGGAGACAGATTCTGATAATGATGACAGATGGAAGATTGGGAGAGGATCTGTGGGTCCAGTTAAATGTTCGAATAAACAATACCCACAGGAAACTTGCATTATGCGCCGTGTACCTCCCGTCTCCAGTCAACTCAGTTAGTCCATCAAAGTTTTAAATAACTAAATTTTTAAATAACGCCAGCAATGTAATTGATCTCTTATATGATATCATCATGCTCGGAGACTCATTTTAACATTGGATTTATCGACTGGTCAAGGGTTGATGATTGTAACTTTTTGATACCAAATAACTATAAAAATATTCTGGGGAGTGCTTTAATAGATTTTATCAATGCTAATGGCCTATTCCAGTTTAATGACACCGGAATAGCGACAATTAATTACTTGACATAATATTAACTAAATTCAAGGAATCACAATATGTAAAGCAACCCCAAACCCTTCTCAGCAGGCTGGACCCTAGGCATCCCAATTTATTATTGTATATTCAGCTAACTAGTACTGAATTTTTGCAATCCAAGTGCCGTTATGATTATAACTTCTTTAAAGCTGATTATGCTAGCATCAATGATCACCTTAGTACAACTAATTGGTCCGATAACTTATCATGCTGTAGTGATGTCGATGAAATGGTCAAATTTGTTAACAATACACTGTACAATGTATTTGAAACGTACGTTCCTAAACGTAAAATAGCGCGGTCACACCATCCACCTTGGTTTAGCAAGCCTCTTATTAAGCTCAGACGTGAACAGAATAAAATAAGGCGTCGTTACTTAAAATATAATAAGCCTAGTGATAAGCTCGATATTATCAGAAGCCGTTGTCACAAACTATTAAACAAATGTTATGTTGATTACAAAAACAAGATTAATCAAAATATTCATAACAATCCAAAAGCCTTCTGGAGCTATGTTAAGGTCAAACGTAAGGGTAAATCCTATATACCTGCCTAAATGTTCCTTAATCAAAGCAGCACTAGCACTGGTCTCGAAATCGCCAATCTATTTGCATCTCATTTCTCCTCAGTCTACGTTCCCAGTATAGACCTTTGCTCAGCGACCGGTAATGTGTAATAGGCACTCGCTGGATAATATTAGTTTATCCGAATTGAAAGTCCTTGCACAAATTAAGAAACAAGACATACACAAGAGTGCAGGTCCTGATGGCATCCCTTATTTATTAAAAAATGCGGTATAAAATCTGGCTTACCCGCTTACTTTTATTTTTAATAATCATTGTGCTCTGGTAAGTTCCCATCACTTTGGAAGAAGGCTCGTGTAATCCCCGTATACAAAAAAGGCACGCCTCAACGCGTATACAACAACGCCTCTAACTATAGACCGATCTGTATTTTAGCCTGTTTCTCCAAGATTTTTGAATCACTTGTTTATCCAAATATTTCGCTTCATATAGAACCTATTCTGAATGACTTCCAACATGGATTTAGAAAAAGACGGTCAACCGAAACAAATCTCCTCGCTTATACATCTTACATTTCTCATTAGGTTGACGCAGGTTTGCAGGTTGACGCGGTTTATACCGAATTTTCCTCCACATTTGATAAGGTGGATCACGCATTGTTGGTTTCTAACTTGGAGGCGTGTGGTATATTTGATGCATTGCTGGCTTGGTTTACCTCATATCTAAAAGGTAGAAAACATTTGGTGAGTGTAGACGGATTCGAATCACAGCTTTATTATGCTCTATCCGGTGTGCTCCAGGGCTCCCATTTGGGTCCTCTCCTTTTTTCCTTATTTATAAACTATACATATTTGGTGATTAAACATTGCAAATTATCAATGTTTGCCGACGATCTAAAACTGTATATGACCGTTCACTCACTTAAAGAATTGTCTCTTTTACAAAACGGTTTAGACATTTTAAGCAGATGGTGTTGTCACAATAAAATGACGATGAATCCCAGAAAGTGTTTTAGTATTAAATTCACAAGAAAAAAGTTACCGCATTGCTCCAAATATGTATTAGACGGGTATCCACTTAAGGAAGTCAACGAAATACGTGACCTTGGTTCTACTTTGGACACGAAGTTCGGCTACAACTCCCATGTTAATAACATTGTTAAAAAGGCATCGCAAATGATAGGATTCGTAAAACGCAACAGCAAATGTTTCTGTATTAATACAAAAGTTTTCATTTATAACTCTTTGGTAAGAAGCCACCTCGAATACGCTAGTTCTGTTTGGGACCCTACAACGACCGTTCTGTCACAGCGAATTGAAGGAATACAGAGATCTTTTACAAGACATCTCGCCTTCGCATACAGCGGTGTTTCACATAGGGCTCCTTATTCTCAACGCCTCGCTTTCTTTGAAATGGTCTGCCTTAAGTCGAGGAGAACTATGCATGGTATCCTACTTCTTTATAATCTAGTGAACGGCCATACAACTTGCTGCGAACTTTTGCAACATTTTTCACTGTTCGTATCGTACAACCTACCGCGTCGACCTATTATTAAACTCTTGCGCAGCCCTCCTTACAAAATCTAGGACTAAACGCGCCGATCTCCAGAATGTGTAACGATAAAAGTATTGTTAGCAACGCTTTGGCCGACATTGACATTTTTCACGACTCACTTAGCCAGTTCAAAAGTAAAATTTGTAATCACTACAGTGATGTGAAATAATAATAGGCTTTACCTATGAAATTGCCGTTCTGCAGTACTGGCCATTTCAAATCAAAATAATTTTTGTTTGGCTAAGAATTTTAATTTCAAATTAATTTTATTTTAAAAACATGGAATTCTTTTTCCTAAAGTAGTCATTTGTTTATTGATTAGTGTTACATTTTCATCGCATCTCAATCTTTTTCGTCATCATGGATACGTTAAAAATTCGAGTAATTATGGAATATGAGTACCGTCGTAGCAGCAACGCGGCACAAGCGGCACGCAACATCAACGATGTTTACGGAGCTAACACTACACACCAACGCACCACCTGTTATTGGTTTGCTCGCTTCTGTTCTGAAAATTTCGACCTGAAAAATTAACCTCACGGTCGTCCGAAGACTTTGGTCGACAATGACGAATTAAAGGCGATTGTGGAAGCTGATGATACACAATCTACGGCAGAATTAGCAGCAGCTTTCGACGTTAGAGTCAAAACAATATTGGTCCATTTGCGTCAAATTGGCAAGGTAAAAAGCTTGACAAATGGGTGCCCCACGAACTCAATGATCGCCAGCGCGAAGTACGCGTCGAGACGTGCCATGCACTGCTCAACAGACACACAAATGAACGAATTTTGAACCGCATTGTTACCTGCGATGGAAAATGGATTCTGTTTGATAATCGCAAGCGCTCAGCAAGTTGGTTGGATCCTGGTTCAGCACCTATAGTATTCTGGTGATGATTCTTAGCCTTTTGTTAAAGCCAGGAATTAGCGCTTTGGAATGCTCAAGGCCTGGGATTGCAGCCCATTGCTTTATGATAAGGCTGCGGCTCTATTCCTTGAGTGCTCTCTTGGTAGTGCTGGGAGATATTCCACAGACTATCTATGCAAAGTTTCATCTTTCAAGCACTAAGCATTTGGATGGACGGGTGGGCGGACGGTCGGATTGCAGGAGATGATGAAACTATAAGGGTTCCGAGACGTTAACAGCCGAACTTTAAAAAATGAATAATAATGATGAACCCACACCGATTTCAGTGACTGTTGCCGGTTTAATTAAAAACAGACTAGCCATAGGAGCTATTTTATAATGCCCAAGTATGTGCGCCATGCTCTATAGCACTCTCTCATTCTATACTCTCATAACCTAGTAGAACGATCTGTTCTACTACCGACAGGACTAGCGACTCTAGCGAAACATCAGGCGCATAAATCTTCTATGCAAATAATCTATACAAATAAATAAAAATTAAGTGTCTGTTTGTAATTTTAAATTAACAGCTTTTCACTTGATGCGTATGAAAGTATATACGGTACTTACAGTCAAAAAAATAATAATTTTGTTTTGCCTGTCCGTCTGTCTGTTTGTTCCGGCTAATCTCTGAAACGGCTGGGCCGATTTTCACGGGTCTTTCACTGGCAGATAGCTGATGTTATAAGGAGTATCTTAGGATTGTTTTTATTCTCATCATCATCATCAAAAAATGTTTAACGCCCAACTTTGTATAAATTTCACTACCTATATCTAAGCGGTATTGGTATATATAACTCATTTTCGGCATTTTTGTCGGTTACCTAAATATTATATACTTACCCACATCATGCTACTTCTAAAATGTTGTAAATCCATTGTTATATTTCTTGCTTAAAACTTTTTTATACAATAACTTCATAAAACAATTTAAAAAGGATTCATTATTAAAAACAATAATAGAATCCTCTTAATCACATAAAAACACTATTTTTACAAGTTACTCTCACCACTCGCATCTAAAATTTACATACAAAATCTAGGAAACAATGAACTAGATCAGCTTTTTAATAAGGCAACCTAATACAGTTAAATTAAGCGCTCATATAACCGTTAGTTCTTGGAATTATAACTTTTTCGTCCCAGTACCTTCACGCAGAGACGCGCGGACCGCGGGGCAGAGTGGACGTCGGCACGCGCGGCTCCGATCGGTAAGTAAACACGCTAGTGGAGACCGGGGTCTTAATGTTATAGTTTTAGCCTATTCACGATATTTTACTATATACATATATTGTTGTTTTCAGTTGATGTGATGGCGTCTCGTAGTACTATAAACGTCCTTGATGAAGATTTTGAGTCCGTGGTGACCAACTGGGCAGAGCAACTAACTGACAGCGACACGGATGATGAGAGTCAGCAAAATATACCGTTGAATCAACCTAGGAAACTAGAGCCTAATGAGGTAGTGTCTGAAACCGAGGATGACTGCGAGCTCTCAGACCATAACTCTGCTTCGGAGTGTTCAGATACATCGAGTGATGATGAAAATATCGATACGGGTGAGCAAAGTTATTATTATGGAAAAAACCGGTTCAAATGGGCAAGAAAACCACCTTCGTAAATTTTCTTTTAATTCTCTCTCTCGGAAATTCTCGAACACAGTCTCACAACATTCTACGAATTCCAACGGTACCACACGCTGTTTTTGAAAATGGTCCTCTTTCGCCTGTAGAAGCGTTCCTACTTATGTTTGATGGTCAAATGCTTGAAATGACAATACATTGAACAAACAAAAAACTCTATAAAATGCGAAATAAGTACCAATCTGAGGAATATACATTCAGGGAAACGAACCAGTAAACCCATTTACAATAGTAACAGAAATGTGACCACCGACAACTGGTACTCGTCTATTGAACTTGTTCAAGAACTGAAAGCTAGAGGCCTGACTACTGTAGGAACGTTAGAAAAAATAAAGCCCTTATTCCCAAAGAATTTCAACCAACCAAGCACAGAACAGAAAAATCTTCGTTGTTTGGGTTTACTAAAGAATGCACATTGGTGAGCTTCGTACCAAAGAAGAAGAAAGCTGTAATATTATATTCTACTATGCACCACGATGACAAATTGAACCCAATAACTCACAAGCCTGAAATAATAGAATATTACAATGCTACCAAATCAGGCGTCGACTCAGTTGATCAAAAATGTTCAGTATATTCCTGCAGTCATCGTACTCCTCGCTGGCCAATGGTACTGTTCTTCCGTATTCTTGATATGTGTGCCTGGAATAGTACAGTGATACATCAATCGCAGAACAATATACCAAAATTAACTCGTCTCAATTTCATCAAAGCTGTTGCAAGCCAACTCAATGTAAGCAATCTAAAAACCAGATTGTACAACTCCAAACTTCCACAACAATTGCGCGCAATCATTTCGGAGATCAGGCATTCCAAATCCACTCCATTTACCAGTTGAGACCAATAATGAGCAGAAACTGCCACGGAATGAGAGAAAATATTGTCACCTGTGCCCACCGCGCCTAAAAAGAAAAACATGTGCCATAGTTGTACTAAGCCTGTGTGGCTTAGCTGTACAAAAAAAAAATGCAATGACTGTGTCAGCAATCGCGACTGAAAGGTCTTGCACGTTTTTGTTTTTTATTTTAACTATGTTCTTTTTTTTGGTTTTTATGAGAGCTTATGATGTTTTTTATAAGTTTTTTTATTCGTTATTTTAGAAACATGTTTTTTTTATATAATATGTTAGAGGCTGGAAGTTAGATCTCATAATTTTATGATAAAAAGTGCCTTAGTCTACGAGTTCCTCAATAAAAGGCTGTAATTCTTTAATTTTAAGTAAAAACCTTTGCCATATTATAACCAAATAATTAATTAACAAAAATAATAAGTATTTCATTTTTAAAATGTTCTATTTTATCTTAAAATTACGATTTTGTTTCCGGGAGTCCGAGGGACTCCACGGGGCAGGTTGTGCAGGTATAAAGTCACCGGGTAAATTAAGGGTTAAAGTTTTCGATGGAGTCCCAGGGACCTACCAGGTAAATTAAGGGTTAAGAAAAAAATTAGGTTTCATTTGACATTTTTCGACTATATAACTGATGAGGGTATATAAATAACAATATTTACTCACCTGTTTATACCTGGCAACCCCATAGTTGCGCAGTGGAGCAAGTAGGAAACCATTACGTTTTCAATTCAGATGGATAGATAAAAATACCTACTTTAATGCTCTAAGTAGCATTAATGTAGGTATATTTTTATAAATAGTGTATTTTTTTTTAAATAACCATTAAATAAGTTTGATAATAATTTTAATTATATAATATTATCCATTATAAAGAAGAAGAAGAAGACTGCTCCATCGTAGTTGAATTTTTTCTCTTGCAATAAATTATCCAAATTTCGAAAAAAATGGTAATCTGTTGGAGCAAGGTCCGGGGAGTACGGTGTATGTCTTAGACATTCCAATTGAAGCTCCTCTAATTTGGTAGCTGTCTCTTGTGCAGTGTGTGGTCTAGCGTTGTCCTGAAGTAGCAGTGACTTAGAGCGAATGACCAACCTCGGTTGTTTAGCAGCTAGCTTCGTCTGGCCAGATTTAAGATAGCTGTAGTGAACGACACCGGCACTAGTCCACCAAACCCTCACGAGTAATTTTGTTTGAGTCAATCAAAAATTTGAGAGCTGAACCATTGCGATGAGCGTTTCCGAGTATCGTACAGGATCTACTTTTCATCGCAGGTAATGATTCGATTTAAAATCCCTTCGGTATTGGGCTGGTTGAGTAATGTAACGCAGCAGTCGACGCGCGTTTGTTTGTTTACTGCACTCAATTCATGAGGTTTTCAAGCTTTTTTAAATCACCTTTCAAGCTTTTTTAAGGTTTAAAGATTCTTTGTTTCTCAAAAGATTACAAAATCACATACGAGAAATACATTTTGTGACTTAAAAGTAATTAAAAATCTACGTGTACAGCGAGCGCATTTAAAATAAATACAACAAAAAGATTACACATAATTTAATAATTCCTTTTTCACCATCCAATTTGCTTCAAGTGGATTAAAACAGTTTTAGTACTAACACCGCAACCTGTAGCTAACTCGGACGTGGTTTGCGATGGATCCATTTCCACAATAGCCATCTCCGGCCGTCCACGGGGCTTGTTCTGCAGGTCGAAATTTCCAGAACGAAAACGTTGGAACCAAAAACGCACCGTGTTTTCTTTTGCGACACCGCCGCCATACACATCATTAATCCTTCGAGCCGTTTCTGGAGCACTGGTGGCCACGGTGGAACTCTACTCAAAAATAATACGATATTTCAAGTTTTCAAGTGTTTTTTAAACAGAGTGACGCAAAGAAAAAACCAACAGAGGAAAAAACAAATGAATTACTGTTTTTGAAATACAAATGCATGAGTAAATAGTGGTATAATAAAGATATTATATTTAAGATCTAAGTGGCCAGTACGACAAAACGCCAATTTCATATGTAAGGACCTAATATTTCTTATACCGGATCTTAGACCAATAAATCTTCAATAAATAGGTACCTACATAAAAAAAAATACGTTGATGTGGCTGAATGTATAATTATTCTTTGCTTCGAACTACGTAGTGTCAAACTTCGTTAAAAAGTGACAGTCGGGAGTTTTGCCGGGGAATTCAATGGGTGATGTTGTGGAATTTGTAAAACTTCATAAATTTGTGTTATTTCGGTTCTTGATGTGTAATATTGGTAGAATATTAACCATTAAATATTCGTTATCGTGCACAAGTGTGGGCAAGTGGTACAACTTTTAAAAACGTGCTATTTTGTGTTTCCCGCCAAAACTCCCTAGGAACTTTCACTAAAGCTTCTACCACTTTACTGAATCGACTGACATGACTCATAGACTATACTGACTATATATTTGGACTTTGACTAGACTTTAGACTTGACGATATAGGAATACGGTGTTGAAAATTGAAACGAAAGCCTTTTTAACTTGACACTGGCAAATACTTATAAGCCGATGCCATATATAAATAATAAAAAAAAAAGTTACAGTCGCATGCAGTTTTTTGACATTTGAGAATTTATTATAAAAAATTGTTTTAATATCATTATGGCTGATATTATAACCAACGAAAATGAGATTAATGAAGTGGAAAATGATGATGAAGAGGAATTAGACGGGGTTGAAGATTCAGAAGTTAAAGATCCAGCCAAGAAGAAGAAAAAGAAAAAAAAGAAGAAGAAGGCAGGTTAGGTTAACTCGAGACGAATTTTGCATAAAATACGCATTTATCTATATATATTATAAAGCTTATGTTCTTTCTTGCTAAAGCTTCTTAATAATGTGTTTACTATTATTTAGAAAATATATTGCTTGTTTGAACTTAACCAACATGCTGTGTCATTTTAGCGGGAACTGAAAATTCTCCGAATTCTCAATCTGAAATAGCTGAAAAGACTCAATCTTTGACTGTAAAAGAAAGTTCCGGAGATAAGAAAAAGAAGAAGAATAAAAAGGGCGGTAAAGGTGCACAGCAAACTGATCCACCGTCAATACCAATTGCTGAACTTTTCCCAGATGGTAAGGAATTGTTTCTAAAATAATTATGGAATAGGACATATTTTTCAGGCATTTTTTAGGCATTTCACGTCAAGCGGACAACCAAAAAAATGAGATTGTGAATTTTTTATATACTCTGGTCAGTTATACTTCTAGTAGACGTGGCACATCCACATTTTTTTTGTATCATGCTTTATTGCTGAGTTGTGAGCTTTTAAAAAATTACTAAGACTGAAGTCCGTTAATTTTGGATGTTCAATATTTTCATCAATTAATTTGTAACAATAACCAAAAAGTATTGTTTCTTATAGTTAAAAAGTTGAAATTATTTTTTTTATCTAATTCAAAATTTGAAATTTTTTACATATAGTAAACCAGAAGTGAAAATTTCACATCAAAATTTGAGTAACTTCTCCCTTTTTATTTTTTAATATTTTAACCTTGAATTAAAGCTTTAAAATAAAATTAATTAAGTAAAATTTTAATCCGGGCGGATTCGACCAAACTGGAGTAAAATTTTACTCGAGTATAAATGTTTCCTAATCTAAGAGTAAGCTGGTTTTGCGTTTTTCCGACTTCTAATCCAAGAATAAGGTAATTACACGGGAGTAAATATTTACACGGGCGATTTTGACGGAGTAAAGTATTAAACTGAGAATAGTAAATAGTCGCACAGCTGGCTGTCAATTGTCACGATCAATGTCATTGTGAAGTGTTATAATTTGATATTGACATTTTACTGTATTACTCTACGAAATTAAATTATTATGGCGTACAAGTCATTCTAATACAAACAAATAGTACATGATTTTTTGTCGGTTTATACATTCGTTCATTATTCATTGAATAATAATACCGAGCATAGTATACTCTTCGAGTAACTTGGTAAAACGCAAACGAAGATATCCTAGAGTAAATTAAAGGAGTAAAATTATAGTAACACTCGTGGTACTTCAAGTTTTGTTCGAATCGGACCTAAATGTAATAATTCTTCACAAAAAAAATTAAAAAGTGATCACTAAAAGTTTAATACTTAGAGCATCTATATGCATACTATATGAAAGTTCTTTCCAAGCAATCAGGTTTATGTGCTAACATGCTAAAATACTATGCTTGTAACATTTTATTCATTCATTGTAACATAACAAAAGATAAAAATAAATGGTTTTTTTTATAAAATATTAAAATCATAAATATTCGCATTTGTATATAATAAATAATAACAAGTTCATACAAAAGAATAATTTCAAAAACTATGATACAACTGTGAAACACACCAGTAGGTAACGCCATCTCGTAGATATAATAAACCGGTCAAGTGCGAGTTGGACTTGCCCAAGTAGGGTTCCGTACCGTTATACCAATAAACCAATATACCAATATTTTACTTACTATTTCCTTATTTTTGTATGAAGTTTTCTGAGTAAGCTCATTTTACAAGTTAAGTATCTATAACTCTCGAACTAAAAAAACGAAAAAAATTGGTTGGATGGTAGGACATGACGAAACTTTTAGTTTTTAGGTTTCCGAGACGTGAACTATGGAACCCTAAAAAGAAATACAATACTACTCATTTACTTGCTAAAAAGAGACAGCTATTATCTTTCTGTCTCGGTATTACATTATTTATTGTTATATTAAGTAAGTCCTTTATTTTTAGTTGAATCTTTGACCTCTCATTAACTAGACGTCTTAGTATTTCTTTAAGTCCACTCTAGTTTTCACTTTTTAATGTTTTTTGTGAAGAATTAGTACATTTAAAACTTTAATTTAAGGTTAAAATATAAAAAAGTTGAAGTTACTCAAATATTGATTTGAAATTTTCACTTCCGGTTCACTATACGCAATAAAATCTAATTTATAATTGGAAAAAAAAAAAAAAACAGTTTTTTAACTATAAGAAACAATACTTTTAGTTTTTGTTACAAAAAAGGATCCAAAATAACGGACTTAACTCTTAGTAATTTTTTAAAAGCTCATAACTAATAAAGCATTATACGAAAAATCATTGTGTGTACACATCCACATCTACTAGAAGTATAACTGACCAAGTATAAACAAAATTCACTACCTCATTTTCTTTGGTTGTCCGCTTGACGTGAAATGCCCCATAGGTATAAATAATAAATGAATAAAAAAAAACCTTTATTCCGTGAATTTACAATTTTTGAATACATAACATTTTAAATTATATCCCATAACACAGTGTGCCTTTCGGCATAGGCCACAAATACCAATCCATCACTTCTCTACTCCATTTCCCCCTTGTGTCCCGTAGCATGTGGCCTGTCCAACACCACTTCTGCTGGTCAACATGTGTTAGGATATCGGTGATCCCCGTTTTGGTGCGTAGGTCAGTGTTTCTCACCCTGACCTGTCATTTATGGCTGGCCATGCTTCGCTCCATGGCATGGCAAGCCATATGTAAGGCATGCCTACATACATGTGTTGAATGTTGAATGAATGTTCTTTAGGGCCATCCCCAGTTCCCTGGACTTCATTATATTCATAGAGACCAATATTTTTTCCAACCAATAGCAACTCTCGTGTTTATTTCTTTAGCCATTTGTTCTCTAAAGGAGACAATTTGTCCAAGATATGTATACTCCTGCACATATTCTAGTCATTCATTGTCTATGTTAATGTGAATTTCGGTGCTATTTGTCATAAGTTTGGTTTTCTTTGAGTTCATTCTAAGTCCAATTCTTAGGCTCTCTTCGTTCAGGCTTGACACCATGTGCCCTAGTTTGTTTAGGTCTTCTTCAATTAACACCAAGTCGTCTATGAATCTGAGGTGATTAAGAGATTGCCATTTACATTGACACCAAAGTCTTCCCAGTCCAGTTTGCGGAATATACTTCTAGGACGGCTGAAAACAGTTTGAGGGATAGGGTCCCCTTGTCTTATGCACAGAACTCTTTCTACACAGAACTCGTTGCCCAAGCTTACTAGTTGAATTTTAGCTTAGCTGTTGCTATCAATCATTTCTATGCCATCAGTGTATGCTGTGGGTACTCCGGCTTCTACTATCAAATGCCAAGGATAGTCAACATAGGTTAACAATTATAAAAAATACACCATCAAATTATTGTATCTATATCAATATTAATCAAGTAAACTTTTATAAGGATAATTTAAATGAATAGTTGTATGTACTTCCATATTGCATTTTTTGTGATTTAAATTTATTTTACTTTTTGATTTTTTTGTTAATAATATCTTAAAAACATGTTCTAGGCAACTTTCCCGAGGGTCAGATTATGGAACATGGACCAGCAGAAGGTATTGATGAGAGAACTGCTAAAGATCGTTTCTCAAGCGAAGAGAAAAGGGCATTGGACAGAATGCACCAAGATATCTATCAGGAGATAAGACATGCTGCTGAAGCTCATAGACAGGTCATTAATGCTTATTAAAAATACCTTTATATTATTCTCTAATGGTGTAAAAACTTTTACTCATTCTGCTTGTTGATTTCTTGCCTCTGAATGTTGCTATCATAAGATGTTCTATAATATAAAATAACTTTTTCTCTAAATTGTACTTGAAAATCTTTACTCTATATGCTTTAATATAAGAATTGCTCTGGTATTGTCGTTCTGGTTGTAATAGTTATATATTTACAGACTCGTAAACATATGAGAAACTGGATTAAACCTGGTATGTCTATGATTCAAATCTGTGAAGAGTTGGAATCTTCTGCAAGGCGACTCATTGGTGAAGACGGTCTCAAAGCTGGTCTTGCGTTTCCAACTGGATGTAGTCGTAATCATTGTGCTGCGCATTATACACCAAACACTGGTATTTTTAAATCCTATCTTTAAAACATATTTTATTATCCTACTACTATTATAAATTTGAAAATTTTTGAGGATGGATGTTTGTTATTCTTTCACGCAAAAATTACTAAACAGATTTTGATGAAATTTTGGTATGGTAGTAGTTTATGCTCTAGATCATATATCGGCAACAACCAGCCCGCGGGCCGGATCCGGCCCGCTGTAAGATGTGATCCGGCCCGCGAGACATTTTGAAAAACCCCAATTAAAAAAACATTACATTAGGTACTTATACTCACGGGAGTGACAGTGAGGAAGCAAACATCAAATCCTTTGATGTTTGCCGCCTCACTCTTTGATAATCGCCGCCACTCGGCTTGCTCGATCAAATTCTTTGATGTTTGCCGCCTCACGGGCGATACATTAAAAGATTTATTGCTTCTCAATTATTCTAAACTAGTTTATTCCAGATTATTCCTTAATTTTGTCTATATAAGTGGGTGGATGGCCCGAACGTTAGTTCAGTTCTATTTGAGTTACCGAAGTGATAACTTGGACAAGCAATATCCTAGCAAACTCCTCGAGCCGTCAACTTGCTTTGTGACTTTGTGTGCATCTTGAGTGGCTACTAACTATAGTTTGTAATTAAGTTTATTGAACGAAAAGTAAACAAAAATGATGTCTGGTGGAAAGAAAAGAAAAGTAGATACAGAGGGTTGCCAGTTTCAAGAAAAATGGACTGAAGAATTCTTTTTTATCTTGCACAATGGTAAGCTGTGTAATGAATCCATTTCAGTAATGAAAGAATTCAATATAAAGAGGCATTACTCAACTAAGCATGCTACACTGCACTCACTGACAGGACAATTAAGAACAGACAAAATCCAGAAGCTTACCGCAAATTTGGAAAAACAGCAACAAATGTTTCATAAACAAAGAACACAACTTGATAATGTTGTGAAAGCTAGTTTTATAGGCTCACAATTGGCAAAGGCATTAAAACCATTTGCCGAAGGAAAATTTATCAAGGAGTGTATGTTAGAAGTTTACGGTAATTTGTGTCCTGAAGAGAAAAATTAATTTGAAAAAATTAATTTGTCAAGACGAACTGTTGTTCGACGTATAAAAATGATGGTATAAAAACAACATTGACTGACCGTATGGCTGGTTTTTAATCATTTTCCATAGCATTAGACAAGAGCACTGATTTGTCTGACACAGCTCAACTTTTTTTGAATGTAATTGCTTGCCTTACAGCCGCTAAAAGGAACTACTACAGGAGAGGATATTTTAGTTGAAGTTCAAAAGGTATTCACAAGTTTTGGCTTGCCATGGTCAAAATTAATTGGAGTATGCACTGATGGTGCACCTTCCACCCCACCATCCCGTGATCCCGAGGGCTTAACCATCGTCAGTTCAAGGCGTTTTTGGATGAAATATCAGCTGAATATAACGACGTAACATATTATTGTGAAGTTAGATGGCTGAGCAAAAGAAAAATGTAGAAACGGTTTTACGAGCTTAGAAATGAGATAGCAGACTTTATGAAAATAAAAAATAAACCACTATCTGTTAAGTGACCCAAAATGGATATGTGACTTAGCATTTCTGGTCGATCTTACAGGCTATTTGAATGATTTGAAACTATTTGAAACTTCAAAAACACGGACAGTTAGTAAATGATTTGTACAGCCATTTGAAAGCGTTTCAGATCAAACTACGCTTGTGGGAGTCACAGATGCTGTCTGGTAACAGTTACCATTTCAACACGCTCTCTGCATATGAAAATATTGCTTATGCTCAATATGCTGAAGAACTCGTTACTGTCGGAACAATTTTCGAACAGATTTAGCGACTTGAAAAACATGGAAGACTGTTTCAGTTTATTTGCTACTCCTACAAAATGTAATGTACAAAATGCTCCAATACACTTACAAATGGAGTTGATCGAGATTTACGAAAACTCACTCCAAAAATCCAAATGTGAAGACGTAGAGTTGTGCGATTACCTAGAAAAAGACAATTTTCCGCAGCTTAGAAAATTCGCAAGAAGATTGATTTGAGCGTTTGGCAGTACTTATAAATGCGAACATTTCTTTTCATTGATGAAAGTTAATAAAACAACACATCGTACAAGACTGACTGACAATAATTTGGAAAATCTCATCAATCATCTTTGTATCAGTGGAATTAATCCAAATATCTATTAGTTTCCCAAATTCAAGCTCAAGTGTCTCATTGATTTCAGTGTATTTATCTTTCGTAGTTTGTAACAATTGCAAATTTAACGATTTAATTATTATAATGTATTTTTTTGAATTTCATTGTTATTTTAACTATAATAACTATACTATAATAGCATTGTCGTATTATTTCATGTCTAATATCTATCGCAAAAAATATTATCACTACTTTAAAATGCACTAAGTACTTTTAAACGCGGCCCGCGAACGTATTTGCACTCTTAAGTTTGGCCCTCAACATGTCAAAGGTTGTCTATACCTGCTCTAGATTAAAACAACTTGTACAGTGTTCACGTGGGATACTGTGTTTATGCGGGCGAAGCCGCAGGCAAATGCTAGTTCTCATATAAAATAAAGGATGTACTTAGTAAAGTTATGAAAAAAAAAAATTTATTACAAAAATATAATATATATATATATATATATATATATCATTGGATTATAATGAATGTAAAAGTCACTCCGTGACTTTTACTTATGTTTCTGGAGTTGTTTGAACAGTATCTCAATGCACACGAAGGCATAATTTAAAAAACAAAACTTCACTCAAACGTGTCACGTTGCAGCAAGCGCTCGGCACAGACTAAGTGAGTTGGAGTGCGCGCGCTCTAACTCGTGTTACAAACAATCGAGTTGAGGCGTCTTCTCTAGTACGTAGTACATTATAACTCAATGATATAATATATAACAAAAAAATTTAAGGTCAAGCACCTATGTTTTTAATAATTGTAGTTTATTTCTCTAATGCAACTCTACATATCAATCTATGTTCTGTAATATTCTTTATCCTTCTTTTACATTTTAGGTGATGAAACTGTTCTCAACTATGATGATGTTGTAAAGATTGACTTTGGTACGCACATAAATGGACGAATCATTGACTGTGCATTTACATTGCACTTCAATCCACGGTACGACCCTCTGGTTAAGGGCGTCCAGGAAGCCACCGAGGCTGGCATCAAAGCTTCTGGTGTTGATGTGAGGTTATGTGATGTAGGTGCTGCAGTACAGGAGGTGGGTTTTTTTAAATAATACATAAGTTTTTTTATGCAAATGTTTGTCATTCTTATGTAGAAAAAAACTATTCCAATTTTTTTCCTGTTTCATTTTTAACACATAGAAGGCCCCGTCACGTGTGTGCCGTACACATCACACGCCATAGTTTTTTTTTTATGTGGCTTAAGGGTTAATGTATTTTATAGGTTATGGAATCACATGAAGTGGAGTTAGATGGCAATGTTTATCAAGTAAAGCCCATACGCAATCTGAATGGACATTCTATTGGACCCTATCGTAAGTACTCAACC
Source organism: Phengaris arion (assembly GCA_963565745.1). Lineage (NCBI taxonomy): Eukaryota > Metazoa > Arthropoda > Insecta > Lepidoptera > Lycaenidae > Phengaris > Phengaris arion. The sequence goes on along the minus strand of OY751439.1, from coordinate 7,658,598 downwards.
CTCGTGTTACACAACACACACGAAAATATTGTTTCAGAATGCTGAAATAAATATATTTGCTGCAATATTTGTAGTTATTATTTGTTGCTTTTGTATTATTGTAGTTATTATTTGTTAAAAAGCAATACAAAATTTCTTATTGCCTCCAGTTGTTGTTGCGGGTAGCCAAACTATCGCTCCCACATATCTACTTTATTTAATGAAATATGCAAAATACACCACTACGCATTTCTCCAGGCATTCACGCCGGTAAAACCGTGCCAATCGTGAAGGGTGGTGAAACCACACGGATGGAGGAGAATGAGTTCTACGCGATCGAGACTTTTGGCTCAACCGGCCGTGGTCAGGTGCATGATGACATGGATTGCTCTCATTACATGAAGAACTTTGAACAACCGTTTGTGCCTTTAAGGTATGTTTTTATTTGTGGCTATCGCATGTGAACAATACATTTGTGGCTATAAAATTAATGTCCTTTCCCAAGGTCTAATGTACCCATGTATACTCTGTTCCGATTCAGTGTAATCAAAATTTAAAGAAAGCTTAATATGGATACAAAATTTGTTTAGTGCTTTAGGTGTGATTGTGTAATAAACAAAGTTACACTTTCGCATTTACAATGATGATGATGATACTAATAAAGATAAAGTATTAATTTAGAGTTATTTTTACAGATTGCAATCATCAAAGCAACTGCTGAATCTGATCAATAAGAACTTTGGTACGCTGGCGTTCTGCAAGCGCTGGCTGGAGCGCGCGGGAGCGTCACGCTACGCCATGGCCCTTAAGGACCTCTGCGACAAGGGCGTGGTCGATCCTTACCCGCCGCTGTGTGACATAAAGGGCTCGTACACCGCGCAGTTCGAGCACACCATACTTCTGCGACCCACATGCAAAGAGGTTGTCTCCCGAGGCGACGATTACTAGTCGTACGAATACCTCTTCCTTCATACAAGTTTGTTGTTATCTGTTTTATAAAAACCATACAAATTTTAATTTTATACATCTTATAATATCATATAAGACTAGTAGTCTATTGGCGAGTGAGACGTCACTGCCTAAGTCATTGTACAACGTAAAAATTCTACAAAGTAATTTTGATGTTCTACCAGATGTCCTGCAATGACTCGTCGTTTTGAAGTTCTTATTTAAGTCATGTCGTTAATTTAGTCCTTAACTGAATTAATGTAGCTTAAATATTTAGTCCAGTAATACAAAGAAGTCAAAAGTACTTTATAATACATTTGTATTATAAAATTTTATTTTTGTATAAATGAAGGGTTAAGACCTGTCTGTTACATGTCCTGTCTGCATTGACGAATGATAAAATTGGCAATACTGTTATCAATAACTAACTTCCGTTAATTTACTTTAACTCCAATTTCTTTACGAAATGTTCGCTTTTTGATTTCGGGTCGTACATGAATCGTTTATCGATTTACTATCACTGGGAAGTACAAATTATTTAAAAAAGAAAATATTAAAAAAGCCCTATTTTCCGCATTATTTTTTTTCTCCCAAGTTTAAAAAAATAATCTGATTGTTACAAGTTATAAGCTTTAAGAATTTTAGCTCTCAGAATATTAGAGCAAAATGTACGACAACCTCCGAAAATATTGGTCATCATGACACAGTTAAAACTATTTTTAAGCGTGCTTATCCTATTCAATTATACATAAATCGGTCTTGGCTATACTTGTAAAAAATTCACACAATATATTGGTATATCCTGTTATAGAACAAATGGTTTTTATGTTGATCAAAATGTAATAATATAATATCAATATAATGCATTTTGCTTTCAAAGCAAATAAAACTAACTTAATTTTGTATAGAGCTTGATACTGCAACAATTACCCAGTACCTACTACTACAAGGTACCTACTCAATGCATAATTAATATTAGGCTTAGTTCGTATTATATTTTGTAAAACTTTAAATTTCAAAATATTCAAAAGAATATAAGGAACTAACATCTACTTTAAAATGGTATACATTTTGTGTATTTATCTTCTGAACATTTTGTTAATGGTGAGCGTCCACATATAGCGTATTATCTAGCAATCTGTATGGTGCTTTTCTGCACAAGAGGAATACTAAAATTCGTTGCGTCCAATGCGTACACGTAGACGCTTGCCTCGTTTTATTCTCGTTCATTTGTTAATAAAACAACTCACACAAAGATACAGACATGATCAGATAAATAAATACATTGTATTTTATTAATTTTTATTATTTTTTAAATAAGATATCCCAAAAAAAGGTTGACAATATAAATAATTATATTAGTGAGTTTACATTATCTAATTTTTTTTAAATATTGAATGTTGGAATCTCTCGCCGATACCTACTGGTGAATCATAGAAACATATAAAACTATTACGACCTAAAATATCACTAGCGTATTAAGTAATCCACCACTGCCCTAAGCGATCTAATTCTATGCATTACATTTTCATAGGTAAATAGGCAAAATGAACATGAACTAATCTTTAATATAAATATAGGCATTGTTAACAGAAATTTCTTAAACTTCTATTCATTATAGCACTTGGAATTAAACTACAATGTAACATGGAAGATTGTGATACATCATACAACTTAAAACAGTCTAAATATTCTTACACAGGATTGGTGAAAAATTGGTAGTTGAATTAATATCAACATAAATTCATTTTTATTTACAAAGTACATATAATTCAAAATTAGAGAATTGTATAATTTATAAGCATTCAATTACAAAGCAAGTAAGCTAAAAGTTTAGAAGTAAATGACCATTTCAAGACGAATTATAGACAAATAAACATGATGATAAATTTAATTCTGCGTCAAACACGGTTACTATTGACGAAAAATACTCATAACAGAAACAAAATACTTAATCCACAAATCGATAAAGACACCCATATTATATTTATAATGTTTATCTTGTTAAAATTATAATCAACCAATTTTTACATTGTTCATGTAGTAAGAGTTAGACTGACAGGCTAAAGAAGAATAATTCTAGAACCAAAGTTTTTTGGGACTCACGTATTATGCCCATTACAAGTGATTACTTCGAATCCAGTTTATATGTAAAGGCATAATGCACAGTCATAATCTTATTAATCACACGGCATACCTGAATTTAAATAAATTAATGACAACAACGACAAATACAAATAATATGACTAGATCGTTGCTGTTTTAGACTATGGAAGTAAAGAGAGGGAATTCACATTTCAAATAATAAAAACCCCAGTTTGTCTTATACAATAAATATACAAATTCCAGATTATAATATACAACTGGTAAAGTATCACAGAAATTAAACAATCCTAGCTAAACTATCGTGAAAACTTGCAAATTCCCTAATATTAATTTACGATATATTAGCACTTGGTCAATTTTAAAATAACGTAAATTATACAAAATACTCGGTTAATACTAAGTTTGCTATGCACTAATTTTATTTGTTTAGGCCTAAAGACATAACATAAACTGATTTGCACATTACAAAAGCACAGGTTTTCTAATTCACAAAATGATAAACGAAGAAGAAAGTTTATCTTTAAAACAAATGTAAAAATTACAAACAACTCATTCATGATTTCAATCGCATTTTCTTTTCGCTTTGAAGTATCATTTAATTAATTTTTACCACCATCACGAAAATGTTTTTGGTCCAAAAATATTTTTTAAATTTTCAAACGGCAGTTCACACTTGAATATTGTTTGGCTTTGAATAAAATAAGTAATTCTAAACATACTACTTATGAAGTAGATTATGTCTTTGAAAAAATAACACAGGAGGTGAATACAAACTATGGAGTACATTATTCATTTAACTTGTTCTCTAAAAAATCTCCATTAGCAACAAAATCTGAGTGACTCTTGTTGTAAATGGACTGCAGCGGCACATGCAGTAGCTCCACTAAGTGCCTGTAGTTTGATTCTGAAATTTTGTTGTATTTTTAAATTAAAAAAATATATAAAATTAAATGGGTTTGATGCAACTTCACAGCTAGTAAAGTCAGAAGTACAGCTCCACTTTTTATGGGCTCATTAAAAAAGCATTAATAACCTTATCTTATCTTGACTTATTTCAGTCATTGGTGATTAATAAAATATATTGTAACTCACAAGTGAACTCCTCTGGTGTTACTGGTGTCCACAGTGGTATTTGCTTACAATCATATGAGCTGGCCGTTTGTTTGCCACTCCTCCATAAAAAACGATTTGATAAACATCTGCATACGAATGGAATAAGCAACTCACCATTTTCAGGGTTGATATATCCCCTGCGGATGAGAAAGTCGAGCAAGACAGGTGCGCTGGTGGTCTTGAAGTGCGGCGATAGAGCTCGCTGCACACACTCGTCAGCCGTTAACAGCTCGAATGTCTCCACTTCCCCATCAGCATTCTGCGGCACGAAATCCAATGGAATCTCCAAGTCGTATACATACTCAGTGTTTGGGAACAGACCTCTTTCACTTTCAAAGTAGAAGCTGAAAGTTATAAAGGAGTTACGAGTAGTAATATATTACATGTATTTTATTTCAAAAATAGACAAACATTAAACACCTATAAAAAAACATACCTAACACATCCAGCTGGAACAAGTTTCTTGGCCAAATCGCCGACCACTGATGCCTCCTCTGCCACTTCCTTTATAGCAGTCTCCATAATACCGTAACCTACCGCCAGGCCACCGCTGACGAAACAATCCCATTTTCCTGCAAACATAATGGATACATATTTGCAAAAATAATAATAATATCTATGGATGCTTCACACCACGTCAATCTGGCCCCGTGCTAAGTATCCGAAGAACTTGTGTTACAGGTCACAGAAAACGGGAAGTATATTTAATATTTTTATACTATACATAATATATTGACCATTTTTACTATATTATACACATCCATGACCCAGGAACACAGAAAAACTTTGTGTTCCTTCGGCGGGATTTGAACCCGCGACCCCCAGCTTGAGCACCAACGCGCTGAACCACAGAGCCACAGAGGTCGTCATATTTGCAAAAAAAAATCAAGGTCACAAAATAATTTTGTAATCTTAACAATAAATTTTAGGTCGACTAGATATCTGTTAAATTTTTTGTTATTTAGTTTTCATGTGTAAAATATGATATAGACAAAACATTGATAGTGGCGACAAAAAGTCGCGTGTGCATCAGATTCATCCAATATAAATATTCTACTTATTGTACTACGCATACTAAATGTGAATCTTATCTTTATCTGTCTCTGTTGGATGTTATGTCAGATAAAGAAACAACAAATAAATGATTAAATCAGTTGCATGTACATCTAGCTGCTTGTATAATATCTCAGACATATTCTGATAATCGCGCCCCTCTGGCGGTATTCACACGACAACCCCACGCGACGATTAGAATACTACACGCGAAATTCACACGCGTTTCGAAGGTCAAATCAACAAAATATGCAAATTCATTCACCTTAGACATTTAAATTCTTAAAAATGATAAGTATGGTAATGTTTCACAGTACTTATTATTATTTTTTTTATTATTTTATTTATCTTTGACACCAATACATATTTAGATTACATAATATTTGTACTGTAAGTGCCAGTTCACACCGCGACGATATGCGATGCGGCGCTGTCTGCATTGACCCTAAATGTTAAACAATTAATATAGGCACATATCTACAAAGAGATAAAAATATATATTTATCATAAACCAACTTAACCAACAGATGTTTGTCACAATGAATACAAATTATACAGTAGCTATGGTCGGCTAAAATAAATGAGATAAAATAGTGTTAAAATTATCCAAAACAACTAGCCCCCATACTAATAAAAATTTTTATTTGTATTATTACTAATAAAAATAAGCTTTCAATGTTGCTATCTTTTTCTGTCAAGTGACTTTCCCATGTGTCAGAAAAGACAGTAACAGCAACAACCATTGTGTGTTATATACTTTTGTTAGTAAAGGGGTGTTCAAAATAATATCTAAATAAATAATGTTTCAATATACTGTGACGTCAAAAAACTTTCAACCTACCTGGCCATGTCTGTTTTGTAAAGCTTCTTTGCTGCAACCAAATACATAAACCTTTTGCTGGGTGAAACAGATAACCATTAATACTGACTCCATAATTTCTTATACCGAAAAGGCATACTGCGCTTCTGTCCATCTCCAGAAGACTTTCATGGCAAAATGGTGTGCTGACTTCAAAACACTGAAAATATGTAGTACAATTTTTAGCAATGTGTAAATGTTTTTTCACACAAATGATGTCTTTTTTTTTAAACATGGTAAAAATACTCTGTATTGTAGTCAATTTAATTCTTATGATTGAAGCAACATACTAATTTTGTACATGTTGCTTCAATAAACAGAAACATAAACAAGACGTCATAGTTTAACTAACAACTTTCAATTAAAAATGCCTTTTTTATGATATAAAATAAAACCTGACATAGTTAAAATACATTATATCATTTATGAGGTGCACTTGCACTGGCATGAAAAAATACATAGGAAAATCCTACACATTTATTTTAATCAAATCCAATATGTTTTAAATAAAACTTTTTACATGTTAAGAAAGCTTTTATTATTCACTATTTTTTGGAAAGGTTCCTTCTCTTCTCCTTCACACCGCCTAGCCTCCTTTAAAAAATTCAGTATCCTTTAACACTATTAATTTAAGTTAATAATTAAAAAAAAGTAGTCAAAGAATGTGTGCTAAGGCTTATTATAAAGTAAATGATTTTGTTAACAATTGCACACCTTGGGAATAAGATGCTCCCCTGCAAGGCTGTCTCTATGTACTTGTGTACTTTTTACTTTTTTTTAATATTTAACATAGATTGAAGTAGGTATACAATGTAAAATTCTTCTTTCAAAAGAAAAATTTTCTGTCTTTTTGCTAAAAGATGGCCCCATGCGAGTTTCTTTCGCCGGTTCTTCTCGGCGGGTTAGGGTTGAACCGGTGGTAGCTTTTTCTATTGACTTTCCGAAAAAAGCTTGTTAAGTTTCATTTCAAAATAAAAAAAATTATTTCGTTTCATAACATAAAGATACTTATGCAAATATACACCCACCAAGAATACCTATAAAGTAATCTTGTCTGCGCCCATGAGGATATGGATTTTTACCGTACCTCAGGTAAGCTACTCTACAATAAGCTATGATAGAGCATATGAAATTGGTAAAATAGAATATAATTAATTAAATTTTACCTCATCCCTCCAGCCTTTTAAAGCGCATATTTCATTTTCCTTGCGAAGACTTTGCAAAACTTCAGCAACTTTAGTTGTTCTTTGTTGGTAGTCTCTAAATGCAGGATTTAGTTCTACATATTTTCCAGTTATCCTAAAAACCTGTTTAAAAACGCGTGTGTTTAGTAGCGATTAATAAGCTCGCACAATAAGAAATAATGTAGGTCGCCTTTACTTACCTCCGGAAATCGATGCAAATGCTTCAGAACGTCAGGTCTGATGAGGCCTACTTGATGACCAGCAACTAAGAACGGCTTGCAAATCCCTTGATGAATACCTAAAATTGTGCACATGTTGTATTTGGTTAAATCAGAAATTTTATTAAGAATACAATGCGAGGTAACATATAATTCTAAATAAATCGCACCTTGTAAATAAAAACAATTGAATTTTCTCGCTAGTTGAATTAGCTCAGAAACGGTATTTTTGGTTGTGGAGGTCATATCTTTCATATTTAGACTCACACTTAGGATTAAAATTTGTAATTTCTATTATTTTTATGAAGACATTTATAATGTTGTACAAAAATCTGTATTTTTTTTACTTTTTACCATCAAAAAATTACTTTCGTCCTATTGGAATTGATTTGTCAAATGTCATTTTTTTTAAACTTTAAATGGCATCGGCTTATAACCACTTTCCAGTATCAAGTTAAAAAGGCGGGAAATAGAACTTTCGTTTAAATTTTCAACACTGTATTCCTATATCGTCAAGTCTAAAGTCTAGTCAAAGTTCATATAGTCAGTACAGTCCATGAGTCATGTCAGTCGATTCAGTAAAGTGGTAGACGCTTTACTGAAAGTTCCTAGGGAGTTTTGGCGGGAAACAAAATAGCACGTTTTTAGAAGTTGTACCACTTGCCCACACTTTTGCACGTTAACGAATATTTAATGGTTAATATTCTACTAATATTACACATTAAGAACCGAGATAACACAAATTTATGAAGTTTTACAAATACCATAACGTCACCCATTGAACTCCCCGGCAAAACTCCGTCAAATGTCATATCGTTGTTTTTAATATTATGGCGGTATAGCCCTCAGATACCATGGAGTTATTTGACAAGAAGGAACGCAACTCTTAAATTTTGTACTTACAAAAATCAACTGTATTACAAGCCGAGTATATTTTCTGATGCACCCGCAGAAGCAAATCCGGGACGAGCGAGATAGATGCCGTTTAACCCGTTTAAATATTTGTGTTCATAAAAAATAACTAGAAAAATCTGAGATAAAACGGGTGCATGTTTAATGTTTTTTACCAAATGTAGGTATAATCTATGTATTTTTAATTAAAAAAGTCAGACTCAGGCTGGGACTACTAAAACGTATTTTTCTTTTTGCGTATTTTTTGCGAGCTTGCGAGCTCAAAATGGAACACATGAAACTTCCATTTTCAACTTTATTTACTAGCGCAGAGTTGACGTTGTTATTTTTGTATAGTCCGCTTAAATTTGTGTTATTTCGGTTCTGAATGTGTAATATTGGTAGAATAATAATTAATAACCATTAAATATTAGATAAATAACAGGCACAAGTGGTACAATAATTTCAAAAAGCGTGGTATTTTGTGTTCCCTTCAAAACTCCCTAGAAACATTCAGTAAAGCTTCTATCACTTTACTGAATTGACTGATTCATTAGTCATTACCTGCACTGACTTTTTTTTGGACTTTGACTAGACTTTAGACTTGATGATTTAAAAATACGGCGCTGAAAAATACAGCCTGCAAGCTCAAGACCGCGGACTCATAGGCAAAAATTTTAAATGATTGACACTGATGACCGGTGTTGGATTTTCTGGATAGGCCGTGAGTATAGCGCTTCAGGCTGGGACTATATGCTCCGAAATTCGGAACACCGGTGAAAATTCTGAGTATTGAAAACAGAACTCTGCGCTAAAAAAGTAAAGTTGAAAATCCAACACAAGTATCGAGTCAAATGTCAATGTCATATATGCCAGCTCGATCGCAGAACCTGACACTTCGATTTTCAATTCCATTGTATTGGCTTAAGTTTGCTATTAACCGTCGTACGGCGTCGGGACGCCAGGCATTTTAAAAACAAAACGGCGACGAAAATTCAAATTACTAATGAACATAGAACTCGTGGAGTCGCTTAAAAGTCGGTTAGATCTACTTCGCTATTGATTTCTTAGGTTTACGCGAATATTGTTCATTGTTTTAAACACTTACGGATTGTGTCGCGGTGCACTTTTCTTTTTCCCGACGTTTCGGCTACTTTCCAGCAGCCGTGGTCACGGGAGGACTGAGGTGTCAATTGTCCTATTTGTTGAAGTTATTCAAACTACCCGAAGATTCTTCAATTATTATTTGTGTTCCGATCCACGCAAAACATACTAACAGTATCTTGAAGCCGCGGTGATTTTAAATTACATTTTATTTTTTTAATTATTGGATCCCAACTAGATGGCAGTACCCAGCCATCTTCTCGGTTAAAATTAGGGTACTTTTTAATTTCTATAGCCTCGCGTATCATTCTTGGGCGATAACGGTGTTCCTTTGCCAGTACTTGTGGCTTATCAAATCTTATGTAATGGCGAGGTTGATCCAGTGTGTGTTCGCAATCTGCAATTTGATCGGATCGGAACACAAATAATAATTGAAGAATCTTCGGGTAGTTTGAATAACTTCAACAAATAGGACAATTGACACCTCAGTCCTCCCGTGACCACGGCTGCTGGAAAGTAGCCGAAACGTCGGGAAAAAGAAAAGTGCACCGCGACTACTTCGCTATTGTTTTATTTACTACATACAACTCACTTTTTTATTTTCGTATAAAAACATTAAAACTGTATGATAGATATAACTATAAATAAATAATATATATACTTTTTATTTAAAATCTATATCTAACGTGCTAATATTTTTATGTAAAATAGTCAATTAAGTTATTTTTTATGCCTATCAAAAAAATTTAAGAAAATTGACGAAAGACGACTCCAAACATTTTTTGTTCGTAAGTTTTCACATAACTGGGAAATTTTGTCATTTTTCAAACAATTTTTAATAACTAGAAAAAACTTAAGAAATATGTATTTATTTATTTTGGTTCTATATTTTGTGTAGTTTTTGACAAAATGGCTCATATGTAAAAACATCAAACTGTTAAACTTTTATCAGGCTGATAAATAAGAGTGTTATTTTTGGCGTTTTTTTTGTATTCTAATATTTTTAATGATCGGGCCACTTAATATATGTTTTTTTTTTTAAGAATTAGGTAAGGCTTAATAAGAGATCACAAAAAATACATTTTATGTTGATAATCAGGTCCAAAAAGGCTTTTGAACTCACATCTCTTGCAATGATTAGTTTTGAAAGTTATTTCAATAAATATTTATATTAAAAAAAAAGTTTTTTTTGCAATTCCCATAAGCAGAGGATATTTTGTCTAATTTATAATAACAAAATAACTTGTTTTTAATATAATTAGCCTATTTATAATGTGTCTAGCGTCTTAAATTGTTTTTAAATGCTTTTTTCGACAACAAAGGTGTGATTTTACAAACTTGCTCACGTTCGACAGTGCTACCAACTCTTAAAAATATTTCTTTACAAACTTCATAAGTTTGACTCACAAAAACATCCAAAAACGCTACAATTACATAAGAATCTCCCTTATTTTTTTGTATGATTAAGAATAATACTGAAATAATCGATTAATAATGATAAATAAATAATAAAATTAATATTCTGTATTCAACATATATTTAAACTTGCGAAAAAACTTCAAATGTAGGATGTGAAAAATGACTTAATAAGTACTAATAATACTGGTACTAATTTTGCGAAAGAATGTTGACACAAAAAATACCGCGACTAAATACATACCAGTTTTGTTATCTGAATATTTCAAACCAGCACAGCGATATTATTTTCAACAACTTATGAGCACAGGTTATTAGGTTTTTGAGGGTGCAAAATTGCATATTACAAAAAATTCATTCATTTTGGAATTTAAAAATGGTGACAATTGATATTATTGACTTCCCCCCATTATATAATATTAAAATGGGGGGAAGCAATGGGTGTCGTTATGGATTTTGTATTTCCACATAAATTTGTGTTATTCTGTTCTTAATGTGTAATATTGGTAGAATATTAACCATTAAATATTCGTTAACGTGCACAAGTGTGGGCAAGTGGAACAAATTCTAAAAACATGTTATTTTGTGTTACCCGCCAAAACTCCCTAGGAACTTTCAGTAAAGCTTCTACCACTTTACTGAATCGACTGACATGACTCATAGACTTTACTGACTATATATTTGGACTTTGACTAGACTTTAGACTTGACGTTATAGGAATACGGTGTTGAAAATTGAAACGAAAGTTCTATTTCCCGCCTCTTTAACTTGACACTGGCAAATGGTTATAAGCCGATGCCATATATATATAAAAAAAAGAATTTTTTTGTAATACTGTTATTTTAACTATTTACAGATTTATTATTTCCAGAATAAATAAGGGGAAAAGCCAGTACTTACAAATTATTATAATTTTACAGTTCAAACACAAAATCAGAAGTAAATCAATCCTCTTAGGCTTAAATTATTAATAATTAAAATTATAATAAAATAACTACTAAATATTGTAATTAGTAGGTATCAACATTAGTCAATAGCATAAGATTATCATGACTGAGGTGGACGATATTTCTGTAGAATTTCGACCTTATATTGAAACAATATACACAGACTTGCGACTAGGTAAGTAAGATAACTTATTATAAATCAATACAAAATATTAATATTAGTAAATTCGAGTTAATAAAAGCAATTTCAGGGTTGTGCAAGTCAAAAATTGAAATAGAAAAAATTGGAAACAATGCAAAAGGTAACAATAGCCAATTTCGCCTTTTGCTCCCATATTGTTCAAGAAAATTAAAGTGGGAAGTAATATTTGATTCGTCAGTGCCGTGGTTTGCTCCTGATTTCCGATTTGACGATGACAGTTTTTTCAATAATGTTGATGAGGATTTGATTGAAAAGAGTCTACCGAGTCTAGCACATTGGAATCCTAGTAACTTAAGGTGTTTAAATGATGTATTGACACAGTTAATATGTTTGTATAAAGCGTATCAGGTAATAATGACTTTTAATTAATAAAAACAATTGAATAAATCTAATCTGTCTTTGCAAACCCTGTGAAGAGAATTATATTTAAAAAAATTATAATAAATTTTGTTCTGGATATTATGTTATAAAAGAAGAAGAAAAATCATCATATAAAGAAAATAACAAAACAATTTTAGGTAAAAAAATTAAATGAAGACACTAATTCTAGAGCATCATTTGAATACAATGCTTTATTGGGTAATGCACTTACAACTGAAGAAGATGTTGAAGTGTTTGTAGGCAATCACACCGTGGAGTTTCTCATTAAACTTAAGGTGGACACATCTAGACTACCAGAAATTTATAATGATGGGTATGTTCAATATTTGAATTACTTATTATTATAAGCAGTTAATCTAATTATCTTGTTGTCCTACAATATCACAATAAAGCATATATTTATGTGTTTTTTTATACTCAATTTGGACACTTTTTAGAATCAATGAAAATCCTGGCATTGACACAGCGCTGCTGCTCGTTCGCTATCCTAATTCAACAAATGCAGAGTTGATTTTGTCTCCATTCCTCACCAAAGTTCTTGGTAACATTACATTACCACCGTAAGTATTTTCTTGACAACACCGTAAGTTTTATTGGCAACTATTTTATTGATTTGTTAAACAGAAAGAACTGTCAACAATACTATGATTATGTTATAATTATGATATTTTTGTCTTTCAGGATGCATCAAAATGGTGTTCTGATGGATTATGTGCCCTTAGTCACAGAAATACTCAACAAAAAGGTAATTCATGACACCTTTTTAGTTAATTATCATAAGTATGTATATTCTACTTTCATATTACTATGGTTTTGTATTTTAGGTTCAAGATCTACTAAATAATGATAAACTGAAGAGAGAATTACTGGCACAAATAATTGTAAAATATGAGGGTGCAATACTAGAACATGATGCTAATAGTGCAGCTATGTTGTTTGAAATGAATGATTTTCATTGGATTTTACAAATTGACATAGGTAAGGATAATTTCGACAAATCCGGTGTACCATTTTTAGACCTTATTGTCATAGTAGTAAGATCGAAAAGTGGTGCCAGGTGTCTGAGACAGTACATTGCCTAAAAACATAAATTTGCAGTGTAAAATACTCTTAAATCTCAATACTTCTATTAAATTGAATTCAATTGCTGAATGTATCTATGTACTATAATAACCAGTGCATAAGAAACAAATTATATCTAGAGATGTGTTAAATATTTAATATGTATTGTGCATTTTTACAGGAATTCAATTTCCTGAAAAACCCCCTGTGCTTATTTTGCGATCTGTTTATCACTGTACCTCAAATTACCCATACAGAAAACCCAGAACAAAAGTATTACCAAGCTGTCCGCACAACAACTTTGAAGGCTACATTGCACAACAAGTTGAAATATTTAAGACCGAGTGCAAAGGTACATCAACACAGCTTCTTTTGGATATAGACAATTAAAAATCAAAATATTATTAATATCACAGTTAAATTATCTAAAAAAACATAATAATGTTATTGATTTAATACACACACCGGCATATTTAGCGGAACATAAAATAAAGGTTTGATATCAGTATCTGCTGATATCAAACCTTTATTTTATGTTGCTAAAGGTTGCTGGCTGGTTTATATGTCATTTAATTTAAAAAGAAATATTTTCAAATTAAGAAACAACATCACATTATATGTAATTGTTTTAATTATATTCAAATACACCTTATCTGGAGCGAACTTCGAGTATTTCTTCCTTCTGAGTTTGATTTAAAATTTCATTGAAATCTGTTTTTTGTTGGTTTTTTTTATATCTTTTTGGAGTTGAGGACTGAATTATGCCTGACTTAGCCCCAATGGAGATTGCCAGGGCACTCGAAATGCGAAGAAATGGTCAAACCTACAGAGTGATATACAGAGATCTTCGTCGACCAGTTTCAACCATCCATCGCAGTATCCAACGGTTCAGGGAGACCGGTACTTATGTGAGAAGAGCAGGACAAGGCAGAAAAAGACGCACTTCGAGTAGGGATGATCGTTTCATTCGGCTTCGTGTATGTAGGAACCCCCGTTTGACGGCCGTCCAAGCCTGACATGAGTTAGAAGCAGTGCGGGGTGTAACCGAAAGTGAGCTTACGGTACGAAGAAGGTTCGAAAAAGCTGGTTTGGGTTCATTTGTGCCCGCCAAGGCTCCAAGGCTCGAGGTAAATCATCGTAGAAACAGGTTAACTTTTGCTCAGGAACATCGACTTTGGAATGTGGACCAATGGAGTAAGGTAGTAGGTAGGTAGTAGTATGTTTAGTGATGAGTGCAGAATTCCCTTAAATCAAATTGACGGCAGGCAAAGAATATAGAGACGCAAAGGAGAACAATACATTCGGACAAATTTTGAAACTACAGTTGCATAGGGTGGTGGATCAGTAATGGTTTGGGCGGGCATTTGTTTGGGAGCTCGCACAGACTTGGTAGTAATTGACAGAGGGAGTCTGACTGCAGACCGCGATATCAGAGAAGTTTTAGAAGAAAATGTCGTACCGTTTGCCCCATATATCGGTGACGATTTCTTTTTTATGCAGGATTATGCTCGGCCGCATACTGCTCGGGTAACTCAAGCTTATCTTAATGATATGAATATCACTGTTATGGAGTGGCCGGCGAGATCACCGGATATGAACCCAATAGAGCACGTTTGAGACTTGCTGAAAAGAAAAGTTAAGTCCAGAATTCCAGCTCCTGCCAACGTGGGTGAACTGCAAATCGCCTCTATCTCAGGAGACCTTCGATAACATCATTGTCAGTATGCCTAGACAGGTAGAAACTTTAATAAGAGCACGTGGAGGAAATACGTGATATTAATCACCATTTTTCTAATTTAATTAATTGTTATTTTAATATTAATTTTCACTTTTCCCGGTTACATGAAAAGTTCAAAAATGTACAATTTTTCACAAATAGCCTTTACTCGCAAAATCTGTTTTTAATGTGATCTCATTTTAAGTAAAGCAAATGAAACTTTAAGTAACAAAAGAAGTGTAGTAAGTAGATTTTAAAATAAAACCATATTTTTTTAATTATGGACCTTTTTTTTTGTGTTCTGCTAAATATGTTGTGTATGTAATATGTGTTTATATCTGATAAGAAGATCAGAAGAGAAGAGAGAAGATAAGAAATATGTAAATTTTCACACAAAATAAAACCATGTTAAAACTAACAAAAGTGTTTTATTACTTTAGTTACACACAAAGCAATGGGATGTAGTATGATGATCTCTTAACTTTTTAATATAAATTGCACATGACAAAAATGTGACAATGATCCAATATACAAAATAAGGATAAAGCTTCAACATATTGCCTTTAATTTAGTTAACTTTATAACCTAATATTCAACAATAATACTTTATCAATAATTAAGTAAAACAATCACAAAGAGTTGCTGCAGTGACATTCACTGTCGACGGAAGAACCCCACACAACATTGAGTTTGTTATGTTATAATTTAAAATAACTCAAGGGGACTATGTTAACATGTCTAATACCTAGAAATATAGCTAAAATTGTATTCAGTTGGTTAATTTGCTTCCATCTTTTTCTCCAACAATTTCATATCGATATCTCATGTATATGACCTTCATTCTATCCCACCAATTTTCAAAAGAATCGAGTGCTGGTCTGACATCGAGCAACGCAAATTGATATTTGTTGTCCACTTCACCTCCATCGTAATAATCAATGATATAGCGCACATCCTTGCCACATCTGTCCACAATCCAATCATGACGATCAAAAGGGAGCTCATATCTGTGAAATAATCATACATTTTTCACAAAATTTGCAGTTACTCTATACCATTTCTAAAAAAATGAGGAAATAAGGATATACTGCATAATCAATAGTTACAAAAATCATATTGTACAAATATTAAGGCATGTATTTTAAATTTACACTTGAAAAGCTTACCCCAGCCATGAGCGCAGTTTGGCTCTTGGACTGTAATCAGAGGCTTTCCCACCAAAACTCTTGAGCCGAGGATGACCACATTCCTTTGCATGTAAAGCTTCCCACTTCAGGACTTCTTGCCATGCCTAAAAGTTTAAATTAATTATGAATTAGTTTATCAAATGTAATAAAACATGATGTCCATGTTGGCAAAAATTAACGAGGCTTTTACATGAAACTTATTTTACTGTTCTCCATAATACATACTTGTTCATTATTTGCATTGTGTATTCTGATAATGTCATCCATATCTTTGGGTTTGATTTGATCATCCTTCCACCTCCAGCCTTTACGTAGCATAGCATTCCAAAACATTTGTTGACTTGGATACACCCAAAACTCTGTAGATCCATCGGGCATAGCCCTAGGTATTGTTGATACTTGTCTTTGAGTTGGCAGAGGGAATGGCTGATCGGGTGCAGGTTGTTGATTCGCAGGTGGCATCTATAATATAATTAAATATAATTATGATCATTCACAATAAACTAAATAATATAAAAGAAAAAATACATACCATGTTATATGGATTGATGTTGCTGTCACTGATAGGACATTCAGATGGTGGTGCCTTAACCTCTTCTTTTTGGGCAATTTTGTTATGCATCGGACATTCAGGTGGTGGATTCTCATTATTACCAGTTACTTTAGGATGGAGAGATTCTGCAGACACTGTGTTTCCCATTTTGACGATAGAATAATATATTATTACGTAAGTTGACAAGGTTAGGAGTCTACTCCACTCATTTTAAATTCTGAAACAGTGTAAAACCTCCCAATAGAAAACATTACACGACTTACTGAAGCTTATTAAGAGTATACATCGGACTTTTTTAAACACTAAGTAAAGATTCATAAAAATCAAAATTCATACTAAAAGTTAAGAATTATTCATGTGAGTTTGACCATAAATTAGTACCTTCTTATATAGATGTTAGGTATTCCGTATTTAGTAGGTGCCTACCTAGACCTAAGAGTTTGACAAGCTGACAGATTTTAATTTTTTTATTTATTGTGAGCTGGATGCTGAGTCCTTTGCTCAAGAATTGACAGATTATGGATGTTGCCTAGTCTCAGAGTGTGGAATATCATATATTTTAAAATTATTGATTAAGGGCTGATATTTCAATCGTCAGATAAATTTTACCTGAGATAACTCATACCCATCTCTTTCTCGCAAAACGATTTGTTACGTCACATTCACAAGTTGCCATCGTGCATCGCCGTATATTTTGTAATGACAAATGAATGGCGGGTGCAACTAGTGACGTCAAGGCCGATATATCGCTCTCTTTCATATTGTAAATTTAAATTGGTTGTAACAAATTGTATCTTCGTTATTTTTTACGATACGAAAATGGGTCCTAGATTGTTTATTATTATGTTGTCTAACATCGAATAGACGAAAAAAAATATTTTAGGCAACATGCTTATTGAGAACGGCTGCCAGCAAATAAATCGTTCCTTTGCTGTAAGGTTGGCACCACTGACTGTCAAATAATCAAATCAAATCATATTTATTTCAGGCAAAAGGCCCATAAAACTACATATTGTATAAGTAATAAAAAATAATAAAAGTAATAGAAACAATAAAAGATCATTATTAAAAATTAACATTCAGACAAAAACATTCAGATTGAAAAAATTTAATTTTTTTTTTAAATATATTCAGCTATTATATCGTAGACACTTTAGACATTTCAAGTAAAATAAATCCGCCTGTTTTGTTTTTGTCGCGATGTACTGTCCGCCAGTAATTTAGAATCGGGTTTTCCAGAAACCCGGCACACACACTTAGGATCTCGTTCCCATAAGAACGAACGCGATACCAAAACGCTGCGACACGTGCCCTAATAATGGCGAAGTAATCGGGGACTCTGGCGTCGGCGAACATGTCCGATGCACTGCAGTACTTTGGCAGTTTCATCAGGATGCGGTATGCATTATTGTACTGCACCCTGATACTGCTCCTCGCGGTTATAGAGCAGATAACCCAAAACTGACACGTGTAGAAGCATTGACAGTATGCGCAAACTGGCGCGCGAGCATGTTACAGCGAACAGCCAATACCCGTCTTTCGCGGACAATGTCTTCATTGTCAGAAAGATCCTCAGTCAAGATTTGTCCTAGATATCTGAAATGCTCAACTCTTTCCACTACTTGACCATCCAAATAAA
The DNA here is from genome assembly GCA_963565745.1 of Phengaris arion. Taxonomy (NCBI): domain Eukaryota; kingdom Metazoa; phylum Arthropoda; class Insecta; order Lepidoptera; family Lycaenidae; genus Phengaris; species Phengaris arion. The sequence goes on along the minus strand of OY751439.1, from coordinate 7,640,039 downwards.
CCGGCGGGACCCTCTCCGGGCCCTCGTCAGCCCGAAACACCATCATCTGCGACTTCGCGACACTGTATTTGAGACCATGCTTACTAGCATAGGTCTCACAATTTTTTTTTTAACGGGCAATTGGCCCACCACACTTACCCACCACTGCAACTCCTGTGTAGCCAGGATCGACAGTGGTAACCAACCACAAAAACCCTTTGATATGATCTCAGGGGTGCCCGGGAGACATGCTAAATCTGTCTTGGAACCCGCAACGAAATTAATCAGAAGATTGTAGGAGGAGTAGGAAGTATTCCAGTTTCCCTCCCCAAGCAAAGCGGGAGACAGCAAAAATTGTGATGACAAAAAGTCAGAATTAAAGGGGAAGCACCACGGGAATAACGTTTTTTTTTTTTTGACTACAAGACAGAATGTAATTAAATGTTTTAATTTATAATATGTCACTTAATTACAATGCATTTATAATGACAAAAAAGTGTTGCATTGTTTCCAATAGTACTTATGACAAAAACATTTGAAAGCTCGGAAGTTCTTCGCGCAGCCCACGAGATCTTCATAGTACACAACCCTAGAAACACAATGGACGCTGTTCAACATTTCGATTCTTTCGTCATACCAGAGATCACACTCCCAGAGTATGTGATGAGCAGTTTGTTCATAAGGGCTACCTTCGGTAGAACACTCGCATAGCGGAGACGAGACTAATGTAAATCCAAAAAGTTTCGCTTTAAAGTTTCCGTGTCCTGTCAAAAATTGTGCGACATAGTGATCTATTTCTATCCATTGCTTCGAGAGTCGATCGCGTACCGAAGGGAAGAAATTATAGGTCTCACAAATGCCGAGTAGCCGCCTTAAGCCTCTGATTGAGGGACTCAGAAGCACCATATCGTCAGCGTAACTCAGGTTGTTAATGCATGTTCCACCTACGTGACAACCTACTCGTGTACTTCTGAGCTCCTCAATCAGATCATTAACGTACAGGCTAAACAGGTCCGGAGATGTGAGCACTCCTTGGCGCACACCACACTCTAATCTAAAATCATTAGAGGTGGCGTCGCCCCATTTCACAAAATTAGTTTGGTTTTCGTACCAGAATCTCAACAGATCCACGGTTTTATTATGTACATTAGATTCGTAGAGCTTTCGCCAAAGTAAGTTGTAATTTACCAGGTCGAAAGCTCGGAAGATCTAAGATCTAAGAAGCATGCATATATAGATGCATTTCTTTTAGTATAGTATATGACCGTCGATTTAAGCGCAAAGATAGCTGAATCCGTTGAGAGACCGGGACGAAAACCAAACTGTGCATCATCAATCTTAATATTATTGTTTATGTCAGGGTAAATTAATGTTTCCAAAACTTTTCTTATAACAGTTCCTAGGGAAATTGGTCTATAATTTTTAGGGTTAGAGAGATCACCAGTTCTGTTTTTTGGCACGGGAACCACCATAGTCTTCATTAAATTTTTCGGCAAATAACCTATGTTGACGCAGATTGTAAAAAGATCTGCCAACATAGGAGCGACACAATCACTAGCAAATAAAATGTGTTCTAAACTAAGCCCATCAAAGCCGCCTTACCTTTTTTCATTTTCAAGACAACTCTAGCTATGTCATCAGGAGAGAAGCCAGAATAACTAACAATTTGCCCTTTGTCTCCAGTGGCCGTAGTACTGGTATTGCTAGATACGGGCAACGGATTCACTTTAAAATGATTTGCAAATAGTTCAGCGATCTGTGTTTGGTCCTGAGCATCGTTGATACAAACCGGTAAACCCTGCCCAAAATTGTGCGTTTTGTCGCCTTCCAAATTTTGGCAAAGTTTCTGTCCGACTGGTGTGTGGCTATTATATCCATCTTAATTTGCTCTTCATTATTTTGACACCATTTCAATTTGTTCTTAAATATCCTTCTACTACTCACCATGTTATTATAGAGACTACCGGATTTAGGCATCCCGTACCAAAGCCAACAATTAAAATCAAGTCTGGCCCTACGGTGATATTCACGGACATGATTCCACCCTATAATCTTTTAACCTAGACCCCTAGCAGGTACATCGCGACATATACTTTGTATTGCGGCATCTTGTAAAATTTTAACTATCTTATATTTAATTTAATATATATTTATTTTAATAATATTATATTAATAATATATTATATAAATAATATAATATATATATATATATATATATATATATATATATATATATATATATATATATATATATATATAATCTTCTGTCACAATGTTTGTCCGCGATGGATTCCTAAACTACTTAACCGATTTTAAATTAAATTGGCACACCGTGAGCAGTCTGGTCCAACTTGAGAGATAGGATAGCTTAGATCTTTAATTATTATAGTCGCAATTTTATTTTATTCCAAATTATAATTATATAAAAATAAATCCATATATCCCTTGGTTATGCCATCACGCGTGAACGGCTGGACCGATTTCAAGGCGGTTTTCACTAATAGATAGGTAATTTTGTCGCGGGTAACATAGGCTATTTTAATTTTAGAAAAATACTTAGGGTTCCGCAGGAAATGTAAAAAACGCTAACGAAGTGGCGCGGGTCAGCTCGTATTATTATAAAATTCGTCTAACACACAAACATGTTCCTTACAAATAAAATAATTAAAAATATCACATTTCGCAACAATATGCTTTGAATGCAAATGCCAACTGTTGACTCGGCAGGAAAGCGCGGAAACTTAAAAGGCGGACGCGGTTTTTCTTTTAAAAAAATTAAATCATGTTTCTTGCTTGTCATTATTCTATACAACACATTTTTTTTTAAATTTCTAAGTTGTAAGCATAAAACTATCATCCTCCAAACATCTATCCCCCTTAACGAATTGATGTACTTATCAAATGCAATAAATCGCTTCAATATTGTAATCTAATCCTATCAAAAATTTATGTTAATCTTATTTGGTTCGTCTTAGTCGTAAATTTTTTTTTTGCTCTTTATTTGCTCTGACTTGCTGTTGAACACAGCGCAAAAGTGAATTGCCCAAATATTGTAACCTATTTTTATTTCTAATATTTTATTTGGTTTGACTTAATCCTTAATCTAATTTATATTTGAACTAATCTATTATTTACTTTGACATATTTTATTGAAATTTCAAAATTGTATTATTTGTTCTGACCTGACTTTATATTCAAGCGGGATAGTTAATTGCATAACTAAATCAACTAGCTGTAGCTGATATTATATTGTTATATTAATTTGTTTCCATACTGATTTATTAATCAGTATCAAAGTATTTCCTGTGACACGCAAGCGCGCCAATTTCCAACCACAAGAAATTTGAAAGATAAGTAAAACCCGGACCTCCAAGATGTATCTTGGCCTGTAGCCTGTAGTCTATGCCTAGTTTGGGGTCCACTGCTATAATTTGTAATTAAATAACATTACTCAATGAGGACTATCATGTACACTTTAATGATTTATGTAACATTGCACACGACACTAAAATTATTATGGTTGTAAACTGTTTATTAATGTAATGGCTTGGTAAAGAAATAAATAAATCAATAAAATGATTACTCTGTATGGCCTGTTTTATTTTTACATAACTAGAGAAAATACTAAAATATCAGTACTGATGTAATTCTCAGATATGTAATGCTCATTATCTCCATACTTAATGCACAAGGCTTGAGCCACTCTTCTGCTGAGCAACTCGCATAGCTCTGTATGGTTGTGTCACTCGTTTCGATTGCAGGACGGCCAGGGGATAGGGAGGAGGAAGAGGGCGGTTTGTAATATAGCACAGCATGAACTCAGCTTAGAGCGGCTTACAGACTATGCTATAATAGCATATATAGCTCATAGCACAACAATATCGCACACCAATCACATTGTTATGGACATATTCACAATATTATGTATTATATATTACTTAATGGGCTTACTATATGCTATAAAATGGTGTGATACGCTGAGTGTGCCCCACCGCCCCGAAGATCTTTTATCAAACTTTCATTTTTTATAAATGTTTATTTTGATTTATTTGTGCAAGAATGGAGAAATTGTAAATATTGAAAGTGAAGTTTTATTTTAAATATGAAAAAAGAAGGACTATTAAAAGGAACTATTTTTTATCTAACTGATTTCATCATATTAGAAAACATCAATTTTGAGTTTTCAATAGAAATGCGTAAAATGGCGCTCATGAGTTGAAAAAATATACGAAACATCTTTTTAGACCCTGGTATACAGAGGGAGTATTCATAATTAACAAGGATAATACTATTTTTTAATATACTTTAAATATTTCCTTGCATTGAAATTGTCCTCCATAGTATCAGACACTTTAATTTTTCTTTTAGGTTTTCGTTTTTCCAAACGAAGCTTTCTTTCTTCTTCAGACAGTAGACTCATATCCAAGGGCAGCTAAAAATAAAAATAAGGAAGGATTGTTTATGGAATAATATTAATTAAAAACATGTTTTACTTTTATTACTTACATAACATCATTTAAATAAATTTCTGATTTTGATATTGTAATTTGATTAACATTCTTTATATAAAAATACTTTCAAGTTTAGAGAATATTTGAGGTTATTAAGTGATAAGGATGTACAGTACACCATTCAGCTATAAATACAAAATAATTTATTGTTTATAAGTATGATTTTAAAGTAAATTACTTTATTAAAAATATAGCATAATACGCACTCTTATTATTTTCCTTGGCTCATGATATCTTATGTTGATGGAGGCACCATTAGATAATACTACTTTTGTTGGATACATCCTAGTGTAAACCTCCCTATGGATTTTAGTGATACTAGTTACGTTATTATTTATATATCGAACAAAGTTTAAATTATGTAATATTTTACTAACAGAAAGCAAATTAATTATCATTTTATTTATTTATTTTACTTGATAGTATTTCTGCTATCCTCAAATCCCAACGTAATTTCTCTTCTTCTTCTTTAACTTCTCTTCTTCTTCTTTTAGCTATGGCGGCCTCAGTGAGTTGCCAATGTCCGAGTGCTAAATATGTTTAAACCCTGCTCAGAGCAGGCTGCTCTATTGTAGGTCTAGTGAGGAAACAAGCATAGATGATAAGTAATACTACTGAGAAACAAGGGTACCTACAGTAATCTACATAACTGATGCTATGTTGTTGAATAATCTAAAACAATTACAAACAATTAATAAGTGTTAAGTTAGGTCAAATTTAAAGAAATAATAATGAATAGCAATAATTATCGCTAATTTATTTAGTTCGATTTTAATTTTATGGGTTTTTTTTCATTCATTCATACATACATACATACAACCATAGATACATACATACATTCATTCATTCATTCATACATACATACATACATACATACATACATACTGTAACGGACTACGACCTCTTCATTGTAAGTCCTTCTTGCTCTCGTGTGGTGATGATAATAATACAGCAGCAATTCTTATACTCTCCTTTATTGGTGCTTACCACAGATACGTATTGCAATATGTTATAAGATATGCTTAACATAATATATACGTCTACACTATGTATAGCCTTTTGGCCAACTAAAATAAACTAACTCGATTGGCTTTACTTCATGACATCTATCAATGTCAATAATAACATTGACAGTTACATCTTACTGTTGACATATGTAACACATACATAAATACATATATACATTCATTCATACATACATACATACATACATACATACATACATACATACATACATATATACATACATATACAGGGTGGCCAAAAAGTCGTGGATCAAACGAAACAGGGAGATAAAGGAGGTAATTTCCAACAAAAAATCTTTCTCCAGCATGGCTATAACTTCATTGCAAGAAAAGATATGAACTATTTTTGTTTTTTCAATGAAAGTACCGAGTTTTTTTTAAATTTAATCAGTAAAAAGTTAAAATGATTAAAAATAATTAAAAAAAGCTGTTGTATTATGACTCGATTTTGTATCAATACTACAAAAAATGTATTGCAGCTCTTGGTATCAAACTTAACGAGCAATTAATGTTTTTCCGTAATTTTTGATGCGTTTCAAAAAATTACTTCTCACTTTAAGAGCACCATTTGAAAAAAAAACGTATCATGGAAAGGTGACCCTGTATTATAAAAACTGCCGGTTTAATGCTGATTAAAATGAGGTACAACACTTTACTTTTTGATCTTTAGTTTTGGTTTTATAATCTTTTTTCATATCAAGGTGCAAATTTCATAAAATGATAAATTCAAAGGAAAAATTAGATTTTTTCTCATACATATTACATAGTAATTTTAGAAGCCATTATGAAATAAAAACAACGATTGTGCCTTAGTACTTTTATTAAATACAAATTTTTACATTAAATGTTCAAAGTTCCTACCTCTGACCGTAACGCACAATCTGCACCGCCTACTAAAATTTGCTCGTAATCGGCGGAATGCACCTCTGTTATTTTGAATTTGTAACTTAGCAAACTCGAGCTTTTGTCGTAGTTCTTGTTCGGTGTTATTCTCTCCATGATACACTATTTCTTTAAAATAGCCCTAAACAAAAAAGTCCATGGGATTAAGGTCGGGCGACCGGGGTGGCCATGCAATAGGTCCACCTCGACCAATCCACCGGTTAGGGAAACGCTCGTTCAAATGTTCTCGAACTGCTCTAGTGTAATGAGGCGGGGCGCCGTCTTGTTGCAGCCACATTTCTGCCACTCTATCTTCAGGAATCTCAGCTTCGTTCAGTATTTGGTTCAAATTATTTTGTAAAAAATTCAAATACATAGCACCATTCAGCCTTGGTGGCATTTCATGTAGCACAAGCTGCTGGTCAATTATTCCGCCCCACATGTTTATCCCAAACAGATGCTGGAATCGATCATTTCTGATGATATGTGGGTTCACTCTGGAGTAATAATGTAAATTGTGGATGTTAAAAACTCACATTCTTCTAAAATTTGACTCATCAGTCCATAACACTTTGTTGAAGAACTGCGGATCCTCTCTGTGTCTTCTAAGCATCTCTCTACAAAACCTCACTCTAGGTTCATAGTCAGCTGGCAGTAAAGCTTGCACCCTTTGCACGTGGAAAGCGTGAAATTTATTTCTTTTAATGATAAGCTGCACCGTCGATCGTGGGATCCCGAGATTTCGTGATACGTATTTGGCGTTGGCTAATACCAGGGTCCAATCTTAACTGTCTCAGTATTTGCTCTTCATTATCAAATCGTACTACTGGTCTTCCTGTTCTCGCAGCATGCTCCCCGGGCAAGGTTCCCTCCATGTACGCATTATGCACGCGCATAAAGACCCTGTAGTCCGGGAAACGGTCTCGGTTAGGGTAGCGTTGTCGATATTCTCTGGCAGCAGCGCGAGCATTACCGTCGCAAAAACCATAGAGGTAATGCATTTCTGCATACTCCCGTTGGGTGTATGCTCTCCTCGCAGCAGCCATTTTAGCTTATCTAGCCAATCCGAAGTGATCACAAAATCCGAATTTACAGTTTGGCAAACTTCTTCATATCGTAGAATAAAAACTCTCGCCTTCGACATGGAGACTAGAGGAAAGGAGCACCATGTAGCGCTACTGTAGCTAGTGTGTGAATTACAACGAAAGCGGCAAAATACAAAAGGAGCAATCTCAGCATCTTCTTAGGTTATATTCATGAAAATATTTTCGACTACGCGATTCGCGAGTAATTAGATATTTTTTTTGTTAATATAATCAGGCGTTACTTTGCGGAAATCCATAGCATACAATTTAATTAATATTATATCCAGCAATATCCCGCGGAAAAATACCCACAACCTGCAAGCAAATGTGTGAGTGCACACATAAGCATGCGTAAAGCACCTCCCTTCTCCCACATTGCTTATGCGTACACTCAGAAACAAGATTGTGCAAACACCACCACCACACAAGCAAGAATGTCAGCAAGATCGTGCAAGGCCCCATACCACCAGTGTAGTCACTATTAACGAACTTTGTACGCAGGTCCACTTCCGGAGTATGCTCCGGGTTCGGGGCGAAACGCGCGTCGAGAGTACAACCTGCATGGTGGTGTGGGGCCTTGCACGATCTTGCTGACATTGTTGCTAATATATATATATATATATATATATATATATATATATATATATATATATATATAAAAGTCTAATAAAGTCGCCAAAACTTTCATATGACTTAACACTTCACTTCTTCCCTTATTGCTAACTTCATATCATACACCCTTCTGCGACTCTAGCACCATTCTGGCCAGTTTTCTGCTTTAGAGAGATGGTGGTTACTCTAGTCTCCATGGCTTTCGTGTTAAACACAAGAAAACCAAAAAGTTTTTACTACAGAAGAATATAATTACCTTAACAAAAATAATAATAATATTCTAAAATCAAATAAGGAACGCACATACGCTCTTTACACTCAGTAAGCGTTATCTTGTGAGTCGTATTGATAACTGATGAACATTGTTTTCTATGGCCACAACCAAATAATGCCTACCCACTTGCTCATACATGTCCAGAGCTTTGACCTGATAGTCGCCATCTCTATCATACACAAAATCTCGCATATTGAACTGCTTCTTAGGCTCATTTAGGCAGCATAGAATTTTGTATATAGAATGTATTTCAACCTGAAAAATATTTCGTTCAATTAATATTAATAAACATCAAAATATATTTGAAAACCGTGAAAAATTACCTTTCCATTTTCATATCCTAAAATCAAAACTTCTCCATGTTCCAAAATAGCAGAGAGGCTGGGGACGGCCATAATAACTATATCCAACTGGCATGACTTACTGATTTGCATTGCCTCATCGGCTGGCACTGAAAATGGCAATTTAATATATTTTAAAGTAATTAGTAGTTAAGTTAATGTAATTTTTTTTATATATAAATGTATTATGTATCTGACTAAAGGTTTATTTTATTCATTTATTAATTTATTCAATACTCAAAATCACAGACGAATAACAGACGCAGCGTACGTACACATGCACGGAACTTGCGGCGATGATCATGCTTTGATGCGTGCATGACTTCAGCTGACGACATACGCACGGCGGCTTGTCTTGTCTTACATTAATTATAAATCTGTGACCAAAATACTATTTATCCTTAAACTTTAATAAACACACCTGTATATGCTGCACAGCCATTGTTGAATAGAAATGGAATGGGAAGAGAGTTGGCATCAATAACATCGGTGTTTGTGCGACATTGCAGAGGAAGAAATATGTTATGAACCTTTCTGAACTGAAGTCCATCGACATAGTACATATTACCCTCTTTCGTCACAATATACACTTTATGCTCGAATACATGGAGAGCCACAATGCTACTGGGTCCGTAGAACTTGGCTAGAGCTTTAACACTAAAGTAATTATTGCACTGTTCTGTGATTGCGACCCACAGCGTGTTATTATTATCTATAAAATAACAGTGGTTAGAATATAACCTGCAATGTTAAGCAATACTTTAATATTATAATACTAGATGTCGGCCGCGATTTGTTCGCGCAAAAGGATATTTGTCTATCACGCGAGAACCGTAATTTTTTTCAGGATAAAAGTAGCCTATGTGTAAATACAGGCTACTTAATATTCGTGTACCAAAGTTTATTTAAATTCGTTTAGCGGTTTTCGTATAAAAGACAGTGAAACATACTCAAACGTTCAAATCCTACTAGTTTAAACTATTATAAATGTGAAAGTTTAAGAGGAGGAATGAATGTTCGGGAGTTGTGACTCCTTGACGCTAAAACGACGGCTTTTATAAAATTATGGTAGACGTTTAGGCTCTGGATTAACACATAGGCTACTTTATATCACGGCTAAATGTACGTCTCCCACGGGATAGATATTCTTTTTGTGCGTACGAAGTTGCGGACAACATCAAGTGTATAAATACCAAATTAACCATAGAAACTCACTTGTAACACCCAATAGCGTCAAGGTTAAATGTATCACAATATTGTACATCCAAGCCATACTGTTTATTTTGTATGCAGAGTGATCTGTGATGATTTGTGTTTTCGCCTCGTAACAGTATTGTTACAAAATAATCTGATTCTTCAAAAGTAAAACCTGTTAAACATACAAACATTAGGAATACATAACATTCATTAAAGTTTATTTAAGTATGCAGTGAAAAATTGACTATTGCCCACATTCGCGTGCTAAAGCTTATTGTAACGTCAATTTCATTGACGATCGCACACCATGGGAATAGGATGGCCACCTGCAAGGCTACTTCTATGTACTATATTATGTACCTGAATCTTGTTTATATTATATACTACGTTTTCATATTGTATTATTTTTTTAATAGAACAATTTTCCATCTTTTTGATAAAAGATGGCCACCGTGCTAGTTTCTAACGCCAGTTCTTCTCGCCACCCGTTCGGAAACTTGGGTGAGTTGGTAGGCATCACTTAGGGACAATGAGGATCAATCACTTAGGTACAAATCAGATTTTTACTAAGTACATCGTATGTACCTTACTAAGCATTTTATTTTTTAATAATTAAAATCCGTATTCTCTCGCCCACGATATTCAATATTTACTAGAATGAATAGTACGAATTTACAACAAGACATAACGTCAGACATATAATTAGAAGTATGTTCAGAAGAGTTCATATTAACAGCCTTGGTAGAAAAGGACCAGGATTGTAGGAGGGACAAACGAAGAAGAGACGAAATTAATGAAGAAATTGAAGAGGAAGGGGGATGGACTTAAGCAGAAAGTAAAGAGAGGAGATTTAAAACACAGTTAAAAGAAAAGATTGAGATATATATTTCTTGTAGCGAAAAAATGCCTAAGCACTTTTCTTTAGCTAAATTGTTTAAAGCTTACAACATTGCCGATATAGAAAACGTTAAATACATTAACCCCTTTAAACTTCGTTTGGATATTGGAACATAAAATTGAAAATTGTATAGAATTTAAAAAAAAGGATGGAGAATAACAAATGGAAATGGAATCTTTTCCTTTGGTGTAATAAAATATATATTTAAATCCTATCCACCTATCCGAAGAAGACATATTTAACTCAATTTAATGTAACGATCCAGGTAAAATAATATCAGTGCGTCGACTACAAAAGCATAACCGGGAATTAGACGTATGGATGCCAAGTCAGGCGGTAAAGTATGCTTTAATTACTTACATTTATTTTACAATACGATCTCTTCGAATGTCTATAGTCTACGTATTAAAGTTAATCCGTACGTCTTCCTGGGAGCACTGAGAGACATCCCAGTGCTCAAAGTGCTGGAGATATGGCCATACTTCAAAAAAAATGTCCCTCTAATAAAACTGTGTGCCCAAAATGCGGTGAAAGCCATATTATCGGTGAAACGCGAAACTACAAGTGTATTTACTGTGATGGAAATCATATTATGGCTTTACACAAAACATTATGCCATGTTTTCAAAAAGAAAAAAGATTAAGAGAAATTATGGTGGAATTCAATTGTACTTATAGGAAAGCCTTAACTATTTATGTTCTTCCTTCTCACCCTGAAAGTCTTGATCCTCCTTCGCAATAATCTTCCAACTTATCAGATTATCACTCATACAAATAAGACAGAAAAGCAGCAAAAGACTGCAGCGTTTTCATATTTAGAAGCGGCGATGAAGAATGTAATTCACAAACGTAATACGAGGGCGGCACTGAAAATTTCGGGAATCAAGGAAGTGACACAACATTACTATTTAAAAATGTATTTATTGCTTTTCGAAGTATTCTCCGCGAAATTTGACACATTTTTCCATACGATGGAACCAATCATTGAAGCAACCATTCCATTCGGAAGTTGGGGTCTCCAAAATGGCCGTTTTGTAGGCGTCCACAGCTTCTTCAGGTGATGAAAATCTCTGACCACGTAATTTATTCTTTATTTTAGGGAAAGTATAGAAATCATTAGGGCTTAGTTCGGGGCTGTATGGCGGATGGTCTAATAATTCTATGATTTCTTGCTCCAAAAACTCTTTTGTTCTGTGCGCGGTGTGAGAACTCGCATTGTCGTGATGGAGGATGATGCGGCGGTTGCAGTTCTCTTTACGGAGTTCAGAAACGACCTGTGGCAAACAAATGTTAGCATACCATTCTGCATTAACCGTTCTTTGTCCCTCAAGAGGAATAGTCGCAACATGGCCGGTTTTGGAGACAAACGTGGCTACCATTTTTTTTTGCAACACTCCGTGAACGAACAATTTTTGTTGGCTTTAACTCATTTTCGAACACCCAAACTCGTGACTGGTTTTTTGTTTCGGGTTCGTACGCATATATCCAGGATTCGTCACCTGATACGATGTTGTATACAGCATTTGAGGATCCTGTGTGGAATCTTTCGAGAGTTCTGACGCACCAAGTAACGCGAGCCGCTTTTTGCTCTTCACAGAGCAAATGCGGTATCCATCGGGAAAACAACTTTTTTACACCTAATTGTTCATGCAAGATTATTTGTATTTGACTCATGCCAATGTCTAAAGTTGCCTGAATTTCGCGGTATGTCACATGTCAATCTTCCTCAATCAGCTTACGCACAGCATCAACGTTTTCTTGGGGTACTGCAGTTTTTGGACGACCTTGACGGGGATCATCACTGAGCTTGACACGTCCACGTTGAATTTCAGTAAACCAGCGATAAATTGTGGTTTTTGATGGGGCTTCATCACCAAATGCAGAAATCATCCGGTCAACACACTGTTTTTGTGTTAAACCACTTCGAAAGTCATAATAAATCATCGCTCTAGAATTTTCTCGAGTCAATTCCATTTTCTCAACGACTAAACAAGTTTGACAAGACCTTGTGACAAGACCGAGAATCTTTTTTTAAATAAATAAACGGTATTCGATTTTTAAAACCAAGGAGTTTTAAATTAAAAAGATTTTAATATGACAGGAACAGTGGAAATATTCCATTCCCGATACTTTTAGTGCAGCCTATATATCTCCCGAAACGATAAAGATCGTCTTCATACTAGGCCTGATAGAAATGTCACTTCTAGTCCCGTAATAGACTTAATTAGATCCAGGGCCGAAATCAAAAGAAAGAAAATAAGAAAAAGTACCACATAAGCCCGCACGAGTGGAAGAGTTAGTAACACGAACCTGTAGTAGGCATCATATAGACCGACGTTCAGAAAGTGTATAAAAATACCAATTTTGAATAAAAAAAAATTACTTTGACACAAGTAAAAGAAATTATATTTTTAAGAGAGACATCTGTAGGGACAAAATTTACGCGTGTAATCAAGTGTAGCTTAGAATGACTTATTTTGAGTGTAGTAGAATATACACTGGCGGACACATAAACTGCATTATAGTGCAAGATAACTTTCTTTATTAAGTATTACATTTGTTTGTCAGGCAAACACACCTGACTTTGTACGTACGTTTAACGTTTAGATTGTGAAGATTTAATCGACCAATTTACAGTCAGGTGTATTTGCCTGACAAACAAATTTAAAACAATCATAAGTCATCGTTAGTGCAAAATTCATGATTCTTACAAAGATATATGATTGGCTTCGCTGGGCGCTCAATCAATGATTTGTCTATGGATTCTTGGAACAAAAACAAATATTTTTTTATATTATTGAAGTACATAATATATAATAAAAATTATGCAATGAGCAAGAAATTAGTTATTCTATTAAAAATAAGATATACTTAAAAACTATAATTTTAAGTAAAATTTCTGTGATAGGGCGGCACTAATTTTAAATCCGGCCCTGTGTGAATCTTCAAAGTATAATTAAACATAAGATAGAAACCGTCAACAGTACAAAAAGAGGTTGTAAAATATCGGATTTAGAACGTATTTACAGTAAATTTATAAGTGAACATTTCTATCAATATTATAAAGTTTATACAGATGGCTCCAAATATAATAACTAGTGTGGGCTAGCTATAAATGACCCACAATTAGATACCTCAATGAAATTTCGCGTTAATACAAAAATATCAATTAAGTCTTTGGAATTAATTGCCATATTAGAAGCCATCTTGTACACGGGCGACCATGTAGTGTATGGTGGTGTTGCAGTGGATACCATCGCATGTAGGGCTGACGGGTAACGAATTGAATGCCATATTACACTGACACAATGTACTTAGTTAAACAAACGTGTATAAAAATTTTGAATGAATATTTCGATGGGCGAATATGGTATAAGACCATACAACCTAACTTACGATCGTCTGCCTGGTTTACGAAGTCTAACTTTTCTAGGAATACAATAGAAACTGCTATGAGACTTCGTTTCGGACACATCCCACTAAATAGCTTCGCGTTTATGATGAACAAAGTAAATACCAGAAATTGTATTGATTGTGACAAAGTTGAGGATGTCTATCACCTGATGGTGGAATGCGTTCGGGACGAATGGGATAAGAGTACCTTTTGTGCTGTTCACGGCATAGATTTACATGAAATCGGTGTATGTAATAGCATTTTGGCTTGTCCCACATCGGACGAGGCCCAGATGCTATACAAACTAGTAGAATCAGCGATAAAGCGAAGAAATGTAAATAGGGATCTGTTTTAAAGTTTAAATAATAATAAGCTATGTAGTTATTATTTGTTTGTAATTTTTTTGTATAAAACTATGGGGATGGCATTATCTTTATAGATTAAAATCCCTTCTTCGCTAATAAAGATTTAAAAAACAACACGTCAAGGAAAGGTGGATTTATCAAAGTTTTTCTGAACGGCTAGTTTGTAACGCGCGCTTCCGCTGAATTGGTCACGATGACGTCATATGTCAGGATCCGTGAGACAACGGCTTGATTGTACTCATACTTCATAGGTATTGCCTAAGTATTCATTCTCAGATTCTTGACGCTTGTGACTCGCGTGCATTGTTTTTAAATACGTTAAATATTTAAGGTATGTTTAGGAGGGGAGGTGATGACGACAGATGACGTCACAGCGACTCGCTTCATTCTCGGGCGCGTTTTGGAACTAATGCACTAAAATTGCTGTATCTTCGTAATTTTTAGTCCGATTTAAATAATTTCTTTAAAGTATTTACTGGTTTTTTTTTGTCGCCATAAGTCTGCATACCCCACTTAAACATGACTGATCCTCATTTCATAAGTGATATTATTACCCCACATGGAAATAAAACTTTTTGAATTTGAATTTTGAATTCACCAATTTAAGGTAGCCATTTTGATATTTGCACTGATGAGACCGCTGCAAATTTAAGGCAAAGGAACTATGGTTTACATTACTTAGAAAAGCAAAGAAAAATAATATGTAATTGATAACCTTATTTTATAGAAAGTACATTCTCACATCATATTAGCTTACATTTTACATTCAAGGTTTTATTGCACTGAGTGTTCAATAGGTTTAAATATTTCACTTGATCATCAAGCACCACAATTAGATTGTCTGAAAAGATGCAAATAGTTAGTAAAAAATTGCAGCACACGCACATCAAACGCACACAAATAATATATTTTTTACTGTACTTACATATTATCATATTATTGATTCTTAATTTTATTTCATTAAAGTAATTTAGACTTACTTTTATACACTTTCATTGTTCTGACATGTTTTATATGTAAAATTTGATAGTGAGATATTCTAGCCTTCCACACATTCCTCCAAAGGAAAAAGTTCAAAAGTATATCTCTCCATTGTAGTGTACACTTCTCTTTGTACAGAGCACCTTTATTAGAGATTGTATTTTCCACCATTTGGTGCCATAAATTAAAATGCTTAAAATTTTGTTATATTATTGTTTTAAGCTTAAATTTTTTTTATGTTAAACTAGATTCTATGAAAAAAGGCATAATTGGACAGGGAGTGAGACAAATTTTGACTACACGATCTGCTAACTGATCATATTATAATATTATAACAAGTATAAGGTACTTGTCAATTGTCACAGTCCATGTTTTACTACGAGATAACTACTGTTTATACAACAATAATTTGTATGCATTACTCCATGAATTTAATTTAAAATGATATTATATTTAAGATACTATGTAATAAATTGGTACATACTTTATACCAATTTACTACATAGTATCTTACAATATAATTTCACAAAAATGGCGCTATCAACTCACCTGTAGATAATATTTTGCTGCTTCTAGCCAAAACTTATTAACAAACATACAAGTTGCTAAGGATCTTAAATCAAGGTGAGAGAAGCACAATATCATGATCTCCATGGGACAATTGCTCCAATTTCGAAAATATAGATCGTTGTTTAAATTTTGAGTATCCAAAGCTATTTTGGAATACATCTTAATATTGTATTGTTTAATAAAAATCAATGTTTTGATCCAGTAAAAATCTCTCAGAGAAATCGATCTTCTTACCAGTAGTACAAAAACTGTTTAAACCACAACGTTGTAAAATAAAAGTAAAAATAATTTCCTACATATTTTTCTCTTTACCTAAACATACTAAAATGACTAGAAATAAAGTAAAAATTCAAAAAAAATTTTTTTTAATTTATCAACATTAAGGTTTCATTTACAATTTTAGATTTGACATTGACAATTCACATCAACACTGACAGCAGACAGCAGTTTTTTTTAATTTATTTATTGATGGCGTTACGGCTTAAAACTATCTGCCAGTGTCAAGATTAAAAGGCGGTAAATAGAATGCTCGTATAAGTTTTCAACAGCGTATTTCTAAATCATCAAGTCTAAAGTCTTGTCAAAATCCAAATAAGTAGTCAGTGTATTCAATAAGTGAAGACAGTCGATTAATTAAAGTGGTAGAAGCTTTACTGAAAGTTCCAAGGGAGTTTTGGAGGAAAACGCAAAATTGTTAACGAATATTTAATGGTTAATATTCTACCAATATTACACTTAGCAACGAACTCATACAAAAACCACAACGTCACCCATTGAATTCCCCGGCAAACCTCCGATAAAGGATTTCTTCTTGACTGACTACAACCTTAATTTTTTAGAGGTTAACGATGATGGGGCGCCCTAGATGTTAACATTCCAGCAAGTAGTTGATGCATATAAGTGTAACAGAGACATACAGAGTATTTAAATACTAATATATATACAATTAGGATACATTGAAAGTAGAACTCTGCGCTAAGAAAATAGAGTTTAACATCGAACACATATATGACAGCTCGACACTCGAAACCTTCCTTCCCAACTCTATCGTACTAGATTAGAGTTCTATTTTCAGTGCTCTGAATTTTCATCAGCGTTCTGGATTACGGGGCATATAGTCCCAGCCTTAGTCATTGTATATTGTAATAGAGAGACAAGATCGGACTATAGTTTCGCTATTGTTATCCGGTTCACAGTGAATGACGGTAACACGTACCTACGTTGTACGTAGGTAGTTATTTTCTACTTGTGACGATATGACGATAGGGACCAGGGTATATTATACTCTGAATATCGACTGTTATGTGTTACTCTTACCTGTGAAGATAAATACGCTTCACCTCTAAGAAGGATATACATATTATTCTGAGGTTGCTAAAATCAGTCGCTACATTCTTGTAGTCAAAGAGAATGTAACTATTTTACTACTACAAGTAGGTATACTACGTAATAATACTTGTAGTCGTGAAATCTCAGTCAAAGAAAAATTGTTAACAGTCAAATCGACTGACTCGGCTCGGTAGGGTCATAACTTTGATTTCGTAATGTCAACACGATTTTCACCTATGTATAATACTTACGCACAGTCAAAGATTATATTAATAACCTAAAGAACACAGTTCTATTAATTACAGTGCCGGTTTGTATGACACGTCACGATCACAAAAAAACTCGTTCAAACGGGGGCTAAGGACGTGTGTTCTCAGGCTAAACGGTTACAACCGTGCCCTAGTATATCTCTTAATCGCCGTACTCACCATCCAGCCTGCAAATCCAAGGCCGGGTACTTACGCGACTAGTACCATTGCTGGATTTGCAGGATGGGTCATGGAGTAATGCGCTTTAAATCTATGATAGTGCCTAGCGCAAACCATATATTTTTATCGTAATATTTTATCATAAATATTTTATATTCTCTACACGGTGCACGGTGGTTTCCAGGGTCTGATGATGGAGATGAAACACGTTTATAGGATATTCACTTCAATAGTCAGAATAGTGTTTTGACTTATTATAATTGTTCATTAAAACACTTAAACGGGATCTGTGTGGGCTGATAGAAGCCTTTAATAGAAAAATATACTTAGCCAAAACCTTTTGCGTTTGTTTGAAGTTGATAGTCAAACGATATCATATGATAAGCACATTACCACTCCCTTGCGTTGCGCAATAGCTGGTCGGATAAAAACGGGTATAATTCTTTGACCAAATAAAAAAAACGATGGGATTCAAGAGGCTAGTCCGCTTCAATTCGACATGACTGGCGGCTGGATTTGCAGGCTAGACCGTAGATATGGCTCATTATTACGAGGGCGTCACTGAAAATTTCGGGAATCAAGGAAGTGACACAACATTACTATCTAAAAATGTATTTATTGCTTTTCGAAGTATTCTACGCGAAATTTGACACATTTTTCCATACGATGGAACCAATCATTGAAGCAACCATTCCATTCGGAAGTTGGGGTCTCCAAAATGGCCGTTTTGTAGGCGTCCACAGCTTCTTCAGGTGATGAAAATCTCTGACCACGCAATTTATTCCTTATTTTAGGGAAAGTATAGAAATCATTAGGGCTTAGGTCGGGACTGTACGGCGGATGGTCTAATAATTCTATGATTTCTTGCTCTAAAAACTCCTTTGTTCTGTGCGCGGTGTGAAAACTCGCATTGTCGTGATGGAGGATGATGCGGCGGTTGCAGTTCTCTTTACGGAGTTTAGAAACGACCTGTGGCAAACAAATGTTAGCATACCATTCTGTATTAACCGTTCTTTGTCCCTCAAGAGGAATAGTCGCAACATGGCCGGTTTTGGAGACAAACGTGGCCACAATTTTTTTTGCAACACTCCGTGAACGAACAATTTTTGTTGGCTTTAACTCATTTTCAAACACCCAAATTCGTGACTGGTTTTTTGTTTCGGGTTCGTACGCGTATATCCAGGATTCGTTACCTGATACGATGTTGTATAGAGCATTTGAGGATCCTGCGTGGAATCTTTCGAGAGTTCTGACGCACCAAGTAACGCGAGCCGCTTTTTGCTCTTCACAGAGCAAATGCGGTATCCATCGGGAAAACAACTTTTTTACACCTAATTGTTCATGCAAGATTATTTGTATTTGATTCATGCCAATGTCTAAAGTTGCCTGAATTTCACGGTATGTCACATGTCGATCTTCCTAAATCAGCTTACGCACAGCATCAACGTTTTCTTGGGTGACTGCAGTTTTTGGACGACCTTGACGGGGATCATCACTGAGCTTGACACGTCCACGTTGAAATTCAGCAAACCAGCGATAAATTGTGGTTTTGGATGGGGCTTCATCACCAAATGCAGAAACCATCCGGTCAACACACTGTTTTTGTGTTAAACCACTTCGAAAGTCATAATAAATCATCGCTCTAGAATTTTCTCGAGTCAATTCCATTTTCTTGACGACTAAACAAGTTTGACAAGACCTTGTGACAAGACCGAGATTTTTTTTTAAAATAAATAAACGGTATTCGATTTTTAAAACCAAGGAGTTTTAAATTAAAAAGATTTTAATATGACAGGAACAGTGGAAATATTCCATTCCCGATAATTTTAGTGCAGCCTATGTAGTTGTCGCATAGAGCTCCGTCGTCTATAATGTAAATTAACAGAGTAGGTAGACCGCTCGACTTGCAGTCGAGAGGGTGCAGGTTCGAGGTTCTGGGTTGTGGCGTGCACCCATGAGACATTCTGATCTCAAGCAGACGTCTAGGGCCCAGTATGTGTAGTCATTGTACTTTCTCTGGATGTGCTGCTAGCTGCTACACTTGATCAACCAAGTAAATAAAACGAAACATTTCTACACCAAAATATATTACCAATCTATTCTAAATATCCTTCAATATAGTCTGCTTTAGTAATTGAAACCTATATTTCAACCATTTTAAAAGTATTTGTCAGCATTTAAATGGTCAACATAAAAACTTTTGTTTTTAAATGGGTAAGTATGTGTTTTACATAAAATTTTCATATTTACAAGGTATTACTTGGCTAGTCATGCATAGATCGATTTTAGAGTCGCGATAAGGAATTAAGTAATTCTGGAAAGTAACAGCATCGGCACACTTGAGGGAAGAGCTTAATTGTACAGACTAGTTCCGAACTATACTATCTATAACTTATACTATATCACAGAGTTATCAAACATTTTTCAAAACAATCATTACAAATATTACTGGTTGGAATAGTTAGAATCCGAATTCTTAAGCTAATGATAGTAACTTTGATACATTACTAAAAAATATTACCTTCGAAAAAGTCAGTCTTAATTAACAGATATTACCCATTTTATGTAACTCATAACTTACTTATTATACTTTCTCATTTATTACCTATGTCTTTTAATTGCTTCTAGTGAAAAACTTGATGTATCTAACATAACTTACTGAGTAGTATACTCATATTGAGATCATCTGTAAAATTTGAAATGAAAAGTAAACATTTTTAACCAGTGGTCAAAATCCCACATAAACCTAATCGTTTTATGCTAACGATACATTTAAAATTTTATACAATAGCGGAATTTAGCTATGTATTCTATAAAGTTTCTAACCTTCAAAACAAAAACGACTATCGAGTAAAACTGACTCAAAAGTCATGAAAATAAAAAAAATCCCCAAAGCTTGACAGTCGTTCAAAAACAAAATCCCTAAAAACGTCTATCGAGTGCCGAGTTAATTTAATTAACTCAATAGTCGTTTTTGAAGATTTTGTTCAATTTCTTCCAGTTCAGTCTTAGTAAAGAAAATCTCTAATTCTATGTTGTCTTTATTTTTCTTCTTGTCGTCGACATCTGTTTCGTTTTCGACGAGCACACGGAGGGCATGTTGCACGCACAACGCCGATTGCTTGCCAAACACACCTTTTACCTACAAACAAAAACTTAAAATAGAATTCATAGACATTGTAAACTTAATTAAAAATAATAGATTTTTTATGTACTTTGAAACATAATAAAATGACGTTTTTATATAAAATTCCTACTTACCTTTGAAAGATATAGGGTGGTCCGACAAATTTCACATTCATCTTGGTGGCGAATAAGTCTCCGTTTACCCTTCGTCCCCTTGTTAACTGTCACCTAGCGATAAACATAATATGAGTGTCAAAAAATAATATAATTAAATGATACATTATTTTATTAGACTATTATAAGTACATATGTATTTTTATAAAATCGACAAAAAATCGAAAAATTACCCACCAGTAGCACAACTTCACACATATACCAAATGAAAGGGCGTGAAAAGTGTATAATTTTATTTTATGACGTAAAATCTCTAAATGATGGGGGGGAAAAGATAATGAGGGTTAAAGCTAAAAAAAGTTTAAAAAATTACCTGTATTATTGGACTATTTGATAGTGTAAAGTGTTGCTAAGGAAAAAAAAGATTCATCACGAGATGGCATACAAAAAAATAAAATAACTCCCTGGTTGAAAAATTCTTAGTAGTTATGCCCCTGTCGACCAAGTTGTAATCTTGGGTGTAGTGCCATCTAGTGTGCGATAGCAAAACTACAGTAAGATGGATAGCAAACGAAGTACTTAGTTTTGCCAAAGAGTAGAAAGTATATATACTTACGCACAGAGAAACTGCTTTCATAGAACGATCAAAAACGATCCAAATTTGAAAATTTTGACGTCCACTTCAACGGCCTACAATTTTTCCACACAGTCGTGGACACACCGTATGCTTGTAGTTATGTAATCAAATCGAAAACTAACTATGTAGCTTAACAGCTAACGCTGTAATCTGATCGTCTTTCTTAATCTGTGGTTTTGTTACTGGCCGGTTGATGAGCGGGCGGAGTCGGACACCCCCTCAACCCGGAAAATATCACGCTTTGTTTCATGCTGAAATCTAATTACAAAACCTCGTCTCTATATCTGCTCCATGATTTTCCCATACATTTCTTCAAAATATGAAACAGTTTCTCAAAATACAACACTTTCCTTCACTTCAGTTTCCCATATACCATTATTTACAAGAAATGGTTCCTTACTAGCTACACTCTCAAATGGTGCTACAGGATATTTTTTTTACTTTAATTGTAACCCTCATTAACTTTTTTCTCCTATGTTTTAAAGAGTTTTCGTCATACAATAAAATGATATACTTTTCACGCCCTTTCATTTGGTATATGTGTGAAGTTGTGCTACTGGTGGGTAATTTTTCGATTTTTTGTCGATTTTATAAAAATACATATGTACTTATAATAGTCTAATAAAATGTGTGTGTATATTTGATATATGAGTGGCAGTGCTACATTTCGCCCCTTTTTGCATGAAAGCTATACCCTATATGTATATTTATTTAATATAACAAACAACAAACAATACATGTTCATGGGCACTAGATCAGAAGAATGAAATAAGACGGTCGCATAATTTTTTCGTTTACGTGCATTTTACTTCTATTGAATCTCGTTTGGGGTTAAAAGATCGAGAACGCTCTTGTAACTTCTTTAGTGGTGAACCTGCACGGGGATAGGTCCCCGTAGGTAGGACAGGTTTTTATGGTAATCACCTTTAGGAGACCCTTGCTTGCTCGGTTTTCGGCCTATTAAAAGCAAAAAAAAAAAGAAACGAGTAGTACCTGCAGTCCGGCGGCGCGCAGCGCGCTGCGGGCGGCGAGCTCGGAGGTGACGACGGTGGAGAGCGTGGCGTGCGCGGTCTGCAGCACGCGCAGCGGCGCGCGCCCGTCCCGCGCCACGCTGATTAGTAACTGCTCCAGCGCGAAAGTGGTCGGCTCGCAACTTTCCCGCAGCTCCTGTACGACATGACATATATATTATATTATATCAGTTCTACAGCATTAGCAGTTAGAAAATTAAACAACTTTCTGATGAAGTATCGGCACTGTTAGTTTATTTTAGTTATTTCCGTAGCAGAATGGCCTATGGTATCTTTTCATGGGGTGATGCCATTCATTCTTTCGTATGTGTGGCGGAAACAGTACCTAAACGACTTCAACATCCTCCTACGTCAGCTGGTTTCTGTCCCCCTATTGGCTACCGTTTAGTTCTAAGTTTCTCCACCAGGTGGCAAAGTTGAGCTCTTTAGAGCGCAACTAATTTGGAACCATTGGCGGTTTATTTTTCGTGCTGTGCGGAAGAAGATTTATTTACGTGTGAATTTTATATCTTCAAAGAACAACGGAAAAATCGTACCAGATGATAAAAGGTGGGGCGTCCCGATATGCCATTAGTAGGAAAAAATCCCTAATATTTTAAGGCATCGAAAAACATTAGAAATGTGTCTTTAAATAGCCACAAAAAAAAGATTAATATATTTTAGTTTCGTTGTTGTCTTTTATATGTTCTGTACGTTGTTCAGAACGCACCCTGCATTCACGAATCATTTCACGTATAAAAAGACTTGCTTTTTAAAAAAACAAAAATTATTTTCATTTTCTGTCAAGTTATTATTTGTAATTATATTAAATTATAATATAATAGCGATAAAATGATTATCCTATTTTTATTATAAAGAAATGAAACTATGTTAAAAACAAAAAATATCATAATATGTACAATTTTTTTTACAACGGAACGTCATTTGTCATCGACCCGGGTTATTGATTGACAGCCGGCGATCATTCGCATCTTACTCGCTTGCCTTGTTGTTGTGTATTGTGATACCTACGTACTGTTTTCCATATCCTTCTATTGTTTTGACCCTGGCTTTGTTTACGGACTGATAACTACGCTTGTGACGACTATTTTGTGCTCCCGACATGTGGACACTGATTTTGCTTCTTGGATTGGATTGTTTTTGAAAGACATCACGGAGTCCTCGCAATTAGCTCTGCGATTGCAATGTGTTAATTGTAACATTCGCATTGAGACACTTCGTCGTCATCTCGTTCTTAATCTTGATACGAGAGTGATTTCTATGACCTGCGAGTGGAATCCTTTAATAATAGTACGTATTTAAACATCTTTTAATACAAATAACAACAACTGTCACACATCATAATACAACTTATTTTAATTTTAGATCACCGAGGAAGATTACATATGTGATGCCTGCAACCAATTGGCAATGCAATATGTCAACTCGAGATTAGCTGGTGAACCTAGTGCCTCATCCTCCCGTGGCCACATACATGTTTGCACACTCTGTGGGTGTTCTTTGCGGAATCGCAAACGCGACCGCATTGTGAGAGAGAATCCATCTCGCTTACAACAATCAATACATATGGAATTTGAAAATAGAATAGCTCCACGCCAGGTAATTATGATTTGTTTATTATGTACTTTTTACCCGACTGCTCCAAAAGGAGGGTTATGTTTTTCGAGTGTATGTATGTAGATTTCTATGTTCCCTGCTACAGCCTGAACGACTTGACGGATTTTAACGTATGAGGTGTCATTAGATTCGTCTTGATAGCGCGAATGACACTGGATACATTAAAAATAAAAAATCAAAATGGCGGATTTTGAAGTCCAAATTGTAAGTATCCAAAAAAATTTTTCCGCCCATATAGGTCGAGTAGGGTATCAAAATGAAGGGCTTTAAATAGCCATTCTAAAAATATACATAACTTGCTGTTTGAATTTCAAGGTAAAAAAAATGATAAAATGTTTCAGTCGGGTTTTTTGTTTTTGGACATTTTGCTTGTTAGCATCATTATTTTTAATTCACACAGCCTATGTGGCATAATGGCTGATAAGCCGAGGTTCGAATCCCGCTCAGGACGAATAGTGTGATGGGCATAAGTATTTGTTCTCTGTCTAGATGTAATAGTCTATAATATGTATGTATTTAGAAGTATATAAGTATGTTTGTCAGGTTTCTGATTACTATAATACAGGTTCTGGAATGTGGCGGCCGTGTTCAATTGTCCAGGGATATTTATTTAATTAATCACTCTAATCTAAACTTGTTTTGTAGCAGCTGGTTCATTTGACTGAGCTGGTTATAATTGTTGAATGTTTGTTTCAAGCAACCTCATCAGACTATGTCTGTCATGCATGTTGGTTAAGACTCAAAAGGGCTGCAATGCGCAATATGCAACAAGATATTGAGCAAGCACAACCAGTGCCAGAGCCAGAGCTGGAACCAGAGCTGGAGCCAGAGCTAGAGCCTCCACCCCAAGAACCTCAAAGCCCCCTTACATTGAGGAGCATGGTGATGAACCTACATTAATTAGTTTACCACATTATAGACGAGCGGCTAATACTGCAGCACATTGTGTTTTTTCTGGTTGCCAAAACAGAGATCTACATATCTCTGACCCTTTAAGAGCAACAACTCTGAGCCAGCACAAATATTACTTGCCTATAAATGCTCCTATTTGCATTGAACATACATTTAGTACAGATTGGGATATGCTGTACAATTCAGAAAATAGTTTAAGTACATTTACGGCTCAACAAATTATTATTATCTCTCTCTCTCTTATAAATGCTTCTAATACATTTTTAGATTTTTCAAGTATGGAAACTATTCAAAGAATTAATGAGAATTTATTTCATTACTGGCTTGGAATGAGTAAAGCTCAATTTGAGCTGATATTATATGAAATTCCTTGTCTCATTAAAGCACATAGAGGCATTTTGGGCTTAGGAGCACTTTTAATGAAGATGAGAACTGGTGACTCAGATGAGCGCTTATCCCAATTATTAATGGTTCCAAGGCGAACCTTAGAAAGACTAATGGACTCAGTTAGAGAAATATTAGTGCAGGATTTTGTTCCTAGAAATCTGGGACTGCAACAAATATCTCGACAGCAATTGTTGCAACATAATTTGATGATACCAAATGCAATTTATAATGAAAATAATGAACATACAATAATTATATTATGTGATGGCACCTACATTTATATAAATAAAAGTTCAAATTATATGTTCCAAAAGGACACATATTCATTACATAAATATAAAAACTTGTTAAAACCATTTTTGCTGGTGGCTCCTGATGGCTATATTGTAGATTGCTTTGGCCCATACAAAGCTACCACATCTGATGCAGATATAATGAAGTCTCTTTTCAGAGATGAAAACTCTTCTCTCAGACAATACTTTCAAAACAATGATATTTTTCTTCTAGACAGGGGATTTAGAGATTCAATTAGTTTGTTAGAGGCTTGCAACTTTAAAACATATATGCCAGATTCGCTGCTTGAGGGTGAACATCAGCTCACCACTAAACAAGCAAATAGGAGTCGCTGCGTGACCATATGCCGTTAGGTAGTAGAAGTAGTTAATGGCTACTTCAAACGAGACTACAAAATATTTAGACAAGATTTCTTTAATAAATCTGTACCCCATATGATGCAAATGTTCAGTATAGCTGCAAGCCTCTTAAATAAATTCGGTGTTCGATTAAAAAATAGGAATGATGCTAAACAAATTATTAACGTAATTATGGAACGATTTCCATTAAATAATAATCTTTCTGATTATGTAAATATGATAAACATGAATAGAAGAACATCTGATTTTACTAGTATTTCAGCTCATTCCAATAATAATTTTATATTTCCCCGTCTAGAATATAGTGAAATAATATTATTTGCCTTAGGAACATACCAGATCCGACAGGCAAGATCCTATTATAGTGAACATATAAAGTTTCATGGAGGATATAGAATTGAAATAAGCAAAGAAAACATAAATGTTTTAGAGTATGGTTTTAGAGGAAGTGGTAATAATTCTCTAATAAGAGGTAAAATTAAATCCAGACACATTTCAAGAAAAATATACTATGTTTATATATTAATTGAAAATAATGTGTCTGGAAGGGAAGCTATTGTAGAATATTGCTGTAATTGTTTAGTTGGAAGAAGAACGGTTGGGTGCTGTGCACATGTAATGACATTGGTGTGGTATCTCGGGTGGGCAAGGCATCAGCCCACAATATCAGCGCCAGCAGCATTCCTTGATGCTGTAGTTGTAAGAGAGGATTATGAATAAAGAGTTTATATCAAGCATATTTTTCATTTATGTAGTCATAAATCCTACTTTTATATTGCCTTATATTTATTATTTATTTCCATAACCTTTCAATTATTCCATTTTTTGGTTATAATACATAGTCTCACGCCTGTATCCCCAAAGAGGTAGGCAGAGGTGTATTACTACGCCCACCCTTGTTGTTACACAACTATGTTTTTAAATAGGGGGCTGGCCTATTGCCGTTTACCGGGCACATTACCAGACTCCGTGCTGCTACTGAGAATTTCCAATAAACCCAAAACACTTGCCCGACCCGGGAATCGATCCCAGGACCTTATGGTTCGCAGTCGCTTATGCTATCGCTGTACCACCGAGGCAATCTGGTGCAATAAAAGTTATATTATAGTGCGACTTAATAGTAGATTTTAAGAGGGCGTTTAGCGACTTACTCTCACGAGTGTTTTTAGTTTCTTATTGCGGTTTGACAGATGTTCAATTTTTGGGTAATATTCTAGGATAAATTGAAATAATTAGAAACGAGATCGCCGAATATACACTTGTAGGCTACACCACAGTCTAGTCTAGTCCGCAGTAGGTAGTTCTTAATTCTAACCTCAAAATAATTGTTAACGTACAAAATCGTGGCTATATAGACATAATTCTCAAACGGAATTATAGAGCATAAGCAAAATAACAATCAAATCTAACTATAGTTTATTTTGGGACATCAAAAATAAAAGTCGAGTCCAGCTCCTATACAAATTTGGCCATGATTCTTTATAGGCTACAGTTTTTAATATTGCACATAATAATTTAATAGTTTACAGTTTACTGTGCGACTTCTTATAATGGGTTCGGATAAAAATAATAGTAGTTCAAGCTCTTCCTCAAGTTCCGAATCCGATCCTCCTGCTGTAAGGGACCGAAACAAATGAAGGCTGAGACTTCGAGGCTCAGAGATCAGCGTAAACGTCGTAAAACATCTAATAATGAGTTAAGTAAGCTCACGGTACAGGTAAGTAATATTCAAATATTTTTTTTGGCTCAATCAACTTTTCAACCATATCATAACTGCCCCATTGGGCAACCGCTTCAAGTGCCCTTACATAATAATGGTGATGATAACTTGAGTTTAAAATGTTAGCGGTGAATTGTTTTCCGAAAATGAAAATGACGATTTATCCGCAGGCTTTAAACCGGTTGACAGCTGTGTAAATTTTTCCATTAATACTATATTAAAAGAGAGAGACCTCCTTACGTAAAATAGGAGGTATTTTACGTAAGGAGGTCTCTCTCTTTTAAAATACCTCCTTACGTAAAATACCTCCTACTAGTCATAACTTATTTAACATGGAACTGTTTTCGTCAGCTATTGAAAAAGCGGGGGGTAGTAGTCAAATATTTTGGCCGGTACGGCCTTCAATGCAAAGAAACGCTGCGCAGGCTTGCTCAAGTACAAATTATAAAACACCCGCGCGGGTGGCCGTTTCCCACAACAGAGGGGTTCATTTAACAGCTATACACCTACTTTTGCACAAAATGTATATATACCCTTATCAACCGATTCAAGCACCACCTTTGGGACCTAATTTTCCTAATTACCCAAATTCTTACTACCCACTGCAAAGATATACACAAAACAAACGGTTCGCGCAGAACCAGGACAAGTCAAGGTCGGACACAAACAGATCTCGGCAGAGGTCTAATTTTGACAATATTAAAGGTCAGTCTAAGACTTCACCGAACAAAAATTTTCAATCAAATCGTAGGTTTTGACTCTGACGATCGAAATGCCTGTCGCTTGGCGAATTTTGTTCATGTTTGGGAAAATCTTCACGCTCCAAAAAACTGTAATAAAAATCATTCAGGGATACAGAATCCCTTTAAGCAAAAACCACAGCTGTGGGTACCGTCCTCAAGTTGCCAAAAATTTCACACTCGAAACTCGGTCAGATGTCAGTTGCTGTAGATACCTTAATAAAGACCGGTGCTTTGGAAAAAGTGCCCAGTACCCCGAGTTTTATCTCGCCAATGTTTTTGACATCCTAAAGCGACGGTAGCTTAAGACCAATATTCAATCTCCGATTATTAAACAACTTTGTAATTGTGAGCAAGTTCAAACTCATAAATATGCAAAAAGTTCCCAATTCCTTACAACCATACGATTACCTAGCAAAGATAGATTTATCGAATGCGTATTTTCATGTTCCCATTGCGGCTTTTCACAGAAGGTTCCTAAGGATGGTTACAATCAAAATTTATATCAAATGACCTGCCTTCCTTTTGGTCTGGTGACAGCGCCGCATGTATTCGCAATGTTAAGTAATTGGGTCGCGCAGACCTTGCGAGACAAAGGCGTAAGGATTATTTCTTATTTGAACGATTATCTAATTACCAATCAAGACAAGACTGTACTTTCGAGTCAAATACAGTATACAATCAACTTACTGAAAACCATAGGTTGGCAAATCAACTTCAAAAAAATCTATTCTAAATCCTCAAAGGGCCTAGAATTTCTCGGAATCTGTTGGGATCCATGGCTTGGCCTCAAATGGCTTCCTCTAAAGAAGACCGAATCTATTCTCGAAAAAACTCGACCTATACTGCAGAGAAAAACTGCCTTGTTGGACTAGTAAATTTTGCCAGCTTTGTGGTCCCTCGAAGCCGTTTGAACTTCCGAGAACTGCGTCGATTTGGCGATTTTCTTATAACTGCGGCGAATCTTCACGACGAGTATGAATTTGTAGCGAGACTCTACACTCTACAGTATTCCATATATAAAAGAAGAACTCACTTGATACACGTTGGGCATGGTGGTGAGCCAGGACTGCGTAGCGAAGTACACGCTCTCGGAGATCGTGTAGCCGGTGCATATCGAGCTCGAGTACGCCTTCGGGAACACTGGAGATAAATAATAAATATATAGCCATGGAATGGAAATTGAATATTTTAATACATGTTTTTTTTTTTTATTGCAACGAAGAATCTTCTAAAACTAGGATGTGATCGGTTTTTGACGTCACAACGTCTTATAATTCGATGGAGCCGGCTGCACGCACAAAAAAACATGATTCATGCGGTGTTACCTCGCTATGAGGCGTTCCATTTAAGGCTTGGAAGTGCAAGCGAGAGCGCGGAACGAGCGACAAAGAGGCACAATCGGCCTCCGCATTCGGCAGCGTTCGACATCTGTCTCTCTCCTACTTGAGTGAGCGATCCATAAGTTTTTTCTTATGACGTTGTCACGTTCAACTATCGTCAGTAAACCGACTTTACAGACAACCGATATTTTTTCCAAATATTTTACATTAATGACATTTTAATTTGATTTTCCGCAACACGGCGACGTTTCTTATATTACTTCTCAGTGCTGATACTCATTAGTCCCAGTTTCTAACCCACCTATAACAAACTCGTGCGGTTTTTGCGTGATCTTCGACAGCGACACGTCATGCTCCAGCAGCATGTTGGGCGGTATCATGGTGATGTCGGACGACAGCCATATGCCCTTGTTCTGGCAGACCGTCGGGCACAACACCTCCACCGCTTTGCGGAAGTTGTCGCTTTGTTCATCCGGTATGCCGTACCTTAATTTAAAAAACGAGTGTGCTTTAGATCACACGACAGAAGTAAAACTCGCAAGCGAACTACTGACTGCGAGATATATAATATATATATATAATAGCGCGTACTGCTCTTTCTTGCTCCTATAATAATGTACGAATCGTAACTCTCTCTCTTTTCATCTTCACTAACTTATATCTCCCTCTCAACTTCCGTTCGCCTAGCCCGATCACACTTTTCGTAACGATCTCGTCACGCATTCACCAGCTTACATGATATAATAATGTTAAGTAACCCCGGACATTATCAAACAGTACGCGAGCTGATGATGGTGAATTATAGCTATAAGCTAAGAACACTCTTGGTAATGTCACCTTTTAAAAAAAAACCTAGATCAAAATCAAAAATAGTTATCCGTTTGAGAGTTACGAAGTGCGATGCTACAGACAGGCATACACATAACACACATACGTCAAACTTAAATGTAACACACCTCTGTTTGCGTCGGGGGCTAAAAATTCAGATACAATCTAATCTAAACATAAACAAATAGAAGCCTATAATACTACCAATTTACTGTGCAATAAAGAAATATAAGGACACACTAATTTGGTCAAATTTCATCTTTTGTTTACGTTAAGATTAAGTCTGGGGTCCTAGCAGGAACATTTGACAGGGGGGGTAAGTGTAACGTTATCGATTGAAATTTGTATGGTAGCTGTCATTGATTTTAACAGATTTTCATATAATTCTCATTCGATACTAACGTTACGTTTACGCCGCTGTCAAATGTCCCTGTTAGGCCCACTGAACAGTAATTAACTGTCGACACTAACCATATCTTCTCCGGCCCCTGGTGCATGTACTCTATCCAGGGTAGCGCGTGCGGGTCGCGGTGCCAGCAGCTCGTGGAGAAGATCATGCCCAGGTGCAGCGTGGGCACGGTTAGGCCCAGCACTGGGCCGAGTGGACGGAGTAAATTGCCATTGTTCTGGCTTATCACCTGAAAATTTTGAATGGATGTTAAAATAATAACAAAATTCGCACTGTCTGTGTCAAAACTGGATGTGTTATGTAAATAAAAAATATAGTTATTATTTTTGATTAGATAAAATACATTCCAACAGGTACAATTGCCAACAAACCGGTGTAGCACTTGTGAACCTAATCACCATAGTAATAAGTTCGACAAGTAGTACACCGCCTTGTCGGCAACTACAATATCGACAAAGTTATTGCTACACCAGTTTCTAAACATTTTCCTTTGCACTAGGACACCTCAAAAGATTTAAACTCAAAGGAAGTGACCGCAATGACTGCAGACATAGTTGAACTACGGCCTCTCCCACATTAGGCGTGTGCGTTCCTCGGGCGTGTCAGCGATGCGGGCGCTGCTCGCCCCACCATGTGGGGTCAGCCTAGACCACTTGTGTGTCCCTGGGCAATCATAGTTTTTCATAGAAATTATAGACGAAGTATGAAAAACGACGATTTCCACATTAATATCGCGGTTGTACTGTACAAAATAGCGCACATCACGTCAAAATGAAGCCACAAGATGGCTTTCGGCTTACCTTCAAGTTCCACGGATGTTTTCCGTACGGGTTACCCTTGTTTTTGGTAAAGCCGTAACCCTCCTCCCCGGTGTCAACACTCGCACTGTTCACGCACACGTGGTCCGCGCCGAATAAGACCAGCTTCCAGTACAAATTCTCTATGGTCTTAGTATTAGGTTCCTCGTTGGGAGGGATGTACATTTTGAACGCGTTTTGGGCCACCTGTGGATAGTAATCATATCAAGGTTTAATCTATATTACGTGGTTTATAGTGGACTCGGTCTACGTACATCCGAAATCAATACTTTAATGCATGAACCGAAGACTGCCGAAATAAAAGAAATCTGATCTTGTAATCTAGAGTGTTAAAAATACGCACATATAATTTATACAGTTAACTTATGATCTAATAATGTTTCTTGTAATTTTTACCTTCTCAAAGTTGTTCAAATTCATAGTCCTGCCTGTGACTATACACTCCTCTGCCTCCGCTAGCGGATCGCTGTTGTGGCTACTAGAAGTAACCTCCTCGTCCGAATCCGATCCCGCCTCCTGTTCCGAATCCGTATCCGAATCCGAACTCGAATCGCCGAGCAAACGTTTCTGACGGTGCAAAGGATTGATAGCTCTAGCAAGCATTTTTTTATTCTTCTTTTGCCACTTCTGTTCTACTTCGGCAATTTTCATTTGTCTTTCTCCTGTAATAATTAACATAACATTGCATATAACAAAGAATGGGAAAGGTTTATTGGTGTTAAAATTAAATAATATAAATAAAACATACTGTTAGTGAGCGTATCGTACGGCAGAAGGTATTTGACATATATTTGTTCGAGTTTTTTGCTGGGGTTCGTCAGCTGATAAAAATGCATTTCTTCTGCGACTCGATTCCATTTTTTCTTGTCGAACACATTTTTCAGTCCACCTAGTCGCTGAACTGTGTGATACATCTTCGGTAAATTGACCTCGAGACCCTCCAACTAAAATAGTGAGATTAAACACAGTAACATAAATTCAGACACATCTAAGAACAAAAATGAAATAGTGTTTTTGATAAGACGATATATTATCCAGCAAAGCATTTGTGACTCTGGCGATGCGGTAATTCAGTATCATAAAGGCATTTACAAATTATTTGACACAAATGTACAAAAATTCTTACCAATGGCGCCCTAGTGAAATGCACTTTCTGGGAGGCGAGATACGACCGTATGGCGCACATCTCTCTGAAGGCCGGGCCCCAGCGCGTGTACAGGCGCGGTATGTACTGGTTGGTGACCGTAAAGCGATTCGTGTCGCTCAGTGTACACGGCGGCTTGAAGTCGGCGGGTGGTACCACTTTACAGATACCGAACTGTGACGCAATCGGCATCACTTTCTCAAAGTAACTTATTGGATCCTGGATAATAATATTAATGTTATTTAGTGTAAAAAATTTTTTGCAACAAAAAATTTTTCTTATTTAAAAGGTGTCTTACTCTTATAACTTTAATATGATTTGTCAAGTTGTGTGTGATACTCACTGTAAATTCAGCTTCAGTGGGATAGAATACTGGCGCGTCTACCAATTTAGCCCGATCTAAGCTCTTCGGAAAATTACCTTCCGTTTTCTTCTTTTTGCTATCAGTAGTTGTAGCGTCTTGAGAAATAGCTCTTTGATCAGAAGAACCGCGCTTGGTTATACAGGCTGGTTTATTCTCATTCTTTGCTTCAGCAATTTTAGAAAGTGGTATGTCATTTTCATTTTTCTTTGGCACATTCATCTGTTTACTTAATGATTTCTCTGCATTTGTCTGTTTGGTTGTCGGTTTTTCTATGTTCGCTGGTTTGGCAGTCAAAGTGTCTGAACTTGTCTGTTTGTTAGTAGATTTCTCAGTATTTGTTTGTTTCCCAGTAGATTTTTCTACATTAACTTGTTTATTTGTTGTTTTTTCGGCCTTAATTAGTTTTTCGATATTGCTCTGCTTGGGTTTGTCTCCATTTGTCGTTTTTTCCACATTGGATTGTTTACTAGATGTTTTTACATTAGCCTGCGTGTTTTTAGTTTTATCAATATTTGTTTGTTTCTTGGTTATTTTATCTACCTCTACTTGCCTAGTTTTAAGCCTCTCACTGTGCGTATTATTTTTCTCTGTGTTGTTTTGTTTGCTAGTTTCTGCCTCTGTGTCTGTTGGTTTTTCGGCTGTTTTTTCTGTATGTGTTTTTTCTTTATATAGTTGAAGCAATTTATCTAACAACGTCTCATTATTGGCGAGTGTAACATCGCCAGAGTTCGTTAAATTTGTTTTTGAAATAAGGCGCGCGCTCATTAGGGAGTCTTTACGATTTGGTATTTTACACCATGATACTTCTACAATTTTATCTGATCCGGGTAAAAGGTCCATGTAGAAAGCTTGTCTGCCTTCGCCTTTCGAAGTCCTAGTCTTGTCTAGACGGGTAATGGCAGTGCCGTGAACTCGCGGGCTCGGTATGTTAGTGTAGGCAGATACAGTCATTTCTGTGTTTGGGTCTACATCTAGACCATTACTTCTAGTGGTTTTACGCGTATCCCGGACCAATTTCGATAATTCCACAACCTTCTTGATAATTTCGCAACGGGTGCAATTATTGCAATTACCATCAATATCACCTTGAGAAGCATTCATTACATCTTTTAGATATACGAATTTAACAGAGGAACAAATATTCTTTGGCGTCGAAGCAGTTTTTATAATGCTACCTCTTCTGATTGGACTTTTATCAATTTTCTTTTTCTTTTGTGGTAATACAGGAACTTTAAAGTTCTTACTTTTAGTAATATCTTTTGTACTCTCTGAAATCCATCTTTCTATTCCGTTAGTTCCATAATATAACCCACTGTTGTTAGAGTCTGTGAAAAATAATGAAATGCAAATAAAAACAGGTTGATTGAGTTTAATACACATGATGTTTGAATTATTGATATACATAGGTGCAAGTGTTAAAGAACATTTTCTACCTACATTGCAGCATGTATTGATTATTTTTACTATCAAACATGCTGTGTATTCAAGCAGATGTAGTGTATTAAAATAAAGATGAAATACACATAGGATCAATCTCAAAAAATCAAATAATTTAAAAATATATTTAAATTAAACTCATAACCTAATCTACTGAACACAACTAAATTATGTTAAATGACATAAATTGTATTCAAAATGAAACACTTCACCTGCAGTGACTGTATCATTTTGTTCCTTTATAGATTGTCTTGGAGATTCTGGTGTAGGCACTGGTTCTAAAATACAATTGAGTTTTATTTCATTTACATTCTCTTTAAATATATTTAGACAAATTAAATGAATTTGAGAAAAAACTTACCCGTGTCATCAGATTTCCTTTTAATATTTTTTCTTCTATTTAATGTCACCATTGCTAATGGCTCTTTCTTTCCTAAAACATTATAACTATATAAACTAAATAAATGTATTATATCAATAGTTGATTTAAAACATTTATAGTTTTCTTGCAATCAGCTTCATTAAAACTTTCTGCACAATATTGCAAAGTACTACACAAAGATTTAAGAATTATAAAAGCAAACCTTTCTCCTCCTTTGCTGATACTTGTTGGGATTTCTTTTTAAAGTATGTTAGCGGTTGTTCATCATCATCAGTGGATGGGCACACCGCATCTAAATCATTAGCTTCAGTCACTGGTGGCTTTGATAATTTAATTATCCTCTTAGTCCTTTCAATCTTAGCCTTAGCTTTAATTTTCTTCTTAAATATAATTGTTTTCTTTAGTGTAGGCGATGGCTTTCCACGAAGCCTATTGCTACGTCGAACCTTCTTGCTTAGGAGTCTCTTTTTTATCAACTTAAATGATCTCCCTGACTTCCTCTTGGAAGAAGGCGAAAATGATGGTGAGAAGACCAGCGGTCTCTCGGGTTCACGTTTTGCAGGGAATTTAACTCCATTTTCTATGGGTTTGTTGCTTGCTCTATGACTAGGTGCATTTGGCTCTTTTTTTAAAGCGTTGGATGTGTTTTCCAGTCTTTTAACTAATACTATAGGCTGTGTATGACGATGTATATCTAAAAAGTTACACTGTATTAATTTATTTCTAAAATTAATAAATAATAATAATTTGTGAACAAATTAGCTGAATAATTTTCATTCATGATTCAATACAGCAGTCTCCGAGCTAAGCAACCACTCCTTACATTCTGTAGTGCCTAGGAAAGGCTGTCTTTTCACAACATTGTCAGCCTAGTACAGATGAACGACTTAATAAGCATTTGATAATAATCATAAAAGTGAAGTACAATAACTAATATTAAATAATACTTAAATTTACTTAATAATTAAATAATACTTACTACTGAACGACACTATATCTAAAAGGTTTTTAGCGTCATTATTATTATAAAAAACTTTGTAAGTGTTTTGAGCTCCGGTTTCGACTCTTCTCTCTACGGGCGTACTTGGATTGGAAGACGGAATGTGTGCACCTTGAGCATATTTTCTTTGAGCGTGAACTTGCTTCCTAACACAGAGATGTAAATGTTTTTTTATATAAAAATAATACCCAATAACACGTTTATGAAATCCATACTTTTACAAGCCAAATGGCGGTCAAAATAAATTAGTTAGCCAGCCTCATGAATATGATACAATCATCTTAAGTTGAATACTTTAAATAAAATTAACTTACGCTTTCATTTTAATTCAAACGCTTAATTCTTCTTGAACAACTTATTGTGTACAAAAATAGTTTAATATTTTTAATTTACAAAATCAAGCGTTCTAAAGCTTTTGTTTTTGTTGACTTGATATTTGTCAATTGTCATCCGCTTGACAGCTGACAACATGGCGGATACGCCAAGTTTATTTTTAACTTATGAGTATAGTATTAGACCATTGATAATTTCAAGCTAAAATGGCGGGAAATAATTATTTTCGTATAGCTCAACACCGTTTTTCTAAATCGTCAAGTCCAAGGTCCAAATAAAACGCCTGTAGTGACTGTTGCTTGCTCTGATGTATTAGTAACAAGGAAAAGGACAATTTGCGTTTCGGAATTTTGGCGGTATAAATGTGTGACATTGCTGTTTTTGTATATCCTCCATATAAATTTGTGTTATTTCAGTTCTTAATGTGTAATAAATAAAAAAATATTAACCAATAAATATTAGTTATCGTGCTTAAGTGTGAGCAACTTCAAAAAGCTTGCTATTTTGTGTTTTCTCCAAAACTTACTAGAAAGTTTACCACTTTACTGAATCGATTGACTTGACTCATTGACGACGACGATATATAAATAGATTTTGACTAGACATTGGACTTGACGATAAAAAAAACGGTGTAAGTTTTCAACAAAAAATAAACGAAAATTATTATCCCACCACCTTTTAACTTGACATTTGCAATAGTATATATATATATATATATATATTTTAAATAATTAAGGTCATGGAAGTGAAAAGTAGTAGTAGTACTTTTCAATAGTAGTACTTCATCTATGGTAGTACTTATTTTCAGTAGTAGTACTTATCATTTAAGGTACTTATCATCTATGGTGAAAAGTATAACCCTATAAGCCAACCCTGGCTTAAAGGTCTTGTTACCAGGCCATTAAATCTTCAAAAAAAATAAAAAAATAACCCTTCAGTAGTGTTACTTATCATCTATGGTATAACCTCAAAATTCTATTTACAGCGTAAATAAATAAAAAATATTCGAAAAGTAACATAATTATGTACCTATTAAGAGCAACGAAATTATAATTTTTGTAGCAAAACTTGGGATTGATTTAATAGTATTTATAATAACACAAATTAATTAAAACTTTCCTAAAAGCTTCTGTTTACATAAATACACAAAATGGTAAGCAGTTAATTTTCTATAAAAACAATTTTTTTCTACAACTCCAACACGCTTATAATATTGATAATTATTTATTTCTTGTATGTGTAAATTATATGTTCATTTTAAAGTTGTTGTCGATTGTTTTCCAGGCAAGAAATGCAGAAAAGGCTATGTAAGTATGAATTTGTTAAATATTTGTGTGGTTTACAATCAATATATTATGGTCATAAATGGAATTTGAGTGGGAGTATGGTTCCATCTACTAAACGTACAGTTTTGGAATTTTAGGACAACATTGGCACGATGGCGAGCAGCACAGGTACAAGAGGCTGGTGGACTAAAGGAACGCCGGCCATATCTGGCTTCAGAATGCAATGACCTACAGCAAGCTGAAAAATGGAGACTACAAATTGTTAGAGAAATTGCTAAAAAGGTTGCACAGATTCAAAATGGTAAGTAGGTTCTTCAAGTCTAAATGTAGAGTTTGCCCTTCACTTTTAACACAAGTAAAAATGCATTAACTATTCTGCAAGTTTTCTTGTATTCAAGTATAAAATTATATATAAGTAATATAAGTAGGCACATCCTAAAAATAATTCATGGAACACTGAAAGACTCCCATGAACTATTACTCCGACTGAATATATAAGATAACAGTATCACTCTGCTATCTTGAACTTGCAGTAAATCAAGAGGATCTAAATTTATTTCGATCCTTAGTAATTATAATTATATACAAAGACATCAAACTGCTACAAGTTCACCTAAGAGTAAAGTTTCAGCTTGCTTACTATTACATGTCAATTCAATTTAGTCACCGAAAATCTACATAATCTTGGTAATATATGTTACAAAACCCATATAAATTTAATACTACTTGATCCTAGCCTGCAATTTTTATCCATCATTATGTAATTACTTTTTGTCCCATAAATAATAATCTATCTTGTTAGATAAGTTTGTGTGATTAGTGGAAGGCCCAAAGCTAGTTCTCTGACCAAGTGTGGTCTCTGGTGGTATGTTCGGTATTTACATATAGCACCAAACTGTGAAAACTTTGATAGAGTGATTCAGGATCTAACTGGTCCACCGCAGGTTCTTTACTTTTCATTCTAAGGAAACAAAGTCACTTATAAAGCTTGTCTTTGATACATATTATAAGTAGACAGTAATAAACAATTCAAAATGGAACAAGTAATGAAAAATGTTTTAGTGGAAATCTATATGGCTGTGATTTGCTTCCAAACTTTTTTATAAAATTATTCTCACAGGATGTAATTTTTAACAAAATTTCAATTGAAATTACGCAAGTATGGAAGTAGAAAGTGCAAAGATAAACAAATCTCCACAAAAAAGATCTTCTCCAGTATTAAGTGTAACCAAGGATCCTGGTGCATCTGGAATAATGGAAAATTTAAATACAGTTTCACCTACTCTTAGTTCTCAATTTAAGACAAAATCACCGGAAAAACTATCACCAATCATCACATTGGCAGGTTCTTCTGATCGTAGGTCTATTGATATTTCTGTGCCAAATAGTGTGCGAAATTCAAGAGGTTACTCTGCTCAAAACAATCAACTCGGAAGCAAAGATAAATTAAAAGTAAATAAAGTAGTCAATTCTCCAAAGAAGAAATCTTCACCAGTCTTAAGTTTTACGAAGGATCCACGTGATTCCATAATGATGAAAAATATGGGAATAGCTTCACCACCTTCAAGTGCTCAATCCAAAACCAAGTCACCAAATAAAGGATCGCCAGTCATTACATGGCCGGGATCTCCAACAAAAAATTCTTTAGATATTTCTGTACCAAGTGTAAAAAGTTTAAGCAGTTCTTCTCTAAAAAATGACCTACTCGAAAACATAAATAAAATTAAAGAAAACATGAAGTCCAGTCTAGGCAATGAAAAGCAAACTCAAGGCGATATTCTTGAATCGTTTTCCAAAATTGAACCAAAAGGGAAATTGATCGGCGACCAAGTTGACGAACTCAACGAGTCTTTAAAGGAATTATCAAAAAACCTACAAACACCTCAGTCTCCTGCTCTACGAAATAGCATCAAAAAGATATCAGATATGAGTAAAACTCTAACAAACGAAGCAGAGGCGTTAAGGAAGTCTCTAAAAATACTATCAAGGGACCTAAGTATTAAAAAACAAGAGCAAAAAGAGGATGTCAATTTTCCATATCACTTATTTCTTATTGAAATTATTATCAATAGCATTAATATGAAGTGTGAATGCTTCGAAATTGATTGTATAAATTTAGTGGTGACAGCTGAATTTTTAGGCAAACCACCAATCCTCTTGTATGATAACTCATCTGTGGGAGATGACGATCTGAAGCATTTGAACATGGGAAAGTCGGCGTTATTTGCAATGACTTCCGACAAAATATTTTCTATTAAAGACTTGACCATCAAAATACTAATGACAAAGCAACCACCTTGCTCGGATTGTGTGATGAAGATTGCGGAAGCAAATTTAGATTATACCAAGGAGTTTATGAAACTGCGCGAAGATTTGTTTAAAAAATGGTCGGAGGACCAACTGACCGACGATATATCGTGTACAGCTTCGATGCCATTCAAAAGGAATATGCACTACTTGAAGCACAGTGAAGATGATCATTGTGACCCCATAGGAGTCATAGAGGTATCAGTCAGAATGTCATTTCTGGGTAAAGAAATCAGAACTACATTTTGTCCTTCTTCCAAACATAACGGTGAATCGTCTCTGAAAAACATTGATGATGGCGTTAGTCTATGCACATGTCAGGACGTGGAAATGGATGTACAGGGAAATGTTTTATTGAATGAAGATGTACTTGCGAAAAAAAAATATTACAAAGACGCTAATACAGGAAACCTAAATTCTAACATATCAAATGTTCGTACAATACGTGCTAACCGAGGTTCGTAGAAACTAGCGCATTAAAATACATCTACTTTTAAAAATCATTAGTTAATAATTTACTATAATTACAGATGACACCCCAAGATATAACGAAATATTTACTAAAATGAATGAAAACGAATTGAAAATAAGAGTTCCAAAAACCAATTGTTTTGAAAGAACGGCAAAATATGAAAAAATTCAAGAACTTTGTGAATGTGAAAGTAAACCACATAACACGGGCGACCAGATTCAGTTTCAATTGCCGAAAGACCTGGAAGGGAAAGGCACAAATAACACATATTCTTCCGATATTAAATATACATACAATGTTTGTGATATGATAGATACAATGCCCAAGGACAGAAAAATTGTGAATGTCACACCAACAAAATGTCCAGTCCCCGTAGACATGTGTAAACTTGTGCATCCTCTTAAAGATGTTTTTATCCTTAAAATTGGCAAAAAGTTAGAAACACCGGACAAAAAAACCGATCTTGAAATAGAACTGGTTACTCCGAAAGGCCCAACAAAAGCTATTGTGAATGTTTCGCAACAGTGTAGTTCCAGTTTACTCACGGGTGGTTCGGGATTGAAAACACTAAAAAAGTCTAAGAAGGGAAAGAAAAGCAATCATAAATTGACTAAAAAGGGCAGTAAATCTAAAAATGTCGGAAAGCAGAGCAAAGCCTCAAAAAGCAAAAACAAATAAAATCAACATTAACCAAGAAATCATAAAATCATTCTAATTGAAAATCTAACAATTGATCACAATAAACAGCATTTGAACCATGAACGAGAAAACTTATCTGATTCTGATCACAACACCATTTCTGAATACAAACCTTTGTCACTGGGACTGATAAAATGCATTCTGAACTCTTTAGGAAAAATAGCCTAATGTATAAAGTTGAAATAGGTACAGTGTTAAATTTTTCGAACATTCTAAGGTTCGAAAAAGGGAGCATATAAAATTCGAATACATTTTATATGCTCACTTTTTATAGCTTTATATTTATTTAAACTATTATAATATATCAGGTCGCTGCAAATTTTGTTCAAATAAGAAATTTTAAAAAAGTATTTTAATATGTAATTCGTATTATATCTTAATAATTTTCATTTCCTTTTAGCTGGTTTGGGTGAATTCAGAATACGAGACCTCAACGACGAAATAAACAAGTTAATGCGCGAGAAACGGCATTGGGAAGTACAGATCAAAGCGTTGGGCGGGCCAGACCATGCCCGCGTTGGACCGAAAATGTTGGACCAAGACGGTAAAGAGGTGCCTGGGAATCGCGGATATAAATATTTCGGGGCGGCGAAAGATTTACCAGGTTAGTTTTGATATTCTAATTAGATTTTTTTTCAGAATTTATTTCTTGATATGCGAATGAATCATAATGATTTTTTCGCATAACATTTTTGACATCGTATTCAAAAGGAGATGAAAGGAGAGAAAGGAGAAAGGAGAGGTCCTAAATTGACTCAGAGTCGACAGCAATGAAATGGTTGCTAATGTATTTACTTTAAACATATTTGCTGGAACCAAAAGGGCAAACCCGAAAAACGCCGAGTATAGAAGTTATGCGCAAGTATAACATCAGTTTTTCTATGGAATCAACAGACGTGAGACGATGTATGAAAAAAAAAGACGATTCCCGAAAGACGGTCGGTCGGTCGGTGTAGGTGTAGCTTTTAGTATTTAGAATCTAGGTATACTCGTACATATTACGCCTACAGTTTCAATGTACGGAGGTACGATTTCTTGCGGAAGTTCCGTAATTGTGGAGGTGGAAACAAAGCTCCGTTACAACTCTAATCTAAACCTACACCTATCCACCTACAACAGCAACTTAACTACATACTCACGACTGTGGCTCAGTGGTTAGCGCATTGGCGCTCAAGCCGGTGGTCGCGGGTTCGAATCCCGCCAAGGGAACATAAAGATTTATGTGTTCCTGGGTCATGTATATAAATGAATTTAAGTAAAGTATGAAAAGTATTAAATATATTTCCGTTGTTTGGTACCCGTAACACAAGATCTTCGAGAACTTAGCACGGGACCAGATAGACGTGATGTGATAGCGTCCATAGATATTATTAGATATCATTATTTATACTCCTACAGTTCCTACACCAACAAACAAATCTAGACCTACATCTGTAGGTACGCAATTTTAGAGATATTTATGTATCTCTATTCAACAATGTTTAAATTCAATTTAATAAAAATTGTGATATTCCCTATTTATAACATACTAGAAGTTGCTTGTGATTTTGTGCGCGCAAATGAAATTTCCCGCGGGAACCGTACATTTCCGGCTATAAAATGTAGCCTATGTCCTTCCCCGTGTTCTAATCTATATCCGTGTTAAATTTCATCAAAATCGGTCCAGTAGTTTTGGAGCTTAATCAATGCAAACAAACAAATATTTCTTAAACTAATATTCTTTGTAATATTATACTAAAATAGTAATAACACAGAGTAGAAAATATAATATTATATACTTACGTACAGAGAAACAGCATTCATAGAATGATCCAAT
Source organism: Phengaris arion (assembly GCA_963565745.1). NCBI lineage: Eukaryota > Metazoa > Arthropoda > Insecta > Lepidoptera > Lycaenidae > Phengaris > Phengaris arion. Next base: position 7,596,594 of record OY751439.1, on the reverse strand, counting down.
GATGAAAATTTTGACGTCCCCTTCAACAGGTCCACAATTTTTTCACACAATCGTGGACACATAGTATGCTTGTAGTAGTGCAATCAAAATATCGAAAGCTAACTATGTAATGTACCTGTTTATATGTCCGTATTTCTATAATCTGTGTTAATAGATACACTAACGATTGAATATATTGCTCATATGGCAGGTGTCCGAGAGTTGTTCGAGCAGGAGCCGCCGGCGCCGCCGCGGCGCACGCGCGCGGACCTCATGCGTGACGTCGACGCCGACTACTACGGCTATCGCGACGACGACGACGGCCTGCTCGTGCCGCTGGAGCGAGAAGCAGAGAAGGAAGGTGTGTCTTGTACTTGGCTGTATCTTTCTAATCACATCATTGACGACTTATTTCTTATGAGTATAAATCATTTTTAAGGGTTCCGTACCCAAAGGGTAAAAAAGAGGACCATATTACTGAGACATCTGTCTGTCAGTCTGTCACCAGGCTGTATCTCGTGAATTGTGATAGACGGTTGAAATTTTGTGATGATGTATGTGCCGGTATAACAACAAATACTAAAAACATTTAAAAATATATATTTAAGTGGAGCTCCCACCACCACCGGCAACATAACTCGTTTGTCCCTTTTTTTAATCAATTTTACCTGTTTTTCTCTGTTTAATAATGACGTGTGAATTTTGCAGCAATAGCGAGAGCAGTGGACGAATGGAAGAGAAACAAAGAAGATAATAATGAACAAGACATTCCAGAAGAAGAGAACATTTATCCAGAAGATGTAAGTTTCTTTATTTGTATAAATGTAAAATTTGTGTAATTAACATTGAAGAAAATAATAATCATAACAATCAAAATTTCCAGCCCGATGACAAGAGAATAGAAGAAGAGGATGGTTCATCATCTATCACGGCCCACGTGGCGGTGCCCTCACAGAAGGACATAGAAGAAGCTCTGCTGAGAAAGAAGAAACAAGAGCTATTGGAAAGATATGGATGTTTAGACGTCAAAATAGAGGAGAGTTAGCAATTAGTCCAATAAAGATGTTCTATTCAAATTATTTATGGCTATCCACGTAACAAAATTCGGCATTGAAGCAAAGTATAATATTAAATTTATTCTTATTGGAAATAGAATAGGAAAATTATTATTATAGATAATTCTCATAAAAAGTCAATAATTTGAATTTACTATAGTTAAATTATAATAAATTCAACTTATTTCATGTTTTTATTATATTATACAGGGTTACAGGAAAAGTCGACGTAGATCCGTTAAGGGCGTGTAGTTAGATCGTTTCTAACTGATTTGGCTATGAAACGCCCTATCCTAAACCTAACTGTTTTCGAGATATTCGACTTTAATTTTTTTTCATAAATTTGCCGAATTTTTTGATATTTGACTGTATAATATGACATTTAGTAGTCAAAATCGCATCATTTTTTTCTTTTTACAACAAGGACAAGATGCCTTATGACTTCAATAACCAAAATTGTAAGTAAATTAACTTAACACATTGAAAGATAAAAAAAGTAATATTTATTTATTAAGTTTATTTTTCTTTAAAGGATATCCAAAAAAAATATTATGAAACATGTTCTGCAGATCTACTTTAAAATATCTACGTTTCATCAGCTATTCAACAAGGTATCACAATCAAGGGTTTTGTCAAAAATCATAGAAAAAACACTTAGTTTAGGTAGCAATTCTCGGTCCCTTGCCTATTGTCCTTTGAGTTGGTTCGGGGCGTGCAAGCGAGACAACTTACGATTTATGCAGGTATGAGTGAGAAAGATAATGTGCCGATGCCGAAGGAGATTGGGAATGGGAATACAACATGCCCTATTGTTTGTGTTTGGTTGTTAGTCTGCTTATGTGATTCGTCCATGGTAGATGCGTTATCGTTTTGCTTTCTGTTTTCTATTCGACTTGGCTGTGTTTCTGGACTGTTTCTTCTGATTTGTGACTATTGTGCTTGTTACTGGACTCTGATTTTGCTTGTGATACGGAACTGTTGACGATGACTTTGACGTTTGCTACGGATACTGCAATTGTGTGTCCGCGCAAGCTCGTAACGAGTACATAAGACGCTATCCCGGCCGTCGAGTACCGGATGTGAGAGTTTTTGAAGGACTCTATCGAAGGCTTAGAGAAACTGGCTCCGTATCGAGACAACGGACAGATTTAGGAAGGCCACGTGTTATTGATGATGACGAAGAACAGGACAACGAAATAGTGCAACGATTCCGATTGAATCCAACCACCTCTACAAATATTGTTGCCGCTCAACTGGGAGTCTCGCAATGGAAAGTGTGGTATAACGTTCACACTGCGGGCCTATACCCATACCACTACACGCCTGTACAGGATATTGAACAAGATGATCCCGTAAGACGATTGGGTTTCTGCCGATTCATGTTGAATGCAGATGTAGAAGACCCGACTTTTTTTAAAAAAAATCTTGTGGACGGATGAGTCAAAGTTTGACAAAGACGGAATCACAAACTACCATAACGTCCATTATTGGGCCCCGACAGAACAGGAAAATCCAAACAAGAAGAGGGTTAAGGGATCTCAACGCCGATTCAGCTTGAACGTGTGGATGGGTATCATTTCCAATAATTTGATTGGCCTATATGGGCACACGAAAAGTCTGGTGTACAGTGAGCCCAACCCGATATCATCTGTACAAGAATTGAGAACTAGAATAATTAACGCGGCGAATGAAATAAGAGGCAATTTAACAACTGGCGTAGTGAAAAGTGGACTGAGAAAAAGACTGCGAAAACATGTGCAAAACAGGGGTGGTCATATTGAACATGAAATTTAAACATGTGTTATTAAGTAAATAATGTGTACTTATTTATTGTTTTATTTTGTTTTCTGGGGTCAAGGGTTAAATAAAACGTAATCAACTAACGTAAATTTTTACCTCCTTAGTTGCCGTTGAAGCTAAGTTTTTTGCACCAATTCCAATAAAATCTTTGATTGTTATACCTTGTTGGATAGCTGATGAAACGTAGATATTTCAAAGTAGATCTGCAGAACATCTTCCATAATATTTTTTTTGGATATCCTTTAAAGAAAAATAAACTTAATAAATAAATATTACTTTTTTAAACTTTCAATGTCTTAGTACGACCTGTTAAGTTAATTTACTTACAATTTTGGTTATTGAAGTCATAAGGCATCTTGTCCTAGTTGTAAAAAGCAAAAAATAATGCGATTTTGACTACTAAATTTCATAGTATACAATCAAATATCTAAAAATTCGGCAAATTTATGAAAAAAAAATTAAAGTCTAATATCTCGAAAACGGTTAGGTTTAGGATAGGGTGTTTCATAGCCAAATCAGTTAAAAACGATGCTAACTACACGCCCTTAACGGATCTACGTCGACTTTTCCTGTAACCCTGTATACTATTCACTAAATTCAGAATGGAGGAATGATATAAAATAATAAACCAAATATTGCTCACATAATATATCCAGTATTTATTCAAGAACAATTCGTTTACAAATATGACATAAATATCATGCTTTGAAGCAACAAGATATACATACAATTATTAAAATCATATAATTTATCGCTAGGGCCTATATGAAGCTTCTATAAAAATATAAACTATAGCTGAACATAGGCTCTCAATATTTTGCTATCTCTTCACCAACTAACGTAAAGAGAGAAGACAATAAAATAATATCCGTAAATCTTCCCAAACCAATATACATTACTAACCAACAGCTCCATAAATCATGACGAAAACTTAAAAAAATAAAGGAACCAAATTTATCTTCAACCTAGTTAAATTAAGTCTATCACTGTTATAAAAAAGAAAATAGGAGTATCTAGTAATATTAAAAAACAAAAGTAATTTTAAGGATACTAAAAAATTTGACATAAGAAAATACCTTATTAGGATTCAAACTAGTAATTCATAATTAATGCACGATGAATAACAATATACATATTTTAAGTGAATGCAAAAAAAATAATTTCATGCATAATTTGAAAAAGTTAAAATTCAGTAAGTATATTATATTCATATAAATACTTATAACTTTTCTGTGTTTGTTGAATACTAGTACATTATGGTACTTATTTCAAACCATGTCTTCGCTGTAGCTGCAACAGTTTTTTTAGTGAATTCCCTTACAAAATTTCAGCTCTTTGCGCACTTAAAAATCTGTTAAATGGAATGTGAAGATTTTATTTTGTTGTTCGTATTGTAGAATATCTTGGTAGCAAAAACGGTAACATTTAGTTTGGAAAAAATAATTAAGTAAAACTTATTTACGTAATGCCACCATAATTATTTGTTTATACAAATGTACAGTGAAACCATGTCGCTAATGTCCCTCGGCAATCTACGTTTTTTTTCTATGGAAATGACAGGCGATTGCCGAAAACGTATGTCGTACTGTACTAAGACTTGAGACAGTAACAGATACGTTGAACTAATTACGTAAACTTAAATAGTATAACATACATAACTGTATCTACTCAAACATAGAAAAGTCTCTAGAAGAATAAGTACTGCTGCTTTCAACGTCCCATAAAATTCGAGCGCTAATTAAGAATTATAATATAATTACATATAAATGTGATTCTTCGTTCATATTTTATTCAAATACCTACTCCATAGTGTATCATATAGCTAGAATTTGACATGACTTTCGAGTCATGTATCAGGTGTCTAATCTTCTTATTATTTCGTGTAATTACACTTCACTCTTGACTTCTATTAATACAGCTGTTTCCCTCTGACAAAAAAGGCCGGTTTGTGAAGAATAAAAATAATTAAAGACCCATACTGGCAATACATGCCGGTTTGAGTATAAGATTTTTGTATGGCACATTGTTTAAAAACCTAGTTATTATAGTGTGCTAAAAATAAAACTGGACCTGTTTGTTACAATTTTAAATTGTGTAATCACGTTTACCCTTTAGGTAGTCCATAAACTATATTGCAAATTATGCCAACATAAAACATAAGCTTATAACAATAATATTAAATAAAATAAAAATAATTGCATTACCCATAAAGAAGAAATAAGTACCTATAGATAACAATCTTTTTATTCATACATTTTATACATATTTTGATAAATTTATATCCACTATTCCATAACTTCAGACAATGAAGTCCCGGAACACACCAAGAAGAGAACATTAACAGATCTACACAAATCATGATGAATCTAATACTGTTATACATAATCACAATCATATTTATCATATTCTAAGTAGGTACGATGAATTTCAAATATAGCTTCGATTCTAGTAATTTTCATTATAATTTAGGGAATAGAAAGCGTCGAAATATAAGCTAGTAAGTGTTTTCCATTTTAAACTCCATACCTATCTATTCGCGTTAAGAGTTAAGACTGAAACAGGTTCTGTTGTTTGGAATCGTTCTCGAAGTCACTCCAGGCGTTGTTCAACTCCATAAATATTATCTTAGCTATGTTCTCATTCTCCGTTCCCATTTGCTGTAACAAATATCATTCATAATTCTTACTAATAAAAAAATTATATGCGTGTTTAACGTGTGTGGAGTTGCATACTATATAGAGGCTTTATTACGTTTACACACCTTTTCTACTAATAAAGATGTTATGTGCTTGTGTAATTATTGAACATGACAAGTTTATGTAGCTCATTTTTTATATTAATAAAAAACAGAACGCTAACGCAGAAACTAATGACATGCGGCAAACTCAAGGAAAATATTTTATTCCAATGAATTGGTTCATTTTCTGAAAAAAATGTAAGAAAAACTAATGTTCCAATGGAGATTATGTCCTAACAGGATATATCTATTTAAATAAATAATAAAATACCTACATAGTATATAGAGAAATATTGCGAAGTTAAGAGAATTTTAAACACGTACGCAAATGCGGCGCATTTGTGTGCGTATACGAACCAGAAATCACGCGGTATGAGATTTTTTTTCTTGATCCCAAACACCATGGGTCCAAACAATACGTAGTAGTGCAGTCGTAGTCTTAGTCTTTTAAGCACCTTATGATTATTTAAGTATTATGATATTTAAGTTTTCATATGACAAACCTTGTCTGGATGTACAGCCAGGCAGGCTTTTCTATAATTTTTCTTGACGTCGGCGGCAGAGACAAGTTGCGACATATCGCAGCGCGTCCAACGGCAATTCTCCCACACCACCGTGTGAAGGGAACACAGCAGCGCGCGGATATTCGCTTTCTTACCCTCCGTCTGTATGGGAACAATTAAAACACGTAGGTATTAATATTTTATAAACTATACAGTCAGTCACACAGTCAGTCAGCCAGGCCACATAAAAAGTAGCTTATTAAAAAATGTGTATGTTTTACGTACGCATGTCAGTAGTTATACTCCTTTGAGAGTTACGAATTAGCACGGGGCGCAATCCGACAACTTTGTCGCTCTGTCGGTGTGTGCGCGAATGTCAAAAATTGTACCCTCCTGTTTTTTCCAAATGTGGCAAAAGTAAATTCTTAATAAGGTAACAACCACGGAATATAAAACACAGGAGGAAAGGGCATGTGGGCGGGGCCCGCGTGCCATAGTTAAGGACAGCAAGTCTCGACTCACTCGCTTTGTGGTTGCTTACGTATTTGTGTACTGCCGGTGATTTTCATACGCGTGTTTTATTAAGAAGCTCTTAATAATGACTCGATGTTCCATCCTTGAGTGCAAAAACAATAGTAGTACTAAGAACTTACTACGATCAGTTGTTTCTTATCATCGGTAAGTCGTTATTTAAATTATAATTAATAAATAATCATTCAGATAATCCTCTTCCCATTTAAAATATTGAACACAACACAATGAACCGATGAACAGGAGTAAACAAACAACGCCGAATCACCTCATCATCCATTTTACGAAAAAGAGGTAAGAAGATTAGGGCTATATTTGGGATTTATTGTTTTTCTCACATTTACACTCTATCTTATAGTCGGCGCAAACGCTATCAGCCAACTCGGAAATTAAGTCGCCATTTTAAAAATGCCAGTTTGGATTAATTTTCGCCACCTTTAATCGGCCGATTAATGTTTTTTTTTTCGCCTTAGTGCTTTTGCAATTTTAGTAATTTAGTCGCCAACATTATAGAATTTCTCTGCCGAATTCACAGTATCCTCATGTGCAGTCGCAAACTTATTTTTAGTTCGCACAATCATCGATTTTCTAGCATCATTAACAATAATATGAATATATTAATCCCATCCCTATTTCTGTAGTGTAACGTTAAATCATTCTAAAAAACAAGTATTTGAATTAAAACCTTATATCTATTTGTGCAAATAGAAGGTGCAAATTTGCGTTCGACTTTTAAGAGTGGCATGTAAATAGTTGAACTAAGTAGTCAAAGATGATCGAAAGTACGTCGAAGGAATGCCGATAAAAGTACGTAAGTAAGTTACACAACGTGTAATTGCTAAATTCCACATTATTGTTAAGGCAATATGGTTATTTTTGTGTCATTCTTAATAGTCGTTATTACATTGTGTTTCGAGAAATTATTACCGTATATAATTGGTATTTTTTTTTTGTGTGAGTTTGGCGACAGCGGTTTTCAATGAACTTTCTAGCTATGCCCTTTGCTCCTGTGTTTTATATTCCGTGGTGACAACTACCCTAACCTACCCATTCATGTATTTTAAGTTTCTCCGGATCCATTTCTTTGACCATCTCCTCTTTTCTCATGGCGTTAATGGTTTTAGGGCCCGTGTCGCGCTTAGCGAAATCATACCCCTGACTGCCAAGTAAATCACCGAATACGTCTGCAGACTTTTTGGGCTTTTCCTCTTGAGGTTTGGCCGTGTCAAAGTGGGCGCGACTGTGGAAATAAATTGAATCTAAATTCAGACTTAACGATAAATTATTATTAGATTTTTGGAAGAAATAATTAGTTCATTGCATTAGGCAATGAAAGGTAAAAGGTAGGTAATAAAAATTATTTTTTTTCAATTTAACAAAAGAAAAAGTATACCACATAATAACTACTATCGACTATTTAAGAGAACAACGCATGTGCTTTGCAAATAAATTCTAAACGTTTGAAATGATGGTTAACCTGGTTTATTATAATTATTGACAGGCTAAAATTAGCAAGCAGCTCGGCTAACAAAATCATATGTAGTCGTCTTTTGTCTCTTTATCACCTGTAGTCGGGGCCAGGCTGATGCGCGGGCGAGCGCGCGGGCGTGCCGGCGGCGGAGTGCGGCGTGTGCGCGGGGGAGGCACGCGGCGAGGGGCGCGGAGAGGGTCCGAGCGGCTCGCCGAGCAGCTCGGCGATCGGGTCGCGCCGCACGTCTCCGCCGTCTGGCGCTCGCGCTGTATAACACATGCAGTTAAACACTCACGTTTATAAAGTTGATGTGAAGAAATTGCACGTAGAAAAGTGCACATTTATTATCAGTTATAGTTAGTCACCACATTTTTTGTCATAGCTATTATTTACACTTTGTGTGGGTCAAAATTGTACTAAAATCGCAATGAAAATTACGGTAAATTAGACTCGCCTTCTTCTTTGATAAGTTGCGGTACTTGCGGCGTAAGTAGCGGCTCCTGTTTGGGCAGCGGGTCGTTCAGTCCGAACGGGTCGAAGTTAATATCGCTTGAGTTCACGTTGCCTGGAGCGCTGGGCGGCGCAGGAAGGTCGCCCAATATAGGCTCTGAGGTGAATGGCTGAAAATCGCAATGAGGATCAAACACTTAGTAGCAAATCAGATTTTTACTAAGTCGATGTACTTGTGTGTATTATACTATGTGTATTAACTTGAAGTAACTGAGTATTTAAATTCATCAAGAAATGGTGGATTTATTAACGTTTTTCTGAACGGCTAGTATGAAACGCGCGCTTCCGCTGAATTGGTTACGATGACGATGATGATCATCTGTCCATGGGATCCATGCGACAACGGCTTGATTGTACTCATACTACATAGGTATTGTATAAGTATTCATTCTCCAATTCTTGACGCTTGTGCCTCGCGTGCATTATTTTTGTTTTCGTTAAATATTTTAGTTGTGTTTAGAGGGGAGGTGACGACGATAGATGACGTCACAGCGACTAGCTTCATTCTCGGGCGCGTTTTTGGAACTAATGTACTAAAATTGCTTTAACTTCGTTATTTTTGGTCCGATTTAAATAATTTCTGTACATTATTTACTGTTTTTTTGTCGCTATATGTCTGCATACCCCTGACTGATCCTCATTCAAGCTATTTCGTTGCGGAACAACTACTTTCTTAATGTCCCTCGGCAGTTATCGTATTTCTATGACGGTGACAGACTGAGTACTATAGTAAAAGTTACTCAGATTTAAGAGAACCATAACTGACGTGATAAATTCTAAACATTACTAGTATGAAATTCATAACTTTTCATTTTACAAGCTCTTATCGAATAAATAACTAAGCTTTGTCTTCACTTTATCATGATATTTTAATTGATTACCTGAGGATTATCAGCGACCTGTCCGCTAAGGAAGTCACCGAACGTGTCATCTTTAGCTTTTTCCATCATGCCGAAGAAATCGAATGAATCTTGATTTTTTAGTTTCTCGGTCAGTTTCTTCGGTTGCGGTTGTTTCGCGCCGAGGTTGAGGAAGTCGGCCGTGTCCGGTTGCGGTTGCGGTGGCTGCGATTGCGGTTCGAGCTGCGGCGGCGGCGGCCGGTGCGGGGTGGGCGGCGCGGGACGGGACGGCGGACGCTTCTCCTCTTTCGGAGGATATTCCGCTGTTACTGTTGAATAATTCGATTTTTATAATGGATGTTAATAAGATGACAGAAAATCTATATCGATATTTTTGATGACTACTATAGTGTATTCGGTAGACGATGATACTTTGGACAGCTAGAAATTTTGCGTTTCACGCCGCGTACATGTACCGCGGACAAAAAAATCATAACAAAAAAAAGTTACATCATATTTATCGTAATAATTTTATAAAAAAAATATTCTAACAATAAAAAGAAACAACAATATCAATCTAGTTATTTTTATATCCATTAAAATTTAAAAAATAAAATTCAATCAAGTTTTTCACGACGAAACGGAACATTAAAACTCAAAGGGATTAATACCAATGAATCGTTAACACCATTAATCGATATAGTTTTGACAATTTAAAAAGTGTTTGATAGCAGTTCGAAAATCGATTTAATTTCAAGTAATAACTTTCTCGATGCGACATAACTAAACTACTTAATAAACTTTCAATGGGTTCAACACCACAAACTTCAAATACAATGTGTCCAAACTGTAGTCGTCCACCGAACAAACTAACGTAGTTAAGACCAGGGGTACTAAACTGAATTGTCTATATGAGCTCCATGCATAAGCAAAGTTTTTTTTTGTATATTATATAACCAGTTTGAGAAAACATAATACGATGAAAAACGAAAAAAAACATTCCTAAAGGAATCAAATGTGCAGTATATAACTTGACGGATATTTTAAGGTAGGTAATGATGATGCTGTGATTTATAATAGTGTAAACCAAATGATCCTCTAGTACACTACATATAATTATTACATACTTTTTGGTACAGGTGGATTTCTTCGGATATTGGCTGTGTAACAACAATATTTATATTCTATACGTTTCGTTTTATTGTACTAAAATTAAAAATACTTTATTGAAAGTTTTTCTCCAGCATGATAAGACTACGGGTGGACTAATTTTAAACACCAAAAATGTGTCGTCTCATTCGAGCTTCTCTTTCAGATATAAAACTGATTAACGGGCGTTAGTTCCGTCCCTTTCTAGCTTAACAAGACATTGCCCTATGTCGCTGCAATTACAGATTACCTAATATGCAAATACGTCAAATGCTATTTTTAATACCAAATTATAACTTACCAAAGTTATCAATAGTTTCGTCTCTCTCTAGCGTGGTGGAGAACAGCACGTCGGGGGTCCGCACGGGGTACGAATGGTCCTCCTCCCACAGGTCGCTACGGGGTTTCCGCCGCTCGCCGTTCTGGACCACCAGGCTTATGACCACCGACACGTTGGACGAGAAGTGGTCATTCACTGGTCCGGACTCGTCGATGCCATCGATCTCTGACCTGTGAACGTAATTAGAAGTGTGACTTCATATCCATGATTATTTTCTTTTTAGTAGGCTGACACATCAAAAAGATATAATCATTGTGTTTCACGTTTTTACTGTGCGACGTCTGCACCATCTAATGGTTGCAGATGTCGTTCAGTAATTACTTTGAAAAATTTAATTTATTCTCAAACTCACAATACGGTTTTAGGAATGGCCGTTCAACTGAAGACGCTATTGCTGCTCTAACCAAGCACATTGTTGATCAAGTAGATCGTAAACAGAAATGCCTATCCGTTTTCCTTGATTTGAAGAAAGCGTTCGACACCGTCTCTATTCCCATTCTTATCAAAAAACTAGAAAATAAAGGTATACGGGAAAGGCCCCTAGATTTGTTGTCTGACTATCTTCAAGAGCGAAAGCAAAGGATAAAGATTGGTGAGGTCGTTAGTGAGGACGAGGATATTTGCTATGGGGTTCCACAAGGCAGCGTACTCGGTCCAACCCTGTTCCTCGTCTACATTGACAAACTCTGCCGACTCGAACTCAACAACGCCAAAATCTTCTCCTATGCAGATGATACTGCTATTGTTTTCACTGGCAAATCATGGGAAGAAGTTAAACAAAAGGCTGAAGCTGGGCTTAGACTAATATCTGAATGGCTCAATAACAATTTTCTTACCCTCAATGTTACTAAAACCAACTTTATGACTTATACAAAGTACAATAACACACAGCCCCCCACTAACTACAGTGTAAAAATTCACTCATGCAATCGTAATGCTCCTGTATGCCCCTGTCCTGAAATAACTAAAGTTAAGACAACCAAGTACTTGGGCATAATGATTGATCAGCGATTGTCATGGCATGCACAAATAGAACTGCTGGCGGGTAGAGTAAGGAAACTTATCTGGATATTTAAAGGTTTGAGACATTCCGCTACAAAACCTCTACTAAACCAATTTTATACTTCCTTAGCAGAATCAGTTATAAGCTACTGTATAACCGTTTGGGGGGGAGCCATAAGAGTAAATTAATAGAAGTGGAAAGAGCACAAAGGTCTCTCATTAAAGTAATGTACTCTAAACCATACAGATATCCAACTCACCTGCTTTATACTGAATCAAAATTGCTTACAATCAGAAAATTATATACCTTACACACAGTCCTAAAAGTTCATAAACAATTAAATTATAATAATAGCAAAACAACACAGCGAAGAAATAAAAACATTATCAATAAAGTCATAGTAAGATCCAACTTTGCTGCAAGACAATATGCATCTCAATCCACCCACATTTACAACCTAATTAATAAAAAACAGAATATTTATGGCTTAAGAAAATATAAATTGAAACAGATACTAAATAAATGGCTACTACACTTAAGCTACGACGAAACGGAAGCACTGTTTGATAGGTTATGTTAGGTTTTCCTTATCCAAAACTAAATAGTTTCAACCCAGAATGAATATTGCTCATTTATTAACATACAAATATACCGAACATCGTCACACACAACACAGACACACACGCACATCACCCACACCCACAACACTCACACCTACAACACACACACACACACACCCAACACAACACACACACCCACCCATATTCACCTACAGACGTACATACGCGCTCGCTTTCCAAATATAGTAAACTCTATATTTCTCCTTGTAATAATAGTTACTAGCCTCACTTAATATACTTCCCAAATTTTATTGTTTACGGCAGAGCGAGTTTCCCCTAACACAGGTAAACTTTACTTAAAAGGGGGTCTCAAACACTGTTATTATATTGTATTTTAAGTTTGTGAATAAAGGTTTTGTTTTGTTTTTTTTTGTTAATTATGAAAAAAGATTGAAAATAATGAAACAAGTTTTGGTCTTGTTTTGTTCATCTTTTGAATTTTATCGCTTTGACGTACTCGTGGCTTCCACTTAATACTGTTCTATGTTAACCTTATAACTTGATGACCGTTATGGTTACGTCACCCACCGTGATGACGTCACTCGGTACTTCTACGTCACCTGGTGAACTTTATGGCGTGCTGGTCGTACTGAAGGAAGCCGGTGTGGAAAGCGACGGAGAGCATTGGCACGCGCTGCGGCCGGCCCAGCTGCTGGCGCGCGTGGTACACCGCTATGGTGACGTCACCCACCACCGTGCTGTCCAGAGGCAGGGTTACCTGGGGTGCATAGGCAACTTGAAAAAACTTTTTTCACTCTAGTTCATTCGTGTATACACATTTTTTGTGGACACACTAAGATTATTAACGCCTTATATAATGAATCGTTGATTAAATATCATTTTATCTCTCTCATTCTACGTATGAATGAAAGGGAAGGCATGATATTTAGACAGACTATTAACACTAACAGGTACTGGTGGTATTGGTGCTTACTATTAATATTTCGTCGGTCTTGCTGTCGGTGATAATCTTATTCTGGGTTTTGCGCTACATAATTTGGATAATATAATTACGAGTATAAATTACCTTTCCTTCCGCTATGTTATACATGTGCAAGCTTTCGTAGCCTCTCAATGGCGGGGACACAACCCTATCTTCATTGTATACTTCTAGATACGGCCTACATCCATCTCTGCAATATTCATAAACATTATTATGCAAATGCACCCAAGGATTATACACATCCCGAAAGGTAATACACTAGTCTAAGCGTAACTCTGGAATCTAACTCTAGAATAGCCTTTATTTAATGTACACGTGCGTCCATTGTGCGCCGCGTTGCGCGCACGCTTGCTCAGCGTGTACGCGGCGTATACGCAGCACGTCAGTGGCGAAGGCTGGTTCTCTTTCATAGAAAAGCCTGTATAATAAGTAGGGATTTGGATAAGGGTCTTTAAAAGGTAAGTGGTCAGTAAAGAGGATAGGAATGGAGTTCTAGGAACCCCACGCCACTACTACACATATAGTTTACGTTGAAGGCTTTGCGTAAACGTTTATTTGGTATTGTGACGTGTATTTTATTTATGATTTGCGGTTAACACTACGACTTACATACCTTGCTTTAGTAAATAGTGGTACTGGTTGAATTGTAATCGAGACTAGAGAAACTGGCCTAAAGTGTGGTAGAATTGGTTCTGGCCTGCAACAATTAATATATGTTTAAGTTTATATTTCTAGCTCAACATAAGCGCATTTCAAGCAATATTGTTTCATGAATATCTTAAGACTTAAAAAATATAACATTACTTCGGTTAGGTGGAGTTAGACGTTATATGTACTTTATGTTTGATTCTCTTTTGCCATATACCATCTTATTCCATGTAACTAAACCTATATTCTGTACCTTATAATCTTGCTGAGGTAGTACAAGTAGCGCAGCTGGCTCGGCGGCAGGTGTATGGGCGTGCGCTTCACCGCGAATATTTGCAGCGCATCCTCCGGTACAGACACCAGCTTAGCGTACAGCAGCAGACCGCAGAGCAGCATACACGATCGTGATTTACCATCCTGCAAATTATTAATTATCGCCGTACTACATACTTGTTTTAGAAATTATTGATACTTTAATAATGTACGCGAAGGCTAAGAAGCGGTTTTCAGAGCCAGGACGCTAGGCAGGACGAAATCTCTTCTTGAGACACCTGTCATGGCCATGCTATCAGACGCCATGATCTAAATGCACAGCTTTTCGAAGCTATACCAGGTATATTCAATACCTTCTAGGGGTGACTGGAATACCATCTAGGGAGGACTGGAAGGAAAGGTCCCAAATAAATATGTTCACCCCGATGACATAGTTTGGTTCACGAACGGATCCAGGAAATACAACCGGGCGGGCGTTGCATTCCGCGGGGCATGCCACCAACAGGCAAATATGCTTGTTTGGAAGAATTTGCAACCGTGTTTTAGGCTAAGTTCTTCGCCATCATTGTACACTAGAGAGCCCAGAGACTACTCCCTTAGTCCATAAAAACCTTTTCCCTGACGGGCAGGCTGCGCAGAAAGCTTTGACTGCAGCAGAAGTTTCATTTAAGTAATTATAAATTAAAAAAGCCACCAAGCGAGCACTCAAGGAATGAGACCGCAGCTTTAGCATTAAGCAATGGGCTGCAATCCCAGGCCTAGAGCATTCCAAAGCCTTCATTCCGGCCTTTAACAAAAGGCTCGCAGAATTGACGCTTTAAATGTGTAAGAATGAGCTAAGAATCCAGCTCACCAGAACACTAACCGGGCACTGCAAGCTACACAAACACCTCAACAACAGAATAGGCGGTGGTGATATAACAACTTGTAGATTCTGCTAGGAAAAGTATGAGACGCCCCTCTATCTTCTCCTCGACTGTCCAGCATATCAACGGAACAGAAACAAGTACCTTGGGCAGCACGAACATTCTACCGCAGATTAAATTCGTAGCACCAACCCCAAGCATATCGTTCAGTTTATGAGCAGTGATCAGCATACGGTTGGGGATGGCGATGGAGTCACAATAGATCCACTTGGGTCACAGTGACATCAGGGCTCGATTATAGCCTGTCGTTGGCTAAAAAAACACGAATGGACCTCGAATAGATTCGCCTCACATTTGTTTTGCCGAATTAATATTAATGGTATCTGCAACCTAGGAGGGCTGGAACTTTAATCCTAGGCCAGCAACGTATTTACGACTTCTCAAGACATTTGTGAGCGACAGTAATCTTTTACCTGGCAGGCAATGACCAGCGCGCTCTTGTCGTCCTTGGCCAGGTACTGGTACATGTGCTGCAGGAACGCGTAGCACGGCGCGAGCAGAGGCGCGCGGCGCTCGTCCGGCCACAGCGACGCGTCCGCCACGAGTTGACGGCGCGGAAAGCGTGCGCGTGCGTCCGTGGCATACACGCAGTACGCGCCGCCTGGATGGTGGCTTTCTAGGTACAGCTGAAATTGTTATTTGTAGGACATTTTGAAATATTCCAAATTGTAATTTAAATATGATTGTGTTCGAAAGACACTAGCTTTTGTCCCCGGCATCGCTTTAATTTAATCAACATGTTGTATTTTTTTCTGAAGTCACAAAGACATTTCAGGTTCAATAATTTGAGCTGTTTGTAGATGCACCAGTCTGTAAAGATAGCCATACATGTAAGGAGTACATCATTACGTGTAAGCATCCTAACAGTTATACCTGTCAGATAAGCTTGAGCTGAGTAGTATGGAAACCTGCACAGCTGTTTTACACGCTCGGGTAAACTTGTAGAACTGAACTGTTAAGGAATTCATTTTCCCGTAATTATTTTAATTAAATGATATTTTATATGAATATTCTTTGATATGTTGGTGAATTTAATGTTGTCTTTGGTCGCCCTAGTACATTGTTTCATAGTAAAACACCTCATGTCCTTTTTAAACTTTAAAATGTTCTTTGTTATAACATAATAGTTTTAATGTAAACTTTATGTACTACCTACTCGTGAGAACCAGTAATTGGCTTTCTGTCACCTAGCTTTATTACTATTGTAACTTAGTTATGCTGTTGGTTTTCCATTATGATGAAATAAAATTATAAAATAAAAATAATATTTGCCTCCCACAAAATATACAGAATACGAGATCTGATTTTATACATAACTTACTTTAACATCGTCAATATGGTTTGTTTTATAAGCACTCTCCAACAGCTCAGAAGGATACGACATCACAACAACTCTACTGGTAATGTAACTTATGTCCAGATCCGCTCGCGCTATTGACCTGAAATATTTGAAAGTATTAGTTTTCCGTGAATTAATAAAACCTATATCATTTCCATTGTAACATATTGAATATATGGATATTTGAAATTTCGGATTATTTTACAATCTTCTGATAAGTGTTGTATAGCTTAAGCGCATGTATGTTTTTGTCAATCAACACTTATCAAAAAATACCATAGTGACTAAACTTGCGAATAAGAAAATTCTAACTCTCAACAAAAGATCATTAAATTGGCCTTTAGTTTACTAGCCAATGACACTAACTGCTGAACTGTTTGCATAACTTTCGACGATGTATCCTTCAAGTTCTTTAGAAAGCTGCCAGCGCCATCTTTGATCGAGGAGAACAGTCCGCCCGATGCGGGCGGGACTGGCGGCGCGGCGTGGTGCGGCGCGGCGGCCGGGCGTGGCGGCGGCGGACGTGCGGGCTCCGGCGGCCGCGGGTTGGACGTCTCTTGAATATTCGCACCATTGTTCGCTGAAATAAAAATACTAGTAAGTATTTTAATATTTCATACATGATACATGCATAACTTGCATATTATGTGCCAGTGTAAATCGTTTAACCGATGATAGGAGCCGAGACAAATGGCGGCTACATAATATGATAAGTCATTTGCCCCAGTCTCTGTCTTTTAAGGTTATTTTCTCTAGGAGCGCCTATTGATAGAATATACCTGCAATTAGAATTTCAGCAGTTTGTTTTTCATGAATACACTTTACTTATTACTATTTTTAAAAATATGTCTGTGCAACAACACTTCGCTTTCTACTAAAGTATGATTTTATGTTAAATGTGAACTCATTTTGCTTCTGTTGATATATTATTGTAACCCCATAATTAAATAGATATTTAAAACACAAATTTTCTTCTTATAATGTAAACCAGGAATGAAATAGTGAATTTAGCATCCTCTGTTAAATGTTTAGTAAATATAAAGAATTAAATTAAACGAACATCCTTAAGTAAGAAAAGTAAGAAACGACAATCTGGCCAACAGTACTAATAGGAGTTTCACCGTAGCCTTAGTAATTAGTCACAGCTATATTAGCTATAAAGACCTGATTAAAATATTTATACAGCACAAAGTGTAGTGATAATAAGTAAGTTTAGCTACTGTTTACCTACTGATTATCAAGTTTTAGAACTATTTCTAAGTCTGAAATTTATTAAATCGCCAAGGATGGTTGGACTAAACTCTAGACTTAAAAAAAAAACAAAATATAATTAAGATAAAATTTATTGGTAATCGAAATAATATTTGTCTTACAGCATTGGTCAACATATTCATAACAAACATAGTTTCTCATACTATGATATATATACTTCAACTATAAATTACTTAACAAACCTAAAAAAAAATACTTTAACAAAACTATTGCTTCTTTTATGTTGTAAAAAATCTAGACCTCTATGTTTATTTTAATAATATTCGTTTTGCTATTTTAAACTGGAAGAAAAGTTACAGCAAATAAAGAAGTGACCACTTATAAGTAGTAACACTTAAAACCTTTAAAGCCTAGGGATAGACCATTAACTTTTATCACCTAAATTAAGTAGGTACCTGAATCAGTAATAATAACTTTCATTATTTGTATTCAGGACCTTGGATTACGGATATTTATTTCATTTTTTGGCAAAATAAGACCAAATATGAAATCGACGCCAGATAAAACAGATGC
This sequence comes from Phengaris arion, assembly GCA_963565745.1. Lineage (NCBI taxonomy): Eukaryota > Metazoa > Arthropoda > Insecta > Lepidoptera > Lycaenidae > Phengaris > Phengaris arion. Next base: position 7,578,143 of record OY751439.1, on the reverse strand, counting down.
TTATAGTTTAGTTAAATGTAGCACCAAATGCTTTCCAGATAAGAATCATACTTAATTGTTCATCACAATATGTAATGGTCAGACTACATTAAAATAACTGATCTAAAAGATTGAGATATGAAAGAATATTTGATGATAATTAATCTCCTTATACTTTCCATTCTTATACATTTAATCCTTACACTTTCAAGTAATGTGCTACTATATATACACAAAGTACTATTATCCCTTCATCAACATAATATGTAGGAGACATGTAAGTAGGCACTTAAATATGTACCTAATAAAGGTACTAAAAATGTATAATCAAACGCTGACGCTTGGTCAATAAGCTTAATAAGAAAGAGCAAAGTATTATGCTTTTAACAATAGTTGCTTTACAACAATGTTCAACATAAAAATAAAATGGAAACATCATTTTTGGATATTACAACCAATCACAGCATTTAAACTTTTGGAATGTTAGTTGTCTTACATCACAGATTACTTTAGGAAGAATCTTAAAACTTAAGACTGTTATTTTTTTATAAACAAAACTTAAACAATAAAAACAACTTAAACAAATTAATTAACAATAAAATAAGAAGCGATAGTAATATATATATTTTTTTAAGGTTTAAAAAAGTTTAACCTGCACCTACCTATTAACTATAGAAACTAGTTTGTTAAACTTCTGAAGCATTGTAGTTTTATTGCACTAAGCTTTGTAGCTCAGTAAAATAATGATTGTTTTATTTAGCATTACAAATTTTGTCTCAAAATTCTCAGATGCCAACGTGTAAATAAATACCTGAGTTATTCGAGGTGAACCAACAACTAAATATGGGTATCGCTAGCCAAGGAGACTGTTTTATGGGGGTAAAATCATAGACGTATATATTATAGACGAGGCATGTTGAGGCAATAACTGGCCCCACTTTTGGGGTTATTTGGGGCCATTTTGACATTTGAGGCCACACCTCAATAAGATGGTTGACATTTGAGGTATGGTGAAATCAAAATGGCGTAACTTTTTCTTGTATGAAGATTTGTCCTGTCAAATATACGTCATAGCCTATCTCTAGTTTTGAAATTTTTGGGTAAAATAATATTGTATGCAAACTTATTACTTCGTAGCAGTTTAATATTTTGATCAGAGTATGTATGGCTCAGCACTCGACACGATTTTTGTGCCCTTTGACATTGAATATCTCAGGTAAAGATACCTGGGATACTGTCTCAAATGAGAATGTTGTCTCAAATGTTGCAAATGCTAACGTATTCTTACAAGTTAGCATTTGCGACTTTTGACAATCTATTTTGTAATGCAAAATAAAGGTTTGTACAAAAATTCAGCTTATTCCGTTAGATTCCTAGGTTGACACCTTTATCTAATTAAGACGACTGCGTTTTCAATATTATTTAGATACTATATTATGCATAACAATAAAAATTTACAAAATACTGATAGATACAGCAATGAGTTAAGAGTCGGGAGTTTGAAAATAAGTATGAAAAATGTCTGAGTTTATAGTTTTATAGGTATTGAAATATTAGTTTCATACCATCATTCTTATTTTATAAAAAGTAGGTATTGTTATAAAGTCAAAGAAATGTTAATGGAAGAATTTACATGCAAGTTGCCCTATACTATACAATAATAGTTTATTGTCGTTTTACTTAATAATTACATAAAATAAGAAGGATTTCAATTTTAAATGACTAATTAATTATTATACTATCTAATAACTTAAGTTACCTATAGTAACAATATTAAGCCAATAAATTAAATTAACGTAAATGCGTCTCGCTTTATTTAATGGTATCAAAAACATTTTTGATAATTTCTGAAGATCATGTAATTCTCAGATTATAAAACAATAGGCAGATGGAGCGCACCGAACATCTGGGCGAAGCCACTATATCAAATACAAAATAAACGAATACGATTTCACTTTAGTGCTTTAGCATCGTACCGCTTACACGTCACGAACTATTCGTAGTTAATACGTTAAAAATGCGGTCTTGTATTTTTAAACATTGTAGAAATTGTTCCCAAAAACAAAGGTAACTAAAAATTATTTATTTACAATATAACTTTGCGGTTCTCTCGAAACACAAAATCTTAACAGCTGTCAGTGTTGCAAGGTTTAGGCGAATATTTTTCTCTTCATTTGGGAAACCTACTTGTTCAATGTTAGGAATGTTAGAATTAATTTTAGTAAATGCATACAATACAGTTAATCGTAACAATTATAGTAGGTAATAATAATTGCTTTTTTATATATTTACAATCGAATTGTGATTTAAATATGTAAAAAGTGATTTTACTTTGCTCAGGTACTTATAACGATAAATTATTTATGGGGGACCTTAGTTTTACGATTTTACAATTATTGCTGATTGCCAACAGCAGTTCTACGTTCTACACGATGACTGATTTTTACTAGAAATATACTAGAATTCTAGTATATTTTTTTTCTATCCAATCACTGCTTTAGAACCTATTGTTTTTTCTGTTTCAATTCAAGTTTCTTACCCAGAAATGTTTAAAAAAGTGACTTCACTCTTTTCATTGCGTGCGCTCCATCTCCTATTGTTTTTTAATCTGTGATGTTATTATTGTTAGAAACATAACATCAGTATTTTTACAGCAAAATTATTACGGGTCAGGTGAAGCTTTTTGGAATGTTTTATACAAAAGAAAGCAATATATTTTTGGAAACTGTGCATTAAGATAAAGAATTTGTAACATTTATTAATTGGAATGTAGGTAAATCTTTTACAAAAGCAAGTCAATGCCTACTTAAGTTTGTTCTTAAGTCTAAAATGCTCGACACATTTCGGTTATAAATAAATAAAAACAATACTCATCATTGCGAGCATGTCCGATATAGCAAGCATATTCAATGTGCGAGTGGTCAGTGGAGTCCAAGAGTTCATGCGCCAAGGGTCATTTAAACGAGAATACAATCGGGCACCCAAAAAAGTTGAAAACACCTAAAATGAAAAAAAAAAGTGATATGAATCAGTGGTTAATGATAAATACGAAACTTCATGCCTTCTTCGATAATACCTACTACGTAGAAGTTTATTGTGTTTCATTATGACTTAAACCTACATAAGTAACAGTTATACTAATTGAAATTTCCTATATATATATATATATATATATATATATATATATATATATATATATATATATATATATATATATATATATATATATATATATATATTTGATTTAACTCGACTACTTTGGTCATATTTTAGTTGGCGTCCGAATCCGATCAGTTCAAAAATGCAATAATAAATGCCTAATTATATTATTATTAATAATATACTTATTAATTAGCAGTTCCTGTCGTGAATTAAAACAGAATCACAGAAGAAGACCAAGTAAGAACGTAATAAGTAAGTTCTGTGCACATCAACGTTCAACGCACAAGCAACATTACGCATGCATATTATGCTAGACGTGCGCAAAATGTGTCACTAAAAAGTTATGATGTACCTATATATCTTTTGATCACGGTGAACTACAATGTCTGTCTCTGTCATGACTCTTTTAGTTCAGTAGTTCGATTATATTACTCCACTGCGCACGGTCCAATGTCCATCTTGTCATCAAACGCATTTTTCAAAGGATTTTTGTGTATTTTAAATACATGTGAAAAAGCGCGGGCGATATAGCATTAGATATGTATATAATTGCCTCTCGTTTCTGGCTAGTCAGTACAATAAATAATTAATAAATAAAAAAGTAAATAATTAATTAATAAATAAAAAAGTAAATAATTAAGCGCGACGCGCGGGTGCGCGAAGTCGGGTGGTGGACGTAAAATAAAGATATGCATGTAATGAAATGTAATGAATTGTCTCATGTTTGCTCGCTTGTCAGTACTCATAATTAATTAAGCGCGACGCGCGGGAGCGCGAAGTGGGGTGGTGGACGTGAAATAAAGATAAACCTGTAATGAAGTGTTATGAATTGTCTCTCGTTTGGTCGCTAGTCACTACTCATAATAATTAAGCGCGACGTGGGGTGGTGGACGTGAAATAAAGATATACCTGTAATGAAACTGAATGAACGACATGTCGCAAGTGAACTAGTCCAATTGAACGACTCATTTGCGAACAACACACGTCTATATTATGCGTACGTCATTAATTGTCTTAGCAGTCTGTGCGTTAATTAGTGGAATTGACTAGTAGCGCTTGCAATAAATAACAAAATTAGGTCTTACTGAATTATATCAATATCTAATTGGTTGTTGATTTTTAACACGAAGACTCACCCCTACAACAAAAAATAAATATAAAAAACAACAAGAGTAAATCAAAATGTATTATCGCAGGAACCGATCGATAGCATTAAAATCGATATAAGCATAGACGAATTATTAATTATACAATATAAGTTAGGAAGAATGATACCAAAATTTGATAATCATAAAGGCATGAAGTTTCACATAGTAAAGAAAAACAAAACATGCAATGTAATAGCTATCTAAAAGTAGCGAGCTAGTATAAGTTCCTAATAGACACTGTAGCATGCAAAGCAGAACATTGCTCACGATTTGAATTTTAAGTGTCAATTTCACCAACCCCTGTTAAAATTAATCGTTGATAAGGTCAATCACTCGTTCTTCGTATCAATGAAAGAGAAGGCATGATGTTTAGACAAACGATTAACACTAACAGACGTTGGTGAAATTGGGACTTATACTCGTTTATGAACTCGTTTAGATGAAGTAACTAACAGCAACATTAAATGACAGACAGCTTACTCGAAAAGTATGACGTACCTACTGCCGCCATTTCTAGCCGGTGTTGTTTTTTTATCTGAACTAGTATACTGCTTAATATGAGGGTAGGTGTAGACAAATTGATAGGTGATGCTATATCTAAAAATTGTTAATTTTTTTTGGCGCTAGTCACCGTTATACACTAACGCCTCCAATACCAAGCACGGTTCTCCTCAATGTGACGTGTGTTAGGATTTACCATACTACTTTTATTAAAAAATAGCTTATTTGGATGCCTATCGTAATAACAGTTAACTATTAAGACATGACGTTTTACTTAGCTGTCTTGAGTGGACGAAAAAGGACTAAGCCAACGATTAGATTTGTAAGGCTGGTTAAATACAAGTGGGCAGGGAGCTAAATGATGCTAAATGCGTAGTTACCCGATCGTCGTGGAGACCTAGTAAGTTTAGTAGATTATGTTATTGGAAGATTTTGAGTGACAACGTCTTATAATTCGATTGAGCCGGCTGCACGCACGACAAAACATGACTCATGCGGCGTTACCTCGCTATGCTCGCTATTTTATGACATTGTCACGTTCAACTATCGTCAGTAAACCGACTTTACAGACAACCGATTTTTTTTATTTAGTGGTGGAATGAGCGGTACCGGTACAAGTTTTAAATATCCAGAAAATATCTGAAAAGCTCAAACATTTAAATATGGTGATTTATTTTTAAAAATTTAAATAAGTACCTACGAGTTCACCCGACTCTCAAATCGTCAGTAGGTACTCTAAGTTGGAGCTTCATTGAGGCCTACTTAACATTCACTATCTTAATCTGACGCGACTGATAAATTTCGATACTTTTTTTAACACACCAACCAAGTTAACTGATCTTTATACCTTGATTACCAGACATATTAAGACACCTATATTAACTTAATCTGATTCACTCGAGTTACTACAACAAATCCCCTCCTGGGCTCATCTAGTATTAGAAACAACCATTCAAATATGCTTATTTGAATGGTTGTTTCTAATACTAGATGAGCCCAGGAGGGGATTTGATTTGAACTCCACTTAGCTTTGAAATATTGTCTAATGTAGTACAGCGGAGGAAACGGGAAGACTATTTTCTGACACCATAATGTAGACATAATAAAAGAGAGACAGGAATAAGAGATTTATAAAAGTGAAAGAGAATATATTAATATCTATATATGTAGAAATGAACTCCTATTTCTCCTGGTCACGCTATAAGTTCAGAACAGCTGGACCGATTTGTCTAATTTTGGTCTTGAAATAATTGTGGAAGTTCAGGGAAGGTTGAAAACCGTTAAGAAGAAAATGGAAATATTGTGGGGAAAAGACTAAAAACTACCCATACTAACTGTTCACTGTTTTCAATTTGTCACTTGACTGTCAAATATTTAAATAGGTGTGTTCAGTTTACCTGTTTGATTTATTTAAAAAAATCGGCCCACCCCAGTAGGTTGGTAGGTATAGGTGTACGTGTAGGTGATGGTAGTTGGTAGTTATACGTGTAGTTGTAGGTGTAGATGTAGGTGTAGTTATGTATTTATTCCATTTTATAGTTAAGACAGAACAAAGTGTATCGGCAAATCTAGTACGTAATAAAAGAGAATTTGTGACTACACATTGTACGTTTTCTAGCTTAGATGGAACTAGGAATGAAATAATATTGTAATTATTATTACTATAGATAATATATAAAGAGATAAAAAAAGTGGTAAATCACAAACTAAATAGGTATGTTAAAATTAAGTTTAGTTCGTGTTATGTTAGCAGTTTTGTGTATTGTGACAAACACCATGTACAAGCGTTATTATGGAGTTACTAAGCGTTAGTAGAGTCGAACACAATACTGAAAGTTATTTACCGTGAAATCCAGTGATCCAATACACCTATTCGTTCACTCGTTAAAAAAAACACCAACCTTGATTAATGAGAATAATTTATTTTTCTCTTAAATAACAAGTTTTAATAAAATATAGTGTGTTACAAAACAAAGGCGCTCTGACGCTTTTTATTTATTTTAAACACTATGTGATGTATATAATTACATATTATCGTACTTCATGTACGGTCAAACATTTGAAAATAGAATATGACTTCTTAAGTCGTGGATTATTTCCATTTACCGCCAAAATAGGTAACCAAGTAATAAATATAATTTGCTAATTTTGAAAAAAGTTACCTATCGTGACAATAATTGAAAACATTATAACCATTTTTAAGCAGACTAGTTATTATACCAATGTGAAAAAGCTGACATTTTGAGTGATAACCAAGCCCCAACTATTAGTGCGAATTAAAACATTGATCCAGAAAACTAGATACTTAGATAATTTTGTATATTGTTTAATTAATACTAATGTGGTATTGTCGAAGTTTTTTTTGGAATGTTTCCTCATAGACTATAATTGTTTTTGTATGTGATAATAATAAAAAAATAACTTTGTACCACAATAAAGCGTGAATATTATTCACATATAAATATGCATATAAAAAAAAACAATTACGGCCCCACTGAGCTGCAATAATTAGTTTAAGAGCCTGTTTCACAATCTACTGATATGTGTCAGATAAATTATTTGCATGTTTTGTCGCCCGATATAAAGTAAGCAGCGACAAAACTTGTGAATAAGTTATCCTATCACTTTATAATAGAATATTGTGAAACGGAACACTCTAATAGTAATGGCACACAAGAAAAATAATCAAGACAATTTGGTATATTTGAAATTATTCTATACTTATAGTATTGAGTATATTGCAATAAATTTATAGTAATAAGTGTAGACTTTTAGTGAAATATGATATTATGGAATGATTTGGAATTAATTTATTGCCGCATTTGGGCAGCTCCTTAATTTAAAAACCAATATATGAAGGAATGTATTGTGTTGTAGCAATATTAGACGTGTTTTTCTTAAATCTAATAATAAATCATGTTCATTTTATAAATGCACATTTTTTTCTTTTTGGTAACATAATTTCAAAGTTTCTTGTATTATAATTTTAATGCCAATGGGCCTTTATATATAGGCTACAACTCGTCCCATAACATCAATTACTTAGTTTTCAACTAAGATTGCTTTAGGGCGGAGTCAGATTTGTAAAGCGAAGCACTAATAGCAAAGAGAATACATGAATAAAGTCAAATAAATGCTATACTACCTTCACGTTTTATAATTCAACATTATTTCTTACCTTCGTTGTTGAAAATCAATTGAGATAATCACATTTTTTTTTATTATTTCATAAACTAAAACAATTTACGTAAAAATGAAATTAATTTGAGGGTAAAAAGTTAAAAAAACATGACCATTTTTAGCTCGGAAATACGCAACAGAATAGAAATCTAATTTGGACCGGAGACATACATACAACTGATATGGGCATCGCAAACGAATTCTTTAACGCGTTATTTGTACATTACGTACTCGCAATACGTTTAAGATATGGTAGTGTAATATTTACTTGACTTTTTGTTACCTGGCGAGCTAGTGGCCACAGATTGTTCAACTTTTTTACGCTCAAATTTGAGTGGTTGCTTGAGGTTGATGTTGTTGGACTCCGCTATCGCCGCCAGCCGCTCCAGAATACTGCTTATCGTTAAACGCATTTCGGGGTTCACCGTCAGACAACCATCTGCGGATGACACAAATAGTCACATTAGAGAACGAATAGGAAAATGTTTTAACTTTTATACATTGACCAGGAAAAATTAAAAACCTGCATTGACATTAATGTCATTTTAATTTAGTTTCTTGAATTTCCGCAATATGGCGAGGTGTCCCAAAGTCACTGGGAAACTTTATAAATCTTCGTTAATACACTCTGACATTGGCGACTCACTGAGGAGCCATTTTAAAATAGAAAAAAAAAAGTTTTAACATTAAGTCCCAATTATACCCATTACATTTCTACTGTTAGTGTTAATCATTTGTCTATATATCAATCATGCCTTCTCTTTCATTAATACAATAGAACGTGAGAGATAATATGATGTTTAATCAATGATTAACTTTAACAAGCGATGGTGAAATTGGCACTTAACCTTGTTGTTAACGATTATTATATATTATTAATTTTGCTTTAGCTTAATAAATGTTAAAAATAAACTATGTTACAAAAAAAGAAATAACCCTCCCTGACAGTCGGCTAAAAAAACTAAAGGCATACTTACGTATTATTTCATGGAAGCACTTGTATTTTTGATCATTTGGATTCAAATTGTAGTTTCCATTGAGGATGGCTAACTTTGCAGAATCTTCAAATGGATGTTGCATAAAGCACAGTGTGTATAATATACAACCTAGTGCCCATACATCTACGGCATGATCAATTTTTCGATTGTCCCATGTGTCAAGCATTTCTGGGGCTCTGTACATTGGAGTTGTGAATTGGGCCAGCTGAAAAATAAACCCATTAGTATTTGTTATTGTATTTTAAAATAATATAATTAATTATAGTATTTTGTAGCAAACCAGTTCAACCCTAACCCGCTGGTTCTTCTCAGCTCTTTTTCTGTTGACTTTTTCTTTCTACTTTCATTTCAATGAAGGCTAATTTTTGTATACTATAATTAAGTTACTTTTTAACAAGTTTTAGTTTTGATAATGTCCTTACTAATATTATAAACATGAAAGTTTGTATGTATGTATGTTTCTCTTTCACTCAATAACTATTGAATGGATTTTGATGACATTTGGTGTAGAAGCAATTTAGACTCTACATTAACACATAGGCTACTTTTAGTTGCAGCAAAATGTACGGTTCCTGCGAGCTATTTTTTTGCGTGTACGAAGTCGTGGGCAACATCTAGTACTACATAATTGTTTTTATGATGTAGTCTACTAAAATAAATATCCTTTAAAGCAGAGTTTCCAAACTTATTCCGTTTGACGCCCACTTTAAAAATCTATTTTTAGCACCCCCCATTTTTTTAGGATTGCACAAATAAATCGTACAATATTTGTTCGCACTAAACGTCAATTATAATTGAACCTCATAATTTCAATTTTATTTTTACTACATCAGGTACATAAAAAAATCCTGCGTTCGGCAAGTGCTCAGCTTGGCCGCAACAATAGATATTATACATACCTATTTTTAATATGTCTTTGGAGGTGGGGACCTCACCTGTGACACTTGAAAACACGATTATTTTTCAGTGTTTGATACCTATTACTATATATCTTTAGATATAATTAGAGTTGTGAAAGCATTCAAAATAATGAATATTTAATATATTTTTAATTTATATTTATAACATAAAATTGGATATAAATATAAACTAATAAATAGATGTTCTGTAGTAGGAGGATTTTAATTACAGGGATTTTTAAATTAAAAACTAGCTGAGCTTACAAATCTCCCCCTTAAATTACGTCAGCGCCCCCCAATTTTTTCTGGGACCCTTACTGCCCCTCTCTAGGCCTCCAGCGTCCACAGGGGGTGTTATCGCCCACTTTGGGAAATACTGCTTTAAAGAATAAGTTCATGAACTTAGACATGGTACTTTATAATGAAAACTAAACAATAGATTTTGTACAGTATTAACTTGTTAACATACATTTTCTTCTAACATGTTTCTTTGGTTGGCGCTCCATGATGGGTTAGGTGCAAAGACATCTGTTGTGGCTGATCCAAAATCACATAGCTTAATAGTACCTGCAAATATTTTATTCATTAGAACCTTCACAGTACTCTCCATTTAAAATTATAATAACATTATTGATCTAACAATTTGTTCTCATGTTCAATAAATCTTAATCTATTCTAAGTAAGCAGTTCTTAGTGACCAGATTTAAGCACCAACAGATATTTTACTTGTGCTGTAATCTGGTATCATATTTTTCCTGAATCAAATGGATTACTTATAGTTTTGCTGTCTAGTCAAACGACTCTAAACATTAAATTAATTAATATAACGTCAAAATTCAATAGAAACTGAGTTACTAAAACATACAACAATTGTAACTTCAAACAATTATATAATCTTAGCATGATTGTGTAACAACAGGATGGATGTAGTTAGTTAAATCAAATAAATAATTACCTTCGTTGGATATGAGGAAATTTTCTAATTTGAGATCACGATGAGCTATAGGTGGCACTTGCGCGTGCATGTGTTGTACGGCCCTACAGGTCTGATAGAATACTCTCAATATAGTAGAAAGTGGGAATGCCTGCCCTCGATTCTGTAAAGCTTCCATTAGACTACCTCCGCTGCAGAGATCAGTGAGCAATAAATATTCACTCATACCATGTGAGGTCTTTGACTTATCAATAAAAGAAGCTGCTATATATTTTATTACATTGGGGTGCCCTGAGAGTTTTTTTAATATGCTTATCTCTTGTATTATATTCTTATTGGCTTGCTCATCTGCAGCCATAAGTCTTTTTAAGGCATATTCAGTTCCATTAGATACATCTTGAGCTACAAATACAAATGCAAACCCACCTGGAAGAATTATTTAGCTTATAATAATAATAATAATAAGAAATAAAAAAATTGCTTGTTATAAAAATCAAGGGCTTTGTGTAAAAATTTACTTAAAATATTTCTTTTATTTCTCTTTTTTTCAAAATTTGGTAAATAGCCAAGTAAAATAAGCTATATAGAGAAAAGACTTGATTGTATTAAGATATGAATTTGTATTTCTTGTATAATACAAATTTCTTAAACTTATAGTACATAACAAAGCGATTCATACGCCCCCGAAATTATTCAGAATTAATTCATATTGAGATTCGATTTGAATTGGCTAAATAAACTAACTTACCCTCTGCTATGACTTTTTTCACCCTTAATTTCATGTTTCCTATTTCAACAAATTGACCTACGAAATCATTATCACTGCCTCCGTTGGCACCTCCAGAACTAAAGTACCCCATTGCTGATTTGAAGACACTCATGTTGCTACTTTTGTAAAATAACCTTCGTCATCAAATTATAAATAAAAAAAATACTTATATGCACATTTTACACTAAGTTTTCATGATAAATAAAATGAACTAGATTATAGAAAAGGAGTTAGATAAAAACAAGAAAATACGGATTCTCGATAGAAAACTGGCACTTGGCAGTTCGACATTAATAATTAGTGATGTGCTCTTTCAGTAGTAGTACTTAACATCTATGATGTGCTCTATGGGTCTATGCAACACTCAAATCGATAGGATCGTAAAATCTACCTCTTCTACCTGCAGTTGCACTTTAAATCGAATTGATTCGAATCCGTTCAGAATTATTTTATCTCGATGTTCGTATATTTAATATACAGTAATGAGTAATGACCTAAGAATACAATATACCTCAATGATATCGTTGAACAAATACCCTGTCAGAGGAAAAATAACTCTGACCCAAAGATTTCAAAACTCCAGATAGGCTATGACGTACATTTGGACAAAACTTCATACAAGAAAAAGATACGACGGAGATTTACCGGGAATTCAATGGATGACGTGGATTTTGTATTTTTCAATAATTTGTGTTATTTCGGTTCTTAATGTGTAATATTGGTAGAATATTATCCATTAAATATCCGATATAACGTACACAAGTGTGGTCAAGTGGTACAACTTCTAAAAACGTACTATTTTGTGTTTCGCTCCAAAACTCCCTTGGAACTTTCAGTAAAGCTTCTACCATTTTACTGAATCGACTGACATGACTCATTGACTGCACTGACTATTTATTTGGACTTTGACTAGAGTTTAGACTTGACGATTTAGGAATACAGTGTTGAAAATTGACACTGGCAAATGGTTATAGGCCGATGCTATATATTAAAAAAAAGTTATGACATCTTGGTTTTCACCATACTTCAAATAATTAAAAGAAATCAATTCTTAGCTCAATCGGCTCCGTGGAGTGAAGTAACTTCATATACGAATTAATAAAAACCAATGGACATAAGATAATAATATAATAGGTTTTTCAATAGAGACAGTGAAAATACATAACACAGTGACGGATATCAAAAATCAATAACAAAAACATCTTCTAAAAAACAGAACGCAGGTCACAACATCTAACACTAAAGAGGTTTTACCTCAATACCTTTTCTAGATGTGCTGACCTAGGCAATTCACCAGATGTTTAAACCGAGGCCTAGCAAGCGGCTTCGTGAAAATATCTGCCAGCTGTAGCTCAGTGCTGATCCTCTTCACAATGATACTTCCATTCGCCACTAGCTCACGTACAAAGAAATGACGAATACGTATGTGCTTTGTTCTTCGATGAAATTCAGGATTTTCAGCTAATCGTACAGCTGCCTCGTTATCTACATATAGCACAGGTAGACCTTCTGTCTTTATCAATCCACCAATAAGACGAGTTAGCCAAATGCTTTCTCTTCCAGCTTCACTGGCAGCGACTATCTCGGCTTCCGTTGTTGAAATAGCAACGCTTTGTTGTCTCTGGCTAAGCCATGATACCGCTCCACCAGCATATAGGCATAATACCCCAGAAGTTGATCTTCCTGTCGCAATATCTCCGCCGTGTTCGGCGTCACTATAACATTCTATGTTACCCCTTTTATAATTCCTTTTATATAGGATTCCCATATCAGGAGCATGCTGCACATAGCGTAGGATGCGCTTCAACCTCACGCAGTCTTCTAGAGTGGGATTTTCTAGTTTTCTGGACACCACACTCACAGCGTACGCGATATCAGGTCTAGTGCCAACCATCAGATATGCGAGTGCACCAACCACTTGTTTCTAAGAAAAAAGTCTTCATCCTTCTCTGGTTTCTGAACTACTTCTTCTTTTACAATAGGAATGGTCACAGGTCTGCACTCTTTCATTCCAAACCGTTTTAAAATTTTCTTGACATAGGCTGTCTGGTGAATTCTGACATCACCACCTTCTCTGGTTTCTACCTCTATTACCAAAAAATAAGAGATTGGTTTCGTAGTAATTTTGAACCTCGCTTTTAGTTTCTCAAGGAACTCTTCAATTACTCCTTCACTTGAACCAGCGATCAGCCCATCATCGACATAGAGAGCCACTATCAGCTTTCCATTTACATTATCTCTCTTGAAAAGGCATGGATCTGCCTCACTGACTACAAAGCCAACGAGGAGCTTGCTTTAGACCGTAGACTTTTCTTTAGCAGGCAAACTCGACCCGTCCTGTCATCATACCCTTCTGGCTGCTTCATATATATCTCTTCGTCAGATAGAGATCCATATAGGAAAGCTGTTGAGACATCGAACTGACTTAACTTCATGCCCTAATTAGCTGCAATACTCAAAACAGCTCGGACTGTTGCCATCTTGGCTACAGGCTTCATCTTCTCCCTTTCTTTGTCGAAAACCTTGAACCACTAGTCTAGCTTTGTACTTGCTGACTGTACCATCAGGGTTTTGCTTTACCTTATATACCCATTTGCATGGAATAGCTTTCCGGTTCTTGGGTAGTTTGTTTAGAATCCATGTTTTATTTTCTTTCAGGGATTTAATCTCGCTTTCCATAGCTTTATTCCACAACTCCTTATCAGGGCCAGGCTATTGCTTCCTTGTAAGTGTTAGGCTCTACATAGGAATCTGTGCCGACATATGATACATAATCATTGAATTTTCAACTGCTCAGTCTACTGACAACCTTTCATACTACGATTCACACTATAGTCATACAAATGATGATGTGATCTTGACACGCTTCCAGTATCTTCTTTGGAGGTTGTCGTCAAGGCTCTTTCATGGTCACAAAGCTGACTGGTCAGATTCTCTATGGTTCTGTCCTTCTTTGACATCATTATCCAACTCGATTTAAACGAAAAATATTCTTCAATTCGGCAATGTATCCAAAATCTTGCAGATCAGAAGTATTTCAGGCAGCTCCTTTCCTTCATCCGCTTTTAATAACTCTTGATTTAGATTGTGCCATAAATTCTTCGCTTTGGACATATGAGTTGCAATGTCATCTGAGATGTCCATCTTCAATTTAAACAGACTCATACAGGCATGATACAGACGGTCATCGTTCACGCCGTCATATAGCCGATGCAGTTCATTCCAGACATCACTTGGACTTGAAAACCTTATCACCTTATCTAATGCTTCATCGGTAATATTGTTCGTAATCAATAAAAGAGCCGTACTTTCTAGTTTCAAGTACTCTCCTAAATTCTTGTTGTATGCAGCCATTGCCACTACAGCAGTAGTATCGCCACTGTTCACTGCTGGCTTCTCTGGCTTACTCATTTTACGGTTTACAATATCGATAAGCCCGTCCATACCTCTCAGTAGTGCAGTCATCCTATATCGCCACTGCACCCAGTTGGTGCCATCCAACTTTGAGATTTGAATTTTACTAAGTTCCATAATGAATTTGATTTATTTACTTCGTACGTTCTGGGCCCATAACCTATTAATAGAAAGTCAATTCTTGGCTCTATCGGCTCCGTGGAATGAAGTAACTTCATATACGAATTAATAAAAACCAATGGACATAAGATAATAATATAATAGGTTTTTCAATAGAGACAGTGAAAAAACATAACACAGTGACGGATATCAAAAATCAATAACAAAAACATCTTCTAAAAAACAGAACGCAGGTCACAACATCTAACACTAAAGAGGTTTGACCTCAATACAAATGTCACCCATCTTGTTTTCACCATACACCAAATGTCAAAATGGCCCAAAAAAATTGGGACCATTTTAACTGGATACACTTTTTGCTTCAACATTCCTCGTCGATAATATATACGTCTATGCTCTGACCGGACTGTAGGACACGGAAATTATTGGTTCAGTTACATTATATTATATAGGTACAATAAACCCCGAGATACGTAACTCGATGTATGTGTTTAAAAAAACTGGAGTTAAGTCAATATTTTTAAAGGTACAGCGATTTGTATACAAAATTTCGTGAAAACGCTCCATACTAGTCGTACCTAGCTGTGACGACACGCACTAGGTTAAAGTGTATAAAGTATACGGCCGCAGGAACATATTTGTAAATATCTCCGATATTTGTGCGTTTAAGTTCATACTTACTATAATGAATATTAATTTTGTTATATTATGTAAGTAAACTAATGAGGTGTTGTTTACTAATCTGGCAGTAGTGTATGCTATTTTACTTTTTCTTAAAAAAAATATATGTCATGTTGACAGTTGTTAAATATTCAATCAATTTTGATTGCTCTATTTTTTGTTGTTGTATGCTAGTTTTATTTTGCATGCTGCGATTTTAATCGTGTATAAAACTATTGAGTAGATATAGAGTGTTTCGGTTCCACGAAATTTTTAACATTACTTTTGGAAAAAAAAAATCTGCTATGCCGTTGGGTGTCTTTTAACAAGAATGGGCTTTGAAATCAAAAGGTTTCAAGGTGACGTTGATGAGGAGCTTATTTGTCCGATTTGTTCAGGAGTCTTAGAAGATCCCTTGCAGGTAAATAATATTAAATATACTCATGATACATATCCTACATTGTTCATTATAAATTGATAAGTTATATGACTAACGCAACTCGGTTTAGGCGCCTGCTTGCGAACACGCATTTTGTCGTGCTTGTATAACAGAATGGATCAGTCGCCAGCCGACTTGTCCAGTAGATCGTCAGGCGGTCACATCGAGCCAGTTGCGACCTGTTCCACGAATACTACGTAACTTGTTGTCCAGGTTTGTTTTTACATACTAAATACCATAATCTGTCCTATACAAATTGTTTTTATATGTATATATAAGATAATAATAATTAATGATTTATATAAACTAATATTTTTTATCCCGTGATATAATTTATGTGTGCTTCAACAATTGTTTCCAGATTGTGTACGAGTTGTGATAATGCACCCCATGGATGTAATGCCACTCTGAAATTAGATACCTTGGCATCACATTTAGTTGAGTGTAAGTATTATATTTCAGTTGAATATATTTTTGCTGTTGAGAGAAAAAGTCACTTATAAAACATTACAATATGTCTTTAATTATAAGACTTGCTTTTGTCTCAAGATAAAAGTATACAACAACCTTGTTAAAAGTAGATTTAAATATCATGAAGGCTTAACAAACCTTTTAATATTAGTTATAATTTTTAATAAGAGGTTTAGACCTCTTTGTTGGTAGTAACCAGTAGTTGAATTTAGCCATAATCATGCACTCATTTTTCCAAATAGGTGAATTCAATCCTAAAAGACCAGTACCATGTGAGGCTGGCTGTGGATTGGTGATTCCAAAAGACGAGTTAGCAGCACATAACTGTGTCAGAGACCTTCGTTCACTGATTGCAGCACACCAATGTAAACTGACAGAATATCAACAAGAATTGTCAGAACAAAGACTCGTAATTAATGAACACAAAAGGGAACTAGCACTACTAAAGGTATGTAATAAAGTTTTACTTAAATACTCTGATTTCATATCTCAGTCAGTAAAATGCCAGCCAATCATAACTCTAGCTCTACTAACTGACATGCTAAAGAAAGGGAAAAAAAGCATTATCATCATCAAGAAAATACATTTAAAATAGTGCCAAATAGTGTACACTTTAAAAAAAGTTAGCTGATACTTCTGACATAGCCACTATAAAAATATTACCTATATGGTCTTTCTTAATCCCATGTACCAAGTCTCCAGTGATAATCAAAAGCCTCTTTCTCCCATACATAAACATCTGAACATTTAAAACCATGTTCGATATCGGAAATTCATACACTTATATCATGGACTGTATAATTTCTGCCCTTAGCGACTGCGTCATTTTGAGAATATGATCTCTTGTAAGCGTTGCGTTATGATCATCATAAACCAGCTTTTTCGCGAGACTTCGTCCTCACATTGCACCCAGTGGTATTTCGAAAGTCTTCAATTGTAACTACTTGGTTATAGATGTGTCTTATGTTTTTTATTTGTTTATTGTGCTCATTTGGGTGGATGTTGACGAAAAAGACGTTCATAGGTTCTTTAGTGCCTTTCCTGCAGGCTGTGACTATTTCCAGTGGCGAGCACAGGATGATGACACTGGGTATGCGGCTAAGTACTCGGTCACAAAAACTTTTTCGTTAATAGATTTGTAGCATAGCTACAGCCAAGCGACGGATCTCTAAGTCGAAACCATGCCAACAGAGCAAGTCTTAGATGTACTACTATTCATGTACATCTTCTACGGCAACGCAGACAAAACAGCGAGTTACATTATTTTTTGCTGGTTTAATTGTT
Source organism: Phengaris arion (assembly GCA_963565745.1). NCBI lineage: Eukaryota > Metazoa > Arthropoda > Insecta > Lepidoptera > Lycaenidae > Phengaris > Phengaris arion. Next base: position 7,560,185 of record OY751439.1, on the reverse strand, counting down.
GTTACTCTGGTACACACCTACCTTTAGACAGAATTTGAATCTTTTCACTGAATGATAATTGTGAGAACTTGTTATTTTTAATTTTAATAAACACACATTTTCAACACAAACCTCACAATCAAATAACATTAAAAAAATCAACAAACGCACTAGTAAAAGCAAATCACTACAATTATTATAGAAACTCAGTAATAAACTGTTAAATGTTCACACTTTCAAATGTTAAAATGAAAAATCTTTTAAGAAAACTATAAATAAACTGGAGCGATTAAATTGTAAACAATGCTTATCACATGAAATATGCAATATGGCCCCCGCGAAACACAAAAGGTTTCTTCAATTTAAACAAAATAAAACCTTACTAACCAAAAATTCATAATGTGCATACGTGATTTATTAGATTTCCGTCTATTATTTTTACTCGGATTATAGGCAACGAATAATTTCCGACAAGCCAGTTCGGCGGTTTTCGGAAGCGATCGGATAGCCGAGAGCCATCGCCTGCCGCGGGAGTTGCCGGGAGGTGTGTGCGTTTACGAAGTATGAAAATTACACATACATGCGATGATATGTCCTGCAGAACGCAACGGCATTAGATGAGTTGCTATTTATAAAATATTAGGCGTTTTTAAGTTATTATATTTTTTAAATTAATTTATTTACTATTAATTAAAGTCATCTAAAACGTACGAACGTTTTATTAAAATATCTGTGAATGACAAATAAAGCACTGCTTTTCTGCCTACAAGGAGCGCACGCTCCTGACTATTTCACCCTTCACCTTGTTCCAAGTTTCTTCTTTTGCTTGTATAATTGCTTCCACTGGAGTGCTGTGGTGCAGGTTTTTTATGATAAATCTTAGACATATCTCTTGTTTGTATAATGTATGCCCTATTAATTCTTTACTTCGTAGTCCAATCATAGTTTTGTATATCTCAATTGATTTTGTAGATAAAGCCAGTTTGGTTCTTTGATATGATTCTGTAAGAGTAATCTTCAACATTTACGACTTCGGTTCTTGGGTTCATGTTGTGGTGTCCGAGATGTATAACTTGGTGACAAAGATCGTAGCCTATTAAAGTATTTTTTGCTGTTTGTTTGACGACGAAAAAGACGCGTGCTGTTGCAAAATTTTATTCCCCCAGAATACGTGGGACAGCCTAATTGCTCAGGGAGGCATTCTCTGATATTATCGGTACCCTCCGGGGGTATTTTCTCTTTAAATCTTGCTTCCAACTGTTTTGTTTTTGATTCAGGGTTTTCTCCCCTAACTAGGTATTTTATTCGATTATGGCGCCGAAATTTCGCCTTCGCCTTTCATACTTGGCTGCTACAGTCACAAAGTAAACATATCTAATGAATATATTTAAGAGCATGAATCCCAATTTTCATCGAAACCGGTGCAAAATAAATATTTTCCATGCAAACTTTCAACCCCTATTTCACACCTTTAAGGGTGGAACTTTTCAAAATCCCTTCTTAATGTGCGTCTACATTATAAATTAAAACTACTGTCCAAATTTTACGTTTCTACTACAGTTCTTGCAAACTACAAGCGCGCGTAGCCTTTATTTGTAGTTGTAATTGTAAATATACTGTAAATATACTTTTTCGTTAGTGTGCGTTCTTGACGGAGCGGTCAGTAGCGAGCGAATTTGTACAGATATGGTCACTCACACAACTAAGGTCGCCGCGCGCTCGTAGTTTGCAAGATCTGTATTAGCGGTTACGGCTGTGCGGGCGGGCGTCTAAAAATTGAATGAAAATAAAGTAACACACATTAGATTAATAACTCACACTACCATGCTTTTGTGTAATAAGTAATAACAGTAAGTTTATATAAAGTGTAATAACAGGTTTGACACAATTATCAATCTTTCTTTCACATTCTATAGACTACATTTACATTTTTTTACTGTGTATCAAAAGGCAAAATAAACCTAATACACTTGAAACTTAAAATTTAAAATATGGATTTCGACCACTAGGCGATGTCTAGTGTGAATAGTAATGTAATTTTACTAAGATTATAAATCTAGACTATAAGGTTATTTTCATGTTGTTTTAAACTTTGAATATCAAAGTATACTTAAGTTTGTGTTGTTCTATTGCAGGAGTTTATGCGTGCTATGCGCGTATCAAATCCAACCATGAGGGCACTAGCAGATCAAATGGAAAGGGAGGAAGTGATCCGATGGGCAAATTCTCTTTCACGAGCTAGAGTTACTCGCTGGGGCGGAATGATCTCTACTCCCGATGACGTGTTACAGGTGGTAATAGACTGACATAAGACAACATTGATTAGAATTTTACTTTTGACTTTGTCCAGAAAGCGCGTAATACACGCTGTGATTGCTGTGACGCAATGTATGGCAGTATAATGCGAATCGCGCGTATAACCGTTTTACAGCGAATGAATCGCTCTTTATGGTCTAGAGACTTTCCTGGTCAATGGTGATATCGACGGTCCCTACATACAAACGGACATGTCTAAAAGCGAGGTTTTCCGGGGAACGAAATTAGTGTTCAAGCCACTCTAGAACTTAGTCTATGTATGTAATTAGAAACACTTTTTTTTATTTTACGTCTGTAACGTTTTTATATATATAGGGACTTTATAATGCTATTTTATAAAGTTATAATGCTATTTAATTCATATTATCTTTTACTGGAAAACTGATACATGACTGTTTTTACTGTAAAATGATAGATTGACAAAGGAAAGCTGTACTTTTGACAAAGGAAAGTTGTATATTATCTGCAAGTATGTCTATTAATGTTTCCGTGGTGATCGTGCTAAGCGTGCAGGAAAAGGACTTAAGACAGCGTAACTAGAATTGAGGTATGGTCGGTATTGCCCAGAGTTGGGGCTGATCTTAACCAGGCGTTAACGGAGCTGGCCGTTGGTCGTTTCGTGCTTAATAAAAAAAGTCTCATGTAGGTAGATCCGTATATGCAATCTAAAGTCATATGGCTTATGCAATTTAAAAAAACTGAAACATGAGCGAGCGAGCAAAAACACTTTTTCATTTTACTGATTAAAATCAGTTTATTGAAGGGACATTTTTGGATGGAGCCCGTCCCCACTACTGTAGCACTACAGTACACTTTACCTTGATATATATATATATATATATATATACCCTACCTGATATGATTATATACTGAATATGATACCCTTTCATTTGATATACGTCTTGTAGACAAGCTTTAAAAGTGTGTCATTTTTTGAAATTTTTTGTCAGACAATAAAATGACACACCTTTTAAACCCTTTCATTTCATACATGTCTTGTAGTGCTACAAGGGCGGGGACATTTTGCTCCTTCTTAAGTTCTAAAAGACTGCGCGCTGTACATTAAAAGAAAGCATTCGAGTTAATAGGTTCGGTGCCAACAACAAATAGGCGGAGCAAGCGAGATAATATTTGCTATTAAGCAAATATTATCTCGCTAATAAAGCAATAAGTTTTTTGAGAAAATTCTATCTCTGAAAGTCTGTGTACTTGAAAAGAAAACTATAAAAGAGTAGTTTGAAGACTTCATTTATTTTTTATTGCAAATTGCATTCCAATGAAATAAAAAAATTAACATTACATAGCGCCTAGAGAAATCCGCGAGGGCTGGCTTTGCTCACGCAGCCTGCCGCCCCGGGCCATGACTCTTTTGGCCCTAGGGTAAATACGCCGCTGTGCGCGCCGCATCAATCACGGACGTGAGTCGCATGCGGTTTGACGACTACCGGACTCTAGAGATCCCATAGACTAACATATTATTTTTTCTCTATTAGATGATGATAAAAAGAAGCTTATCAGAATCTGGCTGTCCCCCACATATAATAGACGATCTCATGGAAAACTGTCATGAAAGAAGATGGCCACCCGGTTTGTCTTCGTTAGAAACAAGACAAAATAATAGAAGGTATGATTATAATATTGCATACTAAAATTAATAGAATATGTTACTAGGATTACAATTAATCAACTTCAAAAAGTAAGAGGTCTCAATTTGTTCATTTTTTTTCAGGCTGTATGAAAAATATGTTTGCAAGAGAGTGCCTGGTAAACAAGCAGTTCTAGTGTTGCAATGTGATAACACTCATGTCGACGAGCACATGATGGTTGAACCTGGACTTGTTATGATTTTTGCTCATGGCATTGAATAATTTAAGTATGTTCTGAACAAGAATTCTGCGTGCTATCTTAAATATATCAAGCAGCTAATATTAGTAACTGCCTAATGTAAGGTAGTTAATGGATAGCTGTCCAGCAATTTCGTAGGTAAATCTCATGGTACAATGAATATTTTATTATAATTGTTTTTTTGGTGGTAAAGTTTTGTCAAAAATTATTATTCAGTATTAAAATATATTTTGTACATTCCGCTAAATTCTATATGGCTTATTAAAAAGGTATCCTTACTTATATAGGTTTAAATTGTGAGTTTCGAAAAAAAACATATTTTCTACATTTCAAAATTTTAAATTGAGAATATGTATTAATACAAATTTAGCTTCTTCGGTAACTTGGTTTAGATAAAAGAAATAAACTAGCTTGAAATAGTGTAAACTATGATTGAGTGATTATGTGATTTTTTTCTTATTATTAAGAAACAAAACAAATTTTACTATTCAGCATAATATTGTGAGAAATCTTAGTACCCCAGTAATTGGCTAGTTTTACCTGGAAAGTTTTGTAGGAGTTTTGAAAATTGTTAAATTTATAGATGTGCTCTTTTCGTATTTCAACTTTGCCATCTCGTTACTTGGCCGCTAGCGTAGCCGTCTTGAAAAAGGCATCTTGAAGCAGTTTTTTGATGTTATCTTTTAATATACTCATTTTAGAATAAACATGTATGACAAAAATAAACTAGAGAAAATTGCCTTTAATTTTTAATTATAACTTTTGAAAATAGACATAATTTGTTGTAACATAACTTTTCATCGTAAAATGAGTCAGAAAGGAGATAGCAAAAAAAAACAGTTTTTAACGTTTTTTTTCTAAGACAGGTTACGAGGTAGCGAAGTTGAAATCCGAATAGAGAACATAAAATCTATAAAACTACCAATTTTTAAAACTCTCACAAATCTTTCTAGGCAACCCCCTTTGGGTTTTGGGTTTTAAAAATTCTCTACCAAATGACTGGGGTATAGTGATAATACTATGTAATTCCCACACGTAAGAATATAATAATTAGTGTATGTTTTTGTACTAATTTTTAAATATAATACTTTGGATTAAAAGTGAACTAGTTTTTTACTAAAAGTTTACTGAATAACCTTATTTACAGAATACTTCAGTTATTCATTTAAAATTCACTCGGGTGCACCAAATGCAGTTACAATACTGTGATTTTTTATTCTGTTTCGAGAGAATAAATATTTGAAAGTTTCAAAATCTTAAAAAGGTCACCCTGAGATCAGCTGGGGGCGACGGGTCGCCAGCTCAGGCGCCGTGTGCCGTTGTACTGAGTAGTATCCATGGGCCATGGCCATTTAAAAAGGGGAATATAAAAGTATTAAAATTCAGGGAAACTAACCAGACACTACTAAATATGGGTTGCTACAAGTAACATTTAAAGTTGTGGTCAAATAACAAAGTATATTGCTGTTAAAGTAATATCTTCATCCTTATGTAATTGATGAAAAAAGTGGTAACGGCATTGTTGGAGTTTTGGCGGGATGAGAACGTTTGACGATGTTGTTTTTCTCCCATATATTTGTGTCATTTCGATTTATAATCTGCAGTATTGATATAATAATAACCATTAAATATTCGTTAACGTCCAAAGTGTGGGCAAGTATTTTTTGTTTCCTTCAAAACTCCTTAGGAAGTTTCATTGCGTCTTCCACTTTACTGAAGCGACTGACTTGACTAAGGCGCCTTACTCACCGTCCAGTCTGCAAATCCAATACCGCGGCCTTGTAATGTTAGAAAAATAAAAAATGATTGACACTTGAATATTGACACTAATGATAGCCATTACTACCGGTATTGGATTTGCAGGCTGGACCGTGAGCAAAGCGTTTTAAGCGCTATACTCGCCGTCCAGCCTGCTAATCTAAGGCCGCGGACTTGTAGACAAAAATTATAAATGATTGACAGCGTTGACACTAATGTGGCCATTAGTACCGGTGCTGGATATGCACCGTTCCGGTTACTCACCGTCCAGCCTGCTAATCCAAGGTCGATGGTGAGTAAGGCGCTATATTGACTGCACTGTTGATTTGTTGGGACTCCGACGAGATTTTGGACTTGATAATTTAAAAAAACGGTGTTGAAAATGTAAATGAAAATTTTATTTTCTGGTTTTCAAACTTGACAATGGCAATAGTTTTATGCTGTCAGGTACCACATTATAAAAACGTTGGAGTTTTGCCGGGGAATTCAATGGGTGACGTTTGGATTTTGCATTTTTTTATAAATATATGTTATTTCGGTTCTTAATGTGTAATATTGGTAGAATATTAACCATTAAATATTCGTTAACGTGCACAAGTGTGGGCAAGTGGTACAACTTCTAAGAACGTGCTATTTTGAGTTTCCCTCCAAAACTCCTTAGATACTTTCAGTAAAGCTTCTACCACTTTACTGAATCAACTGAGATGACTCATGCACTGCACTGACTATTTATTTGGACTTTGAAGGACTAGACCTTAGACGTGACGACTTAGGCATACGGTGTTGAAAATTGAAACAAAAGTGCTATTTCCCGCCTTTTTAACTTGACACTGGCAAATGGTTATAAGCCGATGCCATATTTAAAAAAAAAAACACGGTATTGTCAATTCTGAATTGTCGGTTGTCAATGTCATATGAAAATTTGTATGTCATTCTAGATTTGTGTACAACATTTTTTGTATGCATGAAATACACTAAATCTCACAAATTAACAAAGGTAGTAACTTAAATATTGTAAAAATGTCTGAAATGGATATATCAGACAGTAGTAATGATTATTCTAACGATTCTCGTAAGTAGAATTTTAAATAAATTAAAATATAACTAGCTTTTCGTACCGCGTATTGTAAAAAGTCTTTATATGTTTTTATTTTGTATTTCAGTTCTTATAGATAGAGTATTTTTACGCTTGGGAAACGCTGACAGTGATGATCAACTCGAAAGTTGCTTGAACAGATTCCTTCCACCAGTTATACTTAAACTTTCTTCTCATGAACAGGTGGGTTAAAATATCATTTTTAAATCTATTCATTAAATTCCAGTGGAATCCACTCACAAAATTAGTATTATTACGGTTACAGAAAAATATTATAATTGGGCGACCGTCAACTGTGGTATCTTTACTTTCCGTGGGCATCTTTACCTAAGCATACCCTATACTAGTTCCCGTTATATGGCGGTGGGCGGCACCTGGACGTAATATTTGTGTTTTACGAGGAGCAGATTTTAGACGGTGCGCCGGGATCCTCGTCTTGGAGCCTGCAGTGTGGCTAAAATACCTAGTGCCGACGGGTAGGCCAGATGCTACTTGCTGTTCAATTTAATTGTGTATGTACCTCATTTCATTTTAATTTCATTTATTTTTCTCAGTATCAGTACCAAAAATTAAAGTAATTAAAAGTTAACTTAACAAAAGTTAGTAAATAGGTACTTGAATGTTATTAGAACTTTAAATAAGTTTGTTAATAATCTATGCAATTTTTGTGGTTTATTTACTACATATGGTACAGCTGCTAGAAAACGATCAGCAAATATGCTCTATTCGTAAATTCGCACCTGTGCAGGCGTGGGGGACATGTGTATGCTGGCTCTCCCCACACTCGCCCGCCTCGTCCGTGTCATATGTATGTTGTACATTGCGTGTTGAAAATTTTAACTTTTACAAAAACAATTGATTACAAGCAAATGACTAGTACCAGTGGATCTATCTCATAGCCTAATAAAAGCCCACGGAGTTATTGGGACTGGTCTGAACTACTAGTACTGAATATATAGGCTAGGTAAAGTTGCCAAAAATGTGTCAATTTTACCCCGCTCATACTCTTCGTTTCCATACTTTCCGTTTTTAGATTCCATAAAAATAAAAAAATGCGGTAATGTTGCCACAGTTGACGGTATTAGAAGTGCATAAGTTTTCTTATATATTCTGGTAATACATTTCATTAATTTAATTAATATTAACAGTGAAGCTAATTAAAAGTTAACGAAGAAATGTATATTATGTTTATAATTGTATTAACAGGGGAAATACAGGCTTTCTTTATTATTTCACATCCTACAACTATTATAAATGTGAAAGTTTGTGAGGATGGATAGATTTATGGTTGTTACTCTTTCATGCAAAAACTACTGAACAGATTTCGATGAAATATGGTACGGTAGTAGCTTAGGCTCTGGGTTAAAAAGAGGCTATTTTTTTTCCATACAAGTACAGTATTCCTGTGGGATATTGAGCTGCAGGAAAAAGCTAGTAAACTATAAGTAGGTATAAAGAGACATGTTTGTTAGAACAAATCCTCTGTAATAGATACAGAGAACCCAACAACTTGAATGTATTTTTACTAATTTTAATTTAATGTATTGTAGATTCGAACTAAGGTTATGGAGTTGCTGGTGCATGTGAACAAGAGAGTGAAGTGTAGATCTGATGTGCAGTTACCAGTTGAGACTCTTCTTCAACTCTACAAAGACCCTGGCGCAAACAGTTTTATTATAGTAAGCTTTGTTTAATTTTATAGTGTAAAATCCTTTCTTTTCCTAATTTTTATTCTGAAAAAGTACACTGTTCCCATGGAACACTATTTACACAGGGGGAAGCCAGGGCTATAAGTATTTTTATACTAGTCTACTTTGACAAGTTGAAAATGGTGACAAATAGTGATACTGGTCCTACAAATATATGTAATACTGTCTGTCACTCGGAGTCAGAAGCATATTTTTTTTTAAATAAATAAAATATAACTCTAAATTTGTAATATTTTTCAGAATTTTACCATCATATACATCACAATGGGGTTTCCGCGGCTTCCCCGGGAGCGTCAGTTGACACTGGTCCCATCTCTTCTGGAAGCTATTGAGAACAAACCACAGGGTCACCAGGATGGGTATGTTATAACTTCTATTAAAATACGTGAAAACTTGCTGTTAAAAAATTGACAAAATTTTAGTATCAAATAAAAACTGGATGTGTACAAATAAAAGATAGAAGTGACATAATATCCAAAATCATGATGATTATGTTTTTTTTTACTTTAGGTAAAATAATCTTATAATAATAATACATAAGTTTATATTAGATTTTTTTTAAATAATAAAATAATTCATTTTTAGAATATTAATGCTAGTAATGCCCTTGCTTGGTGAGATCAAAGAAGACAGTCTGAAGAGCTTGAAAGCCAAACCCAAGTTATCAGCCCTGATATTGAAGTTTGCCACTGATGTGCTTCTATTACCATATAGGTATGTATTATTGGCAAATTATAAATATATATATTGGCAAATTCATTATTTTGGTAAATGGATAGTTACAGCTAAGAGCGGCATATAATTTTATAGTGTCTAATCATCATGTATCATCATCAACATCAACATCATATGATGTTAGTACATTTTTTTATTCTCCCATGTCGATATTTGAGCCCAAAATAATAACTATTCTTGAAAATTTTACAATTCAATAGCTTCATCAAGTAAATAATAAAAGTGTGTTTAAAGTCGGTTTTTTTTATTTTTTAAATTATTTGTTATATTTTTAGTTTATCCAACACTCACTTGGTCGATTTAAAGCAAAAATATGAATATTATTCCTGATTAAATTTAAATACATGACATGTATATTTATATTTTTGAAGTCGCCTTTTAATTTCCTTAATTTTATATACCCTACTAGATAGGTTTGGTTAAAAAAAAAAGTGAACTACTTACAATTTGGCGCCAAAATCCGCCATTTTGTATTGTTTTCTTTGAACTAGCTATATAAGGACACCTGGATTTTTGAAACAAATTAACGATATCTTAACTGTCGAAATCCATCCAGCTGCTTGGAAGATACGTGAGAATAAAGGAATTTACAAACATACAAGATACGCGCGAAAAACAACCCAGTCGGGTAAAAACGAAACTAGAAACCTCAATATAGTTGCTACATTATTATCAGATAAAAAACTATCCTATATAACATGTTTTTATCGGATATGTAAAAAATGTTTTATACTAATTTTATAGAGCTCTACCAAATTCAGGAGAGAGTGACTTTCAAGTACCTCCCGGTATGAGCCTGAAATCATACAAGAGAATTGTAGACAAGAATCAAATAAACCCAAACCAATTGGAAGTGGTAAGTTATTTTTATTATATTCCTGGTACATAAATATATATATGTACATTTGGCATTACATATCGAATGTAATTTCTGTCATAAAGTGCGATTTATAATCTCCACTTAATTAAAAAATAGATGCTGAGAAATGAAGTGAATAAAAAAGTAATATTACTGACTGTTTTATAAGTCGTAATTTAGGAGATATGTTCCTAACGTGTATTATTTCATACCTCCCAAGTTATTAATCGTTGGTTTAAAATGATAAAATATTTAATATACCACCTATTAGACCATATTCCTCTATTTATTGCTTTGATGCTATGTGTGATGTTAGGTTATAATAGGGTTGCCAACCGTTCTATTTTCTCAGGACATGTCCTAGTTTTTGCAGTGTCCTGGGTTGTCCTGGATAGTTTTAAAGCAGCGTCCTGGGTTTTTAAAGCGCCGTGATATGGTCATTATTTTAAAATTCGCGCACTACTTTTACAATGTTTCTTTCTAATTGAATTTTATTCAAATACTTTTATGAAAAAATATTATTATTTTTAGATTAAATATCATTACATTATTAGTATTTCATTTATTTTCACTACATATTATTTTTAACTGTTAAAAATAACAACTCTATTGCTGCGTTCTGTTTTTAAACTGAATTGTCCTGGTTTTTCCAACTTCAAATCCTTTAATTTGCAATTTTTTTAATTTGCAAGGTTATTACATTGTGATATATATTTGAAGTTATTCTCGTTTCATACAGATGAAGTTGTCTATAGTGAACTTCATAAGCAAAGACATATTCAACATGAACGACATTCTGTTGACGCTGATCGTCGCCGCCGCTGACTCGCGCTTCAGCGTGGCGAATCACGCCAACAGCCCGCTTATAAGGGTTAACAGGTGAGTCACTGGACAATGGGATGCATGGGGGGTGAAACTCCCATACATGTACAACTTACTAACAATTAGAAAATTTGCTTATTGCCACAACAGATGACACTAAACGGCTTCTACATCGCATTATCGAAAACGCCAGGCGTTTGTATAATCAGGCGTGACCATAAATTATCATACTTAGCCACCAGGCTAGTTACAGTCCGATTTAGCTACAGCGGTCTTAACCCGACCCTTAGCATAGACCCTTTCGAAAAAAAATACCATACATTATATGGGAATATGGATATTCTGGTGAATAATTAATAATTATCATTGGTAGTTGTCTATGACTTTCGTTAGTAACCTATTATCTGTTTATATTTCGATGATATTTCGGTTCAATAAAAATTATAAGTACAGTAGTAGACCCGTTTAATAGTAACACGGTACAACGCCATCTACATACGATATTCCGAAACTTAGTAAGACTTAGTTCCAATTTTAGAGTGGCGCATCTATACTAGTATATATTTAATTTTGTATAATCTATGATGAGATATGCTGTGTCATGGATACGGACGTCAGTTTGTTTCGATGGGTAGTAAAATAATCTCAAAACGGCAGCGCTTTAAACCTTCATTGTGCGCGATACGTAAAACCCTCACTTAGCGTAATGAATTTGAATACTAAAGGATCGAACGCTGTGGTGTAGTAATTGAATTTTGGATAGAGATGATGTTTAGAGTAACATAACATAAATAGCATATTATAATCAGATAGTCTGTTAAGATTTTAACAACAATATAAAATTAATAACCACTTATTTATTTATTTATTTAACAATTTATTGTACACACATCAATTATGACAATACAATTATTAACAAAGAAAGATACACAAATGACGACACAAAGGACTGCTTATTTCTAATTAGAAATTTCTTCCAGCAGCCCTACGGAGAGAAATGGGATGAAATATAGCAGTTAGGACGTGCACAATATTATTTCTACAATTATTGTACAAATAATCATTCAAATATTTATATCTATAATAAAATAAAATATAGTAAATAAACTAAATAAATAAATTAAAAATTATAGCTAGTTAATATATATAAATACTAATATAATATTAATATAACTATAATATATAAATACTATATGTATATATAATAACGGTATCTATATGGATTCAGATTTGAGGTAATGCTCTTTCAAGCGTCTTTTAAATACATCGACGTTTGGACTGTCGCGAATGGTGTGAGGAAGAGAGTTCCACAATCTAACTGCATGAACAGTGAATGAAACTTAAAAATTGTATATTATAAAACTTTTATAGTATACAATTTTTAAGTGGTTAGTAATTTATACTGTTGTTAAAATTTTAGTAGAATATCTGACTATAATATGCTATAAAATCTCTTCATAATAAAAAAATAACTACTTTATAACTTTTCGGGTGGTGCAGAGATTACTACCACTAAATAGTTTTTTTTTATGAAACGGCAAAAATAATTATATATTACTTATATCATACTAATTATATTTATTTTAGCCAATATTATATATAAGTATTAAATATTATTATAATGTCTATTTCTGATAGTGATTCATATTCAGCTAATAATACTTCTATCAATTTGTCTGCCGACGATAGTTTTGGTTCTATTAATGATAGCACTTTGGGAGAATTCTGGCGTAAAAATTTTACCTCACTGAACAGCCAATTACTAAACGCGTGTCATATAATTGCACAAAGTGTGCCTAGCTACTACGAGGGCGGCACTGAAAATTTCGGGAATCAAGGAAGTGACACAACATTACTATTCAAAAATGTATTTGTTGCTTTTCGAAGTATTCTCCGCGAAATTTGACACATTTTTCCATACGATGGAACCAATCATTGAAGCAACCATTCCATTCGGAAGTTGGGGTCTCCAAAATGGCCGATTTGTAGGCGTCCACAGCTTCTTCAGGTGATGAAAATCTGACCACGCAATTTATTCTTTATTTTAGGGAAAGTATAGAAATCATTAGGGCTTAGGTCGGGGCTGTACGGCGGATGGTCTAATAATTCTATGATTTCTTGCTTTAAAAACTCTTTTGTTCTGTGCGCGGTGTGAGAACTCGCATTGTCGTGATGGAGGATGATGCGGCGGTTGCAGTTCTCTTTACGGAGTTCAGAAACGACCTGTGGCAAACAAATGTTAGCATACCATTCTGCATTAACCGTTCTTTGTCTCTCAAGAGGAATAGTCGCACCATGGCCGGTTTTGGAGACAAACGTGGCCACCATTTTTTTTGCAACACTCCGTGAACGAACAATTTTTGTTGGCTTTAACTCATTTTCGAACACCCAAACTCGTGACTGGTTTTTTGTTTCGGGTTCGTACGCGTATACGCGGATTCGTCACCTGATACGATGTTGTATACAGCATTTGAGGATCCTGCGTGGAATCTTTCGAGAGTTCTGACGCACCAAGTAACGCGAGCCGCTTTTTGCTCTTCACAGAGCAAATGCGGTATCCATCGGGAAAACAACTTTTTTACACCTAATTGTTCATGCAAGATTATTTGTATTTGACTCATGCCAATGTCTAAAGTTGCCTGAATTTCGCGGTATGTCACATGTCGATCTTCCTCAATCAGCTTACGCACAGCATCAACGTTTTCTTGGGTGATTGCAGTTTTTGGACGACCTCCACGGTCGTCGGACGGGGATCATCACTGAGCTTGACACGTCCACGTTGAAATTCAGCAAACCAGCGATAAATTGTGGTTTTGGATGGGGCTTCATCACTAAATGCAGAAATCATCCGGTCAACACACTGTTATTGTGTTAAACCACTTCGAAAGTCATAATAAATCATCGCTCTAGAATTTTCTCGAGTCAATTACATTTTCTCAACGACTAAACAAGTTTGACAAGACCTTGTGACAAGACCGATAATCTTTTTTTAAATAAATAAACGGTATTCGATGTTGAAAACCAAGGAGTTTTAAATTAAAAAGATTTTAATATGAAAGGAACAGTTGAAATATTCTATTCCCGATACTTTTAGTGCAGCCTATGTATAAGCTACACAACGACATCTTGGACACTTTTTCGGGAATCAACTTTCAAGCGCTCCTAATTTCAGAGACCTGGTTAAAACCTAACCTTCTTTCTACAGCTTACAGTCTGCCCGGCTTTATTTTAACACGAAATGATCGTATTGACAGACGTGGTAGCGGCGTGGCTATTTACTGACGGAGTGACATTCTTTATAATATCGTTCGTTCGCTCGCTCGCTCTCGCAATCTCGTTCACCTCCACAATATTCTGCTGATTTTCTCTTTCTTTATAGTATCGTAGTTTATTGTCCTCCTTCCATTGATTATGCTGCTTGCCGGAAGTTACTTCGAGGTGTTTCCATCAGTAGAAATTAAAAAACAAAAATACATATTTTTAAATCAACTTTATTTATCAATCTTAAGTTTTTAATTAATGATATCGATAGAATACGTTTTCCTAAGCCAAGTACTAAAGGAAATACTCCTTCAATGTATGAAATTAAATGTGTGTCAAGTAGCCTATTCTACAAGATTTGTTTTCGGACATCTCCTTCCGCTCTAAGCTTCATTGGCTGCCAATACGACAACGTCGTTCTCTACTGGCTCTATGTACTATCTATTCCCTTCTTCACTCCCCCTCTGCTCCTCACTACCTAACTCCTCATTTTAAATATCTATGCAGTAGCCATGATAGGAATCTTCGTTCTACAAATAATTTGCTCCTTCTTTGTCCTTCTCATAGCTCCTCCCTTGTCCATTCATCCGTCCATATTCAGTCCATACTCCATTGGAATTCACTACCCCAAGAAGTTAGGATGTCTGAGACAAAAAAAGTGTTCAGACGCAGAGTTCGTGAACTATACTTAAAATCATTGGCAGAATATAAATAGAATAAATAAATTATTTAGATATCTTATTATGTTAGGTATATATTATTATGTTTATATATTTAAAATATTAAGGAGGTTTTTTTTAAATAAAGAGTTATAATAGTATTTAGTATTATTATATATTTTATATATACTCAAATGTCTAAATCTATGTTTCCTTTTAATATTATGCATACTGCATACTCTCACTGTCTCTGCATCACCCAAAGGTTGGCTGGTAGAAAATGCCACAAGGCATTAAGCCCGCCTCTGTACCATATTGTGTGCATATATAATAAATAAATAAAAAATAATTATAAGAACATAATAATACAACCACTATAATATTTATTTGATCTAGTTCAGTGGATTGGTCGCAGCCTGCTATGGTGTCTCCATTGTACTCCCTGTACCTGGGAACGTGGGGCGGCATGAAGGTGTCCCCCGACGATCGTAAGGTAAGTAACGCTAGTTAACATTCTTACAAAGTTGTAGACATAAACGATTGTAAAAATGCACGCTTCTTTCATCGCGGTTACAGTACAACTTGTATTGAAACCACAGATTAAAGAAAGAATAATAGATAAACAGCCACATAGTAAGATTTCGATTCGATTGCACTACTTTAAGCGTTCGGTGTGTCTACGATTGTGTGAAAATGTTCTGGGACGTTGGAAGGGACGTCAATATAAAAGCTGTTTCTCTGTACGTAAGTATTATATATATTTTCTACTTTGTGCTGAAATCGCGATGGAGAGACGTGCATTTTCAAAATGGTATAAATATCTACATCTTAGGATGTATATTTGCGTGTAAGTAAAGTAAATTAAAAAATAATTAGTTGTAAAAGTATCTTGTACAAAAAAAAATATCTTTATAATTTTACTAGATGTTGCCAGTCTTTGTTTGCGAACTAAGAAAATTAAAATTACATTTTCCGAAATAAAATGTAGCCTATGTTCCGCGATGATGAGTAGGTATAGATGCTTTCCCAAAAATAAAAGTATTTTTATTCTAGGTTCCCGCGTGCACAAGACTGCGTTTAAAGTTGATTCAATATTTGAACAAAGCTACGGGTCCCGCTATAATGTTCCCACATTGTGTGCAAGTAAGTTTTACAACTGCAACCGATAAACCCTACAGTACTGATATTCTATTTTTATAACGTTCCTATTGAATGCGCTCTCTCAGAATCAAGACAGTTTTTTTCTTCAAAAAACTACTAATAAGCCAGGTTAAGTTAAGTCCACTATAAGCATTTTTACAGGCATAGTTTTTTCTAAAAGTATAGAAAAAGCCAGTCTTGGCAATGACATATATTTACGATCAACCGTTTACGAAATACGATCTCAAAAGTGAGATCGTTGGAGAGCATTAAAAACGATGCACGAGTCACATCACAGCAGTTAAAAATGTACAAAGATAAATTTACAAAATTGTTTTTATAAACTTAAATACTGCGTTTATTTGTATCATTGTTACAAGAAAAAGTGTCACAAATAACAAGGATTTGAACAGTAATTATCGTTTTTCAATAATAGCAAAAAAACGATTCTTTTAGTCCTTTTCAGACCTGTAACCTTTTTTATTTAGCAACTGATTACTGTACTTTTTAAATTTTACGGTCCATATTTATGTAACCTTTAGGATAATATAAGAATTTTGTTAATTTAAAACAAATGCATATTTCTTTATTGTCTAAAATGGTGTTTTTTGTTACGTTCTGTTTATTTATCCACAGGTTGTATTCTCATCATTATTCGATCCGAACACTAATTCGCGTCTACGTAACATGGCGCTTATGTTCTTGCTGAATGTTATCAACAAGTGAGTATTAAGATATCCAACCGATAAACAATTCAATTTTTAATTTAGCGTAAAAGTTATAAGTATGCGTATTTTTAAATTTAAACTTTAGAAGGGTTCTTTTGCCTCTTAGATATACGAAATAAAAAAGTAAATGTTTTCTATTGAATGTGAAAGACAGATTGACAAACGTGTGACAAAATGATAAAAAAAATTCAGTAATCTACAAATCTACAGCGATTTGTATACAAAATATCGCAAGTCTCGTAAAAACGCTCCATTCTAAAGTCGTACCCACTTGTGACGTGTGTACGTCACAAGTGCAGTGCAAGTGCAGACTTTAGCACCGTTAAAGTGTAGATATTTGTGCAGCTCACATCTACACTTTAACGGTGCCAAATTTCATACTTCTCTGTTAGCATAATTTTCGTAAAACGGAGTGGAAAGTTTTTGCTTTACGCATCAATATATATGATTGTATCGGCTCACGATCTTTCTTTTGAGACACCCTGTATGAATTTTCAAACTTAAAAAATATTAACCTTAAGACCAGGGTGTCTCAATATTTTGTGAGGTCTGATGGAACAAAGGATGTGTTTTACGTTTTCATAATTGATAATAATTGTGTAGCGGCGTGAAGGCTCAGCTGCAGAAGGTGGCGTCAGTCTTCCTGCAGGGTCTGCTGAAGGTCGTCAGGTCGGAGGAGCATGCCGAACATCAGCCCAAGGCATACATGTGTTTGGGTACGTCCCGTGCCATAGACAAGAGTATCGTTAAAACAATGATTTGTTTGTGTCAAACTGTTCATTGTTGTCCTTTTAATAGTTAAATTTAAAAAAAAAACTCAAATTCGACATATTCGTCATAATTTGTATGCGTATAAATTAAATCTCTAAATTCAAAAACTTTTTATGCAGACTACAGAATCTTTATGCAAAATATGATATATAGTTTAAGGCGTGAATGAGTAGATTTAATTTACATTCACTGAACAAATCCAAAATGGCTAAAGTATTATATTTTTTAGAAGCGTAATTTATTTCAAGTTGTTTATTTATTTAGGGAGGCTCGCAATGAAGTGTCCAGAGTCATTTAAAGGACAGTTTGCCTTATTGGAGGAGTTGGTAAAGAAGATTCCAGAAGCGGTGCCCGAAATGAAAACAGCCTTGAGGGACGCTCTCCTAGAAATGGCTGTGGCTTACAGAATTTGTGCCACAGGTAAGATATTTCACATTCTTAATTAGATACGGTATTTAAGAATATTTTTTTTCAAAAGATTTATAAACCTACAAGTGAAAAAATTAGCTTAAGGGTCAGTTCACACCGCGATAATACGCGACGCTGCATTTTTAAGATGGGTATTCAAAATTGAACTTTATTCACTAAACAAAAGATACATGTTTCATATGATAGTAATACACTGCACATGCAATGTGCTTCGCGGTGCAACTTGACATTTGAGGTCTTACAATGAAACGTGTATCTTATTGTATAATGAAAGTTCAATTTTGAATAGCTCTTAAATAATCTTAAAAATACAGCGCCATGTCGCGTAACGTTTCGTTTCTGTGTGAATTGACCCTAAATTGTCTCGCTATAAATGTGTGTACTTTGAGACAACTGAGGGTCAATGTACAACATAGGTCATGTTGTACATTGACCCTAAGTTGTCTCACTATAAAATAAAAGTGCACTATAAAATGACAAACGCAACGGATAATTCACATCTCTTTTAAAATCCGTCATAACAATACGACCAACAGTATGTATTGCTTTTCACGCATTTCGAATGAATTATATTTTATTTGCTCACATAGGCAATAATAAATAAACTATTTAAGACTGAAAACTAAGAATAAGAAAAAGATAAATAAAATTAATTACTTTTATATAAACCATTTTAAAAACTAGACAACGCTGCAAGCGAAACTTCTGCGGCTGGTACGTCTCAAGATATGGAGGTGGACGAGAGCTCTGAGTGTAAGAAGATGAAGACCAGTCCGTTCGATGAGCCGCAGGCTTTGGCGCTGTTCGCTTTGTTGGACCAGTAAGTAACTACATACATAACAAAATTTATACACTAACCCTCTACTAATATAATTATTTACCCAACTGATAAGCTATATTGTATTAAGCTATATGTATTTGTCTGATACGCTGGAAAAATCATTTGACAGACAAGACATTACATATTCATATGCTCAGGCTTAATCACACATATACAAACAGACAAACGCACTTAACGCTTTAATGGATAACACACACGCTAGCACACGTTAGGACGCCTACACACAAAATGTAGCAAAGCAAGCAAATGTACGCACACGCATGATAAGTCCGCGTACACGCACGCACTCGCGCAGTCGTGCTATTTCATTCACATATTTATAGTACACTTTAGTATATGTATTTACAAAAGTAGTAAGCAGTATTTGAATACTATAAATCAGTACATAGTAATAGCTATTACTAACTGAATAGTCTAATGTCCGCAGCTACATGCACAGCGAAGAATCAATGATCCGCTACATAGCTATGCGGTACTCAGCCGCCGTGTTCCCGCGCGACTACGTGCCGTCGCGGTATCTGCTGCTACTGGCTAGTGGAGACAGGTATGTCATATTCAGTGTCGTAGCTTCTAATGGGCAAGGCAGGGCAGTGCCCCGGGGCCCCCGAGTTCAGGGGGCCCCTCGGGCTCTGACTTACAAACTATAAATTGATCTAGTGAAAAAAATCCGACCGAAAGGCTAAATTAATAAATTTTAACTGGTAAAATAGAAAAAAAAAATACTCTCTGGCTCCATTTGCTGGCGTTTAAGATAAAGGGCATATTATCATCAAAATGATATAGTATTATTATTGTTACTTAGTTGTAGACATTTGATTTTTTCCGTTGATTTTCCGAAGTTCACAGTCCTTCAGCGTTTAAAGTTTGAACAGATTTGTAAAACGAAAACAAATTTGCTCGCTCGTGTTTAACATTTTCACTTAAGATGCTTCCGCTCGCTCTTGTTGCATAGTAGTAAATATTTTCTGTTTCAAAATTTTAAGTTTATTGTATTATTTTCAAGTCAACAGTCATTCAGGTTTAAAATATTGAAACGATAGAAAAAATAATTTCGCTTGCTCGCTTCGCTCACACGCGTTTGATACAAATAACACATTATATTACTTCGTGCCAATGTTATGTTTTAGCCTATTGATCTTATCGTATTTTTCCAAAGTCTACAATCTTTCAAGCTTACATATATGAACAGATTTTTACTTGTAAAATAGGAAAAATTTTGCTCGCTCGCCTCGCTCGCTCGCATTTAATATAAAGGACATCGTATTATATTATTTCCTACCGACGTTTGGTTGTAGGCTATTGATTTAGTTGTGTTTTTCTAAAGTACACTGTCGTTCAGGGCTTAAAGTTTAAACAGGTAAAATAGTAAATAAAAATATTCCTCGCTCGCTCCGCTCGCCGGCGTTTAACGTAAGAGCTAATAACTATTACTTATTATCCAAGTTCTGTTTTGGGCTATTTATTTTATTGCATTTTACCGAAGAACAACACAGTCTTTCGGTGTTTAAAGTTTAATCCGATTTTAACAGTTAGAATGAAAAAAAACTATGCTCGCTCACTCCGCTCGCTCGTGTTTAACATTAAAAGTATAATATAATACTTAGTATTGACGTTCTGTTTTGGGCTGGTAATTTTATTTTTTGAAAAAAACTTTAATTAAATCATCTTTCAGGTGGGTTTAATATATAATTAGATTTTAACCTGTAAGAAATGATAATAAAAAATCATCCGATGTTTAATGGGGTGGCAAATGTTAATCAGCACGATGCGGAAAATTTGTAAATATGCCTCTGGTAGGGCGGCATAATCGGTTTTGCACGCGGGTGCTGAAACAGCCTAGCGGCAGGCCTGAACTCATAGGCGGCTATAATGCTACCAATTATTCATATTTCACTCAATCACCGCGTATTATAAAAAATATAATGGCACATTAATTGGGTTGACTTTGTTTTCATTTTGATCACATTGAATCGGAACGTAGTAGCTTTCCTTTGTGGAATAACCACCCGTTGCCATTTCAGGGGAATTCCCGACAAGTCTCGAACATCTTTGTTAGAAACTTACGGAGAACTCCCTGTATTCTTAGGCTAATTTTACAGTCAACTTAAGTAAAAAGAAGTTAATGGATAAAAAGAAGAAACGCAGCGGTGCATTTAAGCACAGACAACGCCAGGAAAGAGAAAAAACTAACAGAAATTACTGAAAATTGACACATTTCTTAGTCAGCCGTTTTAACCCAAATAGACTGTAGTGCAGGCTGAGAAGCCTACTAAAGATGATCTGCCAATTATTAAATGTAACTATAATATAATAATTATATATACATTTTATTTTGACTTGCTTATTAATAATTATATTGTGATGATCTGGATTACGACAAATCGGAGTACGACAAATTTGGAACACGACGATATACCGAACAAACATAAATAGTTAGCAAGTTCGTAAATTTCTTATCGCAGGGCCCTCGATTACCTAGCTACGCCACTGGTCATATTATATTTTGCTGCCATCTAAATTACCACTCGTTGGTATAAAATTATTATAATTATTGTATATGTTGGTATAATCATAAAAATCGGTCAAGCCGTTTTGGAGGATTATTTGTTTACAAACACTGTGATACAAGAATTTTATAAGTTAACCCCCTTAATAATAAAAATATTTACAAAGTGGATAAGCCATTCAATATTGCTGTCTTTGTTTGTCAAGGGACTTCTCCAACGTATTAGACAAAGGCACCATTTAAACATTGAATAGTTTTTCCGCTTAACCTTTTGGTTTTGTAATATACTTACACCCGGTTTCTGAAAGGCTAATCAAATAGTTGATGAACTAACACGTTGTTGAGTTATCAGGCTTGTTAAATCAATTTCCGTTTCTGAAACGCTGATTAGTGAAAAATTTACTAATCATTGATCAAATTGACATGACACATACAAGCCTTAAATAGCTTTCCAGAAACCGAAAACAGCGCATGACATGTTGTTTGACCATTCGTTTGACATTAGTTTTGTTAACTAACACGTTAATCAAATCAAACGACTTTTTGCAACTTAATTTACACTTGACAAGAGATTTGACCGCTGATTAGTTGATTTTGGCGTTGATTAGCTTTTCAGAAATCGGGGGTTAGTCTTGCCATAAATACTGAAACAAAGACAGAAAAAACGTTCGTTTCCAACCATGACTGCGTAGACCGAGCTTTATGACCGGTACCGAGACTTGCTGGAAGGACCATTCTTGGTTATTGAACATGGTGTTGTTAAGGGGCTTCACTATTTTCTCAAGAATGGTATCTCGATACACTTGTGCCGATGTTTTGATACCTTTTTCACAAAAGTATGGTTCTGTCACTCCTTCATAGCTAATACCCCACCAAACCATCACTGAAGTCGGATAGTGCCCACGTTGCACCTTGTCGACTAATTGGGAAGCTTCCTTAGAGCTTTGGGCATAAATATGTTCTTTTCGTTTGTTAAAATGTTGCTCAATTGTAAATAAAATTCTCATCCGTAAACAAAATTTTTCTGTGACCTCCCATTGCGTATTGCGCTTCAGTAGTTGTTTCGATTTTACCACCCTATTCTTTTTTAAATTATCAGTTAAGAAATGACCAGTACGTCTCTTATAGGCTGCAAGTCCTAAGTCATCTTTTAAAATACGCGACATGGTTCTAGGTGCTATCTTCATCTCTCGAGATAAAATATTTTGCTTTCGGACAGGATTTCTTCGAATTCTTTCCCTTACTGCTTTGACCACCTTTTTCGTACGAACACTACGTGGACGGCCAGATCTTTTTCTGTCACAAGCAGAGGAGGTCTCATTGTACCTATTAATAGCCTGGTACACAAACATTTTACTAATACCAAGAGTATGGAGAGTTTTAAAAATTGCATTGGGCTCCATACCTACTTCGTGTAATGCAATCACAACGATTCGGTTCTGTTTATCACCCCACTCCATTTTAATATCGCAAAATATTGTACAATGTATTGGCGCCAAAATGAGAAAACCCAATGAACAATTATATAAAAATGACAGATTCCAAATTCAAATATAATATTTTGTTTATTTTTAATTGTAACAATATTTATGGCCAGACTTAATACAGGGTGGCCCATAAGTCCTTTGAAATTTAAATTTCGAATAAAATTCAAACGGTGCGCTAGAATGGCGCGCGGGGTAGGGGGGAAGCACCAACGGTCTTTCGGAATTCAGTCGCCATGGAGCGTTTCACTGGTGCGGACCGTGCTTTTTGTGTGCGCGAGTTTTATCGCAACAATAATTCTGCTACCGTTGCGCGACGTAAATTTCGAGAACATCACAATTTACGCAACTTTAACGACACTCCAAGTATTCAAACGATTAAGAACTGGGTTACTAAGTTCGAGGAGAGTGGTTCTACGTTGGATAAAAAACGGTCAGGTCGACCAAGGACATCACGCACGGAAGAAAACATCGACGTAGTGAAACAGTCAATTCGTGAAAATCCTACCCAGTCTACTCGTAAGCGTTCCAGTGCATTAAACTTATCGAGAACTTCATTACAGCGGATTTTAAAGAAAGATTTACTTCTTCACCCTTACAAGATTCAATTAGTACAGGAATTAAAAGATACTGACCCTATGCACAGACTAAATTTTGCAAATGAAATATTCGACCGCTTTACATCGTTTAATAACGTGTTATTCTCTGATGAGGCTCACTTCCACATCAACGGCCATGTCAACAAGCAGAATTGTCGCTACTGGAGTTGCGAAAATCCGAATCGCAAACATGAAAGGCCCTTACATAGCCCTAAAGTGACAGTTTGGGCGGCTATGTCAGCGCATGGCATCATAGGCCCTTACTTTTTTGAGGACAGCAGAGGTCGCGCGGTTACTGTTGATTCGCAGCGCTATGTGGCAATGATCGAGAACTTTTTTGCACCAGAGTTGCAGAATTTTCCAGTCTTCAATACGCGGACCTGGTTTCAACAGGATGGAGCAACTGCCCATACCTCTAACACCGCTATGCCCGTCGTTCGTCAACTTTTCCCTAGTAAAGTTATCTCTCGAAGAGGAGATATTGCCTGGCCACCACGTAGTCCGGATCTGACACCAATGGACTTTTTCTTATGGGGTTATCTTAAGAGTAAAGTGTATGAAACCAACCCGCGGTCAATCGATGTCTTGAAAGAAAATATTCGACGAGAAATGGCAAGCATTACAGAAGTTACTTGCCGCGCAGTGATGGACAATTTTAGACGTCGCTTACAGGAGTGCCACGACCGTAACGGATTACATTTAGACGATGTAATTTTCAAAAAATAATTCCCATTTTATCAAGATTACTTCAAAATAAAAACCTTTTTCATATTGTAATTAGTTTTTTTTTATGATTTTTTTTACATTTCAAGAGACTTATGGGCCACCCTGTATATTCTTGATATGGTACTCGTAGATATGACATTATTAAACATTAATAAAGCCAATATTCCCAAAATGTGGTGTGCGTAGCAATTTGAAGTTATTTTAAGCTGACCTGAGCAAAAGCTATTTTCTTACCACAATTAAACAATTATTTGGAAATATAATTTATAACTTGTTCCTTTTAGTCAAGATGACATTTCATCCGAGGCCCAAAAGTGTTTATATGGCACCTCACGGCCCAATGAAATTGAGGATGCAGTTAACAATGTGTCAAGGAAAGAGACAACTGCAATCATAGAGGACGATAGCAATAAGAGAGTCAAGGAAACACAGGAAGATATACTGATGGTGCCAAAGTTTAAAGAGATGATAAATTACATTTGGGAACAAATGCAGAAACGGAAGAAAGGTTCGAACGCCAAGTATAGGTTCGTGGTTAGCAACAAGGTGCTACAGTTTCATCCGCAGACATATCAAGAAGTGAGTATTTAACTTAATATGAAAATTTAATATTATTTCGAATGCTTAGTTTACTACCTTTATTTTATTGCGTTAATTTTATTTGTATTATGTTAAAAGCTCCCGTGTGAAACACTACCCATTAAAAAGTACAATAAAGTTTTCTATATAACAAAAACTCATCCGATTTTGTTAGCGCTTTACAAAGTCCTTTAATCGCTTTACAAAGTTTTACTTTGGCTAATTAAATATTCGATCCCAAGAAAATTTGCCCCAAATATTTGATGCAGAAAAGGTTGAATCTATTACATGTTTAATATTGTAATAACATAATACATCAGTTTCTTTCTATTCTTGTAGATGTTGCGCTATTTACGAATGTGTGTCAACCGTGACGCGAATCTGAAGGATTGCTCGGACCACCCCAACGCCACCTCGCCCCTGCTCGCCAAGTACCTGCGTGAATGTCTACTTGATACTGAAGCTTTGGACAGATACATGACTATGATCACGTCCCTGTTGAGCGCTAGTCCAGGTAAATATGTTATAGAATTGGGTTATTCCGATCTTTTAGCGAAGAGAGTACTGGGAAATCTATGTCCGAGAATTCTCTCTATGCTCGGTGGAAAAATGTATTCTAGGGCTAATGTATTCTTGGACATGACGCTTCTTAGAATTAACCTCATGGTGGATTTTTTGGGCTAAAAGATCGAAATAACCAATAAAAGGGTTATTTACTATATTTAAGTAATTATGAAGCTAATTAGTATAAATTACGCGAAAATTTGAGATATTATTGTTAACAAGGCTATAAATAAATGTACCGATTTAAATAGTTTTACAATTTTTATTACTTTACTTTAAACTGGTTTAGTCACTATTAAAGTATTTATTTTCTGTGGATAAAAAAATGTTGGCAATATAAGTATTCGATTTTAGGGCAAAAAATTCCTAATTTTCAGGTGTGATGCCGCTAACGTGCTTCTTGGATATAATCGGCTGCGTGCCGGACAAAATGGCGGCCAAGTATACGACACTACTGCCGTTTCTTCGAAACCTATTCACGACCAGTACCAAGGAGGATGTTAGAGATATTTCCGCGACGGTTTACGCGATACTCACCGTACATGCGAGCGATAAAAATAAGATAGAAAGTGAGATAAGCGAGTTCGTGTTACAGGGGCGGAATAATAAGAATTTAGAGAGTCAATGCGGGTATATCTCGGCGTTTGCGCACTTGTGCGAGCGGTGTATTGTGTTGGCTAAGCAGGGGAAGTTTGGAGAAGGGTTTGATGCTAACCACTGGACGCCCTATAAGGATGGTATACTTTGTTTAGGTAGGTGATTTTTATGGCTTAAGTAGGTTAAAATTAGTTTTAAAATCTAGCAAGGCAATGTTCTCTTTTTGCCTATGCACGAATCATTTTCAATATTTTGCCTTTTGCAATGATTTTGAAATATATTCCCTTAAAATTTGTAAGATACGCCTTATACGCCCTTAAAGCGACGGTCTCTTGATCTTTTTTTATTTTCAGCAAATTTCCTCTCGAACCCGCAAACTTTGCTAGTCAACACGTCGTGTACTGCCATATCGCTGCTAGTTAGGTGCCACGCGTTGCCTATCCCTGATGTATCATCTAAACAAAATGTCCTATTTGACAACGAAAATCCCTTCGACATCAACAAACCGGAGGACTTAGAGGATGAAATAACTAAGTTTGGAGTGGCCGATAAACTCTTCCGTATAGTTGGCAACGCAAAATTGCCGTCTAAGCTGAAAGAGAGAGCGCTATATACACTGGGTCTTATGTGCTGTGGCGAAAGACTTAAGTTCGCAAAACAAATTGTGAAGGGATTCTTGCAAATGGCTAAAAATGTAAGTTGCAATGACTAAAATTGTTATAATTAAAACACTTAAAATTAGACAATTATGTCGTACTTTCAAACGTGTTTGCATTTTTATTTATAAATAATACAATGTTTCAGAGTAAAGAGTTTGAGATCCATCTTCAAATTGGCGAATCGTTAGTACTTTGTGTGGAAGGCGTTAATTCTAACGAGAACAGAGACCTGTGGACAGAATTACCGTTGGAAGTGAGTTACTTACTTACTTTTAAAATCATATTACACTAGCGACCCGCTCCGTCTTCGCATGGGGGCAATGTCTTATACATATTATATATTTATATACCTTCCTATTGAATCACTCTATTGTTCAAAACTGTATTAAAATCTGTTGAGTAGTTTAAAAGATTTAAGCGTACAGGAAAGGAAGCAACTTCATTTTATACTATGTAAACATAGTATGTATAATCTTGTGTATTATATTTTATGTATTTATTTGTTATAACAAAACCTAAAATTAATTTCAAATGTACTTTGATGATTGTATTTGACAAACGCCGAATTAAACTAACGTATCCTGAATATTTTTTCTCGTTTATTTATCTATATTCAGATTTTTAATCTCAGTTAAACGGCAGCCTAAACCAATAACAGTGCAGCGGGCTTGCTTGCTGCGTATGCTGAGCTAGGGTTAATTTTTTGACGTACATATACAATAACAATGTGCCTAATTTCAGTTTACTCCCTTGTATTTCATTTTGATGTATGCTGTGTCATGATAAAATAAACGTATTCTTATTCTTAAACATCAGTCTGTCTCGACTAAATGACGATAAAAGAAAGAGAGGTGAAGTGAATAAAAAACACAACCTTACTTACTAAGATTAATCAGCGTATAATGTAGTGAATTAATTCATTTATCTTCCCAGGACAAATCCAAGGCTAAAGACTCTGAAGCTCTGAAAGAAAACGACGTGCTATTACAGTGGTTGCTTGAACAACTACTGCAGATTGGGAAAAATCCGCATCCACACTCCAGGCAGGTCAGTTGATAACATAAATTAAAATCATAATATAGAACCTGCTCAAACTGACCATCGACCATATTCCACAGCTTCTAGTATAGCCTGATGTTGTCAAAATTTACGAAACTAAATTGAAATGTACTATATAGTAACTAAGTATTTGGTTAGGACAATGCAAGCTGATCATCTGATTGTCTGACAAGAAAGATGATCCATGCGTCGGATGGGCATGTAAAAAGTCGGACCTGCGCCTGATCTCTCGCCTGTCGTGTCGGTTATCCGTCCCACCAGGTGCCGAGAGTAAAGGAAGCGAGAGTGCTCTTGTGTACTGCGCTCATACTTGGGCACTTTAAAAAATAACTCCTGCGTAGCTGGCCCGGTTTCAAAGAAAACTGGCCACCGTCACCGAAACCAGTGCGGGGAGCTATTATAACAGGGCGTAAAATTCCTTGTAGTCCTCAAAAACCCTAACGTAATAATTAGTGGTTACAAAATACAAATTCTTGGAGATTGTCCCCATAGCCGAGATGCTTGCGAAAATAAAAAAAGTATCTAAATATTTATCTTCGAAGTTAACACTGTTTGTTTTGTATTCAGGCAACGAGTATATGGTTGTTGGCGCTGCTAAAAAACTGCCCCGAGCGTGAGCCAATTGAGAAATCTCTGGAGCTACTGCAAGATACCTTCATGGACTACCTTTCAGAAAATAGTGGTGAGTAAAAATCATTCGGAGACATTATTGTGACCTGGTCCAGGACGCAGGGGAAATAAATAAGTTAGGTGAAAACTGAAAATCAACAGCTGTATGTCATTACTTTATATTGCACTGACATTTTGCGCACTCAAATGATCAAATATTTAATTGACGTCTCGAATTTTAACTGCAGCTTGTCCTACTACTTATTATTAATGTTCAAGTTTGTGAGTATAGATGGATGTTTGATTCTTTCACGCAAAAACTACCCAACGGATTTTGATGAGATTTGTTAGTTTACGTCCTGGATTAAAACATAGGCTACATTTTATCCCGAAAAAGTACAGTGTTCCCTTGGGATACTGTATTTACGCGGGCGGAACCGCGGACATAAGATAATATAAAACTACCTACTTGCATAAAATATTGGTATACTAGAAAAATGTAGTGTTTATTATATGAAACGCAACACTTTTTTTTATTTACAGACATAGTTCAGGACGTGGCAAGTAAAGGTTTGAGTTTGGTGTACCAAAACTCCGCCGAGAGTCAGAAGAAAGCGCTCGTGGCACAAATCATAGACCAGCTGACTAGCGGAAAGAGATCCGTCGCGAAAGTTACTGAGGACACTAAAATATTTGAAGAGGGACAACTAGGAAAAGCTCCTACAGGGTATATTTTATTCTTTGTACCTTATATTTTTTTGAAATGTTTCTTAATTATTAGTTGTTCATTAACGTTTTATCTTTTTACAGTGGCAACTTATCCACATACAAGGAATTATGTTCGCTGGCATCTGATTTAAATCAACCGGACCTACTTTATAAGTTCATGCATCTGGCGCATCATAACTCCGTTTGGAATTCAAAAAGAGGTAGAGTAAAACAAATGTGTTGTAGTAGCAATATAAAATTAGTTTAAATAGACATTGTTGTGACAGCCTAAGGTTCGTTAGTTTATTGTTCAGTATGTCATGTAATGATTATGGTATCAGTCGAAAGAGAAAGTAACTATTTTACACCAAAAAACTTGGAACTTTTTAAAAGAATAGTTTGCTAACATCTTTTAATTTAATCATTAAAAAAAACTGCTACATTTAAGTTTTGAAATAGTTAAAAACTATCTCTTTGCTAGGTGCGGCGTTTGGTTTCCAGTCTATAGCGTCGCAAGCGGGCGCGGCGCTCACCGCTCAGCTGCCAGTCATAGTGCCGCGACTGTACCGCTACCGGTTTGACCCCACGCCGCGCATACATCAGTCCATGACAGCCATCTGGCACGCTCTCGTGCCGAATACGCAGCAAACGGTACGCATACGCATATATGTATGCAAGTTTGCATATGCACGCAAAAACGCACGCATTCACGGACGCATCTACACTCGTACTTCCAAATGCATGTGACACACAATTTAAATACACATCGTCTTATATGTAATGTGGGATGTAAAATGACCTCAACACAATATGTTTCTACCGTTTTTACCGTTATGTACTTGATATCTGTGATTTTTTTTTAATATTATTTAACAACATTTTCTTACAAATAACTATTACAATTATAAAAGTGTTGGTCCAAAATTTATACTTAAAAAAAAACCCAGAAGTCAACAGCAATGAAATTTTTGCCAATGGGCTCACTTTAAATCATATTTGATGTCACCAAAAGGACAACCCTGAAATACGCCGGGTATACTAAGGCGGGTCAATAAGTCCGTGACTTTTTGAATTTCTAACCACCTTACTGAAAAAGCAACACTACTCCTGTCAACAGGCATCTGTCAGTTGACTCCTATCAAAATTTGAACTTGCTGCGTCAGTTAGTTTGTGTTTTACAGCTATCTTTATCAGACTATCCAGTAACTTAGGAAACAATGGAAAAAAGTGAATTTCGTGTGCTTATTAAGCATTATTTTTTGCGAAAAAAAACCATTACCGAGACCAAGGCTAAGCTTGATAAATACTATGGGGACTCTGCACCATCGATTTCAATGGTAAAAAAGTGGTTTACTGAATTTCGTTGTGGCCTTACAAGCACTGAAGATGCCGAACGTCCTGGACGCCCAGTTGAGGTCTCTACACCTGAAACAATCGAAAAAATTCACGATATGGTGTTGGCCGACCGAAGATTGAAAGTGCAAGAGATTGTGGAAGCCATAGGCATCTCGCATGGCTCAGTGGTTTCAATTTTGAATGATCACTTGGGCATGAGAAAGCTTTCCGCAAGATGGGTGCCGCGTGTGCTCACAGTCGACTACAAACGCAATCGTGTAACAACTTCACAGGAAGGTTTAGAGTTGTTTAATCACAATATGGAGGAGTTTTTTAACCGTGGACGAAACATGGATCCATCACAATACACCAGAGACCAAACAACAGTCAAAACAGTGTGTTTCTAAGGGTGAATCGGCGCCAAAGAAGGCCAAGGTGGGTTTGTCAGCCAATAAAGTTATGGCGACTGTTTTTTGTGATGCACGTGTGATAATCCACATTGACTATCTTCAAAAGGGAAGAACAATTAATGGGGAATATTATGCCAACTTATTGGACTGCTTCAATGAGGATTTGAAAACAAACCGACCTCATTTGGCCAAGAAAAAGTTCTTTTTCACTAAGACAATGCAAGGGTGCACACATGTGCAGTTGCCATGGCAAAAATCCATGAATTGGGCTATGAATTGCTCCCACATCCACCCTATTCTCAAGATTTGGCTCCGAGTGACTACTTCTTGTTCCCAAACCTGAAAAAATGGCTCGGTGGAAAAAGATTTGACTCCAATGATGAAGTCATCTCGCAAACAAAGGCCTATTTTGAGGACCTCGACAAATCATATTTTTTGGAAGGGATAAAAAAATTGGAGAAGCGTTGGACAAAGTGTATAGAGCTCAAGGGGGACTACGTTGAAAAATAAAAGGATTTATTTATCAAAAAATCTGTGTTTTATTCCAAAAGTCACGAACTTATTGACCCGCCCTCGTAGAAGTTATGGCCAAAAATAAAAGGGATGTAAGTGTAGATGTATTTGTCGGATTTAGGAACTGTAGGAGTATGGGTAGGTGTAGGTATAGATTAGAGTTGTAACAGAGCTTCGTTTCCGCCTCCACAACTGCGGAACTTCCGCAAGAATCGTATATCAGAAATCGTTTTTACATTACTGTTTCCATAGAAAAACAGATATTATTCTTGCTCATAACTACTATACCCGGCGTTTTTCGTGATTGCCCTTTTAGTGACATCAAATATTATTTAAAGTGAACACAGTATAGTCAACCAATTGCTTTTGATTCCGAGCCAATTTTGGCCCATCAGCTTTATGAATATTTAACTATCAAATATTATAAATCAGGTACACAAATACCACAAGGAGATTCTGAACGACTTGGTGGCCAATTTGACGGCCAACCAGTGGCGGGTCCGCATGTCCTGCTGCAACGCCCTCGCTGATCTCTTGAGGTAATCATTGTATACATGTTGTTAATTGCTTTTTTGTAGTTTTTCTCAACAATAAGACTTAAAAGTAATCGCTGAGGCACTTTCCTCACTCACATTTAATTTACAAAAATGTATTTGTAGATGTATACTTTCACGTCAGATTGGCTAATCTTTTTGTAATGATTTTTAGAATAAATATAGATTGGATCTTCAAGACGCACTTAGGCTAGTTTTTACTACCGACTAAATGTAAAATTCTGCATATGTTTCGCAAAAGCTAGCTTGGTAATGTCTATAGGCATTAAGCTTACCTCTGTGCATGTTGTTAATCTGCGCATGTTTTCTCCCTCTTCTTGAAGACAATGGAGTCCATTATCAGTCAGCTCCTCCGATACTTACACGCTCAGCAGTTGTTAAGTAACGAGTTTGGACATAATGAAAGCCTTAGATTTGGCACAAAGCGTTTCTTTCGAAGCTTCCTTCTTATAGGCTCCCCGAAAAATTATGCAAGTGGGTCTCCGAGTTTCTTAGCAGATAGAAGCATAAGGGTAGCAAAAAGTGTATGAAATAAATAAATGAACAATTATTCTATTATTTGTGTAGAGGTGCGAAGAGTCTGCACGACTCGCTGTCTCAGCTGCCGACGATATGGGCGGAGCTGTTCCGCGTGATGGACGACGTGCACGAGGGCACGCGTCAGGCCGCCACCAACACCGCACAAGTGCTCGCCAAGGTGAGTAATGCTCTACGTGAACTTATTGTGCCTGTACAGAGGTGCGAAGAGTTTGGTACAACTCGCTGTCTCAGCTGCCGACGATATTAGCAGAGCTGTTCCGCGTGATGGGCGACGTGCACGAGGGCACGCGTCAGGCCGCCACCAACACCGCACAAGTGCTCGCCAAGGTGAGTAATGCTCTACGTGAACTTATTGTGCCTGTACAGAGGTGCGAAGAGTCTGGCACGACTCGCTGTCTCAGCTGCCGACGATATTAGCAGAGCTGTTCTGCGTGATGGGCGACGTGCACGAGGGCACGCGTCAGGCCGCCACCAACACCGCACAAGTGCTCGCCAAGGTGAGTAATGCTCTACGTGAACTTATTGTGCCTGTACAGAGGTGCGAAGAGTCTGGCACGACTCGCTGTCTCAGCTGCCGACGATATTAGCAGAGCTGTTCCGCGTGATGGGCGACGTGCACGAGGGCACGCGTCAGGCCGCCACCAACACCGCACTAGTGCTCGCCAAGGTGAGTAATGCTCTACGTGAACTTATTGTGCCTGTACAGAGGTGCGAAGAGTCTGGAACAACTCGCTGTCTCAGCTGCCGACGATATTAGCAGAGCTGTTCCGCGTGATGGGCGACGTGCACGAGGGCACGCGTCAGGCTGCCACCAACACCGCACAATGCTCGCCAAGGTGAGTAATGCTCTACGTGAACTTATTGTGCCTGTACAGAGGTGCGAAGAGTCTGGCACAACTCGCTGTCTCAGCTGCCGACGATATTAGCAGAGCTGTTCCGCGTGATGGTTGACGTGCACGAGGGCACGCGTCAGGCCGCCACCAACACCGCACAAGTGCTCGCCAAGGTGAGTAATGCTCTACGTGAACTTATTGTGCCTGTACAGAGGTGCGAAGAGTCTGGCACAACTCGCTGTCTCAGCTGCCGACGATATTAGCAGAGCTGTTCCGCGTGATGGGCGACGTGCACGAGGGCACGCGTCAGGCCGCCACCAACACCGCACAAGTGCTCGCCAAGGTGAGTAATGCTCTACGTGAACTTATTGTGCCTGTACAGAGGTGCGAAGAGTCTGGCACAACTCGCTGTCTCAGCTGCCGACGATATTAGCAGAGCTGTTCCGCGTGATGGGCGACGTGCACGAGGTCACGCGTCAGGCCGCCACCAACACCGCACAAGTGCTCGCCAAGGTGAGTAATGCTCTACGTGAACTTATTGTGCCTGTACAGAGGTGCGAAGAGTCTGGCACAACTCGCTGTCTCAGCTGCCGACGATATTAGCAGAGCTGTTCCGCGTGATGGGCGACGTGCACGAGGGCACGCGTCAGGCCGCCACCAACACCGCACTAGTGCTCGCCAAGGTGAGTAATGCTCTACGTGAACTTATTGTGCCTGTACAGAGGTGCGAAGAGTCTGGCACAACTCGCTGTCTCAGCTGCCGACGATATTAGCAGAGCTGTTCCGCGTGATGGGCGACGTGCACGAGGGCACGCGTTAGGCCGCCACCAACACCGCACAAGTGCTCGCCAAGGTGAGTAATGCTCTACGTGAACTTATTGTGCCTGTACAGAGGTGCGAAGAGTCTGGCACAACTCGCTGTCTCAGCTGCCGACGATATTAGCAGAGCTGTTCCGCGTGATGGGCGACGTGCACGAGGGCACGCGTCAGGCCGCCACCAACACCGCACAAGTGCTCGCCAAGGTGAGTAATGCTCTACGTGAACTTATTGTGCCTGTACAGAGGTGCGAAGAGTCTGGCACAACTCGCTGTCTCAGCTGCCGACGATATTAGCAGAGCTGTTCCGCGTGATGGGCGACGTGCACGAGGGCACGCGTCAGGCCGCCACCAACACCGCACAAGTGCTCGCCAAGGTGAGTAATGCTCTACGTGAACTTATTGTGCCTGTACAGAGGTGCGAAGAGTCTGGCACAACTCGCTGTCTCAGCTGCCAACGATATTAGCAGAGCTGTTATTAGCAAAGAACATGATTACTAAAGAGATCAAAGTCAAAAAATTTAATTCAAAGTTGGAATTATTATACACTTTCAGAACGTATACGTGATGCCTACCACCGGTTCGGGAAATTTTTAGAATAAAAAAGGTATATAACAATGTTATGACTAAAACTACATCATAAGAGTACATAGAAGTAAGTACATAGAAGTAACCTTGCAGGTGGCCATCCTATTCCCATGGCGTGCGATCGTCAATAAAATCATTGACCCTATAGCTTTAGCACACAAACATTCTTTAACTACTTTTGAAATTTATTAATAGACAGATTTTGAACTTTTTCTGGGAATCTATTGTATAGGCGTATACATTGACCTTTTTTTTCACAAAATTTTACATCTCATTTTTGCATTTTCTCAATTTCTTTCTACATTTCTCTTTCTTTCTTGCTTGCTTATATAACACTGTTTCTTACTTTCAATTTCTACATTTTGCTTGTTTTTTGGTTACAATTTATGTTTTTTATTTTTAATTACAATTTTTATTCTTACATTTACATTTCTATTGCTATTACATTACAATTCTCTTTTCTTGTTACATTTCTATTTTTACGTTTACAACTTCTACATCTCATTACCTATCTACTTTACACATTTTGCTTTAAATTTTTACATCATTCACTTTTTTACATTTTCTTGCTTACTTACATAACTCTATTTCATACTTATGTTTGTACATTTCTTACTTTCTTTTACATTTATCACTACATTACATTCACTTACACTACTTCTTATGTTGACTTACATTTTTCTTTTTCAAGAATTTCATTCCTTTTTCTTTTATTCTTACATTTCTTTTTTATTTCACATTTTTAATTTGTATTATGCTATGTCTAACTATTACACTCCTTTCCTGTTTCTATCATGTTCTACATTTCTTTACACTTTTTTACATTCCTTCCGTATATTTACTTTGCTTTATTCCTTACTCATCCCACTACTCCCATCCATCACCATCACCCAGCCCGGGACGTCCGCCCCGGAGTTTTTTGCACAAAAATTATTGCATAATAATTATTGTTTGCAGTTTGTGTTTTTCCACAGCGCGTTGTTTGCCAATAGTCCCAGTATACAATTATTTGGGACAGCGGGAGGTTACATTTTTCCAAAGCTTATGCTATATATGCTTCCTTATTTACAATAATTCCATATATATGCAAAGTTTTATATATCCAAATTTTTATACCCCCCGCTGTCTGCCTACCTCCTTCCTTCACATCATTGGTTTTAAATTAATACAATTAATTGCAATTTCCAATGCTGGGGTTTAC
Organism: Phengaris arion; assembly: GCA_963565745.1. Lineage (NCBI taxonomy): Eukaryota > Metazoa > Arthropoda > Insecta > Lepidoptera > Lycaenidae > Phengaris > Phengaris arion. Next base: position 7,524,357 of record OY751439.1, on the reverse strand, counting down.
AGGCTGCTTACTGGCACTATTGGTGTTCGGCATAAGCAACCGTTGCACGCGCTATGGCGTCCCACCTCTGACGGACCGGACACCCCGCGCTGAATGCATTGTGGTTGATGTTATCTAGCTTTTCATTTTTGCAGTTGATGCAACAAGCATTCTTTCCCACCTTCAGCTCCTCGCACTGGGACTGGTGATGTGTCCCGGAGCAATGGCTGCACCTCTCCTCGGCGGTACTGCAGAACCGCCGCCCATGTCCGTACCCTAAACAGCGTGAACACTGTATCAGGGGGGACTGGTCGGCGACTCTAACACGCTGCATATCTATATATAGATAGCCCGCCTCGGTGAAGCACAACCACAGCCCCGGCGACACAGTCAGCACCACGTGCTCAGTGCCTGCATCCTTTCCCCGCTTTCTGTATTTGACCTCCATCCTACAGTCCTTCTCGTCCGGGACCTGCTGTATGAGGTGCTTATTTTGACTTTTTATTGCTTCTATTATGTCATCATTGGTGTTGGACTTAAGCACTCCATACAGCACGACCTGCGGATCTTTATTTTCTATGCTCTGGACTTCTAATTTCCCCCCACTCTTCTCTATTCTTTCTTTGATCTTATTTCTGTCCTCCTTATTACTTAATCCTATGATAACTTTCCTATCTTTTCCTTTTCTAATCCTTTCTATTTTAATTCCCTCTTTCTTTGCCTCTATAATTGCTCCTACTTCTGTCACTATCTCTGCACTTGTCATAAAGTCTTCCCTATCTGTCACTACTAAAGAGTGGAGGGTCACGCGCTTCGGCTTCGGCGGCGTGGTTTCCCTTCCGCCACCGACTACCGCCGCATAAGTCGCGGGTCTTGGTTCTGCCGAGCCCCTGGCCCCCCACTCTTCGACTGCTCTACTTAAATTTTTCTCATTTTCCTTTGCTAAGTCCTGATTTTCCTTTCTAATTTCCTCTACCCTACAATTTATTTCCCCTTTTATACCCTTACATTCGATTATAACCTCCTTATTTAACTTGTTTATCTCTTTTAATTTGTTACTTGTCTCCTTTCTTATGTCCTGACTTAACTTCTCTACCCCGCTCAGCAACTCGACTGCCCTATTTAAATTATCTTTACTTTCCTTTGCCGATTCCTGGTTTATTTGTTTTATTTTCTCTACCTTACTATTAATCTCCCCTTTTATACCCTTACATTCCTTTATAATCTCTTGACTTAACTTAAAACTTGTTTTGTTGATATCCACCATGTCCCTACCTAATGCTTTTACAATATCTGTCAATTCGTTTGCCCTTTTTAGGTGGTTCGTACTGTCTTTTGCCAGTTCCTGGTTTACGATTCTCATATTCTCTACCTTAGTGTTTATTTCGTCTTTTATCTCCTTACAGTCCTTTACCACCTCCCGATTTAGCTTATTTACTTCTTTAAATTTATTATTTGTTTCCTGTCTTACTTCCTGAATTAACTCTTTGACCCCATTTATCAGTTCGGATATTTTATTATTATTTTCCTCATTTATTTCTTTCATCACTACCCTTATGTTGCTGTCGTCTATCTTATACATCCTTTCATCCATCATTCTTTCCATTCTTTCATATAATTCTGCAATCTCTCTCTTACAATCACAACTTTTTGGGGTTCCTTGCTCACTTCCTCTTTCACTCCGTTCCTCCGTATCGCTTGTTTTCCTATTTTCCTTCCTACTTAGTAACGCAACTCTCCCTATATGGTTAGAAATCTTCGTAAGATTATTTGCCAAACCAGTCTTTAACTCGCCTCTCATGTTCCTAGTCTGGTTCAGCAAATATATACTATTTTTAACCGTATAGGAAGTTTCTGCCAGAAGGGCGTCGAGGGAGCCGTCGGGGTATCGGGGAGTGCTGGTTTCTATTTGGTGCTGGCTACTGTTTCCGCTACTACTACCGGCAGACCCCGGCCCCTCCATAGTTAGTCGATTTGGGTTTATAGGGTTTTTATTGTGTGGGGTATGAACCATCGCCATTTTTACATTGACCTTTAAAACATGTCACTTATAATAAAATTTTAATATGTTTGTAGCTTTGTGTCCAAGCGTGTGACACGAATTCGGGGAAGGACGGCAAAGAGATCATCGAGGCGATTATGCCTGTTCTGTTGGACAACGGCATCACAAACGTCGTGAAGGAAGTAAGGAGTGTGAGGTACGAATAATTTTTAGTAAAACTCGGCAGCTACAAATTACACAAAAAATTAGTTTTTTTAAATATTAGGTCCTTACATATGAAATTGGTGTTTAGTCGTACTGGCCACTTTGATCTCAAATATATCTTCTTTGGTTAGGAATTCCAATTTCAAATTTATACAGCTATTTTCTCATGCATGTGTGTTTCGGAAACAGTAATTTATTTGTTTTTTTCTTTGTGTCACTCTGTTTACAAAATGGAAAACATGAAATATCGTATTATTTTCGAGTACGAGTTCCACCGTGGCACCAGTGCTGCAGAAACGGCTCGAAGGATTAATGATGTGTATGGCGGCGGTATCGCAAAAGAAAACACAGTGCGTTTTTGGTTCCAACGTTTTCGTTCTGGAAATTTCGACCTGCAGAACAAGCCCCGTGGATGGCCGGAGACCAAAGTTGATAATGAAGAATTTAAGGCTATTGTGGAAGCGGATCCATCGCAAACCACGTCCGAGTTAGCTGCATGCTGCGGTGTTAGTGATAAACTGTTTTAATCCACTTGAAGCAAATTGGCAAGGTGAAAAATCTTGAAAGGTGGGTACCTCATGAATTGAGTGCAGCAAACCGACAACCGCGCGTCGACTGCTGCTTTACATTACTCAACCGGCACAATAATCAAGGGATTTTAAATCGAATCATTACCTGTGATGAAAAGTGGATCCTGTATGATAATCGGAAACGCTCATCGCAATGGCTGAACCCTGGCGAACCAGCCAAAAAGCCATGCGAAAATTTACTCAAAAAAGTTACTTGTGAGCGTTTGGTGGACTGGTGCCGGTGTCGTTCACTACAGCTTTCTTGAATATGGCCAGACGATTACGGCAGATGTCTATTGCCAGCAACTGCAAATCATGATGGAAAAGCTAGCTGCTAAACAACCGAGGTTGGTCATTCGCTCTAGGCCACTGCTGCTTCAGGACAACGCTAGACCACACACTGCACAACAGACGGCTACCAAATTAGAGGAGCTTCAATTGGAATGTCTAAGACATCCACCGTACTCCCCGGACCTTGCTCCAACAGATTACAATTTTTTTCGAAATGTGCTGGCTAACTTCTTGCAAAGGAAAAAATTCAACTCCGATGGGCCAGTCTAAAGCGCCTTCAAAGATTTTATTGATTCCTGTCCGAATGGTTTTTTAGTAAAGGAATCAATGAACTACCTATGAGATGGCAAAAGTGCATAGATAGCAATGAAAAATCCACTTTATGTTCCTCCTTTACAAAACGCCAATTTCATATGTAATGACCTAATATTAAATACATGATTTTTTTAAACCACAAGTAAACTAGCAAGAAACTTTATTAGATACATGTTTCGATGGGACTTAACAAGTTCATGAACACGTGAGAGTTACGTTAGGCCTCCCAGAATAAGAGAGCGCGTATGAGGTCTACGAGGTGAAATATTGCAATGACAGAAGTCTGTGGTTTCTGGTACATGTATAGAATATAGATAGGCTTGAAATTTATGTAGGATGTAATTAAACTGTTCGCGTAAATATTCGCACCGCGCGCGTTTTTTTTATACTTACACGCGCATGGTACTGTACGTACACGTGGACGTATAGTACCATGAGTGCGTGTAAGTACATAATATACGCAACACGTAAACATAACATTTGCGTGTGCGCAGCCTGTGGACAGTCTCGCGCGTGGTATCGGGCGGAGGTGCGGGGCGGGCGGCGGCGCGGCTCGTGCCAGCGCTGCTGGGCGCGGCCGGCGAGCTGGAACCAACGCGCCTGGCGAGGCTCAGCACGGCGCTGGCGCCAGCAACAGACGTGCGAGCCGCGATTGACGATATACGAGCGGGGGTGGCTAAGCATCACCACACTACAGATACCGTCGTTAAGGCAAGTACTTACTCTGCTAAACGTTGAGTTTTCTACAGAAATTAGTTCTTTAGTTAGTCTTTCTAATAACAATGATATAACTCATTGAAATGACGAATGACGACACCGATACAAATTCGAGTTTTTGATGAACAAAAATGCACATACTCGTCTTTATTTAAACAATGTTTTAAACGGGACGTAATACTTAAGTTTACCGGCCTATACAACTAGATATTGATAATTCTATGTGGATGATGGTTTTAACCATAAATTTATTTCCAGTGCATGCCCTACATAGACATCAACGCGATGAAAGAGATGCTGCCCACCATACTGGATCTGATCAAATCCCCGCAACTCGGCACCAAGGTCGCCTGTGCTCATTTCCTAGTGCTGGCCGCGCACCACCTCCGCGGTGAACTGGAGCCAATAGCTGGCAAGATTATATCTGGACTACTGAATAGTGTGTTCGATAGAAACGCTACGGTCAGGAAGAATTATGCCGAATCATTGGGACAGATAGCTGCTTATGCCAAGGTGAATATTATGTAGGTAGTAGGTAGTATATAAAGGTAGGTTGGGAAACTAAGTAATAGGGATGATGACTACTGCAAAACTATATACTCAGATATATTGAGGCATTACTACTGGGTAAATGTAAAAAAATATTAAATTTGTGTAGTTTAGTAATTAGATACATCTAATAAGTACAAAAAATATTATTTTTTTTGCTTAATTAATAAACAAAACCTATGTATCATTAGTTTACTTACACCTTATACAAAAACATTTATTATGGTAAGTATGAACTTAAACGCACAAATATCGGAGATATGAGATATTATAAATATACTTCATACACTTTAACCTAGACTGTGACGTCACAGCTAGGTACGACTAGTATGGAGCGTTTTCAGAAGACTTGCGAAATTTTGTATACAAATCATTGTACCTTTGAAAATATTGACTTTTGATATACTGTTTCTTCTGAGAAGTTACTCATATTTAAGAGTACTATTCATTTATGCAATAAATGCAATAATAAAAAAAAAATGTCATCTAGCCTATTATTAAAGTTTACAACTATTAAAATACAATTATTCTTAAAATTTTTAGGATGTAACATTTATTAATGTCAGACAAAAAAATAATCCAAATTAAAATTATATTAATATAATTACACTTAATTATTTAATAATAATAATTTATGCCTATATCTATCCCCACAGCCCCAATCAGCAGAGAAGCTAATGAAGAAACTGTTGAAGCTATACGAGACGAAGGAAGACGACGTGTCACGGTCCGCCATAGCGCTGACTCTGAAGGCCGTCGCCAAAGCCAAGATAGAACACATTAAAGACAACGAGGAGATACTAGCGCCGGTCGTGTTCCTGGCCATGCACGCGCCGAAGGACGACGGTAAATTACGTAGTATTATTATTTAATTATTCTTATTGGTTCTTTAAGTTCTTAACGAACGAGAAAACAACATGAATGTATCAACTCAACCGTGCGATAGAGCGCTTTTTCATTAATTTTACCCTATTATGAATTAAAACTATAAATAATTTATGGAATACGTGCGGATATTTCACGAACTGTTAAATCAAATTGAAATGTTAAATCTTCGAGAGTTAACTAATTTAACTTATTACATCCGCAGCCTTTCCTAATGTTCCTGGAATGAAAAATGAAACACGTTCATGTTTTTAATTTTTAGCATAAGAGTGTTTGTAGCGTTTCTTTGTTTATGGCATCACACAGCGTAATATATTTCTTTTCTTTTACTCTCATATTTATTTTGTATGTGATTTGTGCTGATCAGAACTAATTGTATACTGTCTTTCAAATTTTTCTTCGCCGCTAATGGCTTCGAATCTGGGATGTTGTCTATTTACAGAGGCAGAAGCGGCGACGGTGGAGATGTTCGAGGAGCTGTGGTCGGACATCAGCCCGGCGCGCGAGTCCGGCATACACCAGCACCTGCAGGCCATCCGTCAGCAGATAGAGGCCGCGCTCGCCTCCAACAGCTGGACCAAGAAGATCCAGGTGAGTGAAGCTGGATAAATAGTGGGAAATATGGTGCGAAAACAAGCGTGAAAATTTATTACAAATAATCATGCCGAAGAAAAGAGGATTGCAAATGATCTTATTATATTTAATGATAACTATTTATTATTTAACTGTAAGATTGTGATGCAACAAGTTGAAAAAACTCTGCTTCTACTGTGCGAAACATATTGCGTATTGTCCTTATATTATATTACAAAAAAAGTAAGAAATACATACACGATGTTGTATTTTCGAGTGTCCTCTCTGGTTCTCCTCGGCGACTAGGTTAATTTCCAGTTTACATAACATTTTGTTCTGAATTTCCGTAAGTATCTGTAAAGATGTAATGTAAAAATAAAAATAAAATGATCAAATAAAACGTTTTTGTTTCGTAGGGCTCGGGCGCGGTACGCACAGTATGCGGTGCGGGTGCGGGTGTGGCGCGGGAGGGGCTGGCGCGCGCGCTGCTGGCTGCGGCGCACGGCCGCACGTACGACGGCAAGGAGCACGTGTTGTACGCGCTCGCCGACCTGTGCGAGTGAGTGAAACAGCTTTTACATGACGCGTAAAGCATGCAAGACAGCTTACAAATGACAGGTGTATTAAATACGTATCAGATAGGCGTTTTAATTTTTAAAATGCGCGTTCTAAGGTGTAAAAAACATGTAAGGTTAGCAAAAAAAATGCTAATAAAATATGATGAATAAGTTTTTTGTTTATAAATTCAGACATAAAATAACAGGGTAAAATCGGGCGAAACGCCAATCAACGCGGCCCTAGGGGAAGAAGTGGCCAGCACATTACTGACTGAAGCGCGCAAACGCGAGCCCAAGTACCGGCGGCACGCGGTCATGGCGCTCGGCAACACGCTCGCCGCTCTCAAGTTGGATAGATTCGACCACGTGTATGACATCGTCAAGGATATATTGTCGAAGGTAAGTAATAGGCAGGGGCGTGCGCTCCTTGTAGGCAGAAATGCAGTGCTTTACTTGTCATTCACAGATATTTTAATAAAACGTTCGTACGTTTTAGATGACTTTAATTAATAGTAAATAAATTAATTTAAAAAATATAATAACTTAAAAACGCCTAATATTTTATAAATAGCAACTCATCTCATGCCGTTCTGCAGGACAAATCATCGCATGTATGTGTAATTTTCATACTTCGCAAACGCACACACCCATGAATATCGACATTATTATATAGCGGTAACTCATGCGGCAGGCGATGGCCTTCGGCTTCGGTTCGGCTATCCGATCGCTTCCGAAAACCGCCGAACTGGCTTGTCGGAAATTATTCGTTTCCCATAATCTGAGTAAAAATAATAAGACGAGAATCTAATAAATCACGTATGCACATTATGCATTTTTGTTTAGTAAGGTTTTATTTGTTTATTTAAACAATGCTTATCACATGAAATATGCAATATGGCCCCCGCGAAACACAAAACGTTTCTTCTATTTAGAAGAAACGTTTTGTGTTTCGCGGGGGCCATATTGCATATTTCATGTGATAAGCATTTAATCGCTCCTGTTTTCTTAAAAGATTTTTCATTTTAACATTTGAAAGTGTGTACATTTAACAGTTTCTTACTGAGTTTCTATAATAATTGTAGTGATTTGCTTTTACTAGTGCGTTTGTTGATTTTTTTTAAATGTTATTTGATTGTGAGGTTTGCGTTGATAATGTGTATATTATTAAAAATTAAAAATAACAAGTTCTCACAATTACCATTCAGAAAAGATTCATGAAAAGATTCAAATTCTGTCTAAAGGTAGGTGTGTACCCGAGTTACAACAATTAAACCAGCAAAAAAATAATGTAACTCGAAAATTTCATGTTAAAAGTTATGAAACGTATAACTGGCTGTGTGGTTGTGTACACACGATCAAATTATATTGTTTTCCTTGCATATTATTTAGTAATTCTAGTACAGTGTGGACTGATTCGGGATCTTCAGATTTGAATAATTTCTATTCCGCGGCCTCACTCACTTGGATAAGATATTTGAGGTGGCCGAAATCTTGCGTTTATTTACATCGGGATATAGTAATCTCAAGTAACCGGAACCTTGAATATGTGAAAATTGAAGCTGACTGACTGGTGAGTAGTTATAATATTTTACAATATGCTTATTATTTTACTTATTAGAATTTCTTCCGCCGCGACGATCGATCGCTGTTTTGTCTGCGTTGCCGTAGAAGATGTACATGAATAGTAGTACATCTAAGACTTGCTCTGTTGGCATGGTTTCGACTTAGAGATCCGTCGCTTGGCTGTAGCTATGCTAAAAATCTATAAACGAAAAAGTTTTTGTGACCGAGTACTTCGCCGCATTCCCAGTGTCATAATCCTGTGCACGCCACTGGCTATTTGTTTAATTTAAATAGTGTAAAAACATACATATTTTATATAGATTCATAGCTCAGGGTATTGAACGCCTCACATAGGGTAAAAAATCATTAAAAGTTTGAATTAGTAACATCGCACAGTGGAAAATTTGGGTCCGTATCGGATCAAAAATCTGTAACTTCAAGGTTTTTCATCGTATTGTATTGAGATTTGGCACATGTATACAGTGATATACAAAGATTTTAAAAATAATCAATTTTTGTATTTTTTTTCAATGTATACATATTTATTTTAGGTTAAAAAAAAAGAAAAGAGAAAAAAAGTAATACGAGTAGTTATATGTTTATTTTTTATAAATAAGTACTAATATAAGTAAAATTAAGAAAACTTAAACAATTACTTATCACACAAGCATAATAAAATACATAAAATTATAAAATCGTATAGTACCTATCTATACCTCACACCAAACTAATTGATCTCAGATTAGACAAATCTTATAATATTATTGGTTTTATATAACTAGGTTTTAGTTACTTATAATGTTATATCTAATTGTTATTATCCTCGCTATTCCTAACTAAAATTACTTCCATTCCGGTGTAAATGTAGGATCACCTTCAGGTACCACCTTCAAAAGACTTAGTGCCTCTTCATCAAGATCCTTCACATTTCTCACATAAGGTTTTCTTAAACTTGAAATATATGGATCTGAAGTATTAAAGCTTCTGTAGTCTTTATTGCGCGACTCTTGTGCATCTTCCGACAGTTGCCCAATAGGAAGAACAGAAAAATGTTTGATCACGTTTTCTCCGTGTATAAGTAATTTGTGCACGGAGGATGGCATGTAGTACCAATCATAGTTACTAACATAAATTCGCGCAGTTTCTAAGGCATAAACTCCAAATTTTTCGGGATCGATCATCATTCCAGAAGATAGAGCTTGTAAAATAATATACAAGCGTTTAATCAATGTTTCATCAACACCTGTTATGTTCGCCGAGCAAGTGTAATTGTAAAAGAACCTTCGTGCTGTATTTCCATCACTTGAGTTTCCACTTACTTGACGAGGTTTGTCGATAATTAATCCTAGCTCTTCCCTGAAACGTTTTTGAACAAATTCCTTCTTTTCTTTCTTCAATTTCTTTTTTTCTTCTGTTGTAGCAGACCTTAAAGTCAAGATTGTAGCAAATGTGTAATACCATTTCCATGCTGCGAATCCAGGCATGCAATGTGGATAATCCATATTGGTAAGCATTTTCATTTTCAGGTCTAGCAGTCACTTTTAATAGGTCATTCATAAGTCGAGGAGTAGCCCCACATATCGTGCACGTAGAACCCGATGGAGTTTCTGTTAGGACCTGAGCCACCTTACCATCAATCATTGTTAGAAAAAGTTCGTGCTTCACATTTACTGCAACACCATCTTTGTTTATTAATGATGGGCGTAAAGATTCAATTTGTCTGGTAATTTCGTCTACAACTGCTTTAGTTTTTTCAGGAGTTTCTTTACAAAATTCAATAGAAATGGGTCTACAATAACGAACAGATGAAGGTACTGGATTTTGCCAAATAATGGCCTTTGAGAGGTCACCAATTAATCTAATGGGAACTAATGATGTGACGCACAGATTGGCATCTGAAATAGTTTCCGATTCTTCTGGCAGTTTCTGCTTGTATTGACTTTGGCCAGATGAACCATCACATCCCCATTTACAGTAAAGGATTAAATTTCTGTGTTGTTCTTGGAAAACTGAATCAATTTTTAAAATTCTGGCAACTGTGTGGTCCAGTAAGTCTTGTATATTAATCACTTTAGCATAAGTATTTGTGATTTCGATTGTAGAAGATGGTGGATAGCAAGTTTGTTTTATTTCTTGTATTTTGTAATATGGGGGAAACATTGTACACTTTCTTTCGTTGGTTAAATTTCTTAGGTACATATATTGTGCTTTAGTTAGATCCAAATCAATAAAAGCACTCAATGCTTCTGTATCAGATAAAATCTTCATTTGGTTTGACTCTTTCCACATAGTCGAGAAAACTTTTTTCTTTTCGCTCCCAGAGTTTCTTAGCTCTTCAACAAGATGAGCCTCTGCATACTCACCTAAGGCCCGCAGTCCTTGCAAAAATGCGTTACAAATGTGCTCAAACCCATATTCTTCTAGTAAAAGAGTGTTTTTCCTTTTCTTTGTTGATTCTGAGGAGTCTCCATAAGCAATGCAAGGTCTTCCTCGTTCACCAGAAGTTGATGGCAGTAAATGTGCTTCAGACTCCGGAAACTGTACTGAATATCCTGACTCCAGCCAGCTTGTATTATTCCGAATAAATTTGTCCTTTTTCCGTGATGCTTGAGCCCAGCGCTTATTGAAAGAAGGCAGAATATGTCTTTGAATGTCACCAATTACAAAACACAAGTTGTTTTCAGAAACATTTAATGTTTGCTGTAGAACTATGGACAACGATTCCAAGGTTCTGCCACGCTCGATATAGGGAATGATGAAATCGACCTTAGTACAGTTGAAAGTTGACATTTTAATGGAAATAACCAATTTAAATAAGTGTCACTTAATATGAAATACACGCTGAAGTGTGTAATTTGAAGATATTTGCTTCCCCTTATATACTGGTTTTTTAGATATGAAATACGTACTAATATCAATGTTATGCATATTTACTCACGCAGGACGAGTGCAAAATAGATGATAAGCTATTGCTATCAAAATATTGTGGTTAATATTGTTTTTGTAAACTATGTGAGCAGTAACCGCAAAAGATACCGAATTATCTACTCCGACCTCTACAACATTTTTTCCCATAACTTCCAGGGCCGCAAACTTCCGCAGCTGATTTTTTAAATTTTTCATTTATGAATAGTTAGGCTATCAAATAACACATAAAGTTGCGCGTGGGGAGATGTGGGTAAATGTGAAAACCTTCGACGAAAAAAAAAAGTGAAAAATAGGATATGTCAATTTTTAAGTACTTACTCAAAAATAAAAAGCATATTAAAAAAAGTTAATAGCTCATTATTAAGAACATAAAATATCCTTTTTAAAAATGTATAAAACCGCATGCATGTGCTAAATACTTTTTTCACTATATTCATTTGAATTATGTGTATGCAAACATTTGAATGAGCCATCCGCTACTTCAACTTACTTCAACCTATGAAAAAAAAATATTTATGCAGTTTTAGTACAAAAAAATGTCTGATTAGGATTATTTGGTTATTAGAGTATCGAATGAAATAAATATTTCATTAATATTGTGATATTTTTAAAAACCATTTATGATATGCTCTAGTTCTACCATTTTCCATAGTGCATCGGTTCAAAAGTTTAATGTAAGTCCTTATGTTGACAAGAATTAAATTTTAAATATAGTGTGTTAAGTGATATTGTATGTTTTAGGATGAGAATGCCAAAGATTCGGACGAGGAAGACAATGATGGCGCGAGGCAGCGGCGTGAGCAGCTAACTGCGCTAAAGGAGGCCGCGTACGAACTGCTCGGCAAGGCGTGGCCCGGCGACACGCACACGCAGGGTATGTAGACTGCTTTGATCACGGTATTGATTTTTATTTTTACGTATTTCGTCTTTAAAAATTTGGAAATACATTTTCATGTTGTTTCCTTCACAGACAAATATCAAGACACGCTCTTCTCTCACTGTCGGACCGCGCTACCGAACAGCTCACGGCCGCTGCAACTATCCATCCTCACTGCTCTGGAGCGCGTTTTACCACGGCTGGCGATACTTACCGTTGCCATGGAGACGGACGCCCCGCTCCTGACCACGCCCCCCGCGGACGCACAGCGCACGCTGACGGAGCACGTAGCCGCCATAGTGGATTACACGCTGCGTGAGTATATTGTACTGTAATACTCTAAAATTATCAATACCGAATTTTACTATCCATTGCCCGACCAGAAATATAAAAAACCTCGCCTTGTTGCGGAAAATTTACGAAACGCCAAATTTTCGAGATTTAACCAATCACATGCCAGCTTTTCGAAGTGTTGCTGCAATCAAAATAAAGCGTTGGCGTCAATTTAAAACATGACAATATGGAGCTTTCAGATTCATCAGTTTTTTTTTTTTTTACAGTTAACAGCAACCAAGTTCGGCATAGAAAAGTGGCACTTAATCTATTGGAAATACTGGCTAAATCTTTGAAAGGTTTGTAATTTTTAATAATTTGAAGGTGACGAAAGTCAACGTAAAAGCAATAGTTAAAAGTTACACGCATTTAAAGTTTTACATATTTCCAACATTGTGTGAAATGGTCTTTATCAGCTCGATCAAAATTGTAAGTACCTAATAATATTTTTTCTATTTTACAGACATGAACAAATTAGAAGATTTCAACAAACTACGCGATATTTACCAGAAGTATGCCCACGATCTGTCAAAGGATTCCTCACACGAACTCAGGGTAAAAATAGAAAATGTTAAAAGTGTATTTTAAATGAATTACTTTGTACTGCGTATTTATTAATATAGACATCAACAAGTAAATAGTTTTTTAATATTTCTACAGAAAAAAAGTTTTTTATTAGAAAAATTGGTAGTAAAATAAATTAATAGAAAGTTGAAAACGAGGTTATATTTCTCTTTCAGGCAGATTAGGGACAAAAATTAGAAATTATATCACATTGCTTTATTATAAATTAATGGAATGAAACAAAAACAATAAAATGTTACATTTTACATATCGACACCCAATATGAATAACATTGTAACTCAATTTGTCATGGTTTTCAGGAGAGCCATTTTAAGATTTTTTTAAAGTTTATTACCTTTTAACAGCTGTTGTATTAGAGTTAGTCTATAGAATTGTAGGTGTTATATACTGATTTTAATTGCTCTTTAAGATTATTTATATACCATTTTGATAAACCAACTGCAAGTACGACTTTTGCAATGTTACAATGTACAGTTTTCAAGTATTTTTCAAATGAAAATCATTGTAACTAATATTGCAATGGGGTCATGCAAACATATGAAAGTATTTTTCAGTGCATTTAATTGTAACTTATTTTACAATCACGAATTATATTTACAAATGGAAAATATTTATTGAATAACATTGTAAACAACATTACAACGTGTCTTAATGTTACATTTGGTTGAAAGAACATGGTAAGTACTATTAAAGAAAATAATAAAAATCAATGTTTAATACATATTTTAATGAACTACACAAGCCACCAGCACGAAAAAAATAACTACAATTAGTCTTCAATGTCAGAATCAACCGTATTAGTAACGGTGTTTGAGTGCGGCAAGTTTACATAAAACATTCTATATTGTTCTGGAATTGCACCGCTGGAGCATAAGCTCATCAAGTCCTTGTATTTGCTTTGAGTAATTGGGTGTAAGCTTCCATAAGCTAAAGCTAAATTATGACTCCACAACGTTTCCAAATTTTTGTTTTTACTCAGTCGTCTGGTCTTTACTTTGTGGTAGTCCAAATCAATCCAATTGAGTTGATCGCTATAAAAATCATTTTGAAAGATTATGATATATTTTGGACTTTGCATATTAATTTCAATATGGTTAACTTTCGACCACATCATTTTCATATTATCCTTGTCTAATTCCCAATTCGGAACTAAGTTCAGCAATGACTTGAAGTCAAATATATCATTTTGATTGACTTCTTTTACGGCGTATGGTTTGCCTGTACTTTTAGCACAGCGTATCAGAGTGTACCATTGTTGTGGTATATAAATTACTTGATTTTTCTTACGTCGCTCTATAAGAGCATGCATTGAGTCTCCTTCTGATTGGGAATGGCCAACTTCAAAGAAATTGTGTGTAATATTCACTCCAAATATTTTTGAAGCATAAGCATACATTAGAAATATGATTCTATTTCTGTTCTGGCCACCGCAGCAGTCTGAATAGAATCGGAATTCTTTTATACCTTGTGAAGCCTTCTGTTTTATAAAGTCGAATAGAAAGCTAGCAATTTCGTTAGGGCCTTTTTTCCCAATGCATTCGTCCCACACATAACAGTGACCTTCTGCAGATCCTATGTCATAAATTGTGAAATTGAATACTTGAAATTTTCTTTTGTAATAGAAGGTTGAAACATCGGATTGAGGAGTAGTTAAAATTTTTTGTAAGTCAAAACATGCTGTAATCAATGTTTCCCTCAATTGCTTTGCTTCGGCCTTATCGTTTTCTTTTATTTCACGTACGATAGATTTATTTGCTATATGTAATGCATAATCAATGGCTGTGGTTTCTTTTTCTGACTCTGAAGATTTTTGGTGAACCTCGCATTTTAGGCATTGGTCTTTCTTTGGTTTGAAGAAATCTATGTTGAATTCTTTATAAAATATTTGTCTGTACTGTTCTTGGGTAGCTTTAGCATCATTAGGTTTATTTTCAGTCATCCATTCAGCATATAGAGAGTACAGTTTAGGAAAAGTAAGTGATTCTTCAAAATAAAGTTTCGATGTTCTTTGCCTTACATAATGTGACTCTTTGACTGGCATTGAATTTATGTGTTGACGAACTGAAATCTTGATATTTTCGTTTATTGCATTTCCCCTATTACAATGCTTACCACGCCTATCATTGGGAATGACTTCTTCATTACTTTCGTCAATTTTTTTGAACATTGTGGTTATCCACATGTCTGTGATACTGAATGTGTCTAAAAACATTTTTTTGCAGACTCTTACTTTGTCTCCAAGAGCAGGTAAGTAATACTCATAAGTATATTGGCGTCTAGAATTAATGTTATTCAGTTTTACTGTTTTTCGTTGTACTCTAGTTAAAAACCGAGATAAATATAAAACTTGTTGGTCGTGATCACCCATTGCCCAAAATAGTGTGAATAAGTTTGTTCGGTGATCATTAGAAATATTAGTGTGACATTTTCTTATGCAATCTTTACCTTTTTTACATCCGGGTCCCAACGCTCTCTTTGTAACTAATTTTCCTTTTTTGTTTGTATATTCTAATCCCAAATTTCGAAGTGTTTTTAACTTATTCATTTTCCAATTTTTTTGATCTCTTTGCCTTTTTCTACCAGGAGAGTTTTTTTTTGGATATACTCTTTTAGTTGACTTGTTATCTATATCATTATTATGCGCGGAGGAACATGGATCAGTTGGAATCTGTGGTTCTCGCCTTTCGGAGTTGCTCGGTGGATTGTCATTAGTGAGTAAGGGTTCTTCTTGGTGCAAAGTATTAGTCGTAGTTGGAGCTTCTAAATTACTGACAGTACTAGACAGAGGCAAATTTTGATGAGAGAAGCCAATAGAACATGGAACTGTTGTTAGGGTATGGAATTTACGTCTTTCCGGATTCTGCGATTGATCCACATTATTATCTTCGCCAAATTTATCTGCAGGACGATCAGCATCTAAAAAAAAAGTAATAGGTAAGTAAGTAAATAATATATAAACAAAACATCGGAGTAAATTTTTTCACGCAGCTGTCTATACTTAATGTTAGTGTATAGCTTTTTATAAGGATTAACAATATAAAATACAAGTTAGTATAATTATATTGTATAGTTTATGTTTGGGTGATAAGTTATATCAGAATCTAAAAAAACATAGATTAAATAAAATAACATTTCGAATAAAGTAAAAAGTGCACAATAGATAAAATACTTAATAGTAGACAGGTATTAAAAGCACCTAAGCAGAAGTAGCTGTTTTGGTTTGAAGCTAGTCCAACTCCCAAATCGTCAAGAGTAATTAATCTATTAATTTCCATGTTATTTTCCTCTGCATGTACTTGACATTCGCTTAATATATCAGTGCAATCGGAATCTGAAAAAAAATCACAAATCATTTTAATAGATTTAACTACCGCAATATATTTGAAAATCTAAGAACGAATCAAAACGTTTCGGTAAATAGGTATACCATTTGCATAAAATACAAATATATCATTTAACTTTTTAAACTAACACGAACCATTATACTGAGCTCTGGGGTCTTGAAGCTGAGGAGGTACATATTCGTCTGATAATTCATTAGCTGAAAAATCACCATCGTCTTTTGAACAGGCGTAATGAATGGGACGATTACGCCGTCTTAGTTTTCTTTTAAACTTTATTAATTCCTCACCTATAAACAAAAAGCATAAAATGTAGGTAAGTACATAAGATTACACACATAAATTGTATATTTATTAAACTAATAAAAATAATACCAACCATTAATAACTTCAAATTGCTCTCTGTTGCGTTTCTTACAAATTTCGATTTGATTTGGAGTATCGTCATTTGGAATATTTGTACATTCTGTGAATAAAGAACTTTATTAATTCACTAATATAATAACTTTAATTCTAGACACACTGGGTCTCCGTCTGGTTTCCCTTGGTAAAAAGTAGCCCAGGTATATATACCGTAATACATAATAAACTAGTGCTTGATCTACCTAACAAACACTCACGCACAGCAACCCCTAACTTTCACATTATTAATATATTAGAAATGAATTATTACTAGTACATATTATTATACAACTACATATTATTTAAACAAGAATAAAACCAACCGTGAAGTACTTCAAAATTATCACTATTGCGTTTTCTAGAGATCTCCATTTGGTCGTCTTTTGAAGTATCGGTATTTTCTGAAATTCAAAAATACCTTTAAGCTTATTTGATTTTTATAACAAGTTAGCTTAGATTTTGTTTCTATAACAAGTGACAAAGACAAGACGTGAAAATCAAAACAAATAAAACTTTTTTAACAACAATTTTTATAACTCTGTTTAATCATTAATCACAGAAGTCAAATTATAACTTACCTATTGATTCCACAGCTAAGACATCTTTTTTTTCAATAAGGCTCACCATGAGCTTGCCACGAAACATCACTAATACAATATTAACAATAAAATTAAATCACAAACGTTCACTATCACTGGAGCACAATAATATTTACTGAGCACTGAGTAGAATTCTGACAGTCAGTGTTGCCACACGACTAATACAAAATTTGCTAAACTGCAGCTGTTAAAATTTTGCCAAAATTATGCCAATTGGTATGAAATTATGCTAAAAAATTATAGTCTAAATATAATATTATGATATTTAATTTTAAATCTTTAATAATCAACAAAATCTTAATTAATTTTATGTTTTAATCAATTAAGTTGTCGAAAAAAATATTAATATGTTGTTTCAAGGTTAAATTTTTATTAAATAATTATATGCTAAAAATATGCTATATGCTTAACAACAAATAAATATGTCAAACAGCGTAAAAATATGTCAAATTTAGCATACAGTATCTAAATTGGCAACACTGCTGACAGTAATGGCGGTTATGTTTACGAATGAAAATATTACTCGCTAATAATAACATCGGATATGTTGATACTGTTATATTCAAATGACGTACTTGAAACTTAGTCTGGATGTCAACACCGCAACTTTGTTTACAATTGTATTCTTTAAAATAAAGTGTTTAACTTTTAGCACAATAACATGGTAACTTAAAATACGATTTTATCAATGTTTTAATTTGTTGCAATTTTATGTGAATAGCATTGTATGTCAATTTGCAATTATTGTAACACTAAGAAACCCTTGTCACCAAATATTTTGTGTATTGTAATTTAATTTACAATGATACTTCAATGGAAACGTTATTAATTTACAATTACAATGAAACTATATTGTTTCATAAAACTAGTTCTTATTGTCATAGAAATATGGTTCAAAGACAGAAAGTTAGGTCTGACCTTGCTGAATTCATACGTGATATAGTTGTATAAAAGTGTAACTAAAGTTACAATGTTATTCATATTGGGTGTCGATATATTACACTATTACTAAAGGTAGAAAAGTGTAAATTATTATTAATTACTAAGTAATCACTTAATAATATCCAAATTATAAAATTGCTAAGCACAGAAATATAAAATGAGGTTATTACATTTATACATCAATAAAAAGTGATAAAACAATAGGCTAGTTTCATCTATCAAAATTGAATGATATACATTTGTTATTTATATAGTTTCTATCATAAGAAATACGAATACAACACTATTTTGTTATATAAATATGTGATTTATTTATAATTTCGAAAATAAAACTAGTTTTATTATCTGTATGCCACGTGACCTAAAACACCAGCCGCCATATTTTTCTTGTAAGTGACGTCATAAGAACATAAACAACAGCGAAAGTTAAATCTAAAATTCATGTTAAATTTATTCGTTTCTGTTCTTATGACGCCACGATAATGGTGGCTGTCGTTTTGGAGCAAACATTCGTCGTTTAAATTTGAATCATTTCTTCTTTGCATAAAGAGATATTATTTCCAGCAAAGATAATACTAGTATACTATCGAATCGATACGAATATTTTAAAATATATTTGAAAAAAATGTAGAATAGCCTATTGGTAAAACACACGTGATAGAACCATGTTCGTTACAATAAAATATGTTTAAAGCAAAGCCACTGGCTGGCACTAGTGTAAGAAAACTGTAAATGTTTTGGTATTTTTTTATTTAATAAACAAAGTTTAGCCGTAACACAATTTAAATGAAATTAGACATGATATTTACACATATAATCTCTGACAGAAATTTAAACAATATAATATAAACAAAAAAGAAACGTATTGCATTCTTAAATAAATATTTTAAAGTTAACAAACAAGGTTTATATTAACTACAGATGTAGTTTAAAGTACTGGTAATAAAGAATGCCCTAAACACTATCCGATTATTGAATTTATTTCAGATACCACTATTGATTTATACGGGTTATGAGGGATGTTCAGAGTGCCCTGATTTTAAAATTTTAATCACTGTCAGTAAAATGACAGCAAAAAAAAATACGTGTTATTACTTAGTGGCAAATAAAGACACGGATGTAAACGCATTAAACTGGGCATTTTACTGTCTTGAGATTATAAAGTAGAATATAATTTTTAATTTTCATATATTAAGCTCTTATGGTCAGTTCACACCGCAACGATACGCGAAGCGGCGCTGCATTTTATCAAATTATTGAACTTTATTCACTACACAAAAGAACACGTTTCATATGACATCTATCATATGCTGCATATGCGCTCTTACAATGAAACGTGTATCTTCTTATGTCATTACATAAGATACACGTTTCATTGTAAGAGTGCATGTGCAGTGTTTGACTGATGTCAAAATATATAGTTCAATTTTTAAATAGTTATCTTAGCTTTTGATTTGAATTGACCCACCCTTACAGTGCAATATTACTATATTATAATAAAACAAAATTTGTACTAAATTAACAATCTACGAATTTGCTACAATCTCAAAATAATTAAATGCTATAAAGGTAATTAGGCATAGGCCGTGTTTATTGTTTCATTTTCTACATAAAAGGCAAAGTTTATGTAGAAAACCAAACATTCTTTAAGGTGAAGCCAAAATTGAGCTGCCACTTCCCATGTTAGCAAAAGACCTCAAGCAACTATTTACTATACTATACATTTAAATAATTTAATAATAGTTATGCACCGGTAGTTTATATTTACTTTACAAATCGTAATACTAATTTATTACATCCATATGGGGCGTACATAATGTAACATCGAATACAAATCATTTCGTATAAGGATACCTGTACGAGAGGTATAATTGCACAAGACATTTACATATTGAGTGTAGCTTTACATTTTTAAAGCGCCTTCGTCCCAGCTGTTGTCTCAAGTTGTGGCTAATACGCTTAAACAACTAAATGTGTACCACGTTTGAAACGCCTTTAAAAATTTACGTTCGACTTCCATAAAGAAATTATAATAATTACATACGACTTAGCTTAGCTTAAGTCTTCTTGCATTGAATATTAAATAATTTTCAGAGTTGAAAGCGAATGGACGAATTTATTTTTTAATCTTAGCTCGATAAATATTAAAATTAAATGTACTTACATACATTAGATAATAATCAATTATATTATTATTGTTGGTTAACTATCAAATTAAATATTATAAAATAAAATAAATATATGCAAGACAATGTAATAAAAATAAAAGTTTTTTAAATATTGCATTTTTCACATTTTTGAGTTTTTGACTAGGCAAGCAATAGTAAGACTTATCCATTGTGTAATATTAAACTGTTCTACAATTTTAAACCGGTAGAAATAGATTAAGAAATAAGTAAATAAAATAAATAGGCTTTGTGTCGCAATAGACTCTAAAGATTGAATTTTTTTTCAATTGATGAAAATAATAATATAACAGCTAAAATTAGGTGAAACATATAAATTTACCAAAGATAGTAATAGATGACGCTGTAATGTCAAGTGTCATTTGACATTTTCAAACTACCCACCATGGAGAATAGAGGTAAGGAGGAACATCTCTCTAAGGCAGAAAAGCTAAAGTGTCCGACAAAAATAATTTAATAATAGTTGCAAAACTGGCCATAATGGCGCTAGAGTGGCAAGGGTGTGTGATATGAAGTTAGAAATAAGAGATGGAGTGAAGTTAGTTGAGTTTAGTCATTTATTTTTTGATGACTATGAGTAGTTTTTAGTAGTTAATTCAGTCAGTTAATATTTTTATATAAAAAACCGAAGAAGATCCTAAGATTTTATTATCCGTTTAAATTTTGCCGCTTTACACCCTTGCGTCTGTAGCGCCCCCTATTTAACGCTATTTTACGGACTCTTTTCATGTAGTACATGGAGATGGTACTCCTTACTCTATTCTCCATGCTACCCACACACACACACACACTTTATACAAAATGTACACATAATAAACTATATTTCTATACATCATCGAACAACCCTCGAGGAGGCATTGTCATTTTGTTTCGGGGCCGTTCGAACTCGCTACGTATAGACGGCAGGGTTGACTCGCCGAACCGGTCGAGCGCGTCGTCGGTGGGCGCTCGCTCGGGGCTGGCGGACACGTAGTAGTCTGAGTCCACGTCGTTGAGGAGCCCGGTGCGGGCTGCAACGAGGTCATCATGCACAATAACTTAAAGTATTTCGGTTAGTGGTTAGATATTGGTATTTAAAAATATACATTAGTTCTATGTACACCCGCTGACCTATTATGAACTTGAACTGACAGTGGGAATGGTCTTCATTTTGACGTTTGAACTTTTTAATATACAATATAAAAAGTTCAAATGTCAAAATTCCCACTTGTCAGTTGAAGTTCATAATAAGGCAGCTGGACCTTTGTATTCGTTTTATGGTAAAAATATGAATTAACACCTTGCAGCCAGCATGCAGTTCAAGTTCAATATTATTAATATTAAATTATCTATAGATGCACACCACGTGTATCTAGCCCCGTGCTAAGTATCAGAACTTATGTTATGAGAAAAATAAGGAATGAGAAGATAAACCGTCACCGAAGTTCATGTTCAAGTTGATGTTCAAAATTCAGTATCAATCTAGTCTCCAAAATGGTATTCTCATAAACGTCAAACGCATATAATTTGACGTTTACTGGAGAATTAGCCTTCTGTGTGATTAAAATAATGGTGATATGTGCATGGTGTTACCTCCGTCATTGTTGTCACTGCGGTAGGCGGCGAACCGCTCGCGGTAGTCGCGCCGCCGCGCCAGCGTATCTTCCGCGCGCTGCCGCTTGCGTTTCTCTGTAACATTATAGGTGGTTTAAAACGACTTCGTAAACAACTAGTACTTTATTTTGCTAAGTATGTAGTAGTGTCATTAATACACTTGTCAAAAAAACTGCATTATTACTTCAGCAAGAAAGGAAGTAACAAGCAGGCGGACCACATTGTGATGATACGCGATTACTCTTTACCAATGGACACTTGCAACAATAAAGTGTGTGTGCCAGTCTTTTAAATCACAATCATTTATTGGACCTACAGTTGCATATCATACGAGGGCGGCACTGAAAATTTCGGGAATCAAGGAAGTGACACAACATTACTATTCAAAAATGTATTTATTGCTTTTCGAAGTATTCTCCGCGAAATTTGACACATTTTTCCATACGATGGAACCAATCATTGAAGCAACCATTCCATTCGGAAGTTGGGGTCTCCAAAATGGCCGATTTGTAGGCGTCCACAGCTTTTATTCTTTATTTTAGGGAAAGTATAAAAATCATTAGGGCTTAGGTCGGGGCTGTACGGCGGATGGTCTAATAATTCTATGATTTCTTGCTCTAAAAACTCTTTTGTTCTGTGCGCGGTGTGAGAACTCGCATTGTCGTGATGGAGGATGATGCGGCGGTTGCAGTTCTCTTTACGGAGTTCAGAAACGACCTGTGGCAAACAAATGTTAGCATACCATTCTGCATTAACCGTTCTTTGTCCCTCAAGAGGAATAGTCGCAACATGGCCGGTTTTGGAGACAAACGTGGCCACCATTTTTTTTGCAACACTCCGTGAACGAACAATTTTTGTTGGCTTTAACTCATTTTCGAACACCCAAACTCGTGACTGGTGGTTTTTATTTTCGGGTTCGTACGCGTATATCCAGGATTCGTCACCTGATACGATGTTGTATACAGCATTTGAGGATCCTGCGTGGAATCTTTCGAGAGTTCTGACGCACCAAGTAACGCGAGCCGCTTTTTGCTCTTCACAGAGCAAATGCGGTATCCATCGGGAAAACAACTTTTTTACACCTAATTGTTCATGCAAGATTATTTGTATTTGACTCATGCCAATGTCTAAAGTTGCCTGAATTTGGCGGTATGTAACATGTCGATCTTCCTCAATCAGCTTACGCACAGCATCAGCGTTTTCTTGGGTGACTGCAGTTTTTGGACGACCTTGACGGGGATCATCACTGAGCTTGACACGTCCACGTTAAAATTCAGCAAACCAGCGATAAATTGTGGTTTTGGATGGGGCTTCATCACCAAATGCAGAAATCATCCGGTCAACACACTGTTTTTGTGTTAAACCACTTCGAAAGTCATAATAAATCATCGCTCTAGAATTTTCTCGAGTCAATTCCATTTTCTCAACGACTAAACAAGTTTGACAAGACCTTGTGACAAGACCGAGAATATTTTTTTAAATAAATAAACGGTATTCGATTTTTAAAACCAAGGAGTTTTAAATTAAAAAGATTTTAATATGACAGGAACAGTGGAAATATTCCATTCCCGATACTGTTAGTGCAGCCCTCGTATAAGCTATATCATGTTTTCTGTGTGGCTTGTGAGTTATGACTGTCTATTTGTATGGGTTTTTACCATATAATTTATAAAAATACATAAAGTAAGTGATAGGCTCACCTCTCTTGGCGATCTCGCGGCCCTCGTCCACCAGATCCAGCGCCAGCTCATCATCAGCGAACTGCTGGAAGCCGCACATGGATAGCAGACGGCTGCCGAGCGACAGCGACGTCGCTGCGCACAGCAGCACCACCAGCATGGGGAAATAGAGGTTGAAGCCTTCCGCGATTATGCCGAGCACGTCCATGTGACCCATTATCTGAAATATTTTTTTAAAAATAAATCTATGTTTCACAAAATGTATCTTCACATCTGTATGTTGAAGTTATTGTTTCTATTGCCAATGTTAACTTGCAAAAGGACCGAAGATATTTTTATCTGTGCCTGCCGGTGTGTCAGCCGAAATGACAAGGACTGCTTGAGACTTGAGCGTCACTTAATTTAACTATCGTTTTGAGTATTCGGCCGTTATCCGGCTACAATGTAAGTTACCTGCGGACCGGACAACATGTAATAATATAATAATAATATCTGTGGACCCTTACACCCCACGTCAATCTGGTCCCGTGGTAAGATCTCGAAGAACTTGTGTTACGGGTACCAGACAACGGAAACATATTTAATACTTTTTGTACTACACTTATATTTAAGATTTTTATTATAATATTATACACATATTTAACACACATCGATGACCCAGGAACACAGAAAACTTTTTGTTTCGAACCTGCGACCTCTGGCTTTAGCGCGAGCGCGCTAAAGCTCTGTGGCTCGGTGGTTGGCGCTAACCACCGAGCCAGCCACAGAGGTCGTCATGTAATAAGTGACCTGCGTGTAGTAGGTCTCCATGATCCGCTCCTTAATGATGTGCGAGTCCATGTGCACGAGGCTGAGGAAGTTGAGGCACATGGCCGGGGTCAGCCGGCACACCATCATGCCGCTGAATATGAGGCTGTACTCGTTGGTCTGGTGGTGCGGCGCGAGGTAGTACAGATTGAGCACGCGGATGCGCAGTACGGTGGAGTACGCGCAGTAGAACATGTAGCCGATGGTGAGTGTCGATATTGTCTGTAAGATAAAGGGTTCAATATAGAGCCCTTGAAAGATACTAAATAGACTATAAGTTAATAATAATAACCTTTATTCAGCTTAAAAAATATAAAACCTTAATCTAACTCACATACAGAGTGACGTAACAATGGTTTTATAGTTCACGTGGTTGGCTCGCAACCGGCGGCTTAGCTAGGTTACAGTGCAATCTGTGATAAAGAAACCGGTCCCTTTCTCAACGTCAGATAAATACATTATCACCTGAACAGGTTTCGTGTGACATTTAAAACAGTACATTTAAAAGGCTCTATATCAACGACTAGCTTTTGCCCGCGGATTCATCCGCTTGAAATTGGGTTTTAAACGATATCTTTATGATAATAAAAAATTTGGGTGTTGCATATTGAAAAATCCTTCGTTAGTGGATACTCATGTCATATGAGGAATGTGTGCAAAATTTCAAATTTCTAGCCTTAAGGTTTTGGCTTGTGTGTCGATACATTAGTTACTCAGCTTTGCCTTTTATATATTATATATGGATAGATAGAAAACATTTAATAATTTCAATACTTTGATCGAAGCGAATATAACTAAAAAAAAAAGGTTATCTGTTAAGTCGGTTTACGAACGATAATTTTACTTGATAACGTCATCACAAGCGGAACTCTTAGGCCGATCGATCCTCTCTATCGCTTGTTCCGCGCTCTCGCTTGCACGCTCGGCTCAGGGGGAACGTGATAATCAGGCGGAACGTGACTATTTTTCGTGCGTGCAGTCGGCGTTTATCGATTTATAAGACGTTATCACGTCAAAAATCAATTCAAATAGTAAAATAAGTTTAAGTCGGATTTGTTTATATTTAATCTCAGTATGTAAAATGACATATCTATGTATTTCAACTCTCTTTCCTTCTTTGTCAGTTAGTAGAGACAAAAGTTACTGAGTAAGAAAAAAAATCAGAGTACAAACATTGTTTGTAATTTTGTATCATCCGTGGGCCATGCTTTGGCAAAAACAAGCTCGCTTGACCGGAAAGGCCGTGGCCTTGAAGAAAACCGGGTTAGCCAGTCTTAATTCATTTAAAAACTCACCACAATCGCCGTATAGTTGTATGTATTCCTCGCAGCGATGAGAATGTTTGCGAATATGGACAGCACGGGCTTCTTGCAGAAGAACGTCACCTCGGACCACACCACCGCCACCGACATCACACACGTCACTACCGCCATCGTCTTGAGGAAGTATTGCTTCATGAAACACTCCCAATACCATTCTGAAATTTTTTAAATAGTTTTTGACATTTATTTTAATTTTGTAATTAAAATTAAGTTCCCTTTTATTCACACGCTGTCGCTGTCTGTGCTAGCCGAAATAACAAGGACAGCATGTGACATGAGAGTCACTTAATTTAACTATCGTTTCAGTATTCGGCCGTAAGTCTTGTTCTTACTTTTAAGTATAAAACTGTAACGTTTCTCGCCTATGAACGTTTGGATTGGGAGTTTTGCCGGGGAGTTCAATGAGTGTTGTTGTGGAATATGTAAAACTTCATAAATTTGTTACCATTAAATATTCGTTATCGTGCACAAGTGTGGGCAAGTGGTACAACATCTAATTTGCTGAAAAAATGTGCTATTTTGTGTTTCCTGCCGAAACTCCCTAGGAACTTTCAGTAAGTAGACTATATATTTGGACTTTGACTAGACTTTAAACTTGACGATATAGGAATACGGTGTTGAAAATTGAAACGAAAGTTCAAAGAAAGCCTTTTTAACTTGACACTGGCAAATGGTTGTAAGCCGATGCCATATATAAATAAAAAAAAAAAAAGTTTGGATATTTTAAACTAAGCAGTAAGCAATATATGAAGAAACGATTAACATGAGTTTGTAATTTTTAAGTATGCTATGCTATGCTATGCATTTAAAAACGTTTGTGAGGATAGACGGATCTATGTTTGTTACTCTTTCAGATGTAAACCGCCGTAAAACGAACAGTTAGGTTAGCACTTTTGTACCCGAAAATGTACGTTTTATATGAAATAGTTGTTATACGCGTAAAACGTTGCGCAACACCTACAAAATATATCACACCACATCACATCGGGTAAGCTATTCAGTATGTTGCTGTTTTTGTCTGATAGGTTGGAAAAGTCACCTGACAGACAAGGACAGCATCACAGCTTATCCGTTGTGGAAATATTTTTATTAGTAAGATGGTATGTACAAATTAACTTCATTACAATAACAGCAGTGCCGTGGTAATTTACGCGATTAGTGTGACAAATATTCAGTAATGAAGTAACAAATATGCTGGTATTTAATGATTAGGATCGAACTGAAAACGCCTACGCCATTAGCATACTAATGACGCTTTCGTTGTCTAGACTTTTACGTCATAGGTCACGGGTCCCATACGCACGTTACGAGAAAATGTTTTACATCATAATTTATGATATTATGAAAATGAATGAACGCACTTGCGAGTTGCGACTCTTTTAGCTAGGGTGTCCACGGGCGGTGGTTAGTTTACCATCAGACAATCCATCAGCTTGATCATTTAGATTTTAGAGGTTTGCCATCCTTCTTCTCCACTAAAGAAGAGCCGGAATCCTCTAAATGATTAAATGAAATCTACCTAATAACATAGATCTAAACCTATTGACTAGATGTTTCCCGCGACTTCGTATGGGCAAAAGAAAATTCTGCGGGAACCGTGCGTTTTCCTGCGATTAAAACCTGTCTTCCTCCAGTGGTCTACTCTATATCTGTGCCAAATTTCATCAAAATCGGTCCAGTAGTTTTGGTGCCTATTGCGAATGCGAGCAAACAAATCTTTCCTATTCATAATATTAGTGAATGAAACAGTACCCAATATAGGCGGATACAGTATCCTTTGTACCCTTGGCCGGGGTGTGTGGAAGGTGTGCTGGAAGCGATGCTCGGGGGAGCGCGCGTTGCTGGCCACGTCCTCCAGGTGGAAGATCCTCTCCAGCATCAGTCCCCACTGCGTCTCCGTGCGCTGGAGGACGTGGAGGGATTTGATCGTCTGAAAAATAAAGTTTTTTTACTATATTCACTACTATGACACCTTCATCAAACCTGATTGTCTCAAATACTTTTTTAATGGGACGACAAACAGACAGGCTGGTCGATGTTGCTAGCTTTTTAAGAGGTTTATTACATCGCTAGCAATATATTATTTAACATAATATTATACGAGCACTGGATGTTGTTTTCTACTTTGTACGCGCAAAAAGAAATGCCGCGTGAACCGAAAGCAGCATATGCGTTAATCCAGTGTCTAAAATAATAATAATGGCTCCCCACACCGATGTCGGGGACCGGTTTCATTGAAACCAGGTCATCTACGCAAAAGTTATTTTATAGTGCCCAAGTGTGTGCGCAGTACAAAAGAGTACAGTATACAGTACACAGCCTGCATTGTCGTAACCAAACTTGGAACATTTTTGTTGTTCCAACGCGGAAATCGAACCGACGACCTCCGAGTCGAGAGCCAATCTCTAAACCACTAGACCACCGAGGCTGTTGAGTCTAAACTACTACCCAAATTTTATCAAAATCCGTTCAAATTCAAATTCAAATTTATTTATTTGCTTTAAATGTGGTAAATTTACAGGTTTAGGAATTATTACATAGAGTTCTCACATTTAGCTACAGCAAGCATGCAAATATTACATAAGTCAAAATTAGAAAATACATAAAGTTCAAAATTAGTACAATTTAGAAACAAGCAATACCAGAATGTCATTTAATTATTACAATTCATAATTATATCAATTGAGTTATCATTATAATTCCAGCCATCTAGAAAATATTATAGTCTAAAAGTGTTCAAATATTTATGTCACTTATGTGTATTATTTACGATGTGAAAAATATTCGGTCACGGAATAAAAACACTTATCCATCAACCACTTATTAAGTGCCCTTTTAAAAGATGTCATTGATTTTTCTTTCAACTCTTCGGGTGAGTTATTATAGATTTTTATGGCCATAAAGTATGCATTTTTCATTAATTTTACGCTTTTTGCTAGAGGCAATACTAGTCTATTGGGAAATCTTCCCCTATAATGATCTAGATCGTTATGTTTTTTGGTAAATAGGTTCTGATGAGCATGCACAAAATTACTTATTTCATATATATAGATACACGGGAATGGCAGCAGGTTCAGCCTTTTAAACAGTGGCTTACAACTCATTATCGTCGGGACATTGCAGATGGCCCGAACACATTGCTTTTGCGCTATAAAAACTCGATTTACGTCCACTGAATTACCCCATAGAACGACGCTATATTTTAGGATAGAAGACACGTAGCCATGGTAACCAATACGTACGTCATGGTAACCACGTAGCCAATTAAAGCTGTTCTTTCATTAGTTATTTTGGATAATCGCCACAGTGCAAAAGCAAAACGATTTATTTTACTACAGACTATTTCTGTGTCTATTTCCATGTACACTGACTCTCTAGTGCCACTCCTAAAAATACTATTGAAGTTGTTTCGTTAATTATGTGGTCGTCATGCGTAATTTTCAACTGTTCGTCATTTTGATGCCTATTATAAAATCGTAAATATTTAGTTTTGGTTAGATTGGCTCTTAAATTATTCATTGTTAACCAATCTATAATCTGATGCACTGTATCGTTTATATCTTGCTGGAAACGTTTATTGTCTTTGGTTTCATTGGGGATTATGACGGCAATGTCGTCGGCATACAGTGTACAATAGTAATCTGTAATTTTTGGCAAATCATTGATGTATATCAGGAACAGAAGCGGGCCGATTATGCTGCCTTGGGGTACGCCAACTTTGTTAATTTTAACGTCAGATTGGCAATTTACTTCTAGTAACCTGTTGTCTATATGTTTGATTTCTACATATTGCTTTCTATTTGTCAAATAGGATTCCAGCCAATTTCGTACCAGTCCTCTTAAGCCATATGCTTCACATTTTTTTAACAAAATAGAGTGATTTACACAGTCAAAGGCCTTGCTCATATCAAAAAAGATGGCTGTTACAGGTAATGATTTGTCTACATACTGCAAAATTTGAGTTATAAAAGTAAAGGCAGCTAGCGTGGTTGATTTACCTTTTTGAAAGCCGAATTGTTTATTATTTAGAATATTGTATTTTGTGAGGAAATTACAGATTCTTGTATGCAAGGCTCTCTCGAAAACTTTAGACAAGATAGGAATTAGTGCAATGGGTCTGTAATTATTAATGTCTTTCTTATTTCCTTTTTTGAATATTGGTTTAACAACTGATATTTTGAGCGAGTCTGGAAATATCCCCTGTAGAAAAGATGAGTTTATTAAATGTGCTACAACTGGGGCTAAAGGGGCCGCTCCTATTTTTAATAGAAATGTAGGAAGTTCATCATAGCCAGTGGATGAAGTATTGTATAGTGTGTTGATAATCGTATAGACTTCTTGAGAATCAATCGGAAATAAGTACATGCTAGGGGAGTTTGAATCCAATCTTATACATTCAGGATTTACATTGGGTATTTCTTTACATTCAGGATGGCATGTGAATGTATCATTGAATATGTTCGATATTTCTTTTCGGTCTCTTACTATTTTGTCTTCGAAATGTACATCATTAAAGTATCTAGTACCATGCGACTTACTCAAAACATCGCTTTTAATTATTTGCCAAGTCTTTTTGCCAATATTTTTTGCTTTTAAGACACACTTCGTGTTTTGTAACCTCTGTGCTGTATAAATGCAGTGTTTGAGAATTTTTGTATATGATTGATATTTAGTTTTAGTAGCTTTATCCCGTTTTCTATAGTAGGTGAATCGGAGATGCCGTTTCGTAGTACAAGATTTTTTTATGCCTTTAGTTAGCCACGGTAAATTGTAATTAGAAGTTTTAACTTTAACTTTTTTGAAAGGAAAACAGAGGTTAAAGAATAAAAGAAGCATTTCATGAAATATTTTAAACGCATCCAAAGTGTTGGTATTATTGTAGACCTCTGACCATGACAAACTATTTAAACATTTGACGAATTTATTTATGTATTCTGTGCTGAAGTCTCTCTTTTTCAAGAAAAAATGAGCAGATTGTTTTTTTCGGTTGCTTATTGTCACTAGGACAGACTGTGCAGTGTTATGGTCTGAAATACCCAAGTGATGGAGTTCACCTTTGGCTTCTGAGTCATTGCTAAAGATTAGATCTATGCAGGAATTTAGTCTGGTTGGTTCGTTAATGTGTAAGTGGTAACCGTTATTCTGCAGTATTCTCTTAAGCTCTCTTGAGGTATTAGTGTCCATGAGTATATTTATATTTAAGTCACCAGCTATAAAGACTTTCCAATTTTTTGTTTTAGGCCGCAGCTTTGTTAAGAGACTTTCTAATCTTGTGAGAAATGTATTAATATTTAATATTTTGATATCTGGAACTCTATACAAGCACATGATTACACATTTGAAGCAAGGTATTTCAATGCCACACACCTCAAAACATTTGGTTTGACAAAATTCTTTAACCATTTCTAATATGTTAAACTCGATTTCATCCTTACAAAATATGCAAACGCCACCACGCTTTTGATCTTCTCTACTGAAGTAGTCCGCTAATTTATATTGTTCTAGTTGCATGAGGGATATGCTATTAGATTTTATAAATGTTTCACTCAGACAAATGACATCTAACTCAATATTTTTATTCTTCAGTTCATTAATGTTAATTTGCAAAATGTCGCGCTTGCTTATGAATCCTGCGATATTTTGGTGTAGTATACGTAGGGAGTTACTATCACAGAAAAAATTGCGACTTATCTAGCGACTGGTTTAGTTTTTCTTTGCATAAATTTTCAGTTCTATTTATTCTTGGAAAGTAATTTAAAATTATATTTTGACGCAAAACTGTCGAGTGTAACTTAGTTGTTTTATTTATTTGTGTAAAATAATCTAAAATTGTGGTCTGTTTATTGATCTTTTTAATATAATATTTATCTGTATTACCATTACATTTTTTGCATGATTACATGTATTTTTGTTATTGTATTTATATCTCCTTATTTTTGATTTATTATTATTTGAATTACATAAATATTTATTTTTATAATCAAAGTAATCTATATTAAAATTTATTTTATAGCACATTAAATTTATATCCGTTAGTAACGATTTATTATACATAACAAAGTGTGCATTTGGATAGATGTTACAAGTAAGTTGCAAGGTATGATAGATAGGTATATATGAAGTAGGTTCTCATTTAAATGTTGATTTTTGTATACACTTAAAATTATGACCATATATTTGTGTAACAATTTGAGTATAGCACCTAGTTCTAAGGAAACCTTTACAGGATTACAATCATTTTCCCCGATACATATAACTATTTTGTCTTCCGCTTGAAACTGGCATTGTTGAATAGCTGTGGTCACTTGATCACACATTGCGAAAGGTTTTGTAAATCCAGTAACCGCATAGGGTTGGTAGGCTGTATTTCGTCTAGATTTTATCAAGGAGACTGCTAAGCCCGAAACTTGTTGAGTACCAAAGATCCATATTTTGTTCAGTTCCTTACTGCTGGGGTTGCTAGTCTTTGAGAAGGGGGAAGATATATTTTCAATTTTATAACAGCAATCCGTTTGGGTGTATTTTTGTTTTGTTGTCGTAGGACTTCCTAAGTTTGTCATAGGAAATTCATCCATTTGTGTAAATACTTGTTTTATAGTGTTTGGGTCCGTATTTTAGTTTTCTTTGTGATATCTTAATTCTTGTGGACTTATTTTATTACCGATATCAGTTTTATTCGACAGGTTAATTTGTAAATCTTTAATTTTTCTTCTCGAAGCGGTAGGTGTCAAAATGTTAATTTTTGTTTTTGGCGAAGTACAAATATTTTTGAGTTCTCTTATTTTGCGTTCTTGCTCTGAGATTTTATTCGTGAGAATTGAGTTTTGACTATTTAGATTTTCAATTTCTGCATCCGCACTTTTTAACTTCAGCTCAAGATCATGAATTTTTTCTTTCAAGGATTCTATTTCGTCGTTTGTATATACTGTTGATAGATCTGGAAGACTTCTATGGGTACTTGATTGTGGTGATAAAGATGATAAATATTTATATTCGGTATCTGTTAACGAATCGAACGACCTATCTCTTGTAATTTTCTTTCTGAAGGTTATGTTTGTGGATTCCATTTTAATTCTTGTCAATTTTGTACTTTTATAGTTTTACTATTTTAAATAATATTAATATTATATTCAAATAAAATTGAAATTTCAAATTTCAAAATTGTGACAAATTCGTTCAAGTATGTTATCCACTCGAGTGTCGAACCATCGACCGCATCGGTTAGTGTGTTATGTTCAAACCACTGAGCCAATGTGATTTTTTGCGCTGGTGTCGAATGTTGCGATCTGGTTCTATTGATTAGTGAACTTGAATGGTTTTTTTATGGATTCCCCCTAGATGGAGCTAGTATGAAGATGTAATAACTTTCTTAATTTTTTTTTCTTCTTTTGCTTCAATAATTTACTAATAGATGGCGTTCCCAGCTCGTAATTCATGTACGTAGTATGATTTTCACTAAAGTTCGGCCGTTCAGAGAATGCGTTCCTGACACCTATCAGTTAGTCACGACTATACTTCGTGCGTCGTACGATGATATGGGTGACAGTTCTTATATTCCCTGCTACGGAAACTTCTTACAAGAAAACAAAAAAAAAGCAAACGAAATAAATTATATTCCATTGACAAAAAATAATATTTTCTTTAACTATAAATGAAACTGCTATTATTCTTATTATTAACTCTGATATCTTATAATAACTGAAATATAAATATGAAATTAAATTAAGAAAATATGTCATAAAAATGGCAGATGCATGGAACGGAACTTCTGTCAATAGAGATTGACACTGTTGAATCGACATCAAATCGATGAATAGGAGCGGCCATCTTGTGATCGTATTGCAACTCGGAAATGTCAGTACGAGTGCATCTGCATTGTATGCGATTTGTGTTTTCGTTGCGTCTGCTTTGAGTTTTTGTTGATTTTGACTTTTGTTATTGTTTTTTTGTTGAGTTTTTTGTCATTGTTTTTGTTTCCGATTCCGAAACAAGCTCGCAATCTTCGAGGTCCGACTGCAGTAAATAAGAAAATAAACGATTTGAATAGTTTTTATTCTTTTATTATTATTTATTTACAAATTACCCATTTCTTAGCAATTTAATTCACAAATCTAAAATCTATAATTACGATTTCATTTCCTTTACGAACTAATTCGATATTTTAAACAATCGATTAATTTTCGTTAGGTAACTTCACTACAATTGTCAATTATTATCTGTCACGCATATCTTCTTAGGACGCATATAGTATAGTGATGGGCACAACATAACACTGAGTTCGTTACCGTTCCTCCAAAATGAACCGCCGCATTATTTTAAGATTATTTTCGTTTTAAATTGGCGGAATCATTTAAAATTTATATTTTAGTTATTTAAGTGGAAACCAAAAAAAGCTAATATTCATATAATAAAATTGTTTTATTTATTCTTTGTTACAAAGTTACAATCTGTATTTCTATGCAATAAAGTACATTGAATTGAATGTGCGTACAGAATATTAATCAGACTCCGATTCGCTTGAGGAGGTGGTGTCTTCATCATCATATTCGCCTACATGTATAATTATATTATTATCAATAACAGAATCAATCCTGATATCTCGGTCAAAATGTTCCAAAATCAAGTTTTTAGTCTTGAAAAAGAAAAACAAAACGTATTATTTTATAAAGTATAACTGTATAAGAACAGATTACGATACTATTATTGCCTGTTATTGTTAGCACAGCACTATTTACAAATATAAAGCGCTGACATAACCTTGTAATAGCGCAGTATAGATTTAGAAAAATATTGTTTACCAAGTTATTTGACACTCAGTTAGGCACAAAATTATAACATTCATTGATTATTGATATAATAATGTTGTTTTAATGCTCATCAATTGTTAAAACGGTAAACAACCAGCAAAAATATTTTTATCGTATCTGCAACGCCATTACAAAGTTACGTCGTCAGTTCAATCGCGACGTGTCAGGAACGCATTCTCTGAACGGCCGTAGTATAGATTTTGGAAGCACAAAAGGTGTCCTAAGAAATGTGGAAATCGAACTTGGGTTACTTTGCTTACACAGCCATGACATGTAATGTACACGGCTACCGTCTCTATGACGCGATACTTAAAAAGTTGTATTTAAATGGTAGGTTCCTGGATTGATGACGAATAACGAATATTAGTCCAAAGTCCACTTTTTATATGAGACAAAGAAAACTGACGGCCGTTAATATTTTGCGCGAAATGTTCGATTATAATTTTTTTTTTGCACTTTTTAGAGTTTTGTTTTTTGAACATATAAGGACACTGACGATACTAAACAGTATTTAATGCACTTTAGTACTAATAATAAGTTGATATAATGTTTTGAGAGTCATATAGTTGTTTTAGATTATTTGCCATTTTTCACAGATGAAATTCACCATTAACACTTGTATAGTAGAATCACTTACTTACACTTTTAATCGAAATTTAAAAAATTGTATTTTTAATCGGAATTAAACTGCGGAGATGATTTTGACGATTTTATACAACAAATAATAATTGTTCAGTAGTTATTGCGTAAAAGTGTAACAAACATTTATACATACAAAATTTTGCATTTGTAATATTATAGTAAGACTTTATTATGGTTAATTTTTTTATTTACCTTTTTATGTAAATTGACCAAGCTTTTCAATGACGGCGGCGTGGGTCTCTCTGGTGGTTGTTTTGCATTCAGTTTATCTCTCAACTGCACTGGTAACTTTTGCACTATAATATCTACGTGTTTGTGTAGTGGATGGCCTGGACCGATCGCTGATGTAATTGAGTTCAGGCTCTGAAAAATAAATGTTTTGTAAGTACGTAAATAAAATAATATTATTTTACATACAAAAATTAAACACTACAAGATAATGTTAGAAATTATTAAATTACTAAAAAATCAATATAGGTACTTTAGTAAACTTATTTAAATATTCATGCCAATATAATCATCAGTATCGCATGTAGGTTTTGTATATCCATTTATACATTCAGAGTTAATTGTTTCCTGCTATTAACATAGTAGATTCTTATCATACATTAAATTTACATTATAGTATTTGATATGATCTATTTTG
The DNA here is from genome assembly GCA_963565745.1 of Phengaris arion. Taxonomy (NCBI): domain Eukaryota; kingdom Metazoa; phylum Arthropoda; class Insecta; order Lepidoptera; family Lycaenidae; genus Phengaris; species Phengaris arion. The sequence goes on along the minus strand of OY751439.1, from coordinate 7,488,464 downwards.
TTATGTACAATCAATTTAAGTATATACTTGTATAAATATTAGCATTATGGTAAATGACAAAAAATGCAATATGGTAGAGCATCTAGTTGTTTTAATGCATATTATATGTTTTTAATATTGTAATAAACCTTTCACACTTTTCTACTTGGCTCATTAGTCAAATATACAACAATAAATTGATTTTTGCACCTTAAAAATCTGGGGGCACAGTAGTGTCTCAGACAAGACGAGTCGAGCCAAGCGAAGTGTGAGGGCACTACCAGACCATGTTTTCTCGAAGCGTTTCGTCGATTTTTTGAACCCTCATAACTTGGTATGAAAATTTCAGGATATTATGTTTCCAGTAGCACACTTATTAAACATTAGTAAATAGTCAAGATATGTGGCCTGGCCGTTTCGTTCCTACAAGAGTAGGTAGTATAACAGAAAAACAGTCAGTGAATTTTTCACCTTACGTTAGGGCGTGTAGAGTCAGTCAGAAGCTTGGTTTTACATGAGATCTGATAACTTTTAACTTTTCTTAAAACTATCTAAATTCATATACTAATGTTATATATTACAATATTATAAAGTGTAAGCTCTTGTATATAAAGACACATAAGGGAATTGACCCTTAAGTGTAAAAAGTAGTGAGAAAATGGAAAGAGATATAGGTAGGTTAACCAACAAAAGTCAAACTATTTTGTTGTTTTAAGGTGTTTGTCGTTATACTGAGTAAGATTGTAACTTGTTGTAATTGTTTACATTGTATTTGAATTGTTTAAAAGGAGAGAAATAATCTAATTACCTCCAATATACTGTCCACAGTTTCTTCGGCTTCACACTTGTCTGTGCTAAGTTTAGCAATCTTAAAATAGCTGTATGTTAACATATAATTCTTCTTTGAGTTGTTCCAAAGATTTCTCGGTACTTCCACTAGAGAATAACCCAGCAGTAATATAAGGAGGAATAGCCCCCATGTGTTACTCGCGGATGAAGCGATGGCCTTTATTTTTGGCCCATCCAGAGAGACACCTTTCATGGTTATGTAAATTAGCAATATAATACAAATGGATAGGTACGACCCATAGTATATAGCATTATCGATTAAAGCAGACTTCAACTTTCCTTTTACAGTAAAATCACCAGCTTTACTGTATGACTGCATCATTGGCATTATGAGCCTAAAACAATAATAACAATATCCATACCCACTTACTAATAAAAATATTTACACAGTGGATAAGCTATACAATATTTTGTCCTTGTCTGATTTGTTGGAAAAGTTGTTTGACAGACAAGGACAAAACATAGTATAGCTTATCCACTGTATAAATATTTTTATTAGTAAGGGGGTTTCACACCATGTCAATCTGGCTCAATACTATGTATCCAAGGAACTTGGTACCAGACAGCAGGAAGTATTTACAATTACATAATATATTTAACATATTTAATTTATACTATACATATATTTAAGATTTTTATAACATTTAATACTGATCCATGACCCAGGAACACAGATTTTTTCCCCTTAGTGGGATTCGAACCCGCAACCGGCTTGTGTGTCGACTCACTAACCACTGAGCCACAGAGGTTAATAATGAAAAGGTTGTATGCAATGCTTGTCATTATATTATATCTGCTTTGCCCTAACATACATAAAGTATGATTACTATGAAAATGCTTTAAAATAATAATAAATTTTTTCTTTGATTATTCACAATAAGTTCAATGCACAATAATTTGTATTATCTATAACATATTTGAAAAATTTTCAGGGGTAAATAAAGTTAATTCTTAAACATAAAAATTAGTAAAAGAATACTTAAATAAATTTTATTACTACACTGCCCTATGGAAAAAAAAAATTAAACCTACCATGTTAGGCACTGTGATGTCCAATAGACAATCCTCCATAGATTCGGGAAAACAGAGTCTGGCACATAGCTCCATGGCTTTTGGCATTGGTTGGCCGGTGCAACTGTTGTTGTCTCATTATTTTGTACTGCGGTTAGTGCTGGACTCGTAGTGTTAATACTTTGTAAGCATTGCCGATAAAAGGTCTGTAAAAATAGTAATATTATTTGAACAATTGATTTGTAAAAAGAATTTATTGGAAATAGTAGGCTTCATAAATTAAACTATTAAAACTGTACTTAGTAAAAAAAGTATGATTTTGTATAAAAAAGTTTAATCATAAGGATTAAACATTCTTTTGAGAGAATTTATAGAAGATAAAGCTAATTTAAAGTTGAATGAGCTCTTATGACATTGTTACTACTTATCGGCAGTAAGTGGTAGGATTATGACAGGTGCTTGGGTAAATATATAAAAAGTATGTTTAGTTTAGTTAAGGTACTTAATTTAAACAGTAAGGACTCACCGATGACACATCCAAAGGCAATATAAACATAATCACAAACGAAAAGCACCATGCTATTAGAACTGATACTGTCACCAATATGTGGTTTCTATAACAATCGCCATATCGATATAGAAGTGTTCCAGCCAAAATAACTGCTGCAATTATTTCGATAGCAAACAACGTGTAAACCATGTTGTACTATTTATTTATTACTCTTCTTAGACGATTTTTGTTTTTCTTTCCACACTCTCTCGGCTTCTATTTGTAATTGCTCGAAACGTATCTGTGTTGAGGACTTCAATGGGAGTATAATAGGGCGCGCTATTTCATATTCCGTAGGACATTCTTCAAAGAACAACACACCTGAATCTGGCAATATGGGTTCAAACTCAATCTTAATGTTTTCTTTAGGATTTCCCTCAGACATTTTAGAGAGAACGTGGCTGATTTAATAACATTTTTTATATCTGTTTGTAAAAACAACACAGGAAATGAATAATGGCCTAAGAAATTTACAAATCACATCACCATTACCACAAAAAATCAATTTAGAAATATATCGTTGTGACAACTGTGAACTGACGGACATTTGTGCACTTTGACACAAAAAGTGTCGATGATAGTTTTTATTTTTTTATTTATATATGGCATCGGCTTATAACCATTTGCCAGTGTCAAGTTAAAAAGGCGGGAAATAGAACTTTCGTTTCAATTTTCAACGCCGTATTCCTATATCGTCAAGTCTAAAGTCTAGTCAAAGCCAAAATATATAGTCAGTACAGTTAATGAGTCATGTCAGTCGATTCAGTAAGGTGGTAGAAGCTTTACTGAAAGTTCCTAGGGAGTTTTGGCGGGAAACACAAAATAGCTCGTTTTTTGAAGTTGTACCACTTGCCCACACTTGTACACGATAACGATTATTCAATAATATTCTACCAATATTACACATTAAGAACCAAAATAACACAAATTTATGAAGTTTTACAAATTCCACAACATCACTTATTGAACTCCCCGGCAAAACTCACCGTCAAAGATAGTTTTCTCTTAAATTAAATATATGGCGTCGGCTTAAACTATTTGCCAGTGTCAAGTTAAAAAGGCGGGAAATAGAATTTTTGTTTCAATTTTTAACACCGTATTCCTAAATCATCAAGTCTAAAGTCTAGTCAAAGTCCGAATATAATATAGTCAGTGCAGTTAATGAGTCAAGTCAGTCGATTCAGTAATGCGGTAGAAGCTTTACTGAAAGTTTCTAAGGAGTTTTGGAGGGATACAAAATAGCACGTTTTTTGAAGTCCACTTGCCCACTTGTGCATGTTAACGAATATTTAATTGTTAATATTCTTCCAATATTGCACATTAAGAACCAAAATAACACAAATTTATGAAATAAATACAAAAACCACAACACATGCAGTCGATGAGTCAAAAGACTAAGACAAAGAGTTATTTATTGCTATAAAACTGTGTACAATAGATAAGATGTTTCAATATAATAAGGTATAGTATCAACAGTTTGCCCGTTCGGGCATGCAATAATAACTGAATGTCAGAACTTAGATTAGATTTACATTAGACATTACAAAATAGAGCTAATAGTATTAAAATTAAAACTAATAGTAAAATAATCGTTGCATTATCGACGTAATTTAGGGACAATTTATAGATAGTGTTAGGTGGGAAGTCAATTAGAAGTAGACTTAAGATGTGACCATACTTTATTGAGGTCTAATACAGACTGTCCTTACCAACTAAAAATGAACTTAAAGGTAAAACTACAATCTAGCTTACTCTACATTAATATGATATTACTATAAAGGAACTTACACACTACATCTCCCCCCAAAAAAAAAAAAAAAAATGCAGTTTTTTTTTGAATATACAACTTTAAAATATTTTTTTATTTTACTAAACATAACAAGGTTTTGTTCTATTTTTATGAATATTTTTTTCTTTACTATCCTTTAAAATAGTAACATTTGGTTTCTTATCTTTAACAAAAACATATGGACCATCATATAAAGTATTTAATTTAGTACCACTTGCGTTTTTTAACATAAGTTTATCTCCGGGTTTGTAGAATATTGGATTAATTTTATCATCATATCTTATTTTACGTTTCATTTTTGAATTTATTAAATTATTTCTAGCATCACTCTGAGCTCTTTGTAATCTGAATTTAAATTCTAAAGGTTAATTTTCATAATTATATAACGGATCTACAGTTTTTGATAAACTAGTTAGGTATGCGACAGACTTGACCGAATACTAACTCAAATGGAGTATACTGCGTCTCGGTGTGCACAGTGGTGTTGTATGAGAAACACCAGTACTGTACTCATGAGCCACATGAAGATTGCTGATTATTTGTTTGTATTCTCAAATATGCGCCTAACATTTTCACACCTAACATATGACTATTTTCTAATCACCTATGCTTTCATGATGGTATGCTGTAGACATTATTTGTTTAATATTTAAAATATTCAAAAGTTCCTGCATTGTACTTGATATAAATTCTGTACCTCTATCTGTCGCAACTTCACGTGGTATACCATAACGTAAAATAAAATTTTCTGCAAAAGCTCTAGCTACTAATTCTCTGGTAGTCTTATTTTTCAACGGATATGCTTCTACATATTTAGTGACATCACATTGCAAATTTATTATCATCATCTCTATCGATAGGTCCTACTAAATCCAAATAGACTTTTTCGAAAGATGATGACGCTGTCGAAATTATTGTTAACGGTTCTTTGATAAACTTCGTATATTTTTGAGATTGACATTTCTTACACTTCTCTATATAATTTTTTACATCATTTTCAATACTTGACCAATAATAATACTTTTTAATATTATTCACCATTCTTCTTATACCAGCATGACCACTCGTAGGTAGTAAATGAAATTCATTCAATATCACCTTTTTTTGTCGCTATCATCAATCCTACAAACATCTCGTAGAATACAAAATTTTGGTCCTACGTAATTTTTATTATTTTTCGTATAACTAGCTAGCCATTCAATTAAGTATTTATTTAAATAATTTTTTATTATTATTATCTCATCAATATTATGACGTACACATAACTTTACCAATTCTTTCAACAATTCGTCTCGCGATATTGTCGACAAAGAGCTTTGGCTAATTATAATTAAATTCAAATTTGTCAAAAATAAAATATTTTTATGATTCGAGTAAATAATAGTCTCATTTTTATCCTTTTTCAACAATTTTTGTAAATTTTTATCAGAATAAATCACGAATTCATAGTTATTGATACGTTTTTTGAGAACTTCAACGAGATTAGGTTGATCAGACCTATCGCTCTTTGAATTCTCTGAATCTAATTCGGGTTCACTTTCAATTTGATTCATACGTCTCGCTTGCGCTCTTGTCATAACACTCACAACTTTTTCATGCATCTCTCTCAAATCTTTTACTGACACATTCACTCTGGACAATTCATCTGCAGCTACATTCTCCTTACCTCTTACATACTCAACGTTAAAATCGTATTCTTCTAAACATAGCCTGAATTTTGTTAATCTGCTTGAAGGGTCCTTCATGTTAAACAAATAAATTAATGGTTTATGGTCTGTTCTTACTGTAAACTTCCTACCAAACAAATAAGGACGAAAATATTTTACTGACATAAGTAGTGCAAGTCAATTTATCGCCAGGTAAATAAAATACATAGGCAAATGTTGCACATATTTGTTCTATCGAATGTTGCTCTTCGTCATTTAAGTAATCAAGCTTTAACATCGAAAATAATGTTTTAATACGCTCTACAGATGTATCAGAGTCGTAACAATGACAATAATTATAATCATCTAACCTATGAATATCGATATCTGATATAGTTAAATCAACCTCTTCGTCTGTTGTACTCGTATTCAAAATACGAATTGGAATTTTTCCATTTTTGGGCGTAGTTACAATACTCGCCATAAAAATACCGTCCTTCAATTTCTTAGGCAACACCACACAATCATAATTAACTTTAACAGGAATATACTTTATCATTTCGCAACGCGGCGATATTGTCATAGAGTTAGTATACTCATAGAACCGTAAGGGTATACACACACCTACATTATTACTTAAACTCAAACTAATAGTATTATTACCGTAATTAATTATACCCGAGTATTTTTTTAGAAAATCCTGTCCTAAAATACCCATAGCATTACATGGTAAATTACGAAATATGTAAAACTTGTGTCTAAAATTATAATTATTATACTCCAAATCTAAATAAACAAAACCTTCAGCATTTAAACTACCTCCTATACCATTGACACTAACGTCACAATTATATATTGTATAATTATTATTATATTTCCTTAAGTATTCTAACTTAATTGCAGATAAAGAGGCCCCTGTATCAACTAACCATTCTAAATTACTACTTCCTACTCCTAATTTAACATAATTAATACTATCGTAAGTCAAACTCTAATTATTATTATTATTCACGAAAATTTTTTGATTCACTCTCTTTATGATTCTGTAACGAGGAATCGAAATTCGACCCATTCTCCGTAAAATAATTCATTGGCCTTGAAGCATTAAGCCTTTTATTATTATTATCAGCTCTATATTGCGAGCTTCGACCGCGATTTTGCTGACCATACCTACTTTTCACGACAATATGATGCATGTGGTCTGTTATTGTTATTAACTGCATAATTTCTAGAAACACTTTTATTAAAGTTAAATTTATTACTCATATTAGGTCTAGAAAAATAATTATGGGTACGATTTTGAAAACGGTCATAATTATTTCTACCTTTATACGAATTATAGCTTCTAGACTGCGAGTAAGAAGCAACGTGTTCCGGTCGAGAGCAAGTCTCATCCTCAGACATTTTCAAAAATTTTCTGACATTTTGCCAGGTGTCTTATAACTTAAAATCTTATAATAAACTTTTCTTATATTAATACAAATACCTAAAAATTCTTTAGAGACAGTCGGAGGAAAACTTTGTACGAATTATTCAAAGTGAGTATTATGCAAATTAGCTTCATTTAGTTTTAATTCATAACTAGGTCCCGTGCGTCTTTTTGGTCCTAAATTACAAATATATTCTTTAATTCCATTTGATTGAATGTATATTTCTAATAATTTTTCCTCCATTTAGCATAGTAATCTATTTTTTATTATTTTATTTTTATTTTTTATATATTTAATATTACAATTATTATAAACTTATCGATATTTGCTAACCACTTAGATAGAAATAACATTTTATTTGTTAATTCCCTTACAAAAAAAAAACATTTTTTTTTTGATTACTATCAAGTATCAAACAAATTTTTTGTGAGTAGCTTCATTTTGATAAGACGAACAACATTTTTATTTTCGAAAAATCTTGAAAGTGGTAGCTAACAGAGATAGAAAGGATTTCATACTTTGACTTTATGGTCCTAAAATATGGATTGTTTTATTTGTAGGACAAGGTTACTCTTAAATTATATAACTATTAACCTACCAATATACAAAAAATCAGCTGGTTAGGGTTCCCTTTTAGGGTACAGTAGTCAACCAAGTTTTGTTGATTACAGAACCCTAAAACGGAACCCTAACCAGCTTATTTTTTGTATATTGGTAGGTTAATAGTTATATAATTTAAGAGTAACCTTGTCCTACAAATAAAACAATCCATATTTTAGGACCATCAAGTCAAAGTATGAAATCCTTTCTATCTCTGTTAGCTACCACTTTCGAGATTTTTCGAAAATAAAAATGTTGTTCGTCTTATCAAAATGTAGCTACTCACAAAAAAATAGCTTGTTAGTAATCACAAAAAATTTGTTCTAGGGCTCCCGTATTATACAGTTTACATAAAAAAAGAAAATCCTAATATTTATTATATTTTTACAGGCATTCAAATAATATTACGCCAGATGCCAGCACGCATGATATATTATCTAAGAATTCTTCGGTCTCCATTGATTCTGCTCATCTAGAACAACCTAATGAAGTTGAAGATTTATTAATAGTCGAAGAAGAAATTAAAGAACATGAATTCAAACCAGTTTCAGGACGGCGACTGGTAGACATTAATTACATTTTTAAAGAATTACAGAAGAAAGCACAGCATAACGGTTTATTTAACTGTGGCTTATCTCAATTTCAATTAACTTCTGAAAAAAGACATGGCCTTTGGTCGCGGTTCCGATTTGAATGCCAATTATGCAAAGAAGTTTGCATTATAAAGTCGGAAGACCCAAATAGTGACGAACAAGTGAATATAAACATAGCTGCTGCTTCTGGGATAGTCGCTTCCGGCATTGGCTATTCTCAGTTCGAAGAATTGTGTTCTGCTATGGATGTTCCAGTATTCAGTTCAACATCGTTTTTGAAATTACAGGATGAAGTGTTTTCAAAATGGACACAGACTGCCAGTGCGTCTATGGAAGCTGCAACAAAAATGGAAAAAGATATCGCTATCTCAGAAGGCAGAGTTAAAAATGGTTATCCTATCGTAGATGTTAAGGTTGATGGATCATGGTGTGCTAGATCGTATGGGTCTAACCAGAAGGCATCATCGGGAGCAGCAGCAATAATCGGCAGAAGAACAGGAAAAGTCCTTTTCATTGGCGTAAAAAATAAATACTGCTTAGTATGTGCGCGAGCTGCAAATAAATATACGCCAGCAAAAGAACACAAATGTTTTAAGAATTACGAAGGTTCTGCCAGCTCCATGGAAAAAGAAATTATCGTAGAAGGTTTTAAGGCCTCGATACTAATGTATGGCATGATATTTGGACGAATGATAGCAGATGGTGACTCTTCAACTTACGCTGCTATTCTTAAAGCCAAGCCGTATGAAAAGGAGGGGGTTACTGTAGAAAAAATTGAGTGCAGGAATCACATACTGCGTAATTTTTGTAAAAAATTACGTACTACGACTACAGAAACCCTAAACCGAAAACAGAAACCTGCACTAGCTCACCGTAAAATGCTTAATGATGTTAAAATTATGACAATGCGAAAAGCAATAGTAGAAAGTATTAACCATCACAAAAATTCTGACAGTCCTCGCAATGTAGCAATATCATGTCTTCATAATGATATCACCAACTGTGTTTCCCATGCTTTTGGTGATCACATAATGTGCCAAGAATATAATTGCACGAAGGACAAAAATGACTCTGAATCACAGCTAAAAACTATTCAAAACACTACTTTTATGTTCAGAGTCAATTCGATTGTATCAAATATTGCTGCCAAATCAAGAAGCTTGATTGAATACGTGGACACTAACGCTGTTGAGTGTTTTAATAATGTCATCGCAAAGTTCATAGGTGGAAAGCGAGCGAATTTTGCCCTTAAAGGTAGCTATGAAGGTCGATGTAGCGCAGCTGTTGTGTCATTCAACACTCAAAATGCTATTTCCAAAGTGGAAAAAGCCTTTTTAAGCCGAAGCGCAAAAGGCAGAGTAAAATTTATTGAAAAAAGACGAGCACAAAAAAGAAAATTGAATTTAGAACATCCAATAAAAAAGTCCACGAAAAACAACATGATTATGGTCCAGCAAGCTCAGCACCAGACATGTCTCCACAAGAGTTAGAAAAAACGAAGGAAGAGTTTATAGACAATTTAAAAACATTAACTGCTGATAGGCATGCTGTTGAGCGAGCTACAGTATTACAACGAGACAGCAGCGAATGGCTGGATATAAGAAAAAATCTGGTTACTGCGTCCAATTTTGGCCAAATATGCAAAAGAAAAATTAAAATAAATACTGCTCCTTTAGTAAAGAGCATATTGTACCAAAAAAATTTGACACGTCTAGCTGGTATTGCACATGGAATCGAAAACGAGAGACAGGCTCTTCAGCAACTACAAAAACAAGAAAACATTGATATTATGCCTTGTGGTTTGTTTATTGATAAGACTTATCCTTTTATGGGAGCAACTCCGGATGGATTAGTAGGAGAGGACATGGTAGTTGAAATCAAGTGCCCTATAGTAGCAGCAAAAATGGGAATATCAAATGCAATCCAAAAAAATAAAATTCAAATACTAAAATATGACAAAAAAACGGACACCAACTCAATAAATAAGAATTCGAATTGGTATTATCAGATACAGGGTCAATTGCATATAACAGAAAGGCGTGTATGTATTTTAGGAATCTGGAGCGGAGAAAATGAACCCTTACTTACAATAAAAAATGAGAGAGATGACAATTTCTGGAAAACTTTAATGGAGCCTAAACTAGTTAAATTTTTCACTAAATGTTTACTTCCGGAAATTGTAGATAGTAGACACGCTAGTGGAATGCCAATAAGAACATTAACTTTAGAAGATGATGACGGCAAAAAAAACATGGATTCTTTAGAGGGTACATGTTTAACACCCTCTCAGCCACAGCCAGAATATGCAATAGACGATGATGACGTGGAAAATATAGATTCAATTGATTGTTCATACACATTAGCCACCAAACAACAGCCAGAAAATCCAAGCCATGTAAATTCACCTTTGGTATCCCTTGATTCACTTTTAAATTTGCAACCTGGTCCAAGTACAAGGGAAATAAATTTTAAGGAATTTTAAATAGGTACTTAAAATAATATACAAATACTACATGCAAACGACTATTTTTTTTTCCTATTTTTTCCTATTTATACCGACATTTATAATAAAAACTAAAGGACGCCCGCAACTCTGTTGCGCCAAAATTTGTTTATGACGCCGGAACCGTACATTTTTCCGGGATAAAAACTATCCTATGTCCTTTCCCGGGACTCAAGGTATCTCCATGCCTATGTGTTGTAGTTATTGATTTCGAGCAAATAATAGCAAAAAAATTACGTTTGTTGTATGGGATTACAATAAATTTTATAAATATTTAATTTATTTTGTTTTTAGTATTTGTTGTTATAGCTGCAACAGATATATTATATACACAATCTGTCAAAATTTCAGAAGTCTAGCTATAGCGGTTCTTGAGTAACAACCTGGAGACACACAGATAGAACAGACAGACAGACGGACAGACATCGAAGTCTTAGTAATAGGGCTCCGTTTTTACCCTTTTAATCTAATAGAAAATAGAATGCAATATTTTCGCAGTTAGGTAACTGTATTTTATCATGAGTTTTTCAATTATTTTACTACAAAAGCAATTTATTTGTCATCATAAAATAATAGGTTTTCTGAACTTAGCAATGGCATGGTATAAAATAAAAATTCTAAAATAAAAACTGTAAAGTTAACCATACTGCAGGTAGTCCTGTGCTCTGTGGCATTGCCGGCCGATCGCCCGGGGGTCATGTGAGTTCATTCTTGCGGCGGTCCCGCGATCTTTTGACGGAACGCGCGGAATAATGCTAAATGCCTACTTTTTGAGTGATAGATGGCCTTAAATTTACAATATGAAAGAGAGCGATATGTAGGCCTGTGACACTTGGTAGTAATTTATGACGTAACAAATCGATTTGCGAGAAAGAGATGGGCAATATTTTTTATTTGCTTATAATTTTGAATCGCGTCAATCTAAATACCTATTTCTATTCCTATTTTTAGATTTATGTATCTTTAACCAACAATTTTTAAATTTAATTTATATAAATGTGATATTTCTCACCAGGCTACATCCCTATGATTAATATTCTACCAATATTACACTAATTAAGAACCAAATTATCAAAATTTTTGGAGGAAATACAAAAAACAACAACGTCGCACATTGACATTCTCGCCAAAACTCCTTTTTTATTTATAAATTTTGAATCTTTAGAAAAGTATTGAAACGTAAACATTATCGGACTCGTCCGATAAGCCACAAGTCAGGACTTTTTTCTAATGTCGGAATCACTTTGAACGTCTGCAACAGTGTGGGGATTCGTGCGTTCTAGCCCGCGATTCTGGCCCAACCCCCATTTTCGCTGTCCATCGACTGTCCGAGTGGGTTCGTCGAGTAAAAAAAATAAATCGATTGCGGTCGTCCGTTTTTCAATATCTCAAACGGTTACAAAGATAGACTTTTGCAATTACTAGGCTCATTAGGCTCTGTTCTTACTAATTACGTCATACCACTGTTAATGACAGATGCCGAGCCGGAGCCGAAGGGTCATTAGTAGTTTAGTGAAACAACGACAGTATTAAAAGTTAGTCATTTTATTGATAAAACTGTCTGTCGGTATGTCTGTTTGTTCCGACTAATCTCTGAAACGGCTGGATCGACTTTCACGGGACTTTCTCTGACAGATAGCTGACATTATAAGAAGTAACTTAGGCTCCTTTTTCTTAGGGTTCCGTTCAAAAATAGGGTTCCGTTACTTCTACGCTAACAAAGTTGCAGCCACCAGCTACTTTGCTAATGGCATTTCAGTGCGCGTCGTCACAAACAACAACATTCCTTTATCATGTTTTCAACAACTAAGCGGGGGGTTTAAAATAAAACTTTGGCCCAATTACAAAGAAATCCTTTATTTCGAAGTAATCTTTTAGTAACATTTTTAATCCTTCGTAAAACAAGTTTTGAACATCATATCTAAAAACATATAATTTTTAAGTGTATCGCTACCAAATTCATTTTGAAACTCTGTCAATGACTTGTTATTAAATTTATATAGTAAGCACATTAAACAGCACTCTCCACACACGGAAGTCCAATCATTTTGTAGGCTACTATTATTAAAACCCCATTTCTTTGCATTTCTACTCAAAAACATTTTACGCATCCCCGCAGGAAAGCGATCATACGTATCAAAATATTCACCGATGCCGTGACTGTCTATGTGGATGGCTACCCAGTGAGAACCTGGTTTTGAGTCCGGGTTCAAATTGCTTATAAGGTATGCGGAACCGTAAAATACATTGGTAATCGGTTCGCAGCATATACGTTATTTTGTATGCTTGGATGAATCTTTTTTAATTATGATTGTATTTGTAAAGTATTCATCATTCTTTGAAAAATACTTATCAATTCGCTCTAGCACATGCAAGTGAAATAAATAAGCTAAGACCTTATTTAACATGCAATTTAAATGCTTATTTAAAATGAAAGCACAACCTCAAAATAATCATTTATTAACACATTGAAAAGATATTACAGAGTATCTTAACCACCGAAAGCTTATAAATTTATAATATAATATCTATGGGCGCTTTCACACCACGTCAATCTGGTCCTGTACTAAGTATCCGAAGAACTTGTATCACATGTCTGGTACATGAACATATATTATACACAACGAAAATATATTTAATAGCAGAGTTTTACCTACCATTAAAACTCTTATACATAATACAAATTTGTTTAAAGGCCTCGAATAAGGCTCCGGAGCCTTATTCGAGGCCTTTAAACAAAATTGAGACATTGTTTGTTGTCGCCTGGTGGACAAGACGCCAATGTGATAAATCAATATCATAAGGAAATTGTTAAAAGAATAAGTAAAACATTTTTCTAGCAATTTTATAATCAGGTTATAAATAAATGTACTTTATTCTATTATATTCTTAATCCTATTTCATCAAAGATAACTGCTATTCATAATATTATCAATTATTTAAAATTTTATCAAATAATATAATTAAAATTAATATTGTTTAAATTGGCTAATTTATAATTTAACACTTATTACAAAATAATCAAGCTATTTATTTTTTGATATAAACTAATTAACCGGCTCAAAAAGATTTACTAGAGAGTTATTTGTAGAGGGTGTCGTAGGCTAAGAAATTAGTATCCAGCTTTTATAGAAAATTTTAAAAGTATTTGTTGCCCTCCAATTTGCTCTTTCTAAAATGTTGTCTATTGGTTCTTTGTCAATCCAACTTCTAGAAACAACGGCAGACCGTACACTTCCCGGAGTTGCCTCTATACCTGCTTCTTTTAGAACAGATTTTAACCATCCCGCGATTACTGTTCTAGAAGCAGCCTTCGGTACCCCTCGAGCAGTTACAAACAAATTTTCAACGCCGGCTTCTTTTCGCCTATCACTACCCAGAGCAGCTAACCTACGCACCCCCAGTACTGGATCAACATTTGGTCTTTCACTATTCGAAAAGAGTTTCCAACCTGATTGAGTGTATGATTCGGAATCAGTTTTAAAACCAAACATTGGCCAAAAAGTGACTGTATTTAGTTAACCGTCATCTACAAGAGAACCCTACGATACGCTTAATAACGTCAGGTCGTGTACTCTGCGACCAGAGCACAATAATAATAAGATAGCGCATCTCCAAGAAACTTCGAATAAGTTTTCATGATTAATGTTACTTGTTGCTAAGTAAGATATTAAAGTACTAGTGTCCCAAACGGTATTTGACTTATTTACATTTTTGAGCATTTCTCGTTGAAATAGATTTTAAAATTTTCTTAACCAAAACATGCGAGGCGAGACTAGAGCTATTATTAGCATTACTAAGCGAAGAAACAACTGACTTGTGAAACAAGATCGTTTTATAGGCTAAATTATGTTTTTAATGTAGGTGAGCTAAAAACTGGGCTAACTGTGGTCCTGATGGGTTAGTAGGCTGGACCCCAGAAATTTTGCACCAATTCAACCATCTTAACCAAGCCGGTTTATAGGTGTTAAAAGTAGACTTACGCCAACCGCTTTTTAGTAGAGCCTTCTGTTGTTCTAACCAGAATTCTAGCTCTTGTGACCACCCCCATATTTCCAAATCTCCATGGTCAAGTCTTGTAACCGTGGCACGCACGTGCACGTGCTTTTAGATCTGCTCTCCAGAAAGCATGGGGCCACTTCGGAGCTGCAATCAGAAACATACCTTTCGCACGGTTGAGATGCATTAACACTTTGGGCATCAGATTCGGCGGTGGGAATACCCAAGCCTAGTTGAAGTCTCATTCCCATGAAAACGCATTGTGTCTCCACGCTGTTTGATCCCTCTGGTCTAAGCTCACATATTTGGGTACTACATGAGCTCGAGCCGATGCAAATAGGTCGATCTCGGGAATACCCTACTTCTGAAATATGATATTTGTCACCGCAGGGACTAGATGCCATTCGGGAAGGTGCGATTTTCTCGACAACCGATCTGCTACATTGTTGTAACGACCTGGAATGTGATGCGGTAAAATAAAAATATCGAAAAGATCTAAAATTTGAAAAATCTTATAAGTAAGATTCATTAAAAAATTTGAATTATTCCCCCCTTCTTTTCTTAGGTATGCTACAACGGATTTGTTGTCACACTGCAGCAACAGAGATGATCGGTTTAGAGAGGGACCGTATTCACGTAAACATTTTAAAATAGTTAGCATTTCTTTTTGATTCGAGTAGGCGAGAGGCGAGAGGCGAGAGTACGAGTGCAGAGTTCCTTCGTCCCCTACCAATCTCCTGTCAAAAATACACCATTCAATTCCGCTCCCCAACCCGAGTCGGATGCCTCTGTCGTGAGGAAATTTGCCAATTTTGGAGGGTGGAGCCGAGAAGATTTTTCGCAATTTAGAAATCAACATTCAAATTCTTTGATCGCTTGAAAAGGAATGCGGTGTGATTTGTTCGGGCCGCTTCGAAGTAAACTATTGAATGGGCCAAAAGATGTCGATAGTTGAAACGATCTTGAGGAACTGCAAGTCGAGCGAAATTTAAACGCCCATTAATGCTTTGAATTTCTCTAAGAGTTGATTTTTTAGAATTTAACACTTTGCGAATTATATGCCGAAGAGTTTGGACTTTCGTATCTGGAATCGACTTTTGATTGTTCCATGTGTCCCAAAAAAGAGCTTAATACTCCAGAGATTTTTGTGGCTGAAGTAGAGATTTTGTTTCATTTACAACCCAGCCTAACTCGAGCATTCTGTCCAGTGTTAAACGCGTCTGCTCTATTATTTTCGATTTGTCATGTATGTCATGAATGGTATGCAATTAAAAAATCGTCTAAGAAAACTACAATACGTATACCTTATTGCCGTAGTATTTCTGCTGTCCAATTTGTTAGGGACGCGAACACTTTGGGAGTAGTGGCTAGACCAAACGGCAAACAGGTCATTTGTAAGAGTTTGCCTCTGTACGTTAACCTCAGGAAACAACGATGGTGTAGAGATACCGGTGTGTGGTAATAAGCTTGTATTAGGTCGATTTTTACTAACCAGTCGTTGGGCTGTAGAAATTCCGGTATTCGATGTGTAGCTATCAGTCGAAATTTGCTTAGTTTTAGAAATTCGTTCAATCGTTTTAAAATGAAAATAAGGCGCAAAGTCCCATCGCTTTTTGACGTTAAAAACATTGTTGATAAAAAACTGGGGGTTTTGGGGGCATATTCTAAAAAATTGTCCTTTAACAACATTTGAATAATCTGGTCCATTTCTGGGGATGGAGCTGTTTGGTAACGTGATTTTATGAGTCGAAAATCAGTGGTGGTTTTCGTAAAAAGGGAATTTTGTAACCTGTTATTATCTTTAAAAGGGGGGTTGGGGCACCCCGCCTTTTCCAGACATCTACAAACATAGCTAGCCTTCCCCCCGAAACGCCTGTTGAGAGTCAAAACTTTCTATCTCCTCTTCCTCTGCCCTTTGAGGGATTGATTTGATTAAAGGGCTTCCTAGCCCCAGCTGGGGCCTGCTGTTTTAGAGGAAACGACGTTGCAGGTTTATAGGAGGGTCGAAAAAACCGCTCATTATTAGCATAAGAGCCAAAATTATAATTAAAAGCATAGGGGTGGAGGGATCGCCTACGCTTGAGTGTATGTATAACCTTGATTATTATTAGAAGCAAACGGTGCTTGGAAGCGACCGGTTTGTTTGTAATTACTTAGGCCTGGTTGGACAGCCTGTACTCCCAATGTAGGTCGCCTTTCTTGTGCAGAGAAGGTACCTTTTTGATATACTAGCTGTCCCGGCAAACGTTGCTTTGCCACATTAAGTATTTCGCCCATATCATTTTATTGAAGTGACTAAATAAGTATGTCACCATGGCAACGTCGATCGCTATCCCGTCACACAAACAATATGGTCGCCGTCAGTCTCGAAATTTGGTAAAAATCAGTAAAGCCGTTTCGAAGGAGTACGGTAACTAACATTGTGACATGGAAATTTTATATATTAGATAGATAAAAATTTTATTTACACCTCCATTATTTTTAATAAAATCAGAAAACTGCTCTTTATTAAATAAATATCCGCAAGAAGGAGGAATCTTTTTCAAAGTAGTTTTAGAAAAAATTTCTTTTACTAAATTTAAGAAAAAATTACGACGTTGTTCAATATTTTTTTTTTCAATAATATCAGCACGCCTACCACAAAGTAATTGTAAACAGTCCGAAGAAACTTTTTGAAAATCACCTGAAAAGCATTCTTTTATTTTTGTCAATAAAGATTCTTTATTAATAGTATCGTTTTCTTGAGTCCATTGTAACAAATCAGAGACGCCCTTTTTTAACGCGTCACTTTGCGTTATTACTGCACGCGTAATAGCACCCAAAGACTTAACCTGCATTAAAATTAAAATTATTAGCTTTCTCGAACTAAAACAGTTCGTCGTTTACCTCCGATTCGACAAACTCCGGCCGGGCATTGTAGGTTTTTTGAATATCTGAGTAACGGACATTTGACCAATTCTCAGAGTTGAAATGTTGTAACGAGCTGAGTGTCTGTAAATGATCCACAGAGGTATTTTGAATTGCCGGTTCTTTGAGATTTGTTGACAAATCAAAATTAAAATTTTGAGAAGTATCAGATGGTCAATGTTCAAAATTTTCGCTAGTAGTATCTATCACGTTAGCAGTAAAAATTTTATCTTGAGCACACGTTTCCGAAGGCGGAGAGACACATGCTAAGAAAGTTTGGATTTAACTGACCTGCTGGACAAGGTTTTGCAATACCTCATCATCCCGGCGTGACCTTTTTGGATTCTCGATATTTTTAAGCGAGGATTTCCGCTTTCGTCGTGTGAGCGGCTGCTCATTCGATGAAGACGATGTAGAAGAAAGACAATCGCGAACAATTTCGTCGCCACTACATTGATACATGATGATAAACTTTTGAAATTTTTTATTTTAATAACTATATTTCGAAACCACAAACGATCTAAAATAATTATTTGCAAATAAACTATAATATTTATAAGACTTTTATAATTTAAACGAACGCTAACAGCGTTACAAGTCTTTACGGCACAAAACTTAAGACGCAAATGAGGAAAAAAGCACGCGCGCCAAACCTGGTGAACAACGGAAGCGGCCATCTTGCCGTCAAAAATATCGGAAACGAAACTGCAACGACAAATATTCTGGCAGGAAACGAAAGACTACCATCTCAATTTTGTTTAAAGGCCTCGAATAACGGCGATAGGACATAACACTTACTTTTATACTGTACACATATTTAAGTTCTCAGCTCTAAGGCCTGTTTTTGTCGCCGGCGATTTTAATGCAAAGCACGCCGCCTGGGGATCG
Source organism: Phengaris arion (assembly GCA_963565745.1). Classification (NCBI taxonomy): domain Eukaryota; kingdom Metazoa; phylum Arthropoda; class Insecta; order Lepidoptera; family Lycaenidae; genus Phengaris; species Phengaris arion. Next base: position 7,469,720 of record OY751439.1, on the reverse strand, counting down.
TCAGTGACCGACGCCCAAGGCGACGCCATGCTGGAGTGGACCGTATTGACTGGACTCTCGATTTTAAACCGTGGGACGCACCTACCTGTGTTCGGCATTAGGGGAGCTCGATTGTCGACCTCTCCTTTGCCAGCCCCGCGGTTGGAGAGCTGGTACGTAACTGGAGGGTGGTGCGGGAGGAGGAGACGCTGTCCGATCATCTCTATATCCGGTTCAGTGTCTCCCCCTCGCGAGTCGCCCAGCCGGCCCCTCGCTCATCGGCAAATACTTCCCTCGCTGGGCGCTGTCCAAATAAGACGTAGAAGCGCTCAAGGAGACGGCAGAAGTAGAGGCCTGGACACCAAGGCCTGCGGGTCCCGTTGCCGTGAACGAAGAGGCGCTTTGGCTCCGCGGAGCGCTTACCCGAATCTGCGACGCGGCCATGCCCCGGATGCAACACCGCTCCCCAAAGAGGCAGGTGTACTGGTGGTCGGAGGTAATTGCGGAACTCCGGAATGAGTGTGTGAGGGTACGCCGGCCATATCAGAGACAGCGCGGGATGAACCGTTAGAAACGCGGCTCAGGGAGGAATACAGCGCGGCCAAGAGCGTTTTAAGTCTGGGCATAGAAATGGCCAAGGACCGTGCTCGCGAGGAAATGTTGGCCGAGTTAGACCGAGACCCGTGGGGGCGTCCGTATCTGATGGTACGGAAGAAGTTCAGCCACAGTCCGCCAGTCGTGGAGGCGCTGCCCCCTGAGCAGTTACCCGTTGTCATGTCTGCACTATTTCCGTCAGCAGCTAATTCGGAGCCGCCCAACATCGAGTTGGAATCGGTCGCAGGGTGCCGCCAGTTTCGGAGGGCGAGTTGGACGCGGCCATACTTAGGCTGAGCGAGCGCAAGACTGCCCCCGGCCCGGACGGAATTCCCGGACGCGTTTGGGTCAAGTCCATGGGGCCCCTAAAGAACAGGGCGAGGGATCTGTTCAGCGCATACCTCGCTCAGGCTGAATTCCCTGAATGTTGGAAGGATGGCAAGCTGGTACTGCTAAAGAAAGATGGCCGCCCTGCCGACTCACCTTTGGCCTATAGGCCGATCGTACTACTGGACGAAGTCGGAAAACTTTTGGAGAGAGTGACCGCATCTCATCTCATCGCAGGTCATCAAACACCTGGAGTGGGAAGGGCCTAACCTTTCCGACGCACAGTATGGCTTCTGCGCGCAACGATCGACCATAGAGATGCGATCCTCCAAGTCAAACATTTCACGGAGGAACAGACGGCATGCGGTGGAGTGGCGTTGGCGGTGTCATTCGACATCGCCAATGCGTTCAATACCCTGCCCTTTCGGGCTATCGAAGAGGGCCTCTGCTATCATGAGGTGCCTTGGTATCTCCGTCGAATCATCAGCAGATGCCTCAGAAGACGGACAATCATCTGTGTCGGGCGTAATGGTGCCGTCATCCCAATAGTGACTCAGTGCGGTGTTCCACAGGGGTCTGTTCTTGGTCCACTCCTGTGGAACATCGGATTTGTCCGCGTTCTGCGTGCGGCTCTTCTCCGCTCTGGCAAGAGTTGGATCATCCCAGGTAGTGGCGCGTATCGAGGAACAGGGGGTGCGAGGCGCGCTGGAGAAAACGGAGGCCATATTCTTCTATGGACCCCGGAAACGCACGCCCACGGAAGTGTCCCTCCCCATTGGAGACGTAAGGGTGCCGATCGGGTCGGAGATGAAGTACCTGGGTTTGGTCTTGGATTCCAGGTGGACATTCACAGCACATTTCCGCCGATTGGTGCCCAAGCTCAAAAAGACAGCCGTGGCCTTCGGACGCCCCCTGCCCAAAACCGGAGGTCCAGGGTCCACGTGCGGGCGGCTCTATACGGGGGTCCTTCAGTCCATGGCTCTCTATGGAGCCCCCGTCTGGGCGGACAACCAGAGTGCCCAGAATAGGACGCTCTTGCGGTGCCCTCAGCGGATGATGGCGCTGCGCATGATACGCGGGTATCGCACCGTGTGCTGCGACGCAGCGCTCGCTCTCGTTGAACCCCTAGAGGCTCGGGTTCTGGGCGAGATTTACCACCGCACGGCGGAAATTAAGAGCAGAAGAGATAGGGTGCTCCCGGAATTGACAGCTTGATAGCACCGCCAGGCGCGCATCATAACAATGCGCGCTTGGGTGGACAGATTGGCGTCCCCAACAGCCGCACACATGTTGTTGGCGGCAATTCGGCCGCACCTTCAGGAGTGGGTGGTGCACTGCAAGCGATCCCTCACATACCGGATGGTGCAGATGTTGACCGGGCACGGATGCTTCGGCCATTACCTGCACCATCTGGCTAGGAGGGAACCAACGCCCCAGTGCCACCACTGCAATCACGGAGACGACACTGCGCAGCACACGCTCACGGACTGCCCAGCCTGGGTACAACAGCGGGCGGTGCTCGGCGCCACTATTGGATTAGACCTTACGCTCCCGGCTATAGTAACAGCCATAGTCTGGTCGAGCGACGCGTGGACTGCGATGGCTACCTTCTGCGAGCACGTAATCACGCAGAAGGAGGCCGCCGAACGGGAAAGAGAAGCTGATGTAGCCGCAGACCCCGTTCGCAGGAGGCGCGCCAATGATGAGTGCCAGCTCCCGCCGTAAATAGGACTCGGGTGACGGGTTGGGGAACCCGTCGCCCATTGCACGAGTCCTTCCCGGTCAAAGAGCGCCCGGGCTGCTCTCCCGGATGGCTAGCAACTGTTGTCGATAGTCTGCTGCGGAGGATTTGCTACAGCAAATGCCGGCGGCCTAGTAGCATAGCGGAGGAGGAGGCACCTTGGGGTTTTAGTGCGGTAACCCCGGGTGCGATCCTTACCTCGCGCCTGGGAGAGTCCTACATACCCCAGTTGGCCGGTCCTCAGTCCGCGGGGATCCATAAAGGATTTCCTCAAGTAAAAAAAAAAACCTAGTGGTTGTGGAAAATCAAATTTTGTTACATAATTTATTAATAATATGGAATAAATATGTAACACATCTTTTTCCCATATAACATGGCGTTTTGATGGGATGCAACCTTGATATAATTTGAAAAATGTCAACTACTTTCAAGGATTCCCTGACTTAAGCATGTTTGATGGTAAGGAAGCCAATTTCATAATAATAGATGGTCTGATGAGAGATTCTGATGGTCGAATTGTAAATACCAACACCAACAATATAAGAACCAACAAAGTTCTATCATTTACAAATAATGCTGGGAAGCTTAAAGACGCATAAAGAGCTGCTCGTCGCATTGCACACTTTAAATCCAATGTATCAAGAAGCTTTATTAAAATCATGTGATGAAGATGAAATAAATTGCATATGTGAATGTATTCATAATGTGCTACAAGGCAAAGTCCCATTAAAAGAAAAGGATACAAAATCATTAAAACAATATACAACATTACTTCGATAGTTTGTTCGTAAAACTACAACCAAAGTTAGAAAAAAAAAACTTGAGAGGTGTCAAGGGACACCCGGATGGAACGAAGTTCCTTTCGATTAATTGGTGAAGGAATTGTAATATTTTATTTTTTAAGTTATAATAATATTTTTTTTATTATTAACAAATATAATGTAATATAAACTTAATCAGTAGGCTCAATTTTAGTAATAATTGAGAGAGAGAGAGAGACAGACAGAGAAACACGCGCACGCCGCACGGCTTACAACTATAGCAAAAAGTGTCGTTACAGTCTTAATTTTTTCCGTCTAGCCCCCTTTCGCAACGCGCGATAAGGAACTTCGTTCCAATATAATTGTTCAAAAAGGTGGTGCATTTCTACCTATTATTTTAGGTTCCATATTAAGTGGATTAGTTAGTAGTCCTGTTTAAAATGAAACACGCTAAGAAAATGTTACTGGTGGAACCAAGTTTGATTGATAAAATAAATAAAAGGAACGAAAGTCACGAAAATCCTAAATCACGATTAGATTCTGAAATGCAAAATATTATTAAAAGTAACGATGACGACAGAAAAAAATGGATTTTATACTTTCAAACATTACAAAGATATTTGCACTTCACTGGAGAAGATCGCCAGCCTTATCAACTCCCAATAATAACCACTTAACTATAATACAACAGTATTGACAAACTTGCAAAAGCTATGGGAGGCAAAATGAATAAAAATTAAGTCAAGCAATGGTTGAAATTACAAGAAACGTACACACTTCATAAACCGGTTTATAAAAAGTTTCCTCGAAACAAACATATCTTATCTGATCTTAATAAACTGTGGCATGCAGATTTAAGTGACATGCGAACATATTGTAAACAGAATGATGGTTATAACTATATTATATTATTGATGTATTTAGTAAGTTTGCTTATGCTAGACCTATGAAAAATAAAAATTCTTTAACAACCAAGAAATGTTTTGAAAGTATTTTTGAGGAAGCTTATACATTTCCAACTAACATACAGTCTGATAAGGGCACTGAGTTTGTTTCCAAAGATGTTCGTCAATATTTTAGGAGTAAAAATATTAATTATTATACGACAAATAATCCTGATATTAAGGCTAGTATTGTAGAAAGATTTCAGAGAACACTCAAGTCAAAAATGTGGCGCTATTTTACACATAAAAATACATACATATAGATATTTTACAAGATTTATTATATGCATATAACCATAGTTTTCATTCAAGTATTCAAATGCCTCCATGTGATGTAAGTTGTAGTAACATTATGACTGTTTGGAACAATTTGTATGCTCGAGAAAATAAAAGGTCATTAGGAGATATCTCATTACCAAAGTTTCACGTGGGTGATCATGTTAGAATCACAAAATACAAACATATCTTCCAAAAGGAATACGAATCTAACTGGAGCGATGATTTTTTTTTTGTTTCAACTGTAATCCATAGATCACCTTGGGTTGTGTATACCTTAAAAGATTTACAAAATAAAGATATAGATATGTGTGACAAATAACAAATATCCTTCCATTGTTCATTATAAAAAACACATTGACACAACTATGACAATATTGATCACATTTTAACAGCTTTAAATAATATAAGAGAAAATATTTCTATTCATTACGATAAAATATCTATGTTTGTATGTGCGACAATTGCAGATGATTCAATTATGTCCTTGACACTGTTACCTCAGTTAGGTATTCAATTAGGGTTTGAATCTAATAGAAATTTAGAAAAGATATTTGGAAAACGCCCTGCAAACTTACATATAGGATTACCATCGCAACTGTTTGTTTATTGTGATGTAGTGGAACCACAGATTGTCCGGGATGTTATGATCTCTTTACTAAGAATTATATCACTAGATCCTTCAAAATATATATACGGAGCAAATAAAATGCATGTGTTTTCCCCTCCTCACTACTTATCAGTCATGCGCTAAGAATTCGATACAATTGAAATATATATAAGATCAAACACTGGTCAAAAAATACCATTCCAGTTTGGAACAGTGTGTATTAAACTACACTTTAGAAAATTATAATGTATACTCGCAATAATATAAATTGTCCGTACGAACATTATTATACTCCTCAAGCTGGTTCTCTCTGCTGGTTCAACAAAGGAGTTCCTTATCAACGTGGGCATGGCATTGGGAGCTTTTTTGGGAGGGTTGTTTCGATCTGTCTTACCTCTGCTTTCTAGCGGTGCTAAAGCGATCGGAAAGGAAGCTTTGAGTGCGGGTGTTGGTCTTCTATCAGATATGACACGTGCACGACCCATGGATGAATCGATAAAATCTCGACTTAAGGAAATTAATTCAAATTTGAAAAGAAGGGCCGATCAAAAAATTGATAAATTAAACATGACTGGTTCAGGATATATAACTAAAAGAAAACGTCTTGGAACAGTCATTCCTTCATCGAACGGTAAAGGAAGAGCTGTCAAGAAACAAAAGTCAACTCGTCCATATCAAGGAGATATATTTTCATAAATTTAAAAGCAATGTCTTTCTTACATAGTCACTCTTGTGAATGTATAAAATCTGAATTAGATTTGTTTGCTTTACCGTCAATACAAACAAGCATAGAAAGTGGAATGTGGGTGCTCTACAAACCAATATCATCTTTAGCTGACGATAGCCCCATATAATTTCAAGTCCCTTTAACTGGCGATGATTATATAGACTTATCTCATATGTACACTGATTCATTTAAAAGCAAAAATATTAAATGAGGATTCTTCAAAACTGGCAGCTTCAACTGTTGTAGCACTTGTAAGCAATTGGCTTCATTCAGTTTTTACTCAACTCGATGTTTATTTGAACCAAAAATTGGTTTCACCTCCAAATAATACATATGCTTATCGAGCTTATTTCGAAACTAATTTTAATTACAATTTTAAATCACCCATTGGGTAAAGAATCTCATTTAACGTGTAGCCTTTGGTATGAAGATACAGCTGGTAAAATGGACTCAACCGATGATAAAAATTCAGGTTATACTAAAAGACATCAATTAGTTTCAGAAAGTAAGGAAGTCGAAATGATAGGACACCTTCATGGTGACATATTCAATCAAGACAAGTTTTTAATTAATGGTGTTGAGACGAGTATTAAATTGGTTAGATCACGTAAAACATTTAACTTGATGGCTGCAAGAGACGATGTTAAATACAAAATAAAAATGACAGATGCTACTCTCCTTGTTCGAAGTACAAAAATTAACCCATCTGTCTTACTTGGCCATCAAAAAGTCTTAGCCCCCACTACTGCAAAATATCCTATAACTCGAGCCGAAGTAAAAGTTCTAACGATACCGTCAGGGGTTCAGGGCAAGACATTAGACAATACTTTTTTGGGTCAAGTACCTAAGAGATGTATAGTTGGATTTGTAAATAATGCAGCATTTAATGGATGTTTTTCTAAAAATTCGTTTAATTTTGAGAACTATAAAATGAACCTTTTGTTTATATATTGAGGTTGATTGATTAATTGTTGATATATTTATCCGAAAGGTTATTGTTTGCTAGCATTTGATCTCATACCTGATTTGTCAGCCAATTCATCTAGCCATTCGAATCTAATTAGACATGGTAGTGTTAGATTTTAAGTTCGCTTTGAATCTGTTCTGACTCAAACGATCAATTGCGTTGTTTATGCAGAATTTGATAATGTTATTGAAATAGATAAAAATCGTAATGTAATCGTTGACTATAGCAACTAATAAAATTAATATTGTACTATCTACATAACTAGTTTAAATAAACCATTAGATATCTAGTTGTTCACAATCTTGTTTTAATAAACCATTACATAACTAAATAGTTCCAATAACCACAAATATTTTAAATTTTTGATGTCCTCTGTGGCTCAGTGGTTAGCGCATTGGCGCTTAAACCGAAGGTCGCGGGTTCGAGTCCCACCGAAAGAAGTTTTTCTGTCTTCCTGGGTCTTGGATGTGCATTAAATATATGTATAGTATAATAAAACTTGAGAGGTGTCAAGGGACTCCCGGATGGAACGAAGTTAATATAATAATATATAATATATAGAATATAAATATATAGTTGATAATGAAGAATTGAAGCCTAATTTGGAAGATATATATATATATATATATATATATATATATATATATATATATATATATATATATATATATATACATATATATATATACAGGGTATGGCGTAATTAATGGATAATCCTTCACCTGCAGCTGGAGAATATCATAATGGATCAGAAAAATACAATTCATGTTTAGTAAATAGTAAAAGTATCATGGTTTTTTAGTTATCGGCCATTTTTTAAAAATTATGAAAATTTTACCCTTGCTCACTAATTTTGTTGTCACAGTCGCAAAAACATGAATTATCTCTATCAGGTTTTTATTTACTATACTTGAATAGTTGTATTATCAAATGTATTATGTCATTTTTGTGCTGTTGCCTATTTTATTTTTACAAATGCTACCGAAAATAAGTTTTTTTCTTTCAAATCTTTTTTTCTTTGTGTTTGATCGCACATATCATAAAAAAAATGTATGGGGACTTGACTGAACAGCTTACAAATAATTAGAATATTTAATTAAGATTGTAAAAAGGTATAACACATGGTATTTAATCCTTAGATTTCAAAGTGAGTACCTAATGACTTTGATGAAAGCCTATTTTCCTAAAAACATACGTCTCAGAAAATATTTTAATTATTTCTTTTTTTATATTTATAATACCTTTTTCACTATCACATTATACATTTTATAATAAGGCCAAAGCAAAGCTATTCAACTCGTAGAAAAATTCCCACCGAAAGACCCAGACCCAACTTTTTGCACCTGCTTTATTACCTGCTCCGACGACGAAAACCAAAAGACGGAAAAGTTTCATGCAATGGGTGAAAGAGACACACAGAAGACTAACATAATTGTTTGTCGTAGTGATACTAGTTTTAGAGGGTTGCTACAGTCAGTGTGCTACCATACTACTTCCAAGAGATACGTTTTGTTAGTAAGAAAGAATTTATTATTATTGATAAAGTGCTGTGACCTCGGAATTAATTTTGCTCAGTGACATGGACTTGGTAATCCCGTGATACAAATATTGGTCTTGTGCTCTAACCCCGGACTTGTTTATTGCTAGTGATTTGGACTTTTAACCTGTCCGCGCATATATATGTACACACACCCGCGGAATATGCAGAAATGCATTTTATTTACGGTCAGTGTGGTGGTAATGCAAGTCAAGCCGCAGAACTCTATCGAGCAAGGTTTCCTAATGCCCGTCATCCTGATTACCGGGTATTTCCAAGAGCGCATAATGCGTACAAGGCAAATCAAATCAAATCGACAAATCGAGGCACTGCACTCGATATGCGGTATGTCCAGGTTAAATGTCCAAATCACTAGCAATAAACAAGTCCGGGGTTAGAGCACAAGATCAATATTTGTATCACGGGATTACCAAGTCCATGTCACTGAACAAAATCAAGTCCGAGGTTACAGCACTTTATCAATAATAATAAATTCTTTCTTACTAACAAAACGTATCTCTTGGAAGTAGTATGGTAGCACACTGACTCTAGCAACCCTCTAAAACTAGTATCACTACGACAAAAAATTATGTTAGTCTTCGGTGTGTCTCTTTCACCCATTGCATGAAAGGTGGGATAACTTTTCCGTCTTTTGGTTTTCGTCGTCGGAGCAGGTAATAAAGCAGGTACAAAAAGTTGGGTCTGGGTCTTTCGGTGGGAATTTTTCTACGAGTTGAATAGCTTTGCTTTGTCCTTATTATAAAATGTATAATGTGATAGTGAAAAAGATATTATAAATATAAAAAAAAGAAATAATTAATATATTTTCTGAGACGTATGTTATTAGGAAAATAGGCCTTCATCAAAGTCATTAGGTAATCATTTTGAAATCTAAGGGTTAAATACCATGTGTTATACCTTTTTACAATCTCAATTAAATATTCTAATTACTTGTAAGCTGTTCAGTCAAGTCCCCATACATTTTTTATGATATGTGCGATCAAACACAAAGAAAAAAAGATTTCAAAGAAAAAAACTTATTTTCGGTAGCATTTGTAAAAATAAAATAGGCAACTGCACAAAAATGACAGGATACATTTGATAACACAACTATTCAAGTTTAATAAATAAAAACCTGATAGAGATAATTCATGTTTTTGCCACTGTGACAACAAATTTAGTGAGCAAGGGTAAAATTTTCATAATTTTTAAAAAATGGCCGATAACTAAAAAACCATGATACTTTTACAAAGCATGAATTGTATTTTTCTGATCCGTTATAATATTCTCCAGCTGCAGGTGAAGGATTATCCATTAATTACGCCACACCCTGTATATATATATATATAGAGAGAGAGAGAGAGAGAGAGAGATTAGCCGGAACAAATACACAGACTGACAGACCGACAGAAAAATGTTAACAATTTATATTTTATTGTAAATTTCATTGATATAATATATTATATTATACTAAACAAATAGTGGAACTAAGTATACATATATAGTGCGCGCGGAACTAGTTGGCCTTCGCCTTAGGTAGGGACAGGGGTGAGAGGGCGGGTTACTTGTTGCTCGCAGTGTTGCCGCCGCGAAGTCCGGCTCCGTACTGAGTAATAACATCAAGCGCTCTTCCGTCCCACCGCGCGCTAATTACATACGGTACCCTAAAGGAGATCGCTGACGCTGCGGCACGTGTCTGGTCAACGTCCCGGCTTCGAGGAATCATTCTGCTGTTCCAGCAATTTACCGCATTTTGCAATTTTAAAATAATTATATTATTTCATTCATTCTATTCTGATCTAGCATCGATCACGGATATTATTTTGTAATTTAATTATAAGTTAATTAATAAAGTTTAAGATAATTTTTGGTTTTTTTTGGGAGTCCGGGCTGCCGAAATCGTTATTCGCTCGCATACCTAAGGCCCGGCTAAGCTAGTCACAATATGTAACAGTCATAACAGTCACAATGTGTAATTGCAAAATTCTACATTATTGTCAAGGTGATAAGGTTGTTTTTTGTATCATTCTTAATAGTCGTTATTACATTGTGATTTCGAGTGGCAAAAAGTGTCGTGCCAATTTAATCCGCCTAGCCTCCAATTCGCAACGCGCCATAAGGAACTTCGTACCAAAAATCTTAAATGTGTACAGTATAAAAGTAAGTATTAAATATAATTCTGTTGTCTGGTACATGTGATACAAGTTCTTCGGATATTTAGTACAGGACCAGATTGACGTGGTGTGAAAGCGCCCATAGATATTATATTATAAATTAATAAGCTTTCGGTAGTTAAGAAGATACTCTGTAATATCTTTTCAATGTGTTAATAAATGATTATTTTGAGGTTGTACTTTCATTTTAAATAAGCATTTAAATTGCATGTTAAATAAGAAGGTCTTAGCTTATTTATTTCACTTGCATGTGCTAGAGCGAATTGATAAGTATTTTTTAAAGAATGATGAATACTTTACAAATACAATCATAATTAAAAAAGATTCATCCAAGCATACAAAATAACGTATATGCTGCGAACCGATTACCAATGTATTTTACGGTTCCGCATACCTTATAAGCAATTTGAACCCGGACTCAAAACCAGGTTCTCACTGGGTAGCCATCCACATAGACAGTCACGGCATCGGTGAATATTTTGATACGTATGGTGGCTTTCCTACGGGGATGCACAAAATGTTTTTGAATAGAAGCAAGAAAAGGCGTTTTAATAATAGTAGCCTACAAAATGATTGGACTTCAGTGTGTGGAGAGTGCTGTTTAATGTGCTTACTATATAAATTTAATAACAAGTCATTGACAGAGTTTCAAAATGAATTTGGTAGCGATACACTTAAAAATTATATGTTATTGGATATGATGTTCAAAACTTGTTTTACGAAGGATTAAAAATGTTACTAAAAGATTACTTTGAAATAAAGGATTTCTTTGAAATCGGACCAAAGTTTTATTTTAAACCCCCGCTTAGTGGTTGAAAACATGATAAAGGAATGTTGTAGTTTGTGACGACGCGCACTGAAATGCCATTAGCAAAGTAGCTGGTAGCTGCAACTTTGTTAGCGTAGAAGTAACGGAACCCTATTTTTGAACGGAACCCTAAGAAAAAGGAGCCTAAGTTACTCCTTATAATGTCAGCTATCTGTCAGAGAAAGTCCCGTGAAAGTCGATCCAGCCGTTTCAGAGATTAGTCGGAACAAACAGACATACCGACAGACAGGCGGATAGCAACGATTTGAAATTATGTAGTTTATTGGATGGACGGATTGATGTTTTATCAAAAAATGACATACGTTTAATACTGTCGTTGTTTCATTTAACCACTAATGACCCTTCGGCTCCGGCTCGGTATCTGTCATTAACAGTGGTATGACGTAATTAGTAATCGTAAAAAGTAAAAATTTTGAATAAAGGAATAGCGCAATCGATCGCATGGCCGAAAACCCCCATTTTTTTTTTAGTCAACGAACCCGCTGCGAAAATGGGGGTTGGGCTAGAATCGTGGGCCAGAACGCACGAATCCCCACTACTTGCAACTTACGACTGACAGTAGTTAACACGTTCATTGCGGTATCAGGTCTAATAGTATTCCTAACACTGGTGCAGTTAACGCTGGTGCGTGGCCAATATCTTTTGTTTACTTAGGCGTTGACAAGAGACAGTTATTGTTATATAATTGTCTGCTTATATAATTTAAAAATATACAATGAAAACGTATTGGATCGATGGGCTCTGATACCGACAGGGAATAACTTTTTTTCATCTAGTACGGATATCCGGTCATTTCGATCTTATACCCGATGGCCTGATAGCCGCACTAGATTTTAGGACAGTTTATCTAGAACAGAGCTAAAGTGCAGTTGTAACACGATAAATACAACTACCTATGCGATTTTATCAATAGTAATTGAATTGCCAAATTTCAATATTATAAAATAATCGTAATACAATTATAGTACCTACATTATATTTTATTCATTATGGTCGTGGTTACATATTATTTTCGCCATCATGAAGCGGTCTAGGAGCTTTTGATGTCTACTGGGGATGATTACTTCTTATTGAAAAGTGAAATAATTGTTAATTTTTAATTATTATTTTCATAGAAAGGGTATGTAATCAGTTAAGTGTCAATAAATAATTTATATTTTTATCGTTTGTTATGTGCACGTCACTAAAATTTTATCGATAATTCATCTGATCTGTGCGGACATAAGGTCGAAAAGGTTTGTTATTTTTTTATATTTTTATTACATGTATCCAATTACCTATCCGATTTGCAAACGGCCCAAGAGGTATGTTGACAAGTTCATTGAAAATATGTCAGTACATTAAATTAAACTGAAATTATTACCCCCAGCAAGTAAATTGCTTTTAAAATTATGCATGTCGAACAGATCGGTTGGACACTATGACGCTGCATGGACTAGTTTACACTGTTTTTTAATTTAGGATGCCTGATACAGTTCCAACTGAAAGTTAACGAAATAGGCCGACGCAATGAAGGTGTTAAGCATGATGTAGAAGTGGTGGCAGTGTATTATGGTAAAAAAATAATATTTTGTAACTGCTAGCTACTTAGATAGGTACACGCATTACAATCGTGTTTGGTTTATAGTTTTCAAAACTTTTGAAATAGAGGAGAGACTGAGGAAAGAACCATAATTTCCTATATAAAGGCGTTGTAGGTGTGCGAGAAAAAAAAGAAGCCACTGCAAAAGTAGGTATTGCCCATACATTAGCTGAATATTATTATGATACTGCTTAATTTTATGGTAATTGCGGTACAGTGGAAGGTAGAACAGGGCCTTTAGTCAAGATGCATTCGATAATTTCGACGGCGAAGTTAGAAAACAAAATGTATGAGATTTGACTTAAGGCATCGCAAGCAACATGTCACGTCTTATCGATGCCTTATGTCAAATCCCATACATTTTTTATTTCAAAGTTCACCGTCGAAATTATTAACTAAAAGCCCAGGTTTAGCACTTTTAGACTTCTTTGCGAAGTACTTAATAAGGACCAAAGTGGTACACCGGGTCTGTCAGCGACCGTACATAGATAAAAATTGTCCCTTGAAAATTAAATTACGTATTTACTTACATTATAACAAAAATAATTATAGTATTACGTGGTATAGGTACCACCATAAAAACGGTAAGTATACCGTATTAACAAAATATTTAAGTAAATAAAGCACACAAAATATTATGTTCGGCATATTAATAATATTATGTTATCCTAAGGTCCACAATGAAAAATTAAGATTAATATTATATAATTATTACACGGCCACGCCAAACGACTAAAAGTTGTGGGTAAATGGGTTTATTAGGCTTACTTATTTTCGGAAAAATTAAGGTTTAGATTTCTTCAATAAAGTTCTTCAAAAATATTAGGGTAGGTATGTCAGTTACATATTACTACAGCTTCTCTTTGCCTACAGCTGTACAGTAACAAAAATAATTGGGTAAGTACTCATCTATTTAAAACTATTATTAATATTAAATTCGGCTAAAAATGTAACTAGGTATTCGTCATGGATCCCATCATCAAGTCACCACTTTGGTGAAAACGGGACCAACTTGGGATTATACCCTTTACATCAAAAAAACTAAAATTCCATGAAAGCATGCAAAGTTTCGCTGCGTTTTTGTTGTTTTAAATGCACTATATCATTTTATAATTTATACCACGGCTGCTCTGCCAAGTTTTACAATCTACAAGTGAGAACTTCGGGCATTTCATTGAGCTTCATAAGAATTTGTGAAGCGAAACTAGATTTTGTTGTAAATTCAAAGTCTAGGTGAAGCTGCTCTTTTAATTGTTATATTGTTTGCGATAAATTCTCTGAAATGGACGAAATAATTTCATGAACTTTTCTGTCCACGATGCGGTTGTCGCTATAATATATATTAAGAGATAATAATTTGTAGCGAAACACAAATTTGTAGATACACAACTGAGCTCATAACATCTACATAATATTAGGTACCTACCTAATTGCCTAAGTGTATTCAATTAATAGACCAAGTTCTGTTAATGATAAAATATGATCATAATCCTTTGTCTAAATATCATATTGACTTCTCATTCATTAATACGGAAAACGAGGGAGATAATATGATATCTAATCAACGATTAACTTTACTTATCAGGCGTTGGTGAAATTGGCACTTATGCTTTAGGTACATTTTGGACACAGTTACCTACCCAGGTACAAATTCGATAACTGAAACTTTCAGTTTGATTGAGAAATTGGTTTTTTTTTTTATATAAACTTAAAATCATCTATTCATAAAAATATTAATCGCAGGCAAAGGTGCTTCACTTTTACTTGTTGTTCTAAACTTGAGCAGACTTCAAAAAAACAAAAAAATAACGAAGCATAGACGGATTTCTTTGCATTTAAGGTCGATTTCCCGAAGTTTTTTTTGTCTAAGAAAAACTTTCCAGACAGTTTAGATTGAAGTTCGTGCAGTCTAAATACTTGTAGGCTTCAGACAGCTCTACTATTAAGCTGAGAGCTCTATTTTAAGTGCTGTAGACACTAGACAGTTTCTTTTTATATTTTTAGAGTTCCGTAGCCAAAAGATAAAACAGGACCTTATTACTGAGACTTCGCTGTTTGACTGTCTGTCTGTCTATCCGTCCGTCTGTCTGTCACCAGGCTGTATCAATTGAAAAAAAATTCACTGATGATGTATTTCGGTTGCCACTATAATAACAATTAAGTACTCAAAACAGAAAATTAATAAATATTTAAGGGGGGAACAACAAATACGTTTTTTGTGGTTTTGTACGAAATCCTTCGTGCGCGAGTCAACTCGAACTTGGCCGGTTTTTTTAATTCATAGATTTTTTTTCCTGTACAAACAATCTAATTAATACTTGTCTATGTTTAATTGTTCTAAGTTTTTTTTATTTAGGTATCTACCTAAACGCCCATCAACATATTAATTTTTTTTTTTATTTCAATAAGAAATTTGTGGTTTGTGAACAACGATATAACTGAAATCGTTGATTGGGAATTATTTACATTTTTGGAACCGTTGAATTAATTTTGAGCGTATCTGGCGTCCGAGGACATTACGTATTTACTTATTAGCTATACCTTTTTTTATCAAGTGGCATTTTGGACCGAAACATCTTAACACAGGAGAAAAACCATTCATTGTGGCATTCTCTAAACTAAGATTGATGATCTATTCTGAGGAGAGAGGTCTCATTGAATCGACGCAAAATACGATCTTCGTCCTTATGATAAGATCGCCAAGGTGGATATTTGTAATTTCGTGCAATTTTCGGGATTTTTCTGAACTTTTTCAGGATGATAATATAAATCCACAGTGATTTAGGTCTCACAATACTAATGACCTTGCGCACAAAAGACAAGGGTGGTGACAGGTAAGGAAGTTGGTTGTATTTCAACTGTTACAATAATATCTTGGAAATTGGGTTTTTGGGAAGAGGCGGCTATATGCATAATATGATTTGTCTCCTTTCCTTCCAATACAGCTTTAAATACCAGAAACGCACTTGTAACTCTGTCTTCTGGTGTTGCGGGTAAGTGGTAAGGTCTGGTAAGGCTTTATCGTTTACAGCCCGTCTTCTCGTTTTCCCGTCTTATTAGAAGACAAAATAAATCCGAGCGTCGAATAATTTCTCCTATTTGGATTTGGTTAAAAATAGCCTAACTAACTGACAAATTTTCAGTATGCCGCTTATATAATATCCTAAAGATCAAAGTTCATTAACCCAAACCTTTCGGCTTTGTAACGTATTAAGTCACGGGTGGTGCTGGTGTTTAATCTTCAACGTATTAAGATCTACTTATGGGATCCCAATCCCATAAGTAGAAACATGCGTAGCCTGTCGACACATGGCATCGATCTAAATTACTTTCCGTGGATAAAAGTTAAAGCATGTTATTGGAGATGCTATGATGGATGCTATTTTCGTTGTTTTTCATGCTACACTAGTGTATAGTGTTTGATTTGCCAACTACGTGCCCTCCCAAGAGAAACAACCGGCCGTTTCAAAAGATTTAATTAAACTGCACCTTTTACAATATTTGACAATCAATTTATACAAAATATACATTTTAATTATAGAACACATTATGTTGAACCTCTTTCGCCTGAAATTAATAACGTATCTAAAATCTCAGATTGACTACAATCTAGATACTGAAAGAAAACTTGACGTAAATTGACGTAAAGTTGATCCTAGGATCGTAGAAATGTATTGAAATCTTGATATCAGACAGCTAAAATGAGATTGAGATTGATCATTAATTTCGGGCCTTAGATGCGCTGAAACGGCGCAACGGTGTTTTTGTATAAATGAAAATGTAAAGTGACATAAGTTTATAATAAAGTGAAACTACACCTTCTTCTACTAAAACTACAACTTATGCCACTATACATATCCATTTATAAATAATTATTATCTACTCATTATAGGTAATATAAAAATACCAACCAAGAGCTTGCCAGGACATATCAAAGGAGGTTTCCCTAACCTACGTGCAGTAGGTTTTTTTAATTACTTCAAAACTTGTCATCCAAATTTTCAATTGGAGTTTATCCAAATATATATTATGACAGTAATTACTCCCTTGATAAATGTATTTTGTTTTTATATTTTAAGCTTTATAAGAGCGTTTTCTTTTAGTTTATGACGTCATTTTGATAATTAAATATTTTATATAGTAATACGAAGTATCTGTAAAAACAAATAACATTATCTATCTTTAGTTTTCTCTTGGTTAAAGGCTACCGGCACTAACTAAAGTTAGATCTGAAGGATATTTTCTTGACCCTATTGTTAATTGTAACCCAAGTATATGAGTAGTTTGGTTTCATAATTGGTCAAATCCCAAAATACACCTTTTTAAACTGACAATGCAGCTATATTCACTTTGTTAAAGTAAACCATTATTTTTATCTCAAACCCGGCCAAATCCTTGCGTTTGCCTTTAAAATAGACTTCAAACGTGATATTGGTATCAATAACGGTCAAATCCTGGACAGTTAATTATCAAAATTAGATAAATCCACTTCAACCAATCAGGGATGAGTTCTTAGTATGGGACCAACAGCCATTTTGAATTCTTGTCCTTGACGTAGCTTGCCACGAAGAGTGTTTCTCCGCGTTTTTTATTGAATAAAAATAGTTAAAATGGAAGAATCGCTAGAGAATATACAAGAAACAGAAGGTAATTTATCGAGAAAACGGATTCCTGAAACAAAAAAGTGGAAGTGCAATGAGAAAAAAGTTTCTCGCTAAGTAAACTTTTTGCTTCACCTCGCCGAGTATTTGCCACCAGGGGAGTTTAACATTTTAGTTTTTGGTTACCTTTTGTGTGAATATAAAAATAAACATTGTACCAGTTCTATCAGAACTGGTACAATGTTTATTTTTATGAGCTTACATTTATATAATTCATGTGCTTCTAAACTTCAACACTATATTTATTGTTATTTTATTTTGTGGTTGAAAAATGATCGCTAAAACGCGTGAATGATTCTTTGACTTTAAATGGTGAATAAAGGTAGATACATAGACAAGTTCTTTTGAACCCTAACGTGCATGAGGTGCATATAAAATTTGACCTTCTTTCCGCTATCCGATTAGGCTCAAATTTTGTAAAAAATTCATTCATCAAAAGTCATGAGGTCGAATATAAACGCTTGTTATACAAGAAAATGTTAACAATAAATTAAATTTCATTTGAAATATGAATGGAGCTGTGATTAGAAGGTTAAATAAATATACTGCATTTTTATTTCTATATTATTTTCCTTCCCATATAATGTAACTTTTAATATTTTTGACTACATTTGGCAACCCCTGGCTGATACTGTCATTGAAGTTCAAAACTAGTCAAATCCTTTTATGAACTTTCAAATTCAGCCATATCCTTTTCGTGAACTTTCAAATCTGGTCAAATAATGACTGGAGAATCAAAATTAGACAAATCCAAATTTAAAACATAAATTTTGGTTCTTATTCATATAGGAACAAGGCTTTATTCCCTGTACATTTTATATTGATATCGCATTTGAATTACCCGCTTCAATCTTTGTTTGGTTGGAGGTGGCCATGTGAAAAATATTGAAATCATGCTATTGTATAAAATGACCTAAAATGGACTTGACCAAATTTGATACCAAACCACTCATATCTATTGTATCGAAAAAAATCAAGGGAGCCTTTGTGGACTTCCAAATATTGCTTTGAAACAGGCGCTATTTTTTGAATGGACTAGAATACGTTTACACGTGTCTGAAGTAAAACCAACAATTCAAGTTTTTTTTATCCTATGGTAGGTGCGGCCAAAAAGATCTGTCAGGTAATAAGTATCTTCTAGTATGATAAACACGAAGTCACAGTTATAGGTAGCTAGCAATCAGAGATGGTGCCCCAAAAATATCACGTTTCGCTCGCGCACTCGCTGCTATCAATTCGGCGTCATTTATCATGGACGGCGGACACCCAGCTGGAATATAACAGTCGAATGAAACGTAAGTAATTTTTGTAATATTACACTTTTCTACAATATTTTGCAGTTTAATTGTCTATTAGTTCATGCTTTAGAGGGCTGTGATGTATAGACCGAATAATGTTTTTTTTTTTTTTAATTTTGGAGTTTACTCTTTAAGAATCGATTTTCATATAAGGCCCCCGGTATGAAAAAAATATGAGCAGTAACATCTACTGAACGAATGACAGCGTTACGTTTTCGTGCGCAACCTATTCTGCGCACCTGTCACTTTTTTTCAAATGGCGCGAATTTTTGAACTCAAATCGATCGCTAAAGTTTTTGTTCCTTCTGAGGGACGTGTTTTACTTTTTAGAGTAAACTCCAGTCGTGCGTCGGAGCTGACACACACTTTTTTCTTTACAAAGTGGTCGGCGGGTATTAAGACCTATAAAATTCGACCATAGGCCTATTATGCATCTAGCTTTTATTTTATATCAAAAGCGTGCCGCTCGACTCCTTCAAAAACTACCTAGGCTAAGTGATGTGACCTATACACATTTAAACATAGTGTTCTTGGAGAAAAAACTACTTCGGCGAATATATACCTACTTCTGATACTAATGTTAAAAATGGGACCCTATCACCTCGACGCGACATGCGCGACCGCTTGATATATATTATATTATTATATCTATCGCGCTTGAGTATAAAAAGACTATTTAAAAAACCGCATCAAAATCCGTTGCGTAGATTTAAAGATGTAAGCATACAATATAGGTACATAGGGACAGACAGATAAAGCGACTTGTTTTATACTACGTAGTGAATAGTCATTTAATTTGCCATTCAAATATAATTTGACATTCCAACAAAACTGGCCAAGGACCTCTATGGATATTCCATAAGAACGTACAGAATATTCGTCGAGCGTGCACCGAGTCGCGACTCGCGACCCGAGACATGTCCCTGCATTTTAAATCTGTAATATCTTCGAAAATATTCATTTAAATTACATGCTATAAAGGTCCATATTGATCTATATTAAATGCACAATGTTATTTAAGGTACTAAATTGGATAAGGATTAATGCTGTATTGCTTAAAATCGCTTCGTAAATAAGCTATTAAATTTAAATCAAAGTAAAGAATAAAAAAATGGTTATTGTGGGTTATCCCTAAGAGATAGATAAATGCTATCGCGGACTTTTTTGTAGGCTTTTTTATGATGAACAAAACTGTAGTACATTATTTTCATCTATCTCGTTGGGTTCAGCCACCGTTTGCAATGTAAGCGGAAAAAATGTAATTATTTACGACATCACATTAGAAACCTCAAAAATAACAGTATTTCTCCACTATTTAATGAATGTTATTATACATATAAACCTTCCTCTTCAATCACTCTATCTATTAAAAAAACCGCATCAAAATCCGTTGCGTAGTTTTAAAAATTAAAGCATACATAGGGATATAGGGACAGAGAAAGCGACTTTGTTTTATACTATGTAGTGATAACAAGATCTATTAAATTTACTTATTTGCTACATACCAGCGCAATACAAGTATAGAAAGGTAATCCTCCTCCGGTAAATCCTCAATGCCTCTGCGACATTCATTTGCTTCACATAAGCACATCATACCATAGCAGTAACGCGTGGTATACTCGTATGGCGAAAGCATTTTAGGATAAATAATTACACACAAGTCACGAACACGAAAAGCAATTCAAAACAAACAAAACAGTTAATACTTATTACAAATAAAACAGTTATTAAAACAAACGAAAGTCAAAATAAACAAACGAAAATTAAAACGAAGAGAAGAAGTAGATAAATAAAAAAATAACACGGAACGTCACTCGAAAACGCGGGTTTACACTTACAGCCAACTGACCAAACTGAGAAAATGATTTTATATAAAAAACATATGTAAAAAATATATAAACATAGTTTTTCATATCGATAAATTACTATTTAATTTGCATATGCATTGATTTGTATGAACTTATTACAAAATCTACTGGAGGCTCAAGGCGCGTGAAAGAGCGAAGAGAGAGGCGCGTGGAAGACGATAATCGCATACCATCAGGCAATCTGTCTGCTCGATTGCCAGTCATAAATCATAAAAACCCAGCTGACTTGATATAAAAACAGTAACTTATTTATTACAAAAAACTAAGGAAAAAAGGTACCTATATCAAACAATTAACTAATTTAAATATCGTCTACATACACGTAAATGTTTAAATGTGTATAGGTAACATCACTTAGCCTAGGTAGTTTTTGAAGGAGTCGAGCGGCACGCTTTTGATATAAAATAAAAGCTAGATGCATAATAGGCCTATGGTCGAATTTTATAGGTCTTAATACCCGCCGACCACTTTGTAAAGAAAAAAGTGTGTGTCAGCTCCGACGCACGACTAGAGTTTACTCTAAAAAGTAAAACACGTCCCTCAGAAGGAACAAAAAACACCGTTGCGCTGTTTCAGCGCATCTAAGGCCCGAAATTAATGATCAATCTTAATCTCATTTTAGCTATCTGATATCAAGGTTTCAATACATTTCTACGATCCTAGGATCAACTTTACGTCAATTTACGTCAAGTTTTCTTTCAGTATCTAGATTGTAGTCAATCTAAGATTTTAGATACGTTATTAATTTCAGGCGAAAGAGGTTCAACATAATGTGTTCTATAATTAAAATGTATATTTTGTATAAATTGGTTGTCAAATATTGTAAAAGGTGCAGTTTAATTAAATCTTTTGAAACGGCCGGTTGTTTCTCTTGGGAGGGCACGTAGTTGGCAAATCAAACACTATACACTAGTGTAGCATGAAAATTAAATGACTATTCACTACGTAGTATAAAACAAGTCGCTGTATCTGTCTGTCCCTATGTACCTATATTGTATGCTTAGATCTTTAAATCTACGCAACGGATTTTGATGCGGTTTTTTAAATAGTCTTTTTATACTCAAGCGCGATAGATATAATAATATAATATATATCAAGCGGTCGCGCATGTCGCGTCGAGGTGATAGGGTCCCATTTTTAACATTAGTATCAGAAGTAGGTATATTGCTGTAAATAGAGAGTTATTCGCCGAAGTAGTTTTTTCTCCAAGAACACTATACTACGCGGGCGAAGCCGCGGGCAAAAGCTAGTTTATAATATTATTTATTTCGTGATAGTTGCTATGGACAGGCCTATATATATATATATATATATATATATATATATATATATATATATATATATATATATATATATATATATATATATATATATATATATATATATCTCGTTTATGTATTTATGTAACATTCTAAATGCTGCATCTCCATTTCGGCAATAGGACATTTCACATTACCTTCCATTACCTTCCTATCCGCACGCATCTTGGCATGCGTTACATTTTGTTTTTTGTTAAATAAGTAGGTACCTACTACCCAGTGATACGCCTGAGTGATCTCCATTTCGGCAATAGGACATTTCACATTACGCTTTCACATTACCTTCCTATCCGCACGCATCTTGGCATGCGTTATATTTTGTTTTTTGTTCAAAGAGTAGGTACCTACTACCCAGTGATTGGAGGCGGATTAAAATTGGCACGACACTTTTTGCCACTTGAAATCACAATGTAATAACGACTATTAAGAATAATACAAAAAAACGACCTTATCACCTTGAAAATAATGTAGAATTTTGCAATTACACATTGTGACTGTTATGACTGTTACATATTGTGACTAGCTAGCCGAGCGCTTGATGTTATTACTCAGTAAGGAGCCGGACTTCGCGGCGGCAACACTGCGAGCAGCAAGCAACCCACCCCATCACCCTTGTCCCTACCTAAGGCGCTAGTTCCGCGCGCACTATATATACTTAGTTCAACTATTTGTTTTGTATAATATAATATATTATATCTATACAGATAAACAAAATTGAAGTGTCTGTTTGTAATTTCAAATTAACAGCTTTTATTTTCACTTAATGCATTTAAAAGTATGATCGGTACTTACAATAAAATATAAATTGTTAACATTTTTCTGTCTGTACGGTTCGCACACCTTGAGATGCTGTTGCTGCTATAGATGCTGCTGTTTGCTGAGTAAAACTAATTTGCTGCTGCTGATATTTATATTTGCTAAGATACAGGATAAAATGCTAATGCTATATGCTAATGAGTTACAAAGTCCGCAATGCGCGACGGTTTTGCGTAAACTGACTTAAAACCTAAAATATATCTAAAATGAGCGTACGCGTGAAATGTACAAAAATGCTGATGATGCTCTGTACGGTTGTTGCACCGTACACTGTCCGTCTGTTAGTCTGTCCCTTTCCCTCCGAACAGCGTTTGTGTTTGGACGTGCCCACTGTGTTTCTCTTATTAATTCGATTTTTAAATATAAAATCATAAAATAAAATCATTGAAGTACCAGGATAACATAAACGCAAGAGAGTGTATAACGAGTGCGAAAGAGACAAAAGTAGTGAGACAGCCATATCTTGTTCGGCTGCGTTGTCTAGTTTTATAGTTCAACCGCTGAATCTACGGACTTAACTTCATTTCAATGGCCAACCTACAAAGGACACCCCCCGGATCGGGTAATAATGTTTTGCAAATTAGCTTAGAATACGACAAACCCAACCTAGATCCCAATACTCCCTTTGACTATGTCAGGAGGAGATCGAAAAAGCAGAAACGTACAGAAGATGAAGATCAACAGTTTGAAGAAAATTCACTAAAAGATGAGTTGCTCATGATGTTGACAGACTGGAAAAAAGACCAAGATAAAACCCTTAAGACACTATGTGCAGATATGGCGGTTTTGAAGCAACAAAACTCTCATATTCAAAGTACCACATACGAACTCGAGAAGTCTATACAATTTATTACAAATCAATACGAAGATATGAAGGAAAAACTAATTTCGATGGAAATTGAACGTAAGGAAAATCTCACTTCTATAAAAACTTTAGAAAATAAAATCGACGAGTTTGAGAAAAGGTCCAAGTCCACAGTTATCGAGTTCCGCAATCTGCCTACAACGTCACAAATAAAGCTGGAGACACAACAGGATCTTAGCTCATTCGTTCAAAAAATATGCGGAACTTTAGATGTAAATATTACCCCTGCTGATATCAAAGATATATATAGTATTAAAACTTGAACTGGAACCTCAACCGTAGTAACAGAGTTTTCTTCGACTATTATGAAAAATAAAATACTGAGCCATGCAAAGGAATTTAATAAGAAAAATATATCTAATAAGCTCTCCACTGCAACCATAGGGTTACCAGCTCCTGTCTTCCCGATGTGTAGCCGAAAGTCTAACAAACAAAAACCGCAAATTATTCGCGATGGCACGGGGAAAAGCTAAAAACCTTGGGTTTAAATACTGCTGGACCCACAATGGTAGAGTATTTATGAAGAAAAATGATAGCGATCAGCGTCTGGAAATCAAGCACGAAAACGAACTTGCGGTATTGAGGGGTGACTGACTAGAACTTTTTTCTATAACTATTTTAATACTCATTAACATTTCTCTTTCATCCTGTTATTTTGTATCAATTTATTTTTCTCGATGTGTCACTAGTCTAAAATTGTACCAAGCATTTTATTTCGTGCTACCCACATTTTTTTGGTTCTACTTTATGGACGATAAAAATTATTTTTTAAGCATGCAAATTCACACAAAAAATTATTATTATATTACAAGGATAATATACAAGATT
Organism: Phengaris arion; assembly: GCA_963565745.1. Lineage (NCBI taxonomy): Eukaryota > Metazoa > Arthropoda > Insecta > Lepidoptera > Lycaenidae > Phengaris > Phengaris arion. Next base: position 7,445,017 of record OY751439.1, on the reverse strand, counting down.
TACTCACAAAACTACACATATTATATCACACACATAACAGACAATTCAACCTTTAACAAAACACACTACGCCAAACATTATTAACAGACAATTCAACCTTTAATAAAACACACTACGCCAAACATTATATTTTATCACTTACATTAATTCATCTTACACAATACACTATAGATAGTACACAAATTTATAATCAGGGAGTCTCAATGATCTGTAACAAGTTTGTTTTACACATAATATATAAATGGCTAATAATATTCATGATTTAATTGATAGTATTGATCAACTGACTACATCAGATGTTTACTCGTGCATACCCGAAGAAACGTCGCATCTGTAAAACAAGCAAACAATTACCTAAAAGTTTTCACACAAAACATTCGATCTATAAATCGCAACTTTTTAAGTCTACAAACCTTTCTATATCGTTTTTCCTTTGATTGCGATCTGGTAATCCTGACTGAATGCTGGTAACCATGCTCTAGCAATATTAACATACCTCTTCTGGAAAATTATACTGCCTTCAAAAAAACAACGCACATTAATCAAAATGACGGCGTGGTCGTTTATGCCAAATCGGCTTTATCACCAAAATGCATAGAGCTTGATTTTAATCATGTTGCTTCTGGAATATGTGTTCAAATCGATGAAGATATCGCAGTTTTATGCATTTATCGTCCACCGTCTAATCACAATATTGCTGATTTTCTTGCAACTCTTAACAACCTACTGCCAAATTTCACTACTTGTAAGTCCGTCGTCATAATCGGTGATCTAAACATAGATATCAAGCCCAACTCACTTGACTCACGAGCAGATGAATACCTCAATACACTCGCGTTTTATGGATATCTGCCTGCTCACACCCTAACCAACAAGAGACAATAACTGTCTAGACCACACTATTATAAGAACAAAGTACCCAACACTCTCGTTTGTCTACGAATCAACAATAACAGATCATTACTCAACACTATTATGTATCAGTCATTGTAGGGGACTGTATTTATTCCACAGGGATTCAACCGCCGGCTCAGATTAGACTCGAAAATAGCAAGGTTACACCGATTTGAGCAGAGCCTGGCTCATGGCAATGCCGTATAAAGAGCCCCGCCCGTACGCCTCTTTCGGGCCGATTTTCCATTTCACTCTTACCTCTCTATACGGCTATGTTCCATAATTTTCCCCATTTTTCATGAGCCAGGTGAAGCAAAACGCGTGTGTGAAATACTTTATTGTTATGATCATATACATAAACCCTTATATACTAGAAATCTTATTCTATAGAAAAGTTATTTACATCTTAAAGTTTACCTTATATGAAATGTTGTACATTTTTATCACTATTTTCGTAATAATTTCTTAACCATTTATTCTGTAACCTTAATCATTATACTATACGTTAGGTACTATGTTTATTTATGTAAATCAAAAGAACCTTCGTTAAAATTAGCTTTAGTTAAAAATATATAAGCAAAATAACCCGCACTTGATAAAACACCATTTTAACACGACTTTTACACACTGATGCCATATAAATCTATACATATAGTCACTGAGTATTCACTATTATAGTTTTATGTACTGTTTTAAATCACTCGTTTATCGTTCAGATTTAAATTTACTCATGTTTTACGTTACGAGGCCGCTGTCCTTAACAGTCATCCTATCGATAGAAGTATTTTTGCCAACCTCTGCTTTAACGCTGGTATTTTTCCCAATGCTTTCAAGAAAGCCATCATTCACCCTATTTTCAAAGGAGGAGAAGGAACACTACCAAATAACTATCGCCCAATTGCAGTTCTTAGTGCTTTATCTAAAGTCCTTGAAAATTTGGTAAACAAGCGGTTGGTCAGTTACCTAGAACAATTTGGTCTATTATCTGCACAACAATTTGGCTTTCGCAAAAACAAATCTACTTGTGACGCTATACACGAGCTCTGTAACTTCTTGGTTGACAATTTAAATAAAAATAAGAAGGTCCTTACTATATTTTTAGATCTCACGAAAGCATTCGATACAGTTCCAGTTGCCTCACTCTTAAATAAACTTGAAATCATGGGTATCAGAGGTTGCAACTGGAATTTTTCAAAAGCTATCTATCGGATCGTTCACAGTTAGTTAGCATTGGTGGGCATAAAGGTGATGAATTACCTATTTATTACGGCGTACCTCAAGGTAGTATTCTTGGGCCTACTTTATTCCTCGTCTTTGTGAATGATCTCTGTCAACTCGATATCCCAAATTCAAAAGTTATCAGTTATGCAGATGACAGATTAAATATTTAGGTGTGACTATTGACAGATTTATTGACTTTAGGATGCATATAAACGCACTGGTAGCTCGCGTTCGTAAGCTTTTTAAAAATCTACGACATATTGCAAACCAAGCTATAATACGTAAAGTCTATTACGCCTTATGTATGCCCGTCATTACCTACTGTATCTCTGCTGGGGTGGAGCCTCAAAAAATATCTTGAAGCCACTTGAAATTGCCCACAGAGCAGTTTTAAAGGTTGCAACTTTTCACCCAATTAGATTCTCAACCACAGTATTATACGAAAGTTGTAATGTGCTGAATATTCGGCAATTATTTATCCTCAATACGGTCCTCCGGCAACACCGAAACATCCCTTTCATCACGACTACGAGACGTTGTAAGGACAAAATATGCCAAATTCCCAAACCAAGATTGTCTTTTACAAAACGATTCTTTTACTTTCTAGGCTCATATCTCTACAATAAAATTAACCGAAGTCCGCCAATATACGAGTCGTCATATTTCACCTGCAAAAAGCTAATCCAATCTTATATTCAAAATAAATCCTATGATGAAACGGAACATTTCATGCCATAACATATTATCGTATCATATTATTAAAACTAATATATTTACCATGCAGTCAGTAGACTCGCATATGCATTCGGTCACACACACGCCACACAATGTAATATCCAGTGGGATGGGGACTGTTAACCCTTACTACAGGTTTATCAACCTATCAGGGGTAACAGAACTTTACCCACAGTGACTGGATTGTATGTAAAATTGTGCCTAGCTATAAGTTAATTTGTACCAACTATAATCTGCTTTTTTTCACCAATAAATTATTATTATTATTATTATTATTAGTCTGTGTGTTTGTTCCGGTTAATCTCTGTATACTGGACGTAAATATCGAGAAGCAAATTTTAGATCCTCGTCTTGGAGCCCGCAGTGTGGCTAAAATGCTAAGCGTCGGCACGGTAGGCCAGTTGCTACTTGCTGTTCGATTTAACTGTCTGTACCTCATCTCATTTTATTTTCATTTATTTTTATTAATCAGAACAAAAAATTTTAAGTAATTAAGTGGTAACTTAACAAAAGTTAGTAAATAGGTACTTAGGTAGAACTTTAAGTTAACTTAGGCCTTTTCATCCGTTATTGGACGATTTATACAGTATTCTCCGAGCGAAGTAACCACTCCTGAAATACTTCCTCTTGAACCTTATAGATCGGCGATTGTACATAGTTTTAACCTGCACTAGGATCGCTTCCCAGGTTATCTACGTGTGTGTATAGTGCGAATCAAACGGTCTATCCACTAGGCCACGTAGCTATCTAAATTTAAATTAGACTGTTATTAATCTATGCAATTTTTTGGTCGTGGTTTATTTACTACATACGGTACAGCTGCAAGAAAACGATCAGCTGATTTTCTCTATCGAATATTCGCGCCTGCACGGGCACGGGGGACGTGTTTGCACGGCCTACCCCGCGCGCGCCCGCCTCCGAACGCCTGTATAGTTATGTACGTTGTACATTGCATATTAAAAATTTTAACTTTTACAAAAACAATAGATTAAAAGCAAATGACTAGTACCAATAAATCTATCTCATGGCCTAATATAAGCCCACGAACTTATCGGGACTGGTCTGAATACATTCTGTATAACCACAATGCCTAAGCGATCTCTGTGGTCTGAAGACGACCTGGTCGCGGTAGTCCGATAAAATATCCCTCGCTCAAGTTAAAAGAATACATTTTTTTAAATGAAATGAACCAGGAAACGAGCAGACGGATCGCCTGATGGTAAGCAATTACCACCGCCCAGAGATAATATTTAATACAGAGAATAAACAGAGTTGGTACTGTCACAGATGTAAGCAGAACCAATAGGCTGCTATGAGGAAGTGTTGTATATGCAGCAATTGGTACCATGTGGCGTGCGTTGGTTTGTTAGAGAAGGACGATGATGATTTTGAGTGTCCAGATCATTTCTTGTCAAAAAAAAAAGTTATTTTTAAGTCTTTGCAGTGACTATTGTATAATTATTTATTGTTGATCTTAATTACCTAGTAAAATAAGTTAATTTTATTTAATGTGGTAGTTTGAAGTTTTGAAGCCTTATTATACTACCATAGTTTAATAAGGCTTTAGGCCTTGTTTTTAAAAATGTTTTATTTTGACTATATTTATGGCAGAAGTTATCGTTTTTAATAATAATTGTTAGTAATCGATATAAATCAAATTTATATATAAAAATTAAAATTTGTTAATTCGTATAAATATAGTTTTTGATTTATTTTAATTCCCGCTTAGCTACGCCTCATTGGCCGCACCTACCTTACTTCGATTTCATAACACAAAATTCTTACTTTGTACATAAGTCGATAAATGTCGCTCCCAAGGAGCTTACTTGAGCTGTTGCTTTACTCGTTAAGACATCAAATACACTGGGAACAACTTCGATAGGTAGGTATTGTACATTGGTAGGTAAAAAAACTTGAGAAGTGTCAAGGGACACCCGGATGGAACGAAGTTATAATATATGTATTATCTGTATATATATTATCTGTATATAATGTATATATATTATCTGTATAGATATAATATATTATATTATACAAAACAAATAGTTGAACTAAGTATATAATATAGTGCGCGCGAACTAGTTGGCCGCGCCTAAGGTAGGGACAGGGGTGAGGGGGCGGGTTGCTTGCTGCTCGCAGTGTTGCCGCCGCGAAGTCCGGCTCCGTACTGAGTAATAACATCAAGCGCTCGGCTAGCTAGTCACAATATGTAACAGTCAATACAGTCACAATGTGTCATTGCAAAATTCTACATTATTGTCAAGGTGATAAGGTCGTTTTTTGTATCATTCTTAATAGTCGTTATTACATTGTGATTTCGTGTGGCAAAAAGTGTCGTGCCTAGTCAATCCGCCTAGCTTCCATACAATTCGCAACGCGCCATAAGGAACTACGTTCCAATACACCGACACTAAAGAAGTTTTCACTTAATGAATAGCTTCAGCTAATACTGACGATGATGATGACAACGTGGTCTTTTTTCTCTAGCCGCCGGTAAAGTCGTGAAATCGAATGTTCATTCATTCTTAAATCATTAATTGTTAATGAGGCGTTTCGGTAACCGTTCGGGTGCGGTGCAATAAAAGTTCCTAAAGAGGGTCGCCGTCCCTCGTGTTATGAATGTTGACCAAACCGCTACATTACATTCCGATGGCTTACGATAAACTTGCAAATGGTATCCATTCATCCTAATGAACTAAGGGCGGTAGTAGTACTTTTTAGGGTTCCGTATCCAAAGGGTGAAAACGGGACCCGATTACTGAGACTTCGCTGTCCGTCCGTCCATCTGTCACCAGGCTGTATCTCCAAAACCGAAGTTACACAGTTGAAATTTTAACAGACGATGTATTCCTGTTGCCGCTTTAGCAACAAAGTACCTGGGTAACCGCTGCTCGCTCTGGGAGCTTTGCTCGGAGTTCTGATAAATTAAACAAAAAAAAAAAAAAGAATCACAATAATATTTATCTGACTGGGATTCGAACCAATCACATTCGGAATTTTCGACCAAGGCAGAAATTATACTTACACACGCAAACAAAACTGCCAATGAGAATGACATAATAGAGTCGATATTACTGATATATTGCTGCATGAAGAAAATACATGTAATAGTTTAAAAATGCGCAGTTTCCCAGGAATAAGACCTAGCTGGATCGATTTTTTTCCCTCAAAACTCCCTGCATACAATATTTCATGGCAATACTTGTAGCCCTTTTCGAGAAACCGATTATATATATACAAGATTGTCTCGTTTAAAGTATAAGATACTATAAACAGAAAAAAAAATTAAATGGTTTCCTATATAACAAACATGTTTTTATTTGCTGTTTTATACGGAACCCTTCGTGCGCGAAACCACTTGGCCGGGTTTTAGCTATTTTTTTATTATTTCTCATAATAAATAAGAGCTAGTTAGCGGAATGTCTCAGTTTCAAGAGATAAATTGAAAGCCACACAAAGCGTCATCTGGTGGTGCATATCGAAAACGGTCAATAAGAATTTTCGATGACTTTTCTGTCACCAGGCGGCGCTTGGGAGCGTGACGGGCCTTGTTGTGTCAAAAAACTGTCAGATGTCACGAATTAATTCAGCGATTTACATGCAAGAGGTAAACCTCGGCTCATGTTCACCGACATTTAACCAACCGTTTAAATAAATAATCGGCCATTTTTGTAAGAAATCCTGTTCACCATGTCCTAAACACTGGTTATAGAACACAACCGGCCGATTATCTTAACCAAGCCCGAGACCCTTGTTTAACCGTCGATTATAGTGATTTGACAGAACTTTTGTAGCTTTAAATTTAAGAGTTATATTAAAGAGTAAAGACATATTATTTATTTGAGACAAAATTATGCCTTTTAATGTTATAATGGAAGGAGATACAATCTCAACATGCTTGAGTATTTGGAAGAGTTGGAAGCGATGACGAGAAGACCTCGGATTTTTCAAAGTCGCCGTAATTTCTATGAAGTATACAATGAAATTTCATTTAAGACCCGGTTTTGCTTATCCAAATCGAGTGCAATTCATATTCTTGGATTAATTGAAGATAAATTAGAATTTGAATTAAATTTTTCAGCGAGTCGTATCCAACCTGCTACTTTCTGAGAATTTGTAGAGGCGTCAGTCCGTTTATTCTCAATTATATTTTCTTGTATTTCATTACAAGTTCAGATAACACACTCTTTTCATTGTTGCTAAAATTAGTTGTTCGCTTTTTCTTGTCATCCATATTTATTACAAGAAAATAACAAAATTTGGTTCACTATAATTGTCTACACGATACTATATTGACATAAGGTCTACGTAAATATACGTCCTAGTTAAAATGAATTACTCTTTAAACAAAAGAAACAATAAACATCAACTTTCAAATTTTGTAGCGTAAAATTTTACGCAACCAAATCAAAATGTCAGAAACATAAATGTCATTTTATGTTTTAGCCTTACATTTTTATTTAGTTGTATTACATTTCTCACTCATTTATTTATAAACGGCCAGTTTTGTCTCGATTTACCAATCAGAGAAAGAGAAGCGATGGTGAACAGGAAAAAATGACTGCTTGTTTAAAGTCATGCTTAAAATTTAAACGACCGGTTACAAAATCAATGTTGAAGTCACTTTTGGTGAACTCGAGCCAAGTAAATAGCTGAAAGTAATCAATTAAAACATTAAAGCGTTTGTGGGCGAAATCAATATGCAACACTTTTCAATAATATACACTATGCTCTTTCACTTTAGAGATTGAATTGGCGTAAATCACGAGTGCTTTGCTCAAAGGCTAGATCACAAGTCCTAATAACACGGTGCATATTGGAAAGATCATCGCCTTGGTTCAATTTGAACAGCTGTTGACATTTTGTCGATAATTCGGATAGAAATGAAACTTTATGGAAAACACATAAGTGTATGGACAATTTGTATTGATATTTAAATGCTTTATTGCGCATAAAATAAAGACCAGTTCGAACGTAAAACTTATTCCTCGTTTAACGGCTGAATTCAATGTGTGGGCTACCTTTAAGATATTAATTTAAAGCCTTAATTGATTCAGTACATGCAGCTGACCAGTCCATAGATTACCGAACTTCAGTGATCGATGGATCAGGTGATCCACGGTAATTGAAATACGTCATAATGTGGGAGCAAACAGTATGTATCATTATGATTAATCTCTGTATCGTGTACAATTTGCTTGCACTAAACACTGGTTTGGGATTAGTTAAATGTACCTGTGGGAGATCTCTGATGTTGAATTGTTCTGTATTCACCTTTCATAGGTAGGTTTTATCTAGGTTTAGATAGATACTTAATACTTAAATTACTCAGTTTGAAATGATGCTTATAGATAAAGAAAGCGTAAACTTCGTTCAATTTTGTTTGAATAAGATAATTTTTAGGGTTCTGGAAACGGGACCCTATTACTACTATTAGTGAGACTTCCGTCTCTTCGTCCATCCGTCTGTCATATTTATGACCAGGCTGTATCTCATGAACCGTGATTGAAGCTAGACTGTTGAAATTTTCACAAATTATGTATTTCTGTTGCCGCTATAACGACAAATTCTATCAAATCAAATCAAATCAAATCATTTATTCACTGAATGTAGTAAGTACATAGTATTACATATGCAGATGGTAAGTTTAAAAAAAAACATACATTCTACCATGATAGTATGGTGTGTGAAATTAAAATATACAATCTCCAGAGTCTACTTATAAAATATAGTTTTAAATATAAAGTAAAAGTAAATGGTCGATCTATAGATTATACAATAAATAATTGGTTTTGACCATTATGTTAACAGAAAGTTTATTACATATATATTAAAATAATAAAGTTAAAAATCATATAAATAGTTAAAATGTTAATTTGAGAATGCATTAGGTCACAAAATATTTTAGGTCACAAGATAAATAATTAAATAAGTTCAATGTCAAATATATTATAATTTAAAAATCACTTCAAAGCCATATAAATAAATGTCAACTTTATTTTTATTTATCAATAATATTACTTGCACTTAATTTAATGAATTTAAGATTTTTCATAATATTGACTAATTGATACAGGTCATAGAGACTATTTTCTATAAGCCAAGATGTCAGATTTCTTTTAAATTTATAAATTGTAGGCAATTCCTTGAATTGATTAGGTAAATTATTAAATATGTCTAAAAAGAGAATAAAATAAAAAGTAAGGGGGACTCCCATTCTTTGCCGTTTTTTGCTCGATAACAGCAATATGTAGACAATATTCACTGAATACTGAATATTGCTGTAAGTTTTATCTTAAAAAAAATATTTAAGGAGGCTCCTATATACATAAACTTGATATATTCGCTGTCTTTGCTCGATATTATTACTATATTAGTACTAATAGTTGCGTAAACGGACTTTGCAGATTTTTATTTACATCTTTTAGGGCGCTAAAGTTAGTTAAGCTTAAGCCTTCTACGAATAAAATTGTTCTTTATTTAAAAACCTTATGCAGCAAAACTATTTCAGGGAATTTTAGTAGTTTAAAATGAATAATACTTAGTTAACGGACTAACAAGAACCATTCTATAATTTCATTTGTGATTCGCAATGAAATAATGTCCATAACAAACCGAACTAATGATATTATTTATGCGCTATTACATTTTATGCAAAATGGTTGGTTGACGGAAAAATTTGCATAACACACTACTGAATTTTAATCATATTTTAGGAGCTACTAAACATACGGAAGCAATAATAGTAAAGTCAGCGTTGAGCGTATTAAAACGGTCGCTTTCCGCATCACAAACGAAGCAAAATTTCTTTGCGAGTCGCGCGGCTGCACCGCTGCACGTGCCCCATGGCGATAGTGGCCATCGAGTTGCTGGCGTTCATCCAGCACGCTATCGATACCATGGGCGAGGTCAGCATCATGCAGATCTGCAGATCTTCTTACACCAGGCAAGCAGCTGCTGTACGAGACGCTCGGCCAGAGCGCGAACATGCCATCACGGAGGAGAGATGGCGGTGAACGAAGCATGCAGGACATCATCTCCCTGCTGAACCAGACGGATCCAGACTACGTGCCGATCTTTGTGGCGAAAGATCTCCACAAGCTGCCGGTGGTAACGATGGACGACGTCGACGTCCCAGCCTGCTGAAGAACTTCAACAGTATAAAGGCAGAGCTGGACGAGATGCGAGGTAGAATGGATGCACGGAATATATCATCCGGTAGGTCACCCGATCATTCAACTGCCTTTGTCAACACATGTCGGGGTGGCGCGCGCGCTGACACATCGTTTCGTGTGTCAGCGGGATCCCACAAGTCTGCGACCGCCGCCGCCCCCGCCCGCTTTCCCCAAAGGGTAGTGCAGACGCCGAGTCAACAAGCGACTCAGCAGAAACCATTTGCATTCCGATTATCGACTTTAATTAATCAAAAGACGATTGTCAACTTTTCCTCAAAACATGTCCGTATAGAAAAACAATCATGTTTTAAAATTTAACTCTATTTTGCGTGCGCTAAAGCTCATAAATGCTAAAAGCTCATCTCACATAAAAAAATATTTGCATTCCAATTATGAACTTTAGGATAAGACAGAGCCAATTTTATTGCCAGTGCGCGCATGCACTAGCGTTGACTAACATATAACAAAATAAATAATATTGGGCATACCGAATTGAAAGTGTTAAAAGAATATTAGATACACCAGTTTGTGTCCGTTTTAAGAACAAGAGACGAGAAAACTCGGTCCAACTCAAAAGGTTTAGTATACATTTTTTTACAAAAAATCTGTTATAGTTAAATTTCAATCTTACAAACTTCTCACTGTCTGAATGCTGATTTTAATATTCTATTTGTATAGAAGTATACAGTATGTACCTAATACCTACCTGTGATCGTAGTAAAAATCTACATTTAATTATACGAAAGAAAGAAGCTAATATCTTTAGTTTTTGTTCGTTAACTACATTTACATAACCGCACAAAACAAACACAGAAATATTTATTGTGATAAATATCCTTGCGCAAATTTCCCTCGGCAAAAACGAATGAGAAATTGCTGATACTGCACCATATGGGTTACCCAGACCTCGGATAAAATAAAATATCCGCAATAATATCCTGGGTAATATTAAATACAAGCGTGACTTTATCTGTTTGCTATGATTTCACGATACTCCTTAATAGGCATGTTGCCTAAAAAATTTTTTTGTCTATTTGATGTTAGACAACATGTTATAAACATTCTAGAACCTATTTTCGTATACCTAAAAAAATAACGAAGATACAAACAAATTAAATTTACAATATGAAAGAGAGCGATATATCGGCCTGTGACGTCATGAGCTGCACCTGTCATATATTTGTCATTACATAATGTATGGCGGTAGCAACTTGTGGCGTAACAAATCGTTTTGCGAGAAAGAGGTGGGCAATAATTTTTATTTACTTATGATTTTTAATCGCGTCAATCTATTTACCTATTTCTTTTAGATTTATGGACCTCTATAATCAACAATTTTAAAATTTAATTTATAAAAATGTGATATTTCACACTAGGCAACATCACTTATTGTATAAAAGTTTGGCAAACTGATAGAAACCCAGACCACGACAAAATCTGCATTTGATCCCGGAAATCTACTATTATCCAGGGACAGTCAATTTTGGATAGATACTGTTGATCCTTGAAATTTGATTTATTGAAAAAGTGAGTTTTTCCAAAAGACAGTTTTCACGCGACGGAAGTGAAAGTGGCGGGTGTTAGCTAGTCATATTATAAGCCTTAGTACTTATCCGGCTTACCACAAGTCAGGAGTATCCGATTTAATTAATGGGACAGGCTTATAGATTAATCCCTTCAAGATTAATGTTTCTGTCAAACTAGACCGCTGTATCATTGTACCCTTGTTAGGTGCAAGACCGTGGGTGCAGACGAGTAGAATTTTGGCAAAACAATGAGTTTTTTGTGCAAGAACCCATAGCGAAAACCATAGAGTGGACTAAAATGGCTAACTTTTAATTAGTGGGAACGGGTCATGCTAAAAATGTAAACATTTTAAGCCAATTTTGCCAAAATTATCACTCTTGAGATTATCTAGATAGTTTCTTTTACATACCACGTTTAACTTTTTGTTTATTGTTATTAATTGTTCAAGGCTTAATTTTCACTAAAATAACTTTAAAAGATGTTTCTATAACGTAGAGGAAAGTAAAAAGTCGATTTTTTAAAACATAATATATTTATTTAATCAAAGTATTTTTGATATCTATGCACTTTTGCCATCTCATAGGTAGTTCATTGATTCCTTTACTAAAAAAACCATTCGGACAAGAATCAATAAAATCTTTGAAGGCACTTTGGACTGCCCCATCGGAGTTGAATTTTTTCTCTTACAAGAAGTTATCCAAATTTCGAAAAAAATGGTAATCTGTTGGAGCAAGGTCCAGGGAGTACGGTGAATGTCTTAGATATTCCAATTGAAGCTCCTCTAATTTGGTAGCCGTCTAGTGTAGTCCGTGCAGTGTGCGGTCTAGTGTTGTCCTGAAGCAGCAGTGACCTAGAGCGAATGACCAACCTCGGTTGTTTAGCAGCTAGCCCTTTCCATCATAATTTGCAGTTGGTGGCAATAGACATCTGCCGTAATCGTCTGGCCAGATTTAAGACAGCTGTAGTAAACGACACCGGCACTAGTCCACCAAACGCTCACAAGTAAGTTTTTTTGAGTCAATTTTCGTTTGGGGCAAGCTTTGGCTAGTTCGCCAGGGTTGAGCCATTGCGATGAGCGTTTCTGATTATCGTACAGGATTCATTTTTCATCACATGTAATGATTCGATTTAAAATCCCTGTATTATTCATGAGGTACCCACCTTTCAAGTTTTTTCACCTTCCCAATTTGCTTTAAGTGGATTAAAACAGTTTTATCACTAACACCGCAGCCTGCAGCTAACTCGGACGTGGTTTGCGATGGATCCGCTTCCACAATAGCCTTCAATTATTCATTATCAACTTTGGTTTCCGGCCGTCCACGGGGCTTGTTCACTTTGTTTTCTTTTGCGACACCATATACATCATTAATCCTTCGATTCCTTTACTAAAAAAACCATTCGGACAAGAATCAATAAAATCTTTGAAGGCACTTTGGACTGCCCCATCGGAGTTGAATTTTTTCTCTTACAAGAAGTTATCCAAATTTCGAAAAAAATGGTAATCTGTTGGAGCAAGGTCCAGGGAGTACGGTGAATGTCTTAGATATTCCAATTGAAGCTCCTCTAATTTGGTAGCCGTCTAGTGTAGTCCGTGCAGTGTGCGGTCTAGTGTTGTCCTGAAGCAGCAGTGACCTAGAGCGAATGACCAACCTCGGTTGTTTAGCAGCTAGCCCTTTCCATCATAATTTGCAGTTGGTGGCAATAGACATCTGCCGTAATCGTCTGGCCAGATTTAAGACAGCTGTAGTAAACGACACCGGCACTAGTCCACCAAACGCTCACAAGTAAGTTTTTTTGAGTCAATTTTCGTTTGGGGCAAGCTTTGGCTAGTTCGCCAGGGTTGAGCCATTGCGATGAGCGTTTCTGATTATCGTACAGGATTCATTTTTCATCACATGTAATGATTCGATTTAAAATCCCTGTATTATTCATGAGGTACCCACCTTTCAAGTTTTTTCACCTTCCCAATTTGCTTTAAGTGGATTAAAACAGTTTTATCACTAACACCGCAGCCTGCAGCTAACTCGGACGTGGTTTGCGATGGATCCGCTTCCACAATAGCCTTCAATTATTCATTATCAACTTTGGTTTCCGGCCGTCCACGGGGCTTGTTCTGCAGGTCGAAATTTCCAGAACGAAAACGTTGGAACCTAAAACGCACTTTGTTTTCTTTTGCGACACCATATACATCATTAATCCTTCGAGCCGTTTCTGCAGCACTGGTGCCACGGTGGAACTCGAACTCGAGAATAATAAGATATTTCAAGTTTTCCATTTTGTTAACAGAGTGACGCAAATAATAAACCAAAAGAGGAAAAAACAAATGAATTACGGGTTTGGAAACACAAATGCATGAGTAAATAGCGGTATAAAGGGGTATGAAGATTTTGGCCGACCTACTTGTCCGCCATTTTGTTTTTTTTTGTAAATCGCGTTCACGAATAATTCTTTCAAAAATGGATAGCTAACATCAATACAAACAAAAAACAATCTTGGCCAAACCACGTAAAGTGCCACATTTCGAAGATATGAGCTGCCAAAGTTTTACTATTGGAAATAAATAATTTAAGATATTGCAACTCTAAGGCATGGTTATTCCAAGTGGTTTCTCGTCTGTGAAACAGTAGCCACTCTGTAACATGCCGTCGCGTCTTAAAAAAGTGCAATCTAGCTCAAACTTAGAACTTGAGAACTTACTGACTATATGAATATGCCAATGGAAGACTTTCCAATTGATCGACACAAAGGTCACACTTTGTCGTTGGGTCGTCGAAACTATTAATGGAAGATTAAAAAATCAATTCAGGCAACTGAGATTCCAAAAATCAAACATAGCTGTGCCACATATGTATGACGAGGTACGAATGGCATGTTCGCTAATAAATGCTTTTGGCAAACGGCTGGTTGACAACGATTTAGCCAGTGAAATAATCAATAAAATTCATTTAAAACATGACGCACCGAATAACCTAAGTGACTTAATTATCCAAAATAATTTTAACCAGCGTAGAGCTAATTTTCGTGCAATTGATGCCACTCAAGGTTTCAATCAATTCCCTATATTGGAATACGACGAACTGATTGTCAGAGCCTTAGGACCATATCAGGTGCAACAAGCGCGTAGCTATCACGCCGAACATGAAAAAGAGGACGGCACATTTCTTGAGACACTATGGTATGGAATAGAAATTCCTTTTAGCTTTCTCACCGGTCTGTATTATATGTTCCAGGAATGTAAATTTATTTTCTAAAATAAGTCCTAGGTAACAAAGTGACTGTTTACGTTTCACATTGATGTTGTTAAGTTTAATGCAAGGAGTTGATATTAATGAACCTTTTAAAAGTACTTGAAAGGTTTTATGTGCTGCAAATTACAACCGATTTCTGTGGCCCCAACTTGATATTACGTTGAGGCACTTGTTGGCCTTGTTTTCAATTTCAGATCGCGAATTGGCTTGAATAATAAGAAAACCATCGTCAGCATAACCTATCAGAGAGCACAGAGGAGGCAAGGGAACACATAATAAATCATCAAAACTTATATTCCACAAGTGCGGCGATAGTACTGATCCTTGAGGGCAGCCGCGCGATAAGTTTTTGAAATATGTGTAATGGCCGAGTTGGAGTTTTGTTACGCCGTTGCAAAAAGACGACTAAATTTATTTATTTATTTATTTATTTATTAGACAACAGATATATAACATCATAACAGATGAAATCCAAGACGATGCTATATAAGAAGAAAAAAGAAAAAACAAAAAATCGCAATGGTAAACAGATTACAGACGGAACTATGTATCACATTAATTAATAATTATTATCATTAATCTCAATAAGTACCTGGGCTAATCTCATGAGTTGATGAGGTGATGATAATAGCGTTATAGGACGGTAGGAATTCGGATCGTCTGGTGGTTTATCACCGGCTTTTGGAATTAATTTTATTGCGCCGATTCGCCAGATTTTTGGAAAAGTGCCTTCTGCAATACATTTATTAAAAAACTGTAATATAGATGAGCCTACCGCTAGACACGCCTGCTTAATCATAATATTAGATATTTTATCCTCGCCTGCTGACTTTTTCGTAGGTAACAAATTAACTGTTGAAGTGAACTCATCAAGTGAAGGTAAGTCAGATACCGGCGTATTGATGGGGTCTAACATTCTGAATCTTATTTCGCGGTGAAAATCATTGTCCAAGTCCGGCTTGTCGTCTGGAATTAGTACGTCGAGGTACGCCTTCGCCGTGTCTCTTAAACTATGAGTATACGAATTATTAATCTTGATATTTGAAAAATACTGTGGAGCAGTGGTATTATTTGGTTTGAGTTCATGGTATAAAGAAGACCATGGTCCCGCCTTATCCAGTCTAACGGAAGCATTTCTCAACATAGTATTTTTTGCTAAGGTGACGGCGGCGCGATAACGCGACCTCGAAGCCCTAAGGTCAGCTAGGGCTTCGTGCATAATTAATTGTACGTCTGGCTCTCCTAAACTCCCGACGCAAGTTATATAAATTATCGTGCCACCAATTACACTTATTTTCTGTTTTAAGCGGCCTTCGGCCCAGGGCGGTGTCGGCACAGTAGACAAAGGTGTTGGTCATTATATCCGCACTATCATTTGAGTTCAAGTCTGGACGAGTGAAATCTCTGGAATGAGCGAACATAAGGGACCGGAATAAATTCCAATTACCATTTTTAACATTATATTTATTATCTTTCGACTCAATCACGGGACAACTCGAGGGTGCGCAAATAAACTCAAAGACAATTAAACGATGGTCGCTGCATGACGCATCAGGAATGACGCGCCAATTTATCGACTTTCGAAGCAATGGATAGAAATAGATCACTACGTCGCACAATTTTTGACAGGACACGGAAACTTTAAAGCGAAACTTTTTGGATTTACATTAGTCGCTATGCGAGTGTTCGACCGAAGGAGCCCTTATGAACAAACTGCTCATCACATACTTTGGGAGTGTGATCTCTGGTGTGACGAAAGAATCGAAATGTTGAACAGCGTCCATTGTGTTTCTAGGGTTGTGTACTATGAAGATCTCGTGGGCTGCGCGAAGAACTTCCGAGCTTTCAAACGTTGTTGTCATAAGTACTATTGGAAACAATGCAACACTTTTTTTGTAATTATAAATGCATTGCAAAAAAAAACATGTTATTCCCGTGGTGCTTCCCCTTTAATTCTGACTTTTTGTTATCACAATTTTTGCTGTCTCCTACTTTGCTTGGGGAGGGAAACTGGAATACTTCATACTTCCTATTCCTCCTACAATCTTCTAATTAATTTCGTTGCGGGTTCCAAGACAGATTTAGCATGTCCCCCGGGCACCCCTGAGATCATATCAAAGGATTTTTGCGTTTGGTTACCACTGTCGATCCTGGCTTCAGTGGTGGGTAAGTATGGTGGGCCAATTGCCCGATTAAAAAAATGATAGAGAAGCTGGCACATCTCCAACCAGCATTGGTCAATCGCTCGTCTCCGCGTTGTCATGCAGGAGCATGACAACGCGCGACCTCATACTGCACAGCAGACGGTCTCCAAGTTGCAAGAACTGGGGTTGGAAGCTCTCCGTCATCCGCCCTACTCACCAGACCTTGCGCCTACAGACTACTACTTTTTCCAGAATTTGGATAACTTCTTGGCGGGAAAAAAATTCAATACCCGAGAGGCAGTACAAAATGCCTTTGAAGAAGAATTTGTTGCCTCCCGTCCAGCTGATTTCTTTAAGAAGGGCATCAATAAACTGCCACTGCGTTGGCAAAGATGCATTGATTGCATGGGTGATTACTTCGATTAATACAAATAAAAAATACATGAAAAAAATTCGTTTAAATTTTTTCATACAAAACGGCAATTTCATAGGTAAAGACCTAATATAATAAATCTTTCGCCTATAAGAGCATTTATATAAGTAAATATATGTGCTCGATTCAGCCCTTTGAGAATACTATAAAAGGATACTATCTGCGAATAGATTTCTTAGACGAATGGAGTGTGAGTTGTGTTTCTAAATCAAACCCAAAGGAAATTATTTATTAAGGTTGACAGGTCATCCCGTTGAGTATATTTTTTTTTTTACAAATATATCATGTTGGCTTGTTGACTTTTAGTAGTTCAATTATTAGAACTGTATACAAATCATGATAGCGTTTATACAATTTTTACTCGTTTATTTTACGAATACTTTTTTGACAATTGTTCATGCTAAGCCCACTGTATATGGTTCAGGAAACGAACAATGGTCTTTATAAAAGCACATAAATAATGTTTGTAGATTTCGGTCATTTCATTCGGCGATTCATCAAAAAACAAACGACGAATTCTTCTTCCTAGTTTCTTTTAGATCTTTTCCTTTCTTATATTAACAACCTAACAATAGTAGGTAATCTGCTTATACCCTACCCTGTGTGGGTACTCAATGAATAAACATCATACCCGAATAGTTAATACCACGCATACAGACAGCATCTTTTATCAAGATGTAACTGGCCAATCTCACAAGGATACTGTTAGAATTGCATAGCAATCGGACCTTAGGACAAAACCCTTTGATTTGTATTCAGTATCATGATATATAGGTCCTAGACCTCAGCCCGCGCAGTTATTTATGTATTCCAGCGGCGGATTATATTCTAACCCACTGTCCGACGTCCAAACTACATGAATAACATATGCCCGGTTTCTGAGGTTTTTGTCGGTAGTTTATCTATTCAATAGCGCTTTTGATTGGTTAACGCGTAAAAGCGCCATTGAATAGATAAACTACCGACAAAACTTCAGAAACCGGGCATGAGACGGTTATAAATGGAGTGTAAGTTATACCTATATCTTATAATAATAAATTCAAATGACAGACTATATTGTACTTAGATGTGCCCGCGGCTTCGTGCGCGCAAAAAGACCCCGCGGGAATGGTATATTTTGCCACGACCATGAATAGCGTGTGTAATCCAGTAGCTTACTACTACCATATGATTTTTTTTAAATACGTTTAGTAGTTTTTGCGTGGAGGATAAATCCTCTTAAACTTTAATTTGTAATAGAAGTAGGATATTCGATTTTAGGTTTGAGAATTTCTTCTTTTACTATTCGTTGGTAAAACAACTAACAAGCATTCAGTCTAATGCAAAGCAACTACTGTACTTTATAGACGTCTGCTACACCAAAATTCGCCTGAGGCTTCGCTTACAAGGTGAGTTTTTACACCGCACCCTATATGCGCCCTAATGCTCTAACAGGATTAGAATTGTTTTTCTATACTTTTCGTCCTACTACTATCATAAATGTGAAAATTTGCGAGGATGGATGGATGTTTGTTATTCTTTCACCAAAAAACGACTGAACGGATTTGGATGAAATTTGGTATGATAGTAGTTTAGGCTTTATAGATACACATGGTTTTACAGATTACACATAGGCTACTTTTTATCCAGAAAAAGTACAGTGTTCCCGTGGGATACTGTACTTGCGCTGGCGGAGCCGCGGGCAAAAGCTAGTCATACATATTGCGTTTAATATTATGGAACTGAAGATGATGCGTGAAGCGTTTAAACGGTTTTCATTTTACAAACACGAAATAGTCGAAATACGGGAGGCAAGTGGCCAAAATTAACTGTTTTATAAAATATATTTTTAGCCTACATCACGGTGAATAATCTCGAGTCTGAAGCTAACGAAGTATGTTTAAAAGTTAATACAATTAGTAATTCGCTCGTCAATCAGCCGACGCCATATTGTTTGAATACGAATTTCCATTCCGTTATTACTAACAATTTATCACTTTTATGAGAATCATCTTAAGCGTACCTCGCGATTTCGTCCGCGATCGTTAATCCCTGGGATTAGATTTTGAGGCAAAAGGTGTTTCGTTCTTAACTTCTTGATCTTCATCCGGAAAATTCTGAAATTCAATGAACTTCTTGCCCCTGAAAGATTTAAACATACATTTTAATGATTATCTTACAGTTCTTGCTTACAGATTACTTAAACTGCGATAATATATTGTTTATAGTTTATTGTTACTGAAATTGTAATGAAAATCTTGTAGTATTGTTGATCTCGATCGCATCAAGTTACAAATAAGCAAATAAGAGACAATTAAATCACTAGCTGTCCTGACACACGTTGCTCTATCTCTCTTCTTAACTTCTCTATCTCTATCTTAACTATGAACTGTTTCAACAATACTTTTTTTCCATATTTCTCACCGTTTAAACCTTCCGTGTACTTCCTCGATTATTGCAAGACCAAAATAAGCCAAATTGGTCCAGCCGCTCTCGAGTTGTAGCGTGACATCGGAATCGGAAGGCCAATTTGTTTGGCGACAAAAGTTCTTGCCTCATTTTTATCGCCAAACAAAAAGTATGTTCCTCTTGAAATGAAATTTCCACGGAAATAGAAATAAAGTATGCTTCCCTTTTGTCCCAACTATCATAAACAAAAAATACTTTTCTGTAACGCGTTTTTTATCAATATAAATATACAGGGCAAAACAATTGAAAGTGTGAGCGTTCAAGTTTTTATCAGGGGATCAATATCTGAACTCTTCCCCTAAGAAACTTTTGTAACAATATTTGAACAATAAATTTACAGCGCCCTAAACATACATCCTCAATATCGGTAATCTTATCAGACTTCTAATGTTTCTTGTGTGTATTTTAACTTTGCAACTTTATGTCGTCCCTAAACAAATTCTTTTATTGTTAGCTGTGGCAAGTAAATGATCTGTGGGCCATAAAATAAGTATGATCCTCTTAACTTAAAAATAGTATGCTTCCTTACCTCATCTTACCTAAGGTACCTAATTATTTAGTATACATTGTATACATAATATAATGTAGGTGCGTACGTTCTTAAAAAAGTATTTATATTAGCTAGATCGACAATAATACGTGAAGCAAAAACTTTGAGTACAGTTCTACGATAATTGAGTGAAGGGAGGAGTATGAAATTTGAAACAGTTAAAGTTTATGTGAAGGAGGAGGTAAAGGTGTGCAGAAAGCTAATATTTTTTCAATTGTGCTTAGAAATACATGAAATTATATAAAAAAAAAGTTACACACACGACCTCGCTGACACTACCATGCGTTTGTAGAGTCACAGTAGGTGTTGGTTTGACACAACTGTCAATCATTCTTTCATAGTTCATAGACAACATTTACATATTTTTATTGCGTATCTAAGAGGCAAATGAAACATAAAAAAAACTTTGAAGTAAGAATTATGGTCGACTTTCGACCACATCGCGACCGCTATTTGTAATAAAAGACTCAAAATTATTATGTTTGCTACAGCTACGAGGTAAATTTCTAGTTTACATTGTCTTATAAAATCGTAATCGTAATAAAATATAGGATACAGGCTATCGGTTGTCACTACCGGAGACACATATCTTCGTTACCTCACCATCCACGTATCTATCTATACATATCTACGAGTACAGATATAATATATCTTGTGGAGGCGAGTTTTTCAGGATGTTCCTGGTAATCATTGTCTGCTATCTACTATCCTTAGCAAAAAGTAGATTGCCAACGCCGATTGAGAATAGAAATGTTTTTAGAGATCCGTACCCAAGGTGTAAAAATGGGGCCCTATTACTAAGACTCCACTGTCCGTCTGTCCGCCCGCCTGTCACCAGGATGTTTCTCATGAACTGAGATAGACAGTTGAAATTTACACAGTTGATGTATTTCTGTTGCTGCTATAACAGAATAAAATAAATATTTTCATAGTTCTTCCATACAACAAACATGTTTTTTTTTGTCGTTAGATACGGATCAGATCCCTTCGTGCGCGCGTTCGATTCGCACTTGGCCGGTATTTTATGCAACTTTTACTACCTACTCGTATTTTGCTGAATAGATTTTATCCTCTAGAAAAACCTATCAACGTAAGTGATTGCTTTTATTTGTAAGGATTTGTAAGTAAATCTTATGTATGATTGATACATAAAACGTATGAATCATTCAGAAAAGTAAATTGATTATAAGTGTATGCTTCGTCGATTTACTCACAAAAATATAGACTGGGAGATACAGTTAAAGGTTTACTAAAAAGTTAGTTGACTGTGTAGCGTATAGCTTGTTAGTTAAAAATAATAACAGTTCCTTGAAGTTACTGTATAGTCGTCTATAGTATAGTCTAGTTTAAAAGCGCTATAATAATGACACGATGTCATGAAAGATCCTTCAATTAAAAAAACCTACAATAACAAACGGTATAATTACTTGCCACCGGAATGATTCTAAAAATTGGAGTTGATTCAATAAACACAAAGTATTTGGTGAACAGATGGACATTTTCCCATCCCTGAAGTAGCCCAGCTTTCGTAACAATTACTTTCTTTTAATCTTTGCCGTTTGTGTACACTTTTTGTTTGTCTGGTAATTGTGGCTTACCAACTGTGACCTTTTTGTGCAAACATTTGTATAGATTTTGTTTACAACTAGATTAAAACATCTGTCTGTCTGTCATTTCTAAACCATAAGAGATAAAAACTTTTTGAAAAGTTTCAATGCTGATAGATGATGCTAAATACCTTTTAGGAAAATTATTTTGGGCGAAATCGGACAACAACTTTGAGAGTTACGGAACCATACTTAGACATCGCTGGCATACTCATGGTTAGGTTTTTTTTGATTAAAATAAATGGGGTTGAGAGTGTATGTATATTGTTAGTGTTGGCTGTAAACTTTATCTAAAACGACAATTGAATTTATTGTTTTTCATATTATTGATTTATTGATAAGTTTTATTGATGTACATTCTCAATATCCAACGTTGTATATATACTAAACTTTAGAATAATATCCCACATTTGTCATATTAATTGGTTTATGGTAATTTTACCGCTTATAGGCCTTTTACTATCGAAGTAATTTCAATTTTTTTTAAATTATAAGATCCGTAGTTTTCGAGATAAAAAATAATAAAATTTTGAAGATTGTATAAAAATTCGGCCATGTTGACGTTTCTGTGACATTTGACGTTTCGTTTTCCATAGATTTGTGTAAAAAAAACTTTACAGAGCTGTAACGAAAAGTTGTAACACGTCCTCATAAAAACCTGGCACGAAATAACGTTGTCACAACTCCCCAACTACGTAATTCTTAAAATGGGTCTTTAAATATGAAAAAACAGAGGCTGATAAATCATCACTTTTCATAGATCAACATGAAATGATAAGGGTTCCTTATAGTTACTACGGAATTCTAAAAAATGGGTTAGATTAACTTAGAATATTTTTATTACATTCAAAACGTCTTTAAATATGAAAAAACAGAATGCGACAAATCATTACTTTTCATAACTCTACTTAAAACTATAAGAACTACTTCTTCTAGTTACTACGGAATTTTAAAAATGGGTTAGGTTAAGTCAGATTATTTTAATTACTTTCAAAATGTCTTTGAATATATATAAAAAGAAGGTAGATAGTATTACTCCCAAGACTTGTCGAAATTATCAAATAAATAACTATACTTAGCCTCAAAACTTCTACAATTATTATCTCTGTAACCGGGTATCCTGATGGCGGGAGTGGTAAGGGGGCGTTCACAATACTGCTCGTTTACATTCGAATAAATAAACGAATAGTGCGGCGCGGGGCATTATTATGCCGTTCACTGCTCAACCAATCAGCGCGCGAGTGCGTTCCGTTTTACGATTTGACGAATTCCAGTTCGTTATATTATAATAACGAAAAATAATTCGTAAAATTGTAAGGAGAATTTTTATTTGACAATCTGTCGATATATCATAATCTCTCTAGTTATATTACAATCTAACGGTTTTTACAATTTTACGGTGACATATATACAACATCTAAAATTCATAAAAGTGGGCTTCGGTCTGACCGGGCATACCACCTCGCTCAGACGGAGATCTCTCTTTGGTCTCACTTATCCCACATTGGTGACCCTCGACAGAACACGCCTCCTTCTGGACATCATCATTATTATCGCACAATTATTACATATTATATAAATACATATCTTGCCAGGTTTCCGCTTACAAAGCCATCAGGCCCTTCTCCTCCTCCTCCACATCGTCCCTTCAGCGGTCCCACCGGTAGTCTGCCGGTCACTGGCCGAACTTATAATTGAGAAGACATTTTCTTAGTACCCATACGACAGGCATACGTTATCAAAGGAACGAAGTGCAGTATGGTGATAATATACTTTGGGGGAACACGGCGGAATGTGAAGTCCCAGTTATGTGGTATGCGGGTAATGGAGCACCGAGCTAGTTGCACGTGAATAGTACGGCAGAGGGAAGGAGAATTTGAAAGATTTTTTTATGAAAGAAAGTGCGTTGAGACGATACATCATTCTTAAAATATGTTATATGAGTATTTGTTTTGCTCCTAATGTTCTGCTTTGGGTTATTTTCGTAGACTAAAATCAACTAAATTTAAATATAGTGTTATTTTTTGTAAGTGCAACAATGATACAATATTTAAATAACTAAATTGCTTTTAAAAGCCTTCAAAATATACTATTATGACTGCTCTGTCACTCCGTAGCAGATTTCGTAGCAATCTGCTACGTAATATTTACTTGGCTGGCTAAGCTCACTTTCTTTATCAAAATAAGATAATATTGAAAATTATGTTTTGAAAAAGAAAAACCATATTTTAAAAACAACGCTGTAAATGAACCTACAATCAAAAACCATTGTGATTATAATTTAAATCATTATCGTATTGAACCTAAACTGTTATCGGGTAAAAAGTCAAATAAAGATTTTTTTAGATATCGTCGAAAACAAAGCAATCCCTGCATTGAAAAGTGATAAAAGAGCGCACAAATTAGAAATTTTACGCTCCAAATGATTCTCGGAGCGACCGAACGACTTCTCAATCCTCAATAATGCTATTTTTATCTACTCAACGACAGCAGACGTAATGCTGGGTAACGAACTCATTTTATCCGTATGTTGAATATATGAAGTCAAAGGATTAGATAGGTATAACATTTATAGAAAAAAAAAGTTGTCTATAATTATTGTTCACACTTGGATTATTGGATTTTATAATAATAATAATAATAATAATAATAATAATAATAATAATAATAATAATAATAATAATAATAATAATAATAATAATAATAATAATAATAATAATAATAATAATAATAATAATAATAAGGGGGTGAAGCCGGTCCCTCCTAGTTGGTGTCCCCGGGCAACACTTGGGCGCGCCACCCCACTCTCTTCGGGGTGAGGTACTCACGTGGCTGATCATCGGCTCTTTCTTTCTTTCTTTCACCTTTTTATTAATCACCCCTTGTTTTTGCATCTTTTTTTGGTTTGGTTTGGTTTGGTTTTGGTTTGTCTAATTTTCACCACCTTTATTTCTTCTCTTCCTATATTTCCTTTTTCGTTAACTCTTCCTATTTTTGTTCTAATATATTAAAAGAATAATGCGACTACGTAATAGAAATATACTACCCCAGGCGGGTACCGGCGCGAAAAGCAATGGAGAATCCCGCCCCGGGCTTTCGGGCCCGGGCTGTCCCTCGTATTCTGGGGGGGGCACCGTATCGCATCCTACTGCCCAGTCTAGTACTTCTGCAGAGAATACTAATATCCAAACAATAAGCAACACATACTCATATCCTTCATCACCTACCTCATCCGTCAGCTTGTTTCCATCGCTTCACTCTTCACCGCAGTCATTCATCCTCAATAACTCATTCTCATCACGATCCACCACATTATCACCATTGTCAGACGATGTTACACAAGAAGCAATAGCTACTAATCCGGTGCCCATTCCTGACACGAGTCCGTCTACGCGAAATTCTGAATACATTAATCCGAATATCGTAGATCATAATACTCATACGCAGCCTCATCTCACAAACACTCCAGTAAGAAGTGTTTTGCAGGAAATGCTTCCTCCAACCACTCTCTCTGGAAAAAGTAGACAACGGATGAAATGGACTGATCAAATAAACAGAGAACTTCTCCGTTGCTACTACATTATAACATCATGCGAATCTAACCTCACAGCATTCAGACCATCACTCCATAAAAAATTCACAGAGTCCTACCCTGAACTAAGCCACATATCTGAGCAACGATTAGCAGATCAAATCCGTGTTATACATCGCAATAACAGAATACCAAGTCATGAAAGAGACAAGATAAAAAATACAGTAGCGCATACGTTCGATTATTCCAACGACCAGAACAATACAATATGTAGCATAGACACACAGCTTAGCCCCTGCGATATTCTTACCATCCCACATAATGCAACGAACGACCCGAATCTACAACATTCTACAATTCAACCCACAAATAATAATCAACCCATAACTCTATCAAACTCTTCTGAAACTGTAGAAAATCTAATAGCACCAGAGACAAACAACGCTGAAATACTCACAACTGATGCCGATCAAACACAGAATCACAAAATTAGACAAGTATTTACAGAAATGTTAATCAAATACGCCGATACAGATCCAACACTTAGACCGGTAATACCAAAACTCCAGATTACACGCAACATAATAAAGACGGTAAATTCACTTAACAAGTTAATAGGAGAACATCTAGAAGCGAAAGAAACGCCAGATTTAACAGAAATCCACAGTGCTATTTATTGCGCTGCAATATCAACTACAACTCTACACACTAATCTAAATAACCCCCCTGAAAAAGATATATCAAATAAAACAGGAGACCCGAAAATGCCAAAATGGCAACTACGAATTGAAAATAGAGTCAAGAAACTACGAAAAGAAATTGGACAACTTACACAGTACCTTAAAGGAAATCTTAGCCACACAAAACAACGAAAATTAAACCCCAACAATCTCACTGAAAATCAAATAGTAGAATTATTAGATACTCTGAAACAAAAACTACAAGCACAATCAAAAAGACTCCGCCGACTTAAAATCAGTAACTCTAGAAGAACGGATAATTTATTTTTTACTAACAATCAAAAGCTCTTTTATCAAAATTTAAACTCCGAAAATATTAAAATCATACAACCGCCTAGTACAGATACAATTAAGGACTATTGGGAAAACCTATGGTCCAAACCAGTCCATCACAACGTACACGCTTCATGGCTTGATACCGAAATAAGTGAATGTCACAATATTAATCCAATGCCTGAAGTTATAATAGATGATAACGATGTCACATACGCCATAAAGAAGACTTTGAACTGGAAGGCACCAGGGCCAGATAAAATTCAAAATTATTGGATAAAATATTTTACTTCAACACATCACTACATCACCAAAGCATTCAATTCAGCCCTTAAGGATCCCAAATTAGTGCCGCTATTTATGATGCAAGGAATAACATATCTAAAGCCTAAAGATAAAAACGATACTAAAAATCCGACTAAATACCGTCCAATCACCTGCCTTCCAACTCTTTACAAACTACTTACGTCAATAATCACACAAAAACTAAATACTCACATTACTGATAATAAAATAATCCCTGAAGAACAAAAAGGCTGCGCTAAAGGATCAATGGGATGTAAAGAACAACTTATCATCGACGCCCAAATACATAATCAAACTAAAAAAGATCATAAGAACCTTTATTACGCATACATAGATTACCAAAAAGCCTTTGATAGTGTCCCGCATTCTTGGTTGATACATGTACTAAAAATATATAAGATTCATAATACTTTAATTCACTTTCTACAATATATAATGCATAACTGGTCTACTAAACTCAATCTAAGAACAGTCAGTACCACCGTCAGTACCTTACCAATCAAAATTAAGCGTGGCATTTTCCAAGGCGACTCACTTAGCCCCTTATGGTTTTGCTTAGCTTTAAACCCTCTATCTAAAACTCTTAATAGGTCAAACTTAGGATATATTATAGATAAAGTCAATAAAATCAAAATCACTCACCTTCTTTACATGGACGACATAAAACTCTTCGCACCTGACAGGCAACAACTGGAACAACTATTAAAATTAACGGAAAAATTTAGCGCTGATATTTACATGACATTCGGAACTGATAAATGTAAAATTAATTGCATTCTTAAGGGCAAACATACACATACAGAACCACTCAACTTAGAACTACAAGAAGGAACAATAGACAGCATGCAAGCGAAAGACACATATAAGTACCTAGGTTATATACAAAATACAGCTATAGATCATAAAGAAATAAAAAATACATTAAAAAATAAATACAAACAGAGACTAAATACAATTTTAAAAACGCAATTGTCAGGCCGAAACAAAATTAAAGCTGTAAATACCTATGCAATCCCTATATTAACGTATTCATTTGGAATTATCAGGTGGTCTGACACTGATTTGGAAACCCTCAACACCGCAACCAGAACCGCTTGTTACAAACACAATATTCACCACATCCATTCAGCAGTTGAAAGATTTACAATAAAGAGGAAGCAGGGAGGGCGAGGTTTTATAGACATAAAAAATCTACATTACACCCAAATAGATAACCTCCGAAATTATTTCAAGACAAAAGCTAACACAAGCCCACTTCATAAAGCCATTGTAAATTTACCTCATTCTGGAACACCGCTACAGTTAAATAATGACAAATTTAACCCTAAAAATAAAATAATTAATGATGAAAACAAAATAGAAAAATGGAAAAGTAAGGCTCTACATGGTAAATTTCCGTACCAGTTAAGTCAGGACCATATCGATCAAGCCGCGTCATTCAGTTGGTTAACTAAGGGCAACATTTATAGTGAAACAGAAGGGTTCTTAATAGCTATACAGGACGAAATTATCAAAACTCGCAATTACTCAAAATTTATCCTCAAAGAAGCCATAGAAACTGATAAGTGTAGATTATGCCACCAAACCACTGAGACAATAGACCATATTACCGGAGGATGCAGTGCACTAGCAAATAAAGAATATACTCACCGTCACGATAACGTAGCCAAACATATACATCAATTAATAGCAATCAAGTTTAACCTTATAGATACACATACACCGTACTACAAATACAAACCATCTAACGTTCTAGAAAATGACTCCGTAAAACTCTACTGGGATCGCGATATCGTCACAGACCGTACCATCCTAAGCAATAGACCAGACATAACCCTCACAATTAAATCTGAAAAAACCACTTACCTTATAGACATCGCCGTTCCAAACACCAACAACCTGAAACAGAAACACACAGAAAAAATCCAAAAATACATACCGCTTGCAGATGAGATCAAACAAATGTGGCATCAAAACACAGTAAAAATAATCCCGATAGTCATCTCCTCAACGGGCGTTATTCCAAAAACGCTTGCCGTTGCACTTAAATCCCTTAACCTTCACAAAAACACATATATACAGTTACAAAAGTCAATCGTTATAGATACCTGCTCTATAGTCCGCCGCTTCCTTAATTCATCTTCATCCTTCCCTACAACTCACACCAATTAAACTTCTTTCACGCTACATGAACAGGATACTTGGCAATCGCCCGTACCTGCTTCATTCTACCGGTTAAGCCGAGACAAATATATGTTAATAATAATAATAATAATAATAATAATAATAATAATAATAATAATAAATTGTTATTAATTTAATAAATTTAATAATAAATTATTATTATTATTATTATTAATTTATTATCTGACATAATCATATGATGAAGAGCCTTTAAATAAAGAATAAATAAATAAAATTGTTCGCAGTTAAATAAACAGATACAAAATTTCGTCAGTTTGATTACACGTCAAATTAATTATACTAGAGATCGCCCTGTGCTCGAAACTCGCCCCTAATTTATAATAATTAATTTGTCTCATATACGAGATTTTTTTTTTAATGTATTTAATTTTTTTTACCTTATTTAAAAAAATATTACCTATTGGAGTTAGGGCTTTTAGATTAGATTAATGATCGTGTATATGAGATTAAATAAAACACATTAAATAAAATTAAAAAATGCGCTTTATTTAGTTAAGCGCTCAATAGGTCGTCCCTAGCCTAAGGCAGAATGCAGAATAAGTGTTAGCATGGCTGATCGTATTGCCATAGCTCGTCAAATTCTGGTTGCCATAAAATAGCAATATTTATTACACAAATCAATCATTAGACCATTTACAACGAATAGACCTTTC
Organism: Phengaris arion; assembly: GCA_963565745.1. NCBI lineage: Eukaryota > Metazoa > Arthropoda > Insecta > Lepidoptera > Lycaenidae > Phengaris > Phengaris arion. Next base: position 7,415,326 of record OY751439.1, on the reverse strand, counting down.
GTTTTATAATTGTTGTGTTAAACTAAAACCATGTTAGTAAAAATCATATTTCAAATACTTGTCAAAGATTGAACGTGTGAGAATGTTGGAGCTTTAACGCTGTTCGTCCACCGCCACCGTCAACGGGACGTCACCGAGAAGGAGATTAAGTTGACGTGACGGCGATCGTTTGTCCACCGCCACGATCTCAGTGGTTCAGTTTGTTCTTACTGTGTGTTACATTAATGTGTACATTGTACCTTGTGTGTTCGGCTCCAGAAAGACATTAATGTCATGCATTTCTTTCCAAAATTTTATCTTTGGATGCATCCTTAATTTTATCCCACCAACATTGTATTAACGTTCGCCAAGTTCTAATAATGAATAAATGGCGCATTTCAATTTCTTGGCCATTTTTATCTCGTTGTTATGTTCTCGGTGACGTTCCGGTGACGGTGGCGGTGGACTCGTTTATACGTATTATGTACTGCCGCCACTTCGGCCCGTCACAATCTCGAGCCGATTTCTTGCGGTAGCGCCGAACCAAGCGATATTTCGGCGGGCGGGATGACGCCGCTCGGGTGACGGGCGTGCGGTGGACATACGGCCATAGTAAATGTATGTGTCGCTAAATCGGCGGCGTCATCTCGTTCTCGTTGACGGCCCGGTGACGGTGGCGGTGGACAAACAGCCGCTTTCGGAACGATAACTTGAATAAACAAAAGAGAGGAATTTTTGTAGATGAATTCTGATAGAATTCGACAAGCTTTCTGCACAATTTCCTCCACATAAACGAAGTAGGGGAAGTAATAGGTTTATAATATTAAATGGAACAAAAAAAATGGTTGGTTTCGTTTTGTATTTTATAAATTGAATTACTGTAAATCTATCAAAACAAGGTATTATCGAATTTGCACTATTGACGTCGTTTTGTTTGTATGGGGGTTATAGCGTTAGGTTGTGCACTGTCTGTAAGTCTGTTGTATTAATCAGAAATACAATTCATCCTATTACTATTATAATTGTGAAAGTTCGTGAGGATGGATGGATGGCTGTTTGTTACTCTTTCACGCAAAAACTACTGACCGGATTTCGATGAAATTTGGTATGGTAGTAGTTTAGGCTCTGGATTAAAACATTGGCTTCTTTTATCCCGAAAAAGTACCTAAAGTATTCCCGCGGGATACAAGATACTATATTTACGCGGGTGGAGCCGCGGGAAAAAGCTAGTATTGGATATATTAGAAAACACTAATACAATTCCCAAACATACCCACTGTAGTTTATTGCGTTCCTCTTATTAGATCACTAAGGTCAAGTGTATGGAACAACACAAAATTGAACAAGAGCGAGTCGGACTCGCCCGCTGAGGGTTTCGTAGAAAGAAGGAACGTCATAAATTGTTAACATCGTAATATATAATAATCGAGCCTCGCAGATTTATTTAGAAATTGTATGTCCTGGACTCACAACGGTTTGTTTAAGGCATCTTTTCTCAAGCAGGGGGTCGCGACCCATGGGGGGGTCGAGTTTGTTTTTAAAGGCACAAAACACTAAACTACATAAAGGTACAAAATATTCGTTTTTCGATATTTTGTTTGTATGTTTTTTATTTGTTTGTTTGTATGTTTCTAATATTTTGTATCGAACGTCGAAACAATCGTTCGAACCAGTGAAGGCTAATATAACGTATAGCTGATAAAAATTGCGTGCTATGTACATAATATTATTGTTATAATTTTATAGTGACAGGGTCGCAAGACTTAAACAACTTAACTTTTTGGCTTTTTCGTGGGTCGCGACATAAAAATGGTAGAGAAACGTGGATTAAGGTAATGTTAAAGCTGGCAAGTGCTATAGAGAACAGAAAATCGCTTTTGCTTTGTTAATTAAGACACACACTTTATTGTAACGATCCTTTCATATTTTCGGCTGAGTGTCTCGAGGCCCACGGATTAAACTAGGGCAATTGGCAGATTAATTTCTGCGTATATTAGTAGCAAAAAGCCCCCTTATATTTCATAAGCATATTACCAAATTAGTTATTTCCTGGACGATATTCTTAAGATCTATTGGAAATAACTACGATTCTGGTAACGATTGACTCGCTAGAAAAAGATAATTTGCTGTATATTTTTATGGTTATTTGTTGTACCTAGGTTTGGTGCATGATTTTCTTTTGGAATTAGGGCTAGCTTGGTCTTTTAGCATTGCTGCCAGGTCTTTTGGAATGTAGAAATAAATTTTTTTGGTATTTGGGCGACAAGGCCAAGGCTGCAACCGGCTGTGAGTACTTTTTTCACAGCAAGGGTCCGAATATCACACGCATGTTAGCGAAAAAAAAAAACAAATAAAGGTAAAATTTTAGCAAGACCGGGTATCGTCCACAAATATTTATTGGTTTCAGTTTAAAACAAGGAAATCTAAAAGATATCACTCCTTTCATTTTTACTTAGCGATGGACGCGGAGGCAAAACTGTCTTAATTTTACCATTATTTTTATAACTTTATTTAAAATTTTATGATGAAATGCAGCTATTGCTTACTAAATAAGAAAATAAATCAGAAAAAGTATCAAAGGCTAAAATTGATTATTTTCTCTGGTGCCCATTTTTTACCGCATAATATAGCGTCTACCTATTGCCGTTATTAATATCAAATAAAAAAACGGCGAAATAATCACGTTCACTGTATAAAAATGCCGCCGCTGCCCGCTTAAATAATATTGATTTCATTCTGTTTAAAGTATAATATTTGTTGTTATAGCAGCTAGCTAGCTATCACGCTTCATGAGATACAGCCTGGCGACAGACAGACAGTCAGACAGACTTTTTTACCCTTGGCTAAGGAACCCTAAAAACGGTCACAAATAGCCTCAATCCATATGATAACGTTTTATCATCGTTACTCAAGCCTCAGAAGCAATATACACACTCAAAGCAACAACGAACCTTTTCGTCCCCAATTTACTTTGAAATCCAATATTGGGACTATTACTCAACAGCACGGCGGCGCCGCGGCCGCTCTTGCGATAAAACTTGTATCTTTTTAGTAGTGAATAAAGTTAAATTTAGAATCGCTATCTTGAAAATAACGCGCCGTGTCGCGTCTCGGTGTGAGCTGACTCTAGTATGTCAATTATGATACTGCCAGGCGCTCTTAATGTACTTTAAATTCTTCTATAAATACGCGTTCATTTTATATAATAAAATAAGCAAAATCTTTTTATTATTCACTGATTATTATCTTAACATTCAAGATTAAGGATAATTTCCTTTTATCGTCAGTTTCGTGTAAAACAGTATTTCGGATATCTCATTTCCCCCTATCATTTTTCGCAACTTGTTAGATTTTTCGGATCCAATCACAATGGGTGAAACAAATAGTATAAGACAAACACAAATCTCGCCAAGTTCTGACTGAAAATCTGATGAATTATTTTCGATTTAGTATAATTACAGATTCGAGACTAGAATTTCGAGTCAGATCCAGAAACATTGAATTTACGAACTAATGGAAGCCAAACACATTGAATGATAATTGGCTGATGTAAAAAAATATATGTATTGCGATGAGTACGCTCCTGAATGTGGGTCACAGTGGGTGGCACGGGGCCAAATCGCCCCTTAGCGGATCGACGAGAGCGCTAAGATTTGGACACATATTTGGGTGTTCTAAGCTTGTAACGATTTAGTCTAGTTTATTGCTGTGTGGCGAAGTAAACAAGGTGCTGTAAAAAGCGAAACTCGTCGCCGAAAGTTTCCAAAAATTTTCCAAAAACGTTGATTGAATGACTATTTTTCTATTTATGAAAGCGAATTACAAATAAGGTTACATATTTTTGGTAAGGCTTTGACTTTTTTGGTAAGGGTAAAGAGTACGTAGGTACGAGATGTAACGCGACGGGCCGCTGCAGATTTAAGATAGCGATTCAAAATTGAACTTTATTTACTACAAAAGAAAAGGCACGTTTCATTGCAAGAGCTCAAGTTTCGAGCTGCACCGGGCTGCGTAGCGCGGCGTCGCGTCTCGGCATGAACTGACGCTTATTAAAATAAAATTAGCTCATACTTTTCTGAACTGAAATCCGCACACAAATAAATAATAAGAATACAGTTCAAGTGTAATTTGGAACTTCCACTTTTTAGCGAACCGTGTGGTTGGATCATGAATACTAAGCACAGCATAAATTTAACACAAAGAGGGAGAGGAAATTACAGATGTTTTATTACAGCAGATACAGCCCGATGATAGAAACCGCTTTCGGGCAACGGCCGTAGATTACGTTTTATTGTATAATTATGTCATTAGTTACGTGTACGCTTTGTAGCCTGTTAAGTGACTAACTGCCGAATACTGAAACGATAGTTAACGTAAGTAACTCTCAAGTCGCATGCTATCTTTGTCATTTCGGCGAGCAGAGACGGCGACAGTCTGTGAATATTAGGGCTCTTAATTTTGATTAGAGTTTCAGTATTCGGCCGTAAGCGGACCTTTTTTAGGGTTCCGTAATACTCAAAGAACCCTTATTGTTTCGCTCTGTCCGTCCATCTGTCTGTCTGTCTGTCTGTCCGCGCCTCTATCGTCTGTAATTATGAATATAAATTGATGAAAATCGTAAAATATATTTTTTTAAATTTTAGGGCCCCCTCTCCAGGCATGTAAAATGGGAACGAAAATTTTATTTTTATTCTACCCCATTGTGTGGGATATCCTTGAATAGGTCTTTTAAAATAAAGGCAAAATTTAAAATATGACTTTTTTACAAAGTCAACCATTTTTGAGTAATCGGCCTCCAAAGTGGTTTATAAGTTCTAAATTATGAGAGTCGGAGACAAATTGCAATTTTTATCCTGATAGATTATGCTAAACACTCTTTAGGAAAATTATTTTTAACGAAATCGGACAGTAACTTTTGAAGTAATTTGAAAAAAACCTATTACGCGTTTATAGTTACGGAACCCTTCTTAGACATGCTCTTGGTTAGGTTAGGTTGGTTATTTCTCGACAGTAAGTTCCTTAATACTGTCTTTAGTTTAACTTTAGGTTACCGACAGCATCAACGGTCAAGACTAGTTTTACTTAAAATTAATTATGTAAATTTTATGTTTGTAAGACCCACAGAGATTTAATGGCAGTCAGTCAGAATTATGAATTGGAATTATATACAATCCTACTATCCTACTACTATTATAAATGTAAAGTTAGTGATAACGGATATCCATCCATCCTACAAATTTATAATAGCGAATTACAGTGACAGTTACATATTTTTCCGGATCCATCCATTGAATGGTTAGATGTATGGATGGAGGAGTGAATGTTTGTTACTCTTTCAATCAAATAGTGCTTAACGGATTTTTATGAAATTTGGTACGGTAGCTCTGGTTTGTTAACATGGGCTTCTTACATGCCGAACAAGTAATTTGTTTGTGGGATTTGTGTGTTCCCGAGTAAAAGTTTTAAAATAATATAAACAATCAATAAGAAATTTGTGTTGTATTCTGTATAATTTTGGATATTCCTATCTTTTTCTATATATATATATATAAAGCTGATTGACTGGTGTATCAACGCACAGGCTAGAAGTTTGAAATTTTGCACACGTATTTCTCATATGACGTAGGCAACCACTAAGGAAGTATTTTTCAAAACTCAGCCCCCAAGTCAACCCCCAAGGGAGTAAAATATGTGATAAAAGTTTGTGTGAAACTATTTATTACTTGGACATATTATAAATTGAGTACGAAAAAAATAGTGGGTTACTTCAACGTTTTCTAAAATTCAGCCGCTAGGTGGGTAAAATAGGGGATGAATATTTAAAACCTAATTTCACGCGGGCGAAGCCACGGCCAATTAATGCTAGAGCAAAATAATTAAAAAACCCGAGTAGCAAAGATGTTGCCGGTTGTTGATAAAACAATTCCTGCCGAGAAATGTCAAAAGTGAGAAAAGTGAACTTGTAGTTTCAAACAACAATTTAAACAGCGGTACTTAGGACACGTCGTACTAAACGTCTATTGTGTGAAGACTAGACGTAGAATTGCAGAACAAAACAGCAGAGAGAAAAGACTTCAAGACCCTTGTTTTTGTTTGCTTCCTGACTATCATCATTAGTATTTCCTCACAAATTGTTCTAGAATCTAGGAATTCAAGTTTCCTAATTCTACTTTTATCATGGGCAGTTTAGTAAAAACATTCCAGGCGGTTGATAAATACGCCGCATGGTTCGTATGAATTTGATAAGAAGTCGAATAGGATTAATTATCATAGACGCCTACAAAATATGCAATCATAAGCTCGTAAAATACACCTTGAATGAAGTTAGTTAAAAAGAAATGAACCTTCAGCTGTTTTTTTTTCTTTAAATATGGTAGTACAGCTTAAAACCATTGCCAGTGTCAAGTGAAAAAGGCGGGAAAATAGAATTTCGGGTAAGTTTTCAACACCCTTTTACTAAATCGTCAAGTCCAAAATCTACACAAAGTCGAAATAAATCGTCAATGCAGTGAATGAGTCAAGTCAGTCGATTCAGTAAAGTTAGACGCTTTACAGAAACTTCTTAGGGAGTTTTGGAGGGAACACAAATACTTTTATTAGCCGCCATTTTCAAATCATGGCGCTCACTTAACATTGACTCTTGTCTCTACATCCCGTTGAAAGTAGAAATGTATCGTGATCGAAGTGTAAAATAAATATAAAATATTATTTATGCTTTTTTTATTCAGAATAAAAAACAAGGTTTTGTTTTCTGAACGTTAAACAAAGAAAAAAAAGGATTACAATTACCACCGGTTCGGAACCCCAACCCAAGTACAGGTCAAAGCGATTAATACAAAAATTTTGTATCTACATTTGAATTTAAAATTGTATTAAATTTAGGTACCAAGGCTAGTGCGTTGCACTTATTCTATTCTTTTCTTTTAGCAAAACATTCTAAGTATTTTTCTTTACGAAGTATTTTACTTAGTACAATCAAATACTTAGAATGTTTTGCTTAAAATATATTCTATAATATATTTTATTTTTAAGCTTTCACTCGCAATTACTGGTACAATATAAATAATGTTTAATCGTTTTTATTTCTATGCCAAAATACTTTCAAGCAGTGAACTGGTAGTTATTTTGACATTTATCTTAGGTCATCGGCTTAGCCATAACAGAACGATCAATCTCTCTGACATGTTTTTCTACAATATCAAGGCGATATTTAACGACATTCAATCCTAAGGGAGGAGCTCCGCTAAGCCGTTTTGATAGATCTGGCCATCCATCTCCCGAAAGCCCCATAAAAAATAACGAGCCGCCATCATGAGCACTTAGTAAAACAAAGAATGCAGTATAATAGCAAGATGGAATGCACTATGGATTTTCCATCTGAAAGAATTCTTTTGTCTCCCCACACCCGAGTGTTTATTTCCGTTTAGACGCTTTATTTTCATAATTGAAAGGATAATTGTCTATTATTGTTTTTTTCTTGTTTTAGTTGTCTAAATTTCAATTTTTAAATTAACTATAAAATTAGCAAGATGAGAATCTAAAAATACTATTTATTTTCTTTTTAATTTGCATTATTTCTTTTAAACCTTCGGATTGAATTAAATGAATGAAAAATTGAAAAAGTTAAAACAATTCACTTTGAGAGTTGCCTGCGCCAATTGAAATTAAATTTGAAAAACCAACCATCAGTTTTATTTTATTTTTTACTTTTGTAATACATACGTAGGTACATATCATAATATATCATAAATAAGTGTATACCTAATGATAATATCTATGGACGCTTCCACACAACAATCTGGTCCTGTTGTAAGTATCCGACCAGCTTGTATCACAGGTACCAGTCAGCTTACATAATATATTTATTTAAAACTTTTATACTAACATAATAAGTTAAGATAGATAAGGTTGTTATTGTGATAATAAATATTTATGTGATGTGAAACTTTGTAAGGCTTGTAAAAGAAACTTAACTTTTGGTTGATGACTGAAGCAAACAAGTTGGAAGATAAATTAACTTCCATAAAGTAAGTATCGTGTAGACATGTAGCCAACTTGGATATATCTATACAGCCCACTGTCCAGACATATATGGCTAGACAGTATTTATCTACAAATATTAGGTACACAAAAAAAGCAAATTATAAGTAGAAAGTTTTGTCAAGTTTTCTCACGATAAAATAGACTTGGTAAAACATAGACTGAAGATGTAAACACGTTAGGTATTGTTCATTAAGGTATATAATTTTTGTGATGTAAAATTATTTGAAGTTTGTGAAGCCACCGCGATATTTCGTGCATGCGTACTAAATATCGCACTGGCAATAAAATTGTCTGTGTCGCCTACCATTTGCATTTCGATTATAAACTTTAGTGCAAGTGTTTTGCGGAAAAGTTGACTCTACTTCGCGTGCGCCAAAATCGATTATCGGATGGAGACGTTTTTTTTCAAGTGCGTTTTTTATACATTCTTTTGTTATACCTACTTACAAACACCTCATATAGGTTTTCTCATAAATTTTCGATTTGCTCAAATTGTATCACATAGAAAGTTGTTAACAAGCTCGGTGTACCACTTTGAACCATGAAAACTTAGGCGTTTTCATCCAATATTGGATGAGTTACTCTTGAAATACTGTAGTGCCTGGGACAGTTGGTTTTTTAATGTTGTATGGTTGCCCAAGCACATACGGCATTCTCACAACACAGTCACCTTAGTCCAGAGGAATGACTGGACTGGTCAATACGTCTGGGGGCAACCATGTGCGGGTTTCCTCACCACGTTTTCCTTCACCGTTGGAGCGTCCGTATAATGTACCTACTTGAGATATGAAAATCTGTCTCCTTGGTATACGCCACAACCTGGGGATCGAACCTGCACTCTCTCGAGTGCGAATCAAACGGTCATCTCTTTTTCTTGAACCTTATTGCCATACTAATATAGTCGAAATGTGATCGGCGATTGTGATGTGGGGAGAACCGCAGCGCGCAGGACGAAGCTTATGACGACATAATTACTGGCACGTGGTGATGCGACATTATGTCTCTAAGGCCAGGCCTTGTGTGGGCTTTAATAGGCCACTGCACTGCAAGCTCAGTTTAGTGATTTATTATAACAAATGTAATAGTAGGTCATATATACCTATAAATGTAATATAGCATTATACCTAATAACCAGTAGAGATAATAATTTACGTAAGCCATAAGTACCTGAGAGACCGTGCTTTGCTCGGAGTTTTAGTAGAAAGATCAAGTAATTAAAAATAAATGAAAAAATTACAAGAAATAAAAATAATCACAAAAATATTCGTCTGACCGGGATTTGAACCCGAAAACCAATTTGCCAACAACGCAAAAAGTCCGATCACAGAGTAGAAAATATAATTATATTATACCTACTTACGTACATATAGAGCTTTCATAGAACGATCCAAATCGATCCTAAATTTTTTAAGTCCCCTTCAACGGCCCACAATTTTTCCACACAATCATGGACACACCGTATACTTTATCTAAAGGTTGCGAACCCCTACATGTTTGTAATTTTTTTATTTTGTCTTCTGAACTCGACTATATTTGTCAATTACTACTTATATACTATTACTATGCCCTACAGACATTTTTAGCAAAATTGGGTGACTTTTGACATCTCAAACTATATGTCACCAATTTTTGTGTCTATGGTTTTTGCGCATTTCTTATACGATAGTAATAAATTACTTTCTCAAAGAAATAAGGAACGAACCTGTAACTGTTAATTTGTATACTCTACCTTGATTGTAACGTTTCAGATATACTCGCCTTATTTCTGGAAATTGTTTTACTTCGTAAATTCAATTCTGTCGAAGACGACGAACTTGTATTATGACAACTGGCGCAATCGTCTTTTGTTTTTCGGACTCTCTTCGCCGATAACAAATGTTTGGGTGTAATTTCGTTTGGAAAATAATAAACCGAGAACGGTTTATTTTATTTCTAAAATTCTTGAGTAAAGATTTTTTACATTATTTAAATAAGTTATCTTATATGAGGTGTTGCAAAACTATGTACCCGTATTTTGATTTGTTGACTAGTTTCAATAACATAATAATTATGATATTATTCGCAGTTTAAAACTTCGAATATATCAGAGTACGTAATAATATGTGCCTATTTCGGTGTTTTATTATACAGAAACGAAAAATTTACGAATAGACGTTTGCGAAAAATATATAAAAACCTATTCAAAAGGTTTTCCCAGTATTGAATATTAAATTTGACCTTTTTTCAACCGACTTCCAAAACACAGGAGGAGGTCATCAATTCGTGTGTATGTTTTTTTTGTGTAGGTATTTATTATTCTACGTTATTTTTTAAAGCAAAACTGTTTTTTGTCCATAAATAAATAAATAAATAAATAAATACACACACACATACATACATACATACATACATACATACATACATACATACATACATACATACAAATAATATTTTAAAGAACTCACGTTCAAATTGGCTGATACCAACTTCAAAAATAAGAATATTTAGTAGAAAAATAGTAACATTTTAGCAGAATTTAAACAATGATTCTAGATAAATATACAGTTACTGCGAAAGTCTAGTTGACAAGCTGGTTGCTGATGACGTTTACTAAATCAATTTAAACCCAATACAATATGGTTCGACAAAAATACCTTATTTTCTAGCTAGAAATGCTTTAATTGTGGTCGAATAACTGTGATCTTGCAATGCTGTCATTTTGGTCGAATTAAGAAAAAACTTAATAAAAGTATGTTTCTGAAATAAAGTATTTTTGTCGAACTATATTGTATCGGGTTTAAATTGATTCAGCATTCGTCATCAGCAAACGGCTTGACAGCTGTCAAACATCCCGCATTCTTTGTCATCGTAACTGTGTTTACTCGTCACTCTGTTCCGTAAATAATAATTAGTTTTTTTTTTGCGATTCGGTTGAGTGCTTGCAACAAGTGCTTGGCTGTTTTTGTGTTTTTTTTTATGGATTTTCGTACTCGTTCGTGGTTTCATCTTCTTGATTGTTTACCTACTGTGTTATTGTTTTGTTTGTGTTTGTTTTGATTTACGTAAGTAGCATAGTTTAGATTTATAATGTTTGATAATGAATGGATCCGCCGGATCCCGGCGGAACGCGAAGAGGTTATGTTTGTGTAACCCCGCCGAACGGCCTAAGTGCCGTTCCAGATGTGGATATGGAGAATATCCCAAAAAACCGTCCCAGATACATTTATCCTACGCAAAATGGCAATAACTCAGTTTCCCCACAAAATGACCAATTATCCTACGCAAAACCGGAATGAATTTGAATAAGCGTAAATATTCCGTTACTGATTCCTCACCATTTGTTCTACATATGTCCAAAGCAGACTCTAATTATGGTATAATCCGTCCTATGGAATTTGGCCGTTTTCTCTTTAAAAATAACTTTACTACAGTTTCCCTCGGTGGCGTAAAGCGTATAGGTAGGAACCGAGTATCTGTTGAATTTAAGAATGCAGATGACGCTAACACCTTTCTGGATTCTTCAATACTTGTTAATGCAGGTTTCGCCGCTTCCATCCGGTCACATAATGTGTCGCGGATGGGAATAGTGACAAATGTCTCCTTAGATATTGGAATGGAGTTTGCTCTTCATTGCGTAGTGCCTATTGGATATGGTGAAGTTATAAAGGCACGTCGTATGTGCCGTAAGTCAACAGAAGCTAATGGAAATGTAACATGGATACCCACTCAAACAGTCGTTGTGACTTTTAACGGTCAAAAACTACCTCCTCATACTTATCTTTTTTATACATCTCTTCCTGTAGAGTTGTATAAACTTCCTATCATCCAGTGCAACCGGTGCTGTAGGTTTGGACACGTCAAGACAATCTGAAGGTCAGAATCTAGGTGTTACAAGTGTTCACAACCACATGAGGGTGACAATTGTAATACTCAGGTGGCTACTTGTCTCTTTTGCCCTGGATCTCATATGGCTAACAACTCTAGTTGCCCTGAATTTATTAGACAGAAGGAAATTAAGGCTGTTATGTCGAAAATATTTCATATGCAGAAGCTTCCGCTAGGTTCCCTAGTGTGCACAGAGCTTTACTGACGTTGTAGCCACTCCTACAGCCACTTTCTCACGTTCCCGCCAATTCACTCCTTCTCCTCCTCGTACTGTATCCTACAGAAAAACTGTTCTCACCCCTCGTCGTACAATCCCTACACCCCAACCTGGTTACAACTGTCTTGCCCATCAAACCATTGTCCAGGACCCTATTTTGGAAACACCTAATGGTGTCGCTTTTTCAAATACGAATTCCTTGTCCATTAATGATAGTTTTCCTGAACTTCTTTCCTCTCTTTTACTAAATCTAATATCCCGTTTCAGTGACTCTGGGATGGGTGTATCCAACACTCTCCGTAATAACTTAACTCAGCTGATAAACATAACAAATTCAACTTTCAATAACAATGGATCGGAGGACCATAGTTCAGTAGAACTGTCGTAGCGTTAGAAACAAAACTCATGATATTTTATATTTTGTTCGTAAATTTAATCCCCTCATTTTTGACATTCATTTTTTGACTTGGTTGAGGCCAGGGTCTCAATATAGAGTCCCTGGCTTCTCCTGTCTCCGGGATGACGGAAGTGATGGTAGAGCTGGTGCAGCTATTTTAGTCTCTACTTCTGTCACTTTTAGTTTTATCCCTCTTCCTCCACACAGTGATTTTAATATTGTGGCTGTCCGAATTTTTAACATTTATTTTATGTCTATATACTTACTTGATCCTAAATCTGTTGTCCTTTCTCAATTTTTTTCTATTATAAACCTCATACCTTCTCCAATGATCCTTCTAGGTGATTTTAACCTACAACACACCTCTTGGGGTTCCCATAATTCTGATTCACTGTCTAATATCTTCCTTGATTTCGTAGATGATTTAAATCTGGTTATTTTAAACAATGGGAATCCGACTCGAAGAGTGACTCCACCCCAGAATCCTAAATCTGTTGTAGATTTATCTATTTGCTCCCCCTCCCTTTCTTCTCGAATTTCCTGGTCCATTCTTCCAAATTCATATGGTAGTGACCGATTTCCTATCCTTTTAACACTACAGTTTTCCTCTAATTTCCACTATAATTAGCAACCCCCCTAGATTTAAATTTAAAATATCAGAAGCCAATTGGGCACAATTCGCATCGCTGGCTAAGGAAAAAAGTGTTTCTTTAGCACCAGTAGATACCCATAATGTTTTTGTACTATACCCCCTTTTAACACAAGCGCTTCTTGATAGTGCATCTGCTACCATACCTAATCGATGCTCATATTATGCGGATCGTGTCTCCTCTCCCCCTTGGTGGGATGCAGAATGTACTCTGGCATGAAAAAAACGCAAGGAGGCAGAGAGGTCATTCTGTGCCGATATGACTCTCGAAAATTATAACAACTGTAAGAGGATAGTAGCAGAAACCAAAAGGATGCTTTCTCACAAGAAGCGCTTAGGGTGGCATAGGTTTTATAAAGGCTTGGCACCCTTTACCTTGCCGTCTATGGTGTGGAATAGCCTGAAAAGATTTCGTGGCTCTTTTTCTTCTAATTCAAATCCTCTATCAAATGACCCTTCTCCTTGGATCTATGATTTTTCCCAAAAAATTGCTCCCCCTTGGGTACCTTCTCTTGAAGAGTTCCCTAATCTTCCAAAATCTCCTGCTACTCCTAATAATAAATTTGAGGCTTCCTTTACTTTGGAGGAGTTCAGACTAGTAATTGATTCTCTGACAGATTCATCTCCCGGGGTTGACGGTATTCCATACTCCTTTATTGTTAAATGAAACATTAGCACCCAAAAAGTCATACTCGATTTTATAAATTGTATTTTTCATTCTGGACATCCTCTCGAGGGATGAAAGTGTCAGATCATCCTCCCTATCATAAAGCCTGGTAAACCTGAAAGCAACCCGTCCAGCTACCGTCCCATTGTTCTCTCTTCCACCTTATCGAAGATACTTGGGCATCTTATTAAAAACAGGCTTGAGTGGTTTCTGGTAAGTAGAGATATCCTTTCGAGAAGTCAGTTTGGTTTTCGTAAGGGTTTTAGTACAATGGATAGTATGTGCACATTAGTCTCCGATATTCGAATTGCCTTCTCGAAACAAGAGATCATACTCTCAATATATATTCTTTCCCAATTAGTCCATTCTTCATCCTACTGGTCCACTGGTGGCCTTAACCAATTTAAACTTTACTGTAGTGACCTAATACCATTGGCTATAGAGCATATAATTTCCGACTGGAATGCAAGTTGGGATGTATCGGGAAATTAGAAGGGTAAATTCTACTATTCTCTTCAGAGTCAGGTGTTGTTGAAACCGTGGTTCTTCAAATATAGGAAAGCTAAAAAAATTGTCACCTCTACGGTCTGCCGCCTGCGTTTGGGTCACTGTTGTACTCCAGTCTTCCTTCACAAAATTAGGGTTAGAGATTCGTCTCTATGTGCATGTAGACTAGATGAAGGCACTCTTGAACTTTTTTTTTTCAGTTGTCCAAATCGTCTCTCCTCACTATATGATTCACTTCCCCCTAATGTCCCTCGTCCTTTTAACATCCAATCCCCTTTGTCCCTAGTTCATACCCCCTTTGTTGATGTTCTGTGTGAATTTTATTAACAATAATAACATTAAATTGTAGTTGTGTGCGTCTTTACTAATAAACAAATATTTTGTATTTGTCTTATTGTTCCAGGTTATAAGGAGATTTATTATGTTGTAAATTCATTTTATTACGAGATTTTAACAATTTTTCTCTTGTTCTTTCACAAAGCCCCACTTTTGCGCAAAGTCATCGTCATTGGCCACAAAGTTTTTTGTATCTCATCTACACTGACACTGGCTATTCCTCAAGGGTGGCCATTTTGAAAAAAGAAGATGAAGAATAATAATAATTATATTCTCATCGCGTTAAATACGGGATTGGAGTATTTCCGGGGAGTTTAATGAGTGATGTTGTGGAATTTGTAAAACTTCATAAATTTGTGTTATTTCGGTTCTTAATGTGTAATATTGGTTATTAAATATTCATTATCGTGCACAAGTGTGGGCAAGTGGTACAACTTCTAAAAACATGCTATTTTGTGTTTCCCGCCAAAACTCCCTATGAACTTTCAGTAAAGCTTCTACCGCTTTACTGAAATCGACTGACATGACTCATAGACTGTACTGACTATATATTTGGACTTTGACTAGACTTTAGACTTGACGATATAGGAATACGGTGTTGAAAATTGAAACGAAAGTTCTATTTCCCGCCTTTTTAACTTGACACTGGCAAATGGTTATAAGCCGATGCCATATATAAATAAAAAACTCAATTAAAAAAAATACGGGATTGAAACCGAAAGTTAATCCTTTGTATAGTGAGAAATCTAGATGACATTTTTAGGCTTTAGTGCTCGAAACATTTACTATAGGGTCGTTGACTTCATGTAAAATATTTAGTTTAATTTATGAATATATAATAGATAAATGTAAAAAATTAAAGTTTTATGTGTACCTAGTTTTGTAATTAGGTGCATTTCAAAGATACAAAAAAGTTGGAATATTTTTTTACATAATTAGTGTAAGAAACCTACGTAACTAGTTTACTAATATGAAATACAAGAATTTTATAAACATAAATGCAATAATTTCGGAGATATTAGCAAATAATAATAATATGTTCTTACGACCTACAATTACGAGGGCGGGTCAATAAGTCCGTGACTTTTGGAATAAAACACAGATTTTTTGATAAATAAATTATTTTATTTTTCAACGTAGTCCCCCTTGAGCTCTATACACTTTGTCCAACGCTTCTCCAATTTTTTTATCCCTTCCAAAAAATATGATTTGTCGAGGTCCTCAGAATAGGCCTTTGTTTGCGAGATGACTTCATCATTGGAGTCAAATCTTTTTCCACCGAGCCATTTTTTCAGGTTTGGGAATAAGAAGTAGTCACTCGGAGCCAAATCTGGAGAATAGGGTGGAGGTGGGAGCAATTCATAGCCCAATTCATGGATTTTTGCCATGGCAACTGCACATGTGTGCACCCTTGCATTGTCTTGGTGAAAAAGAACTTTTTTCTTGGCCAAATGAGGTCGGTTTTTTTTCAAATCCTCAATGAAGCGATCCAATAAGTTGGCATAATATTCCCCATTAATTGTTCTTCCCTTTTGAAGATAGTCAATGTGGATTATCCCACGTGCATCCCAAAAAACAGTCGCCATAACTTTATTGGCTGACAAACCCACCTTGGCCTTCTTTGGCGCCGATTCACCCTTAGAAACCCCCTGTTTTGATTGTTATTTGGTCTCTGGTGTGTTGTGATCCTGTGTAGTGATCCATGTTTCGTCCACGGTTACAAAACGGCGCAAAAACTCCTCCATATTGTGATTAAACAACGCCAAACCTTCCTGTGAAGTTGTTACACGATTGCGTTTGTGGTCGACTTGCGGAAAGCTTTCTCATGCCCAAGTGATCATTCAAAATTGAAACCACTGAGCCATGCGAGATGCCTATGGCTTCCACAATCTCTTGCACTTTCAATCTTCGGTCGGCCAACACCATATCGTGAATTTTTTCGATTGTTTCGGGTGTAGAGACCTCAACTGGGTGTCCAGGACGTTCGGCATCTTCAGTGCTTGTACGGCCACAACGAAATTCAGTAAACCACTTTTTTACCATTGAAATCGATGGTGCAGAGTCCCCATAGTATTTATCAAGCTTAGCCTTGGTCTCGGTAATGGTTTTTTTTCGCAAAAGATAATGCTTAATAAGCACACGAAATTCACTTTTTTCCATTGTTTCCTTAAGTTACTGGATAGTCTGATAAAGATAGCTGTAAAACACAAACTAACTGACGCAGCAAGTTCAAATTATGATAGGAGTCAACTGACAGATGCCTGTTGACAGGAGTAGTGTTGCTTTTTCAGTAAGGAGGTTAGAAATTCAAAAAGCCACGGACTTATTGACCCGCCTTAGTAATTAATTTCATACAACAGCAGAATTTATGCGTAACTTCGCACTTTTCTATTGAACATTTGAATACGAAACTTGCGAAATTATGTATTACAAATCGCTGTAAATTTGAAAAATTGTTTTTTTTTGTATACTGTTTGTTCTGAGAAATTACTCATATTTATGAAAAAATTCAATCAATTAGCCAATGCTAATTTGCAAAAACATTTGAGTCGAGTAGTGTTAAATCATTATTACCTATATTAAAATGTTTTTAACATGTATAATGACTTATCAGAGAAAGTTTTAAGAACGCCGCCTACATTATTCATTAGCATTAAAAACGTTTTAGGATATTCAACAAAGCCAAGATATTATTATTTTAGACTAACTGTATGTTCATGTACTAGCTGTTTTAAGTGTGTTCCCCACAATTGTTCCAATTTCTCTCACCGTCTAAACCTTCCCTGAACTTCCACAAATATTTCAAGATCAAAATTAGCCAAATTGGTCCAGCCGTTCTCGAGTTTAGCGAGACATTGGAATTGTAATCTATTTTTATATATAAGAAAGAAGAATATGTAGGATCAAGCACAATCAAGAAAGGTTTTCGCGCTATAACCATGTTACTACATTGGCGTAGCAACTGCGTAGTGTAGTGTGTGCACAATAAATACACCCGACCGGCGACCACACTGACAAGTGGCTTTGTGATTCGGTTGCGCGAACGGCGTTGAAGTGTGTTGTTGCCAAATGTAGGTTTTAAGGTAATTAGGACTAGACAATTTTTAATTTTAACTACTTTTACTAGAAAATACTTTTTTTGACGACCTCTGTGGCTCAGTGGTTAGCGCGTTGGCACCCGGAGTTCGTGGGCTCCAATCCCGCCAAAGGAACAAAAAGTTTTCTGTGTTCTTGGGTCATGGATGTGTATGTGTTTTAAATATAATTACATAGTAAAGAACAGTATTAAATATACTTCCGTTGTCTGTTCCCCGTAACACAAGTTTTTCGGGTACTTAAAACAGGGCCAGATTTACGTGGTGTGAAGCGTCTATAGAAGTAGATATTGTTATTATATTTTATTAGGTACCCAAGTAGACAGTCGTATGTATTATTATGGAAAATATCAGTTTCATAAACAAGTTTTAATGTAAAAAATCATTACTTAAAAATTCCAATTGTTACCACAATATACGAAAACGAAATTAAAGATAAACAAAAAAACGTTACAAGCAGGCCTTATTTCAAAGTCAAAGTCATTTTTTTATTCAAAATAGGTGTTTTTATACACTTTCTGAACGTCGGTCTACATGATGCCTACCACCGGTTCGGAAACTAGCCCGGCGAGAAGAACCGGCGTAAGAAACTCGCGCGGGGCCATCTTTTATCAAAAAGATAGAAAATTGTTCTTTTAAAAATATAAAAAAAGCATATATAACAATGTTATGACTAAAACTACATAACAAGAGTACAATAATATATGTAATTTAGAAGTAGCCTTGCAGGGGGCCTCCTCATTCCCAAGTTGTGCTATCATTCATAAAATCATTAACTTTATAATAGGCTTTAGTATACAAACGTTCTTTAACTACTTTTTTAAATTTATTGATTGAAAAATTTTGAACGCCTTCTGGGATCTTATTGTATAGGCGTATGCATTATCCTTTAAACGAATTCTTTACTTTACTAAGTCTAGTCACTGGTACATCAAGCTTATGCTTATTTCGGGTATTTCTATTGTGGTTGTCACTTTTCTTGTTGAATAGGTTTAATTTTTTTAACATATAATACATTTGATAGAACATACTGAGAAGCTACAGATACGATTCCAGTTTCTTTAAACTTCTCTCTTAGTAACGTGTTGGGGGCCAGCTTATAGATTTCCCGAATAGCTCGCTTCTGCAGCACACATATAGTATTTATATCGGCAGCATTTTCCCACAGTAGAATGCCATAGGATATTATACTGTGGAAGTAACTAAAATATACAGGCCTTGCTGTATTTTCGTCTGAAAATTGTCTTATCTTACTTTCTGCAACAATATGAAGATACCTCATATTGTTGGGTAAAAAGACAGCTGTATCTACTAGTTCCATACCTTTTCCATTCAATAGAACATTGGTTTCAGTTTGCCTTACGTTTGGCAACGTAAACTTTATACATTTAGTTTTTTGGTATTTAACAAAAGATTATTAACACTAAACCAGTGTACTATTTTTGAGAGAGCATTATTTACTTCGTCATAGCCTGAGTTTTGGCAATTAATATTAAAAGTAAGCGACGTGTCATCGGCAAATAAGACTATCCCATTTTTTTCATTAATAAGGTATGGTAGGTCATTAATATATACCAGAAAAAGAAAGGGTCCTAAAACGGATCCTTGTGGGACCCCCATCTCAATTTTGGTACCTGGGGATCTTTTTCCATTTATCTCAACCATCTGAGTCCTATTTGATAAATAAGATTTTAAGAGGACGAGTGCTGGTCCTCTTACTCCATAGTAGCATAGTTTCCTGATAATACAGGAAAATACCGAATTGTTTGAATATTTTTTGTTATTGAATATCAATAATCACAGTATTGTTGCTTCATCCTTCATATCATGG
Source organism: Phengaris arion (assembly GCA_963565745.1). Taxonomy (NCBI): domain Eukaryota; kingdom Metazoa; phylum Arthropoda; class Insecta; order Lepidoptera; family Lycaenidae; genus Phengaris; species Phengaris arion. Next base: position 7,395,741 of record OY751439.1, on the reverse strand, counting down.
TTGCTTCATTAATGTGAAGTCTCTCAAATCACAAACATATTAAATCCAGGCTAATCTACGCCAAGCCTACAAGTTTAATTACCTGCTTTACATTAATTTCTTACGGTAAAAAAGGCATTTTTGTTTATGTTAAGGAGGAATTTTATGTTTTTTAAGTTTTTGCGTGAAAGAGTAACAAACCAAACATTCATGCTCACAAACTCTCACATTTATAATATTAAGTAGGATATCATATAATAGGATTCTCGAAAACTGCACATTTTAAGCTATAGCTTAAAATGTGCAGATTCCAGGGATAAGACTTACCCAGATCGATTTTGCTCCCCCAAAACTCCCCGAATACTAAATTTCATAGTAATACTTGCAGCCGTTTTCGAGAATCCTATTATATTATATCCTACTTAATATTATAAATGTGAAAGTTTGTGAGCATGAATGTTTGGTTTGTTACTCTTTCACGCAAAAACTACTGAACGGATTTCGTTGAAATTAGGTATGATAGTAGTTTAGGCTCTGGATTAAAATAAAGGCTACTTTTTATCCCGGGAAGGTACAGTATTATCGTGGGATACCCGATGCTATATTTACGCAGGCGGAGCTGCGGGAAAAAGCTAGTATGTATATATAATAGATTGCCTCGTTTAAAGTTTAAGATTCGTTTTATAATATGTGCGTTGTGACGTCACAAAAACATGATAGCCGTTTGCGCTTCTCGTTGTCAACGGGGACAGACGATATGAGATTCATAGATTTGTTAATTGTAAACGATAACAGAACGACTTGTAGAAATTATGTAATATCAATTTAAACGTATAAATACAGTCGCGAGTATAAAATAATAGTTTGTTTTTTGTCGCTACTGCTACATAGTAAATGAATTAAAATGTAATGGAGAGTATCCTACTTATATTATAAATGTAAACCTAGAATGTTAGTTACTATGAAAATTTTAAGTTAGTTTTTATTTTAATACAGACTAGAATATGTCGCACGTGTCTTAAAAGATAAGTACCACTGGAACCGTCCATTTAGCCACAGTAAAAGTAGCCTATTCCCCGTGGTCTATTCAATGCAAATAAACAAACAAATCTTTCCTCTTCATAATATTAGTATATATATATATATATATATATATATATATATATATATATATATATATATATATATATATATATATATATATATATATATATATATATATATATATATATATATATATATATTTAGCTAGGCCTTATTATCCGACAGGCTTTATTACCTACAGGTACCTTAATTTATTTCATAATATCACCATGAGCGAAACCGCGGGTAAAAGCTAGTAAAGATACTTCACACCGCGACGATAATAGGAAGCTACGCGGCACTGCATTTTTAAGATAGCTATTCAAAATTAAACTTTATTCACTACAGAAAAAAATACACGTTTCATATGACGTCAGTCATATACTGCACAAGCGCTGTGCCGCAATCTATCACTTTACATTCGAACTCTTACAATTAAACGTGCATCTTCTTATATCATGAATAAAGTTCAATTTTGAATAGCTATCTTAAAAATGCAGCGCCATGTCTCGTATCGTTTCGTTTCGGTGTAAATTGACGCTTGCTGTGTTTAAAATGTACTAGCCAGAGTGTGTTATATGTTGACAGAAATGTGAAGTAGTCGAAGCGGGAATGCTTGGTCTCATTCCCTAAATATTTCCCTGGCGTGAAATGTGAGCGAATGCGGCTAACAGCCAGAAGGTTGATTCACTTCACTTCATAAATCTTACAATTATACAGTTTCGATGCATTCTCAATATAATATATGGTAGTTACTTAAATTATTACTTAATTAATATTATTCAGGTTCAGGGTTCAGTTTAAAAACGAATTATGACTTTACTGCAGTAAGAGCGAGAAATACAAATACGTTTAGCTCGAATCAGATCGAAAGTGAACATAAAAATATATCTACACATAAATAAAATTATACAAATAAAAAAAATTAAGTGTCCGTTTGTGATTTTAAATGAAACAGCTTTTCACATAATGCACATTAAAGTATATACGGTACTAACAATAAAAAAACACTTTTGTTACTGTCCGTCTGTCTGTCTGTTTATTACGGTTAATCTCTGAAACGGCTGGACCGATTTTCACGGGACTTTCACTAGCAGATAGCTGATGTTATAAGGAGTAGGATACTTTTTATCCTCATCATCATCATCATTAAAAAAAGCTTCGATGCCCAACGAAGTGGGCACGGTTTAGCTAGTTGACAGTAAAAGTTAACTAGATTCTCTTATTATTAGCATTAATACAAAAGTTCGAAGTGGAGTTTTGTAGATACCATTATTTACATTACACTCGTAAATACTTAAATAGTATTATTTATTTATTTATTTATTTATTAATAAATAATTATTGTGCAAAAAGTTTTAAAGTACTTTTATTGTCTGATGGGAGTCGCGCGTTTTATATTTTCCGTATTTAAAAAAAAACTTATAACACTAAAAAGATACTGAGTAAATCCCACAAACTAGCAGTCGCATGATCTGCCGCCAAACGTACTCGCAAAAATAGACTAGTTATTTATAGTTGCGTTGATTCAAAATGTTAAGTTTAAGTTTGGCCCTAAGCCCCAGCATTCAGTGAGGCCACATTAATAAATAAATCTGCCAAAATATACCGGAGTATCGTCTAGCGTCACGGTTCACGGTACTAAATATGTGCACCGAGTACGATCGCACGTTATTTACCGATCCGCACTACGGACGAGATGTGTCAGGATTAAAACAGATTACAGTTAAGACTGATATTATGAGCTGTAGAGTCTAACTATCGATAATACAACCTTGTTATAACTAAATTAGTTGGGTTAAAAAAGGGTTTGTTAGCATAAAATTCGGTACTTACTCTTGTATAGTCTAGTGCCTATTCGGTGTAACCTAAGGGCATTTATCCTGTAACGCGTGCGGATCTGAACCGCGTGCGGGCTGCGGAAATCCTATTACTCGTATTTTATGCACGTTTTTTTACATTTTCCTATTACATGAAACCGGATGAAAAACGCATGACAGGAAAAATAAAAAATAGTGGTATGGTTAGGTTAGGCGCAAAATAATCTATAGGTAAATACACCATGCCATCCAAAAATATGTTCCTCTTGACTTACAAACACTGTGACACGAGAATTGTATAATATATATTTATATATAGGTATTGTAGGTATTCAAATCATACTTATATTACTCACACATGATTTTCGAATTGAAAGATAAACGAGTTATCGAAATTGGTGGAAAAACGAACAAAGCATAAAGTTGATTTCGGTTGCAGTGCGAATCATAATTCTTTGAACAAAAGCCAGGTCATGGCATGATAGCACCGGCATGTGTTAATATTTATGCCATTGTGAAATAGACTAACATTTAGAAAGTCTAAAAAACTAGCCACGTCCGAGTCGGACTCGCGCACGATGGGTTCTGATCAAAACGGCTAAAAAATTACGTTTGCTGTAGGTATATTCCATGCAACTCTGAGATTGCATAGTAATAGGTACGCGATACTTAAATATTTATTCTGTTTTTTAGTATAACATTTTGTTGTTATAGCGGCAACAGAAATATCATCAAATCATTTGTGAAAAAATTTCAACTATCTAGCTATCAAGGTTCATGAGACATAACCAGGTGAGATATAGACAGACGGAGAGAAGACAGACGGACAGATGAACGGACAGCAGAGTATTAGTAAAACGTTTTTAGCCTTTGGGTGCGGAACCCCAAAAAGGAGATCGTTCGATGGGGTTTTTGTGTTATTTTTTTGTATTTGAGAGTTTTACCGCTCAATACATATAGGTAAATATTTACCACAGTATTTCGATGGCCCTCACGACGTGTAAGCTCAGTAGATACTGGCAAAATTAAAAGCGGAAAAGAAACATTATCTTTGATAAATTCCGGTGACGGTGGCCGGCTTCATTCAAACCAGGCCAGTTACGCAGGAGTTATTTTTATAGTGCCCAAGTGTATGCGCAGTACACAATGCACTCTCTCTTCCTTTACTTTCATACTTTCATAACCCAATGGGAGGACTCCACTGGTAAGAGATCAGGAGCAATCCGACTTTTTATGCCATATATATTATAACATACCCATGTTACGCGGGGATCATCTTTCTTGTCAGACAATCAGGTGAACAGCCTGCATTGTCTTAACCAAACTTGGAAACAATATTTCTTGTTAATCCTATGCGGGAATCGAACCCACGACCTCTGAGTCGAGGGCCAAGCTCTATACTGTACCACGAAGGCTGTTATAGCTAAAGTACATGCCTTATAACCATACTCTGTTCTTATCAAATTCAACCTTTATGCAAACAAAAATATTTTCTAGAGTGATGAAAATTGGCTCCAAAATTTCTGCATATATCTATGTAAAATTCCTAATCAATGTGTCTGTAAAAAGTTATAAGGGTACTCGGAGATGCTTTTTAATTCTCGTCAATTATTGCATTTTGTTCAAGTAAATTTTGAAAGAGTAAATATCCTATTATATTTCTTATACATTTCATATACGTACGTACATAGACTGCCAAAATCATTACCCTTCCTTTTGGCTTCGCCGTAGTGGGCTTAAAATTAGGTCCGAACGCAATCGACGCGCAGTCGGCAAATTTCGAGTCCTATTCTAAAAAAAAAACGAATAAAGCTATTAAAGTATTGTATATTATATACTACTACTACTTAAATGTTGCTATTAAGTTAGTAATTCATTCGAAAATGTTGACCCAAAAAATGAATCATATTGAAGAACACCAGTAAATAGATTTTTGTCCAGCTAGATCGGCACTCTAGCCGTATGTGCGACGTACAACAATCACTATCTTATACATTAAAGTTTAAACGAGACAATCGTGTATATAATATATAATCGTAATCTGGAAAACGGCTGCAATTATTACCATGAAATTTAGTACGCAGGGAGTTTTAGGGGAGAATAATCGATCTAGCTAGGTCTTCCCTAGGAAACTGCGCATTTTTAAGTCATGTATGTTAGAGCGTGGTGACGATCCATGAATAAATACGACGGAACACTTTACAATAGATGTTTATTCCACTAGAGTTCGAACACGACTGAATCAAACTGCAGGCAGGCATAGTTTTTATGAGGCGATCAAAACATGTTACTGAAAGGGATAGGGCAGGGTATGGTAGATAGGTAGGGAGGTAGGGGCGCGTAGTATTTTGATCGACTTATATTACAATCGAATAAACTAATCTAGCTAAATAATTATGATTAAGTATTTATAAAATTGATTTAAATAAATTACACATTTTACTTTAATTACAATAATTATTTGTTGAAACAAATTATTTAATCAAATATTCAAATTTATAAACCTATCCTATGATAATTTTTAACTTTATTTAATAAGACGCTATCACGGCCGTTCTGATTAAAAGCTCGTGCTCTGAGCGGAGATATATTCAATCTGGGAACAAGAGTGCAGAATAATTCTTATTGTTTTAAAACCAAATTATAAGTAAATTCATAATTATATTATATAAATTCTAAAGGGGAATGTCCAGTTGCCTTAGATTTTGTGCAATTAATCGAGAGTTGAAGCTCGCCTAACTTTGTAACCCAAAACCTTTTTTGAGATTGAGCTGTGGCACTAAGGTGATCTTTAATAGTGCGCATTAATCGTTCAACTTGACCATTTGCTCGTGGTATCCCTTTGGCGATAGCATGATGTTCAATGCCCCCAGATGTAAAAAGTTCCTGAATTTCCTTACCCATTATAGCTGGTTCCCTATCTGAAATAATGCGTTTGGGGGTACCAAAGAGATTGATCACCTCTTGGATAGATTTAAGAATGAGACTTGAGGTCTTATCTTTAAGTGGGTGGATGATAACAAATTTAGTATAAGCATCGATCGCAACAAATGCGTAAGCTTTTTGCGTGCCTCCTGTTAAATTTCCAATCAAATCAACGTAAATTGTGTGAAAAGGGCCATTAATTTTGTCGATCGGGTGAAGATTTATTTGCTTTTTATCTGATGCTTCTTTACCGACTTTACAGTTTAAACAATTATCGCAAAATTGTCGGACTCTTTTAGACATATTCTTGAACCAAAAGTGTTCTGTGATTTTATGTAAAGTTTGTTCCCAACCAGCGTGTAAAAGGGTGTGGTGGTATTCATTTATAAGATTACGTACTAGAGCGTTTGGTATAATTATTCTATTGCATGAGTTTCCTTTATCATTTTGAATTTTTATGTATAAGATATCATTTTTCATTGAGTATTTTTTGTCATGGTCTTCTTTGTTAATTATTGACTCTCTTATTTTATTTAAATCAAAGTCTCTTTTCTGTTCTACGACAATCCAAGATGAATCTTTAGAAAGCATATTAACGAGAGGATTTCTACTCAAAAAATCTACATGTGACATTTCTTCACCTTTTCTGTATTTAATGTCGAATTCAAAACTTTGTAAGAAGAACCACCATCTATGCACTCGTGGTGTCAGTTCCTTTTTTGTTCGACTTGCCTTAAGGGCGTTACAGTCAGTGACCACCGTGAATTGTCTACCAAACAGAAAATTCCTAAAATGTTTTAAAGCTTTTACAACTGCGAGAGTTTCTAGTTCGTAAGAGTGATATTTGGATTCTGGTTCGGTTGTACGCACACTGTAATAAGAAATAACTTTGCGGCGGGAATTTTCAATTTGAATTAGCATTGCTCCGATACCGAGGGAACTGGCATCAGTGTGAACTTCAATAGGTAGTTCGTCATTAAATATGGACAGTATTGGGTCTGATGTTAAGTAGGTTATTATCTCTTGTCTTATATTTTCGTGTGCTTTGGTCCAATTCCAGGTACTATCTTTTTTTGTTAATTGATAGAGGGGTGCCATTAGGCATAACCTCACCATTAGAAATAATGTTTCCAAAATATTCAACGGAGTTTTTCAAAAATTTGCATTTGGAAATGTTTAATGAGAAACCTGCGGCAGACAATCGTTCGAGAACTAACTCTAAATGATTCAGGCCTTCTTCTACAGTTTCTGAAGGGATAAGGACATCATCCATATAAACAAGAGCGCTTGAGTCTTTATAGTCTCCAAGAGCTTTATTGATAGCTCGCTGGTACATGGAAGGGGCATTGCATAATCCAAAAGGCATTGTTAAATATTCAAATTGACCATCGGGTGTCACGAAAGCTGTTTTTTCTATTGATTGTTCTTCAATGGGAATTTGGTGAAAGCCGGATTCCATATCTAGCTATCTAGCTCATATAGCTATCTAGCTTGTAAAATATTTAGCTTTTCCTAACTTATCAATTTGATCTTGGATCAAAGGAAGGAGGTAATTGTCTCTTACGGTGTTCATGTTCAACTCTCTATAATCAACACAAAGACGATCTGTACCATTTTTCTTTTTTACTAGAAGAATGGGGCTAGAATATGGAGAACAGCTATCTCTAACGATACCTTTATTTTTTAGGTCTTCAATAATTTCTTTGACCTTTTTTCGTTCGACGGGAGCTAATCTATAAGGTCGTCTTTGAACTATGCGATTGGGGTCTTCCAATCGGATTGACAAAATTCCAGTTGTTATTTTGCGAATAGAGGTATTCATGCCAAAACTATTAACTCTATTAACAATTAACTCATTGTGTTGAGTCCGGTAATTGTCAGTTAGGTCAGGGTCAATAGAATCAAAAGAATTATGAGAGGAAAAATAACATATGTTTAGTTCCCTGTCAACGGCTTTTCCTTTTGACGTCATAGTAATTTTAAAACCGGGTGTTTTTAAGGTGTCTATACCGAGGATCACAGAAATTGTGAAATAAGAGAACATTCAGCACCAGTGTCAATTAAACAAGAAAGAGTTACATTACCAATGTTGATCTCCGTACTGCCAGGTGTGTTGCGCTGAACCAGGTTAGCTTGGAATTCTCCTTTACTTCCCACCTTCAGGCCTGCTGGTTTGGAGCGACAGTCCTTCGTTAGATGACCCGCTCGCTTGCAGAACTCACAAAAGATTGATTTGCAGTCTCGTGCTCGATGACCTGGTTTTCCACACTTCATACACGTAAAGTCGGTCCTTGGATGTTTTGCATAAGGTTCATTAATTGATGAAAACTCGGCAGGACGTTTTCTATAGTTGCGTAGATTAGCAATCAGTTCGGCTTGTGACTTTGGAGCTGATCGCAGCAGTTCTGATTGAATAAATTTCGGATGGATTCCTGATGTGACGGCTTCAACCATTAAATCTTCTGAAGCATTTGGGGGAATTCTTGAAAAGAGACGCCAAGCTTCGCTCACGTACTCGGCATAATTTTTTGCGACATTAGATGTATATTCACGAAATTTACTGACGAAATGGATATATCGAGATTCCGCCATAAACTGGGTATGTAATTCGTTCTTTATTTCAGCCCACGTAGCGTATTTGTGAGCGTTAGCATCAGCCCAAAGCTTCGCTCGCCCTCGAAGGCATGACAATCCTTTCATCATTGCAGTTGTAGTGGAAAATCCTCTAAGATTGATCAAGGAATCAACTTGCTTGCACCATTCCTCTACTGTCAGCTGACAATTATCGGGTTTGAAATCAGGTAAGTAGATTTCGCTCAATTTCTGGCTTGCGGTGAATGACGGCATTGTCCTATTTTTGCCAAGAAGTTGTTGTAATAATTGAACTTGAAGTCGCAGAAGTGAAAGCTCGTTAGATTCTTCATTGTTGACGTTGCGGATTTTACTCGAGGAGTATGATGGTATTTGGACACCATCATGTGGTAAAATTGGAGAGCTGCTGCCTGGATCCGGGTTAGGGGCGTGTCCATCCGCTTCTTCTGATGTTACAGCGTGGTGACGATCCATGAATAAATACGACGGAACACTTTACAATAGATGCTTATTCCACTAGAGTTCGAACACGAATGAATCAAACTGCAGGCAGGCAGGCAGTTTTTATAAGGCGATAAAACAAGTTACTGGAAGGGATAGGGCAGGGTATGGTAGATAGGTAGGGTGGTAAGGGCGCGTAGTATTTTAATCGACTTATATTACAATCGAATAAACTAATCTAGCTAAATAATTATGATTAAGTATTTATGAAATTGATTTCAATAAATTACACATTTTACTTTAATTACAATAATTATTTGTTGAAACAAATTATTTAATCAAATATTCAAATTTATAAACCTATCCTATGATAATTTTTAACTTTATTTAATAAGACGCTATCATGTAAGTTTGGCTTTGGTCGCGTCGTGCAACAATATATCAATAATTTCGACTCTAATATGTCAGTATTTGTTGTTCAGTAATGACAGTAGTACAGTTGTTCGAACCCCGGTACAATATTTTTGTGATTTTTTAAAATCTACTAGAGCTCCTAGAGCAAAGCTCGGTTTACCAGGTACTTAATAATATATTAATATGTACAATAGTCTCTCATTTTAAATAAAAGCTTTAATGACATAAATTATTAATTTTAGTTATTACTTGCATAATGGTTGAATAAGAGAATTTGCAAAACTACTGAAAATAATATTAATAATTCGTTTGTTATTAAATATTGATAAAGTATCTTACAAACCCATATCCACATATATAATAAAGGTACGAAACTCTTCTCTTCACAATACAATATTTATCCGAAATATTTTCCTATAAAATGGTAAAATGTTCTACGCATAGAAAGGCTCAATTTAAAATACGCTTATTGATTTGGATTATCAAAACAGAGCTCAAACATTAATACGATAAGTACTATTGGATTGGGAGATTTTATCATGCGTCCATGGAAATATATCTGCGCCAATCTAATTTCACTGATCCAAATTGAAAGCATTGTTTTTTATTTGTTCAATGGAATTTTCGTCGTCTTTATTCACGATGGTTTTATGATATAAAAATAAGGAAAAAATAATATTGTGTCGCTGGCAATATATACTAAACTGTATACACTAGAAATATATTATCAGTCCTGGGAGGAAGCTGAGAGGCACCACACAACTTTAAGTTATTAGATTATATTAACTGGGTACTAAGTGGGTAATACACGTATGTGTGTGATATTAGACATTAATCTAAGTAGATTAATGTCTAATATCACACACATACTAGACTTACGGACTCCATACTTATGAAGCAAAAAGGTCTTTTTAAACCAATTATTTGCAGTTAAATTTTGGATTTTGGGCATAATATAGTATTTCAAATCTCTCAATCGCAACGCAACTACCTATAGTAAGTACGAAAGAAAAGTTTCACGGTAATATGATAAAGGCGCTTCGCAAGAAAAGCTACTGCTTTATGAAAGTAATATAAAATGCTTTATCTAATAATACACTCGGTAAATACAAATTGCCTATACTGTGGAATGTTCGAGGCTAATAAAATATTTTTGTTTGATATGGATATGAAAATAGATAGAACATTGGAATGTTACGATACCAATTTCCTTCTTATGTAAATAATGGAGGAAAATATCACGGCTAGGTGCGTGATTCTTTCTGCGAATTTCGTGTGAAACGGGATTATTTTATATTTATTTATATTAAAATCTGCCGGCATAATAAGGAAGTGATTGAATTTTGTTTGTCCTAGAAAAAATTTCAATCGGTATCTCTTTTATACTGTAACCAAATAAAAAAACGTAGATATATTTATGTGTCCAGAACTGAACTATTTTATAATATATTTTTTCTATCAAAGGAAAATATTTAAACAAACAATTAAAAATTTACGCCTTCCTTAACGACTAAAACAACATATTTAAACAACCGGAGGTCGCCCTGTGGTAGAAATTCGCCCATTATAATTAATATAATTTTTAAGTTTGAACTTTTTATGGGCTCTTTTGCCTCTTAGATTTTATTAGGTTCTTACATATGAAATTGGCGTTTTGTTGTACTGGCCACTTTGATCTCAAATATATCTTTGGTTAGGAATTCCAATTTCAAATTTATACCGCTATTTACTCATGCATTTGTGGTTCGAAAACCGTAATTCATATGTTTTTTCATCTTTTGGTTTTTTCTTTGCGTCACTCTGTTTACAAAATGGCAAACTTGAAATATCGTATTATTTTCGAGTACGAGTTCCACCGTGGCACCAGTGCTGCAGAAACGGCTCGAAGGATTAATTCAACTCCGATGGGGCAGACCAAAGCACCTTCAAAGATTTTATTGATTCCTGTCCGAATGGTTTTTTTTGTAAAGGAATCAATGAACTGCCTATGAGATGGCAAAAGTGCATAGATAACAATGTTATATACTTTGATTAATGAATATATTATGCTTAAAAAGAAAATCGACCTTATGTTCCTCCTTTTCGAAACGCCAATTGAATATGTAAAATAAAAATAATATATAGTAATAAAAAATGTATATGTTGTGACAGATTGAAGAACGTGAACATGTCATAGAATTCTATCGACCAAATGCCCTGTATGTGTATAGTGTATGTTAATGCTCTGAGGGAGTGTGTTGTTGTTAGTTTTATTAATTAATTGTATTTCAAAGCATTATTTAAAAAAAATATTAGCTTTTGCAACGCTTTTCTAAAAAATACTTTAACTGTGCCAAATTTCACAGTCGTCCTTATGCACAATTCTCGTAAAACAGTACTTAAAATTTTTGCTTCGCGTATTAATTTAAACAATTATAATATAAATCCAAACTATCAGTTCACTGGTGCGAAACAGAGAAATTTCCGCTTAAAGTAACACAGGGATTCACAAACAGGTGAAACTAATGTATGGTAGGTATGGTCAATAAGGCTGTCGGGTAATAAAGCCTAAGTCTTAGAAACACAACTTAAAATAATCCCTACTGCCCGAAGTCACAGTCATAGGTAGCTAACAATCGGGTATGGTACACCAAACAACAACACTCAAGCGCTCGCTGCCATCAGTTTCGAAGTCATTCGTCCTGGACGGCGGACGCTCAAGCTCGAATTATAATATAACAGTCGAATGAAATGTTACATTTTTGTAATATTACATTTTGCTACATTTTTTTGCAGTCTAATTGTCTTTTAGTTCATGCTTTAGAGGGTTGTGATGTTGGAATATTATAAATTAGAGCGAACTATGTTTTTTTTTATTTTCTTCATAAAGTGTTTTGGCGGGTACTAAGGCCTATAAAATTCTATCACCATACCAACTCTCTTTATTACTGTTGTAGATGTAAGTAGCACCAACAGGCTGCTATGAGAAAGTGTTGTAAATGCAGCAAGTGGTACTATGGGGAGTGCGTTAGTTTGTAAGAGGAGAACGATCATAATTTTTAGGATCCAGATCGTTTCTTATTAAAAAAATGTTATGTTTAAGTCTTTGCTGTGTTATTTTTATTTGTAGATCTTAATTACCTAATAATATAAGTTTATTTTGTTTAATTTTGCCAGTCTTATACTATACTAACATAGTTTAATAAGGCAACACAGTTTAATAAGACAGTGTTTTTAAAAATGTTTCATTTTGACTATGTTTATGGCAAAAGTTGCCATTTTTTATTACAACTGTTAGTAATGTATATAAATATATAATTAATATTAAAATTTGTTAATTCGTATAAATAGTTTTTGATTTATTTAATTCCCGCTAGCTAGGCCTTATTGGCCGCACCTACCTTATTCTCAAATTGTAGGTATAGCCTTGTCCTGTATAAAGCTTTATCAACTCGACTTCACTCGTCTTTGTGCTCCGAATCGGAGCGGCAGATCATAGTTGTGCCGCAAATAGCGTGTCTTTATTAAATCTGTTAACCTTAAATAGTGCAATTTTGGCCCCTCAGTGATTAGCCTGTTCATTAAAATATCGAACAAAGTAAGCCGGTATTCGTACTTGCGGAAAAAATAAGTTGAAATAGAAATATTATTATATCTATTGAACCTAATGTTGATTGTGAACTGTTGTGCTTCAAAATAACATCAACCTATGATAGCTTTACGAAATTTTTTCTAGGTATTATTTAGCTTCATACACAGAGCTGGCTGGAAACTTCATTTGCGTCAAAGTCAAAGTCAAAGTCAAAAATTTTTATTCAAAATAGGTATTTTCATACACTTTCTGAACGTCGATCTACATGATGCCTACCACCGATTCGGGAACTAGCCCGGCGAGAAGAACCGTAAGAAACTCGCACGGGGCCATCTTTTATCAAAAAGATGGAAAATTCTTCTTTTAAAATATAAAAAATGCATATATAACAATGTTTTGACTAAAACTACATAACAAGAGTACAATAATATATGTAATTTAGAAGTAGCCTTGCAGGGGGCTTGCGTGGAACTATTAATGGACACGGAACTCTATTTTTATTAAACGGGTTACGGGACCCTAAGATAAAAGTAGCTTAGCCTAAGCTTTTCCTTATAACATTAGCTATCTGCTAGTGAAAGTCCAGTCAAAACAGGTGCGGTCGTTTCAGTGATTACCCGGAACAAACAGACAGACAGACCAAAATTTAAAAAAACTGATTTTTGGTGTAGGTAAAGTATATACTATCATAATATACATTTAGTGCAAACCTGTTCATTTAAAATTACAAACTGACATTTTAATTTTATTAATTTGTACAGATAACCCTTAAAAAGAAAAAGTCTTCGTTTTTTAGACGAAACAGTTTGAGAGCTGTAAAAAGCATCGTTTAAATGTTATTCTATAAAACTTTAGGAGTCAGATTCATAAGGACGGTGAAGTTGTCTAAGCCCATTGTCTAGTTTATATTGTTGGAATATATCTTGACGGTTGTGGTAGAACATTTTGACAAGGGTAGGCGATGGATAGGCACTTAACGGTTGAATTAGAAGCAGCTACTTTAAGTTCGAGTTATATATCTGACAAGGTATTTATTGGAGTGTAAAGGATTGAAACTATTTATAGACACTGTTTGACAGAGTTTTATTATATTATGTTAATTATAATCGCAAAATTCATGATAACTATGCTCAGATTGAATTGTTTTATAATCTGAGTAACTATGACTTAAATTATGAAACACTGATCTACTCCCTAGACCACTAATTGAAGTCGAAGAGGATATAATAATATATTGTATAATACCAATATATTTTTTTTTTTATAAAAAATTAATAAATTATGGAATTAATAATATTTATGAAGAAAAAAAAGAATATAACCGTTGACGCAACTTTTCTATGGAGGACCATAAAAACGGACACAGAATGTGTTTCAATCAAAATCAAAATTCTTATACGCAATTCCGACGGGACTCGGGATAATACTCACCACCTAAACGTGGTTCTCTGGCCATCCAATTATTTTTAGTTATCGTCGTTAGGAGCTTACGTGAATCTACTCAGCTTTTTATATCAAGCTCCACGTATCCAGCTAAATCAATGTAGGATGAGAGATATAAAAGTACTAGATACTTATATTAAAGTATTTAACGAATAACAATTTTTATGATTTTTTTTGCGTGTGTAAGTTTATTCGGAAATGGTTTAGATTTGAAATTTGGTTCACTGGATCATGTATAGGAGTAAAAATTAATTTATTATAATTAAAAATGTTTTACACCCAACGAAGTGGGCACGGGACAAAGTTTTATTATATTTATTTTTTGCTTATTTTAACTTCTCAACATTTTATTCTGAATGCTTTATTGATGAACGGTCGCTGAGAAAAGTTTAGTTCACTGGTCGTTCCTGCATACAGGAATACCAGCCAAACACATTACACAAGCGAATCTCGTTTGATACCGTGATTCCAATCGCCAACTGTATCTAGACACAGGCGATCGTTGTCAAATTGACAGTCGGAGGGACAGAGACACCCAATTACGCAGGCAGTATTGGCCCGTCATAATGACTTTGCCTCCCGCAATTTGTGATACGACGGTTTGTTCTACGCAATTTCGCTTAGACGACGTGACAAATTGACTGCGCAGAATTCATCATCATCACTTTGATGTTTATTGTTGGGAGAGATGACCAGAGTTCCAGGGAGCACCCTGGAACCCTGGAACCACTCACGGAGCACACGGAGTAGATTAGTGGATGATCATGAAACGAAAATACTTATCGTAAATAGACTTTTATTCAGGTATTCAACACAAGACATATTACCTATGTACATTACCATCTCAATTCCCCGACAGACCTTACAGATTATGCATCCACTATCTAGTGCTGCCAACATCATAACATTGCCAGACTAACATAACTTAAATACACGACAATCACTACTATTTAAATCCACTCGGTAATCAATAGCAAAATATATTATAACATTGAAACCTGATCTCATCACCATCAGCGTCTTTTTCAACGGAGTATTTAATTAGTTATAACCACCTTCCAATTAATTGGAATATTTTACTTCAGTAGATTAAGGCGTAGTCCCTCGTGGTGGCGTACATGCAGAATGTTTAAATTTGCCTTATAATATTACTAGCTTTTGCCCGCGGGTCCGCACGAGTAAGTGCGGAGTAAGTAAGTACAGTATCCCACGGAAACACTGTACTTTTCCATCATAAGATATAGCCTTTGTTTTAATCCAGCAGGCTTAGCATGCGCACCCTAGAAACACTGAAGAATCGAAAAAATTACAGCAAAATAGGTCTTATCGTAAGGCAGCAAGGTCGATGCATCGTCGATACGAGAAACAATATTTCTTTTCTTCCCGAGCATGAGCTCACAAAATTTGACGGCTAAAGTAGAAACGTTTTCTTATTTCAATGTCAAATAGTCTTACAATAGTGTCAACTACTCCACATCATGGCGGTCCAACACAAATAGTTTCTTTACGTTCAGTCATTTACTTCAATATTTGTTCCGTTTTTGATAGAAGATTTCCCGGCACTCATTTTAAAAATATGGCCGTTTAGAAATATTGACTTCTATTGACAACCTTGTTACCATGGATTAAGAACTTTTTTGCAACAAACTGTTGGGATAGATAGAATATTTCTTCATTAATTTATTTCTTCGGATCGCCATGCTGAGCCTAAACTACTACCGTACCTACGTATAATTACGTCAAAATCCGTTCAGTAGTTTTTGCGTCAAAGGCAATCCATCCATCCTCACAAACTTTAATATTTCTAGTAGAAGTAGGATCGCTGTAATAGGATGTCAAAAAAAAAAACTAAACGTTCTCTTCTAAACACAAACATTTTATCAGAAACAAGTAGAGCACAAAGTGCCGTTTTTCCGCCAAGAATTCATATTTAGGTGGTAAGTCGGTATGCAGTCACTTAAGATTCCTCGGCTTATTGAAAATCGTAGGCATTTTACAATAGAATTTTCGCAAAGCCTTTCGCTGTGATGCTGGCGATTTGAATATAAATGTGGTGATTTAAAGAATTTCTCATTTAATAACTGCAATTGCACATTTTCAAAGTAGGTACGTATCTCTATTGGCCTATCTTATTACTAATATTAAAAAGAGGTCAGATTTGAGTATTAGTTTTTTTTTGCTTATGTGTTTGTTTTAATTGAGGCTTAGAAACTGGACCGATTTTTATGAAATTTGGCACAGACCACGTGAAAGGACATAGGCTACTTTTTATTTGCGGTATTTCCATTTGCGCGCACGAAATCGTGTAGTACATTCTTTATAAACAAGAATTTTATTGACTTTATGCGATGTGTTTAGTCGTCCTAGATTAGGGTTTCCCAACCTTTTTTCATCGCAGCCTCTTGCCTCAAGCCTCCTGTGATATTTTAATTGAAAAAAAAACCGCATTTTTATCAATATTTATTTATTTCCATACAAATCTCTTTTTTTAAACAGTAAAATAGTATAATTCTTGTGGAGTTACTGTAAACTTTAATGCGTGTAAAAATTACCTTTAAAAATTAAAACGTACTTACATTTATTATTAGATTAATGTTTCTTTGGGAGCGTTTTGATGCCAAGATAATATCACGCTGTATTTAAAAGCCATATAACTTTTAATATTAAAATAGAAATGGCATGCAAAAACAAATCCAATAAAAAAAGACACGATTCACACCGGCTTCACATTTGATAAAAATACAATACATATGACAGTACAGTCATAGACGTATATATTATAGACGAGGCATTTTGAGGCAAAAAGTGTGTCCAGTTAAATGACCCCAATTTTGAGATTTTTGGGGCCATTTTGACATTTGAAGTATGGCGAAAACAAGATGGCTAACATTTGAAGTATGGTGAAAACCAAGATGGCGTACCTTGTAAATGTACGTCATAGCCTATCTTGAGTTTTGAGTTTGAAACTTCGTAACCTACAATATTGCCTTGTAGATCATGAATACCTACTTGTACTTATTTACGGACGCGACTTTATTTTCGTTCGAGGTACTAAATTTCTTAACATATATATTAAAATACGTTCTGCAACTGATATTACATCTACAGGCTAGGGCTTCCCTTTGATGGAGAACCTCTCGCTACTGGAAAAGACTAATACTCTATTCTTCGCGGCTCAGTCCGCAGCCGATTATTATTCTGTATATTATACACTTTTAAATTATACATAATCACTTGTTTAGTATGACTCAAGAAATTAGTTTGTCAACGTACGTATAATGATATAGTACGATTATATTTATTTCCATTTGTTATATTATATTTGGTAAGGGCCAAGGAAAAGTGTTCATCTTATTCTTTCGTAGGATCATAGACATCTGTTACTGGCAGAGAATTAAGAAAAGCCATTTCTATTTATATTATGAACTCTGTGGTTAAACAGTAGCAATAACGAAAGAATTATTGTTTCCTTCGTAATCAACATCTAAACCAGGCGAGAGAGAGTTTTAGAAACATCATGACGAGTAATGCAGTGTACGTACGTCATTCTCCTTCTCTTCACAGACAAGACTCAACGAAACATGTTAATGTGTTGTATGCGCAAGTTTTTAAATATCGCAACTAAATTTTTCTTTGCTATGCTAATGTTTTGTTTAAAATTCGAAGATTACATTGCAAGCACGTCTGAAAAAGTGAATCGCTTAAGAAGCGATGTAGGTGTATTCACTTGATTGAGATTTATAGTTTCTGGCAGACAGCCTATTCTTATGTGTACGTGTGTCCTTAGCGTGCAGTGTGATTGGTAAGTGCAATGTCTGTATTTATTTTTGCTCAAACCTTGAGAGATAAGTGTGATTTGCTACCTACACACAAGTTGCATACAAAAAAATTGTTGTCTGTTAAGTCGGTTTACGGACGATAATTTTACGTGATAACGTCATCACAAGCCGAACGCTTAGGCCGATCGTGCCTCTCTATCGCTTGTTCCGCGCTCTCGCTTGCACGCTCGGCTCGGGCGGAACGTGACAATCAGGCGAAACGTGTCAATTTTTCGTGTGTGCAGTCGGTGTTCATCGATTTATAAGACGTTATCACGTCAAAATCTGTCTTGTGTATGCATTATTGTTATTATGCAGTTATTAGTATTATAGTGCACCAATAGATATTATATATTTACATATAATCTTCTCATCATATAAATCATCTTGTATGTATACCTAAATATTATATGTTTGCATTATACGCTAAAGGTAAAAAAAGTATAAAAACAAACACGCACTAAGTAAAAAGTCACACACGTAGTTTACTCCACAGGCTTGTAGTCATAGGAAGGGATAAACCCATTTTGCTAACAGTGCTCAGCTATGGTCGTTTTTCTATGGAAATGACAGGCGATGTATGAAAAACGACGATTCCCGAGAGCTATTAAGATCATGGTCGTACTGTACTAAAATATATATTTCCAGCCACAGCCGTAAAGTGACCATTAAGACATAACTGGCGATAAACGTTTCGGATCAACTGCCATAAACCCTCTCCTTAAGATTCCTATCTGTTTGGCACTTGTAATGTGATTTTCTTGTTTATATATATTATCATTTATATATGGCGTAATTAATAATATATTAAATTGAATATATCCGACACCGGTTTCGGTGGCGTTGGCTAGTTTCGTTGAAACCACTCAGAATCAGGACCGTATTTACATGCCTATCGGACGCATGGATAATATTTCATGTCAGAAATCAGGTGATCTGCCTGCACTGTCCTAACCTGGCTGGCTTAAGAACATCATTTTTGTTGTTCCAACGTGGGAATTGAACCCACGATCTTCGAAGTCAAGAGCCAAAATCTTGACGACTGGACCACGGAGGCGTCATTATTGGATTTGGTTAATCTACGTGTATCTGTTTTATTTTGCGTTACGTATTACCGTACTTTGAGTAGGATCAAAAATATCATCAGAAGTTGCGATATCTTTTTGTTGCTAGATAGTATATATAATATATTCATATATTTTAAAAATTATTTATGACGTGCGACTTGTTTTCAAACATAAATATTATTCCGTCTAAGGTCCCCACAGCCGAGAGGCCGATCGTTTCAGTTAGAACTGACGTCATTTCGTCCTGAACGGATTCGAGCACATACACGGAAAAAATCGCATTCGACCCAACTGACGTCATTTCGGCCTGAACGGATTCGAGCACACACACGGAACAATCGCATCAGTTCGTTCTGATTTGCCGAGAGCTACGGTCGTGTTTATTAATTGTAAACTCACAACGCTTGCACACGATACACGGGCGCACGGCCGCGGCTCTGGCGAGAACTGAAGCCATTTATCACACATGGGCCGTTCAGTCCAGAATTATTTATTTTACAAAGTTTTACTACTAAATTAAGTATTTTATTCCCTCCCTCCCTTAGTAGGAATTTAGTTGTTAGTAGTGTTTTAGTGGGAAATAGCCAGACAGTAATTATATGCAAAATGGCCTAGGTTAGGCACAAAAAAAATCAAAAAAATAAATTACACCTTATCATAATAATACATCGTAGCATTCGTCCGTAATTTTCTTAAAACTACCTGTTGAATTACTATATACGCAATATTTCCTAGTATATTTTAATTTAACGATAAAATTTATAATATAATTCAATAAAGATACATTTTAATATAACAAAACCTAAAATGCAGAGGTTTTTGGGGGATTAAGGGATTCCTAAGTTGAGTAGCTTTTTTGATAGTTTTCGGTATTCTTTTAGTAGTTTTTAGCAGAAATCGATGCGAGTTTAGTAGTTTCACAAGAACAGAGCTAGCAACACTGGAACGAATCGATTCAGTTCGATGCGACTGATCTTGAAATTGCACACAGACGATACGATTTTGCATCCGTTCAGGTCGAACTGAAGGAAACCCCGACCGTATATGGGGCCCCTAAACATTTCACGAGCAAAAAAAATCTTTTGTCTCAAATCCGGATCACCGGGATCATTAATCTTTCACATAGCCTTCCGCAGACAAAGATCAAGAAATTTATCTCTGCCATTAAAGCGCTTTCACATAATACAATCTTGGTACGATTCGCTGTGGCTATGACAGGAGATATTTATTTTATTTGATGGGCTCAACTCGAGGGATTGTATGTGGTCTTTCAATATTTTATTTCGCCGGTTCTGTTCGGCGGGTTAGGGTTGACCAGTGGTTACTTATTCTGTTGACATTTTGAGAAAAACTTGTAAAGTTTCATTTGAACATAAAACTTTTAATTTTAATTTTTATTATTATATATTTAATTGTCTAAAAGTTATAAAAGTATAAAAACACCAGCCTTTTCCAAGGTGGATTAAGCCAACAATATATTAGGCTAATCCTCCGTAGTGGGCTATAAAATGGTGGACTAAAGCCTAATCCGCCGTAGTAGGCTATAACATGGTAGACTACAGCCTAATCCTCCGTAGTAGGCTATAACATGGTGGACTACAGCCTAAACCTCCGTAGTAGGATATGACATGGTGGACTACAGCCTAATCCTCCGTAGTGGGCTAAAACATGGTGGACTACAGCCTAATCCTCCGTAGTAGAGTTTCGGACCGATTGCCGACCGAGCAATATCGTTTTCATAACGCTCCGCATTAAAAAATTCGAAAAACTGGGTAAAATTGCACCGATTTTCATAAATTTGGTGAAATTTGGTGAAAAAAAAAAAAACACCCTTTACACGCGTGTGATACGGGCATACCCTAAAAAGTGCGGGAAAATTGAAACCCGGAAAAACCGCAAGTGATAAAAATTTAAAAGTTACAATCGCGATAAAAGACGC
This sequence comes from Phengaris arion, assembly GCA_963565745.1. NCBI lineage: Eukaryota > Metazoa > Arthropoda > Insecta > Lepidoptera > Lycaenidae > Phengaris > Phengaris arion. The sequence goes on along the minus strand of OY751439.1, from coordinate 7,374,649 downwards.
TACAGTAAACGGATTTTTGTAATAGTTTTAAGACATTGTGCGGGATAGTGACCTTTACGTGTGTAGTGATTTTCACGTTTATAGACAAACCGGAAGTACCTTTGACCTTGTGGTAAAGGTTTTGGCGTCCCCACGAGGTCAGGGAAATAAGGGGTCTAGAGGAAAAGTGTGTGTGGATTCCTAAAGACAGCATATACAGAAGTCCAAATCCTGAAAAAGAAAAAGTTTATCGGCTACAGGGGGTGAGTAAAGTGAATTAAAAAAGTAAAACTTTAGCACCAAATAGCGCAGCGGCCTGTGGAGACGCGTGGGGTTTGACTAGCAAAAAAGCCAGCAAAAATGAACACCAAAGCAGCTACAGCGACAAAGGTAGGTGGTCCGGAACATCAACCCGGAGAAAAACCAGAAAACCCACTTTTCCTGAAAAATCGCAATAGCAAAGTGCTGAAGCTGGTCGCGCAACTCAAACCACCACCACAGGCTGCCAACACTCACCCCCAATTAATCGCTAAAACCACGTGCCTCCAGCTGCTCCGAAACCGCAGAAAACCTTAATAAGGTAAAAATTCAGGATAAAAAGGGAGCGGCTGGCAAAACCGAGAACCAGGCATCAGGAGCAGACGGCAGACGGCGAGACGAAGAGAACGACGCCTCGCACGCCATCCTACGGCTACTGGAACGGGAGATAGAGCCAAAAAAGGTTTTGGCCGCCATTTTGACGGCCATTTTCGAAAAATTAAAACGCCTATAACTCCCGAACCAGTTGACGTACAGAGGCGAGCGGCGTATCGTAGAGAAGGGCTCGAGGAGGAGCACCCGACTACGGAAGAACATTCGGGGGACAATTGGGAAACCGAACCCCCTAAACTCCCCCCTCCCCTCCCCCCCCATCCCACATAAAAAGCCCAAGGTAGGATAACCTCTGGTCAAAGCAAACCGCGATCCGCTACCACCTGCGGGAAGGGAGTTATAGCGAAGTTAATCTCGACTTTGACGTTTGTCGGCCATTTTGGAAACTTTTAAACGCCGATAACTCCGGAGGCAAACGTCATAGGAAGACGCGGATCGCGGATATCGGCAGCTGAGAAGTTGGGCTAACGGACCTGCTACATCAAGACTTAAAAATAGCCAAAAAATTGGGCAAAAATTTTGAGCTGAAAAGGCCAGAACCAGACAGAGAGGAAAATCTAAGACCACCAAGCCCAATAACCCCCCCTCTACGACAAATAGTTGCCGAGATACAAGCCCTCAAACATTGACAGTGACAGCTCGGCAACTGTCAAACGTCGTAAAAAAGCGGCTGTATCTCCGCTCCCTGAAGGGCTAGAAAGACGCGGTTTTCTTCAACATAGAAGGCATCACCTCAGCCGTCCCCCATCCAGATTAGAACCAAATCGGAAGCCTTCGACCACCAAGGGCAAATTTGTAGGGGAAAACCGGAGCACTGGAAAGAGGGCAAAAAACCAAGAAAAACGAGCCCAAACTCGGCTCCAACATCCCTAAGGACGGCTGAGAAAATTAATACTTAAAATCCAGGCAGTAAACGCGGCGGCCATCTTGAAAAAATAAAAACCCCGATATCTTGGCTTCTAGATGTCCTAGAGCCACGAGGTTTTCTTCTCTAACACCTGCAAGAAAAGGACAAACTAGTTGGGGGAAAACCGAGCACCTGCAAGGTCTACCTCCACCTGGAAGATAAGAAATTTAACCTCCTGGCTTCTGGAGGTCGCAGAGAGCAGCGGTTTTCGGGATCCAGCATCGGACGAAGTGGAGGACGCCACACCCGTAGCACCGGAACACCTGGACACCTGCAACACCTGGAAAACCAAAAAAGTAAGAAAAACCATCACTTACCTGAAGAAGCCGCCGCATCATCAGCATCCGCACCTGAAAAAGCTTAAAACTAAGGTAAAACACTGCTGTTGACCTGGACCAGTAGTCTCCTATTGGAGCTACTGCTTATTTTGTAATTAGATTAAGACCAACTACACTATTTTTAGTGTAGTTGTTAGTATAAGTTTTACATTGTGTGCTTAGGACTCCGACACACTACATTATACTATGGTAGTTAGATTAGGTCAGTTCAACCCCCTATTGGGGAAACTGTTAGCTTAGGATTTTATTTGACATTTTACTAATTGACATATATTTTAATTGATATTATTTTATTGAATTATTTTATTGACATTTTACTGAATCGTATTTTATTGTATTTTATTTGACACTTTATTTGACGAGTCCCCCTACAAGTAAATATGTTGCGCACCCCCCGAAAGAGTGACACCTTCACTATTTCCCCGCCGACGAAAAACAAGGCAAATGTGGGCAAGGCCCTTTCGCAACCCGTAAAATCTTCCGAGGTTAGGAAGAGTATAGAAAAACTTGAAGCCTTAAGCCTACAACCCACAACCCCCAAACAAACAAAGCAGAATGACCCACCAGCACCCAAACCCAAAACCAAAAAAGTGACTACAGTAGAGAAGCCAGAAAGTCCCCTACCCCAAAATAGACCTAGGACGATAGAAGGTAGGACCTGTCTACAGCGTGCAAAGCACTGTATAAACACCTCTAGAAACTTTAAAACGGACGTAAAAGAAGGTGCCCTGGCAGCAGTAGACAGGCTGTACTAAATAATAAAACAATTAGAAACAGAACTTATCTACGAAAAAGCACGAACTAGCGGAGGGCTGGGAAGGGACCCTTTACATCCCCCCCAGCCATCCGTGAGCACGACGACAGCAGTAGACGATGCACCGATGATGTACCTGGAAAAGAAAAATACGTTAATAGAGCAAAGTATGAATGAGGAAATGAAAGAGATGATGAAGAAGATGGATGAAATGAAGGGATGTATGGAAGAGGGTAGAGTGAGGATGGAAAAGTTGAGTTTGCTCCTGGAGAACAGCACAACCGTCGCTAAACCAGCGAGCTATGCGAGCATTGTCTCGAGAGGAGTCGCTGAGCGAGTCCCCGAGACAAGGGCACTGCATTCGGTTGTGGTGTCTTCCAGCGACACGCAGGATTCGGGAGATGAATTGATGGAAAAGATAAGGAAGGCAGTGGATGCGAAGGATGGATGGGTCAAGGTAGAAAGAGTAAGAAAGGTTAAAAACAGAAGGGTTGTCGTCGGCTGCATAAATCAATAAGAAAGAAATAAGGTTAAAGAGAGATTGAGAAAGAATGAGGGACTAGTGGTGGAAGAAGTGAAAAATAAAAACCCCCTCCTGGCCTTCAGGGATGTGATGAAGTGCGACACAGCCGACTTCGTCACCGCGTTCTCTAATCAGAACGCGAACATCCTTGAGGGCTTGAAGGGGGAAGAGAGAAAGGTGGAAGTAGTGTTTGGAATGAGAGCAAGGAACCCCCTACAGAACCACCTCGTAGTTAGAGCTAGCCCACAGGTATGGAAGAGGTGCGTGAATGCAGGATATGCCCATATAGGTATGGGCAGAGTGAGAGTGGAGGACCATAGTCCGTTGGTGCAGTGCTTCCACTGCCTCGGGTATGGACACACGAAGAGGATGTGCAGGGAGGAGACGGATCGATGCAGTCACTGCGCAGGTCCTCACATGAGGACTGTTTTCGAAAAGTGGCTGCGGAGAGAAGTGCCTTAGTGCATAAACTGCACTAAGGCCAAGAGAGGTAGCGCGGAGCACAGTGCCCTTGATAGAGAGTGTGCAGAGAGAAAGAGGTGGGATGCTCTAGCTAGATCGGCGGTGTCGTATTGCTGAGGTTGTCCCCGGTGAGTACTTCCAGTACCGAATATTGCAGGCCAATCTTCAGCGGAGCCAAATCGCCACAAGGGAGCTATTACTCGAGGCCACCAAGCGTAAGGCTAGCGTAGCGTTGCTGCAGGAGCCCTACATAGGTGGAGCGCGGAGTATGAGGACATACAACGGAGTGAGGGTCTACCAAAGCGATGGGGAAGGGGGCGGTGTGGTCAAGGCGTGTGTTGTGGTATTCGACGATACATTGGACGTTGAGCTACACACACGCCTCAGCAACAACAACATAGTTGTGACCACCCTCCGAACCAAAGCCTGGGAGACGGTTGTAGTGTCCTTCTACTTCGAGCCCGATAAACCTGTAAGGCCCTACCTGGATCATCTTATGCAGATAGGAAGAGAGTTAGGATCTGATAAGATGATCCTGGGAGGCGACGCGAACGTTAAAAGCCCGTGGTGGGGTGGCGACGCGGAAGACCCGCGAGGAAGGGAAGTGTCTGCTGTACTGGAAGCAATGGGTCTACATATACTCAACACTGGAGACACCCCACTTCTTTCGATACCGTCAGAGAAGGAGACTTTCGATACCGTCAGAGGGGGAAAAAGGTACTCCAGTTACGTGGATGTGACAGCGTGCTCCGACGACCTGCTGGACCGAGTGGGCGACTGGAGAGTTGATGAGGGTCTGACGAGCTCGGACCATATCATTTGGCATCAGACAACAGAAATCCACAGGCACAAACATAATACGTACCACACGCATGTTTAACACACAGAAGGCAAACTGGACTCAGTTTCGTGAGAAACTGACCCAGCTGATGTCGGACAGACAATTGACTGTACAGGACATGGAAACAATACACAGCACACAACAAATAGAAGAAGCAATAGACAGATACACGGAAGTCATAACACAGACATGCAGAGACACCATGATGACCAAAAAACACACACAGAGATTCACCTTGTCGTGGTGGAATGATGAGCTCGCGCAGATGAAGAAGGAGGTCGCCACGAGGAAACGCAGGATCCGTAACGCTGCGTCTGATCGCAGAAACCGCGTAGTTGGACTGTACCTGGAAGCGAAAGAGAAGTATGAAAAGGCAGTTAAGGATGCGCAGGTTGAGAGTTGGAAGGAGTTTTGCCGGAAGCAGGATAGGGAGGGTCTGGGAGGGTATCTACAGAGTGTTGAGCAGAGTCACAGGGAGGGAGAAGGATCTGCCCCTTACGAGGGACGGTGAAACCCTCGACGCCCGAAGCTCTGCGGAATGGCTGGCGGAGACCTTCTACCCCGAGGACCAGGAACGTGATGAAAGTGAGGAACATCGGCGAACGCGCCGGGGGGCGGAGTCCTTGGACACCGAACCGCTGGCGGGTCCGGACGACCCTCCTTTCATCATGGAGGAGTTGAAGAGAGCCGTAAGGTCCTTCAACCCCAAAAAGGCCCCCGGGGCGGATGGACTCACGTCGGACATCTGCCAACACGCTGTAGAATGTGACCCGGAATGGTTCCTTGCTCTGCTGAATAGGTGCCTCACCGTCGCCTGCTTCCCCAAACAGTAGAAGTGGGCGACCGTGGTGGTGCTAAGGAAGCCGGGCAAGGAATCGTACCGGGTACCAAAAGCCTATCGACCGATCGGCCTCCTGCCTGTTCTCGGCAAAATCTTCGAGAAGATGCTGGTCGCCCGACTTAGGTTCTACCTGCTGCCCAAGATCAGCCCTAACCAATATGGCTTCATGCCCCAAAGGAGCACCGAAGACGCCCTCTATAGATTGGTGAACCACATCAGGAAACGGAGGGAGGAGAAGAAAACTTCTGTTGTGGTTTCGCTGGACATAGAGGGGGCCTTCGACAGTGCTTGGTGGTCGGCCATAAAGGTTAGGTTAGCTGAGGTTGGGTGTCCGGGGAACCTGAGGCGGGTGATCAGCAGCTACCTGAGTGAAAGAGGAGTGAATGTAAGGTATGCGGGTATGGAAGTGAGCAGGGAGACCAACAAGGGGTGCGTACAGGGATCCATAGGTGGACCAATCCTGTGGGGCCTCTTGTTAGACCCTTTGTTATGGATGTTAGATGAAATGAGTGTGTTTAATCAAGCTTTTGCCGACGACATTGTTTTAGTATTCGAGGGAGAGACGGCTCTCGATATCGAGATGAAAGCGAATGTAGTATTAGAAAAAATTAAGAAATGGGGGGAGCTGAATAAGCTAAATTTCGCCCCAATAAAATACTTCGACAATATTAAAATATTAGGGCTTAATGTGGACAGCAAACTAACGTTCAACCAACACGTTGGAGACGTCTGCAAAAAGGCGATCTCGCGGTACAAGCAATTAGCTCGAGTAGCTCGTGTAGGATGGGGGCTTAACCCCCAGATAGTTAAAATTATATATACCGCGGTAGTGGAACCGACTATTTTGTATGCATCAGCAGCGTGGGCACCCACCGTGGAAAAGATGGGGGTCCAAAAAAGGCTCAACTCCGTTCAACGGGGTTTTGCCCAGAAGATCTGCAGAGCATATCGAACTGTCTCCCTGAACTCTGCAATGCTGTTGGCTGGGATACTCCCTCTTGATCTCAGGATACTCGAAGCTTCGAGGCTCTATGAGATCAAGAAAGGGGTACCGCACGGGAGGGTACGTGCCGTACGTACGTGTGTGTACGTGTGTAAGTGGATTGGCGAAGGTCGGTATCTTTAGCGATTCCAGATCGGCTCTCCAGGCTGTTACCCTTAGTTCCCCTCATCCTCTGGCAGTGCAAACAAGGGCGGACCTCCGAAAAACTGCATCGCAGAGGCAGGAGGTCTCCCTGTTTTGGATTAAGGCGCACGCAGGGTTGAGAGGGAATGAGAGGGTTGACGAACTAGTCAAGGAGGCCGCGCTGCGATTGAAAAGGAGACCTGACTACGATCTGTGTCCTGTTTCATTCGTCAAGCGTATCTTAAGAGAGGATACGGTTGAGGAATGGGACTGGAGATATGAAGTGGGAGGGATGGCCGGAGTCAAGAAACTCTTTTTCCCAAGCGTTGCTGCTGCATACAAGATAGTCAATAAGATAGACATCACACATTACACCACACAGATTCTGACTGGACACGGCGGATTCGCCTTCTACTTGAATAGGTTCAAGGAGGATCCGTCGTGTTCGTGTCAGCCTGGAGTTGAGGAGACAGTTCCTCACCTGTTACTCGAGTGCCTCATTTTTGCTAGCAATAGATACGATATTGAGCAAAAATTGGGCACATCGGTGACGGGTGAGAATCTGCCTACCATCCTGGGGGGAAAGAAGAGGGATATCTTCCTCTCCTTTTGTAAGAGGATTGTGGGTGTAGTTAATAAGAAAAATAGTGATATTTAAACTGTGATAATAATTAGTGTTAGGTTCCTTTAGCGGTAGGTTTTTTCATTGTGATATTAGGTTAGTTGAACGTTGTGCTGTATTATTTTTATCTTATTTATTATTGTTTTATTGACATTTTTAAGTTGTAATTTTAATCTGAAAAATTTAACTGTATTTTTATTATTGTATTATTTTGGATTTTATTGTAAATTTATGATTTTAAAATAATTGATTTTATATTTTTTTGAGACTCTATTACTATTGTAATATAAGAAAGAAAGTAGTGTAATAAAAGTAGATGTAAGATAATTAAAAAAGAAAGTAGAAAAAGATTAAAAACAGAAAAAGGAATAAAAAGAATACAACAAGCCCTGATAATGTTAGGGGGTCCGAAAAAAAAAATCCTCCGTAGTAGGCTATAACATGGTGGACTACAGCCTAATCATCCTTAGTAGGCTATAACATGGTGAACCACAGCCTAATCCTCCGTAGTAGGATATAACATGGTGAACTACAGCCTAATCCGCCGTAGTAGGCTATAACATGGTGGACTACAGCCTAATCAACCGTAATAGGCTATAACATGGGGGACTACAGCCTAATCCTCCGTAGTAGGCTATAACATGGTGGACTACAGCCTAACCCCTCCATGAAAGGTTATAATATGATGGAATGCAGCCTGATCCTAGACTATAACATGGTTTTTCACTCTCCTTTTCACATTGAGGAGAGACTCAAGTACAGGTAGTAGGGAAATTATTGATGAGTTATTAATAATTTAAAACACACACATTCGAATATCCATACATCCTCACTAGTAAAATTATTTAACATAAGTTTTTGTGAAGAAAAATTCCGAATCAAGCGCCGTGTTGCAATTAAATTGGACCAAAAAGTCACGGGAGATGCAGAGCGATACGGAGCTAGAAATTTTAAGCAACGCCAAAGAAATGTTGTTAGAAGTAGAAGTATTTTTTTTATTCTGTCTTACAGTTAGTACTTTCTAAAATATAACGCCATACCAATTTAATGCAAATTCTTTAAAGGATACCACTTTTGCATTTAGTTCGATTTATACATTACTGGCATGTTATCAAGTTTTATCGAAGTGACCTTAGTAAACTTGTACTTTTATGCCTGTGTTTTTGGACATTTCTACTAGCTGTTGCCCATGACTACACCCGCGTAAGTATAGTATCCCGCGGGAACACTGTATTTTTCGGGATAAAAAGTAGGCTATGTTTTAATCCAGAGCCAAACTACTACACCATATCAAATTTCATCAAAATCCGTTGAGTAGTTTTTGCGTGAAAGATTTATCCAGCTATCCATCTATCCATCCATCCATTCATCCTCACAAACATTCACAGATGCGTCTAAAAGAAGATCTCATTCATATGCTTATGAAATTTCGTCAAAGTTTACGGGATATAGGTCCTTAGAGATGATATTTTATTTAAAGAGCCATAAAGAGACATGGGTAATAAAGACGCTTTAATAGGTCATAAAAGTTTTATCTAGAATAAAATAATACAAAAAATCCTCCGGAACCCTTTTGTCCAAACTGAATGGATTGCTATTGTTATCAATAGATCCGATAGGAAATAGATGAACCTGATTAGCTACTAGAATCATTATTTTTAATAGACAATAATATTATTATTAAATTCTTACGTATAGAAAAATGGTTCGTTTATTTGTATGCATGTAAGCGACTATGGCCGGACAGCACGATACACTGGATAGTAGCAATAATTATTCTTATTATTATTGATGTGAAGTACAGTAAAGTCGCGTAACGATCGCGTTATATTATTCTTTATACTATATTCTATATTCTTAAACATATCTTCATATGTTTCTTTGGTGTTATTTATTCATGTGAAGCAGCTGTAGGTTGATCCGGCCGCTGTCGCCACCGGTCTCATTACAATGTGTAAATGAATATTTTGGATTGCCTCACGTTAAAAAAATTAATGTGATAAAAGTCATTTATAAATTAAATCTGGTTTCCCGGCGCGCGATTTAATTCGTGTGCATCTGTACAAACATATATAGTGTAAGGATTTATCTCAGCAAGATATTAATTTATATGACGTATTTCGCGCTATTCATTATTGGTTCCGTGTATAATCTGAGTTGAAAAATGTGATACGTGCAATTGTTTTTTAAGCAAAATAAATGCACAGTAATAACACACAGGACTTCTTGCACTATTTCCACTTTAATAAGTATTTTACATTAATTTTAATATATTACACGACCGGTTTGGACAAAGTCATCATCAGGTGTAGGTGGATTAAAATTTTTAAAAATTTTGTAAACATTGTGCAAAGGGTTGCCAGCATCATGAAACTTTTACAATTTTGTGCAATGTAATTTATTTTTTTACTTTTATACCAACTTATTCTATTTTCTACTGTATATATAATACTCTTTTCTACTGCATATAAAATAAATGTCATTATTAATATGTATGTGCTGCTTTTTGCCAATATATTATTATATGTGCTGCAGCATGGTAGTTCTCACGTTTCTATAAGCTGATTGGATTTATAAAAAACAGAAAATACTCCTGTATTGCACATAATAATAATATTTACTTCATGTTACGCAACTTCAATGATGCTTCGCTTCATCGAAACTTGCCACCGCAATTGAAATCAAACGCTACGATTTCGCAAGAAAATGCTAGAGCTAGAATAAAAATAAAGACCCTTTCTCCTTAACTTGATTACCTGAAATAAAACTAAAAACCATCTTAAGCTCAAATGGCAGCCATTACAATTTCTTAGTCCGTTTTACTCAACCGCACGGACGTAAAATGTTCGTATTATCTACGCTCTACACCGCAAAAAAACTATTGAAAATCTATCAACTAATGGAAATGCTTTTAGTAACAAGTTCTATTAAGTATCAAGAGGCTTAGCTGCATTGCAGATTTTTATCAACTGACGTAACTGTGGTCATGATATTATGTAATAATATCATGACCACAGTTACGTGTCAGCGTTTTCATTATTGGTACACTAATAATGTATTTTTTTACAAATTTAGAAAAGCTTCCAGATGTTTGAGGTTACGACATCAACAAGAGGAGACCATTAGAAGAAAAGAAGACATTATAACTAATTTTCAGATACATAAAGTCGACTTTTAGCTACTTTTCGGGTAGTATTTTAGTAAAATGTAAAGCATGTGCCTAATATAAACCAAGATTTTGAAAATATAAAAAAACGACAGTTTCTTCATTATGAGTTTTCGGAGCCTACGATAAAAAGTCCTAAAATGTTTAATTTAAAAGTGTTATAAATTGCAAATATATTTTTTGCAACAATTGCTATTATTAATCGTCCACTTAAGAAAACGCTGACGAGAGTGTCTGACACTCGGTTTTATGTAGCAATGTGTCGCAATCGTTTTTTGCTATAAATGAAACTTTATTTTCCAGCTGTCCAACCTTCGACCGTTACAGGCTTCGCTGCGTTCGCGTATTTAACGTTACAGAAGGTGCTAGAAAACATTTTTGCAGAAAGAGACTTATGAACGAAGGTCGCATTCAACGAACCGTAAATTGATAGTATTTTGTGAATTAACGATATGATCATTTCGACTTTTCTGAAGTAGTCCAAGCGTATGCTACCAAAAAGTAAGATTTTTCACCAAAGTATACCCTGGATCCAAAAGTACTGAAAATAACTCCTGATTCCTTATAGCTATTTTGAGAATTTCGGCGTTGTTTAAAGAACTGCAAGCATATATGGTCACTATGTCAATTACAGTAATCATCATCATCTCCACTATCATCACATACATTTTTTCCGCCGACTACTACAATAGATAATAATAATTATTTAATATTATAGTATCTAATGATCATCATCACTGATGATTGTTTATTAGGTCCACAGATCGGTGATGCTTATTTGGGGAAATACCTCTCAGAAAAGCGGCATAAAATAACGCTTGAATTTGTTTTGCCGAGGGAGTGAGAATATCAGAGGCTTTTTTATATTTATAATTTTCTAAAAATGTGTTAATAATATCCTATTAATATTATAAATGTGAAAGTTTGTGAGTATGGATGGATGTTTGTTACTCTTTCACGCAAAAACTACTGAACGGATTTCGATGAAATTTGGTATGGTAGTAGTTTAGGCTCTGGATTAAAACATAGGCTACTTTTTATCCCAAAAAAGTACAGTGTTCCCGAGGGATACTGCATTTACGCGGGCGGAGCCGCGGGCAATAGCTAGTAATAAATATAACTAAGAGAATAAAATATATTATTTTTAAACACAAAATGAAAATCGACTTCCAAAGTAAAAATGTACAATAAAGTATAAAATCAAAGCTATTCTCTAAATAATTTCCCTTTAAACTTGGCTAAAACTTTAACTATTTCTCTACTGAATCTTCATAATTTGAAGTCGGTACCAGCCCGAACAACATTCTGATTGAATAATATATAAAGTGGAACTTACGTTAGAAGTTACATTAGTCACATATACAATCGGACCTTACAATAAATATCGACAGGTCACAACCGAGTTCTAAAATTATAGTTTAAAAAAACTAAAAAAACACGCTTTTATAGAAAATCGCGCGGTGGTATGTACCACGACCCCGCGTGCATGTGCAGCGCCTCTCGATGCAGCGAGATGCGAGGGGCTCCCGCGAGGTGAAGCGCGCTAGCGTCGATGGCTATAATAATATTAGCGCGCTACGATTGGCAAAAGGCCGCTCGCGTTACATAGTTATTAAAAAATTAGTATTTTAAATGTATATGTATATTCGTTAGATTATATTATATAGTAACATGTCCTGACTGACTAATTCATCAACGCCGCGGCAAAACTATTGAAGCTAGAAACAGTAGGTCCACTAGGAAGGGATTTTGCAAATTCACCCGCTAAAGGGGTAAAAAGGGGTATCAACGTTTGTATGTAATTTTTTTGTTTATGGTCAAATCTGTTTGAAATTTTGTGATATTGCTCTTTGACATGATCTTCTAAAATTATAATTCAATATTTTCTAAAATTCGATCTATTAATTGGTGAAAAGGGAAACTATTCATACCTAAAATACCATTAATCCCAACAGAGTATTTAAAAGACTGCAGAATCCCCTATCCTCTAAGTATGCTTCGCCATGACCATCAATAAAGCTCAGGGGCAGACATTGGATGTGGCTGGGATAGACGTAAGAGAGAACTGTTTCTCACACTGATAGTAATTTTAAGTTGCGTGTTCTAGAATAAGTTCGGCTACCAGTCTGGTCCTTGCTCCGCACGGCAGTAGAGTTAATGTTGTATATAAAGAGGTCCTTCAATAGTATAATAGTATAACCATTTACCATTTAATTTATTTTTAGCATAATTAATTTCTCTTTCCAAAAATAATAGGAAATTAGTCACCTCTACATCAAACATCTACGCCTGCGAAGTCACGGCGAAAAGCTAGTCTAAGAATAAAATATTTATCATTTAACTTTGTAGTTTTATTTTGTCACCTTTTCCTATATTCCTATACGACTTTCTCGTCGCTCAGCGACAGTATTTTTTCGAATTCCGTAGATTCATTTCCAATGTGCTCGATAGTCGTGTGAAGCACGAATCTGTGAATTTTTGTTTACAAATCAATCATATACAATACAATCACTCATCACAATTTGGAGTATCTCCGAGCATCTCTGGCTAAAGCAGCGGTAAGTACTTGAAAGGTACCTAAAAATTTAGTAAATAAAAGATTTTAGGTACGTTTCTTACACTGGCAAAGCGTTCTATATCAAAAACACAAATATATTTTCTATTAAAAAAGATTAAGGTCAAGAAATGAATCCAAATTTCTCATCGAAATCTCGCAGGAACAATGGCGAAAACACTCGTTGTTCTTGTTCTAACGACGCTCAACTGTACGTAAGTACTTACATGTCATGAGGTCTTTTTGTGTCATTTATTTTAAACTTTCTACCTTTTATAGTACAAAATTTGAGTAACCTTCTCATCTAAAAATCGGCCAAATGTGAGTCGGACGAAGCCGTACAAAACGGCTAAATTCAATAACATATCTAAAATCTTAAATTGACTTCAATCTTAGACTCTCAAACAAAAATTGACGTAACTTGACGTGAAGTCAATCCTAGGATCGTTGAAATGTATTGAAATCTTGATCTCAGATAGCTAAAATGAGATTAAGATTTATTATTAATTTCAGGCGTCAAATCACAGCATTAGCTGGATCAGTTACGAAAGTGGACTCTACTTCGTAGTGGCCATGAGAGGCCTACGCCGTAGCCGCTCTACGAGGAGCTACGAGTAGTTGCTATCACCTCACTGGCTATATTGTAACCTTACTAATATTACGAGGACGGCACTGAAAATTTCAGGAATCAAGGAAGTAACACAACATTACTATTTAAAAATGTATTTATTGCTTTTCGAAGTATTCTTCGCGAAATCTCCAAAAGGGTCTCCAAAATGGCCGTTTTGTAGGCGTCCACAGCTTCTTCACGTGATGAAAATCTCTGACCACGCAATTTATTCTTTATTTTAGGGAAAGTATAGAAATCATTAGGGCTTAGGTCGGGGCTGTACGGCGGATGGTCTACTAATTCTATGATTTCTTGCTCTAAAAACTCTTTTGTTCTGCGCGCGGTGTGAGAACTCGCATTGTCGTGATGGAGGATGATGCGGCGGTTGCAGTTCTCTTTACGGAGTTCAGAAACGACCTGTGGCAAACAAATGTTAGCATACCATTCTGCATTAACCGTTCTTTGTCCCTCAAGAGGAATAGTCGCAACATGGCCTGTTTTGGAGATAAACGTGGCCACCATTTTTTTTGCAACACTCCGTGAACGAACAATTTTTGTTGGCTTTAACTCATTTTCGAACACCCAAACTCGTGACTGGTTTTTTGTTTCGGGTTCGTACGCGTTTATCCAGGATTCGTCACCTGATACGATGTTGTATACAGCATTTGAGGATCCTGCGTGGAATCTTTCGAGAGTTCTGACGCAGCAAGTAACGCGAGCCGCTTTTTGCTCTTCACAGAGCAAATGCGGTATCCATCGGGAAAACAACTTTTTTACACCTAATTGTTCATGCAAGATTATTTGTATTTGACTCATGCCAATGTCTAAAGTTGCCTGAATTTCGCGGTATGTCACATGTCGATCTTCCTCAATCAGCTTACGCACAGCATCAACGTTTTCTTGGGTGACTGCAGTTTTTGGACGACCTTGACGGGGATCATCACTGAGCTTGACACGTCCACGTTGAAATTCAGCAAACCAGCGATAAATTGTGGTTTTGGATGGGGCTTCATCACCAAATGCAGAAATCATCCGGTCAATATACTGTTTTTGTGTTAAACCACTTCGAAAGTCATAATAAATCATCGCTCTAGAATTTTCTCGAGTCAATTCCATTTTCTCAACGACTAAACAAGTTTGACAAGATCTTGTGATAAGACCGAGAATCTTTTTTTAAATAAATAAACGGTTTTCGATTTTTAAAACCAAGGAGTTTTAAATTAAAAAGATTTTAATATGACAGGAACAGTGGAAATATTCCATTCCCGATACTTTTAGTGCAGCCCTCGTATAAATGTGCAAGTTTGTAAAGATGGATGGATGGATGTTTGTTACTCTTTCACGCAAAAACTACTGAACGGATTTCGATTAAATTTGGTAAGGTTTAGGCTCTTTGTTAAAACATACGCTACTTTTTATCCCGAATAAGTACAGTGTTCCCGTGGGATAATGTATTTACGGGGGCGGAGTCGGGGGCAATAGCTAGTAAGCTATTGCCCGCGTTATTTATAAATATATATATAAATAAATAACGCGGGCAATAGCTTATATATATAATACGGGCATAAATTATATATATATATATATATATATATATATATATATATATATATATACTCGCGCTCGCTCGCGACTTATCCACATTTATAATATTAGTATTTAGTAGGATTTTGTAAGCATACATACGTACGTAAATTTACTGAAATTATCTAATAAAAGTTAATAAAAGCTTAGACTTTCATTACAATAAGAACATTAAATAATTAATAGAGATCGTCCATTGGTCCAAAATTAGCCCGTAATAATAGGCTACACGACTGAATTCTTTTAATACATAAATGAATTCAATGTCAGTAGCTTCTCAGAAGTAACAGTATACTAAAATCAATATTTTTATAGGTACAGTGATTCGTTTACAAAATTCCGCAAGTTTTGTGAAAACGCTCCATATAAAAGTCGTACTTAACTGTGACGTCACTATTAGATAAAAGTGTACAAAATATAAGGCCGCAGGAACATAATAATATTTTTTTGTAAATATAGTAGTTCAAACTTACGATAGTGAATGTTTTTGTATAAGATGTAAGTAAACTAATGATATAGGTTTTTTACTACTGTTTACCAAATTTTTTAAAACTTTTTCCTGTTTTTTAGATGTATCTAATTAATAAACGACACATAAAATATTATATTTTCTTACGTTTATCAAGTAGTAACACCTTAATATTTCTGAGTATATAAATCAATCTAAATATTTTACATGAAGTCATCTCTCCAATTATTTAATTTTTAGTTTAAACTTTATAAGGGGTCTCTTGCCTCTTAAAAAATTAAATATTGTGACAGATTGACGAACGTCAACCGCACGTGCGAAATTTCATAGCTATCAAACGCACGGCAGTGTGTGTTAATAACTGAGGTAGTGTGTCTTGTTGTTATTTTTATAAATTGTATGTTTTTCTAAGCATTATTTAATTTACCGGCCAAATTTCCGGTTGCACAATCCACGTAAAACTGATATGATACACGATAAATAATGATGATTATTGTTCAAGTCACACGACCGGTTTAAGTTATCGTCCCGGAATAACTTAGTTGGGATATATTCTGTCTCCAAGGAGTGCTGAATCGATATATGGAGACAGCTCAGAATAAACCGAACTGCTGGAAAGTATTTGTAGGTGAGATTTAACGTAATTACCGGTTTTGTATAAAGTGTTCATTCAAGCATTTTATAATAACCTAACTATTCCGACACACGTTGTTCTGTCTTAACTAAATACTGGAATCAATAAATAACTTCACCTAGATCTACACCTTCATCTGCATCTACACGTACACCCATAACCTACATTACCATCTACAACCTACACCTGTATCTACCTATACCTACATCTACACCTACAACCTACCTGGGGCCGGCCTATATTTCTGAAATAAACCCGATAGATAAACTGAACTCACCTATAAAAATTTTAAGTGACAAATTGAAGTCAGTGAACAGTTAGTATGGGCAATTCAATCGACGTTTTTAGTGTTTTTCCCACAATTTTTCAATATACCGTTCAAACCTTCCCTGAACTTTCACAATTACTTCAATACCAAAATTTGCCGTTCCTGACTTTTAGAGCTTGGCTGGGAGGGTTCGATCACCGTGATGAAATAACGAAAATGTTGTTTTCAAGTTTGGTTAGAACAATGCAGGCTGATCACCTGATTGTCTGACAAGAATGATCATCCATGCGTTTGATGGGCATGTAAAAAGTCAGTCTTGGTGTATTGCGCACAAACTTGGGCACACTAAAATCTAATATTTTTGATAATGTTTTCTTTTATTTGTCATAAGTGCTAAAAAGTTTAGGAGTACTTTAATTATTTAAATTTACTTAGATGCATTTTTGAAAATACACCGGGTTCTATTTAGGGGAAATCAGTTTAACTATTAGTATCCTTATATATGAAATTGGCGTTTTGTCGTACTTTTGTCACTGTGTCTCAAATATATCTTCTTTGGTTAGGAATTCCAATTTCAAATTTATATCGCTATTTACTCATCCAGTTATGTTTCGAAACCCGTAATTCATTTGTTTTTTCCTCTTTTGGTTTTTTCTTTGTGTCACTCTTTTTACAAAATGGAAATATCGTATTATTTTCGAGTACGAGTTCCACCGTGGCACCAGTGCTGCAGAAATGGCTCGAAGGATTAATGATGTGTATGACGGCGATGTCGCAAAAGACTCGCAACAAGCCCCGTGGACGGCCGGAGACCAAAGTTGATAATGAAGAATTTTATTTATTTTATTTTATTATTTTAGAAAACCAACAGCTTATAAATATTATAAATATAGTCTAGGCATGGAAAAAGCGAAGCCAATTATAGGTTTTCACAATTAGTGACTAAAGAAAAGTATAAACAAGCAAACACTTAAGTATTAGCAACAACATTTGAAATCAAAGTTAATACTTATATAAATCTAAATTTAACTAAGTTTATTGTTCAAAGAAGTTAAGGTTTAGCTTGTCTCTTGCATTCTTGCTATTCAATGTGTATGGATCAAAGGATAATTTTTTACAAGTATTGTTAAATTGAATGCTAGCTCGCACCAAGCAGGAGTTACGCCTGTAGTTGGAGTTGTAACGTGGAATAACCAATGGCGGATTAAATCGGCGTTGCCTAGTAGGTACATAAAAGTTTATTTTACTAATAAGATCTGGACAGTCAATTTCATTGTTAATTATTTTTAGTATAAATATAAAATCTGCAATATGTCGCCGAATAAACAAAGGTTGAATGTGGAATTTCTTGCACGGAGACAGATAATCATTAGAACTGTAGGGTATTGTTAAGCGGTAGCATAGAAATCGATAAAAAGGCTTTTGAATTCTTTCAATATGAGTTATGTATTTATCATAACAGGCATTGCAAATCTGACAGGCGCATTCTAAGCGACTTCTTATGTAGGTGCAGTATAGTATTTTAAAGGTTTTCGCAAGTTTCAGCTTAGTCTCATAATAAATTTATTTTCTTCGCAGTATCTATCTAGTCGAACTAAGTTTTCTTGAAGTGCATCAGCATCCTTAAACGAGAATATAGGATAAAAATGTTCATATCATCAGCAAAGTATAAGAAGAATGAATTTTTAAAGCAAATATCAATGTCATTGATAAAAATTATAAACAGAAGAGGGCCTAACAGGGTGCCTTACGGAATGCCACTTGAGACGGGAACCCAACTAGACATGTAGTTGTTAACAACAACAGCTTGAGAGCGGTTATCAAGATAAGAACAGAAAAACCTAAAGAAATCACCCTTGATGCCATTTGATATAGTTTAGTTTTTAGAATATTATGATCAATACAATCGAACGCCTTACTATAATCAGTGTAAACTACATCAACTTGTTATTTGCGTCCATCTTCTGTGTTAAGAAATCGCTCAGAAGCACAAGATTTGTAACAGTAGTTCTACCTGATAAAAAACCATGCTGTGAAGGACTGAAAACTTTGTTCAGCGAGGCCTATAAATTATACGTTCAAAGATAAACAAACAAAGCCAAAGTGCATAATTTAGAAATTGGTCTATAATTAACGATTTGTGTTTTAGCTCCCTTTTTGTGTACGGGAGTGATATAGGCCAATTTACAAACTTTACGAACTGTGCAAGATGAAATAGATTAGAATTGAAGGCTATTGTGGAAGCGGATCCATCGCAAACCACGTCCGAGTTAGCTGCAGGCTGCGGTGTTAGTGATAAAACTATTTTAATCCACTTGAAGCAAATTGAGAAGGTGAAAAAGCTTAAAAGGTACCTCATGAATTGAGTGCAGCAAACCGACAAACGCACGACAACTGCTGCATTACATTACTGGTTGAGTAATGTAATGCAGCAGTATAATAGCAGCAGCACAATAATGAAGGGATTTTAAATCGAATTACACCTTTTTTTTTCACATTACCTTGAATTTACATTACCTGTAATGAAAAGTGGATCCTGTACGATAATCAGAAACGCTCATCGCTATGACTGAACCCTGGCGAACCAGCCAAAGCCTGCCGCAAGCGAAAATTGACTCAAAAAAAGTTACTTGTGAGCCTTTGGTGGATTAGTGCCGGTCTCGTTCACTACAGCTTTCTTAAATCTGACAAGACGATTACGGCATCTGCCGTAATCGTTTTGTCAGATTTTAGAGAGGTTTTAGACATCTGTCTATTACCAGGAACTACAAATTATGATAGAAAAGCTAGCTGCTAAACAACCGAGGATAGTTATTCACTCTAGGCCACTGCTGCCTCAGGACTACGCTAGACCACACACTGTACAACAGATGGCTACCAAATTAGAGGAGCTTCAATTGGAATGTCTTAGATATCAACCGTACTCCCCGGACCTTGCTCCAACAGATTACTATTTTTTTCGAAATTTGGATAACTTCTTGCTAGGGAAAAAATTCAACTCCGATGGGGCAGTCTAAAGCGCCTTCAAAGATTTTATTGATTCCTGTCCAAATGGTTTTTTAGTAAAGAAATTAATGAACTACCTATGAGATGGCAAAGTGCATATATAGCAATGTTATACACATTGATTAAATCTTATACCTTTAAATGAGCAATTCTTGTATATTTATTTATTTACTAGCTTTTGCCCGCGACTTCGTCCGCGTGGAATAGTGACTTCCGGCAGAAAAGTATAGATAGCTGAGAATAAGTTAATGTATTGGTAATATTGTTTACGCAAATAGAAACACTCAGCGTTGTTAGGATGAACTGTGTACACTCTACCAAGGACATGTTCTTTGAAAATACCTGACTCGCCATCTACAGGCCTGCCACGGCGTCTTCGATTAAAGACACCTCGTTGCTTATCGAAGGTATAAAACAATGGAACTTCCTCATACAAAAGAGATTTTGCAAAATCATCAGTTTGGCAAAGTCGAAAGAATGCTAATAAAGTTGTTTGTCTAGGGTTCTCTAACCGTTCTGTGACATTTTCGGCGTTGAAATATATCCGTTGACCGCCTTCAAGGTGAACATCCAGATGAGTCACAGGTGGATATCTTTCGTGAATGTTGAAACTTAAGATCCGCCATACAGCTTCTGAAGAACTTATATATCTGCCTGACTGAAAACGTGTAACTTCATCATGTTCATTTCTCAAAGCAAATGTAGCTTGGTCACTGCCCTTATTGATGTACTTACAAATATATTTTATTGACTCTACACTATTACACATTTCAACATTTATGTGAGCTTGAAATGCTCTGGACAACACAGGAACCTGTTGTCCAGACACTCGCTTTTCAACAGTAAAACCACCAGTGTCTCTCGAACGGCGACGATATAATGGGTATCCATCGAGTCCTATTACAGTTTCATCCACTAAGGCTTTTGGATATCTTTTAGTGCAACGACAGTCTTGCATGCAAGGAGAATTCCCGTTAAATACACCACATGGACCATGTATCATATGAGTTTTAACAATGTCGTATAACACGGGATCTGCAATCGGACTTGGAATTTCAGCACTGATTAAATTGTCTACATCATTAGGTCGAACCTTATCTTTTAAGCAAAGCAGGAAATGTGCGTGAGGTAAGCCGCGTTTTTGCCATTCAACACTATACATATAACACAATACTTCTCCAAAAATGTTATATTTGGTAAGTAGATCTATCATTGATTTTAATTTTAAATGAAAAACTCTTGCGATGATATCATAGCGGTCATGTGGTGCTTGACCCTCAAGAAGCTCCCGAGTGATTTCATCCCACTTAGGATTGGTAGTCACAGTAATAAATAAGTCGGGACGTCCATATTTTCTTACGTAACAAAAAGCATCTTGAGTACGTTCGTGCATGTAGCGCGGACCACCAGTAAAAGAAGAGGGCAAAATAACTAAACGAAGGTGCACGTATTCTTCAGCGCGCAGCTGCCTTTGATTAGATCGTATATAAACTAATCTTTCGGTTTCAATTTATCCTTATTGCATGATTCTGTATTCACGCGCGATGACTTATTAGTGTATTTCATGTATAACTTTGGTGTTTCTACACCGATTTACATGATTCTTTTTTTATTGAATAAGTAATAATGTTAACTTTTTTTAATTAGGGATGAGTGAGAGTGTTGTAAACGTAAGATTAGACCAATATAATCAGAAAGCTCCGAATTGCTAAGCTACCGGAAGTTTCACGTGCTATTGTGAGTCAACCATAAAAGATAGACATTATGCTGTCAAGAAATATTTTTATATAATATTAAGGAAAATATTTCCGTCATACGTGATTTCTATGCAGCTCTAACCATTAAGGCTGCACACGCGGTGGAAGCTTAAAAAATGGAGTAACTTCTCCCGTTTTCCCAATATATCCCTTCACTGCTCTGCGCCTATTGATCGTAGCGTAATGAAAAGTATACTATAACCTGCCCAGGAGTATGAAGAATAATTGTGCCAAATTTCATTAAAATCCATCGAGTAGTTTTTGTTTCTATAACGAACATACAGACAGACAGACAGACAGACAGACAGACAGACAGACAAAAATTTTACTGATTGCATTTTTGACATCAGTAGCGATCCCTAATCACCCCCTGATAGTTATTTTTAAAAAATATTTCATGTACAGAATTGACCTCTCTACAGATTTATTATAATATAGATGTCATCTCGGAGACGGCTCTAACGATTTCGCTGAAATTTGGTATATGAGGGTTTTCGGGGATAAACAATCGATCTAGATTAGTCTTATGTGTGGGAAAACGCGTATTTTCGAGTTTTCATACGTTTTTCTGTCCACCCAGAATATGCTAATTAGTCGCTAATTTCATCTTACCGGCCACTGTCTGTCTGGTCCAGCGGGTTAAGACGCGGACGGCAAGAAACGATTATTACGGGTTTGAATCCCGCTCGGTGACTTACTTTTGTTTTTTTTTATATGTTCAAGTTTATATATAATTTTTTAATTTTTATTGGTTTTAGACAAGTTTAAAAAAATTTAGTTAATGTTTGAGATAACAATATATATTTCTCATAAATATGTCTAACATTTACCTATACTGATTACGTGAATAAGATTTATGCTTTCGAGTTTTTATTTTATCGAGACTTATGAAGCAATAGTGCAAAACGAAAAATTTACCGATACAAATTTTAAACACAGTTTCTCGGGTAATATTTGTGACTGAGCATAGCTAGGTCGCCCAGGTACTAAATATATTATGTTTAAAAAAATCGACTTTATGTTATCCTTTACAAAACGCCAATTTCATATATAATGACCTAATATAACCATGTAAGAATTGTGTATTGCGGACGCTGTAGCCTAGTTACGACGATTCCTCTAAACGTCACACCTACATCTTACACGAGTAATATCAGGTGTGACATCAAAGAGAAATGTAAGATTACGAGGGATCAAAGAAGTTGAAGTTCGCCTTACAGACGTAAGCTTGTTAATCTCCGACAGCTTTTAGTTCCGATGTAAAAGCACTTGCTTAGAAAATTATTGCACCTAAGGGCCCAGAAAATTCACTAGGGCAACATGGTAGCGCCGCCAGAGGCTTTATGAAACCGTATTTCATGCCCTAATGGGTAAAAACGGGTCCCTATTACTGAGACTTCGCTGTATGTCCGTCTACACCTATATCTGCATCTACACGTACACCCATAACCTACATTACCATCTACAACCTACACCTACAACTGCAACCCACACCTAACTGTATGTCTGTCGCCAGACTGTATCTCCTTAACCGTGATAGCTGGACAGTTGAAATTTTCATGACGATGTATTTCTGTTGCCGCTATAAATACTAAAACAGAATGAAATAAAGAGGTAAGATTCGTTTGTTTGCATTGAAAAGGCTCCAGAACTCCTGGACCGATCGGAACCGACCTGAAAAATTGGCACAGATATAGAGTAAACCACGGCATAGGATATATGCTACTTCTTATAGAGGCAAAATGTACAGTTCCTGCGAGATTTCTTTAATTCAACATCTAGTTTTTGATAAAATCTCGTTTGGTTTGGCACACGGTCGCACTCGTACACGCGTCAAATCGAGAAATCATCATATAATATAATAAACGTGAAGCGAAAAGTTCTTACCCCTTTTGAAAACTCTGTAGGTCTGAAATTTGGTACAGTTAACGTTTATGTAGAGGAAGGTGTGCAAAAAGCTAATATTTTTAAGTAAAACATAGAAATACATAAAATTCATAAAAAAACCTTACATACTTCTATCTCAGATTACTAAATCACACTAGCATCGTCATCATCATCGTCAGCCCGTAGTCGTCCACTACTGGACATAAGCCTTTCCCATTCGCGCCACCATACCCAGTCCTCCACACTACCATGAGCTTTTATAGGTGTTAGTTTGACATTTGAGACAAAATTGTCAATCTGTCTTTTACATTCCATAGACAACATTTACATTTCTTTTTATTTTTTATCTCTAGGAGGAAAAATAACGCTTAGAATGTTTAAACTGTTCAAATAAGTCTTCGGGAGTTATTCAGTACGAAAATATAATTATACAATACATAACTTGAGCTTTACGCTGACTCGGAATCGGCCTATGCCTCATACTGATTAATTCCACTATGAAACTATTAGCTGATAGAGCTCTACATCTATGAAATGCATCGTACAATCTCAAAATGAGATTGTACGATGCAATTTCTTTCGCTTCATGTTCATTTTATTCTCTTTGAGCTTGTCTTTGATGTTCTATTTTAGACTTTTAAAGAACAATATAAAGGTAGTCTAGAGAAATGTAATTTTTTTATTATTCTTTGAAGACATTGCTGCATTCTTTGCTGATATTAGGGTCAATTTACATAGTAACAAAACGATATGCGATAGCTATTCAAAATTGAACTTTATGCATTACACAAGAACATTTACGTTTCATTGTAAGTGTTCTAATGTCAGGTTGCCCAGTTAGTCTGTCGAATGTCTGTGTATGACTGATGTCATATGAACGTGACGTGACGATGACGTGTTTCTTTTTGTGTTGTGAATAAATATCAATTTTGAATCGCTATCATAAAAAAGCAGCGCCGAGTAGCGTCGCGTATTGTCGCGATGTGAACTGACCCTTATGCACACATATTTAAGCACACATCCCTATTATTTAAGCACGTGAAATTATCAATTTACAAAAAATTACCCTTAAATATCATGAAGTTTATCATTCACCAATGTAAATCAGTGTTTTATCATTTTAATGATTATTTACACCAATATCCGTTTACTTATTGATACTAAATTGCTCTGAAAATCTTTTCTTATTAAAT
Organism: Phengaris arion; assembly: GCA_963565745.1. Lineage (NCBI taxonomy): Eukaryota > Metazoa > Arthropoda > Insecta > Lepidoptera > Lycaenidae > Phengaris > Phengaris arion. The sequence goes on along the minus strand of OY751439.1, from coordinate 7,350,477 downwards.
TATTTGTAATTTTTGAGTGTGTCACTACAGCGCGTCGGCAAGGCGAAATTGTTTGATCTCAGGCTTCGCGCTATCAGCTAATGTATTTTAAATGTCGCTGGTGCGAAATGTTCGGTTACACTTATTAAACATTGCGGTTTTGTTAAATAATTTTACGATGATTTATGCAAAATATGTTAAGCCATACTAATTGTCACACACATTGTTGTAACTATATTTACGAAAGAATTTAGCAATGGAAACAATACCGGTGAGTATTTAAAGAGAAAATTTAAAAATCGATATAATTTGAAACACGGTAAAACAAAAAAGTCTTCTTTAAAGCAACTACATACAACAATAGGAAAAAACTTGCGAGAAATAAGATAAAGTGTGGTCTCGGAGCACGTAGGGTTTCGTACATTGGCGATAAGTCACATTTACTACTACTTGTCTCTTTTACTCGCCCACGAACATTTTGCTATCGCGCTCCTATCGCGTACCTGTGTAAACGCGATAGCAATATAATCGTGCACGAAATTCTAATTGATCCGCGACTTTTACAGGTTTATCTTCAGTCGTGAGTAAACTGCACGTATGTATATATTATTATTATATATATATATATATATATATATATATATATATATATATATATATATATATATATATATATATATATATATATATAATATATATATATATATATTAGGCTATGAACATTGTGTATTATGTTTTATATGAGAGCGATATTAGATCGTATCGTCATACGTTTCATTTCTTGTTCGATGACCGGAGTCAGCACAGTAACGATTTATCCACGCTCCCAATTGATCGCTGATTGCAAACTGATTTGTTACAATATTTCACTATCGTTTAAAAATACTATGTCATCGTAATTTTGATCACGCTATTCGTTGTCAATTTAAATATGGCACATCATGTGAAATATTTTGATTGGCCTAAAATTATAAAAATATAACGCAAATTATGCGCATTCTTTATTATGTGTTGAGTATTTCTATTACAAAATTTAACACATACATAAACACACAACTACTCGCTCTTAATACTTTTAACCATTAAATACACATATTTTTTTAGTCCATTATACTATATCAACACTAATAATATCACAAAGAGGAAAGATTTGTCTGTTTGCTTGCATTGGATAGGCTCCGAAAGTTTTGGACCGATTTTGATAAAATTTGTCACAGATACAGAGTAGACTACGGGGGAGGACATAGGCTTCTTTTTATCGCGCCAATATGTACGATTAATGCGGGATTTATTTTTTCGCGCACGAAGTCGCGGCCAATACCGAGTATAAAATAAAAATGTGCAGCAACTGATTCAGAATGCACAGGTCAGCGCGCAGCGACGCAATCTTATCTATAATATCATGTGCCATGTGCAACCGAAACGGATTGACACATTATTATAGTGAAAATGTATTGAAATAATAGTCTTTTAATAAATTACAGTGTGTAAGAAATTAAAATGTATAAAAATAATAATAATAAATTAAAAGGAGCTCACTGCTATTCAAACTTGGTTTATTTCAAGACGGTCGTTAGTATAAGTTTATAAAATATAAGTGATAACAGGTAGGTTTCAAGGTATTCATTGTCATTGGACTTAATAATAAGGATTAGTTTACGAATTCTAATGGACTCCGTAAAACAGCTTTAGTACTAACCTGCATACGTGAAATTTTCTCAGAAATTATGTACGGAAATATAGGTTTTGCAAGCCATAAAATAAATCATTACAAAATAACCTGTATGTTACATTATAACGCGAAATCTATATCATATAACGCGAAGATAAAAAAAAAATAATAATTACAAAGGCTGAAATCACAGTTATTTATACAAGCTAGGGTTAACTATAATTCAATAAACGTATGGGTACTTTAAATTATTGATATAAATTGTACATTTTTTCATAAAATTCATCTAAAAACGTTTCTTCTAAAATACGATAGTCATCCTACGCAGCGTGACATGCTAAAATAGAATTACTTTCCAATATTTCGCGAACGAACGTAATCTAAATATTGATGAGCCGATCGAAATCTAAGTGATGAGGTGAACTTGTGTGTTGTGTCGTACCTATTTAAGGCAGCCACAGACGAGAGGCCGATCGTTTCAGTTAGAACTGACGCCTGAACGGATTCGAGCCCATACACGGAAAAAATCGCATCCGACCCAACTGACGTCATTTCGTCCTGAACGGATTCGAGCACACACACGACACGATTTTGCATCCGTTCAGGCCGAACTGAAGGCAGACCGGACCATGTATGGGCCCCTTGATATAGCATATATTGAATTCAAAATAGCTGATACGAAGTAAAGTTTCGAAGTCTTGATTAATTATCAATTGAAACATCGCTTCAAGTCAAATAGAAATTTATTTACAACTTGTTCAAATATAATATACTAAAGTATTTTTTTTTTTTCAATTTCTCTTTCTTGCTTTTTGCTTTCAACTGTCGTTTGCTTACTGATGTGCGATGCTTCCGTCCGTTAAGCAAAGAACTGCATTCGAAAAAGAAACATTCATCTAAGGTTGATAAAAGCGTGCTTCACTGGCTTAGAATACCTATTAGGTGTTATGTAATTAAAAATAAATTGCGAATTTATTGTATATGGATGTCTGTCTGTCTTAACTATTATATTATGGTTCATCGAGTTTTTCCTTTATAACATAACATATTATACTAGTAACTATAATTTTTCAACTGTTATTTATATCGATACTTCGTTAGATATATGACCGACATGATATAATATGATGCCTCAGTACAGCTATTTATATCGTCGCCAAACGAAAATAAATAAACGAAAAAAATAAAATGAATGAAAAACATTTATGATTTTTGCTGCTTATATTTTAAGTTGCTTTTATATCTGTACTAGACAAAAACTCTTTATGACTTTAAGCAGCTTTGACCCGTTTGATCAGAATTTTGTGAAACAGAATATAAATTAGGACTCTTTTAGTAGCAATAGCGTTCGTAATATTTTCGTACAGTATTTTCGCTATGATTATATAATTGCTGACGAAAAAGCTTATCTATAATGGAGGGATTTGTTTATTATATGCAGCCAATTTTGCTAAAAAGTGTAAACGTCAGGGTTGTAACAAAAATAAATGGTATGTTCTCTTTTTAATATTTGTTACATAAATTTCTACAAACATTTTGCTTACGTAGTACAAAATAAAATTTTTGTAAATAAAAATTAAAACACTTGTAGAAAAATTAACCGTTTATTTGTTTATACGAATGATGACATAATGTGTTTACTGCATAATGTTAGTCGTGGAATATTTACTAAAAATTATTACAAAACATTATAAAATAATCTTCTTATAGTCACATGATAACAGCTAATATAATAGGTCTTTACCTATGAAATTGCCGTTCTGCAGTACTGGCCATTTCAAATTAAAATAATTTTTGTTTAGCTAAGAATTCTAATTTCAAATTAATTTTATTCTAAAAACATGGAATTATTTTTCAAAAAGTGGTCATTTGTTTATTGATTAGTGTTACATTTTCATCGCATTTCAATCTTTTTCGTCATCATGGATACGTTAAAAATTCGAGTAATTATGGAATATAAGTACCGTCGTGGCAGCAACGCGGCACAAGCGGCACGCAACATCAACGACGTTTACGGAGCTAACACTACAAACCAACGCACCACCTGTTATTGGTTTGCTCGCTTCCGTTCTGGAAATTTCGACCTGAAAAATGAACCTCGCGGTCGTCCGAAGACTTTGGTCGACAATGACGAATAAAAAGCGATTGTGGCGATAGCGTCAAAACAATATTGGTCAATTTGTGTCAAATTGGCAAGGTAAAAAAGCTTGACAAATGGGTGCTCCACAAAATCAATGATCGCCAGCGCGAAGTACGCGTCGAGACGTGCCTTGCACTGCTCAACAGACACACAAATGAAGGAATTTTGAACCGCATTGTTACCTGCAATGAAAAATGGATTCTGTTTGATAACCGCAAGTGCTCAGCAAGTTGGTTGGATTCTGGTTCAGCACTCCAACCAGCATTGGTCAATCGCTCGTCTCTGCTGCTCCTGCACGACAACGCGCGACCTCATACTGCACAGCAGACGGTCTCCAAGTTGCAAGAACTGGGGTTGGAAGCTCTCCGTCATCTGCCCTACTCACCAGAGCTTGCGCCTACAAACTACTACTTTTTCCAGAATTTGGATAACTTCTTGGCGGGAAAAAAATTCAATATCCGAGAGGCAGTAGGTACAAAATGCCTTTGAAGAATTTATTGCCTCCCGTCCAGCTGATTTCTTTAAGAAGGGCATCAATAAACTGCCACTGCGTTGGCAAAGATGCATTGATTGCATGGGTTAAATACTTCGATTAATACAAATAAAAATACATGACAAAAATTCGTTTAAATTTTTTCATACAAAACGGCAATTTCATAGGTAAAGACCTAATACGAGTATATGTTTTATTCACAAGACAGCACACGCTTTGTACTCATTAGTAACGCTATGTGGTATGTGTACTAATAATTTTGTGATGCCTTCAAAAAATAATCCCGTATTAGATAATATAGGTACATTTTATGTTGCTATCAATGAGAAAGGTTAAGGTTAATATTAAAATGAAACTAAGCTATTTATTACGGTGGAAACGACATTGCAGGATTTTTAACTGAAACACTAAGGTGGTTAAATGATTGAGGTAAAAAAACACAGGCTGCATTATTTTCTACTAGCTCATTTTATAGTACCTGAATAAAAATATAGAAAGGAATGTAAAAATAAAAAAAATATATTGACGCGCGATTTTGGTAGTGAAATTTCCACTGCGGTATTCAAATATTCGGAAGTCCTATTTACCGTGGAACTGGAAGTCGTTATAAATTTTTCGCTACAAAATGTGAACTTATAACGAGGATGCTAATGCGGACATTACGGGCTCCTACCAGGCAGCCGCAAACAAGATTTTGTGAGTTAGCATGTTGTCGAACGCGTATATTTAATATTACGACTCAGTAGCTTAGATCTCACATACGCGCAGTTCTAAAACATGTTACGCCACTGCACTGGAGCGAATTCGGATACCAGGCTGTATTAGGGTCAATTCACACCGAAACAAAACGATACGCGACATAGCTATTCAGCCCATGTGCACTGTGCAGTGTATGACTGATGTCATATGAAACTTGTATCTTTTTGTGTAGCGAATAAAGTTCCATTTTGGATAGCTATCTTAAAAATGCAGCGCTGTGTATCGTCGCGGTATGACCCTTAAAATACAAATATTGTTTCTTATACTGGTCCGAGTCGGCGTTTAAGTTTTAATGAAACTTTAAATGTCCATAGCTCCAAAAATATGAATTCCTTCAATAAAATTTCTATGGACATTTAATTAGTTGTTCAATCAAGAATATTTCGAGGCGCTTTCAATAAGTAGAAATCAACTAAGAATCCTCATTAGCACCTCAACTGGGCACTGCAAGCTCCACAAGCACCTCAACAAATAGGAGTCGGTGACACCACTTGCAGGTTCTGCGGGGAAAAGGACGAGACACCTCTCCACCTTCCCCTCGACTGTCCAGCACCTCAAAAGTATAGAAACAGGTACCTTAGGGAGCACAATCGTGCTGGCAACTCCACCACAGAGGATATTCGTAGCACCAACCCCAACCATATCGTTCAGTTTATGAGCAGCATAGGCCTGGGGCCTATACGGTACTATAGCGCGTAGGAGTCACAATAGATCCACTTGGGTCGCAGTGACGTCAGTGCTCGATTTTGACCTGCCTTCGATAAAAAAAAATCACTAATATTAAAAATGTCTGGTTAGAAATAACAATTCCGTGCAATTTAAAAAAAAATCGGTTGTCTGTAAAGTCGGTTTACTGACGATAGTTGAACGTGACAACGTCATGTTTATAGTGCCCGCGGAACTAATTGGCCGAGCCTTACGTAGGCGTGCTGCCGCCGCGAAGTCCGGCGCCGAACTGAGTAATAACATCAAGCGCCCCGCCTCTCCGTCCCACCGCTCACATACCTAAGGCGCGGCTAGCTGAGGTAACGGTAATGCGTCATATTTAGCGAGGTAACGTATGAGTCATGTTTTTTCGTGCGTGCAGCCCGCTCCATCAAATTATAAGACGTTATCACGTTAAAATGCTGTTTAAACACTTTTGACCCAGTTTGTGACTACAGACCCAGGCAACGTGCATTTATATATAATTAGAGCCATATAAATAGGACCGCATAAAAATTAAGGTGGAATTATAGTAAAGTTATCAGTAGTCGTGTCATTCATATCATGATATTTGTCATGATATGAATGACACGACAATGAAATATCATATAAGTATTGTTTTCTATTTCTTTGTCATTGTCATTTTGTCATATGTGTCATGTCTTTAGTGGTCTGAAAACTAAAATACTTGAATGAAATATAACTTGCAATCCATGTTACAAGAATAAAATACTCGTAGTTTATATTAAAACACACGTAATTTTCCAGTCTCATATAGCTTGTACAATATTTTAGTAATTTCATGTGAGAAGACCTAACTAAGTGCTAATAATCCCTGGCGATCTGCCAATTCTGGAGTTCATTAGGAGTGAAACCGAGGTGGGGATAAATTCATACCAAACATTTATTCCAGCTGTCCAAAAACTCAGTTCAATTTTAGATTTCGATTATCCATCATATTTTAAATATTGATGTTTTTTTTGTGTTATGTAAAATTATCTAATTTTCTGTTGAGTTTATACACAATATGGATTTTTCGAGGAGGGTGTTATGAATTAAATTATGATGTAGGAAAACACGTGACAAAATAAATGACTCACTAAAACCACTCCGATCAAGTACCGAAATGAGTTCGTATTAATATCCCTGGAGATATGACCACTTCACCCGCAGTATATTAATATTTCTGGGTAACGATCGAACCGGCAACAGATTGGACCTCTCCCGCTCTTAATTAGACTCCTGGTTTAGGTTTTATTTACAAGAATATTTTGCATCGTATCTCGGATATCGTAGAATAATCCAGTTTCTATGTTCAGTTCAAAAGGATGACTTTTGATTTTAGGGTTCCGTACTCCAAGTAAAAGGGTAACGAAACCCCATTACTGACACCTTGCTGTCTATTTGTCCGACCGTCTCTCATAAAAAACGGAATAAAATAAATATTTAAGTGTGGCTCCCATACAACGAACGTGAATTTTTAGCCATTTTGTAAACATTTTGGAATCCTTCGTGCGCGAGCCCGACTAGCATTGGTCGGTTTTAATTTACTTTTATGTTTTTTTCCAGGATTTTGTAACCTTTAGTTGTGATAGAGTTTTTACGTGGGTATCTGTATCAAAGGACCTAACAAAAAGGAAAATTAAGGTGCCGGAGAAGTTTAATTTTGGCAAACTAAAATAGTTTTGAACACAGTTTGCATATTGTTCTAAACAATTTTTCATTACAAGCAGGTTCTGTAAATTCTGTGAAAAGTTACTTTTTTAGAAACACAAAATGTACCTATTTTAAAAATCATTATAGCTATTCGCTCAGTGCGAAACCATGGAGCCAGTTCGATCTCAGCGCTCGCAGTGGATGATTTAGGCGTTAAAGGGGGCTGTTTAATATTTCTGAGCAATCAAAATATACGAAAATTTTTTATTTCATTTAATTTTAAAAAATACGGCTAAAATGAGCCACAAAAGTTGTTGTGTTGTGAATTGTAAAAATACAAGCAGAAATAGTAAGTGTAAATTTTATAAATTTCCAACAGTCAATGGAAAATAATTCAAAGGAATAAGTGGGTAATTGCAGTAAGACGGCAAAAGTAAGTAATACCATAACCTTAATTTCAATCATAACAATAACATTGAGAATAGCAAAATTTTAGATATATGTTAGTTTGGTTTAAATAAACGATTTTTTTTTAATCAGTGGTTGACAAAATTTGATTTTAAGTTACTTGAAAATGTTTACATTTGATATTTAGCAAAAAGAAAGTTATATAATACCTATATTTGTTTTTTTCTTATTAAACGAGAAATTATTTTCTCTCAGCGAAATTAACTAATGCACAAAGATGATTTATTAGTTAATTATTAACACATTAATTAACAGAGTATTTAATATTTTTTAATACAGTCTTGACGGATCACCGTGGGTTCCCAAGCCATGTGATTGTATTTGTAGTGATCATTTTATTGGAGGCAAAAAATCCGAAGAGGAGTCTAGTCCTAGCTATATTCCTACGATATTTCCGTCAATTTAGAAGTCTCGAAAAGTAAATGAATCTTCAGCTACAAAGAGGTAATTAGTTTAGTAATTTTCTTTACAATAAATTATATTTTGAATAAAAATTATTAAAATTGTCACATGTCTACTAATTTTAATTTCATAATTTAATTCATTATTTTTCTCTGACCAATATTTTTTATTCTGTTTTTATCTGTCAATAATTTAACCTCACATTTGCTGGTTTTTATATCATTTGTTTTGTTCAAAATACTTACTTGGCACTGCTGATTTCACACAAATACTTCACGACATAAAATCTTCATTGATTAAAAATTTATTTTTTTTAACAGCCGCCTTTAGTTCATTCGTGCCGCGGCGCTGCAGTCACGCACAGAGCGAATAAGAAACTGTAACATAATATTTCTATAAGACTAAGAATAATTTAAACAACACCTCTATTCCCGCCTGTTCTGTTGAGTAGTTCTGTCGGCAGAACTAATGGGATTTTATTACCATTAGTACTGTGATTTATAAGACTATGCATTACACCCTGCTTCAATCTCAAATATTCCCAACTGTTCTGTTACGTACTTCGGTCGATAGATGAGACCAGTGAACGTAAACAATTTACTTAAACAAATATGTAATAATGCAGTTTCTCTTATAACAAACATATCATAAAGGATTAAAAAAATATTAACGTAGTTTCTTTAAAAACAAAGGTATCCCAATGTCACCGTTAAGTAATTGCATTTGGTACACTCTGATCATCGCCTCGTTTTCGACCTGCAGATTTGTCCTTCGTTTGGCTTTTTTCTTGAAATTTGCCATTTGGATGGCTTTAACAGAAAAAAACGATGCATCTTCTTCTATGTTTTTCAGGAACTGATAAACAGTCGCTGGCCTGGTTTTGAACGTGCCGTTAATGGCACGATGCCAGCCCTCAACAACATTAGTTGTGCGATGGCGCCGACCAAAGGCAGTCCATGACTTGATGCGCCTAGGTTTCATCCAGAAACACATATATTTCATAAATTTATCCAAGACACCTGTCACTAAAATCCAGAACTTGGGATTTTACATATTCCCATCCTTCCATAACACGTTCTTCGGGCAATAGTGGACGAACGCTGCACAAACTTACGATTCTTCTCTTGAATTTGTTTTTAATGCCCAATTGCTTTGATTTTCTCCACAGTTTATTTGAGAAATGATAGTAACATCCCTCATGATCAGCATTTGGGAAAACATCAGCAATGGCTTGAATGGCGGCTTCCCCAAAATCAGTAATGAAAGTGGAAGGTTTCCAATCTGGAATCTGTGTTTTTATTAGACTGAAAAGTGTGGTATAGGCTTTTTTGGTTTTGTGACTAAGAACTACTCCATTTAATTTATTTCTCGTTCTGTAAATCGACGACTTAATTTGGTTGAAGCTGGGTATCTCTTTAATGAGATCTATTCCCGTGTCTTTTAAAGCAGCCACTGTTTTCTTGTACACTCCCGGTACGGTTTCACTGCCTATCATCATTTCATCAACACTTTTGTGGATTATAACGGACATGGCTTCTTTGTTTGTGTCAGGAATGCAGGTAGTGTCATGGTCGACATGTTTAACTATTTTCTTTTCATCCTAGAATACAAAATAAAAATACAGTAAATATAAAACAAAACCTTGTGTGTGAACTTAGGCCCATACCACAACTTATTTAAAAAGTAATTACTTCGGAAGTGGTAACTGTTCCACTGCATTTGGTTTTCTTATACATGGCACATCTCCATAATGTTTGTAAATTTTTAAATTTAGAGAGCCGGTAATATTCGAAGCCATTTTCGAGCATCACGCGCCCGCGGCTGCGTCTTATTATGTTAAACTCCATCATTGAACAAACAACAACAACCAGTTGCAATATAAGATTAATATTATTGCCCTCTTGAAACCCTTGAAACATGAATTTCATGACGTTGTCATCAGGAAACAAATAAAGAATAGATATTTACCTCAAGTGGCCATTACTTGATAATTGATAGCAAACTGCATGGAGACGTGAACAGAACTACTGGGAATTCAATTCCATTTGTTCTGTGAACAGAACTAATGATAAAAAAATCCCATTAGTTCTGCCAACAGAACTACTCAACAGAACTGGTGGGAATAGAGGAAACAACAGACGGGGCCGTATTATTTACACCCGGAATCTGGTGTGGCAAACACTGATCTGACTGGGCTGTAAATGATTTAAAAAGCGCAAATTCTTTTAAAAAATCTCAATAATTATTGTAGATTGAAATTATTAGGAATGGTGAATAGCTTAGGGAACCAATAAATCTCGTGTAAAGCCTCATTTCTATAAATTCAAATATTTCTAACGCGTCAGTCGTCACACATGTTTATTTTTAATGAACCAATGAATAAAACCTATGTTTTAAAAATAAATAAATATTCGCAATTATTTTAGCGATATTTTACGTTACTAAAATACACATAAAAATATTAAAAGAGAATGCTATAATATAAGCAAGGCAATAAAAGTTGGGGGCGATACCGGTTCCTCCACGTTGGTGTCCCTGGGCAACACCTGGGTGCGCCACTCCGCCTTTTACACGGAGTGAGCCACTCAGGTGGCTAATCGCCGGTCTTTCTTTCACTGTCTTTTCACCATCTTTTTATAGATTGCTCTTCCTTTGTTCTTTGTTTTGTTTTCTCTATTTTTCACCGTCTTTTCTTTTACTATCTTTCTTGTTTTGTTACGTCTTCTCTACCGTTTTGTATGTTTGTGTGAGAAATTGTTTGAATGTTTGTGCGATGGATGGACCCGTGGGTCCCTAACCCTAAACTGAGTGACGTCCGGTGATGGGGTGCATGGCGGGCAGGTGGCCACGCAGTGAGGACGTGGGGCGGCGTCACCCCCTGAATGACCAAATATGGATACAGGCAATGGAAAAAATACTCCCCGGGTGGGTCCCAGTATTGGGGAATCCCACACCCCCGCTTCGGCGGGGGGTCGCCCCATGTATACGGGGGGGGCTCAAGTTGCTCTAAATAGGAAGAAAGTCGATGACTACTTTAGTGAGAAAATGGATACCGATAGACATAGCGAAATGGATTTGACGAAAAAAGGAGAAAATGAGTGTAGATCGCGAGTGGCAACGCCCGCGCCACCTGAGCAGATACAGAGCCGGTTCTTTCAAGGATCGGAAGAGAGTGGAAATGATACCACGGTTTCTCAAGTGTCGGCAACGACTAAAGAGAAACGTCTGCGAAAACGACCTGGCCAATACCTACAGAATAAGTCAGGCTCAGACACCGATAGCGCGACCAATAGCAAGCGCGGCCGAGGTAGACCGCCCACAACGGGCGAGTACGTAGGATTGGCAGAGGCCATTAGGCAAAAGACGGCTGCGATACGAGAGCTCGAGGTTGCCGAAGCTGAGCAGCAGATCACGGAGACGACACGGAAGATACGGCGGCCACGTATATCAGGGCTGCTGTCTGAAAATTCTGATTACTCGGACGCGATGGAAGACCCAAAAGCAACAAGTAGCTTAGGCGCAACAATAACTGATAGCCTGGCCACCATTACTAAAGTGGCCAAAACCTCAAAAAATCTGAGTGGACCATATGTCAAGGCTCTGAATACGGCAACGAGCTCAATCCAAGAAGCGTGCGCGATGTTGCTAGGCCGGACAAAATCAGAAGAGACTAGGGCGTTGGAGGCTGTGAACGCACGCCTCTCAAAAGAACTCTCCGAGTTAAGAGCTGAACTCGCTGACGTAAAGCGTGAGCTCGCCAATGCTCGAACGCAGATAGCCCAACCACAGACAGCTTCCGCCACACGTGAGCTGAACGTGGAAGAGCTTCTGCAGCGAGCTGTGCAAGAGGCGATATCTATATCGAGTGCAAGATTGGACGCCCGACTTGAGTGTCTGGTAGCCCGGCTATTACCGGAGCCCCGCATACGCCCACCCCTTGCGACGGATAGAAGGAAAGAGGGTGCGACGACATCTGCGCTAACTGCAGGGCCGACGCGAACAGAGAAGAAGCGAGTTGAACCGGAACCGGTGGTTACTACATTAATGCCACCGACCAATCCGGGTCCGGCTCAGAAGAAAAAGAAAAAGCCCTGTCAGAGCGCTGCTGCTGAGGAGGCGGCGAGTACAAGACGCGAAGCTTCCGAAGCGGTGGCGGTGACGGAGCTAATTCGAACACAAGAATGGACAAGAGTCGTAAAGAAGAAGGGAAAGGCGCAGAGGAGCGAAGAAGAGAAAAAGAAGGACAAAGCTTCAAATAAGAAAAAGAAGAGGAAGGGTAGGAAACTACGTGCCCCCAAGACTGCAGCTGTAGTCTTAAACCTACAACCTGGGGCTGAGGAGCGTGGAGTTACCTACAAAAGTGTAATGGAGCAGGCAAAGCGGCACATCGATCTTGCTGCCTTAGAGATCCCGGCCGTAAAATACAGGCTGGCTGTCACTGGGGCCCGCATATACGAGATCTCAGGTGACGCCCGCAAAGAAAAAGCGGATGCCCTAGCTGGCAAACTAAGAGAGGTTCTAGGGGAAGAGAACGTTCATGTCTCTCGGCCCCAGAAATGTGCCGAACTGCGCATGTCCGGCCTGGACGATTCTGCCGATGCAACAGAAATTGCAGAGGCTATCGCCAGAACCGGCAATTGCCCAGTCGGCGACATAAAGGTCGGAGTAATCCGCCGAGATCGAAGCGGCCGCGGCACGGCCTGGCTAAAGTGCCCGGTAGAGGCCGCCAAGAGCATAATGGCACCCAACACGAAGGTCTACGTCGGCTGGACCGTGGTGCGAGTGTCCTTATTATCCGCGCGTCCCATGAGGTGCTTCCCGTGTCAGGAGTCTGGCCACACGCGGACAAAATGCCAATGTGAAGCTGATCGCAGCGGACTCTGCTTCCGCTGCGGCCAGCCGGGTCACACATCAGCGCTATGTCAAAACGCGCCTCACTGCACATTATGCGCATCGAATGGGAAACCGGCAGACCACCGCGTAGGTAGCCCTACCTGTGGGAAGCCTGCTCCTAAAAAGAAGACAAGCTCTAAAAAGAGCAAAGAACCCCAGAAGCCCGCGACAATATCTGCGGCTGCCTCTGGAGCGGAGCAGGCGGTAGAGATGGAAACGCAACAATAATGGCCCAAACCCGGTTCCTACAATGCAATCTAAACCACTGCGCCCGGGCACAAGACCTTATGTCACTCACCATGGCGCAGTGGTCCATAGACGTGGCAGTAGTGGCCGAACCGTATCGGGTGCCATCTCGAACGGATTGGTTCGACGACGTTGAGTCTTCCGTTGCGGTGGTAATCGGTCCCAAGGTCGTGTTATCTTCCAGTTGTAGCGCGGTCAAGGGCCATGGCTTTGTGGCAGTTAGTCTGGAATCATTGACGGTGGTGGGAGTATATTTCTCGCCGAATAAACCGCTGGTTGACTTCGAGGCTCTTCTTACGTGTCTCACCGCCCTCATAGGCGGACTGTCCCAACCGGTTGTTGTCGCCGGGGACTTCAACGCAAAATCTACGCTTTGGGGGTCACCGGCGACAGATGCCAGAGGGCGAGCAGTCTCTGATTGGATGACGACAACCGGTCTCGTCTTGTTGAATCGCGGAAATGTTGGAACTTGCGTGCGTCAAAGAGGGGAGTCAATAGTGGACATAACGTTTGCCAGTCCAACTATTGCGCGTCGAGTTGGCAACTGGCGTGTGCAAAAACAGGTGGAAACGTTATCTGACCACCGATATGTCCGCTTTGACATCCCCGCCCGCGTTATCGGCGGTCGTGGTCGCGCTTCTACAACAGACATAGGCCCAAGGTGGTCGCTAAAAGGTCTAGACAAGGAAGCTCTGTTGGAAGCCGCGATCGTGGCGTCTTGGGCGCCGCTTCCAGCGGAAGGTGAAGTAGACGAGGCTGCAGAATGGCTCAATGAGGCAATGGTTGGTGTGTGCGACGCGGCGATGCCGAGGGTCGGACCTTTCGAGCCCCGGCGCCGAACTCACTGGTGGCGTCCTGAAATAAAACAGCTCCGGGACGATTGCGCGTCTACTCGACGCCGCTACGCAAGATATCGTCGGAGACAGAACAGGAGCTCAGAAGAAGAGGAAGCTCTCTACGCCGATTATCGTGCGGCGCGCATCGCACTCAGTGACGGCATAAGAAGTGCGAAAGCCGAAGCGTGGGAAGAGTGGCTCGCAACTCTGGAGCGGGATCCATGGGGCAGGCCGTATAAATGGGTGAGGCAAAAGCTTCGCCCTGCCGCCCCACCTCTCACCCAGAATCTCGAACCTGAGTTGCGCCAAACCATCCTGTCGGCCCTATTCCCGTCCAGGCCTGACTGGACCCCGCCAACAATGGCCCCGCGCACAGAGGAGCCAGAACAGGAAGAGGAGGAGGTGCCGCCTGTGACATCCACAGAGCTAAGTGTCGCCGTGTACAAGATGGGTCTTAAGAATACGGCCCCTGGCCTTGACGGCGTGCCTGGGCGCGCGTGGGTCTTGGCCATGGAAGAAATGGAGTCACGGGTACTCGCCGTCTTGACCAGATGTCTGGTCCAGGGCAGAGTACCTCGTCGCTGGAAAACGGGCAAGCTGGTGCTCCTGCGGAAAAATGGGCGGCCAGCAGATCAGCCGTCGGCATACAGGCCCATCGTCCTATTGGACGAGGCATGTAAATTGCTAGAGAGGGTTATTGCGGCGCGTATCACGCAACATCTAGATCGCGTCGGGCCCAATCTTAGCAATAACCAATATGGGTTTCGTGCAGGCCGATCGACTATAACTGCGATTGCGCATCTGCGTGACACTATAAAGGACGCGACAGCCCGGGGTGGGGTAGTGTTGGCGATGTCATTAGACATCTCTAACGCCTTCAACTCCCTGCCCTGGGAAACCATCAATGAGGCACTCAGGTACCACGGAGTACCCAAATATCTTTGCAGGGTCATCCGTGATTACCTCTCCACCCGACCGGTGCAATACCCGACACGGGAGGGAGTAGAGCGACAGGAGGTTGAGTGTGGTGTCCCGCAGGGGTCGACCCTTGGACCGCTCTTGTGGGATATCGGGTATGATTGGGTGCTCCGTGGTGCCTTTCTTCCCGGAGTAGACGCAATATGTTACGCCGACGACACATTGGCCGTCGCGCGTGCACAGACCCACAGAGAGGCAATAATCCGTGCAACAGCTACGGTAGCGCAGATAGTGCACAGGATTCGTGTGGTGGGCCTCACTGTGGCTATCGACAAGTCAGAGGCCATCGTTTTCCACGGGCCGAGGAATGCACCACCACCTGGCATGAGCATCGTAGTGGGCGGAAGTCGAATCGGCGTCAAACCATCAATGACGTACCTCGGCCTGGTGTTGGACAGTCGCTGGAGCTTCAAGGCCCACTTCGCCCGCCTTTCGGAGAAGGTTACCAAGACTGCTGGAGCATTGGCAGGACTCCTCCCGAATCTTGGGGATCCGAGCCTCGGTTGTCGCCGTCTTTACCTGGGCGTAATCCAGTCAATGGTAATGTACGGTGCACCGATCTGGACGGAGAATTTGTTGCCTGAGAACCGACAAGTCCTCGGCAGGTTTCAAAAAATAATGGCTATCCAGGCGGTGCGCGGATACCGCACCGTATCCAGGGATGCGGCGTGCGCGCTCGCCGGTAGCATACCATGGGACATAGAAGCCGAGTCCCTAGCTTCAGTCTACTGGCGCTGCCAAGCTGAACGCCGGGAACTTAACGGCAACAACCCACCTCTTGACATCGTCCGGGGGTGGAGAAACAGCGCAACAGAGCGTGCGCTTGACACATGGATCGAAAGGCTGGAGGATCCACGGGTAAGCGTGGACTTGCTAACGGCCATCCGTCCCGTCATTCGGGAATGGACGAAGAGGAGAAAAGGCGTGCTCACCTTCCGCCTCACACAGGTACTGACCGGGCACGGTTGCTTCGGTCAGTACCTGTGCGACATTGTCAAGCGCGAGCAGTCCACCGCTTGCCATGTGAGGACTCTTGGAGAGCAGTCGCGACATTCGCAGAATGCGTTATGTCCGCGAAAGAGGAGGCCGAGCGCAGGAGAGAATTGAAGGCGCTCGACCCCCCGAGAAGGCAAAGGCGGAGACCAAGGGCCAGGAATGGCCATGACATTCCGCCCTAGCAGAGGACCCCGGGGCGGTGGCGCGGGGAAGCTGCCGCCCACGAAGCGAGTCCTCGAGTTTGGCTGCGATGCGCGCTGTGTTCTCGTGCATCGCATCGTAGGAGTGCTGGGCCCCTATGAGCCCTAGAGTAGGGTCTGCACCTGGCAGGCGCTCGCTGGCGGAGTCGCGGAGGTCATAGAAATAGTTCCCGTGGCTTCGTCAATAGCGGATGAGATGGAACACCGTCGGGTTTTAGTGAGGTAACCCCGGGCGATACCATATTCGCTCGGGTGAGTCCCACATACCCCGGTGGCCCTTTCCCAGTGCTTCCGGGGATGCATAAAGCATTTCCCGACGTTAAAAAAAAAAAAAAAAAAAAAGGCAATAAAAGTTAATATGAATTGTGAAGTAAACTGGCTAGCCGCACACACGCAAATCGCATACTGCCACAATAGATTTGTCAATTACTTCAACATTTTATGGTCCCCGCATACTCCACAATTTTACTGTAATTTTTTTATATAGGCTCAGTCAAGTACATTTCCTCTAACTCCGCAGAAAGGAGGTGTTTGATTTTGGGCCAGCTCTATGTACACCACATAGGAAAATAGGAAAAAAATATGGGAATTTCATGAAAATACAAAAATAAATATGAAGGGTACATGCGTACAAAATTTTTACGATTTAGAGGTACGATACGATTATTTGAAAAGTTTTTTAATGCAATTACCCTATTTTTAGGGCGCCCATGATAGTTGTTTTGACTTTTGACGTAGTTTTTGGAAAAGACGTCTTCTTGAACGTCGTCTCGTCTTTCTTTGCCATCTCTTCCAGTGTAACCAATGCTATTCTTACTCGAGCAATACAGGAAATGAATATGTCTAATCGGTTGGCAGAACTTATATTGATAACCGGATCAACCGCTTTACAGCCCAATTCACAAGAATTGATGGTCAACTTCCTGAGTAGAGTATTTTCCCTGAAATGTCCATGTCTGAGTTGATACTTTTTGGCCTGGGTACTTATCAAATAAAATAAGCTTGAAGCTGTTTCGGGGAACATGTGATATGGCCTGGATCATTTCAGGTAGAAATATCTGATCAAATGGAATTTATTACGTACTATTGTAGTTGTATCTCCGGAAATCGGTCACGGACAGTAGATTGCTGTGCTCAAATCATGACCATTGTGTGGTATTTGGGTTGGGCTCGATACCAAGAGAATATAGTAGTACCGGTGTCATTCCTGGAAAAAATGGAATATTAATAAGGGATGATGAAGAAAATGAATAAAATCATAAACCCTGAAATGTTGTTTTATTATATATACCTCTCTCTCTTACCTAAGTTATCCTGATAGTCTTATTTTATCCAAACCCAATATTTTCATAATTCGTGTTATTTTCAAAAATCGCAGGTATCACAATATACGTCAATCAAATGTCATTCTGAAAATGACATTCTTTGGATAATTCTGATCTTATCCGCCATGTTTTATTTTACGTTGAGTTGCTCTCCTTGATGAAGTTAATTTAAATAAAATAAAGAATAGGAAACGATTACTATATTATGTAGCTATAGAGTACATAGTGTTTGCCCACGCCTCATACATTTCTAGAACATCTCCTTTAAATAGGAAATCAGAATGATGAGAAGTATGGACAAAGGAAAAAAGTTGTATTGTGTAAGGAACTTAGTTTATAGTATATAGTATAGTAGTATAGTAAAATAAGCAAACAAAAACAAAACAATGGTTAAAGGTGTGTGATTTATAGGTTATGTGTATGTAATTTAGTGTATTGTCATTTTGTAATGTAATGTTTAGGGCATTCTTCTACTTCTTAAGGTAGCGATTTCTGTCGATTATTTAATGTCTTTATATGTCAAAATGTATAGACTAAAGGACTTTGTATCCATTGTCATGAATAAATAAATAAATAAAAAAATCACAACAATATTGGCAATAACCCTGCCTCCCCCCGATATTGTCGGCGTATTTCAGAATTTCCGGTAATTTCTCAATAATATTGTACAATACAGCAATATGGCCCGCACACATGGAATATTATTGTCAATATGAGCATTATTGACGATAATATTGTGTTTGTGAGGCTAGCTATGGCTGCAAGCCAGTTTGTTTCATGGCGTAAACTGACTGGAATTAAGAGCTTGTAATACGCCCCCTGTATTACGTAGTAACTATTTAGTAATCTGTGCCTGTAACAAATTACATATTATTATGCATGGGAATATAAACATTTCAAAGAAAGGGCTTGATCCGAAAGTGACACAGAATCGACAGAAACGAAATAGTTGCTAATGTGTTCACTTTAAAACATAATATATTATGATGTCACCAAAAGGGCAAACTCGAAAAACGCCGGGTATAGAAGTTATGTGTAAGAATATAATCAGTTTTTGTATGGGGACGATGTATGATTGATATACGACGATTCCCGAAAGATATTAAATACGTGGTTGTAATGTTTTACATATGTTCGTTGTATAACTATCGGTATCCGTAGTAGGTGTAAGTGTAGTTTTTGGTGTTGAAGTGGTGGTATACTTCAATGTACGGAGCTACGATTTCCTTTCGAACCCAAAAGTTCCGCAATGGGGGTGTTTCATATTTTTTCTGCCACTATTCTTATTTTTTCTGCAGACACACACAAAGCGTCATCTGGTGGCGTAAGTGGTATCAAAAACGATCAATAAGAATTTTCGATTATTTTTCTGTCACCAGGCGGCGCTTGGTAGCCCGACGGTCCTTGTAGTGTCAAAAAGCTTACAGATGTCACGAATTTAAAAACCCTGATTGTGGAGGCTGAGTCGAAGCTCCGTTACAATTCCAATCTGTACTTACACCCACCAACTTAACTACATACTCTTAAAGTTCATATACCAACAAATATATCATAAATATTGTGAAGTCATCAACGTATACGCCCCTGTAGGGCTTCTGATGATAACTACAAACCAAAAAAGGAATTTTTTGTTGTCTTGGTTAATAAATAAGTAGTTTCAAAAAAACCTACATATGCTTGGACTACTTCAGAAAAAGTCGAAATCACTGTGTTTCCATATAAATTTCGAGGAGTTCCTTCGATTTTTTCCATCATCAGGTCATCATTTTGATGTTAAAATGACCAATTTGGGATTATATCTTTAACATAATTTTTTTTCGAAAATCGGTCCACAGACAGTAATCGTTGAACAAACAAATATATATACAGGCGAACGTATCCTCCTTTTTTTGGAAGTAGGTTAAAAATTGGGATACTTACTAAAACTCTTTGTGACCCAAGGTGTAAAAAATGCCATAAAATACCTTTCAGCGCATACGCTGCGTAAACTATTGATAGAACATAATAGGTGTTTCACAGTAGCAGTAGTAGTAGGATTGCAGGTTTGTTGACATCGAATGTGATTTAATGTGATCCCATTGGTAACCATTTCATTGATGTCGGTTTTGTTTTTTTTTTTGGAACGAAGTTCCTTATCGCGCGTTGCGAAAGGGGGCTAGACGGAAAAAATTAAGACTAAAAGTTGTAACGACACTTTTTGCTATAGTTATAAGCCGTGCGGCGTGCGCGTGTTTCTCTGCCTGTCTCTCTCTCTCTCTCAATTATTACTAAAATTGAGCCTACTGATTAAGTTTATATTACATTATATTTGTTAATAATAATAAACAAAATATTATTATAACTTAAAAAAATAAAATTTTATTACTATTCCTTCACTAATTAATCGAAAGGAACTTCGTTCCATCGGGGTGTCCTTTGACACCTCTCAAGTTTTTGTAATAAATTATGACGGTTGGTTTTTGTGTACTACACGGAATTTCGTCGTCCCTATTTGTATGTTTGTCATGTTTGACATGCCCACGTGCAATGTAACCCATCGAAGCACCCATGAATCCGTAAGGTGGGGATAATGGTTTTCGATTTTTCGTCCCATCTTATGAAGTGGGGAGTACAGCGCGCTCGGGAGGAAGATCATTATTACGGGGACGTAGGTCCAAGCAACATCTCGTTATTAAAATTGTTATTAAAATAGCTCGTCAGAATCTTAATATTTGTTTACTATTATTATTGCTTAAAGTTTCAAAGTCTAGTTGCGTGTTTTAAGTGTAAAAGTGATTCTAAATGTTGAAAAATGGATTATGATAATTTCAGTTATCCTGTAAATAAATGTTGTTAAAATAACTGGAGTTTTAATCTAAATAAACCTAAATTTAAATGTCATAAAACGTTAAGTTAAATATCGCAAGGCAAATCTGGTGTTGCTGAAGGTGAGATAAAAAAACTCAGTCAAACCTGTCAAGTCAAAACCTTCGAAATCATTATCATCACAGGTGACTGTTTATTAGGTCCACATATCGGTAATGCTTAATTGGGAAAATACCACGGCCTCTCAGAAAACTGGCATAAAATAACCCTTGAGTTTGTTTATCCGAGAGAGTGAGAATAGCGGAGGCTTTTGCATTTATAACTTTCTTAAAATGTGTTAGTAATAATATAATAAATATAACGCTAAAATTTTAACTATTTCTCTACTCAATCTTCATAATTTTGAAGTCGGTACCAGCCAACTTCAACGTGAGTTCTATTTTAAATATTGTTGTGTCAGGATATTGTTCGGGCTGCTACCGACTTCAAAGTATGAAGATTGAGTAGAGAAATAGTTAAAATTTTTGCCGAATTTAAGAGAGGAATTATTTAGAAAATAAGTTTTATTTCATACTTTTTGTGCATTTTTACTTTGGAAGTTGGTTTTAATTTTTTGTTTGATCTATTAATAAATATGTATAGAAATAATATAGTATTCAAATGGTAATTTTTTTTTTGAAATTGGTTCAGTAGTTTTGGTGTGATTCGGGAATAAGCATACAAAAATACAAAAAAACAAATCTTTCCTCTTTATAATATTAGTAGGTATAGACGTATATATATAGACTAGTATAGATTAGTACAGTTATAGATATAGAGAAAGGCAACATAAGTAAAAAATTTGGCCGCTGAACAAGAAAATTCCGTGTAGTGCAAAAAAAAAGCATTATTCGTTAAAAATATTTTTATAGAAGATTGACTCTTTTGCGTTCGGTAAAATATTTATGACGTATCATGATATCGTCGCGTACATTTAGGTATTGTAACAATGTAGATATTATAATTTACAACAATATTAGGATATTTTCGGTAATATATATATCATTATTTGGCGTTACTAGACAGAGATCACAGACCTTTATTAGATGCGATTAAAACATACACTTTTCGCTTCATCCATATTGAATACTCTATGTCACGTAACTATAATTCCAATTAGACTTCAAACATTACAGCATTAATTAATTCGCGTCCACGAGAGGCTTTAATTGACCAATACTGATGAACGCGTGGACGGCTACACCAAATGAACCCAATTACGAGAAACATAGAGTTCAACATCGCACAGCGTAAAAAATGAGTCGAATAAATCCTGCTTACGTGACAATGAATTAAAATTAACGAGGAAATGTATTGGTGTGTTGTTCTTCAGAAAGTACTCAAGCAGTATGATGCAGCATGATGAAATAATAAATAATGCATAGCGATGCAAGGTATCGCTTATTACGAAATACTATCTGGACATTGTGGCGTAGTCGTGAACTAATATATGTATGTGGTGAACTAATATAGACATGCGCCAAATTTGACAAAAAATTGTTAATTCATAATTCGAATGGATGAATTTTGCGCGTCAGATGTTTCCACTGACGTATAGACGCTCGCTCGTCGTAATCGCTAATGGTAGAAACGTGAAATTTGGTCAGTAATTTTTATTTACAATATTGACTGGCACCAAGAAGGGATTTTGAAAAATTCCACCCTTGAAGTGGTGAAATAGGAGTTGAAAGTTTGTATGGAAAATTTTTATTTTTGCATCTTTTCATCTTATTAAATTCCTTTTGATTTGATACTTGTTTTAGGATTTATTAGAATTTACCCTCTGAGGGTGTAACAAGGGTTGAGTGTTTGTATGAAATTCGTCCCCTTAAGTGGTCCAAAGTTTGGATAGTAAAATATCAACAACTGGTCGGATGGCGTTGGCACATAGATAGTTATTATGGCGTAGAAATCCGTTAATTAAAGCATTTTTCGAAATACATACCCCACGGGGTTGCAATGGGGATCGACGCGGACGAAGTCGCGCAAAAAGCTAGTCTATAATATAAGTGCTCCTAATTGTATGTCTACCTTGTAAGTACCTATTGTTATTACTTAAGGGTTTTAAGAAAATTAAAGCTTGGAGAATTGATTTCATCTTATACTTTGGACTCTATTATTCTCTTATAAGTTTCTAGAACTCATTAAATTTAACCTGCGAAGTCCTGTAAAGTTTATGATCCCGATACTTAATGGAGTTTATGGATTTTAGATGACAATTATTATATGAGATCCTTTTAGACGTGTTTTTTGGATTTTTTATCTATTAGAATTTCTCTTTCAATTTTTCTTACTTTTGGCTATATTTTTTTTATCTCAAACACATTTGTCTGGAGAATTTAAAGAAAGAAGTATAAGATAATAAATAAGTACGAAACTATAAAAGCTTTCACCGCAACAAACTAATCACAACACGGACTGCCTAAATGCGGTTTGTATTTGGCACTTTAATTGGCCGGCTAAATAGAATTTATGCATCAAAAACGGATAATCTGCGCTGTCACATTACGTAGCAATAACAATCAATAGATATTGAACTACTTATTGACGAATAATGAAACCATCGTTAGCTAATCTGTTGTTAAAAGTTGATTAAATCTCTAGAACATTTTTTCATGTCAAGGTCTAGGTAAAGCTTGTGATGAGATAAGACTGTATTTTCGTAAGGTAAAACAGCTAAGGATTGTCAATTTTGATTTTTGTACACCTAATGAGGTTATGTCGGTAGCATTGTCTTCATTAAACCATGGTTAACATTATTAAATTCAATTTTACTTGGTAATGCAATCGAAATTGTAATGACGCGCGACGCCAAGGACATAATTTTGTGTGGCTTTATAACTTCAGACGATAGGATATTTTCTTAATTTCCAATTAATGAATGATATTGGGTCCTGAAACTTGAAGGTTTCATTCATTCAAAAATTTTGTTTCTAAATAAAATTTTACAAATTGAATAATTAAACAGAAACGTTTGGAGGCGTTCGAAATATTCTAGTTGCTTAGTTGTAATTTTGAGAATTTTGTCTGCAATAGTTAATTTGCTCAAATGCTGAATATTTACTAAGTAAATAGGTCCTCGATACACGATATATAGTTTAACCATTTTCAGGGCATTTAAGTCTCCATTCAGACAATACTCGTAAGTAAAAACTGAAACAGACTTCTAGGTACTATCGAACAAGTTGCCGCTCGACCAGGCATAAGATGAAAATCGCTTAACAGCGCTATTGAATCATGCGCACGCACCATACTCACCTGTAAATACATGGTTCAACGAAAGTTGGAGTCGTCGCGGTCACTTCCTTTGTGTTTAAATATTTTGAGGCAAAGGAAAATGTTTAGAAACTGGTCGATCTGGAAGTTTGTCGATATTGTACATCTTAAAATGTAACAATTTGTTATATTTATTTCCTTCCGTATTTGAAAATGAATAGTGGTATCAAATTAGATTGGCATAATGTATTCACCAACGGCGACGGATCAGTATTAATATTTATGTGCCGTCGGATAATAATATGAATAATTTATTAAACCCTACTCAAGCTTCGAATTCAGCCATCGAGTGACTTAATCATTTAAATTATCCAATTAGCAGTTTTATAAATTGATAAAAATCAATTTATACGTCATGATCGACATGTGTTTAGTCAGGAAAAATGTATGCTCGATAGACCATATACTATGTTCGTATTACGAGTATAAAGACTAAAGGTCGCCCTGTGTTTTAAGTTTCAACTTTATTAGGGATTTTAGCAAAGGCTTTTGATGGTAGCACGTGACTGAACCTACAAGCAAACACGTGGATGAAACAAATGTATAAGGTAATTTATAAGATATAAATAAGAAGATTGTTAAATTGAATAAAATATGGTTGGCTTAAAGGGCGCTAAGTGGTTTTCTATGTCCATTTTCCGAATCATTCGGAGTGCATGCTGTGAAGACTTTAAAGGAATTAGTTTTAGATTTTATTACAATCACAAACGATCGTTTGTTAAATCAAAAATTTACTTTACGTTTTGAGAGCATCTATTTTAGGGATCATCTTAAAATAGCTCAAGACCGAAAGCTACATCTATCTTTTTAACCTTTTTATGTTAGTATTCAAACATATTTATTACTAATTATAGAAATTAATACAATTATATAAAAATTAAAAGCTTGTTAATGAAATATCAACCTCATATTTTATTTTTATTTAACCTTATTTAATTTAATATTGACTCGAATTTACACAACACGACCCCGTTAATTATAAATTTCAAGGATGTCCTGGAAAAGCAGCTTATAGCTCCGTAATTATATTAAATAAACAATTTATAAGCGCAGACAAAAGAAAATTTCAGTGGAGTTAATAAGCTCAAAATGTAAAATTCTATAGCGGGCGTTTCATTTATAAAAAGAACAAAGTTATTCTACTATACGTACCTATTTAAAAGTTAACAAAACATCTTTGTTTCCTTTTTATAGTAAGTTACTTTATGTTAGGGACCGCCTATTTACATAATATCACTGTCAGTAACTTGGCAGAATGACCTGGACAGCACGATTAGGGGGCTCCAAACTTTAAGAAGCGTTAAAATAGTTAACAGAATCAGGCGTTACCTACAACCTTCAAGCAAAAAAATAAACTAGTACCCCTATAATAATTTAATGAGCGGTGACGTGGTCAAGCAAGTTGTGCTTGCAGTTTGTGGGCATTTTTTCTTGGGATATTGCTAGATATAATATTAAAGTTTTAGCGTTAAAATATTCGAATAGCGTTAGAATATTATAAATATTCTATTAAACATTTAAAGCCCGTGATGTCCTAGATACATATTTTATTTTTTATTTATTGGTATACCGATTCCCTTATCTCTCCGAATTGTCGTTTAGAACGGACATTTGTTTTATTTGAGGTGAATAGCGGGTATCTGTGTTATTGCACATATATAGCACAGCGACTGCAGTCCCGCGAGAGCCAGTCAATATGAGGTCCACATGTTTTAAACATTTTATAGCCTTGAAGTGACTCGGAAACGTGCGCCTGACTTTATTTACAGAATTAATAGGATTTATTTATATGATACCACATTCAAAGTTTCAAAAAACATAATATACTCCAAAATGGTAAAAATATTTATTAAATCATCGGTACTCTTATTCAAATGACACGATAGTTAGACACCAGTTTCATCATATCTATAATCCATAATAATTTTGGAGACTTATAAACTTTCTTAGCCTTCTTATAGTATTCTTCTTCTTATATGTAGTTTTAAGTTATGTTTTTGTCGTTTTCCTGTGTTTAAATTGTTAATTCGTGAACAATAGCCATTTATTTATTACTCCTATTAGTTGATTGTAATAGCTTAAGAGTTTAACATGTAATTGTTTTTGGATCCAAATAAAGAAAATAAAAATAAAAAATAATGATATTCATTTTACCCGGGACAATGCAATAGAGTCTTGTTCCTCTCCATCCCCGAAGCTATGTGTAGATACTGAATATGGAAGATTGACGATATTGTGAAACTTAGCGTCTGCAGCGATAAACTTCGTCGATAGCGACAATATGAGAACAAAGACGATGCCTTATAAGTCGGGATTACGAGAAAACTTTTAAATTCATATAGCTGAAGGTTAAACTGATAGCAGAAGGGTCTCGAGATATTTCTTGTGGACGTGACTTGGGTTTCTCATGCATATCTGCAAACCTCTGCTTACCTAGTAGACCTTTCAGCGTACTTTTATTATACGCTCTGTATGGAACTATTAAACTACATAATAGGTCTTTAAAGACCTATGAAAATGCCGTTCTGCAGTACTGGCCATTTCAAATCAAAATAACTTTTGTTTGGCTAAGAATTCTAATTTCAAATTAATTTTATTTTAAAAACATGGAATTCTTTTTCCAAAAGTATGTAGTCATTTGTTTATTCATCAGTGTTACATTTTCATCGCATTTCAATCTTTTTCGTCATCATGGATACGTTAAAAATTCGAGTAATTATGGAATATGAGTACCGTCGTGGCAGCAACGCGGCACAAGCGGCACGCAACAGCAATGACGTTTACGGAGCTAACACTACAAACCAACGCACAACCTGTTATTGGTTTGCTCGCTTCCGTTCTGGAAATTTCTACCTGAAAAATGAACCTCGCGGTCGTCCGAAGACTTTGGTCGACAATGACGAATTAAAGGCGATTATGGAAGCTGATGATACACAATCTACGGCTGAATTAGCAGCAGCTTTCGACGTTAGCGTCAAAACAATATTGGTCCATTTGCGTCAAATTGGCAAGGTAAAAAAGCTTGACAAATGAGTGCCCCACGAACTCAATGATCGCCAGCGCGAAGTAAGCGTCGAGACGTGCCTTGCGCTGTGCAACAGACACACAAATGAAGGAATTTTGAACCGCATTGTTACCTGCGATGAAAAATGGAGTCTGTTTGATAACCGCAAGCGCTCAGCAAGTTGGTTGGATTCTGGTTCAGCATCTAAACAATGCCCTAAACGAAAACTTATCCCTAGAAAAGTGATGGTCACTGTTTGGTGGTCTAGCGCCGGTGTGATTCATCACAGCTTCTTACCAAACGGGGTGAGCATTACTGCAGATGTATACTGTGAAGAACTGAACACAATGATGGAGAATCTGGCACATCTCCAACCAGCATTGGTCAATCGCTCGTCTCCGCTGCTCCTGCACGACAACGCGCGACCTAACACTGCACAGCAGACGATCTCCAAGTTGCAAGAACTGGGGTTGGATGCTCTCCGTCATCCGCCCTACTCACCAGACCTTGCGCCTACAGACTACTACTTTATACAGAATTTGGATAACTTCTTGGCGGGAAAAAAATTCAATACCCGAGAGGCAGTACAAAATGCCTTTAAAAAATTTGTTGCCTCCCGTCCAGCTGATTTCTTTAAGAAGGGCATCAATAAACTGCCACTTCGTTGGCAAAGATGCATTGATTGCATGGGTGATTACTTCGATTAATACAAATAAAAAATACATGAAAAAAATTCGTTTAAATTTTTTCATACAAAATGGCAATTTCATAGGTAAAGACCTAATATTTGTAGTAACCTTTCAAAAGGCTGATAGTAAAATTAAGTGTGTGGTAATATGTGTGTGTTATGATAAAAATATTAGGTACCTAATCACGAAAGTCATAGGCCATCAAAACACGTTTTTCGCACATAGCTACTTGCCCCCGGAAAGAAATCCACGCTAGTAAAACGTCTTAAGTCAGCGATAATTTGAGCCAATCAAAAATTCAATCACCCACAAAATTGTGCGAGACAATAATTTGCACCAATACTTCGCCAATATATCGATTATCACCTTAACCGTCAATGCAGATTCCATCCGCCTAATATGCCAATTAGTAATCAGGAAGCGTTCCGCGCAGGGCCGAAGTGGGATTGACGATTTTGCAAAATTGTGCGGGCTTTGTGCGGAGCTATGTGCGCACGTCCCACGCCAGAGTTGCAAACAGAATTCATGGACACGTTCTTGTTAAACGCGTTGTGGTATTGTGCATTCATTATGCAGATGTACTAACAGGCAAAACCGAATAGAATCGTCGAATTTGACGCGAAAACGAATGTTTTGTATTATTATTTCTTATGTAGTGGAGTGCATTGGTGGGAGAAAGGCGGCGACGCTGGTTTTCAAGTAAAAGTGTCACGGTTGCCAATCCAACCTCATTTATCTTATCCGTGACTAAACCTACAGATTTCTAGTCACATCTTCTAATTGCACAATCTAGCATCATATAAAATTGTTAAATTTAAACAGTTAAGTACTATTTAATTTTCTTAATCGGTTATATTTTAAAACAATTTCGATCAAATAGTACAAAATCATAGGTTGGCCATTTTCGTCACCGCTGAATCACTATA
This sequence comes from Phengaris arion, assembly GCA_963565745.1. NCBI lineage: Eukaryota > Metazoa > Arthropoda > Insecta > Lepidoptera > Lycaenidae > Phengaris > Phengaris arion. The sequence continues at coordinate 7,321,990 of OY751439.1, read as the reverse complement.
ATTTCGCATGTCTAACAAACACAAAAAAATTGCCTTAGTCGGAAAATTTAAAATACATGAATATTGTTAAGCTGCAGCGCGGCAAACATTCTCATTGTGTTTTTATCGAGCACATATCGGACATCGGGATGTTCAATAAAAACCGAATGCGACCCGGGCAGCTGACCTACCTACACACGCCGCGCCGTGGTCACTCCGCTCTTTGTGCTTTGTACAAAGAAGGCAGATTTAATCACGTTTAATTTATTATTTTGCTTGAATATGCAAAGTAGGCACTACTCGTATATGAGTCCAAGGATTGAGCTTAGATTTTGTACTATCGGGGAATCTAATTGATAAGCAGATAGAGTTTTATCATAATTTATTTGTATTATAATAACGGCATGCAGTCACAATACAATTGTCGTAGTAATAATAACATAATACGAAAAAAATATGACAACAGTAAATCTGCTTATAAATTAGATTCCCTGACACATCAGTGTAAAATGCACGATAATGGCAGCAGTCACTGATAAACCTATCACATCACTACGAAGCCAAACCAACGCGCGTTAGTAGGTCGGGATAAGGTAGATATAAAACCAAGGATATTAAAAAACTTAGATTCAACATAGCTTACAAAAACTTAGCGAAACAAAACATGTCCGCAAAGTACATCTATCACGTAAATGAGAAAATACTATATTTGACGTAACTGAAAATCAACCTTACTCACTCACTAATACAGCTTTATTACGCTTAGCGCAGTTAGAACTTTTGAAAGTTAACAGCTAAAGTCGTGAAATTTTATGACCAAAGCTAATTGTATCACAATTGTAGACTTTAATTCTGACACTGTAAGTTTCAATATTGACTGATATATTGTGATTATTGGCAATTTAAGCACTCTTGAGTGCTTAAATTGCTTAAATGGACTCACACATTTCGAGCTTTCGTACTAAATCTACATCATTTTAAAGATATACCTTGACCTTTTATGACTTTATTTGCAACCAAAGGAGTCTGCCAAGTTCAAACAGCATCTAAAACTATAATTTCAAAGGTCCAGCCATAGATACCACGTTAAGGCTTCATTAGCATTGTAGAATCACCTGAAGTTATGTTAATTTGTCCTCGAACTTTCTTGTCGAGAGTTTCATTAACATGTAATGTGTATTACATGGCAGCTTTAAACTCTTAGGGGCCCCATATACGTTCCGATTTTCCTTCAGTTCAGCCTGAACGGATGCAAAATCGTATCGTCTGTGTGCAATTTCTAGATCGCATCAGTCGGCCGTATGGACTGAAGCGTTTCGCTCCAGTGTTGCCAACTCTGTTTTTGAGAAACTACTAACTTTTTCTACTAAAAAACTACTAAAAGAGTAATGATTACGAGCTAAGGTGCTCTCGGGATCATGCTCATCGGAAGAGTACTTGGCCGGTACTGTTGTTCGAAATTATCAGCTAGGCATTCGGCCTTGTCTATGTCTTCGAGTGCAGGAGGACGATTAGGTCTGTCTAACGGAGGCATGTCGCTCCCCGTGTTATTTTTGACGGCCTTCGCGAGTGGCCAATATGCCACGTGTGACGGCTCTAACTCACTGAGAAGTCGATCCTAACTCTCGGCTTTACGCTGTTTGATTTTAAACTTAACTTGCCTTTCGTATAGACGGAGGGATTTCCTCCACTCTTCCGACGGTTAGGGATCATATCTGCGTTTTGCCACATTACGGAGTATGATGGACTCCTTTATGATATCTGGGCCAACGTGAGTGAGTGTTGTGAGTCGTTGGCACTTCTTTTGATGAATTTTCTATGGTCGCTACCAGGTGATCGGTCAAGTGGGAGGCGGCCTCTATGGCTGTCTCTTTACTATCTATGGTGTCGGGAATTTTATCAAGGTGACTCGATTGGAGGGCTTTGATGTTCTCCGCTAATGCTTTATAATCTACAATCTTTCTAGTACTAAAATTGTTTGGGTTAAGATTACCAAGTAGAATCGAAACCGGTCTGTGGTCCGAGTTAAGCTCGTGGAGAGTCTCAATATAGACTTTGAGAGAAACATTTTTGACTAAAGCTATGTCTATAGTACTAGGATCACGTATTATACCGTTGATGTTTTCGTTTGTGTCATAGCGAGTGGGGTCGTGTGTGCAGAAGAGTAACGAAGCTTTTGTTCCATTTTTCATTTTCCTGTATGATTACAGGAGGAGGCATTTTTGGAGTCGGGATGGTCTGTGAGACTTGAGGGGCCTGGGAGGCTGGAAGGCCCTCCAGGCCCTCCAGAGGGCCAGTGGAGCTACGGAAGCCGCAGAGCAATGAGCCTGCACGGTTTTCCTATTTTTAGTGGTCTTTGTGGCCGATTTTGACGAGATGGATAAGTCTGGAGAGGAGGTGCCCTCTGGGCGCTTCTTATTTTTAAATGTAGTGAACTCGTGTAGTTCACTACGGTCGGATTCTTGCTCCGAGCAAGACATCTCTAGAGGAGATGAGTGGGCTTCGGCTTCGGCCGGTATCAGGGGGGCGTCGCTATCGGGCGACGCCTGTGAATCTGTGTCGTGGATGCGCACGAAGCGTTCCCATTTTGACGAGGCATCGGGAATTTCATTCTTTAAGAACGACAGGAACTTTTGTGATTAAGGCATCAGCCATAATTAGAAAGTTTTGTCCTGGTTGTGGGGCTCTACTCTCAATTTAAATGGTTGGGGATACAGCCTCCCGGTCGCCGGGAGGGTAGGTGTATAGGGAGGAAAAACTCCTCGTGTAGTGTGCCTAGACGTGTCACGGTACTTACAATTATTCCTCGGGCGGCTGGAATACACTCACAAACGTTACGCTTACACTAGGGCGCTAGTGTTGGCGAACAAGAACGCGGCGGCACGGACGATACGACCGGTCGCACGCTCGTCCTAGCGCGGTGGTTACTACGCGGCGGGGGTGCGAGCAGAGGGCTCGCATTAAAGAGCGAGACGGATGATGCGAGCGGTCGCACGATCGTCCGGTCCGGCGGTCGCGAGATAGAGTACGACACGGTTCGGGCGGCAAGGTGGGTGGCTACTATTTTGGTTTTTTTTTTCTTTTTTCGAAATGGTCTACGCTAACGGTCGGGTTAAGACAGCTGTAGCTACGTCGGACTATAACTAGCCTGGTGGCTAGTTGGTTAGGTGAGAGACGGAGGGAGGGCTTGTCCCTCCCTAATATCACCCGGGTGATGTTCAGACCCGAATTGGGGACAGCTACGGATTGTAAGCTATTATTATGACGAGAGAGACACGGGTCTCTCCTGCTAAGGGGTCCGACCCCTTCCTCACTCACTGAGGGGTGAGGTTTCTCGCGCGCGGTAGCAAAAACTAGCGGCGTGCGAGTTATCGTGATAGAGGAGCTCGAGATTCTAGTGATTTCGGTACTGACAGGGCCGTCCCACTCCCCTTCCGCGTACGATCGGGATGACTCGCGCGCGTAAGTCCTAATGTCGATGAGGTTCGCGGTATTGGTAGAGCTCTCTATATCAATATCGCGGTTGCGGTCACTATTATGTAGTGTACCTAGGCTACTAGGATGCGAACTCGAACTCGGGTTCGGATTCGGTCCTGTGTTTGGGTCGGTCTGAAAGTATGTACGTGTGATTGTGTCTGATGTGGGACCTCGGGGTAGGCGCCGGCGTCGACCCCGGTGCGATACTAACTTCGCGGGTGCGTGTGATTTGTGTTTACGTAACTGTACACACTACGTTACGTATTTTGTGGTCGGGTCAATGGGATCGGCTAAGATATGCTTAGGCCGCTTGTACGGCTGTCGAAAACCCTGTGCGTCGTGGTTGTAGTCCAGGGCCTTTTGGATAAGAGGGTTTGGATGTTTTTTGCCTTTATCAAAGAATCTCTCTACGAGTTCTTTAATATACGCTTTTATAGTGACAAGTTCGCAGTCTCTATGCAAGTCGATGATGCGCCCAATGAAGGCCCAAGGCCCAAAATAGTATTACATATACTATTTTGGGCCTTGGGCCTTGGGCGGGGAACCAAGACCAGGGGCTTGAGCCCCTCTACATGGGGTGGGGATGACGCGCCCAGTACGAGTACTGGGCGCATTGTGTCAGTTTTTGGTGAAGACCCTCCGCGGCAGAACGCGGGGAAAACCCGTGGGCGAGCAAAAGTGGGAATACTTTGACAAACCAGGCACGACCTAGACCGGCGGTCGTCTCCAAACGGCGCATGGGGGCCCGACCCGGAGGCCGTGTAACGTGTATTACGCCCGCAATTCGGCGCAGCACCCGGTTCTGGGCTCTCCGCAACAACCCTTTCTGGGATGCGGAGAGCAGGTGGTGCCACGCGGGTGCCGCGTGCGTAAAGCGGGACCGTACGTACGTCTTGTAGAGGCTTGTAGGCGATGCGCATACTCGGGGGGATCTGCGGGGACGCGTAGGCTGGACGCAGCTGGGCCACCGCTGAGTTTGTCTTCGCCACCGCCGTGCCCATGGAGAGTCGGCGGTCAATGATGACCCCGAGGTACTTAGCTGTTCGCCTGCATGGAATATTTTGGCTTCGTCTTCTCACACCGGGCCCCTGAAAAGGGCCTTGGGCGGGGAACCAATAACAGGGGCTAGAGCCCCTCTAATTGGGGTGGGATGACGCGCCCAGTACTAATACTGGACGCATTTTGTCGTATAGTTTTAAGGGAAGACCCCCCCGCGGCAGAACGCAGGGGAAACCCGAGGTGCCAAGGGAGTGATGATGGTGGCGAGGGCCGCGGGCGACCAAGACCTGCGGTCGACTCCGGCGACGCGTGGGGTCCTGGTCCCCTGACCAGGAAGCGTGTATGGGTCCACTTCCGCTCGCGCCGCTTTTGCCGACCACGGACACAACCGACCTGGGAAGGGAGGGGCGGGGGGGGGGGCGCGTTTGGCGAGTGGGTGAGTCGGGAATATATCCTCCCCGGCTTGAATTTTCTCTGCAGAAGCTCTGCTGTAGATGCGGGGGACCGGAGGCTGAGAGTGCGGGGCAGCCGCGTGATTTTCTGGCTCCGAGGCGGTGGTTTTTTCCACGGCTGTGATGGCCGAGGAGGTGGCACTGGATGTGTGCGAGGTGCGCGGGGAGCGCGGGGGGCGCTGTGGGCGCCAAGTGGCCCGCGTGTGGTCAAGCTATGGTGGAGCGAGCGTGGGTGGCTCCAGCTCCAGTTGGGTGCTGGCAGTGGAAGAGGCGGCAGCACAGGGGGGGTTTAAATCTAACGTTCGATCATCAGCGTGTTTTCCAGTACTGTAAGCTCAGTCCAAATACCCCCATTTCTCTCAATATGGTTCACAAACTAAACGACTTATATCATTAAAAAATCGATACGTAATTTACTCCCAACTGAGATGATAATCGTCAAGAACTCCGGGTTTTTGAACCTCGCAATAGAATTATCCCGGCAAATTTAATTTAAATTTTTTTCGACCTCGGACACGCTGTTAAGCCCGGGCGAGACTTGAAACTGCGAAAAGTCCGCGAACGCGAAGTGTGAAGCCGATTCGCACATTTTTCGCGTTATGTTACACTTCATTTACGCTTTCCTTTTACAGTGTTACGTACCAGTGTGAAGCGGGCTTTAGCGTTAATTCGATACTTTTTACGCGACTCCCTAAAGGACAATAAATAGACAAGGAATGGGATAAATAATAATCATTTCTCTCATTTATTGCTTATTAAGGTAAATTATATTTTTTTACTTACAGTAATTATATCAATTACATTACTTACCAGTAGGTACTACGTGCTCCTACTCATACAACTCTTATATATAAGTTGTAGTTGTATTACTACAACTTATATATATATATAGCCGGGCACCGTTAATCAAATAGTTAACTTCGTTAATCGTTAATCCGCTACAAAAAAAGTTAGATTAAACGTTAAAGCGTTACATTTCGGAAGGAATTAACGCAAGTTAATGTTAATCGTTAATCCGTTAATATGTGTAAAATTGCATCTTTATATCGTTGCGTTAGTGAACTTATAAAACCTGTTGGTTTACGTTCTAATTCATTCATCAATTATCAACACATAATGATCACTGACAGTAATTTATAATAACAACAAACAAACAAACAAAACACTCGTCACTCTAAGCACTGGCGCTAAGTAATGAAATGATCGAACGAAACAAATCTCTTAGCAGTTTTCTTTCTCACTCGCACGCGCCGGCAAAATATATCTAGTTTTGTTTTTGTTTCACTCGCTGCCACGCGCCGCCCAGCATTTGTCGGTGCCGTGCGGTGCTATTAGGCATGGGATTAACGATTAACGGACTTTTGCATATTAACAGAAGTTAACGTGTCCGTTAACATTTTTAAAAATTAACTTAAAAGTTATTCCTTTAATCAAAATGTTAACTTCGTTAATTAACGTTTAACGGATTAACGAGTTAATGCCCAGCTATATATATATATATATATATATATATATATATATATATATATATATATATATATTATATATTAGGTATTATATATATATATTAGGTCTTTACCTATGAAATTGCCGTTTTGTATGAAAAGATTTAAACGAACGAAAAACGGAAAAAGTAGTAGTCTGTAGGCGCAAGGTCTGGTGAGTAGGGCGGATGACGGAGACCTTCCAACCCAGTTCTTGCAACTTGGAGACCGTCTGCTGTGCAGTATGAGGTCGCGCGTTGTTGTGCAGGAGCAGCGGAGACGAGCGATTGACCAATGCTGGTTGGAGATGTGCCAGCTTCTCCATCATTGTGTTCAGTTCTTCACAGTACACATCTGCAGTAATGCTCACCCCGTTTGATAAGAAGCTGTGATGAATCACACCGGCGCTAGACCACCAAACAGTGGACCATCACTTTTCAAGGGGTAAGTTTTCGTTTAGGGCATTGTTTAGGTGCTGATCCAGGATCCAACCAACTTGCTGAGCGCTTGCGGTTATCAAACAGAATCCATTTTTCATCGCAGGTAACAATGCGGTTCAAAATTCCTTCATTTGTGTGTCTGGTGAGCAGTGCAAGGCACGTCTCGACGCGTACTTCGCGCTGGCGATCATTGAGTTCGTGGGGCACCCATTTGTCAAGCTTTTTTACCTTGCCAATTTGACGCAAATGGGCCAATATTATTTTGACGCTAACGTCTAAAGCTGCTGCTAATTCAGCCGTAGATTGTGTATCATCAGCTTCCACAATCGCCTTTAATTCGTCATTGTCGACCAAAGTCTTCGGACGACCGCGAGGCTCATTTTTCAGGTCGAAATTTCCAGAACGGAAGCTAGCAAACCAATAACAGGTGGTGTGTTGGTTTGTAGTGTTAGCTCCGTACGTCGTTGATGTTGCGTGCCGCTTGTGCCACGTTGCTGCCACGACGGTACTCATATTCCATAATTACTCGAATTTTTAACATATAACATATGATGACGAAAAAGATTGAAATGTAACAATCAATAAACAAATGACTACTTTTGGAAAAAGAATTCCATGGTTTTAAAATAAAATAATTTGAAATTAGAATTCTTAGCCAAATTTATTAATTAATATATAATTAATTTATTTGAAATGGCCAGTACTGCATATATATATATATATATATATAACTCTACTACTCTTACATTTATAGATAAGATTATAATTATAAGATTGTACATCATGTGGGAGAGCCATGCTTCGGCACGAATGGGCCGGCTCGACCGGAGAAATACCACGGGCTCACAGAAATCCGGCGTAAAACAGCGCTTGCGCTGTGTTTCGCCGAGTGAGTGAGTTTACCGGAGGCCCAATCCCCTACCCCCCTAGAAATGCCGCAGTTGAAAAGCAATTTGTTACCCAAGGAGGGTACCAACTGCGTTGGAGAATCCCTCTCTGGACGTCCATGCTCAAGAACCCCTGGAACTGAACGTGGACGTCCGGGCTGCCCCTCGTATTCTGGGGAGGGCAAAACTGCGCTCCAATCTGCTCGGGGCAAGAGCAAACGCACAAAGGCACCCCCCTCGATATTAAACATGGACTTTTGTAATATCAGGGGATTACACTCCAACCTTAATGCCGTCCATTACCACCTTGAGACGGCAAAGCCGGCTTTGCTCTTTTTAACCGAGACGCAGATATCATCTCCGAGTGACACATCATACCTTTCCCACCCAGGTTATTCTCTCGAGCACTCCTTTCTGCCCAAAGCTGGAGTGTGTGTGTATGTCAGAGATGATATCAGCTCTCGCCGCCTCAGTAATCTTGAGGACAGGGACCTGTCAACGTTATGGCTCCGCATAGATTGCGACGACCACCCTCGCGTCTATGCGTGCCTATATAGGTCCCATAGTGGTGACCCCGAGACGGACCGACTCTTGGAACACCTGCAAGCTGCTTCAGATTTTGTGCAGCGGCAGATCCCATCCGCAGAGATCATAATACTTGGCGACTTTAATGCCCACCACGCCGACTGGCTCAATTCCAGTAAAACTGATTATGCGGGGAGATCTGTCTGCAATTTTGCCCTTGCGAACGACTTGACACAACTGGTCACTACGCCTACGCGAATCCCAGATGTGGATGGTCAGAATCCTTCCTTGTTGGACCTTCTGCTGACTTCAAATCCTGACGGCTACCAAATATCCGTAATCGCACCACTTGGTACATCGGATCACTGCCTTGTTAGGAGTTCTGTGCCACTTACGACGGTGTTACGACAGCGTGCTGTTAAATACCGTCGTGTGTGGCACTACAAGTCGGCAGACTGGGATAGGATGCGGTCGTTTTTTGCATCCTATCCTTGGGTGAACGTGTGCTTCTCGCCGGATGATCCCGACAACACTGCCAACTCTGTTGCCGATGTGGTGATGCAAGGGATGGAACTTTTCATTCCGTCCTCTGTAGTGCCAACTGGCGGCAGATTTCGTCCCTGGTTTAGTTCATCCCCCAAAAAAGCTTCTCGCCGGAAGCAGGAGGCTTACCAATCCTGGGCCAATGCAGTTTGCTCGGGATTTAAATACCAGCACATATAAAAAGGAGTACAACCTTGCCTCTAGGTCCCTCAAGAAAGAGATCACTCGGGCAAAGAAACAGCACGTCAATAGAATTGGTAAGAGACTTGAGCGCCTCCCCTCGGGAACCCGTGAATTCTGGTCTCTGGCCAAAGCTATTGAAGGAAATTTCTGCAAGCCAACCCTACCATCCCTACACGTAGGAAATGGATCGTTGGCCCAGGACGCAAAGGATAAAGCCGATCTTCTGGGCAAGCTCTTTGCGTCAAACTCGACCCTGGATGACGGGGGGCAGAAACCGCCGACCATACCGCGATGCACGAGCATCATGTCGGATATTCGGTTTCATCAGCGCTCAGTGCGAAAAGCCCTCCGTTCCCTTGATATCCAAAAGTCGAGTGGGCCTGACGGAATCCCTCCTATTGTGTTGAAAAAGTGTGCTCCAGAGTTGGCGCCGGTCTTGACGCGTCTATTTCGGTTCCCCCACTCTTCTGGCATCGTCCCGGCTTCTTGGAAGACAGCCTTGGTGCACCCGATCCCCAAAAAAGGTGATCGCTCAAATCCTTCCAACTACAGACCAATCGCTATAACCTCTCTCTTCTCGAAGATAATGGAATCCATTATCAATAGCCAGCTTCTTCGATACTTGGACGGCCAGGGATTACTAAGCGACAAACAATACGGGTTCCGTAAGGGTCGCTCGGCTGGTGATCTCTTGGCGTACCTAACTCATCGTTGGGCTCAGGCAATTGAGTCGAAGGGAGAGGCATTGGCTGTTAGTTTGGACATTGCGAAGGCCTTTGATCGGGTTTGGCATAAAGCGCTGCTATCAAAGCTTCCATCATACGGGCTGCCCGAGAAATTATGTAAGTGGGTCACTAGTTTCTTAGCAGATAGAAGCATAAAGGTCGTAGTTGACGGCGAATGCTCGGAAACTCAGTCTGTTGATGCTGGTGTCCCTCAGGGCTGTGTGCTATCGCCTACCCTATTCATACTGCATATCAATGACATGTTACAGACCAACGGCATTCATTGCTATGCGGATGATAGTACAGGTGATGCTGTATATACCGGCTCCCCCAATATTTCTCGGCTAAATGTCATTGAGAGTCGAAACGAACTTGTGTCTAAAATAGAGAATTCATTGGAGAAAGTCTCTGAATGGGGTAGACGTAACTTAGTCCAATTCAACCCCGCCAAGACACAAGTCTGCGCGTTCACCACTAAAAAGTCACCAATGGTCGTATATCCTCGTTTCGAGGGCACATCTTTAACCATCTCCCCTAGCATTGAGATACTTGGCGTCAACATATCGAGCGAAGTCCAGTTCCGATATCATCTAGAGGGTAAGGCCAAATTAGCCTCGAAGAAGCTTGGTGTTCTTAACAGAGCGAGACAGTACTTCAGTCCGGACCAACGCCTACAACTCTACAAGGCGCAGGTTCGGCCTCATATGGAATATTGTTCTCATCTCTGGGCAGGGGCGCCAAAATACCAACTGCTCCCTCTGGATCGTATCCAACGAAGGGCCGCTCGAGTTGTTGAGTGCCATAGTGTTTCAAACAGCTTGGACCCCTTGGAATTACGCCGAGATGTAGCTTCACTCTGCATCCTCTATCGGTTGTATCACGGGGAGTGCTCTGAGGAATTGTTCGGAATCATACCACCTGCAACTTTTCGCCATCGTCCCACGCGAAAAACATACCATCCTCATCACCTTGATGAGTGGCAGTCTTCCACCGTGCGCTTTTCGCGTAACTTTCTGCCGCGCACTGTAAAACTCTGGAACGAACTGTCACCAGCAGTATTTCCGGACCTATACGACCTGCAAACCTTCAAGAAGAGAGCGTAATCCCTCTTAAAAGGCCGGCAACGCACCTGCAGCTCTTCTGATGTTGCGAGTGTCCATGGGCGACGGTAGTTGCTTACCATCAGGTGACCCGTTTGCTCGTTTGCCCCCTTATTTAATAAAAATAAAATAAAATAAAAAAATAGTACAATTTTCATTCACATTTCATTTTATACAGTAATTATTTTAATTCAGATCCATTTTAATTCATATTCCAACGTTTTTTTTCTGTAGGTGCTCACTGGTCAGAATCCCTGAAGAATAATAATATTTATTTTACTTACTAAATTTATCTTACTAATGTAAAAATCACACACAAGAAAGACATTTAACAAACAGAATTTTAATATAAAATAATTAGACAATGACAAGACATACAACAAGCTGAAAAAGTAATAATATTTCAAATACAAAGCCTAGAAAAATGTAATTTAGCGGTAAAATGCCTAGGAAATAAGGCCATGCTCATAACACAATATGACTCGTATAAATAACAGAAAACGTATTATAAGCTGCGGTAAGTTTTTTTTCCGACATTAGCGACACATGTGACATGGCTGATGGCATACATGAACTTGTGCCTTTTGTTTTTTTGGTTTTGCTATAATGTATAAGCAAGAATTAAAGCCGTAGGCCCTGTTTAAGTGTACACGCGTTTAATCAAATACCATCTCGAGTAATATCTAAGTATCTGGGAGACAAAGCCTTGCTCGAAGTTAAAAGAAAAAGCAATTAAAATAATTACAAAAATATTCGTGTGACCGGGATTCAAATCAAAGACATTAATTTGCCAACAAAAATACCAACGTAAACCAAGCCGCATTTCGGATTCGACATTTAGAAATCGAACTCACTCATATGTAACATAAAAATGTGCTTAAGTTTAAAAGTTTCCCAGGGATAAGACCCAGCTATTACAATTTTTCACCCCTAAAACTCCCTGCAAACTAAATATACTTGCAGCCATTTCCAAAATATCGGTTATATATTTACAAAATTAGTTCGTTCAAAGTGATATAAAGTACACATATTGTGTTAAAGGGATAATGTCTAATATTAATTTATGGCATACTTGCGAACCATTTTATCTTAAGATTTCCTTAGGTAGAATATGGTACGCCGACTCAATTGGCGACCTACACGCTGGTTTTCTGAGATTTTTAGCCCCGGTCGAGCTAGTTCTCGTTCTTGATCCCACAGACTATGTATAAAAAAATTGAGTGCATTATGGTAATATTAATTTTGCAATATATACCGTCATGTAAGGACGTCGTAGGACAAATCCAGCCGAAAAAAGTCGCGGGCGAAAAATAGACACTCAACTTCTTTTGTTATACTTACAAAAAGTACAGTTTGTCTGCACCCTAATATTGTCATTGTCGTAGTAAAATAAGAAAAGGTCCGGTCACAACAACGCTAAACTGACGTTTGCCGAGTGACGAGTCGTAAATATGAGGTTTTATTAAAGTCTGTTATTACACTAACGCTCGCTTCCCGCACACAATGCGCTAACCATTGCAATAGGTACTTTGATATATCACTGTATGATATGCTGCGACACTTTGTTTTTATTTAGACTGTTATACTGTAGTTATACTGACGGAAACCGCCGATAATAGGCGAGATGAGTACGTCTAAAATATTTAGTTTATCAATATACTCAGAAATATTGAGGCAACCAAGTAGTAATTGGTAAATTTAAAAAAATATAATATTTTATGTGTAGTTTATTAATTAGATACATCTAAAAAGTACAAAAAAGTTTTTGGAACGAAGTTCTTTATGGCGCGTTGCGAATTGTATTGGGGCTAGACGGATTAATATAGGCACGACACTTTTTGCCACTCGAAATCACAATGTAATAACGACTATTAAGAATGATACAAAAAACGACCTTATCACCTTGACAATAATGTAGAATTTTGCAATTACACATTGTGACTGTTATGACTGTTACATATTGTGACTAAGCGGAAGAGCGCTTGATGTTATTACTCAGTACGGAGCCGGACTTCGCGGCGGCAACACTGCGAGCAGCAAGCAACCCGCCCCCTCACCCCTGTCCCTACCTAAGGCGCAGCCAACAAGTTCCGCGCGCACTATATATACTTAGTTCAACTATTTGTTTTGTATAATATATTATATCTATACAGATAACAAAATTGAAGTGTCTGTTTGTAATTTCAAATTAACAGCTTTTATTTTCACTTAATGCATTTAAAAGTATGATCGGTACTTACAATAAAATTTAAATCGTTAACATTTTTCTGTCCGTCTGTCAGTCTGTGTGTTTGTTCCGGCTAATCTCTGTGTGTATATATATTTCTTCCGAAATAGGCTTCAATTCTTCATTATCAACTATATATTTATATTATAATATAAATATTATAACTTCATTCCATCCGGGTGTCCCTTGACACCTCTCAAGTTTTTTTTTTTGCTAAATTAGTAAACAAAAGCTACATCATTAGTTTAGTTACAAATATGTCCCTGCGGCCTATACTTCACACACTTTTACCTAGGTGTGACGTCACAGCTAGGTACGACTTTAGTATGGAGGGTTTTCACGAGACTTGCGAAATTTTGTATACAAATCGCTGTAAATTTGATAATATTGACATTTGATATAACTGCTGTTTCTTTTAAGAAGTTACTCATATTTAAGAGTACCTACTATTAATTTATGCAATAAAAAAAAATCTGTCGTCTAGCCTATTGCCTGAATTAATTCCATAAAAAAAATATGCGCGTATATTCTATAAAAGTCTATAAAAAATCTATAAAAATCTATAAAAGTTTCTCGTGTATGAAGAAGTAAATATTACTTTCAAGTTTTCACATTAATTTCTAAGTCGTTACAAAAAATTAAGCACACTCCCACGATACCTACATTACAAAGTTCTTTTTTTTTTCTTTTAAATATAGCTTTAGGATAATTGGGAATCTTAATTAAGTTTAGTACGTTTCTTAAAGTTCCTTTTGTGCTCAATTTTGTCAGTATTTAATAATAATGAAATTTACTTAAAAGGGACCAAGTTATTTTTAATGATTTTAACGTCGAACAAAGCATTGGCGTTTATGCGGAGCCTAATGCAAATAGTTTTCGTTATATTTTCTTCGCCTCACCATTGTTTTGTCTTAAAATATTAAATATATTAAAAAGCGAATATTTGATTTTTTTTTTAATATTCAGACGGAGTTTTGACGGAAATGTCACTATGCGATGCGTTGGGTTTTTGTATTTCTTGCTAATTTTGTGTTATTTCGGTTCTTAATGTGTAATATTGGTAGATTATTAGCCATTTGAAGTGGTAACTTCAAAAAACATGCTATTTTGTGTTCCCTCCAAAACTCCCTAGGAACTTTCAGTAAAGCTTCTACCACTTTACTGAATCGACTGACTTGACTCATTGACTGCACTGACTATTTATTTGGACTTTGACTAGACTTAGGACTTGACAAATTAGAAATACGGTGTTTAAATTTTTATCGAAAATTCTATTACCGCCTTTATAACTTGACACTGGCATTGGTTTTAAGCCGAATGTTTTCTTGAATAAATTTTGTTGAATAAATATTTGATTAGGTACGCCTGGTTAAAAACATTCACTGATTGAAATTAAAAAAACTACGTAGAAAAAAATCTTATGTACTCTATTATATAGGCAATTAATTAGTACCTGGGTAACGGAGATTTGCTCGGAGTTCTGATAAATAATTATCTAACCTGGATTCGAACCCACCATATTCCGAATTTTCGAACAAAGCAAAAATTATACATATGCATACCAAGCCGCCAATCGGACTGACATAATGAAGCATAGACGTATATATTACAGACGAAGCATGTTGAGTCAAAAAGTGCCTCCAGTTAAATGGCCCCACTTTTGAAATTTGTGGGGCCATTTTGACATTTAATTTATGATGAAAACAAGATGACTGACATTTGAAGTATGGTGAAAACCAAAATGGCGTAACTTTTTATTGTATTAAGATTTGTTCTGTCAAATTTACGTCATAGCGTATCTTGAGTTTTGAAACCTTTGTAATAGAGTCGAAATTATTGACATATTGTTGCACGATGAAAGAAAACCATTTAGCTTAAAAATGCACAGTTTCCTAGCAGGACAACACCTATCTAGATCGATTTTTTTCTCAAAACTACCTGCATACTAAATTTCGTGGTAATACTTACTGTTTCGGAGAAACCGTATATATACAAGATTGTCTCGTTTAAAGTATAAGATGGACGCTTCCACTGGTCACAATCTGGTCCTGTAGTAATTATCCGAGGAACTTGTATTGCAGGTACCAGACACCGGAAATATATTTAATACTTTTAAACTATACACAATTACACATATTTTATATTTTTATAGTGAAATAAATACATAATATATTTAATACACAAAAAACTTCTTGTCTCTTGGGCGGGATTCGAACCTGCGACCTCCGGCTTAAGCGCCGACATGCTAACCACTGAGCCACAGAGGTGATCGTTATGTTTTCTAACTTGATGAAAATTTAATCTTGTTTGTCCAAGAAGGTCGACAAATTGGTGATGTAGCCCGGGGCATTATGAGATGTGGATAAATTTTTCTGCTTTCAATTTCTTTGTACAACTTTTTCAGCTTTTCCACCAAGAATTTATTCACCAAGACTAATTTCACAAACATTTCTGGAAATCTGTGTTTCATTTACAAATTCTGTTCCTAATGTTTTTTGTTTATATTGTAAAACTTTCACTTCTCATCTTGTGTTCTTGATGAGTTTTTGTGTAAAGTAATGCAATATAATTATGTTACATGCAAAGTCGATTATATGAAGATTATTCCCGGAATGACTACTTTATCCTAGGTTTGACCGAAGCCTTCGGGCAAACCCTGAAATATATACCAATTTCGACCTTTGTCTAAAAAATTTTTAGTCAAACCTTGAGGTTCCTACCTTTTCAGCCAAACGTCGTGAGGAAAATAAATATTTTTTCGGGATTAGCCTAGTCGAATATAGAAGTGACTGGTGAATTCAAATCAAAGGCTGAAAAACTTCAAAAATTATATTTTGTGCTTTGACTGACGTCATAATGTCAAGTCAGACCTGAGCATTGACTAGTCAAACCAAGGAGCGCCGGAGCTTGGAGGTTTGACTATAACATATACATTACAATACAGTACAACTACCGCTTATGAAAATTAATAGCATTAGTATCGAGTACACGAAAACATTTAATTAGCAAGGCGAGTGTTACGTGTTGGGTGTTACAATAACAAGCTATCTCTTACCTGGCGCGGAGCCAGAATCAATGGAAACTAATACTTATTTATTGAAATACACCTTGATCAATTTAAGGATTGAAATAGTTTACGATGACAACCTTCATGGTTATTTCCATACGAGAACATTCTTTAGTTTTAGATTTTAAGTCTGGTCTCATTGATTCTTCTTATTACAAATGAATATTATAGTTTCGTCACATTGAGTAGAGACCGTGATCCACTAGGACATTGCTGGTCGATCCTTACCTTTATGTATCATGATATTATATATGTTTTTAGAATGATGACGATATTATTGTTCAAAGGAAAAACACTTTTGAAAATAAGAACAATACGAGTCTTTAGGTATTGTTTAAAATAAACGATGGTAATGCGGAGAACGTGCGAGCTTTAGATTGTAGCTTGTAGCACAGATTAAAGAATGCTAGTAGTTATATGTATTGAACTGTGTGTATGAAAAGTAATGGAATAAATAAAAATATATCTTATTTTACCTATCAAACAATTCATTTTCTGGGAGATGTCTTGCTTTATTATATATATATACGAGGGCGGGTCAATAAGTCCGTGACTTTTGGAATAAAACACAGATTTTTTGATAAATAAATCATTTTATTTTTCAACGTAGTCCCCCTTGAGCTCTATACACTTTGTCCAACGCTTCTCCAATTTTTTTATCCCTTCCCAAAAATATGATTTGTCGAGGTCCTCAAAATAGGCCTTTGTTTGCGAGATGACTTCATCATTGGAGTCAAATCTTTTTCCACCGAGCCATTTTTTCAGGTTTGGGAACAAGAAGTAGTCACTCGGAGCCAAATCTTGAGAATAGGGTGGATGTGGGAGCAATTCATAGCCCAATTCATGGATTTTTGCCATGGCAACTGCACATGTGTGCACCCTTGCATTGTCTTAGTGAAAAAGAACTTTTTTCTTGGCCAAATGAGGTCGGTTTTTTTTCAAATCCTCATTGAAGCGGTCCAATAAGTTGGCATAATATTTCCCATTAATTGTTCTTCCCTTTTGAAGATAGTCAATGTGGATTATCCCACGTGCATCCCAAAAAACAGTCGCCATAACTTTATTGTCTGACAAACCCACCTTGGCCTTCTTTGGCGCCGATTCACCCTTAGAAACACACTGTTTTGACTGTTGTTTGGTCTCTGGTGTATTGTGATGAATCCATGTTTCGCCCACGGTTAAAAAACTCCTCCATATTGTGATTAAACAATGCCAAACCTTCCTGTGAAGTTGTTACACGATTGCGTTTGTGGTCGACTGTGAGCAAACGCGGCACCCATCTTGCGGAAAGCTTTCTCATGCCCAAGTGATCATTCAAAATTGAAACCACTGAGCCATGCGAGATGCCTATTGCTTCCACAATCTCTTGCACTTTCAATCTTCGATCGGCCAACACCATATCGTGAATTTTTTCGATTGTTTCAGGTGTAGAGACCTCAACTGGGCGTCCAGGACGTTCGGCATCTTCAGTGCTTGTAAGGCCACAACGAAATTCAGTAAACCACTTTTTTACCATTGAAATCGATGGTGCAGAGTCCCCATAGTATTTATCAAGCTTAGCCTTGGTCTCGGTAATGGTTTTTTTTCGCAAAAAATAATGGTTAATAAGCACACGAAATTCACTTTTTTCCATTGTTTCCTTAAGTTACTGGATAGTCTGATAAAGATAGCTGTAAAACACAAACTAACTGACGCAGCAAGTTCAAATTTTGATAGGAGTCAACTGACAGATGCCTGTTGACAGGAGTAGTGTTGCTTTTTCAGTAAGGAGGTTAGAAATTCAAAAGTCACGGACTTATTGACCCGCCTTAGTATATCATTAGAGGAGAAAACAGTCGCTACATAAGTCCAATGGGAATTGCGAGCCGGCGCGCATGGTGTGAGTGCTAGCGTGTCATTAGGCCAATGAAAACTCTTAAAAATTTATGGGTACACTCTTTCACGCCTAAACCTATTACTGTTCATATTGTTGAATGTTCATACATGTTCAGCACCTAGATTTTCAACCCCCTTCCTTATTACGAAGTTATACGGTCGAACGGGGGTTAAAAATACAGGGGTTCAAAACGGAGTAAACCGCCTAAACTGTTTTGAACGAAATGTAGCAGTCAGATCGCTGGTTTATTTTATATCTCAATAAAATATACGATTCGCTAGATTTAAGATTTTTTTGTAACACAAACGTATCTTTAAGACTTAGGGTTAATTCACATTGAAACGAAACGATACGCGACACGGCGCTGCATTTTTAAGATTCAAAATTGAACTTTTTTCATAACACTAGAAGATACACGTTTCATTGTAAGACTTCGAATGTCTAATTGCACCGCGCTGCACCGCGCATGTGCAGTTCATGATTGGTGTCATATGAAACGTATATCTTTTTGTGTAGTGAATAAGTTCAATTTTGAGTAGCTATCTTAAAAAAAGCATCGCCGCGTATCGTCGAAGTGAACTGACCCTAAAAATTTATTTCAATATCTATGTGCTAAAGACACAAATGTAGCATTGTTATCCATCGGTATCCGTGAGCATTTGCCCCAGTTTAATACGAATTTTATCCGCTTGTTAAACGGCTTCAGCCTTACACAGGACAGTCTTGTTGTTTGTGGAAACTGAAGCCGTTCGTTATCCACATAATGACCTGCTATAGATTTGGTGTCACTTTTTTCAAGGGGTCTATAGTTAAGTAATTTAAGTCAACCTTTTGCCATAATGTTGCCTTAGGTTTGCCTTTGTGGCGTATTCTTTCATACAGGTACGATTTCCTAGGTATTATATATCTATTTATTCCTCGCAGCGACATATTATTCAGGTCTTTGAAAAACGTTTTAAATTTTAGATAAAAATGGAGAGACGAGTTTACTGTTGCGATCTTTGCACGCTTTTAGCATATAAGACAATACAAAACTGAAATAAATGAAAGTTTACTGAATTTTTTATGTAAATTCCCTCTAACAAACTGTAACTACTAGTATAGATGCACTCGGAATAAGTAAAGAGATTTGAACTTTATAATAATGCAATGCAGTAGTAAGCTCTACTAATAGATGATTATAAATTATAGTTTTATATTATCATAATACGAGGGCGGGTCAATAAGTCCGTGACTTTTGGAATAAAACACAGATTTTTTGATAAATAAATCATTTTATTTTTCAACGTAGTCCCCCTTGAGCTCTATACACTTTGTCCAACGCTTCTCCAATTTTTTTATCCCTTCCAAAAAATATGATTTGTCGAGGTCCTCAAAATAGGCCTTTGTTTGCGAGATGACTTCATCATTGGAGTCAAATCTTTTTCCACCGAGCCATTTTTTCAGCTTTGGGAACAAGAAGTAGTCACTCGGAGCCAAATCTTGAGAATAGGGTAGATGTGGGAGCAATTCATAGCCCAATTCATGGATTTTTGCCATGGCAACTGCACATGTGTGCACCCTTGCATTGTCTTAGTGAAAAAGAACTTTTTTCTTGGCCAAATGAGGTCGTTTTTTTTTCAAATCCTCATTGAAGCGGTCCAATAAGTCGGCATAATATTCCCCATTAATTGTTCTTCCCTTTTGAAGATAGTCAATGTGGATTATCCCACGTGCATCCCAAAAAACAGTCGCCATAACTTTATTGGCTGACAAACCCACCTTGGCCTTCTTTGGCGCCGATTCACCCTTAGAAACACACTGTTTTGACTGTTGTTTGGTCTCTGGTGTGTTGTGATGGATCCATGTTTCGTCCACGGTTAAAAAACTCCTCCATATTGTGATTAAACAACGCCAAACCTTCCTGTGAAGTTGTTACACGATTGCGTTTGTGGTCGACTGTGAGCAAACGCGGCACCCATCTTGCGGAAAGCTTTCTCATGCCCAAGTGATCATTCAAAATTGAAACCACTGAGCCATGCGAGATGCCTATGGCTTCCACAATCTCTTGCACTTTTAATCTTCGGTCGGCCAACACCATATTGTGAATTTTTTCGATTGTTTCGGGTGTAGAGACCTCAACTGGGCATCCAGGACGTTCGGCATCTTCAGTGCTTGTACGGCCACAACGAAATTCAGTAACCACTTTTTTACCATTGAAATCGATGGTGCAGAGTCCCCATAGTATTTATCAAGCTTAGCCTTGGTCTCGGTAATGGTTTTTTTTCGCAAAAAATAATGCTTAATAAGCACACGAAATTCACTTTTTTCCATTGTTTCCTTAAGTTACTGGATAGTCTGATAAAGATAGCTGTAAAACACAAACTAACTGACGCAGCAAGTTCAAATTTTGATAGGAGTCAACTGACAGATGCCTGTTGACAGGAGTAGTGTTGCTTTTTCAGTAAGGAGGTTAGAAATTCAAAAAGTCACGGACTTATTGACCCGCCTTAGTAGATGTCAAGGTGTTTGTAATAAAACATTTTATTTATATCACCACAAAAATAAGTGAATTGTATTCCATTAATGAAATTTTCTTTCGCATTTCCCAAGCGAAAACAAGTGCAATAAATGGAATTAATTAATTTTAATAATGGAATAATATACGAAATAAATAAAATATACGAAAAAATAACTCTTTTACGTAAGACATTTGTAAGCTGTTTTTTTTTTGTAACTCTGCGTAACGAAAGTCTTTTTTTACGTCAATCAAAAATTCTGGGCTTTTCTTTTCATTAAAAATGTTCTAAAACTTTCTTGTATCGGTATTTACTTATCTACGAAATCGAGAAAGGTTTTACTAAGGCAAAGAAATTGGCTAAGTTATCTAGATTCTAGAAAGAGAGTTGATGATTATGCGGGTAGAAGTTCTCTCCTTTGATGTGATTATCTCCTTAAAGACGACGGACGATGACGGACGCTGGCTGCACGGTGGTTTCTACCCTTTCTGCAGAGCAAGATAAATCGGTTTTATATGTCTGTGTGTTGCTCAGCACTTTCTACGTCTATGCGGCAAGCTTTGACTGCTAAGGTTGCTGCTAACTTGCTCGCTTGGACACCGCGGTGGCGAAACCACGGCGGTGCCGTTAGTAAAATGTGTAATATTATAGTGGGGTGTCGGAAGAGTTGGACCTCGGAATCCAATTACTTTGATCTAAAACCTTCTGAATTATGTTATATGGGTAAAAATCTAAAAAGTTTGCAAATTTTTTTATACCCAACGCACCTACAGCGAGCACGTCGAGTAAAAAAAAACGCCGCGCACGTGTCCGCGGATCATTTTCAGAGAATTAAAGTTATAAATAATGGATCGAGTTTCGGATGTTAAGAGGTTTTTAATGTTCTTCTGCTGTTTATAAATATTTTTTTAGCATTTCTTAATTGACGACCTCTGTGGCTCAGTGGTTATCGCATTGGCGCCATAGCAGGAGGTCAATTCGAATCCCGCCAGGGAACAAAAAGTTTTCTCTGTTCCTGGGTCATGGATCTGTATTAAATATGTGTATAATATAATAAAAATTTAAAATATAAGTATAGTTTAAAAAGTATTACATATATTTCCGTTGTCTGGTACTTTCATGATTTTTCATTTCATTTCTTCAACATCGTCTTCAATTTCGAAGAAGAAATCGTTGAATCTTTTCATTTCTTGATCTCTTCGGATACTTACCACGTGACCAGACTGACGTGGTGTGAAGCGTC
Organism: Phengaris arion; assembly: GCA_963565745.1. Lineage (NCBI taxonomy): Eukaryota > Metazoa > Arthropoda > Insecta > Lepidoptera > Lycaenidae > Phengaris > Phengaris arion. The sequence goes on along the minus strand of OY751439.1, from coordinate 7,300,285 downwards.
CATATATATTTTTATTATTATTTCGTTAGTATCAACGGCAATCCTACTAATATTATAAATGTGAAAGTTTGTGAGGTTGGATGGATGGATGTTTGTTACTCTTTCACGCAAAAACTACTGAACGGATTTCGATGAAATTTGGTATGGTAGTAGTTTATGCTCTGGATTAAAACATAGGATACTTTTTATTCCGAAAAAGAATAGTGGGACAAGTAAAAAGTTCCCGTAGTATATTGTCATCACGCGAGCGCAGCCGCAGGCAACGAGAGAGATTTTTGTTACATTTGATTATACTACAAATAATAATCAACAAAAAAACTTTATTTTTTTAGTTGTTTATCCATATAACATAATATTATTCAGAAGGTTTTACATTAATTCATTTAAGATAATTGGATGTTTTTACATTTCAGCCGCTTATGGCATTTCACTAATACTTAATATGATGAACTTTGTTCGTAAGTCCACTTCCTGAGGATGCTCCGGGGTCGGGGCGTAACGCGCGTCTGCAACCTGCATAGTGGTGTCGGGCTATGCACGATTTTGCTGACAATGTTGCTTGTGTGGTGGTCGTGTTTGCACGATCTTGTTTCTAAGTGTAAGCGTAAGCAATGTGGGAGGATTCAGGCTCAAGCTTACATTTGCTTGCAGGTTGTGGGTATTTTGCGCGGGATATTGCTAGATATAATATTATTAATTAAAATGTAACATATGAGTCACAATGCACACTATCTGCAAATCACGTCACCAATTTGAATAACTCTGGAGTCTGGTGGCGCCACCGAGTAGTGAGCTCCCTTACTCTTTCTTAGTGGCAACTAGCAAACTTTGCCAAGTTTGCGTCGACGTCTCATGTAGATACTGTGCCACTTTCGCTAATATTATTATCCGTGTAAGTGCCACTTGTAACTTGAGAGTATCCTAATTAGTTCAGTCGGAGACTTGTATTGTGATATTATGTTTTAAATAACATAATTTATGTGAACAGCTATAACTTCTAAGATATTGTTAATTTTGTTTTAACGTTATGATATACACAAAAAACGTTAAATGATAAAAAACTGCCAAGTGCGAGACGTACTCGCGCGCAAAGGGTTTCGTACAAAACGCCAAACAACAACGGCACTACAACTGAGCCCCCTTAAATACTTATTTTATTCTGTTTTTAGTATTTGTTGTTATAGTGGAAACAGAAATACATAATCTATGAAAAGGTGAGTCTAGCTATCACGGTTTAGGAGATACAGCTCGGTGACAGACAGACAGAAAGACAGACGGATGAAGAGCGAAGTCTCAGTAATAGGGTCCCGTTTTACCCTTGGGTTACGGAACCCTAAAAGGTAATGATAACTTCAAAGTTATCGTTACCTATTTTTTATCGTTCAAAGTTATTTATTGAGTTTAAATTAAGCAAAACCCCTCTATTGAAATCGATATTATCACAATGACACGAGCGGATGCCCCGAAATATAATAAAAAGTTTGTCGAGATTTGGAGTCGATTAACTAATGAATATTACTCGATCTCGAGGCTATTAAAGCAGTAAATTCGATTAGCACAAGTCGTTTTCCTCAGATGTCAGTCACATGCCTTTTTGCCGAGTGGCTTACCATCGTAATTAAGTAGGGCTTGTCATCCCTCTACTTATTCTTAATAGGCTTTTTATGTGAACATATAGCTAAAAGCTACGTAGTTCGTAGGTCGTGTTCTCCCTCTATCTTTTAAGCTATTTTTAAACATAAATGTACCGTAAAATAACATTTACTTAAAATATCAACCCAATAAATTAATGTCAACTTGTGCAATAACAAATTTAATTACATATTTTCACATTGAACCAAACAATATAAAAATTACGGTTCACACAATTTATTAACACTGCACTTAACTCTGGTATAAAGTATAAATATATTTTAAATGTCAAATATATATAAGCTTGTTGACCTGACAATGAAGTGGTCACTTGAACACAAACAATACAATTTGTCTCTACAAATTGAGTTATCAATCCTGTCGAGACACGAAAGGACATCCTGTAACCTATTCCACTGATATATCGCTTACATCAATTCTCGGAAGGGTCAGGGGTCACAATTCCCTTTTCCTCTCCACGTTTTTGATACATCTTTGGTAGTATCAATTGCGTACCCAGACCACAGACTGTTGGCCTGCAAATTAAGTATAAGGTGTAAGGTGAATAATAATCATTACAATCCTTTTTTTCTACATAACTATTTATGTTATCAAAGGACTAATAGTGAAAAATAATATAAATATTAAAAAGAGGGTTTCATATTACATATACTAGACAATGAAATTATAGACAATGTAGAGTAGGAACATAAACTAAAATTTAAATTTATTTTCCAAACATAATCCTTAAAACCATAAAACAATAAAGTTATTTCAATCCCCATCGAGGCGCAATAATTTAAGGAGTTTCCAATAAAAGTGGGAGGCGCGAACTGGGAGTTTCATAAGCGATTCTCCCGCTGACGTTGACGTAGGTTCAGCTATTTACTATTGGTAGCGAGTTTACACACCTTTATAGAATATTTAGTAACATTTGCCCCATTTTTAGGGTTCCGTAGTTTACGTCTCGGAACCCTTATAGTTTTGTCATGTCCGTCAGTCCGTTATTAGCTTTTCTAGAATCTATCTACGAAACCTTGCATGGAATATGTGTATTTTCCAAGCCGACAAAGTGCTAAAATAAAATAAAAATTTGTGGTGCCTCCCCTACACGTATAGTCGAGATTTTTTTTTCTCGCGTCCAACCCACAGTGTGGAATATAATTATTAGATGTGGTGTTCTAAATCTATGTTTCCTTTTAATACTATGCATCTACCTCACACTGTCTCTGCATCACCCATAGGTTGGCTGGTAGAAAATGCCACAAGGCATTAAGCCCGCCTCTGTACCATATTATGTGCATAAAGTATAATAAATAAATAAATAAATAAAAACATTGAGCGGTTGCTAAGACGATGTTTTGATGTAGGTATCCGTTGGCGAGATATTCAACTGTAAAGCGCATTTTCTGTTAAAATAGGTCGCCCCTCCCTCTAAAAGCTAAAAAGCTGGCTCGGAAAACCTGACAAAATTCATGATGGTAGTAGTAGATGTGTTGAACTTTGAAGTCCATGTGATAAACTTCGTACAAAAATAACGAAAGGATAAGTAAATGTGTAAAATGTTGCTATAGGAACCCTCCGTGTGCCACAAAGCCTCAACAAAATAGGTGTGGGTGACACAACGACTCGCAGATTCTGCGGGGAAAAGGACGAGACACCCCTCCACCTGCTCCTCCACTGTCCGATTCGCTCTTGGCTGGTTTTATATAAATAAAACCAGCCAAGAGCGAATCGGACAGTATCAATATAATAATAATATTATATTGATTATATGTTATAAAGCGACTAGCTGTTAGCGAAACTAAGAGCTCAGCCAATAAACAAAATCAATTCATACATTATAGTTTGTTTGGGCACCTTTTATATTGCTTGCAAAAAATCATATTTTTTTTATGTAAAGTATCTACAAAACATCTTAAATCTGCTAGTTGATAAACTAATTTTCCTATAAATTAATATTTAAAATATTAAATTACACATTGTCTTTCTCTGTCGGATGATTAAATTGAATGAAGGTGTTATTCGTATCGAAACGATATTTAATCATCCGCAGAAAGCGCAGGAAAGATTGCTGTCCTATCCAAGCTAACATAACAATCCTACGTGATATATTACGGCTAAAAGATATGGATAATTTTACTATGGATTGCTATGGAACCAAACCCACGGCGACCAAAGATAAAATTCCGTTGGATGTAATCGTAATTGCATCTGGATTAACACGGCATATTTCGCAGGAGGTAGGGTAAATACCTATATTCGTATATAAATATTCGTTGAATTAACTAAATTCAACGAATATTCATATAAAATATGTTTAATAACTCATTGATTATCTCCACTTCTCAATGGAATGAATGAAATGATGGAATGAATTGAAATAATTTCGGAAAATAAAAAGGTGAATGAAAATCGTAGGCACAATCATTTTTGTATCAGTCTGTATCAGTTTGTAGTCGCGACTTTTATAGAAAGCGGGCAAAAAACAAAAATGTTTTGGCGTATAAAAAAGAAGGATAAAAATCTCCATATAGTTTACATTTGTAGTGCACGCTTTACTGCACGTCTTTCATCAGAATTTTATGTGTGTAGTTATGGAATATATCGTTTGATCTCTTCGTATGCCAGTATTATCCCCTCTGCAATGCCCTCAGATTATTAACTATAAATGAATACGTGAAGCGAAAAATTTCGGTAAAATTTTACGAGAATTGTGCGAATGGAGGAGTATGAAATTAGGTACAGACGAAGTTTATGTGGAGGAAGGTGTGCAGAAAGCCGTGCGTTTGATAGATACAATTTCGTTACACGTTGACGTTTGTCAATCATTCGCAACATTTACACTTTTTTTTCGATCCAAGAGGCAAATAATAATAGTAATAATAGCTCCCACACCGATTTCGGTGACGGTGGCCTATTTCATTGAAACCAGGCCAGCTACGCAGGAGTTATGTTATAGTGCCCAAGTGTGTGCGCAGTACACAAGAGCACTCTCTCCTCCTTTTACTCTCGTAACCCAGTGGGACAGATAACCGACACGACTGGCGAGAGATTAGGCGCAGGTCCGACTTTTTACATGCCCATCCGACGCATGGATCATCTTTCTTGTCAGACAATCAGGTGATCAGCCTGAATTGTCCTAACCAAACTTGGAAACAACATTTTTTTGTTCCAATGCGGGAATCGAACCCACGACCTCCGAGTCGAGAGCCAAGCTCTAACCACTAGACCACGGAGGCTGGAGGCACGGAGGCAAGAGGCAAAATAACCCTTATAAAGTATAAAGTTAGACATGACACGACTTAATAAGGGCGAATTTCGACCAGAAGGCGACCTTTAGATTAAATTAGATTAAATAGCTGTTAGCAGGAGGAGAAGACAAGGTTATGCCACAAAGACAAGGAACTTCAGACCAAATAAAACAAGATACTTTATCCTGTATTTTATTTGTATACTTTATAGTTTATTTTTATTTTTTCTTTATAATACGAACACACAATTTTATAACATTATTTTATATATTTGTTTTTACAAATTGTCTTTATTTACAATTTATTTTTATCTACTCACTACTACATCATTTTATAAAATGTTAAATGTTAAAATGAGATCAAACTGAGTTGAACTTCAACAAATTGAAAGTCGACCTTTTTAGACGTTTGTAAATAATATTAATTATTCTCAAATTCACGAAACAAATTGAGTTTCAAATAATTTTTTTTTTAATTGTATCAATTTAACAGTAGTTGCTTAAATTAAAGCCAGTTTATCAGGTATAAATAATACCTACCTGTAAAATATATTTTACAGATATTTAATTACAATATAATAATATTATGTAATGTAACCTACATTAAAATGTCGGTTGTATGTTGTGTCGTTAATGTAAACTTTTCTAATAAATTCATTATTTTTACCTGTATCTTAAATTAATGTTACTCAACAGAGAACTTGAATCAATAGCTGTCAAAATCCGTTACATTTTGAATTATGTTCACAATACTTTATCTTTATTCTTTATACTATACAAAGTTATACATACTTCAAACATTTATATTTAGCTTTAGTTTTTCATTACATAGGGTTAGGTCTCTGCCTTTGAGGTCAATTTAATGTGATCCTGACGGATTATTTTAATTATTATATTTTACCTTAATACCAAGTATATACAATCGTGGACAATGAGATAAATCAAAAGATTCTAAGAGGTTATCTAAAGTTTCTTAGTCAATAGGCCACTTGACCTTGTTTTTATTTATGTCCTCAACGCTTCATAATTATTTCACTACACAAAAATATGTAAACCGAAAACCCTATTCGCCATGGTGGTTGATAGATTATCTGTGCTGTGACGTCATACTAGTACTATTTGTAATCTGTGCTATAGTCCGTAGTAGTAAAATGGTGGCGTGACGTTCCGTTTGACTTATATGTAAATAAGGTAAATATAAAGTTAAGAATTTTAGAACAAACATGGAAAAGAATACAGGAAAACCATTTTGAGCTAATTCAATATAGCATGGAATCAGAGGAAACAAAATACATAAATAATGACTTTATATGATGTCATGAACTATAAATTTAGAGAAACACGTTCCGTACTCTTCCGTTACTTCGAGGTGTTTTCATCAATAGAAATTAAAAAACAAAAATACATATTTTTAAATCAACTTGATTTATCAATCTTAAGTTTTTAATTTGTGATATCGCTAGAATACGTTTACCTAAACCAAGTACTAAAGGAAATGATCCTTCAATGTATGAAATTAAATATGAGTCAAGTACCTAGCCAATTCTCACAAAGTCGAGCTATCGAGCTAAGAACGATTACTGTACACTACTTTGATCGACATTTTATTTATTTTATGCCAGCATCAGTACAGATTAAAGAATGACGAACATATAAACAGCTCCATAGTTAGGTTTCGATTTAATTGCACTACTACAAGCATACGGTGTGTCCACGATTGTGTGGAAAAATTGTGGGCCGTTGAAGGGGACGTAAAAATTTTCAATTTTGGATCGTTCTACGAAAGCTGTTTCTCCGTACGGAAGTATAATATATATTTTCTACTTGTGGCATCAGCAAGACGTAGATGTTCCATGAGTAAAGATCGATAGAGCCATACAAAAAGCAAGTTTCTCTTGACCCGGAGAGGAACATAAAGTATACTTAAGCCCAACCTAACGTCGCTGAATTAATTAACCAACCCAAAATTAATAAAGTGAAATTTTTGGCACATGTTGAACCACACTTATTTTTTTAAATTTTGAAAGAATTGTGTCACTGTAAAGAATATACCTAAGTGTTAATACAATTTATTCTAATATATATGTAGGTAACACACATAAACAAACCTAAAAAAAAAGAAACAGTTTGAGGTAAAAAACGTATTTTCGTGATAACTCTGACGTTATTATTTATTCACTTCACAAAAGTCCTTCTGGTCAGTGATTCACTAGCAGATAGTGACTCCGACTGACTGACTATCTGATCTTCCCAAAACTCGGAAGTTATAAAACGAACATTACGATTATTGTGGCAGTTCGCTTATCTCAAGGCAACGCTACCAAGGTCGGAAAAGTTGAAAAATTGTCTATCATCTTAAAATAGGTTTTTTTTGGGAACTTTTAAAGAAATAAATCACGAAAAATGAAATTTTACAAACGTAATACCCTAAAAGTTTACTCTATTTCATATCGAATTATAATATTTCATATAAATACCAAAATAACAAATATAACAATACTTTTATAGAAAAAAATACATGTTCGTAAATTCGGACATAGGATTTTTAGGTAATTAGCTTATTTTATTTGGCACAATAATTTCTTTATTCAATATACATTTACAGGAAAGATTGCTAAAAAAAAAAGCAATTCAGTATTCGGATAAAGAATATCTTTAAGAAAATGACACAGTTTTAAAACTTACATTCATTATGCTTACTCCAATTACAAATTACCTACTTAATTTAGTTTACATGTCTATACACACAATTTCATCTACATATAAGTTACTCTGTTTTATTATTATTTGAAAATAGAAATTGAAAATAAATAAAAAACCGACGGTTTGAACTCCGGGAGTGCCGGCAGAAGTGAAAACTTGAATATTAACGTTGTGCATTTTTTATTTTTTGGAATGGTTAGAGAATAATTTTGTACGAATTGCTTTCATTATCAGTATAAAAGTACTATTATTTATGTGGAGGAATACAAGATTCATTTATTGCGCTATCGTACACAAACATGACAATTTATATTACATTAAAAATTTAACACTTCAGAACTATTACAATTATTTTACATAATAATAATAAATAATAAAATAAACAAAATAAATTAACAAAATTAATCTCATCCATGGATGCGCGTGGCACGCTGTAACATTAACACACACGAACATTCGCGCAAGCGCCCTGCGCCGCCTGTCCTCGCTCCATCCGTCTTACGAATTTTCGATCAGGTCACGTGTCCTGACGCGAGTTTAGAAATTTTTACCCATTCCAAAAAAAGTACACAGCGCCGCTAAAGAAGTTTTCACTTCAAAAATATAATTTCCTTACGTGTGTAACTTTCCTCATGTGTGTGAGGGGATCTCCTTATGATAAGTTTAAAACTTGTATTAAAAAAATCCCGTTCTTTCCTTGAGACAGTTTTTACAATTACTACTCATAGTTAATAATTTTAAGTTTAATGACAATTTCTGTAATAATTTCTTAATTATTAGATATTATTTGGAACTTGTAATATAAAAATATAATGTGTATCTATATTCAATGTGAGGCTTAGCTGTAACATTTGTTCATCTATTTTCATACAGACAAGACCTTGTGAAGTTTCTAACCTTTATAGTATATGTTGTATATATATAGTGTATGCTCATATACTACATGAGCATCAGACATATCGGGAATTTTAAACCCACGCGGCACGCCTATTATTTTTATGGTTTTCTGTCTAATACATGCATAGGATTTACTTAATTTATGTAAATCAAATTGACAGATATAGTCACAGTATTTCTTTATAATAACGGCCTTACACTGTCGTCTCGCGACAAGTTGTGTTTTTACGAATTCAATGCGAGAAAATCGTCAAGCATGATGGACATACCGTCTGCTTGACGAGCTTCGCGGTACGAGTGTAAAGCCGAGGTTACACTTCATGTGCATGTACTATGGAACAAGTTGTCACTCGACCAGACATAAGATTTAAATCGCTTAACAGCGCTTTGAGGCGACCCTGTGTAAAGGAAAATGTTTTGAAACTGGTCGAGCAGGAACTTTGCCGATATTGTAACTTCCTGAGAAGAATTAACAAATATTCTACATTATAACTATTACATTAAAAGGTTTTGCAACATTTTATAATTTCTTGTTTTATTTTTAATTACTTCTAAACCCAATTCATTTAGCCAAATTTTGCCTAGATTTAGTTACAGGTACATTAGAAACGCTCTCTTTAACCTAATTGGAAATTGTTTCAAGATGCTGCTAAGTGAAATTGAACTGGAATTCCCCAGAGACGCCGTGCACATATTTTAAGCCTTTACTTAGACAGAACCTCAAAAGTCTTATATTATATACGAGAGACGCAAAAATTGTACAGTAATTATAAAATTTCAAATATGTAAGATAATTCTACAAATTTTGGGTTAAGTATGTTTCCTTTTAATATTTTTTGGCCATAAAAAATCCCCAACACAGATTCAACGTTTCTACTTTGAAGTTATTACTGTACCTAGTTGAAGTATCGAGTTATCATGAGCGTGAGAGTTAGATTATAACTAATGCAAACTGTAGGTGATGGTTCTATGAGTCCAGTATCTACATAAGACATTCATATTATTTTATTGATTTAGAATTGAGCTTTCCGTTTACATTTACATAAGATTGTTTCACATATCTACCACATCAGTAGTTTTATTATATTATTATTATTATCACTATGTTTAGTAAAACTAGTAATAGTCCGAATTAATATTAGTAATAGAGTCATAGATCGTGTATGTATAAGCTGGGGCGGGGGCGGGCGCGGGCGGCGGGCGGGCGGCGCGGAGGGCGCGGGCCGAGCCACAGGCGCCGGCGCAGGCGGCTCAGTCATGCAGCAGCGGGCTTGGCGAGCGCACTCGCCGCGCGCCGCTCCACGGCTCCATCATATCCTCGTCTCCCTGCACACGGGCACTCGACATACTCTCGGCATCATCCTCAACCCCCCAGCTCTATCGAGAGTTTCGGACAATTTACTAGCGGCCATTTTGGATAAAGATAGCCCTTTTATACTTGACGGAACGATGATGCACTAGACGGTTGCCCTTCGTCGAGCCTACGAGATCTTTCGGCATGTGCTCTTAATATTTCATGCAAACTTAATGCAAATCAGCAAATACCGTAACGATTTGAATGAATTGAATTATTACTACGAGACTTTTTATGGATATACATGGCGGCCATTGTCTTGTAGATGTGTCCCGAAACTTAGTAGACAAAAAGTTGCCAACTCTCAAATATCTGCGCGATTTTTCGTCGCAAATACCAATTCACTGACAAATATTATTTTATTTGCCTTTTCAAACCTGAATGCTTATTTATACCATTGGAACAACTTATCCCAGAGGAAAAAAGGGGTTTCGTTTTTTTCGCATAATTTTTTTGACATAATTTAAAATGGCAAAGGGTATGCTAAACCTCAATAGGCATAATTTTATTTGTTATAATAATACTTTGTCATAGGTAGGTACTTGTTTCTTGGCATACTATATATTAGGCATAATTATTATCATTTAGACCAGGGGTCTCCAAACTTTCCAGCCTTAGGACCATACTGATTACTCCAGTAAGTTCCGAGGGCCAAAACCATATTATCATTGTTACCGGTGGTAAAAAGTGAAATAGTCCACTGATGAAAAAAAAGTCCGAAAAAGTACGCAACGTTTAAAAAAGGCTGCAAATCGGACTAAAGTCCGCAAAACGGCAACACTGCATATTATTAATTTTCCTGTCACTATCTGTAATTTCTAGATAAGTCGTAGAGTACGAGCCATGAGGAGTAACGTGACATGACATCTGGTGGACACAAGCGGAAATAGGTAGTACCTTCTATCGCTAACAGATGGCGCTAATAGCACGTACAGAATAATCTCGTTGGTTCGAGAAAGTTCTGGTATCTTCCACTCACTTCTAGATGGCAGTAATTACAATATATAAGAAGGCTAGTGGCGCAACCACAAGTCAGTTCCTATGACACTGTTGTGAAATAAAATAGTGCGTACCTCCTTAAAACGTGTTTGTGCGTGTTTAAGTTTAAGACATCTTTGTAACAGTATTTTGATTTGAATTGTTGCTTTTGTGTGTGATTTAGTAGTATGGAAAAGAAGCGAAAAACTGATAGTGAATGCAGAAAATTCAAAGATCAGTGGAACATTCAGTATTGCGTAATGGAGTCCAGTAACAAGGCGCTTTGTTTGATTTTCAATGAAATCATAGCCGTTCTCAAGGAATATAACATTAAACGTCATTATGAAACAAAACATTTTCAAAATTATTCAAAATATACAGGAAGTTTGCGGACAGAAAAATTCGAAGCTATGAAGCGCGGATTGAAATCGCAGCAATCTTCATTTACAAAACTCAAAACTGAACAAGAGTGTGTTGTTTCGTGTGGCTCTTAAAATTGCAAAACGTGGAAAACCATTCACCGATGGAGAAATGAAATGGATCAAAGAATGCATAATTGCAGTAGCCGAAGAAATGTGCCCTGCCCTGTGTCAGTATGTCAGCAAACACTGTGGCTCGAAGGGTAGAAAACATCGCTGAAAATATATTCTCTCAACTGTTCGACAAAAATGGACATGTTGAGTGGTTTTCTTTGACCTTGGATGAGTCAACGGATGTGTCAGATACTGCTCAGGTGTTGATTTATATTCGAGGAGTAGATAAAAGCTATGAAGTGCATGAAGAACTTCTTGATACTATACATAGTATTCATGGCACAACTACTGGTACAGATATTTTTAAAGGAGTTGAAATGGCCATTAATCAAAAGAACCTTCCATGGAAAAACTTGAAATGTATTACAACTGATGGAGGCAAAAACATGAGTGGAAAAGATAAAGGAGTGGTCGCTCTTGTGTCAAAGGCTGTAGAAAATGACGGTGGTTCAAAACCATAAGTCTTACATTGTATCATTCATCAACAGTCTTTGTGCGGAAAATGTTTGGATATGTCTGAAGTTCTAAAACCAGTCACATCAACTGTTAATTTTATCAAATCTTTTGGGCTGAATCACCGACAATTCCGACAATTTATTGAAGAGATTGGAGAAAATGACTTACCTTATCATACTGCCGTACGTTGGCTTAGTTGTGGGAAAGTCCTTCAGCGCTTTTTTGAACTTCGAGCAGTGATCTAAATTTTTTTGAATGAAAAGCATCGCCCTCTTACTGAATTACAAAACAACGCATGGCTGTGGAAGTTAGCATTCTATGTTGATTTGACAAAACATGTGAACGAACTGAATTTGAGATTGCAAGGTTCTCCTTGCAATCTGCAATATTAATATTATAGATTTTTCAGAATCCTTTATAGAATTATTATATAATATTAATATTATAGATTTTTCAGAATCCTTTTGATACTGACGTTGAAACCCTAGCCCCGGAATTTCAAATGGAAATGATTGATCTACAGTGCAGTGATATAATTAAGAACAAATATCAAAACTCATCTTTGTTGGAATTTTATAAGGGTCTTCCACTGACACAATTTGATAATTTGCATAAATTTGCTCGTAGGCTGTTTTCTGTTTTTGGTACTACTTATTTGTGTGAGAAGACCTTCTCCAAAATGAAGTACACAAAAAATGTTTACAGATCTAAATGAACTGATGAGCATCTTAAATCTCTTTTAATAATTGGTACAAGTAAAATTAGTCCACAATTACATAGATCTCATTAGTATTTTATATGTCATTATGCTTGTTATAAGTTATGTTTTTATTTAAAATGTATAAAATGTTAGTTGGATTCATTTCAATAATTTGTTAGTTATTATATACTGAAGTTAAATTTTCTGCATATTATACATGTCTTTACTCATTACAATTCTGTGTTTCTTTATCCAACTTATCACAAAAACAATAACAATAAGCCTATAACAATGTTATGAGTAGTTACATATCAATGTAGATGTCATATTAATAATTATTCAACATAAAATTAGAATACTTCAGTAAACTAAATTTAATTTGCTATAAAAAATATGTTCTCTAAAAGGAGTTTTCAAGTATGCTAGCTCTCCACGGGCCGGACAAAATCTGTCCGCGGGCTGGATGTGGCCCTCGGGCCGTAGTTTGGAGACCCCTGATTTAGACTAATGTTTTTGTCCTAATTTAATGTAGCTTATTTAATTGGCCTAATTTATGCCTGATTAGGCATACATTTTTTGTCATAAAAATACTTTGGCATAATTGTTTTTTGTCTTAACTCGTTAGGCATAAATAACGTTTGTGTAGTTTTGGGTAAGGTTAGGTTAAAACTTTTTTATCACGTTAAAAACATCTTCGGAGTGGTAAAACGGCCTCACAAAAAACCGGGCATGAAAAAACGTTTGTGTAATTTTGGATAAAGGTTAGCTTAAAATATTTTTACCACGTTCAAGACGTCTTCGAAGTGGTAATACGGCCTCACAGAAACCCGTCATGAAATAACGTTTGTGTAGTTTTGGGTTAGCATAGAACTTTTTTATCACGTTCCAAACGTCTTTAAATACCTTTATATCAGTATGCCTAAATATTTTTATGCTTTGTAAAAGTATGCTTAAATAATATCATTATGCGTCAATAAATAAATACTGCCTAATAAGTATGCGTGATGATTATTATGCTTCAAGTGATTATGTCAAAAAAAATATGCCTAAACAGATATGCCAAATTAATATTATGCGTAACTATTATTAGGACAAATTAAATTATGCCAAGTTAAATTATGACATATGATTTTATGCGAAAAAATAGGGAACCAGTAACAAGAAAAGAGAATAAATTTATATCATTGTTACGGCTAATGTTGAAAATAGAAAGAAAATTGTTTAGCCATTAACATTATAAATGCTGAAATATTATTTTAAAAACATTGTTTTATAGCTAATGCCCAATTTACTTAATTGTTTCTCTGAAAAACATGAATAGCACTTAGATATATCAAATTGTGTTGAAGTGCAAAGATAAATCTAACTACTTCCACTAATTACGTTACCGATAAACAGATAACAAGCCAGATCTAACTATAATTTCATGAAAATAGTGTGTATGAACTATATTTACAGTGAAATACGTTTTTGTCAAATGACACTTCTACACCAATTGTATGAATGCAGCGATAAATCATAACAATAATTAGGGTAACAGCAATGTATATAAGGTTACATGTACAATAATGTAATTAATCGAATCCTACTTCATTGTGTTTTCATTAAAATCGTTACGAGTCTTGAAGCTGCGCTCCGTCAAATGTAAAAGTATTCTACGCTAATTTGTTAAGTATTTACACAACATCATGCAACTAATATCGGGTTTCAAGTATTTAACTTTCTGATGAATGAAAGGTAAATTGAAGACTGAAATTCCCTACTTTTTTTTCGTTTACAGGTTGTTTCTAGACAAATGAATATTATAATGTTAAAGTTTTTAGACAAATTCTCCACTTGGGGGACATAGGATGGTTATATTTACATAGATATAAAGAAAGTATATTAAGACATGATGCACATTCAGTGAATTTTTTTTTTTTGAAATCGATAAATCTATGGTGTTCAATTTCTACGAAATTCGCAAGTTTTTAAATTGAATTATAATATAAATATCGACAAACTCGCTAGGGGCACAGGGGACGTGCGGGAGGAGTGCGCGTGATAAACCACGTAGTACGGTGTCAACACTTACATATAAGAGGTAATTACCATCATCGTGTGCGGCACGGGGTGCCCGCCCATGGGCACGGGCGGGCCGCCCAGCGGCACGGGCGGGGCGGGCGGCGCAAGCGGCGGCGGCGGCGCGGGCGGTGGCTCCGGCGACGCGGCAGCGGGCGAGAACGATGCCGGCGCAAGCGGCGATTGCGCTGCAAATAACCATGAAACTTACCCTCCGAGGATCAATTCTGCTAAATAAAACCTGCAATAATGCAATTACAATCAAGTCCCGACACGCTAAAACTGTCCAACCGGTATTCACATAAACGTCAAAAGCAGCGTCAACGCCTCCTGATTGGTCCAAACGTCACAAAATCAGTTTACGATTACAAGTCGCTTCACTTATAATACAATCAAAGGAAAATGAAAGTACTTTAAATTTAAGAATTGAGGTTCTGTTGTCTGATGACACAGTAGGTATACTGTGAGTTGAGTTGAACGACTTGGACAGTAACAAGCTCGCTGGAATAGGGGAGACGACTACATGTAAAATATTTTTGTAGTTTAATTTATATACACAGAAATGTTGAGGTGGATCTACTGGATAAACGAAAAAAAAACCATAATATTTTAGTGTGTGTAGTTTAATGATTAGGTAAAAATTACAAAAGTTTCATATTTTTTCGCTAAAAATAGTTTAAAAAATCTACATCAGTAGTTAACTTACCTACTTACATCATATACAAAAACATTCACCATAGTAAGTATGATCTTAAAGCACAAATTTCGGAGGTATTAGCTGTTATGTTCCTGCGGCCTTATATTTCATACATTTTAACCTAATCGAAAATGAGACTTGCGTAATTTTGTAAACAAATGTGTATATAAACCTTTGTACCTTAATAAACCTTTGAAGAAATTGATTTTTTATATACCGCATCTTCTAAGTACTTACTAATTTTTATTTACTATTCATTGCAAAAAAAACAGTCGTCTAGCCTATTGCGGTTATTGAAATCTAAAATCTGGCTCATCGTAGTTGTAAAAACGTGACAACCACAGCAAGATTTAAGGGTAAACTACCTGCTGCGGTAAGCGCGAGCACGAACTGGCTCCAGTGCACGCAGCAGCCGCAGCACAGCTGCAGTGCTGCGCGGCGCAGAGCGCGGTGCAGCGCCATGAACAGCAGCGGGTTGACGGCGGCGTGCACGTACGAAATGTGCAGCGTTATTTGAAAGTACAACTGCACAAATTAGATAAGAGTATTAAACGAGACGACGTAAGCTAGTATCACACTAAATCAGAAACGCTTAAGCTGTTTAAATTTTTGTATAATTCTATTTGCACTCCTTTGTACAGCTGGTAATTAATGTGTTAAAGCAGGCATGATCAACCTTATCAAGATTGCATGCCATTTCTTATTTTAGCACAACCCTCACGGGCTGCGCATCTATAAAAATCCACAATTCGTCCACAAAACCCCAAAAATCAATGTTTCTCAAACATTACCAAATATTGTCATAAACGCTCGGCCGCCAGGCGAATATCGTGGTAACCGATATAGACACAGGATCGGTTGCCGTTTGTCCACAAATATCGGGATTTTTCGATAGATCGTGTATGTAAACAATCCCGATTCGAGGTTGAAAATTAGCTTAGGGGCCGCATGGCAATGGCCCGCCTGGGGGTTGAACGGGTTGGTCATGCCTGTATTGAAGTGTTTTGAAAACCCTAACCTAAAACCATTATGTCTTAGAGCATTGCATTATTATAATGATAAGTAACGTGTTCCTTTTATCAATTAGGGTAAGTTCACACCGCGACGAGACGCGACGCGACGTGGCGTTGCATTTTTAAGATAGCTATTTAAAATTGAACTTTATTCACTACACAAGTATCTTACATTAGCTATCTTAATAATGCAGCGCCGCGTACGGTATCGTCGCGGTGTGAATTGACACTAAGACAACAGAGCAGAGGTAGTATTATTAATTAATTTTATGGGACAATAAACATTATATCCAATTGGAACATTTCCAATAAAATTAAACAAAGTTCAATAATTCCATGAGCCAAGATTTCCACAAATCATCCTTTGATGATTAACGGTTTTTCTAATTAAAAAGTAGCTTTCAAGTTAAATTAGAATTCTTAAAGTTTTAAACGTGAACGTATTTAGATTCTAAATGGCAATTATATAAATTTGAAGAGACATTCCAGTTGCAAGTCCGCTTAAATATACAAAAGCGCTCGACATTTATTTAGCTCGTGCCATAAACTTTTCTAATTTAGTCTCAAGACTAAAAGCTAAAGGCTATCTATAATTTTTACTACTTTTTGTTTCACTACTTTCATTTTGTTTTCTATTTTGTAAAATTGTTTTTACAGTATCTTAGTGTTTTTATATCCAGCTTATTCCATATTTTGATGTAGTCAGGCCTCTACTTAGGGTTTAGTGTACGTCTGTAAGGATTAAGTCCTATAATTGTAAGTGCTTTAACTCAAAGACATTAGAATTGCTAATTGTCTGCTAAGTTCAGTATGTAAATGTCACCATCCAACAGCTACCTACCTACCGGTATCTATTTATTGTACGTCTCAAGTTCTTAGAAAGTAAATTAGGTTCAGATATTGTTGTTTTTTGTAACTAGCTTAGGGGTAACTGCTTGGTGCGCTTTATCCACGAGTGGGATAATTGAATAATTTCATCATCAAAATGCACGGGGACAAGCGACGAATGTCAATGGTGACAATTATCGACTCATGATCACGGATTTATTTTTGCCGAACCTGCGAGCTCATGTTGTTTGAGTGAGCATGAGCCCATTGCTCTCATCACACGCGTGGTTCCAACAGGATGGTGCGACCGCACACTCAACCAACAAAAAGTCCAAATTGTGCAGTAAACTCGGTTGAATTGTGGTGATTTCTCACCAAATGTTTTCTTTTAAGGCCACAACAGTGCGCGGATTGTTACTGTAGACTCTCTCCTTGAGGTAGCCCCATAAAAAATCCATGGGGGTTAAGTCGGGTGACCTCGGTGGCCACGGGATGTCCCCAAAGCGATTAATCACTTTTTGAGGGAAAGCTTCTCCGTCGGAACCACGCGTATGCTGAGAACGATGGATAAGCTCGCTTGTTCAGCAAAAAGAAATCCTTGATCATGAGTCAATCATGGTGCGGAACCCAAGGCTCCAATTTGAACAGTGTGTGCAACAGGACGGGAGACATTTGGATGACATAATATTAAAAAAATGAAATCTGCATGAGTACTCTGTCTTTCAATACTTTTATTGAAATGAATTGTCAAATGGTATTATTTTTATTTAATTTACAAAAAACATAAATCTGCTACCAGACCTGTATATCCACTGTATAACTTTTCCTAGTCAGTTTCAATTCTATAAATTATAAAAAATCTATTGTGTAATTATATCTGATATCATTTTAGAACATACCACAAACCTACGTGAACTAATATATATTTTATATTCACGCGACGTGATAACCATCATTAGTAATGCCTGATTTATACAGCGTCAGCAAAATAGTAATTTTACAATTTGGATTTTAGTCATAATATTTTACATATTTTTGCACAATTAAAATTTAGCAAAATAAAATAATTATACAATTACTGCTATTGCTGGAATTGCAGATTAACTACAGATTATTTATACAGTACTAGAAAACATTTTTTCTCGTGCTTTTGTTTTGGCAGTAGGCAATGCGTACCATTGGACATTAGATATTAAAAGTTGGACACTCCTCTATAAAACTTACTTCATACGCCACATGTGACGTAAACGCCGGGTGATGGAGGAGCGTTATGATGAACAGCGGCCCCCAGAACAGCACATACGCGGCGGTGATCACGAGGAACATGCGCACGCGCCGCACGCCCTCTCTCTCGACGCGGGCGAGGTACCCGCGCAGTCGTCTGCCCCCGCCGAGCGGCAGGTTGGCACTGGCGCGGCAATGGCCGTCCGCTAGCGCGCCGTCTACAGTCTGGAAATATTCAACTACCCTGCACTAACGATTTAATGACAGTCGGTTCACTAACTACCCACTTTTGAAACTTTTTTACTTTGTAACATGAAAATAAGTTTGCGTGTTAAATGTAATGTCAAAAGTGGCATCTTATAGTGTACCGACTCATGCCCTTAGCCCTAGTATAATATAGGAAATAAAATAATTAAAAAAATATTTTAATTCTGATTTAATAAAAATAGCTGAAAGCGTTGAGAATAGATGTATTAAATAACTATTAGTTAGTAAAGTTAAAAATAGACTAAAGCATAATAAAATTAAATTAATTTTATTTTACTACCCCTACTACTCATAAGTAAAAATTAAAACTTTCTGTCAGTCATTATATTGAGAATTGCACTATGAATAGAACAAATTAAGTACTTACATTATCCAGAAAATAAACCACATCTATGAAGTAGTTATAGAGGAGAAACGTAGGTAAGGTTTTATGATTGAAGGATAAATAAATCTCCTTTTTATATATAACTTAACTTGTTTGCCTAGTCTGGTTAAAAATCCGGTGGAGCAAGTACTTCACGATTTTTAGAGTTAGTTTTAGCGAACGGGCATTTAAAATTCAAGCGATCTGTCCCCGTCTGCAGCCCAGATATATCCTACAAAAATAAAGTGCTGTAACTCTCGTAACCTAACGGGAATAGAAATAGCAATAGGGAACATATTTTATAGTTGGAGCAAAGGCAAAAGGCAAAGTTCTGAAAAGATCACGCTGAAACGCAATAACATAGATGTAGTGTACTGATAATGATAATAAATGAAGACACGCCCACACGCTAGGGTGGGGGTGGAGGGGCGCCCGTCGTCGTGTGGTGCACGACGCACGGGCAGTCTATTACCGAACGCCTCAACGAACGGAAGTGTTCGTTAAATAGTAATCAAGTGTAGTTTGTATTACCTTTCCCGACATTGTGCATATTGTACAATAGCATTGTCTCAAGATTTTTAATCGCGAGATAATTCACATTTTGTTTAAAGTTTTAACTTTGTCACTACACTGGCTTCAATTACTAATTTCATTTTTAAGCCGTACCCAAAGTTTAAAAACGGGAGTTTGAAATTTTTTCGGCCGCTAAGGGACCTAGACCCAACGCGCACAAAGTTTCATCTGGTGGCGTAAGTGGTATCAAAAACGATCAATAAGAATTTTCGCTTCTTCTTCTGTCACCAGGCGGCTCTTGGTAGCCCGACGGTCCTTGTCGTGTCAAAAAGCTTTTAGATGTTACGAATTTAAAAACCCTCATTACAGTCAGTATTGTCTCCAGGCATGTTTCTCAAGAAGCATGTTAGCTAGAAAGTTGACATTTTTAATAGATGATGTATTTTTGTTGCCGCTATGACAACTAAAAACAATAATATAAATATTTAAGGGATGACAACAAACGTGATTTGTTGCCGTTTTGTACGTAACCCTTCCTGCGCGAGTCCGACGACGATAAAAATTCTGAGCAAAATCATGTGCCAAAGGAGATATGGCTGTCTAAGCATTGATTAATATTCAATAGATTTGGCATTTTGCATTATTTTAAATGATCACTTTTTGAATAAGGGTCAGCTCACACCGTAACGCAACGCGATTCGATGCGGCGCTGCATTTTTAAGATAACGATTCAAAATTGACTTATTCACTACTCAAGAAGATACACGGTAGCTGACGCCGAGCTGCTCAGCGCGGTGCAGCTGCAGAAATTCGAACTCTTGCAAATACGTGTATCTTATTGAATATTTAATAAAGTTCAATGTTGAATCGCTATCTTAAAAATGCAGCGCCGCATCAAGTCGCGTTGCGTTTCGTTTCGGTGTCACCTGACCCTTATTCAAAAAGTGATCATTTAAAATAATGCAAAATGCCAAATCTATTGAATATTTTGTTTTTTTTTCTTCAATTCTTTGTATATATAAAAATATCATGACACTCGCGTGCATGTATCAGGAACTAGTTACAGGTTGTCCAGCATGCACGGCATGCAACTTACCCTGGGTCCGACGCTGTTGGGCAGCCTGTTGTCACCTGCCATGCTGACTAGCGTGGTCACTAGACCAGCTACTCGTACTGCTTCTACGTTAGCCTGCATGCAATAAGATTTAAATTTTATCACACCGTAAGCTCCTTTTCACACGCTTGTACCTTAAGATACCTCTGCATTTGCAATCGTGTCCATATTGAAAATTATATTTAAGGTCCTTACAAATGCGGAGACACCTTTATCGGGTGAATATTATTTATGCAATGTGGAACGTGTGAAAAAGCACTCTTTCAAAACTTCTTCCATGTTTGTTCAATAAAAATTTAAATCTTATAATGATTTAACCGATGAATGTTCGCATCCAAATTCTCGCTAAGAAGCCCCCGGGAGTAGATTTGTGTATGTGTTACGAACATTGAAATTTACTGCTAAGTTTGTCTTGAACTGCAACAGGCAACCGATCTCACAGGGAATCTTGGGCAAAGTCTTAGGCGATGTGTTTTGAAGCTACCTTTGACTAAGTTTCTGCATATTCGTAAATGGTGTCAATATAGTCCATTAATTATTGTTCTAGAAATTGATTTTATTAATACGTGATTAGTTGAAATAATTTTGACAAACTATTCTCCTTTTAAGGTCGCGATCCAATGACGTAAAAGTAAAGACAATTTTTCCCCGGACGGTGATCACTGATCATATTTATTTTATCATTCAGATTTCCGGGTCTTCTTGCGTGAACCTGGAGAGCCTAGTGTATCTGATGTTGTCTGTTCAAACGATATACTGTGATTATGTTACAGCAAAGAAAATTCAACGTAAACGATATAACCATCGTCTACGAAGCTGTAAGCTATCGGGTAAAGCACATTTAGTGTCAATGTGGTACGCCATGGAAGCCATTACATGGGGAACAAACCTTCGTAAGATCCCGGTGGAGTTTCTTTAAGTGGAACAGAGTGAGGCCGACGCAGACCGCGTTAACACCGATCCACAGGGCGTTAAGGACGTAATGGCGGAAGGGGCCCCGTACTAGGGGACAGGATGGCGAGGGACCGTAGGAGCTGTAGGACCCCGCACTCGCTGCCAGGGCCCCCGACAGGAATGTGGGCCCCAGGTTTATGGTGATAGACGCGAACCATATCATAAAAGTGCCGAAAACGACGCACTGTAACAAAATTGTTATTTTATTAACCCTATAACACCACCTTTTCCTTTAGAACGTGTTAATGCCTTCCCTTTCAGTATTATTTTCGCTATGGAATAAAATATCGAAACCAGTAGAGCTAAAAGTATTTTTTGCTATACATATTTAGGTATTTAACGAAGTCCTTAGTTACCGAAGCAATCCTCGGTTGACGTAGCAAGCGACGATGTAAATATAATTAGTAATTACAGATGATTTATATAAAAAATATGACTAGTTGTAAATGGAAATGACCAGCGTAAGGCTATATGGTCCGGAATCTCGAACACACGACCTTCGAGTTTTCAGATGTCTGCCGTGTGTTGTGATGTGGTCGAATTTCAACTCCATTGTATTAGCCCATAGTTTTATTTTCAGTGCTCTGAATTTACTCCGTCCGAAGAGATTCCAGATTATATAGCCTAAGACGGGCCCTCCGGAGGAGTAGAATACGGCGGCTTCTGCTGCCATCGAACTCCGTTGGATCTCTTTGGGACGCGGGTTCACTTTTTTCCTTGACTCCAAAACGTTGAGTCAACTCACATTATATTGCGCCCGAGTCTAGAACTCTATTTTGTAATATTTAAGTTCAAGATAAATATAATCCTAAATATAGTCCTTCTTATTTATCTCCGCACTATCAAAGAAAACGGGGCTACCGAACACTAGTTTTGTACATATTAGGCTTGGTAAGGGTCAATTCACACCGCGAAGATACCTAACACTACGCGACAATTTTTTAAATAGCTATTAAAAATTAAAATTTATACATTACACAAAAAAATACACGTTTCATAAAAATCATTCATACACTGTTCATGCGCTGTGAAGCGCAGTGCAACATGACATCCGAACTCTTACAATGAAATGTGTAACTTATTATGTAATAATAAGGTCCAATTTTAAATAGATTAATTAATTAATCTTAATTAAAAATGCAGTGCCATGTTGCGTATCTTTTCGTTTCGGAGTGAATTGATCCAAAACTCTAAATATTAAAAGTATAGACAGTAGGCGCCTGCGTCATCTGCTTTTTATGTGATTGGCTTCCAAACTTAATATCTTATTGATGAAATATACTGTTAGCTCCCTACCTGTGGACTGTCCATCAGCAGCGGCGCGGACAGGTCGGCCTGCTCCTCTTCGTTCTCGGGGAATATGGGGCTGTCGTTCAGTACGGTGGTCAGCATGTTCACCGTTGACACCGTCACCTGCAGGGTTAAGTGTGAGCCTGGGTAACGTTGTTGGTTCCACTATTGACCAAAGGGGAGGGGAGACGTAGTCGGGTAAATAATAGGGACTTATTGAGGACTCTGACTCCAATAACACATAAGTTTCGAAGTCAGAGATCTACCAAATAGTGTAATCTTTCTTAAGCCCTTGGTTTATTTTGTTCTGCAATGTTAATTATCTGCAATATTATTTATCTTTAGTGAAAAAAATATCTCCTAGATAGATTATACGATTTTTGTGTAAAAATAAATTTTGATCATTATTATTAATAAAAATTAGACTAGATGCGTTTGTTTTTAATTAGTGTAATATTCTTCAATCAGAAACTGTAAGTAGGTTTTCAAAAGCACTAAAATAAGTTTCGAGCACGAACTCTATATAATTTTCCCCGAACATTTCATTTAGAACTAGATGTTGCTAGCGGTTTTGTACGCGCTTAAATTCCGCGGAAAATGAACATTTTACTACTAAAAAGGTGGCCTATGTGTTAATCTGGAGCCTAATCTACTACCAAATAAAATATTATCGAAATCCGTTCGGTAGTTATTGCGTGAAAGAGTAACAAATAGGTATATCCATACTTACAAACTTTCGCATTTATAACATAAGTACCTGGGCGACCGAGTTATTACTATTTATTGTAATAGGGTGAAACTCGAAAGCATAAATCTTATTCACGTAATCAGTATAGGTAAATGTTAGACATATTTATGAGAAATATATATTGTTATCTCAAACATTAACTACATTTTTTTAAACTTGTCTAAAAACCATAAAAAATAAAAAATTATATTTAAACTTAAACATATAAAAAAAGACGTGTGGCACTCGGGGACTGCCGCGGTAAAGCTATTGCATAGCAAGCATTTGTGATAATAATAAAATGTATGTATATAGAGTACTCACTCATTTTCTTTCACTATTTTTTCGTGACTTTCTTCATTAATAATAAATGCACTTTGTTCATTCATATTCAAAACACTTTATACACAAATTTTACAAGTACAGCTATTCACTGTTGTACATAAATACCTATACACCTATATACTTTCTCATAAACAGCTGCTTATGTATTCGTCCGATTTCGGAGCAGCTCGTCTCGATTCGTGCGAGTTTCGTAGAGTCGTACAATACGTCTAATCGCACGCACACAACGCCGTGTCGAAGACTGCCGAACTGAAACGACGTTAGACGATGCACGGAGCGTGAGGTTTTTTTGTTACGGAATTTCTGGATTCGATCCCCGCGCTCAAGGCCCGCGATAAAAGCTATGCAATAGCTTAAAAAAACAAAAGTAAGTCACCGAGCGGGATTCGAACCCGTAATCCTCAATTCTTGCCGTCCGCCTCTTAACCCGCTGGACCA
This sequence comes from Phengaris arion, assembly GCA_963565745.1. Taxonomy (NCBI): domain Eukaryota; kingdom Metazoa; phylum Arthropoda; class Insecta; order Lepidoptera; family Lycaenidae; genus Phengaris; species Phengaris arion. The sequence continues at coordinate 7,275,944 of OY751439.1, read as the reverse complement.
GACGGACAGTGGCGATCATATTCTGCGTGGACAGAAAAACGCATGAAAACTCGAAAACACGCGTTTTCCCAAAACATAAGACTAATCTAGATCGATTGTTTACCCCCCAACAACCCCCATATACCAAATTTCAGCGAAATCGTTAGAGCCGTTTCCGAGATCACAGAAACATATATATATATATATATATATATATATATATATATATATATATATATATATATATATATATATATATATATATATATATATATATATATATATATATATATATATATATATATATATATATATATATATATATATAATCGTTTAAAGGTATAAGATATTAGGTCCTTACATATGAAATTGGCGTTTTGTCGTACTGGCCGCTTTGATCTCAAATATATCTTCTTTGGTTTGGAATTCCAATTTCAAATTTATAACGCAATTTACTCATGTATTTGTGTTTCGAAAACCGTAATTTTTTGTTTTTTCCTCTTTTGGTTTTTTCTTTGCGTCACTCTGTTTACAAAATGGTAAACTTAAAACATCGTATTATTTTCGAGTATGTTAGTTTTGTAGTATTTATGTTTCCGAGTTCCATCGTGGCACCAGTGCTGCAGAAACGGCTGAAGCATTAATGATGTGTAGAAATTTCGACCTGCAGAACAAGCCCCGTCGACGGCCGGAGACCACTTCTAAAGAAAGGTCTCTCAAAACTCAATTCATGAGGTACCTACCTCATGAATTGAGTGCAGCAAACCGACAAACGCGCGTCGACTGCTGCGTTAGATTACTCAACCGGCACAATAATGAAGGGATTTTAAATCGAATCATTACCTGTGATGAAAAGTGGATCCTGTACGATAATCGGAAACGCTCATCGCAATATTTGAATCCTGGCGAACTAGCCAATGCCTGCCCCAAGCGAAAATTGACAATAAAAAAGTTACTTGTGAGCGTTTGTGGAACTAGTGCCGGTGTCGTTCACTACAGCTTTCTTAAAACGGGCCAGACGATTACGGCAGATGTTTATTGCCAACAACTGCAAATCATGATGGAAAAGCTAGCTGCTAAACAACCGAGGTTGGTCATTCCCTCTATGCCACTGCTGCTTCAGGACAATGCTAGACTACACACTGCACAACAGACAGCTACCATATTATTATATATTGGAATGTCTAAGACATCCGCCGTACTCCCCGGACCTCGCTCCAACAGATTACCATTTTTTTAGAAATTTGGATAACTTCTTGCAAGGGAAAAAATTCAACTCCGTTGGGGCAGTCCAAAGCGCCTTCAAAGATTTTATTGATTCCTGTCCGAAGGGTTTTTTCAGTAAAGGAATGATGAATGATGAAGAAATTCAGCCTATGAGATGGCAAAAGTGCATAGATAGCAATGGTATATACTTTGCTTCAATAAATATATTATGTTTAAAAAAATCGACTTTATGTTCCTCCTTTACAAAACGCCAATTTCATATGTAATGATCTAATAATTTGGGGCTTATAATATTGGTAATAGAATTTCAAGAAAATATTAATAGGATGGTTTACAAGAAAATTATAAAGTACAGCTGCTCATTGCACAAATTAAGAGATATAAATAAAAACAAAGAGGCGTATTAGCATTTCCAAGCGTGAATAAGATGGATAAAAAGTTTTTAATATTAACTCCCGTTTTATTAAAACTTAAATTTGAATCTCGCTTGAGGAGCAGGTTTTGTTCAAAATTATATGCTGAAATATATTGAGAAGAAAGTTCAACCGTTAATTTCGCGGAGTTCAAAGAGTTCTGCGGTTGTTTTTGCGCGGTTGTTTGTTTGCTTTTTGCAACGTTATTCATTTTGCGCACTTCTAGTAGTGTTGAAGAGCGAGAAATTAAGGCTAAAAAATAATTGCTATTGTAAAATTTATATAAATAAAGATTGTATAATCTTCTAATCGAATACTTTAGTCTTTAGGATATAATGCAATATTATATTAATATTACGAACGTTGTGTACATAGATGAAACTATAAATTGCACTGTCTAAAGTACCTACTACTATTGAAGGTGAATCGCGCTTTGGTTTCACATATTTCTGAAAATCAGAGGGACAATTATTCTTCTAAATAAAACCTGCAATAATACAATTACAATCAAGTCCCGACACGCTAAAACTGTCAAACCGGTATTCTCGTAAACGTTAAAGCAGCGTCTAACGCCTCCTGATTGATCCAAACGTCACAGAATCAATTTACGATAACAAGTCTCTTCACTTATAATACAATTTAAAACTAAATTAAATACGAGAATTGAGGTTCAGTAATCTATGCCAGGTCACAAGAGAAGACGTCACACACTGTGACGTATTCAACTCTTGACTATAAGTACCTGGGTAACCAAGATTTGTTCAGAACTCTAGTAGATTTAAAAAGAATCACAAAAATATTTTACCGGGGTTCAAACCCACCACATTCCGAATTTCCGAACAATTTAAAAGTAAACCAACTGCCAATCGGACTGACATTATTAGAATCAAAATGATTGATATAGTGTTACACGACGATAGAAAAAAAACAACACAAAAAAAAAAGACGTGTGGCACTCGGGGACTGCCGCGGTAAAGCTATTGCATAGCATTTTGTATCAACTTATGCAATTATAATTATTTATTTATTTTATTTATGCAGTATTTCTTTTTCTTACTTAAGAAAACAAATTTTTCTTTTATTAAATAAATAAAAAGTTAATATTGTTTAAAATATTTTTATTATTTTACAATACATGTGGGTTTTATTATCTTACAGTAGCTGTTGGTTATTCAGGAATATTTATCATTTAAACTATAGGTTTATGATAACCGATTTCGGAGCAGCTCGTCTCGATTCGTGCGAGTTTCGTAGAGTCGTACAATACGTCTAATCGCACGCCTACAACGCCGTGTCGAAGACTGCCGGACTGAAACGACGTTAGACGAAGTGGGGAGCGTGAGGTTTTTTCGTTACGGAATTTCTGGATTCGGTCCCCGCGCTCAAGGCCCGCGATAGAAGCTATGCAATAGCTTAACAACAACAAACAAACACAAACAACAAAACTTGAAAATTCGCAGTTTTCCAGGGATAAAACATAGCTAGATCAATTTTTCTCACCCAAAACTCACTGCATACTAAATTTCATGGTAATACTCGATGCCATTTTCGAGACACCGATTATATATATCTTGTATATATATAATCGGTGTCTCGAAATTGTCTCGTTTAATGTATAAGATGTGAAAAAGATTAATTGCAATTAGGGTACTTAGTACAGATAGTTTGCATCCGCTATCAATTTTATCTATCAATCAATCAATTCAACTTTAATTTGCGTGGTAGTGACGCGGGTTTTGTGTGTGTAACGTATTATACGTTACTCACACGTATGCACGCAAAAATCTGAATCTGTACTAAGTACGTCAATTGCAATTAATCTCTCGTTCACAATAAAGCAAAGGCGTCTTATATTAATAATTATAGCGTCCTTTACACGTACAGTCCGGAACGCGAGAACCCAGCCCGCGCCGATGTGAGCACAGGTCTTACAGTTTTGTGCGCGCATCTCGTGTTAACGTAAAATAAAACATGTCGGTTTGGAGCGACAGCAGGTCCGACTTTATACATGCCCATCCGACGCATGGATCATCTTTTTTGTCAGACAATCAGGTGATCAGCCTGCATTGTCCTAACCAAACTTGGAAACAACATTTTTTGTTGTTCCAATGTGGGAATTGAACCCCAGACCACCGAGTCGAGAGCCAAGCTCCAACACTAGACCACGGAAGCTGTAAGGCTGTTAGGGCACTATTCTGCCCGTTTGTCTCTCTAGATATGTACAATTATTAGACTAGGCTATGCGTCTTGCAAGATGCTATCCCTGATTTCAAATGAACATTAGTAACAGTGCTATTAGTATATTATTATGTACTTGTAATGGCGCCCGCATGTAATAAGCAAGCAGCTTGATCCTCAATGTGGCAGGTCAAGGGGCACCAAAGAATTTTAGGGTGTGTAAGCTTAGCATACCGGAATACAAAACGGACAAGCGTGTATACGTTAGAAAATCTCAGATTTCCAAAAAAATCCGAAAGAGGCGATAGAAGTCGGTTAAGATTGCATTAAATGGAGATCTCGTACTCTCTGTCTACTACTATTATCAATGTGAAAGTTTGTAAGGATGGATGGATGGATGCTTGTGACTGTTTAGCGCAAAAACTTCTGCACGGAGTTTGATGAAATTTCGTTTGGTGGTAGTGTAACTCTGGAATAACACATAGGCTACTTTATACCTCGAAAAAGTATAGTTTTCCCGTGGGATTTTGTATTTACGCGGGCTGACCCGCGGGCAAAAACGAGTCTATAAAAAGCACGATAAAAAGTATATATTAAGTGTATATATTAAGGACAAACTTCCTTAGTACTTATTACTCAATACGGGTAATATTAAGGGCTAAAGGGCGATCTGTATTATAGCGAACAAAATTAATTCTAATTAGATTTTATGTTGCTATCCGCCCCCGGGCTTTGGTATAAAATGGAAAATACGATGAACATTTTTTTCATTACTTATAAAATATAAAAACACGGCCTTTTGTTCCGCTCATCGCAAATAATTTATATTTCAGTAACATAAAAGGATTACAAAGCCGGGTTTGAGTGGCACATAGTGTAAAACTAGTACCTAGTTGCCTGTAATTTTTAAGTTTTTGAACTCGCGAAGGGTTCTTTTGCCTCTTAGATACGAAATAAAAATGCAAACGTTATCTATTGAATGTAAAAGACAGATTGACAAACGTGTAACAAAATTGTAACCAAACGCATAGCTAAATGTGTATTAATCTGAAGTAATGTATGTAATGTTATTTTATATTAATTTAATATACTTTTAATCATTATTATATAAAATATTAGAGCAGCTCACTCCAACTTAGGGCTTTTCATCCGTTATTGGATGATTTATACAGTATTCTCCGAGCGAAGTAACCACTCTTGAAATAGTGCCTGGGACAGTTGGTTTTTAAATGTCGTATGGTTGCCCAAACACATACGGCATTCTCACAACAACTCCACCTATATATAAACTTCAACTGTGCCAAATTTCAAACACCTTCGTTCGCATAGTTTCCATTAAAAAGTACACAGTTTTTGCTTCACTTATTATAATATTATATATTTTTAATGAAGACACGTGTGCCTCAAACTGAGCGTTTTGAATCTATATTCTAATCTATTATGTAACCTTTAATTACAAACATTTTATCGCTAATTGTCATATTATCGGAAATAACCGTGAATAAAATATAATTAGCACATTTTTCTGTTTCAGTTTCTCGATAAATTAAAGTAATTGGATGATGTGGAGTAATGTTCATGGCATGGTGTGATATGAATTCTATGAATATGAATAAATTAAACCAGGAAACGAGCAGACAGTTTGCCTGATGATAAGCAATTAAGCAATAAGTCATTCGCAGTTTATGTCACAAATAATACCGCTAAAGTTCCCAACAGAAGTTTTCTATGGTATAAACACGTCAGAAACAAAAGAACGCTCTTGCTTTAAAACCTGTCTGGTTTTCAATATTATTTCTATAAAGAGCTTTATCATTTATAAAAATGGGATCACAACCATGTTGTTGGTTATAGCCATTGAATATGCTATGAATCTCAAGAATACTTCTGAACAAAAATATTTGTTTAATATTATTCCGATATTATATCAGTACATGGTGATGTATTTACCAAAGCGACAACTAATGATGTTTTCTGTTGGTATAGCCCTGCTACAGAAATTGGTACAGATAAATAGAAACACAAGCTACACAACCATGCATGCCGCTACGATGATGCAACGGCGTAGTGGTATTAGCGTTTACGTTATTATTTTTGTTGGACTGCATAAGTGCATACATCCACAGTAGGAAGTCTTTGTTTGTCATTAGTATAATACTAGTCTCTGTAAGGGCTCCCAGACATCATTGCGAATTCGCATCGCATCGCAAATATCTGCGAGCTCGTACATGGGCTCTAGTATACAATCTCGCGGATGCGATGCGAATACGCAATTATGTGTGGGAACCCAAATAATAGTAAAGGGTTTCTCATTAAGAGCGCTCGAACTCTGAAATTAAATAAAACAATCTGTTTAAGTGATACAACCAAATTTTTTATAATATTTGTAAAAGATATTCCATTACAATATGTTTGGAAAATAATTTCAGCCAAATAGTCTTCATAGACTCCACTGTAGACAAGTTATTGACGACAACTTTGCATATAATACGCAATACGCAATTATGTGTGGGAACCCAAATAATAGTAAAGGGTTTCTCATTAAGAGCGCTCGAACTTTGAAATTAAATAAAACAATCTGTTTAAGTGATATAACCACATTTTTTATAATATTTGTAAAAGATATTCCATGACAATGTGTTTGGAAAATAATTTCAGCCAAATAGTCGTCATAGAATCCACTGTAGACAAGTTTTTGACGACAACTTTGCATAAAATGAAGCTCAAGTTCACGAATAACCCCAGTTATATTATATGGTGGTTTGTCTGCATAGACTAAAGGTTTCGCGTAGCCCCTCAGCAAATTATTTGACAACAATTTTCACGTGTTTTCGAAGCAAGCTTGCCATGGTAAGTCGTCACATCTTAGTATGTATTCATTACAAATTTTACAGCAATAACTTTACCAAGTTCGCCGCCGCTATGTGCCGTTAAAGTACGATCGTCCCTATGAATAACCCTTGTTTTACACTAGAAAATATTTCATATTCCAATAGTAAATAATTAAAATAACACTAATAAAAAACTGGCAATTTTAATATAAGCCAAATATTTTAGCTGTTGAGGATGTTGTGATAATCAAACAGACGTGTTACATGTTGGAAAAAACTTACCCCGTAGTTGGCTTTAACTTTTCACGCTAAATGAAAACCCAAATAAAAGTAGCTTACATGTGAATCAATGGACAAGATTGTGAGGTACAGTGTAGTTTTTTTTGTGCCAGTTCGGAACAAAGGCCTCTATCATGGCGGCACGCAGACAAAGCTCACATTGGCAATCTGCCACCACCACCAACACATAAATATGGCAATTATATTAGTATAAAAGTTATAATAAGGATAACGAATAGGAATAAGATAATGGCCTGCGTTACCGAGTTAAGGATAACATAAAGAAGTAAGAAAATATTTCCTGCTTGAACTAGGTTTGAACAGCTAGTTTACAACGGCTTCATATTATGACTATCGTTCTAAAAACTTTGTCTTGGTTTAAAATACAACTTTTAGTAATAGAATATTAGAGTGTTTAAATACTTCTTTCGTATCAATTAGTAGCTAGTTATTCTATACAAGCTTTTGTCTGCGATTCCGTCGGCGTCGTCCGGCGTAAATACAGTATCCCACGGGAACAATGTATTTTTTCGAGATAAAAGTAGCCTGTGTTAATACAGAGCTCAAACTACTGCCACATTAAATTTCATCAAAATCCGTTCAGTAGTTTTTGCGTAAAAGAGTCACATATATCCATACATCCAACCTTCCTAACAAACTTTCACATTTGTAATAATAGTAAGAAAAAGTTCCCCACCACTCAATTACTCAGTTGTTATTCTAACGTAATATTTCATTAGAATATCAAATAAAGCTAACTATCCTTACCTGAGGAAATTAAGTCTAATAAATTTTAATGATGAAGCAATTGATGTAAGTAAGTATTAAAATAAATTTTTATTTTTAAGTTTAGTTTTAACGAACGTGGAGAGGTTCTTAACGCTAAAATTAAATGATTTTATTATTAAGTGGCATCACAGACGGACGAAGATACTATAATATCTTATGTTAAGATAAAATATTGCTTGCAGTTTGTATGAACTATCATAGACGGTTAAGATACTGTATATTATTTATATTTGCTGACAATTATGCCCGCCACCTTAAGATAATATAATACCTTTACAATTATTATACAACAAAGCTCTTTTGTTAAATGTTAGTTATTTTAAGTATTACATTTATGAAGTCGGAAGTATTCAAAGGTGTCGAGCTTCTTTTGTTTAGAAACTGAATCTTCCGATACTAAAGACTTCGTAAAATGAAACGAAGTTTTGACGGAAGCCACAATGAGATTTTTGCGGCTCTGTGCTAATTCTACAAGCTTTAAGGGTCAATTCACCGAAACAATACGCAAAGCGGAACTGGATTTTTAAAACAGCTATTCATAAATTAAACGTTTTTCATTACACAAAATGCAGCTTCGCGACGCGTATCCTCGCGGTGTTAACTGACCCTAAGCAAGTCCTGGAGAACCGTTAAATATCAGTTTTATACGTAAATACCATGTGTCGTTTGAATAAAGACATAAGACACATACATGTAGCCACAGCAATATAATAATCTCTATATTACATTGTAAGACTAAATAATAATATCTATGGACGCTTCACGTCAGTATGGCCCCGTGCTAAGTATCCGAAGAGCTTGGGTTATAGGTACCAGACAACGGGAAGTATTTTTAATGCTTTTATACTACCTAGTCTTGCCATAAATACTGAAAGAAAGAAAAAAAATTCTATTGCAAATAACATTTATTACTTTTACAGTGTGTTAGTTTAATACGTAAATATAAAACAATTTAAAATATAAAAATCTTATTCGAAGTGGTCTCCATTGGCTGCAATACAGTCCTTTAAACGTTGAGAGCAGTTATCAATAGAAGCACGCACTCTTTCCATGGGAAAATTCTTCCCTGCCAACCGTACGGATTGTTTTAGGGACTCCAAATTATCATGGCGTTTAGAACAAGCCATACTCTCTAAAACTGACCATAAATCATAATCCAGCTGATTAAGATCGGGACTAGACGACAGCCAGTCTTCAGCTCTGATGAAGTCCAAAACGTTCGTTTCTGAAGTCGGATAGTGCCCACGTTGCACTCTGTCGACTAATTGGGAAGCTTCCTTAGAGCTTTGAGCATAAATACGGTCAGTTTGTTTGTTAAAATGTTGCTCAATTGTAAAAAATTTCTCATCCGTAAAAATTTTTTTCTGTGACCTCCCTTTGCGTACCGCTTCAGTAGTACTATTCTTTTTTAAATTATCATATTAAAATCATATAAAAAAGTGTGTGTGTCAGCTCGACGCACGACTGGAGTTTACTCTAAAAAAGTATTTAAAATTAGAAACAATCTATTTCGTATAAGCGCCAACTATATTTTTTTGTGAAACTTTTTGGTTAATGTTTATTTCCATAGATGGCGTCCGGACTGGTGCGCAGAATGGGTTGCGCACGAAAACGTATCGTCATTCGTTCAGTAGATTTTACTTCTCATATTTTTTTCATACCGGGGGCCTTATATGAAAATCGTTTCTTAAGGAGTAAACTCCAAAATGACAGATTCCAAATTCAAATGTAATATTTTGTTTATTTTTAATTGTAACAGTATTTATGGCCAGACTAAGTATACATATATTTATGATTTAATACAAATCTATGATCCAGGAACATTGAAAACTAGCATTCGCATGAACTATTATAATGTTATGTCAAAGCTGAATTGAGTATCGAACACTGTGACAGTGTAATGTGTATCTATTGTTACGGACATGGTACATAGGACTTTATGTTCTATACATCCTGTCTTACCTGTTCGCCCAAAATAACTGAGTTATGTTTTCCGTTACTACCTCTATATATGTAAATTAATTATAATATTATTTTGCGTGGTAATTTTTAAAGACGTACAATATTGTAAAATAAACAGATTTTAATATTAACATATGCTATATTGTTATATAAACAAAAATATAAAATTCGTCCAAATTATTATCTCTCTGTATTTTTTTATTTCACGGTAATTAAGTGATATTTAAATTAGTAACATTGGAGGACGCTATTGTTTCTGTGTTTACGTTAGTTTCTTACGCTAAAACTTACGTTTTTGATCACGTAGATATTGATATACGATACGATACGATTGATATACGTGACCACAGAACACCAAAAAACCCAGACACCAGACGTGACCCGCAAAACTTCACCGAAATAGTGGACCGTAAACACGGCCGCACGTTTCAACCCTCACTACGAAGTTTCCTTGATTTCATAACTCCCATAAACCTGTTTCAAAAGCTCAGCTTTTGTATTCTTGAAATTTTCAAAGTTATACTCGTAGCCCTTGAGGCAGACACAAGTAAACTTTGAGCGCGATAAAACTATAATTTGTGCAGATTTTCCTTAATACGTAACATAAGCTTCGCCGGTATTTTTAATTATTCTAAAAGTTTAATATATATATATATATATATATATATATATATATATATATATATATATTTTAATTACATTAATTCTTTAAAACAACTATTTATGAAGAAGATGATTATCTGAAAAGCTACGACATAAAGAAGCAATGCGTATGCGTAGGATTGCTTCTTTATGTCGTTCGTTACTCAATAGTTGAGCGCGTCAGTACTCAAGCCGGAGTTCCCGGTTTCGAATCAAGCCAAAGGAGCAAAAAGGTTTTCTATGTTCCTGGGTCATGAATGTGTATAATATAAATAAAAATCTTAAATATGTGTGTGTAATATAAAATTGTTAAATATATTTCCGTTTTCTGGTACCCGTTACACAGGTTCTTCGAGAATTCGAGCACGGTTCCAGATTGACGTGGTATGGAAGCGTCCATAGATATTATTATTATTATATCTGATTTCATAGCAATGTAATACCATAAAAAATTACTAGATCTTATAATTTCCGATCAATCAATCAATCATTTTTTTACAGAAATCGCTTTAACAGGGTTGTTACAATATGTAGAATTTGCACAATTTGGACACAACTTCTTCCCATACGGCGTGGACTAAAATTTGTGATAACAATCACAACTACCTAATTTGTATTACTTTTCTTTGCTCAGTTTTTGGCCAAGGTATCTACAAATTAGCACCTTATCAAAGTTCTTCTAACCCAATCCATGACGCACGGCAAACTGAGTCTCTCGAAAACTCGGAACGTGATAACGAAATTATTTAAGATGCCGAAATCTAAGTTTACCCTCACTGATTAACTCAAAAAGTTAGGGAGTTGAGCAAAGTTTAATTAAGCGTGTATCCGACACTAGAGTGGGTGAAGTGATTTAGAACATTTGCGGATACACCGAAAATAACTGCACATTGTTCCCATAGCTCAATGCTGTCTAGCACCAGGGAAGTTATATTAGTATCTAGTGTCGTGTATGCCTATTCAGTTAAAATATGCTATGCATTTTAATATGAAAGTAATATAAAAAATATAATGTTTTAATGTAACAAATATAATGCTATAATGTCGCTTATTATTCTCAAATTAACCTCATACGGTATGTACTAGGCGATTTACCAAATACATACACAGTAATAAATTAATAAGTATGATCTTAAACACAAATTTCGGAGCTATTTAGAAATATGTTCCTGCACTTTCATGTTTCATACACTATTACCTAATCGTGACGTCACAGCTAGGTACGACTTTTGTATGGAGCGTTTTCGACGAGACTTCCAAAATTGAAAATACTGACTTTTTATGTACTGTTTCTTCTAAAAACTTACTCATATTTAAAGGCAGCCACAGACGAGAGGCCGATCGTTTCAGTTAGAACTGACGCCTGAACGGATTCGAGCCCATACACGTAAAAAATCGCATCCGACCCAACTGACGTCAGTTCGGCCTGAACGGATTCGAGCTCACACACGACACGATTTTGCATCCGTTCAGGCCGAACTGAAGGCAGACCGGACCATGTATGGGCCCCTTTAGAGTACTATTGATTTATATACTAAAAAATCCAGTCAGTAGGCTAGACAGCCTATTATATCACACCATCATTCATTGCCCACGGCTTCGTCCGTGTGAAATTAGGTTTTAAACTATTCCCCTATTTTACCCACCTAGGGGTGAATTTTAAAAAACGCTGAAATATGTAATTCATTATTTTTTCCGTACTCATTTCATACGAAATATCATGCAAATATGTCCAAGGAATAAAAAGATTCATACAAATATTTATCACCTATTTGGTTCAACCCTTGGGGGCTGAATTTTGAAAAATCCTTCCTTAGTGGATAGTAGGATGCCTACGTCATATGAGAAATGCGTGTGCAAAATTTCAAATTTCTAGCCTTAAGGCCAAAAAGCCTGTACGTTGATACAACAGTCAATCAGCTTTGCATTTTATATATACAGATTTACCTATAGTTAACGGCTAATCTACAGTTATTAAAGTATGTAACTATATACTTAGGCTCATATTAAAAGTTACGAAATAAATACTCACGAGCAATAGAAAAGCCGTTTCCACCAGCGAGCACTTGTACACGGGCTGGCAGCGGAACACAGCGATGCCGAGCGGCAGCAGGATGGCGGCGCGTGCGCAGTCCACAACCGCCTGGTGGAACAGCAGTCCGTGGGACCATCTGGGAACAAACATGTTCTAGAGTTTTCTATCAAATATGTTTTATAATTTATGCTCATCATTCTATGTAATACTTAGAAAAATAAAGCTTAAGAATTTAATGCATTACCAGTCCATGGGACCGGGGGGTCTAAAAATGTGGTATTTATGTGTTTCTTATTAAGTTTCATATATTTTTTTCAGCTCACATTATATGCGCCATTTTACGCATTTCTATTGAAAACTGTCAAAATTGATTTCTAATATTATGAAATCAGATGAATCGTCCATCCATTTTACCATTTCACGATTTTTGTATGGAAAAAAATATATGAAACATAATATGAAACACCTAAAGTGGCCTTTTTAGGCCCTTCAGCTGGCAACAACCACGTTCTAGAATATAGAATCTAGACTTTACCATGAAAATTTGTTCTTACACTTAATTACGCGTTTACATATTCGACATAAATTGGCTATTTTGCGTTCAAATGTAACCAAACTCTACAACACTATCAGTCGTCAAAAATAGAGTAAGAAAAATATTTAAAAAATATATATAATCTTTAGCATAGTAAATACTATTTTCCAGAACCTATGCATCCAAATAGTTTCAAAAAGAGGTCGTATTTTGAAAAAAAAATATTTTTCATTCGAACCAGCTGGGGCTAAAAGCATTCGCGAGGCATAAAGGGCGTTGCCGCGGTGTCACATTAGAATGGTGTAAAAGTGAGACACAGTAAATGATAATATTGTGCAATTTACTTCTCGAAACATTAAAATGTATTAGTATACAGTGTTAGTACACTATATTATAACTGTAAGTAGAGAATCGTACTATTTCTCGCGATAAAAAGTAGCCTATTTTCCCCGTGTTATAAATTTTCATCTAGTATTAATAAAAGGTTTCTACCTTTTATTAATACTAGATGTTGCCCGCGCTCAAAAGGAAATCCCGAGGAGCTATGCATTTTGCTGCCATAAAATGTAGCCTATGTCCTTTCTCTATATCTGTGCCAAATTTAATCAAAATCCGTCTTGTAGTTTCGGAGCCTATTCAATGCAAACAAACAAACTTATAAAGTAACAAGTCTCTTTATTATTTAAAATAGTCTAGACTCGAGATTTGACGTACTCTGTGGCTCAGTGGTTAGCGCATTTGCGCTCAAGCCGGTGGTCGCATGTTCAAATCCCGACATGAAACAAAAAGTTTTCTGTGTTCCTAGGTCATGGATGTGTATTAAATGTGTGTATAATATAATAAACATCTTAAATATAGGTATAGTATAAAATATTTCATATATCTTCCGTTGTCCAGTGGTACCCGTAACACAGGTTCTTCGAGAACTTCACACGGGACAATATTGACGTGATGTGAAAGCATCCATAGATATTTTACTGCCTATAAAGTTATCAATATTAGACTATTTCTCATTTAGGTCACACAGGGTACTGGTCTAATTCTTATAATAGTCACGTACAGAGTTCGGTATTACTATTCAAAACTCACACGTTCTACTGCACCATATAAAGCATTGTAAGTGTTATGTTCAACATTTATTACAGCTCCTGCGTTAGGGTTAGTTTTGAATAGTTAATACTTTTAAAGCGACTATTCCAAAGCATTTTGCTGAGAGAGTTCTTTTGATGAAAAGGCAGTTTTAAAAAAGTATTGACACAAAAAGGATTTCTGACTGTGTACTATAGAATGAGGAGTTATACACACAAATTTCCGTTTAATAGTACACATTAGATAGGCATATAATATTATTCTTTATATTATATAATGCTTAGGTATCTAATGTGAAGAGCCCACTTACCAACTCACAAACAAGGTAATTTGATTTATATGGCTTTATCTGAAATCTAAATGAAACTTACCTTCACTATATTATTATTTATATCTGAGATGGAAATCTCAGACTTCACTTAAGTTCACACCGCAAAACGAAACGATACGCGTCGCGACGCTGCATTTTTAAGATAGCTATTCAAAATTGAACTTTATTCACTACACAAAAAGCTACACGTTAATACAATACGCAGTGTTATGCAACTGGATACTCGAACTCTTAAAATGAAAAGTGTAATATGAAATGAATAGGGTTCAATTTTTAAAAGCCATCTTAATTGTGCAGCGGCGCGCCTTGTATTGTTTCGTTTCGGTGTGAATTGAACCTAATACTACTTAAACCTACTTTGGCTTAGTTCCTGTTTGGCCAGTTTTATGATAAACTGAATATTGTGTGTCGCTCAGCTGTTACTCAAATACAATACGCTTTTGCATATTGATAACATGCATGCTAAGTGGATGTAAGGGGGAATGACAGGCTACTAACACACAAGTATCCAAAGCTGTCGACAAATTTGAATATTTTAATTACAATATTTGAGTTTCGGTTAGACTATCCAGAGAATAAGTGTTACGTTGACGATGTACCAGGGACTTATACCTTCCTTTTTGTTTCTATGTTACCTAAGTGATATGTAGGTTGTCGTTAACTTATGCCCGGTTTCTGAATATTTACATAAGCTCGAGATAAACTTAGTTTAACGAGCGCCGAGTTTCCGAACCCCAAGAGATCCATCTGGTGGTTAATACATGAATCTTTTTCAAATTAGAGAATAAAGTTGTTTCGTTTTGCTATAATTCAGAATGTAACTAGTTTTATGAACAACATTTACTACTTTGGGAGTGTCTATATGAAGCTTTAAACTATTTTAACTATGAAAAATAATCATTTTCTGTAATGATTTTTGTATCCTTTTTGAGCCAGCGCCAGCTATACGTAGCAATGTCAATTACGAGTTATGTAATCGATAAACAAAATACTTAGTTCATATTGTCGCCTTTTTGTTCAGAGACGCAATTTACATAAGCTAGCGAACCAATATAGAACCAATATAATAGCGTTAATGAATATAAACTATCGACAAATCAACCTCAGAGACCGGAAAACTAATGCCGGTTTCTGAAGTGAATCCGGTTCAGGCTACTTATATAACACGTAGCAAATACAAAAACAAACAATCTAATTAAAAATTCCATCCGAAAAGCCTAGAAAGAAGCAAATTAATGTAAAAAAGCGTAATTTAAAATCGGAACACATTTACAGCGAGGTCAGTGTTCGTAAAACAAACAGCTATTGCAAGTTATACAGATACGGGTTACAATAATATGAATTTTACCCAAGCTGCTACTACATTTTTAATTGATATTATATGTAGCAATATCTCCCGAAACATATCCACAACCTGAGGTGCACTCTGCACAGGATAAATACAAAATTTGTTTTTATTAACTTAATAACCGCTTCTGTGGCTCAGTGGTTGGCGCGTCGCGTTGGCGCTCATGCCAGAGGTCGGGGGTTCGAAACCCGCCTGGGAACAAAAAAGTTTTTCTGTGTAGAGCCACAGAGGGGTCATGGATGTGTATTGAATATGTGTATAATACAATAAAAATCTTAAATATATGTATAGTATTAAATTATATATTTCGTTAGTCTGGTACCATAACACAAGTTCTTCGAGGACTTACCGCGGGACAAGATCGACGTGGTGTGAAAGCGTCCATAGATATTATTATTATTATTGATTTATAATATTATGTATTATAAATACTGCGTTTATGTATATCATGGGCAAATGTCATAAATAACATAAGGATTTGAACAGTAATTTTTGTCAAAAAAGATCGTCGTTTTTAGTCTCTTTTAGTCCTGTAACTTTTTAATTAAGCAACTAATTACTGTACTTTTTAACCGACGAAAAACCGGAAAAGGTTCTCAAGTCAACGCGTATATATAAAAAAAAATATTTGCATTTCTCGGTCCACATTCATGTTGTTTTTTCGAAAAATATAAAAATTTTGCTGAATTAATACATCTGCATGTTCCCTATTAGCCTGAGACGAAGCTAGAACATATTACACAGCAGCCACATTTCCAAGTCAGACAAATATAATATTCAATAGTGAAGGGTAAATATTTGGAGCAGACCGGCAGAGTTTAAATTTAAACTGCGACATCTCTTTCCAGAGTCAGTATTATGAATAGGTTTTAGTGGAGTATTGCATCTTTATCTTTTATCACGTTACTCAAATGTTTGCTGCGTCATTGTCACTCTGCCTAGCAGAGCCAGCGTCATCTAAGGAGCTCTTAACTTTAAGAAACGTTTGAGAATTCAACCTACCTAACCTTACCTAACCTTTTACTATAGAAGTTTCATTATAAATTAAATCAAGCGATAATAAACAGAAACCTCCTACAGAAACCTCAGGTCCTTCATATGAAATTGGCGTTTTGTCGTACTGGCCACTTTTGATCTCAAATATATCTACTTTGGTTAGGAATTCCAATTTTAAATTTATACCGCTATTTACTCATGTATTTGTGTTTCGAAAACTGTAATTCATTTGTTTTTTTCCTCTATTGGTTTTTGCTTTGCGTCACTCTGTTTACAAAATGGAAAACTTGAGATATCGTATTATTTTCGAGTACGAGTTCCACCGTGGCACCAGTGCTGCAGAAACGGCTCGAAGGATTAATGATGTGTAACGGTGTCGCAAAAGAAAACACAGTGCGTTTTTGGTTCCAATGTTTTCGTTGTGAAAATTTCGACCTGCAGAACAAGCCCCGTGGATGGCCGGAGACCATCAGAAGAATTGAAGGCTATTGTGGAAGCGGATCCATCACAAACCACGTTCGAGTTAGCTGCAGGCTGCGGTGTTCGTGATAAAACTGTTTTAATCCACTTGATTAATGAATGAAAGCAAATTGGGAAGGTGAAAAAGCTTGAAAGGTGGATACCTCATGAATTGAGTGCAGCAACCCGAGAAACGCGTGTCAATTGCTGCGTTACATTGCTCAACCGGCACAATAATGAAGGGATTTTAATTCGAATCATTACCTGTGATGAAAAGTGGATCCTGTACGCTAATCGGAAATGCTCATCGCAATGGCTGAACCCTGGCGAACCAGCCAAAGCCTGCCCCAAGCGAAAATTGACTCAAAAAAAGATACTTGTGAGCGTTTGGTGGACTAGTGCCGGCGTCGTTCACTACAGCTTTCTTAAATCTGGACGGACGATTACGGCAGATGTCTATTGTCAGCAACTGCAAATCATGAT
Source organism: Phengaris arion (assembly GCA_963565745.1). Lineage (NCBI taxonomy): Eukaryota > Metazoa > Arthropoda > Insecta > Lepidoptera > Lycaenidae > Phengaris > Phengaris arion. The sequence continues at coordinate 7,258,368 of OY751439.1, read as the reverse complement.
GGAAAAGCTAGCTGCTAAACAAGGTTGGTCATTCGCTCTAAGCCACTGCTGCTTCAGGACAACGCTAGACCACACAATGCACAACAGACGGCAGACCAAATTAGAGGAGCTTCAATTGGAATGTCTAAGACATCCACCGTGCTACCCGGACCTTGCTCCAACAGATTACCATTTTTTACGAAATTTGGATAACTTCTTGCATGGGAAAAAATTCAACTCCGATGGGGTAGTCCAAAGCGCCTTCAAAGATTTTATTGATTCCTGTCCGAATGGTTTTTTTTAGTAAAGGAATCAATAAACTACATATGAGATGGCAAAAGTGCATAGATAGCAATGGTATATACTTTGATTAAATAAATATATTATGTTTAAAGAAAATCGACTTTATGTCCGTCCTTTACAAAACGCCAATTTCATATGTCAAATCGCACGAGTTCGAGATAACATAAATAACGTAAATCATCTCAGTTTACATACATCGTTTAATGATTAGTATTACTCAGCATTAGCAAGTGCTAATAAGCGTAGTAACTATTTAGCAATCTGGGGTATTAGTAACATGGTAACTATTTAAATGCTTAGTATACAATACTAGCTGTTTTCCAACGATTCGTCTGTATAGTATGCTAGTTAAAAAGAACGTGGGTGTTCGTGTTATAAAATTTTCCTAGTTTTAGGTATAACTTTTTAACCATCATTTAATTATTACTTGTAACGAAACATAATTTTCCGGAATGGCAAACTTCTGGTATGCAACACGCTATTCATTTCAATATTTCTCGAGTTGTAAAGTCGCTTTAAAACAGAACTTCCAGCTAGTTACTTGTTAGGAAGATTTCTCATATTTTATTGCGTCTCGTTCTGTCTACTGAAATCAGGATAAATTATTGCAATAGCTCTTACAACTTTTACAAGTGCAGCGAGTAACAAACTTTAGTTTTTCACATTGTATTGCAATTAATGAAAATGTATTAGTGACTTCCGACACATGGCAATATATCGATGACGTTAAATCAAAAATCGTTTCGTAACGCGTGTCGTTACGTGACGCAAACTTGAAATTTCACTCTCAACGCCGCTAAAGGAGTTTCACTTCAAAAACTTATGCCAAATTGGTAGGTTGTTAAGATTAATAATAATAATGTACAGCTTCTTAGGTATATAATATAGTAATTCAGTAAAAAATGTATAAAGTTTCATAAATAAAAAGGATTAATTTTTAGGCACTAGGTACAAGAAACACTTATAGTTTCGCTCTGTCCGTCCATCTGTCTGTAGGCCATTGCTGACTTCTGTCATTATATTCATAATATTCATAAATTGACCACCGCCTCCGTGGTCTAGTGGTTAGAGCTTGGCTCTCGCTTCGGAGGTCGTGGGTTCGATTCCCGCATTGGAACAAAAAAATGTTGTTTCCGAGTTTGGTTAGGACAATTCAGGCTGATCACCTGATTGTCTGACAAGAAAGATGATCCATGCGTCGGATGGGCATGTAAAAAGTCGGACCTGCGCCTAATCTCTCGCCAGTCGTGTCGGTTATCTGTCCCACTGGGTTACGAGAGTAAAAGGAGGAGAGAGTGCTCTTGTGTACTGCGCACACACTTGGGCACTATAACATAACTCCTGCGTAGCTGGCCTGGTTTATTATTATTATTAAATTGACCAAATTGAGTACAGTAGCCCAAGCATGATTAATTGATAACAAAGTTTTCGTAACATTATCGAAAGGGAATTAATTGTATAGGCGCTGTCATGATATTCATACACTTGACATTCGATGACGATACGAATACTTTGTCGCAAATTTTTCGTGCTTGGGCTACAGTTATAGATTGCGTAGAGATTTTCCTTGTGACAATATAAAATAGTAATACTTTATATTATGAAAAGTGGGGGGGATTTTTTTTCATATTTTAACTCATCTTGGTGCTCTATCCTCTTCGAAAAGGTCTTTTTAAATCAAGGCTTCGAGGTTTCTACTTTGAGTGTCTGCTTGTGTGTGTCTGTCCGTGGTGTCGTAGTTCCCGTAAACCGATGAACCCATTTGATCTAGTTTTTTTTAAAGCTGACATGATCGAGAGTATTCTTAGATATAATTCATCATTATCAGCTCGCTTACTACTTCACAATACGGGAGCCACTTCATTTTTTAAATTTTGTTTATATTTAACTTCTTATTATATACTTACTCTAATATTACCCAACCTTAATAAAACTAATAATTTTAGTTTCAATTCGTTAGATACTTAACGAAAATAAACCGAGATAAAACTCGTAAAATTTTGTTTTACTGACCATTCTGTTTGTTGTTGTCTTCATATGTTTTCACGCCCCTATTCACATTAGTTAACTAACCTATATTACCCGCGCGAATGTTATTAGCACAGCATGATTATTTGCAGTAGGGAATTGGGAATTACAACTCAATTTAATAATAAAATATTTGATAATATTATGATTGATTATACGCTTCTGTGATACCAAATTAATTTTATTTACATTGTGTAATTGGATGTTTATGGCTGTTATGATTTCGTGGATATTTTATTTGCTTTACCTACTTGTTCCCACTATTATTTAGTTTTGTGAGTGGCGTTACATTAAACATAGATGTTGCCCACGACTTCATACTCGCAAAGAGTAATAGCGGGAAACCGTACATTTTGCCACAATAAAAAGTAGCATATGTCCTACCCCGTGATCTAGTCTATGTCTGTGCCAAATTTCTACAAAATCGGCCCAGTACAGTTTCGGAGCCTATTCAATCCAAACAAACACAACATTTTCAAACACATCTTTCCTCTTTATTATATTATTATTATAGATTACTATAGACTGAGCGGCAACCCTACGGCGCGGGGCTTACTGATATCACCTGAGGTGGCGTGATCCTAGCGCGAAGGCGATGGAGGGACCTGAAGGGGTGCACGCGCTTGCGAGCGATCTACGGAAAGATGGGTCACTTCTGCTCGCGCACCAGACTCCGACAGTCGTTGCATTATTATTTGCCTAAATTCGTTGTAAAATTAAAGTTAATTGCATAAAAGTAACTTGTACATGTTAAAACTATTCCGTTCAATAAATGTTGTACTTATTATTTGAGTTGTTTTAAAAGTATTTCGTATTTAAATTTAAAATCATAGATTAATTCAACCGCATCACGAGTACCTTCGTCAAAATCTATTGTTTATGAAAAAGAAAATCGTCAAGTATTTTACTAATCAATTCTCAAGACATTTTTGGATATAAAATATAACATATTCTAACAAATTGAAGTGTGTGCGATGTGTATGCAAATAACTTTATAGCTGTGCTCCTAGAAACCTCGCTCGTAAGGAAACGTCATAATACGTGTCTGGGGAGCGCGCGGTGATCTCAAGACTAGTCTTGTTAGGGATCGCCTACATTTCTACAAGAGGTCCTGCGGGAAAGCCAGATTATGGCTGGATCATAATCATACTACGGCCTCACAGAAAACTCAACCCGCTCACGATCACAAAGAACCTAGATACGAAAGGGTTGCGAAAAACGAAGGAAAATGTAACTGCTCTCACATTGTATTGATAAAAGTCGATTTCAAGAAACATACCAATAAACATATATTCTTATGATGAACAAATTTGATCGATCTGTGCATTTGTATTGTGTATGTGTGACGAAAATAAAATTTACTTTACTGACTTGTACAAGATTTCTTTTAAATATCAAAGCAAAGCTAACCTAACCAATGAGTTTCGAAGTAAAATTACAAGTGAGTAAGATCTTCTTTACGAGTAATAACGCAGCTTCATCCAATATAGTGGAAAGGCGAAAATTAGGTAGTCGATCCTCTTGATCCAACGAAGTCTTTATGTACACAGGACAGAGACTTAAGAGCATCCTGTGACGTGTCCAAAAATTATAATATTATTAATTAACTAGCTGACCCGACAGACGTTCTGTAATTGTTAGAACGAACATGAAATTTAAGAAAACGCTGGTTACTATGGGAAAGTTTAATTGTTGTTTTTATTATCAACCCTATTTCTGATCTGTGGATCAATAGAAAACATATTAAAATCGCTATTAAAAAATAATGGTTAGTGGTAGAAGAGTGAAAATTTAGGGTTGTAGCTATTTTTAATGCCACATAATATTTAAATAATTATCGAAAATACAAGGAAATATATTTATTTTCATTTGGGGGTTGAAAAAATAGATTACGACCGATTCTCAGACCTACCAAATATGCAAAAAAATTCATAAGACCTATTCTTATGGTTTTTTTTTTGCCGTTCAAAGCCGTTTCGGAGGAGTGGGTCCCCGAACACCATGACATGAGGATTTTATATATTAAACTCATTGTGATTTGTGACGACCTCTGTGGCGCAGTGGTTAGCGCGCTGGAGCTCAAGCCGGAGGTCGAGGGTTCGAATTCCGCCAGGGAACAAAAAGTTTTCTGTGTTCCTGGGTAATGGATGTGTATTAAAATATATAATAAATGCAAGTATAGTATTAAAAGTATTTAATCAATTTCTGTTATCTGGTACCCGTAACATAAGTTTTTCGAGAACTTCCTACGGGACCAGGTTAACGTGGTGTGAAAGCGTATATAACTATTATTATTAAATTAAAAAAATACGGAAGCTAGTCCCAAAAAATTAACAACAGTTTATCAATCACTTGCAGCCGAATACCCAAATGCTACTTAAACTTCTGCTTGGCAGAATGTCAAGGTGAGACTTGAGAGCCTCTTAACTTGAGTATCACTTGAGTATTCGGCCATTAGTAGCTGTACTTTGTTTATTCTTTTAATTTCTCTTTATCATCAAATATATAAATTAAATATAATATTAGGTCCTTACATATGAAATTGGCGTTTTGTCGTACTGGCCACTTTGATCTCAAATATAACTTCTTTGGTTAGGAATTCCAATTTCAAATTTATACCGCTATTTACTCATGCAATTGTGTTTCGAAAACCGTAATTCATTTGTTTTTTCCTCTATTGCTTTTTTCTTTGCGTCACTCTTTTTACAAAATGGAAAACTTGAAATATCGTATTATTTTCGAGTACGAGTTCCACCGTGGCACCAGTGCTGCAGAAACGGCTCGAAGGATTAATGATGTATATGTCGGCGGTGTCGCAAAAGAAAACACAGTGCGTTTTTGGTTCCAATGTTTTCGTTCTGGAAATTTCGACCTGCAGAACAAGCCCCGTGGACGGCCGGAGACCAAAGTTGATAATGAAGAATTGAAGCCTATTGTGGAAGCGGATCCATCGCAAACCACGTCCGAGTTAGCTGCAGGCTACGGTACTTTGCCTCAGTGGTTCAGCGCGTTGGTGCTCAAGCCGAAAAAGCGGGTTCGAATCCCGCCGAATGAACAAAAAGTTTTTCTGTGTTCCTGGGTCATGGATGTGTATTAAATATGTGTATAATATAGTAAAAACCTTAAATATATGTATAGTATAAAAGTATTAAATATACTTCCCGGTTTCTGGTACCTGTAACACAAGTTCTTCGGATACTTAGCACGGGGCCAGATTGACGTGGTGTGAAGCGTATAGCGTAATCATAGACATTCATTTATTTATATATTTATTAATCCACTTGAAGCAAATTGGGAAGGTGAAAAAGCTTGAAAGGTGGGTACCTCATGAATTGAGTGCAAAAGTTACTTGTGAGCGTTTGGTGGACTAATGCCGGTGTCGTTCACTACAGCTTTCTTAAATCTGGCCAGACGATTACGGCAGAGTCTATTGCCAGCAACTGCAAATTATGATGGAAAAGCTAGCTGCTAAAAAACCGAGGTTGGTCATTCGCTCTAAGCCACTGCTACTTCAGGACAACGCTAGACCACACACTGCACAACAGAGGGCTACCAAATTAGAGGAGCTTTAATTGGAATGTCTAAGACATCCACCGTACTCCCGGTCCTTGCTCCAACAGATTATCTTTTTTTTTCGAAATTTGGATAACTTCTTGCAAGGAAAAAAATTCAACTCCGATGGGGCAGTCCAAAGCGCCTTCAAAGATTTATTGATTTCTGTCCGAATGTTTTTTTAGTAAAGGAATCAATGAACTACCTATGAGATGGCAAAAGTGCATAGATAGCAATGGTATATACTTTGATTAAATAAATATATTATGTTTAAAAAAAACGACTTTATGTTCCTCCTTTACAAAACGCCAATTTCATATGTAATGACCTAATATAATAAAATTATAATATATTTAATACTTTCATAATAACATAACAATTTGTTATACATATATAACATATACTTGTATGTTATATATGTATAACAAATATGTATATATGTATAACATATAATATATACATTAAATAGAGAAGTGTAATAAACGTTCTCAATAGCGTATTTCAGAATTACTTATTGTAAATTCCGATTTCCTCGGCGTTTCGCTCAAGACCATCTGTGGCGCGACAGGTGCTGAAAATATTCATTTTATCCCATACCCGTGGCTTAATCTATAGTGATGATAAATTAAATTCATGTAATTTTGAACGTCTTATGCAACCGGTGAAGTGCCTGCGCCATTTGGTCGCAATCAATCTAACCTTGATCTTACCAGGCGAGTGCTTTGATGGTGAGGTGCGTACGGCGAATATTATAATTGTATAATTTCCCTATAGTGAGTTAGTAGAAGGAACTTAATCGCAGCCAGCGAGTTATTCCTTTACTGGAAATCTTGACTCATTAACGGAAATCTAATTATACTGATTGAGAATATAAACCGTACCATAGTAGAGTATCAGGTTAGTAACCAAAAATATATTTTTGTTCCTGCTTAGTATCAAACAAATAGGGGAACGACAAAACATTAAACAAACAACTTCTAAGCATACGAAACGAATACACAATACAATTCTTAAGTTTTAAAATCTTTTGCCCAAATTCAATATTTACAGTCAAATGCAAAACTGGTAAGCGACATTCTCGTAATGCTATTTAGTAATAAGAATTTTGAATTTGTGCCAAGTTTCCGGAACCCAAAGTTGTGTTATTGGGAATTGCGTCATAGAGGGGAGTCACGTCTCGCCACGCAATAACAAAACAGGAATTATGCTCCCAACACATTCGTAAAACGTGACAGAAGTTTAAAAGAAAATAGAAAAATTATATTATTAATAAACGAGCAACTGTTGTTTCAGCGATAAGGAAGTAGATACGAGTACGTCCGTAACAGCTGAACTTCTGCCTTTATAATTCTTGTTACATAAATAAACTAAAACATAATATTATAAAATATCTAATAAAAAAATTGTAACCAAAAATCAATTCGGTTACATTTTATAACGTATCAATCTAGGAACAAAATCAGAAAATAAAATTTTGTAAAGTTCGTAAGAAAACATGTAAAAAGTAAAAACCTCGCATTAGGTTTTAAGATTGACTTAAATATAAATGGATGTAGGCCTTTACTCCTTAAATACCTTTTCATATTTTCCCTTTTCCCTTTAATGTACATGCGCTCCAAAAGAATCTAATCTGTAATGAATATGGCTCAGGTTCATTGAGTATTAAGAGGATTTTATTCTTTGGCCGACTATCGTAATTTCAAATTAAAATTACTTTTTTCATCATGAAGTTGAAATAAATGTATTAAAAAAAGTATTATTTTCAATAAAGTGTACACGTAATTATGTTTCATGATGATGCTGATTGATTATATACATAAATTAAAAAGGTTTGTGCTTATGACGGCAAAAGAAAAGTAAATGTAGCTTACAAAGTTTTTACAACACAAAAGTATTTCTATGTGGAAAATTGTAACACAATTATAAAGAAACCTTAAGTTAAAAAATTTAACAATCCGAACATACTATTTATTTTATTAATAACGATATCACTGTAAATTCGTTCATCCCATACTACGAGACGTATTAGCAAAAACCTAGTAAAGTTTATTTATGCACTCACCTTGCTAAAATAGGAGTTTATTCCGATCTTAAGCTAGGACATTATCTGCGAATGTGAAGACTGAAAGGCGTAGAATGAACAATAGCAATTTCGAGAAGGGAAGAAATTGAAATGCGACCGATTATGGAAATACCTGGCAACTCGGGTGAGTAAAAACTTTGAGTTGTCAATCGTGTAATATTATTCTGTGTTTTTCATTTTGTAACTGCCTTTTGCATTAAACTTTACCAAATCTTTTAACTGTTTGAAAAAACTTATTGAATGTTTATCTCACAAAGCGCCTCAGGGAATTTGGTTCAAGTAGATTGATTGAAAAGATCGAAGAGATCGCGAAAATGTTGTGCTTGAATTAGTTTGTTACGTAATGGAAGTTTTGTTTTCTAAACATAGTTAGAAAATGTAACAAATAACTGCAGGAATATTATATGTGTATAGTTAATTGCACCGGAGAGGCTCGATGCTGCTGATGATGATGATGGTTACTCACCGGCGCAGCTGCTTCTTGCTCAGTATGACGGCCATGAGCGCGAGGTTAGCGGACATGCCGAGCCCGGATAGCGCCAACAGCGCCGCTGCGGACGCCGCACCGCCGGGTGGGCAATGCTTCGTGTTATTGACGATGGAGGAGTTGGTCGCGCCGGCCGAGCCGAAGCGCAGGTTGGCTCCGATCATGGCCACCGCCGAGCCTGCTGTGGACAAAGTAATTTGTACAAAATATAAAAACATAATTTTAATAACCCGGCTACGGCAAAGCCAAAAGGAAGAGATTTTGGCTGTCTATGTATGTTTGTAAGTCTATTGATGTTTGTTCCACCGTAGTGCTTAAACTACTGGCCCGATTTTAATGGATTAATAGTCATTCGAGTAATATAATAATATAAAGTAACTTATGCTATAATTTACGTAGTCGGGTTATAGTTTAAAAAAAAAGTTATTCGTTGTTAGTCCCAAACCTAATATAGCCGTAGGTTGTCCTCGGACAACTCAAAGATCATATTAAAGATAAAGCGTAGTTAGCTCTGTCGATCGCTACATAGGAATCGCATTAGTGGGAATTAAGTTTTGGGCAACCCACTAACTACAGAAGTTTGTCGACTCGTCGACGAAATACTCTATCACAATATTCTTACAATTTTTAAAACGTTCGAATGGTAGTAGTATATATTGATCTTTTTCTAACAAACGAACTTGTCTGTAACACCAACGGGTATTCTTGGCTACAATGACCCTAATTGTGGCCAATGTACACAAAGCGTACACAAAGCGTCATCTGGTGGCGTGAGTGGTATCAAAAACGGTCAATAAGAATTTTCGATTATTTTTCTGTCACAAGGCGACGCTTGGGAGCCCGACGGTCCTTGCCGTGTCAAAAAGCTGTCAGATGTCACGAATTTAAAAACCCTCATTGGAACGGAAGAAACTAAAAACTGTCTATCTACCGAACGAAGCTGTCCGTAACAGTAACGAACGGAATCGGAACGATCCATAAAACAATCTGTTTCTGATTCAGTCACGTGACGGACGGCGCTGTCGCTGCGGTAACATTAATTGGACTGCTTTGACGTTTGATGTCTTCATTGTGAGGTACTGAGTTATTGATGCCATTGAAGTTCGAGTAGAGGTTCGACTAAGTTCACTGGTACATGGATATTAAAACCCGTAAAGTATACATACAAAACTCAAACTAAAAAATATATATTTTCATATAGGTTATTTATTATATAACCCATAAAGAATTGTCCAACATGGTGCCTACCACCGGTTCAGAAACTAAAAGTTACAAAAAAGTTTCTAAATTTTTCGTTAAATTATTATTTTAAAAAAAACATACATCATTAGTTTACTTCCCTACGTCATATACTACGTCTTATTATACAAAAACTGTTATGTATGAACGCACGAATTTCAGTGATATTTGCGATTATGTTCCTGTGACCTATATATTATTTCATACACTTTAGCGTGACGTCGCACTTAATTCGACTTTTGTATGGAGCTTTCCACGAGACTTGCGAATTTCTGTATTACAAATTGCTCTGTACCTTTAAAAATATTATTTATAATATACTGTTTCTTCTGAGAACTCACTCATATTTAAGAGTTATATTATTTTCTGCAATTAAAAAAAATTCAGTCGTCTAGCCTATTCCTTGGTTTTATATAAGGTTGTTCAAAATTAATTACGAATATTTTGATATGTTTGGTATACAAAAATAATTTGAAAAATGAAAAAACTAATATAACCCTACTGAATATATTACATTGCGCTCTTTTAAGATTTGAGGATTTCTTTAAATCTGCTGTACCTATCAATGCGGAAAACAAAGACTTTGCGTAAATAACATCAATACAATCAGAATATCTGTGAGATCAATGACAGCAGCGCCGTAAAGAGCGTACCTACCTACTGTAAATTTTATTTAGTATATTTTGTTTTTGAAATTTTAATTATTCTTCTGCCTGAACGTCTTTATATAAGCAGTAGAACATATTATGCCAAAAATAAATTGGTTTTGAACAACTTTATATATTAGAATTAAAGGCTTGCGACACACCGTCTAATTGTAGTATGAAACAAATGGGCCCCATTAGTCCAGCACGAGCGGATAAATGTCTGGCACTTTGTTCACCGAGTACCTTTTATTGAGCTTCTGTACTCCCTCTAGCACTGCTCTGTGGTAGCGTCAGTAGACGTGGATGAACTTAACTAAGTAGCAGAAAATGCTATAAGCATTAAGACCGCCTTTTTGCACAGTTCCTTTATTTAATTATTGTTATGTGTGTGTGTTTTTTGTGCAAATAAAGAGTTTTCTATTCTATTCAATTCTAACTACATACAAATCAATGTAATGTGGTCTCTCTATGAATATACCAGTAGCCACATAATGTAATGACGAAATACTTTCATCAAAATGTATACTAATATCTAGTTTAACTTCATAAGTTTGAAGTTACAACATTCGTAAATTGTAATTAAAACTTTGTTTTTGAAGCAGAATATGTTTTGTATTGTAAATCACGTCTTCGTTGATCTTCTAGTTTCTAAATATATTTTATGCTAAAAACAAAGTGACTGTTTTTTTTAAATAAAATAAACACCGTACAACACTTTATTTGTTCGCACAAAGTGCCATCTGGTGGCGGAAGTGATTTCGAAAGCTGTCAATAAGAATTTTCGACACTTTCTGACTGTGCTGCTATGTAGCTGTCAGATGTCACGAACTTAAAAACGCTCATTATCAGAGTAAAGCCCGTGATAAGCTATATCTTATCCCTATTAACGTAAGCGCCTGAAAATATTACGCTCTCTTTGTACTTACAGATATTTTTTTTGATGGGTAATGAAATTAATTTTGTATGTACATTGTGGGATATGGATTGAAAATGATTAATTATAATAAACCGATACACGATATAACATAATAAGAACTTACGACACTCCTTATCTGCGTAATAGGGTTTTACTATTTGTGATACGCTACCAACACTCCGTGAGTATTAAAGTTTATTAGATGTAATTACAAATATAATATATGTATAGCAGGGATCCCGGGATTAAGTTTGAACGTTGGAGGATATTGATTTATTTAATTTATTAGACAACATTGTAGCATAAAGTCTAATCATTTCCATAACATAATCATAATATTACAATTTGGCGCTGTAGTTTTGTACCTTTATGGCGTTTTCATATCTTAATTTCCTGACATGTTATGAAAAGGGAATTAATTTATTTAAAAAATATATAAAAACTTGAGAGGTGTCAAGGGACACCCGGATGAAACGAAGTTATAATATATATATTATAATATAAATATATAGTTGATAATGAAATATATATATATATATATATATATATATATATATATATATATATATATATATATATATATTAGATATATATATTTATATTATATATTAGAGAGATTAGCCGGAACAAACACGCAGACTGACAGACGGGCAGAAAAATGTTAATAATTTATATTTTATTGTAAGTACCGATCATTTTTAAATGCATAAAGTGAAAATAAAAGCGGTTAATTTGAAATTACAAACAGACACTTCAAGTCTGTTTATCTGTATAGATATAATATATTATATTATACAAAACAAATAGTTGAACTAAGTATATATAGTGCGCGCGGAACTAGTTGGCCGTATATATTAGAGAGATTAGCCGGAACAAACACACAGACTGACAGACGGACAGAAAAATATTAATAATTTATATTTTATTGTAAGTACCGATCATATTTTTAAATGCATTAAGTAAAAGTAAAAGCTGTTAATTTGAAATTACAAACAGACACTTCAAGCCTGTTTATCTGTATAGATATAATATATTATAATATTATACAAAACAAATAGTTGAACTAAGTATATATAGTGCGCGCGGAACTAGTTGGCCGCGCCATAAGTAGGGACAGGGGTGGGACAGGGTTGCTTGCTGCTCGCAGTGTTGCCGCCGCGAAGTCCGGTTCCGTACTGAGTAATAACATCAAGTGCTCTTCCGTCCCACCGCTCGCCTACCTAAGGCCCGGCTAGCTAGTCACAATATGTAACAGTCATAGCAGTCACAATGTGTAATTACAAAATTCTACATTATTGTCAAGGTGATAAGGTCGTTTCTTGCATCATTCTTAATAGTCGTTATTACATTGTGATTTCAAGTGGCAAAAAGTGTCGTACCTAATAATCCGTCCAGCCCCAATACAATTCGCAACGCGCCATAAGGAACTTCGTTCCAAAAACCGATTTCACACCTAAATATATTTGATATCTACGATAGTGGAGGACTTTTTTTCACTTTCGTACCTAGTATCGAAACTGTTGGTATGTCCAAGGTAATAGACATCTTGTGGACATCGCATCGAGTGCGACTACCCTCGCGCACGGACTTAGCTAATGCGGGGTGAGGGGAGGTTCAGAAGATGAGAGTTCGACGGGTCGGCGTCGAACCTAAACGAAAATAAACGGAGTTTTATCTTTGCAGTTATTTTTTTATATATCCCATAAGGACAAGGATAAGAACCCGACAACCTATCATGTGTCCACAATAGAAAACACTTTAAATGTGATCCCTCCAGTCAAAATTAGTATTTTTTTTTCGAAATGGTCTACGCTTACGGTCTGGTTAAGACCGCTGTAGCTACGTCGGACTATAAGTAAATTAGTATATGAAAAACAACAATATCTTATACAAGTCAAGTCGGACAAGCGATAGCGCGATGTAGACCGACTCAAGCGACATTTATGCGCTGCACGCTTTTACACGAATATTGGAATCACAGATCTCTTTAAACCCAATATATTCAGAATGATGGTAGGAGATCATAGGAACCTTATCTCGTTAGAAATAAAGTTGAAATTCAAACTTGTTTTTAATAGCCGGCTGGCGAACTAAAGAACAGTATTATTAACATGATTTGTCCGATGAGAGTTCGAAGTAATTAAGGGCTATTTTTTTGTGACATTAACCCACAATTTTGTAGCTTTCACCAATGAGGAGCCGTTATTAGATAATAATATCACGTTCATTATGAGACGAATGAATTTTAAAAAGAATAAGAAGGTCTCGCGTCCTTGGATTATTACGTTATTTATAATTATTTTTGAAATTATATTGAGCAGTGAGAAGTGATAAATATAATTCGTCTTAAAGTTTAAACTAATACGTGTTTATGTACTAAAACCACCCTTGACCACTGGTTACCCTTCATTGTAGTAAAAGCGTTAATTTTTGGCTTCATAAAATATTTTTTCATTTCCTTTATCTTTATTCCTTCATAATATTTTATATAAAAAGTCTTAGGATGATCACTTAACGACCATATTGCGTGCTTGAAATAATGAGAGTTTTTCTCATAAAGTGTAATATAAGAAATAATTTAATATAAATGTAGTGAAATGTGACATCTATTCATTTAATGCCCTTTTAGCCGGCGACACCTTACCAGAGGCCATTATAAAGAAGAAGAAGAAGACACCTTACCAATGGAGTACTTCTGCGAAAGCTAAATTGGTTTCCCGCAAGTTCTACGTTCCTGTAAAACTAAATTCTATTATTGTCATGGAACTATATATTATAACAAGATAAAAAGTTGCCTTTTTTATTGATATGATGATTGGCTGGAAGTGGTTGGTTTTGCCATTGCCTGTAAACCCTGTTCCGCAGGATGTGTACTGCGGCACACTGGTGTACCGTGGACAATAATTGGTGTGCCTCGGAAAAATACGGTTATCTTAAAAAACTTGTTTTTAGTAAGTAAGTAAGGGTAAGAAAAATACTTACACATAATAATATGTAAATCACATGAGTGCACGAGCGAGGCGTTTTGTTTCATTCATCTAATTCTGTGGCTTCGTTTGGCGCCGGCGTAATATTATTTTTTTGATAAATAATGAATGTTGAGTAATATTAATTAAAACTGATTTTTAATTTGTTGTGTACCTCCAAAAATTTTCCTAGATGTACTTACCTTGAACCCAAAAAGTTTGCGGAACACTGGCCTATATGATAGCTGATTATCTATTTTCTACTCTATTATGTATTTTCTACTCTGTGGTGACGTGACGGGTAAATGACCCACGGAAGCTGCTATGTTATTGCTATATGATGCTATATTATATTATCTGAGAAATGACCAACAATATACTTGTAACTTAATACTTGTTCCTCTTATCTAATACTTGTGACTTAATACTTGTTACTTTACAAGTAACTAATCATATAAAAATGTGGGTAATGCTAAAATGATTATTTACCTGCGGACATCCTGCCGGTTATTCTGTAGCTGGTCAGTAGAATCCGCCGGTTCTCCCTCCACCTTCCCACTGTATGGTGATCACTGTGGTCCCCACCCTCATAACACTTGTGTCAAATCACTTCACACTTTACTGTTAGTAAGACTGGTTAATAACAAAAATAAAGAATTCAGGGTTAAGCTGTTTTATATATCGAAATATTATAGTAACCGAATATATACTCTTGTATATATTATATATTCGGTTACTCGAAAACGGGGAGTTTTGGAGGAGAAAATCGATCTAGCTAGGTTAAGAACTATATAGGGATTAGTACCCGGGAAACTCCGCATTTCTTAGCTATATGTATATGTTTTTTTTATTAATGTTATGTCAACAATATATCAATAATTTCGACTCTATTATGTCAGTCCGATTGGTAGTTTGGTATGCGTATGTATAATTTTTTCTTTGTTCGAAAATTCGGATTGAGGTGGGTTCAAATGGCGGTCAGATAAATATTTTTGTGATTCTTTTAATTTTTTTAATGTATCAGAACTTAGTTATTAAATGGTTTAAATGGTTTCCCAAGTACTTAGTTATTAACACAATACAACGACTGTTAGGATATATTTAAGTTTCATTTTCAGAAAATCTGTAGTAGCTACTAAATCAAAAATTCTCACTGAATGCTTTCCACGTTGTATCCGATGAATTTTAGTCATCACTAGGACCTTATTTTCAGAATTAATTTGTTCTTAGTGTAATGGCAAATGGACGAAGTAGAGTAACTTTTAGTCATAGGATTCACATCACTTATTTCATATTTCACTTCATCTCATCGTCGCAGACGCACTTTCTATTTCACCTATCATTAGAACTCATTTTATCTATAAAAACATTGTTTGTATTATTTTTATATATTATCAAATGTTGTTCCGTTGGTGAATCAATAAATAAATAAATAGATTAATTGTACAATGTTTCTCAATTGTGTTTTATTATTCTTCAGCGCAATCAATTTTACTTACAGTGTAAAATAAAATGTGTTTATCCTTTTTACTGTATTTTTTGATGAAGAGATAAATTACTCGACGGTAGAAAACAGGTAACTTATCAAATCATTATAATATTATATAATGTATTATAATATTATGAACCCCGACGTCCTTATATTGGCGATAGTGATTTGTTTTGCACGAGCAGAATCTATTAATCTAACGCGGCGGTGTGTATTGTAAATGAACTATCAATAATAATTATTAAATTTATTTATCTAACCAACTAACGTGGGAGAGCCGTGCTTCGGCGGACGAATGGGCCGGCTTGAACGGATAAATACCACAACCTCACAGACAACCAGCGTTTATTTTACGCTTGCGTTCGGTTCTCATTCGGCAAAACACAACGCACTTGCGTTGTGTTTTGCCGAATGAGTGTGGTTACCGGAGGCCCCGGAGGGTTGGGGATTTTAAGGATCAGGAACGCGAGTGCGCAACACCAGTGCGCAATTAGTGTAACTCCACTGGTGTTGTGAGTGTCCATGGGGCGGTGGTAATCGCTTACCATCAGGTGACACATCTGATCGTTTCTAATATACATAGCTAATTGAAATAAAGATAATATGAAACAATATTTTTTTAGTTGTAAATGTTAAAAGCTAAAATTAACTAAAATCTATTTAAAATATTTACAAAATATAAAAGTAGGTAAGTACTAAAAAAATAATAACTACTCCAAAACTTAAAATGCTATAAAACAAAGAAATCTCCCAGGTCGTCCCCACCAGGCAGAGTACCTAGAAAGCTCAAAGAGTTTCCTCGCTGGATTGCGATACTTATTCTCTGGGCCAGGTAGGTGCCGGCTCTGGGATCTCGGGTGGCCTCGATGAGTTTTTTGGAAATTTCTCTGAAAAGTTTGTGCGCACCCAGACCCCATGTACCTAAGGTTTCAACCCCAAACGGTTCAAATATGAGATCCCCACTAAGGTTCTCATATTTGCGCCGCTTGAGGTTTTCCGCCTGATTGGCGGCCGCACCTGCAGAACTCGAGGTGCCCTTGACATGGGACGGAGCAAGTGTATCGATGCAAGTAGCATCCCGTACAAGAGCCCGCCCCACTCTCCAAGGGACCAGGGTCATACCGTCTGGTCTCTTGCCATCGTCATCTTGATATCTTGCTATTATTATATTTCTATAAAAATATATATATTTAAAAACGTTATAAAATAATCTGGCAAGTTCTAATCAATTTATTTACTAGCTTTCATCATAAATAACGCTATTTCTTGACACTATACCAACATGATTAATGATAAGAGAAGTAAATGGATGAGCGACGCGAATGTCAAGACAAGCTGAAGATGGGTTTCCTAACATAATAAAATGGAATAAAATACATTATTCAATACCTTATCCTGGGAACAAGTAACATTACTCAAGTGCTATTCCAGATAAGAAATATAATGTGTTTTTGTAAAAGAATGAATATTTCTATTCACGTGGTATCCATGCGTTTAGAATAACAATACATATAAGGCGTTTGTTAACTTCATGGAACCTCAATGGGGTAATAACTAATAATATTTAGATAATGTAAGTACAGTCTGCTTTTAAGTTAATTAACAACAGTTCAATAACGAGTATTATATGCGTCAATTTAAAATAAATGTACAGTAAAACCAATTCTTTAATGTTTTAAAATGATAACAGGATCACACTGTACTCTGTAAGTCAATCATACTTAAATCTTATGTATTGGAAGAAGAATATACATGAAAGGAGCACTAAAATCCAAGCAGCAAGCAGCTACCTATCTCACAAATCATCCATCGCAAAAACTCATGAGAGTGAAAGAGAAAGCAAATCCATGTCTTTTCTCCTTTTTTATGAAGGTTGTTTCGTCTTGTTGATCTTTTGGGATAGTTCTTTTAGGTACTAATACGAGGGTATCTATCGTATAGTTATTAAATTGAGTGTTATGGAAATAGAGAATCGTTTTTTTTTTATATTTGGCAATGAGAAATAACTGGGTAGTTAAAGTTTATGTGGAGGTAGGTATGCAGAAAGATATATTTTTTTAAATAATGCTTAGTACCTAATACATACTAAGGCGGGTCAATAAGTCCGTGACTTTTTGAATTTCTAACCTCCTTACTGAAAAAGCAACACTACTCCTGTCAACAGGCATCTGTCAGTTGACTCCTATCAAAATTTGAACTTGCTGCGTCAGTTAGTTTGTGTTTTACAGCTATCTTTATCAGACTATCCAGTAACTTAAGGAAACAATGGAAAAAAGTGAATTTCGTGTGCTTATTAAGCATTATTTTTTGCGAAAAAAAACCATTACCGAGACCAAGGCTAAGCTTGATAAATACTATGGGGACTCTGCACCATCGATTTCAATGGTAAAAAAGTGGTTTACTGAATTTCGTTGTGGCCTTACAAGCACTGAAGATGCCGAACGTCCTGGACGCCCAGTTGAGGTCTCTACACCCGAAACAATCGAAAAAATTCACGATATGGTGTTGGCCGACCGAAGATTGAAAGTGCAAGAGATTGTGGAAGCCATAGGCATCTCGCATGGCTCAGTGGTTTCAATTTTGAATGATCACTTGGGCATGAAAAAGCTTTCCGCAAGATGGGTGCCGCGTTTGCTCACAGTCGACCACAAACGCAATCGTGTAACAACTTCACAGGAAGGTTTGGCGTTGTTTAATCACAATATGGAGGAGTTTTTTAACCGTGGACGAAACATGAATCCATCACAATACACCAGAGACCAAACAACAGTCAAAACAGTGTGTTTCTAAGGGTGAATCGGCGCCAAAGAAGGCCAAGGTGGGTTTGTCAGCCAATAAAGTTATGGCGACTGTTTTTTGGGATGCACGTGGGATAATCCACATTGACTATCTTCAAAAGGGAAGAACAATTAATGGGGAATATTATGCCAACTTATTGGACCGCTTCAATGAGGATTTGAAAAAAAACCGACCTCATTTGGCCAAGAAAAAAGTTCTTTTTCACTAAGACAATGCAAGGGTGCACACATGTGCAGTTGCCATGGCAAAAATCCATGAATTGGGCTATGAATTGCTCCCACATCCACCCTATTCTCAAGATTTGGCTCCGAGTGACTACTTCTTGTTCCCAAACCTGAAAAAATGGCTCGGTGGAAAAAGATTTGACTCCAATGATGAAGTCATCTCGCAAACAAAGGCCTATTTTGAGGACCTCGACAAATCATATTTTTTGGAAGGGATAAAAAAATTGGAGAAGCGTTGGACAAAGTGTATAGAGCTCAAGGAGGACTACGTTGAAAAATAAAATGATTTATTTATCAAAAAATCTGTGTTTTATTCCAAAAGTCACGGACTTATTGACCCGCCCTCGTATATATACAGAGATTAGCCGGAAAAAACACACAGACTGACAGACGGACAGAAAAATGTTAACGATTTATATTTTATTGTAAGTACCGATCATACTTTTAAATGCATTAAGTGAAAATAAAAGCTGTTAATTTGAAATTACAAACAGACACTTCAATTTTGTTTATCTGTAAAGATATAATATATTATACAAAACAAATAGTTGAACTAAGTATACTCGTATATAGTGCGCGCGGAACTAGCGCCTTAGGTAGGGACAGGGGTCAGGGGGCGGGTTGCTTGCTGCTCGCAGTGTTGCCGCCGCGAAGACCGGCTCCGTACAGAGTAATAACATCAAGCGCTCCTAAGGCCCGGCTAGCTAGTCACACTATGTAACAGTCATAGCAGTCACAATGTGTAATTGCAAAATTCTACATTATTGTCAAGGTGATAAGGTCGTTTTTTGTATCATTCTTAATAGTCGTTATTACATTGTGATTTCGAGTGGCAAAAAGTTTCGTGCCAATATAATCCGCCTAGGCTCAATATCGCAACACGCCATAAGGAACTTCGTTCCAAAAATAACAATAACACACAATACCTCAGATTAATTATTAACACACAGTACCGTGTGTTTGACAGATATACAATTTTCTTACACGTTTTTAAGTTTGTTAATCTGTCACAACATTTAATTTTTTTAATAATTAAGAGGCAAAAAACCCTTTTAAAGTTCAAACTTAAAAATTATATGAATTATTATAGTACAATTTCAACCAGATGTCGACCTCTAGTTATTATAAAAGAGCAATCAGAAAAAAACAACACTAAAACTAAAAACATAGGTCAATCCAATATTATTGACATGATCTGAACCGAAATAAACCGCTTATTAGTATTCATTTGAAATTGAAACAAACATATTTGAAAATATAAAATGATAACAGAATATCGTGTAAGAAAATAGTAGTCCTTTTTCGTTCGAAGTCCCCGCGGAACATGCTTGTTCAATTTTAAAACCGTTCACGTTCACGCGAGAGGTTGCTTTAAATTTCGAATTTCGCAAGGGATATAATATTCAATACTTATAATTTATTGTAATTTGATTTCATTTTTTTTTTTAATTATAACAAGCACAACACGTAGGCAGTACAATGTTTCATGTTATGTATTAAGAATTAAAAAGACAAGCTAAATAACCAAAATGTTTATTTCTTTTTAATCTTTTTTTTAATGAATAGCTATAAGCTAAATAATAATGCATGGCCTTTTCCTAAATGAAAAATAGTTGTTCGAAAAGTTCGAACTTCGAAGAATCGAAGTTCAATTTATTATTAAAATTATTTTCGTCCCTATCCAAACAAAAGCTTGGCGTCAGTAGTAAAAGCAAATTATGAAATTAAATTCATACATTGTTGCACAAATATTGTCGGTGAATTTCAAGTGTGTTACATTTTAAATTGATATTTTAAAATACTCCAGTTACTACAGAACGAACACAATTGGAATAATTACATCGCTTTTTTACTTTTACAACTTTTGACATAGGTATATTCTCACAGAAATAACACACTTCTTGCTTATAACATAATTCTTGTTATTTTTTATCACACATTCGGTATTTTACTGCTTTTGAGTAATTTATAAAAACTGTAAAAAATTGGTAAAATTACTATGTTAACTGATATGTGAAGATCGAGAAAAACCTAACTTAATTAACGAAATTACTATCGATATGTTTAACTTTACTAACGGTCCGCAGTTTCAACTTACAAGATGTTGAAAGTGCGAACAATTAGTAGGTAGTAACACAGTCGTATAAAATAGTGAAGATTTAGTGAAGTGAAGTGAATGTCACGGGCGCAGCGTACATACAAGCCGGCTTCCCTTATGATAGCCCCTGCTTCCCTTCCCTTACTTACACTTGTATTAAGAATTTTTTTTAAATACGCTACAAAACCAAAACAATCATTTGCGCCTAATGCACCCAAGAAAATGCGCTAACACGTTGTGACGACGCACGAGACGAGCCGAGATTAATAAGTAAATAAAAAACCACTTTATATTCATATGGCGTATGTGTTAAGTAGGCGTAGTAATGGTTAAGGTTCATATTATGGCGCCAAGTGCAATAGAAATTAAGTATCTTTGTTCTGTATTATAATTCATATTTTCTCACGCGGCTTCATACTGCGCGGATCTCACACTACGCCACTGGTAAATATGTATAGTTGTAAAGATATAACATAGAAAAGGTTTAAATAGTAAAGCAGGGGAATTTAAAGTAGTGACGATGTAAAGTAGATCGAAAAAAGCAAAATTCGCCTCCGCGGTCGACCTACTAACCCGCTGCTCGAGTGGGGAAAACGTTTTTTTGTGTCGTGCGTTACATACAAATTCGGTGCACATCCTTTTCATAATTCCCGCTTATAATTCAAATATTAATTTACATTTTGGTGGCAAGTAATTTCGTAGAAGTTCCCGTTGGAAATATTTGTATGTGTGTGGCTTGGATGTGTAATGAGAACTGCTTCATGGCGATTATGCGGGCAAGTAAAACTACAATGTAAAACTATAAAAAAATATAGTCCTTAGAAATATTGAGCAATTCCCACTAGTGCAATATTCAGTTACAGTTAGAGTTGAATATATAATTGTAACATAGTGTGGTAACATATATTTAAGGTCTGCAAGGAACGCTTGTAGTTTTGGCCTTAAGATTATTTAAGGGTCAACCCACATTGGCGCAGAGTCGAAGCGACGCTACGCGTCATGTTTTTCACCTATAGCAAAATATTCATGTCTTTTTTTGCCATTATTAAGGCACAAATATGGAGACAACATATTTCCATAATACAAATCCGATGCAGGGCGCTACTTCGTCAAAATACGTCGTAGCGCGCGGTTCTTACTGTGAAAAACGTCCATTTACACGTTCGGTTCGAAGCGCGGGTTGGAACGGCGCGTGCTATTTCCGGTGGTAATATCTGTATAGGTAACGGGCGCTTATGATTTTATTTTGATTGTTCTTTTTATTTAGCTACATGATAGGGACAATAATTAATTAATTAAATGAAATTCAATCTGTAACAAATGAGCTGATTGATCGCACTAATATCATAAATGCTAAAGCTTTTGTTTCGCTGTAACGACTGAAGTGACATACTTACTTACAGCTACTTTTTAACTTGGAAACATGTAGGGTTTCCCGGGGTTACTTTTGGCGCGAATATTGAGCTACGGGTAACATCCAGTGATATAATAAAGACAGCATTCTTTCAACGACAGTCATAGGCGTTAGGTACTATAGTAACATGCTTTAACCTCAAAACTATCTGAATATAATTTAATTTTAAAGCGTCGACCACTTAACACCATTATTAAAAGTGAAGAGTTTTGACGAGGGAATATCTCCACTTACCAATTAATATTTAAATAAAAGCAGTTCGCTCCCACGCCCTTGAATCATAATAATCTATGGATTTGAATTTGTGAATTCAGAGATTTATTTTATTTATTAATAAGATTTACCAACGATTGCTAACACTAATTACATTTTTAGGGTCCCGTAATACTATGAATCCTTACAGTTTTGCTCTGTCCGTCCGTCTGTCTGTCTGTTCGCCCATGTAACTTGTGTAATTATGAACATAAATAGATGAAATATTGATATAACTAGTTATAGACTGCATATAGATTTTATTTTTAGCATTATAAAATAATAATCATTTTGAATTTTAGGGGTGATTCCCAGTACATTTGAAGTGGGGATGATTTTTTTTCATTCTACCACATCGTCGAATAATATGTATTTCTAAGGCGAGGTGAAATTTTACTCCAAAGTGGTTCAAAAATTAGTCCTCCGCAGGCATTTCTCAACTATAAGAAGTAGAAAGTGGTAACTATCCATGATGATAGGTACTGCTAAATACTTTTTAGAGTAAATTCGCCCATTATAAGTCATATGACTTAACTTATGACTTAAGTTTTAACTTTATAAGGGTTCTCCTGCCTCTTAGATCGAAAAAATAAAAAAGTGCAAATGTTGCGAACGATTGACAAACGTCAATGTGTAACAAAATTGTATAGACTATAATGCGCACGGTAGTGTATGTAAATAACCTTAGGTAGTGTGTGTGGTTGTTATTTTTATTATTTTTAAGTATTTCTAAGCGCACTACCCACTGACACAGGGGCGAAACTCTCTACAAATGACAGCTCGTTGAAATAATTTTAAGCGTCGCGCCAGACAAATCTATCATAAATATTATGAAACTCCATTGTCAATTGTGTCAAAGCGCGAAACGACCAGCGGCCGGCCCCTGTGAAAGAAAGTCCCGGCTGGAAAAAACTCACCCCCCGCTCGCCACGCGCACTCCCCGCATACGTGTGGCTAGACGTATGAATACATAGCTGCGAGCTGTCAATCGTGTAAGTCTATCGAATGACGGTTCTTTACCTTACCTAGCTATATATATTCTTTGCCACTGAGCCACAACTCAGGCCATCTGTGTAATGTGAAATGTTTAGTGTGTAGTGTGTATTTGTGTGATCTTATGTCTTATCTTATCGTCTTACATGTGTGTATGGGTGTGTTTGCATTTATATGTACATACTAGCTTTTTACGCGCGCCTATGTTTTAATTCAGAGCCTAAACTACTACCATATCAAAATTCGTTCAGTAGTTTTTGCGTGAAAGAGTAAGAAATATCCATCCATCCATTCTTTCACATTTATAATAGTAGTAAGATTATGTGTTTAGTGTGCGTAGGTACGACTCAGCCATAAAGTTTACGATTTTCTTGACCTTGTTAAAAGGTTAAGAGGAACTTCTGGGAAATTCTCATAAATATTCTAGGAAATAGATCTATTTCCCGGATTCGTATCTCCGATGTATTAAACGCACACTATAAACTAGGGCAATTTTCACATGACACCATTTTTTTTTATTTGTCATTAATCCGTTTTTTTAAAGTACATGGAAGAGGTTTTAAGCTCTTATGTATAATATTATGTTATCATTTTTGACGTGATAACGTCTTATAATTCGATGGAGCCGGCTGCACGCACGAAAAAACATGACTCATGCGGCGTTACCGGCGTTACCTCGCTAAACATGACTCATTTCTTATGACGTTGTCACGTTCAACTATCGTCAGTAAACCGACTTTACAGACAACCGTTTTTTTTTAAATTACTTGTTCTTTATGAATTTCGTAATTTACTAAAACAACTGCCTTCTATCAGAAAGAGTACCATATTATGTTTCTCGCTATAAAACCATATTCTCACAACGAAATATAACCGGCTATATTATAATAAAATGTCCAAGTGCAAGTCCGACTCGCGCACGAAGGGTTTCGTACCATTATCTATATATACAACAATTAGTACTAATATCGAGCACTAGCATTAATATCGAGCAAAAAAACAGCGAAACAAATTAAAAGCCCCCATTAATATTTATTTTATTTTAATTTTATTATTTACTAGCTTTACGTCCGCGTTGGAGAGTGTTCGTGGCAAAAAACTTCTTTAGAAACTATACCTGCTGAAATATAGTAATAGCACAGAGTAAACTTCACGACTTCAAAAATATGAAGATTGAGTAGAAGATAGTTAAAATTTTTGCCGAATTTAAAAGGGGAATTATTTGGAAAATATGTTTTATTTCACACTTTTTGTGCATTTTTACTTTGGAAGTCGGTTTTCATTTTTTCTTTAAAAATAATATTTTTCTCACTCTTTAGTTATATTTATTATTATTAACTCATTTAAAAATAGTTACTAATACAAAACAAAGACTCCGGTATTCTCTCTCTCTCTCGGAAAAACAAACTCAAGCGATTCTATGCCGGTTTTCAGAGAGGCCGTGGTATTTCCCCAAATAAACATTACCGATCTGTGGACCAAATAAATAATCATCAGTGATTATAGTGATTACAAACTGAATTATTATTATCTATTGTACTAGTCGGCGGAAAAAATGTAGCAGTCAGCATTAAATATAATATAATTTTTGCTATAGCAAAATTTCAAATACATTGATATCGGTGTACTAAACTATGAGGAGTACCTATGTCACCATGATAATAATTATGTTGGTGTAACGTAAGAACATGGTGTTGATGATGATGATTACTGTAAGTGGCATATGCTTGAAGTTCCTTAAACAATGCCGAAATTTCTAAGCGTGTATCTTTAAAGACTGAGGAGTTCTGTTCAGAGATTTTGGATCTAGGGTTATACCCCCTACCTACCTACCCTACCCTACCATTGGCACAAAATTTTGATTACTATAAACGTCGAAATTAATATAAATGTCCTTAAAATTATCGAGTTATCTCAATTCCTCGGTGACTAAGGGACCAGTTTCGAATTATATTCTTTACAACAACAAAAGAATTTTGAAAATGCTTCGACAAGCGGCAGAATAATGTTCAAAGATATACGTGTCGGTGTAAAAGACTATCAGAAGTGCATATTACCATAATGTGATGGTGTATGGTGTGAAGAAGTCGGTGATGATGATGATTAGGTACTTTGATTGATATAATGGCATATGCTTTAAACAACGCCGAAATCCCCAAACATGTATCTATAACGACTCGAGAGTTATGTTCAGTACTTTTGGATCCAGGGTATACCTTGGTGCAAAATCTTTATTTTTGGTAGCATAGTATAGTCCAGGCATGGACTAATTCAGAAAAAGTCCATATAAATTTAGAGGAGTTCCCTCGATTCCTCATGGATCCCATTATCAGGTCACCACTTTGGTGTCAAAAAGACCTTTTGATCCATGAGGAATCGAGGGATCCATGAGGAATCCATGAGGAATTGGGGATTATACCCTTTCCAGCAAAAAAGTTGAAAATAGGTCCACAGGCGGCGGAGTAGTCGTTGAACATACAAAAAAATTATAAACAGCCGAATATATAACCTCCTTTTTTGGAAGTCGGTTAGTTAAATTTAAGTGGAGAGGAGTAACCAAAATGCATTAGTGAAAACCGCATTCAAATCAGTTAAGCCGTTGACTTCATACGTGCAAACACGAATATCGCGGGAACCGTACATTTTTTCTCAATAAAAAGTAGTAGTAGTATGTATTAATCCAGAGCCTAAACAACTACCATACAAAATTTCATCAATATTAGTACATTCTGAGATTAGCGCGTACGAACGTACAGACAAACAGAAAAACAGACAAACAGACAAAAATTCTAAAAATCATTGTTTTGGGTTCTATATAGTTTATAAAGCCAAATAGCCAGATTGTTTTTCTTATGATTTTAATATATGTATAGATTTTTAAAGAGAATATATAATTCAATATCCAGTGAATATTTCAAGCGTCTAAACTTTCTGTTGTTAATATCCAGCAAAAATATGTTCTTCTGTTTTCATTACTATTAGGTCTTTACCTATGAAATTGCCGTTTTGTATGATTATATTTGTAAGTAATCACCCATGCAATCAATGCATCTTCGCCAACGCAGTGGCAGTTTATTGATGCCCTTCTTAAAGAAATCATCTGGACGGGAGGCAAAAAATTCTTCAAAGGCATTTTGTATTGCCTCTCGGGTATTGAATTTTTTTCCCGCTAAGAAGTTATCCAAATTCTGGAAAAAGTAGTAGTCTGTAGGCGCAAGGTTTGGTGAGTAGGGCGGATGACGGAGAGCTTCCAACCCCAGTTCTTGCAACTTGGAGACCATCTGCTGTGCAGTATGAGGTCGCGCGTTGTCGTGCAGGAGCAGCGGAGACGAGCGATTGACCAATACTGGTTGGAGATGTGCCAGCTTCTCCATTATTGCGTTCAGATATTCACAAGACACATCTGCAGTAATGCTCACCCCGTTTGGTAAGAAGCTGTGATGAATCACACCTGCGCTAGACCACCAAACAGTGACCATCACTTTTCTAGGGGTAAGTTTTCGTTTAGGGCATTGTTTAGGTGCTGAACCAGGATCCAACCAACTTGCTGAGCGCTTGCGGTTATCAAACAGAATCCATTTTTCATCGCAGATAACAATGCGGTTCAAAATTCCTTCATTTGTGTGTCTGTTGAGCAGTGCAAGGCACGTCTCGACGCGTACTTCGCGCTGGCGATCATTGAGTTCGTGGGGCACCCATTTGTCAAGCTTTTTTACCTTGCCAATTTGACGCAAATGGACCAATATTCTTTTAACGCTAACGTCGAAAGCTGCTGCAAATTCATCCGTAGATTGTGTATCATCAGCTTCCACAATCGCCTTTAACGCCGCTTGTGCCGCGTTGCTGCCACGACGGTACTCATATTCCATAATTACTCGAATTTTTAACGTATCCATGATGACTAAGATTGAAATGCGATTAAAATGTAACACTAATCAATAAATTAATGAGTACTTTTGGAAAAAGAACTCCATGTTTTTGAAATAAAATAAATTTGAAATTAGAATTCTTAGCCATACAAAAATTATTTAGATTTGAAATGGCCAGTACTGTAGAACGGCAATTTCATAGGTAAAGACCTATTATTTGTTATTATAGCGGCAACAGAAATACATTATAAGTTAAAATTTCAACTGTCTAGTATCACGGTTCATGAGATACAGCCTGGTGTAAGACAGACAGACATACAGACAGACAGACAGATGGACAGTCGGACGGACGGACGGATAGTCTCGGTATTTAGGGCCCGTTTTTACCCTTTGGATATGGAACACTAAAAAAGTTACGTTCGCAAATTTACATGCGTATTTCTTTCCATTCCCGTCCAAAATTACTGCTCGGCTTAACATAAAATCTTGAAACTTTACGGACGCGCAGATTGAGCTCTACCTACCAGTTTATGTATTTGTTATGTTTACTTTCACTATGTATTTTATAATTTTTGCATGTTACTATAATAAAGTGAAATCTATGATTTCATGATACATTTAAATTGTTCGTAAATAAACTAAAAATTAGGTATCAATTTTTATTTTTTGTCTCACCTACCTACGGTACAGTATCAGCATGGAACGTTCCATTTTCAAATTCGAAGTAACCGCTCAAAAAACTGTTGATTCTCGATTTACATTTTATCTAATGTAAATGTAGTCTATACGCCCAAATTGCTTTATTCGGTAAATTTCTTTCGCTCCTAAAAAAAGCGTAAGATATCAGTAGCTACAGGAAACCGAAGAGACTATATTACTTGGCAAGGAGCGCCTCTATTATAATAATGGAATTTAAATTGAAATCATTTTCCATGCAAAGATATTTACATAATTACCAAAAAATGTTTTGGCAATGGCTTTGAGTTCTTTAAAGAATATTCTTTTTCTCTACCTTGTCTTTGTTAACTGCCATTGTAGTATGTTGTGCGAATTGTACTTGCAGAATGCAGGTAGGCATCAGTGGCGAAGGCTGGTTCTCCTTCACAGGGAAGCCCTAGTCTGTATAATAGGTAGGGATTTGGATGGGGGTCTTCAAATGGTAAGTGGTAAGTGAAACCGATAGGAATGGAGTTACATGAACCCCACGCCACTGGCAGGCATAGAAAATTAACCCATACCAAACCCACAAAAAAGAGTTGGCCTGCGTAAAGTAACACTTTTAATTTTTAATCTTATCAATCCAGACTAGTAATATAGGGAGTAAAGACAAAAAATTAAAACCGGCCAAGTGCGAGTCGGACTCGCGCACGAATGTTTCCATAGAAGTTGTTCCAAGTAAGCGCATGTTACAAGTTAGGCCTCTGTAACTCGTGAACTAAAAAAGTTATATATACCATTATAGTTTTCCTTCACAGATACCACTTTACCTACATTACTTATTTTTTCAGATTTTTCGAGTTAGCCGTTTAGCTTTAAAAGGGACGCCACATTATTTCAAGAAAAATGCGTTTAAGTTGAATATCTCGCAAACGGATACCTAAATAACAAAAACATTCTAGGAACCTCTCAATGTTTTTAAAAGACCTAGATAATACCCCACACTATAGGGTAGACGTGACCGACAACGAACCCCCCCCCCCCCATACGTACGTGTAGGGGAGGTACTCCAAAAAAAAACATTTTTCGTGATTTTATTTTAGCACTTTGATAAATACACATTTCTATGAAAAGTTTTATCTTTCTAGCACTTACCGTTTGGATGGTAAGCCGGGGACGGATGGACGGATGGATGAATGGACAATGGATAAGTCACATGACGAAACTATAAGTGCGTTTTCACGTGCACCGGTTACCGGGTAGTTAGTAAGCCATGTTCGTAAGCTTTCACACTTACCGGCATAATTCGCTATACGTTGGGCGCCGGTTAGACGGCACCGGCACTTAATTAGGGCACGTGATCTACGGAACGAACCGAAAAATGCCGAACTTCTGAAAAATTGTTCAAGCTTGACCCTATTTTTTCCGAAGTGCAATGTCAGTATTCCCTGTACTTATAGACTTTGACAATCTTTGCAGGCCCATTTAGTCTAACCAACCCGCAGTACAACCTAAACCTATTCATATTGAATAGAGATAAGTACCGCAGGGCGTTAAAGACTTGGTTAAAATCTTTAGAATCCGTCACTTCCAAAAATATTATATAACTTCGGCAACTCACCGAGGACAATGCTATCGCTATGCTAATACACTAATCCACATCACCTGCGCTTGGTGAAATATAAAAAATGCATAATTCATGACCTGAAAATGTATGCTTAAAATCTGCATACATTTAAAAAACTAGGGGAATTGTGATTGTGGGCTTTGCGAAACACTCGCGAATATACAGCCTCGTATACAGCGGGGCGCCGCGCCGCATGCAAAGTCTACGTAACTATTGTCCTGTTTCGTCTTTTATGTAGAAATGTATAAAAATACTATATTTTATTGATAAACAAACGTGGGACTAAGATGTTCTAAAACAATAAATAGGTTTTGTATAAAAGCATAATTTAAATTTAACGCTGGCAACGGAAAATAGCTCTATGAGTTTGTAAAATATTGAACTAGGTAAATTGATACTTGTTTGACATACTGAAGTAGTTGCCGAAAATTGCTGAATAATCTATGACTTTTCAGTATACGGAAACTAAATGAATTCGAGCAACCTTGAGCAACAACCAATCTGTGACTTTTCGAAAAAAAAAAGTTCGTTTTCGTGTTACAGTTAAGGATTATCAGTTTTACCATGACGCGGTAGTGGAGCATAGAGTATGTTTTAAATAAAATTATAAAATACCGACACAAACTGCACTTGCGCTCCCTCCTGTTATCCGCTGTGCAGATTTAAATCCGCTTTGCTTTAATTGATTAAAGTTTGCAATACTAAAGCTCGGCTAAAGTAAATCTCTGGTGCCTAATGAATCTGATTGAAACGTGTTCGCGTACACGAGGCTGTAGCGGCTTAAGAAAGTAGCATAACCAAGTTTAATTTCAAGTTGTTACTTGGGTAGCATGTAAATAAAACCTTTTTTGGCTCGCTAGATTGATACCCTTTGGAGTCTGGTCTCTTGGCGTCTAGTTGCTAAGGTGACCACTAAGATAAGGCTCATGGTTTACTCAAGTCCGCTACACACGTAACGATAACGCTGAACAATTCGGTTTAATTTAACGCTGTTTACAGGGGTTAGCAACCTTTTGACAGACCCATGTCTGTCAAAAGTGCCACATAGTGGCACTGTGGCAGTGGCAGTGGCACATAGTGGTAGTTCCCACATAGTGAAAATAATAGATGTAGGCAGATAATTTTGTCAGATAATCAGATAATTTTGTAACTTTATCTACCAAGCTTCATATTATGTACACATAGGTACGTGTGTAATAAGTGATATTAAAAATGAAAAATTATTTATATTTCCATTAAATTACAGATGACAAAGGAAAACTAAAAGACAAATGAGGGGAAAACAAAAACTAATATAAAACAATGATTTCAAAGAAATTAAAAACTAATTTATACAAAGAAATTAAGATAATTTGAAATATAGAGTGGCGTCCACGGGCCATTCGTTGCCGACCACTGGGTCGGCAACGAATGGCCGAAAAATGGAATGTTCGACGACGACGACGAAGTTTAACCGAAACCAGTGTTTAACCGAACTTTGCAGTTTTATCGTTACGTGTGTAGCAGGTGCTAGATATTTCGAGTTTTTAGTGTGTTAGTAAGTTACGTACTGAATATGAAGCATTTTCTAAATGAACACAAAATATTATACCACAAACGCTGTTTATTATCATAAAATGTGTGTCTCTTACATAAAAATACATAGAGGCTTACGCATAAACATGTAATATAAGTGCGAAATTAAATAATTACGGCCCCTCAACCACATTCTCCCTCGTTAATAGATCAGGGTCGTAATTTAGCAGGATTTATCACCGCCCTGAGAAATTAATTTAGGTCTATCAATGACTAAATATGCTGTACAAAATATAGCTTATGGGCCCTAGGAATTTTAATTAAGCTGTCACTTGAATATGTTCAGTTGGATAATTTTCTGCGACAATTTACTAGTAAAAGTGTTAAAGATTAATTATTTTTAATAAATACGTTATATGATTATAATTAAAAGTTCTATTGGGGTCAATTCAAACGTATACACAAAACAATACGTGACATAGCACTGCATTTTTAAGATGGCTATTGAAAATTTAACTTTATTCTTTACACAAGAAGATACACGTTTCATTGTAAGAGTTCGAATGTCAGGTTGCACCGGGCAGCACAGCGCATGTGCAGTGTATGACTGAGGTCGTATGGAACGTGTATCTTTTTGTGTAGTGAATAAAGTTCAATTTTGAGTGGCTAGAGGCCCCGCGTTGCCGACCAGTGGTTTAACCGTGCTGTGCAGTTTTATCATTACGTGTATAGCGGGCATAAGCAGTAATCAGGAAATCCCGCATACGTACGCTGAGCAAGCATTCGAAGGTAAATATAAACTTTTATGACTTTACTAATGAGCCTTGTTTGATTGATTTCTAGGATGTGTTTCTGAGAAGCAAAAGAAACTTATGCTTTAAGACAGTTAATTATTACTATAAGCTTTATTTTTATATATTGAATTATCAGTGACTAGAAGAAATACTTGAAACTCATTATCCATACAAATAAATAAAACTGACTGCCTGTTTGTAATTTTGAATAAGCATCTTTTCACTTAATACGTATGAAAGTATACACGATACTGCTAATAAAAATAACTTTAAAAAAAATTTGCTGTCCGTCTGTCTGTTTGTTCTGGCCTAATATCTGAAATGGCTGGCCCGATTTTCATGACACATTCACATTAACCAGCTAGCCTTAATAATAAAAAAATATATATTATTAGTTTATTTAAATATTCAAAATTTTCTACTTTAATTGAATAGTACCTGGGAGGCCAAGCTTTGCTCGCAGTTTTAGTAGCACGATAAAATAATTAAAAGTAAATAAAAAATTACAAAAGAAATAGAAATAAAAAGTCTCATCGTCGTCTAACCGGGATTCGAACCCGAGACACCAATTTGCCAACAACGCTAATCAAAACACCAACAGAATCACTCGTATCTTATTACGCGATGAAAGGAAAAATATATTATAAAACTTAAAAATTCAGTTTCCTAGGGTTAAGACTAGATCGATTTTTCTCCGCTAAAATGACATACTAAAGTTCATGGAAATACTTGCAGCCGTTCGCAATATTCCGATTATACATATAAGATTTTCTCGTTTAAAGTATAAGAAGATTACTATAACTTGACTAAAACTTATCATTTGGCTCTAGGAAAACGTAGCGTCGATTCAAATTTCGGTGGTAATTTATTCTACCATATATTTAAGGACTGCGCCTCACTCCGTTTGGAAATGAATAAAATTCGTAGAGCGTGTAGCGCTTCCGTAGAGCTGCTACGGCGTAGGCGTCATTTGTTTTAAATGAGAAATAGTGAATTTAAATTTAATGATGCCTTAAATTGTAGCTCAAATTTGGTTTTACATCAAAAATCGGTTGTCTGTAAAGTCGGCTTACTGACGATAGTTAAACGTGACAACGTCATAAGAAAATACTGATAGAATGGTTGCATTTTTCAAAAGAAAATTTTAATTTTATCAAGCCTTAAATGGAACGCCTCAGAGCGAGGTAACGCCGCATGACTCATGTTTTTTCGTGCGTGCAGCCGGCTCCATCGAATTATAAGACGTTGTCACGTCAAAAAAATAAACCTTTCAGTATAAACATTTCCACGGTGAATACTTGAAGGCAAAGGCAAATTCTATTAATATAACTGATTGATACAAAAAAGAAAAAATATCCAGAACTAAGTTGATATTCCATTTAGTTTTATTTAATTAATGCCGTTTGAAATGATTTATGTTGAAAGTTTTAAAGTGAAACTTTTTTACATCGTCTCAAACTTTTTCGTCTGTGTGTTGCATGTGCGTGACGGTCGGCCGCGGAGTAGGGATAAAGTGAAAGGCGCTCGTCAGAGCAGCCGAGGCCAATATGGAGGCGCCTATAGTTCGCATCAACTGACCGTGTAGTGTATAGACTAGTACTTATTTGTGCCAGTGCTCCACGCTATTTTGTTATTAAGTTTCACTTTTACCGTGGTTTCATAAAACCACACAATCCTTTTTTTCTTTTATTGAAGTTTTAATTTGATTTTTCGCTGTAGTGTCTTTAACGGACGAAAGAAAGTTCGATCTCTGGGGTTCGATTACAAAGCCTATATCCTAAGTCAATATTGTATACATACTATTATATACATACTGTGTGCAGATATAAGCTGTAATATATTGTTTGCCTAATTCCCAAAGAAATGTAAACCAAAAGGTTTGGCGTTTTATTTACTTATAACGGACCTGACCAGAGCGTTAAACATTTTTATTTGGGACGTAATTATGAGTGTGGATTGGTTAGTACTGAATGGTATGATTTGTTTCGGATTGCCAAAAGGAGGGTTATATTTACACTGCATATATGTACCAATTTGGCTATATGAATTATAAAAAAAGTTGAAAGTGTGCGTATTTACGTTTCGATAGTGTCAACTTTGCCAACGTGTGCTGCGTAAACGTCTCTTTGCAGCTCCGGCGGCGCCCTAGCAGCTATGGAATCTGAAGGGATTTCGCCGTCAGCAGTTCACCGCGGGCGCTGCGGAAAAAATGACACCGCAGCCGCGCCGCAGGAGCTGCGGTAAGTGTGTAAGCGTACTAAGGAGCGGACTGCGCGAGTTAATACGACCTTATCTCTTTTACTATTCGTCCGAATTATATAAAGTATAAGAGAAAAGTCATATAATATTTTAAACATAGAGTTAGTTAATTTTAAGTGCTTAAAACATATGACTTTTATACATATTACTGTCGTAAATTTACTATAACGTATTTATATTTATATTAATTAGTATTTATATATATATATATATATATATATATATATATATATATATATATATATATATATATATATATATATATATATATATATATATATATATATATTCGTAAATTTAATTATTTTGATAAGAATTCATAATTGTTGATGATAATATGACCCATAATCATTACCTATTTATTGATTATAATTATTTGTGAATAAAAAATAAAATTTTCGTGATTTTTTGGAAAAAGTTTTAAAATCGGTTCTGTAGATCTACCTTTACCTCTTTATAATGTTGGTATATACTATAGATTAATGGCATGCGTTGGCTTATTTTTGAAATTTTCAACAACACTTAACACTTATGTGCTACTATGCAAACTGAAAAGACGTATGAGGGTGCAGGAAATGTTGAAAAAGAGAAAAACATTTATTCCGGAAACCCGACTCTAAAAGCCACTCAGCGGAAGTGAACTTAAGAGAGATATGATACGCTCTTGTATTATACTGGGAAATAGTTGTGACTTTGTCGTTGTGTTTCGTTAAATGTATACTGTATCCCCCTCTCTATCAAACATTTGGGTAAGACCGCAGAGTTGAAAATATATATTATACTTAGGTACAGAGAACCAGCTTTCATATAACGCTCCAAATCGATCCAAATTTGAAAATTTTGACGTCACCTTCAACTAAGCGTTCAACGGCCCACAAATCTTCCACACAATCATGGACACACCGTATGCTTGTAGTAGTGCAATCAAATCAAAAGCTATATAATATGTAGCTGTTTATCTGTTAATCTCTCTTTAATCTGTGGCGATACAGCGTTGCGACGACGCATCCCACAAACGACGTCATACAATTCTTGTAAATTGTATTGCAATGCGACGTCGTTTTAGGCGATTCATCGGAGCAACGCAGTGTTGTGGTTTCGCCCTTTGATGTTTGTTTTTCTTCTTTGATGGTCTGCGGTGTCACTTGAGTATCAAATATTTACTGGTGGGTTCAATTTATCTATTTGGTTGCACTGCTAAACAGTTCTATTTTAGAAAAATCGTTATAAAATTGGGGCTTACTGTAGGGTTAAATGTAGCCTAAGTTACTCCTTATAACATTAGCTGTCTACCAGTGACAGTCCGGTCAAAATCAGTCCGTCCATTTCAGAAATTAGCCGGAGAAAACAGACATACAGATAGACAGACGGACGGACAGACAGACAATAATTTAAAAAAAATTGGTTTAGGTACCGTATTTACTATCATAATTATGTATTTAGTGCAAAGCATTTAATTTAAAAATTACAAACAGACACTTCGATTTCATTTATCTGTATAAGCAATAGTAGAAAATATTAAAGTTAAATAATAAAAGATAAAATAGGTGTCATCTTTACATAGTATAAAATGAAGTCGTTTCCTTTCTTGTTCGGTTCGATGTTTTAAATACTCAACGGATTTTAATACAGTTTTCAGCAATAGATAGTCATTCAAAAGAAAGGTGTATTTATATTTTATTTGCACCCGTCCAAAGCTGGAGCGGGTCGCCAGTTAGTAATAATTTGTTACTAATTAGTGATTGTGAATACCATACCAGCGATTTAATTAATCCACGCCACAAGAACACTTCAATATACAATTCTATCAACAAAAACTAACCACAGAACTTTTAACAAATGAAGTGCTACTTCTTACACTTATTATTTTATAATTAAAAATAAATTTTATAAGTTTTAGATAAAGGAAAAACTGGTTTAATATTTTATTCGGAACTCAAAAAAGTCATTGCTCTGTTTACAAAAAAACCTTACCCAAAAGATACTATTCAATTAAAAAAGAAAGAAAATCATGCCGAGATCCAGGGAAAACAATTGAAAAAATTGTATCGCGAGACCCAGCAAAAAACTCGTATGTACGGAGCCGCTTAGGCAGGCGCTAGGCGGGCGGCCGCGACGGCGGTAGGGCGGAAACTGGATGCGGCAGCCTGCGTCACGGGCTCCTCACCGAGGAGCATCGACGGACGAGGACCAGGGATTAATGTGTTAATCGCGGGTGATTCGGGATAGATAAAGGTATCGTATACGTCTTCGTTTAGTTGAAACGGGGAAAAAAATATTACTGATATCGAATAAATAGGTAAGTATTTTTTTTATGTGTAATTTTATATTTATTCAGGCCAAATAAAAAAGTAAAGACCGAGTTTTGTCTAACAAAAACTGAGGCCGATTTTTTGCACTTGTAGCTACGCACTACATACCACGACAGCTCGCCCAACAAGGTAAGGCGTAGTTTCATTACATGTGTTTGCGTGATACTGTGTAATTACACGGCGACGCGAAGTTTAGACCGGCTTCACTGTGTGGTTCGCAGATCTGTCTTCACTTTTTTATTACATGTAAGTATACATATATTTGATAACCGTATATTATAACATTTTGAAACGAAGTTCCTTATCGCGCGTTGCGAAAGGGGGCTAGACGAAAAAAATAAAGACTAAAAGTTGTAACGACACTTTTTACTATAGTTGTAAGCCGTGCGGCGTGCGCGTGGTTCTCTGTCTGTCTGTCTCTCTCTCTCAATTATTACTAAATTTGAGCCTACTGATTAAGTTTTTATTACATTATATTTGTTAATAATAAAAAAATATTATTATAACTTAAAAAATAACATTTTATTACAATTCCTTCACTAATTAATCGAAAGGAACTTCGTTCCATCCGGGTGTCCCTTGACACCTCTCAAGTTTTTTTCTATATTAATTAATTATTCTTTACATTATTCTCGTACTCAAATTTTAGCAGACGATAAATTATAAATGAGCGCAGAATTATAAATGAGCTTTGTAGCTTCGTACTAAAAAAACAAAGATGAGTTATGCAAAAATAATCGACATCATTCGTTACAATACAGGCTGTACGTATTTTACACGTCTTGTCCTAGCTTTCCAGTTATAGAATTTAGGTAGCTACATAGACGTTTATATTATATACGAGGCATGCCGAGGCAAAAACTGTCCCCACTTAAATGACCACACTTTTGGGGTTTTTTGGGGCCATTTTGACATTTGAGGTATGGTGAAAACAAGATGGTGTAACTTTTTCTTGCATGAAGATTAGTTCTGTCAAATGTACGTCATAGCCCATCCTTAGTTTTGAAATCATTTGTTGGCTAGTTAAAACAGATAGCTGCAGTATACACGCAAAAACAACTTCATTAAATTGCATCCTGTTTTCGTAGTTCTAACTTGAATTCGGTGCATGTTTTCAGTACCTTAGTGGGCTGCAGGCTATACCAAGCTGTTTGTTTGGAACACAGAAACTTTGAACGGTTTTCCACTGTATCAAATAATCATGTTTACGGTGGCTGGTTTTAACGATACTTGCCAGGCTACACGGCTAAGTGCCCATGAGCATATGAGATGCAGTCATTAGACCCTTATAGGTATTATCAATTCAAAATGGTAACAACATTTTTGTTGACTTACTCTTCTGTTTCTCTATGATTTCGACAAAGATTATACAGCTGTCTGTGCAGGTTAAAATGATATGGCAAAGATAAACTTTTCAAAACATCACAAAAGACCATTTAAAAAGCGTCCGCGTTGGTTGGAATACAAAATTAACTTTAAATGAAATAATATAAAAATTTAATTGCGAGTTACACATTTATTTACAAGAAACATGTGACGCCAAGTAGTCAAAACTCGACCATAATTCATATTTTAAATTTCAACTCCATTTTTTCTTTTGTCTCTTAGATACGAATTAAAATATGTAAATGTTGACAATTGTGTCAAACCAATACGACACGGTCTACTGTCATTAAACCAACGCTTAGTAGTGTGAGTTATTAACCTGAGGTTCACTACTAGGTGAAAACCAGGATAGTTGCCCACTTTTTAAAATTACTCCATATCTCTTATAAAATAACGTTAAATGCTTAATTTATTTAATCAGGTGATACTTCCGGTTTTCATTGACCAATTTATGTAAAGAAGAAAGCATTTCCTTGAATATTTAAAAATTATTAGCGATTTTAGAACACCTCTTAATTTTGTGACATCTATCCCACGTATGGGATAGTAGCCTGATTCATATAAATCCCGTATACTGTATAGGATAGATGCCCTCTCTCAAAACGAGGCAAGTGTCCCTGAAAAACTTTGATCGCATTTTGCATTCCCATGCAATTATATAGAGACTTACAACAGAGTCAACTTATATAATTGAAACAATATACAATTCATTCGCAAAACTAGTTTTTTTTTAAATCGGGGCAACTATACTCCTGGGGCAACTATCCTGGTTTTACCCTAACCTTATTGTTATGATTGGGATTGGTTGGATTGGGATGGGTAATAGAAACACTTCTAGACTGCTGTATAACAGACCCACTCGGTCGGTGGTCGGTGTTCGAATGGCAGTGAGCTTCTGCTCCCACCTAGTACACAACTAGTTTACCCACTCCACCGTACCCCGCCCCAAGTGTGCGTGTGTATATTTATTATTATAAGTGTCAATACACTACACTTACTATATTTTTATTAATTTTATGCATTGCTGAACATTGTTAAAAATATATTAGTTTTTTGCACACCTTCCTCCACATAAAATTTAACTGTACCAAAAAGTGTGTAAAAAGTTTTCGCTTCACCTAGTAATATTTCTACAGCTTCTATAACTTACATTCAATACAAACACAAGACAGAAAAACAAAAATAAATCGACGGCACCTACGTACATTATTGTAATCACGTTTTCAAAAATTTTAAAAACCCATTGCAAGTGCGTTTTTTTGAGTCGTATTTTATCGTAACATATGGATGAGTCGGTCCGACCAATACCAACGTATGTTAACTTACTCGAGTTAACGTTGCGCACCTGAGTGTGTGGCAAGGCCGTAACTGAGCCGTCACTAACGTGAGTGTTCGACGAAATATACGCGCGTCATTTATTTTTTATTTTTGAGTGTTAGTTACTTAAATATGTACCAATTAGCACTCATATTGTTTTTCTTAAATTAAAAATGTTACTGAATAAAGTATTGAATCGGGCAGATCTGATTGCTTAAGATGGATTTTCATATTCCGAAAATAACATAAGTGGCAGTTCTGGCAGTTTACATGGCTTTTCTTTAACGTATTTGTATCGAATCTGACAATTACGCTACTTTACGTGGTATTTGAAATTCTGATATTTATCAAGATTGCCACTTACTATTGTTCGGGAGGATTTTTTACACTTTTTATACAGATTTGATATAAGTTATGTAAAAATGAAGTTTTATGTTTAATTATAGGAACGAAATTGATTTTCTGTATGAAAATAATATTAAGTTACATATTTATTTAATTGACTAGTTCATTGGAATAATTTGAAGGAGTTGGTGGGTGATAAATAGAATAATGATTGATAGAAGTTTATAGGTTTTCACAGTTTTAAAATTCCATCAGCAAGTTTTAAAGTTTCAGGCAATACATGTAATATAAAAGCCCGAGCCCCGTTTTTTTTAAATATTTAAATGACGAATTAGTTAATAAATCTTTGTCAGATAGTTTTAAAAGATCACTTGACAGAAAATGACTAGGTCAGCTGACAGTTAAAGTATTTTATGAATAAGGAAGTTGGAAGCTCATGTCAGTCATTTTGCAAGTAATTTCAAAAGAAGTTATATCGAAGATTACATCAGAATAGTATTATAATAATTAGTATAGTATAGTAATATTTTTAAAGTACCCTAGTATATACCATACTACCCATTGTCCGATCGACTTAATGCTATAGATTGGATCAGTTCCACATTGAAATAAAACTGTCATAGCAATATGTGTAGGCGACACATGGTCACTTCTAACTGATCCAATTGATAGCGCTGATTGGACGATACACGATAGGCAGTATGGTGTATGGCTTCACATAAAAGCTTTGCCATGAAGTATGAGGTGTAATTTGTGTTAATTCCATGTGGTCAAGGTGTTAATGAAATCTCACTAGTCGGATACGCTCTTCCAGCTCAGTTCCAAAGTAGTAAAAAATTTCAAAAGTTATTTCTTCAAGACTTAAGAAAATAATGGAAGAAGACTAATAATTATCATAGCTGTTTGAGATGACTCCTTTACAAGGCTTTCCTAATTTAGAATCCATATTATAATTATTGCCATTTTTCACCTATTCAAATAGGTTTTTGTCATAATTTTGTCTTCTTTGAGATTATTTCAGAATATCAGTTTATAAATTCTAGATAAGTTACTTCTTAGCTGTCAAGTTTAAATTTCAGGATATTCCCTTTTATTTTTTCAAGTATAAGTGATCTTACGTTAAGACGATTAAGGTTTGAATAATGAAATAAAAGAAATAGAAGTAAAACAATCCTGATTTGGTCTCAATTAACGATTTTTGATTTCCTCTTCCGCACTTGAAGTCTTAATTGTAGCAAACATTCTGTTTGCTTTTACAGAGATTTACAGATCTTGTGTTTTGTGCAGAAAAAGGTTATAAAGTTTGTCACACTAGGAATAAATTTGACTCTTTCCTCTGCATTGGTGCCTGTTATGTATTGCCAATTTTTGTTATGAAAACAGTCATGATGACCTATATGATGATGAAAGAAAACATCAATCTTACATTAAATCTTTTTTATCAGTTCAAAAAGCTATGATGGAGATATTTGTTCTTTATACCTAACTAGCTATTTAAATATATCATCGGGTATCGCGCGGGAATACTGTACTTTTCCGGGATAAAAAGTATATATTTTAATAACCTATATTTTAATCCAGAGCCTAATCTACTACCATACCAAATTTCATCAAAATCCGTCCAGTAGCTTTTGTATGAAAGAGTAACAAACATCCATCCATCCTCACAAACTTTCACATTTATAATATTAGTAGGATTAAACCAAAAGATAACATTATTGTCTAATTGATTTTTAAATTTTTCGCTTAACAAATAGAATCCATACTATTAATATTATCAATGCAAAAGTAAGTCAGTCTGTTACGCAATCATTCCCAAACTAGTGAACTAATTTGACAAAATTTGGGGTAAGTCAGAACTTAGAGAAGGATATAGGTTACTTTTATCGCAACACGTGCCACAAATCTTCGAATCAAAAGAATCTTCGTTCTTAAACTTGTATGTTATCCTAGTAGCCAGTACCAAATTATACACAAAATACGTATTTGCCGAATATATTTTTTTCTGTTACTGCAATACAGTGGATTATAAATAAAAAAGCAAAGTCAAGTAAAGTACTGTTACAGGAAGTAACAGCGTACAAGCAAAGTATTGTTCTAGGAATAACCACGATAGTAAAGATATTTTATTTAAATTTTGTTCTTGTTATTCCATTAAAATTAATCGTAGGTACAAGCAATCTTCGAAGTACATAATTGAATGTGACACTTACAATAAAATATTCCTGATAAATACCAACGTAGATTATCGGAATCGGCAAATCCGATACATTTTTGTTTATGTAGTTCCTAGAAAATAATTGGAAGTGCCAGTTACGATTAAGAGAGCAAGCTCATTTACGTGGTATACTATCGTAACTCAATTTCCGCAAAAACTATTCAACTTTTTGAATTTTTGATACCATGTACTAATTTGTTATCCTAACACTACTACTGTTTATGCAAATTTTCATAAGGATATAACCATTAAGGACAAAGTTATACGTAAAATAAACTTTAAATCTCTCTCTACTGAAAAGTAGCATTTTTCAGATACAATAATGTACGTAGGCGCCGCGCCGTCGAAATATTATCTCTTATATTAATAACAATGCGACTAGCGATCAAATAACAGTTATCATTACATCTGAATTTAACCGAAATAGTCAAAATTTAACTTTTAACTGGAATTTGCAGTAGCTCTAACTCGGGTTAGACCCGGGATAGACCCGGGCTAACCGCCTAATCCTTGCTCTAAATCCTACCACTCCCGCCTAACTTAGTAGTTATTTAATTGACTGAATACATCAATTAGATGTACTTGATAATTATAACTTTTGGATAATCCTGTATATGATTCTCCAAGTATTCATACAATTTAGCGTGGGATATAGACTTATAAACTATTTGAAGCGTGCACTTTGTCTTAGGCATATGTAACTGCCTTGTGCCTATCAAATATCAGTTTCCAATATTCTTATACTGGGTGTTTTTTCAGTCGGTGAAAAAAAAAATCTGCTGTTCCCTACAAACTGCCATAGCCTTTTAGTAGGAAACAGCAGATTTTTTTTTCAAGTAGGAAAATTGATCCCATATTATAAGTTGCTTATATTCAAGACTATATTCACTCCTGAAAGTTTGGACACTGACTGAAAAAACACTCTATACTAAACTTCTAAAAAAATATATTATCTTATATTTTATATTATATACCTATTATAAAAAAAATTGCAATTCCTCTGTCTCGCTAAAACTCTAGAATGGCTGGACCGATTTGACTAATTATGGTCTTAAAATTATTGAGGTAGTTTAGGGAATGTTTAAACGGTGAGAGATATTGTAAAAGTTGTTGGGACGATAGAATTTTCCCACACTTACTGTTCACATTGTTAAATTTGTCACTTGACTGGCAAATATGTTTAGTTATTTATTCACAAGTCACAACACCAGAGCAGTTACCAATGTTACCCCTCTGGTGTTGCGACTTGCGTTCCTAGTTCTTAAAATCCCCAACCCCCGGTATCAATAATCCCCGCTAAAAAATTTCCCTATCCGGTAACCTCACTCACTCGACGAAACACAACGCAAGCGTTATTTTACGCCGATTTACTGTGAGGCAGTGGTATTTACCCAGTCGAGCCGGCCCATTCATGCCAAAGCGTCGCTCTCCCACGTAAAAACCAAAGTTATTCCTAAGTACTTAAACAAAATTCCAAAGTTATTCCTGGCTCAAAATATATTTATACTCGTAAAAGGAACTGTTGTTCTAGAAGCAGAATCAATAAAGCCGCCATTTTGAGTGGGACAGTAAACAAACACTCGCAATAAGCTATCACAACATCTTCAGCGCTCGTAGTCCAAGAGCCCACTCCGTGTTCACTTAGAACCAGCTCTCAACGGCTTAATTGGAGGAATTATGAAAACAATGCTAAAATATGTCTATGTGATTTTTATCATGGCATTCCAGAGTTAAAATCAACCCACGACTATTGTTTGCCTTTCCATCCCATGAATATATTATTTTAGTGAATAACACCTATAAATGTCCATCCATTATTAAAAGTTTTTTTTACTCAAAATGGGTTTACAAAAAACACTGTTTGACGCCAATAAAGAATAAAATACATTACAAGCTGGTAAAAATTTTAGAAGCATCATAGCATTATCATCAATATTATTTATTGATAAAAATATCTAAAGTTAACTTCTGCGTTGACAAAATATTTAAGTTAACTACTGTATACTTTTTTTCTACCTACATATACATATACAATGTACATATATAATTATAATATAGAATGTACCTATATACATATACAATGTACAATGATAATTTTATATTAAAGACTATTGCAAAATAATATGAAAATTACATTTTGCGTTCGGCTTCTTTATAGTTGTCGTAATATGCAAATTTCATAGCTTCACGGTCATTATGAGTCTCAAGACATTCATATTCTTGCTAAATAAAACTTTTTTACAATTTATGTTATTGATTGTAGTGGAAATTCATATTTCACAGTAATAATATTAATACATTATCAGTATTTTACATTAATTTTATTATGTTACGCGACACGGTTTCGACAAAGTCATTATCAGGTGTATTTAACGATTGTATTGCATTGTTTTAAAGACTTACGGATTGTGTCGCGGTGCACTTTTCTTTTTCCCGACGTTTCGGCTACTTTCCAGCAGCCGTGGTCACAGGAGGACTGAGGTGGCAATTGTCCTATTTGTTGATGTTGTTCAAACTACCCGAAGATTCTTCAATTATTATTTGTGTTCCGATCCACGCATAACATACTAACAGTATCTTGAAGCCGCGGTGTTTT
This sequence comes from Phengaris arion, assembly GCA_963565745.1. Classification (NCBI taxonomy): domain Eukaryota; kingdom Metazoa; phylum Arthropoda; class Insecta; order Lepidoptera; family Lycaenidae; genus Phengaris; species Phengaris arion. The sequence goes on along the minus strand of OY751439.1, from coordinate 7,214,004 downwards.
TGAATTAAATTTAATTTTGTTTACTATTGGATCCCAACTAGATGGCAGCATAGTTAAAACTTTAACTAGGTTAAAATTTGGGTGCTTTTTAATTTCGATAGCGTTGCGTATCATTCTTGGGCAATAACGGTGTTCCTTTGCCAGTACAGTGTAAAATAAATAAAGTTCGTAAATGTAACGGGATCAGCCTTATATGGCTCACGCTTTTCGCATGCGCGCTCCAGGACTGTACGTGAAAAATACTCGTACGTAATAATAAACGTCGGGAAAAAGAAAAGTGCACCGCGACATAATCCGTAAGTATTTAAAACAATGAATAATATTCGTGTAAACATAAGAAATCAATAAATACTCGTACGTAATAATAAACGGCGGGAAAAGAAAAGTTCACCGCGACACAATCCGTAAGTGTTTAAAACAATGAATAATATTCGTGTAAACATAAGAAATTAATAAATACTCGTACGTAATAATAAACGTCGGGAAAAAGAAAAGTGCACCGCGACACAATCCGTAAGTGTTTAAAACAATGAATAATATTCGTTTAAGCATAAGAAATCAATAAATACTCGTACGTAATAATAAACGTCGGGAAAAGAAAAGTGCACCGCGACACAATCTGTAAGTGTTTAAAACAATGAATAATATTCGTGTAAACATAAGAAATCAATAAATACTCGTACGTAATAATAAACGTCGGGTAAAGAAAAGTGCACCGCGACACAATCCGTAAGTGTTTAAAACAATGAATAATATTCGTGTAAACATAAGAAATCAATAAATACTCGTACGTAATAATAAACGTCGGGAAAAAGAGAAGTGCACCGCGACACAATCCGTAAGTTTAAAACAACGAATAATATTCGTGTAAACATAAGAAATCAAGATTGTATTGCAATAAGAATGAACATCTTCTGTATTTTATTCATCTTTTGTTTACAAGAAAAGATTAACTCTATTTAACCGACTTCCAAAAAAAGGGGTTACACGTTCGGCTGTATGTATTTTTTTTTTGTTTTTGTATGTTCAACGATAACTCCGCCGTCTGTGGACCGATTTTCAAAAGTATTTTTTTATGTTTTTTTATACCTTAGTATAATACCAAATTGGTCCTTTGACATCAAAGTGGTGACCTGATGGTGGGATCCATGAGGAATCGAGGGAACTCCTCGAAATTTACACATATGGTGATTTCGTCTTTTTCTGAAGTAGTCCAAGCATATACTACCAAAAAGTAAGATTCTCGATATTTAAAAATACGCGTTTTGAAATTTCGACATTGTTTAAAGAACTGAAAGCGTATGCTATTATGTAACTTACAGTAATCATCATCATTATCTTATATACAATACCTAATGGAAGCTTGCCGCGTATTCAATTATACATTCGATCGTTTATTTTAAACGTTCTTAAAATGTGTTAATAATAATTTAACAAATATCACTAAAAAGGGAAAAATTATTATTAGTTTTAAACAAAAAATTTTACCGACTACCAAAGTGAAAATGCACAAAAAAGTATGAAATAAAACTTATTTTCTTAATAATTCCCCTTTTAAATTTGGCTGAATTTTTAACTATATCTCTACTCAATCTTCAAAATTTTGAAGTCGGTACCAGTTCGAACAAAATCATGGAAATACATGAAGCAGTTTCCGAGATTCTGATTGTATACACAAGAACTGCTCGTTTAAAGTAATAAGTTCTAGAGACGCAGTCGCCCCATGTACTACGAGGGCGGGTCAATAAGTCCGTGACTTTTGGAATAAAACACAGATTTTTTGATAAATAAATAATTTTATTTTTCAACGTAGTCCCCCTTGAGCTCTATACACTTTGTCCAACGCTTCTCCAATTTTTTTATCCCTTCCAAAAAATATGATTTGTCGAGGTCCTCAAAATAGGCCTTTGTTTGCGAGATGACTTCATCATTGGAGTCAAATCTTTTTGCACCGAGCCATTTTTTCAGGTTTGGGAACAAGAAGTAGTCACTCGGAGCCAAATCTTGAGAATAGGGCGGATGTGGGAGCAATTCATAGCCCAATTCATGGATTTTTGCCATGGCAACTGCACATGTGTGCACCCTTGCATGGTCTTAGTGAAAAAGAACTTTTTTCTTGGCCAAATGAGGTCGGTTTTTTTTCAAATCCTCATTGAAGCGGTCCAATAAGTTGGCATAATATTCCCCATTAATTGTTCTTCCCTTTTGAAGATAGTCAATGTGGATTATCCCACGTGCATCCCAAAAAACAGTCGCCATAACTTTATTGGCTGACAAACCCACCTTGGCCTTCTTTGGCGCCTATTCACCCTTAGAAACACACTGTTTTGACTGTTGTTTGGTCTCTGGTGTATTGTGATGGATCCATGTTTCGTCCACGGTTAAAAAACTCCTCCATATTGTGATTGAACAACGCCAAACCTTCCTGTGAAGTTGTTACACGATTGCGTTTGTGGTCGACTTTGAGCAAACGCGGCACCCATCTTGCGGAAACTTTCTCATGCCCAAGTGATCATTCAAAATTGAAACCACTGAGCCATGCGAGATGCCCATGGCTTCCACAATCTCTTGCACTTTCAATCTTCGGTCGGCCAACACCATATCGTGAATTTTTTCGATTGTTTCGGGTGTAGAGACCTCAACTGGGCGTCCAGGACGTTCGGCATCTTCAGTGCTTGTAAGGCCACAACGAAATTCAGTAAACCACTTTTTTACCATTGAAATCGATGGTGCAGAGTCCCCATAGTATTTATCAAGCTTAGGCTTGGTCTCGGTAATGGTTTTTTTCGCAAAAAATAATGCTTAATAAGCACACGAAATTCACTTTTTTCCATTGTTTCCTTAAGTTACTGGATAGTCTGATAAAGATAGCTGTAAAACACAAACTAACTGACGAAGCAAGTTCAAATTTTGATAGGAGTCAACTGACAGATGCCTGTTGACAGGAGTAGTGTTGCTTTTTCAGTAAGGAGGTTAGAAATTCAAAAAGTCACGGACTTATTGACCCGCCTTAGTATATATTATCGCTGCAAGAGCATTTTAATCTCTTAATAGATTCATAAAATGGCGCACTTTACAGTGTAAACATACGAGTATTTATTGATTTATTATGTTTACACGAATATTATTCATTGTTTTAAACACTTACGGATTGTGTCGCGGTGCACTTTTCTTTTTCCCGACGATTATTATTACGTACGAGTATTTTTCACGTACAGTCCTGGAGCGCGCATGCGAAAAGCGGGAGCCATATAAGGCTGATCCCGTTACATTTACGTAACTTTATTTATTTTACACCGCATATCTACGGTGCTTTTTACGGATATTTACAAATCCGCATTGGCGTTCATAATTTAAACTATTTTTGTTTTACGGCGCTAATGGAAATAAGTTAATATTTATGTTACATTTATATATAAATGTGTGCATGATTGCCTAGTTTACTTTCTAAAATTTTAAGTTAAATAGTAAATATTTAAAGTTTAGTTTAAAATCTACAGTGTTTTTAATAAATATATAGTATATACAGGATTTTTATGTATTATAGTGTTTTATCTCGTTTATTTTAATACACTTTCCTGCCTCAATGTTAAGACTATAATTTAAAAGCATAATGTAATGTTTATATAGATATTAAAGCACTGATTACCGGAAAATTTCAGGTTATACGGTAGAATGAATCTCATAAATGATTGACTGATATGAAATTGATTGATGAAACGTTACCTTTATCGGTATCGATTTAGTATTTGACAGCCTGCTAATGATGATAACGATTACTCAAGATGAGCCACTATATTAGCCAAAATCCAAATGCATGCCTAGTGGCCTGTCTACATGTCCACGGCACGGCGTCATCAACGTAAAACGGCACGGTGTTGCGGCACGGTGATATGAGTTAACGTGCAGATTCACATCTCCATAAGAATGTACGTCACGACGATGGAACGCCGTGTTATGTAAAATGCTTGTACATTTTGCCCCGTTCTGTGGTGACAACGCGACATTACCGTGCCCTGAAACCTCCAAGGTGCGGCAACGCCACGACGCGACGCCACGACGCGACGCCGCGACTCCGCGCCGTTTCACGTTAACGACGCCGTGACGTGGACATGTGAACAGGCCCTTACATTGTACATTAGATAGGGTTGCCGATGCATTACAAAATCAGCACGGTCGGAATTTTCAACCCAACCTGTCACTGTACTCCGTTCCGATTCACTTTAGTCTAAATGAAACAGGGCGTAAACAATGTGCCGTTGTGTTTTTTTTTCTTTATTTCGCGGTGAATAAGTGACATTTAAATTGGAAGCGTAATAGCCCATATTGAGATTTGTTTACATTTAGATTACACAGGATCGGAACGGAGTATATCAAGCCTGTTTGTGTAAAATGTTCAACGCCTTTCTTTTACCTCCCTTTTTAGTGACATTTTAAGGGTCCACTCATACTAGCGCAGAGTCGAAGTGCAAAAGTGTTCTTTTTATATCAGATATTTGTTCGGACCAAAAAAGTAATGTAACGAAATGCATATAATGTGTGTCTTATGTAATTTCGACATAGGGTTGATTTTGAAAAAAAAAATTAAATCATGTTTATTCAGTATATTTTACAAAATATATAACATTCAAGTTGCTAGTATAACTTGTATAACATACAAGTTCCTTTTAAGTATAAACCTGTGTTAGGAGACCTGACATTAGATTTTGCTATATCAAATTCCAGAATTTCGCTTCGACTCTGCGCTAGTATAAATTGACACTAATATATCTTTTACACCAAAATATCTTATTTTTAAAAAGAACCACTAGAAATAAATTATATCATAAGTCATCTTAATAGACGAATGAGAGACAAAATAAACTGTTTTATTCTAACATGTTTGATTTTTTTATTTTCTCGGTTAATTTTGATTCACCAACCCTAGTGAAGGATGTGTCATCGAGTGATATTCATAACCACATATTCTCCCCTTTGTGCTATCAAATATTTCGCATGAGCGGGCGACGGAGCCGCGTTATTATATCTTAGCCTAAATTTCACGCGTACTTACATAATATTATTATTGTTAATTCTCGTGACAGCCTATAAATACAAAAAAATATTTGAAGAATTTTTACTTGTAAATATTTTTAACTAGTCGAGATGCTTACGAATGAATAATGCAAAATTATTGCAAGACTTATGAAGTGAGAACAAGTCAGTATTACCCTAGTGTTGAAAATATATAAACTTACGTACAGAGAAATAGCTTTCATAGAACGATCCAAATTTGAAAATTTTGACGTTTCCATCAACCAACCATTTCCAGTGTGGAAAAATTGTGGCTCGGTGTGCCTTATGCTTGTAGAAGTGCAATCAAATCGCTGCTTATCTTTTCCTCTATCAAAAAGCTTAGCCTTAGCTATCAAAAAGCTGTTTATCTTTTCCTCTTTAATATGTGGTACCATAATCCGTACATAGCTGTTCATTGGTTAACAATGATTAAATACTAATAATGGGCTATGTTGTTCATTGACAGAAACAATCTTCATACAAGAAAAAGTTACGCCATCTAGATTTCAGAAGATTTTGTCAAATATATGCGGACCGATTATACTGCGGAAAGCATATGTCAAAATGTCAAGGTGACTAATGTCAAACCTGGACTATCGAAAACAACCCCAACAGTTAAGTATGGACATATTTGCCTCGTCATGCCTCGTCTATATAATACATAGATATTTGTTTGGTATATATAATATAGTATCTACAACTCTACACACGACGAACATACAACAATGCAGACACTAGTAATTATTCAGACTCAAGATCAACAACTCTACACAGTAGGTACATTATTTATGCAGAACTTAGCGAAAGTGGTTAAAGCGAAACAATGGCTAAATGGTTTTATGGTTAACTTGAGACAACTTGCTTCCTGGGTGAAGATACCTATAGTTATGTTAGGATATTTGGTCATAAAGATCCGAGAAGATTTTTATAATAATATATATCTCTGGACGCTTTCACACCACGTCAATCTGGTCCCGTGGTAAGGTCTCGAAGAACTTGTGTTACGGGACCAGACAACGGAAATATATTTAATACTTTTGACGTGAAACGTCTTTAAAATCGCGCCGAAACATACGGGTACCAGGTTTAAAAACTGGACCGTAACGAAAAGGTCTATATCATCGTACCTTAATAATTAAAAAACTATTAGTCTTAGAAACAAAAATGTGGTGTAAATATTTCACTTATATAGTCAGCTCGCTGTTATGACATTGAGTTCGTGTCGGGGTCAAGCGGGGCGGCGGGGGAGGGATACTGCGATAACTGTGCGAAACCGGCGCTCACACTTGTTTCTATTCAGTGTAACTCGTGACTCCGACTTTATAGCGTGGTGATTCTTTCGTGTGTTTGTCAAGTTTATTTGAACCGATTGATTTATACAAAAATAAGTGTAATTTGGACAGTATTTATATTTAAAATAACCAGAAAGTGACAATAAATATATAAACATTTGCTATGTCGGCCTCAGCGCGTGCAAGAGCCAGCCAGAAATATAAATTAAGGCTAGCGTTACAAAGAGGGGGCTATGGGCCACGCACAGGTACCCCAATGTCCGGCGCCGAGCGAGCGAGACGGTTTCGGGAACGTCGCAAAGCCGACCTCGCGAGTACTACTGGAATGCCTATAATTATGGACATAACGAATGAACAGACAATCGATATATCTATTGGATCTGCCACGGAACTGAGAGATGTCAATATCAGTAGAAGTGAAACAATGCAAAATCATTGGCGTTCAGCGGACAAACGCTTCAAAACGGTATTTGAAGCCAATCCGTTTGGTTTATCTTGCAGCGTTTGTGATCGAGTTCTTTTTTATTAAAATACTTAAAACAGCGTCCATCTTGTTTTCATTTCAATCTTTTACTTTAAAAGCGATTCGCTAACATAGACGTTTCACGTTAAAACCAACGGCCGTGTGCCCCGACACAGCCCCACCTGCTTTTATACTATTTGTTACCTAGCGGTATTGGAACCCATGACCTCCGGCGCCAACGCGCTTACCAGACACGGAGGTCGTCAAATATCCTTACATATGAAATTGGCGTTTTGTCGTACTGGCCACTTTGATCTAAAATATATCTTCTTTGGTTAGGAACTCCAATTTCAAATTTATACTGCTATTTACTCATGCATTTGTGTTTCGAAAACCGTAATTCATTTGTTTTTTCCTCTTTTGGTTTTTTCTTTGCGTCACTCTGTTTACAAAATGGAAAACTTAAAATGTCGTATTATTTTCGAGTACGAGTTCCATCGTGGCACCAGTGCTGCAGAAACGGCTCGAAGGATTAATGATGTGTATGGCGGCGGTGTCGCAAAAGAAAACATACTGCGTTTTTGGTTCAAACGTTTTCGTTCTGGAAATTTCGACCTGCAGAACAAGCCCCGTGGACGGCCGGAGACCAAAGTTGATAATGAAGAATTGAAGTCTATAGTGGAAGCGGATCCATCGCAAACCACGTCCGAGTTAGCTGCAGGCTGCGGTGTTAGTGACTGTTTTAATCTACTTGAAGCAAATTGGGAAGGTACAAAAGCTTGAGTGCAGCAAACCGACAACGACACGCGCGTCGACTGCTGCGTTACATTCTCAACTGGCACAATAATGACGGGATTTTAAATCGAATCATTACCTGTGATAAAAAGTGGATCCTGTACGATAATCGGAAATGCTCATCGCAATGTCTGAACTCTGGCGAACAAGCCAAAGCCTGCCCCAAGCGAAAATTGTCTCAAAAAAGTTACTTGTGAACGTTTGGTGGTGGACTCAGGACTAGTGCCGGTGTCGTTCACTACAGATTTCTTAAATCTGGCCAGACGATTACGGTAGATGTCTATTGCCAGCAACAGCAAATCATGATGGAAAAGTTAGCTGCTAAACAACCGAGGTTGCACATTCGCTCTAGGCCACTGCTGCTTCAGGACAACGCTAGAACACACACTTCACAACAGACGGCTACCATATTAGAGGAGCTTCATTAAGAATGTCTAAGACATCCACCGTACTCCCCGGACCTTGCTCCAACAGATTACAATTTTTTTCGTCAAAAGTCAACGTTAATATCGACTTTATAGATCAGCATGTTCGAATAGAATATATGTAAATTACTATATTTCATATAAATTGTTTGTTTACTTATTTTCGTACTGACAGCTAGCCATTTGACATGTTCAAGTCCGCCGTAATTGTAAATGCTAGTTGGCGCTGTCATCCACACCCAACCCAGGTTAACAATTAATTGAATATCGCAACTTATCAATGGATCTGAATTAAAAATTATGTGAAATGAAATGTTAATGCAAATTGTACAATCTAATAGTTTTTTGGGTTTGTGGTCGCTACCTTTTTAAACAGCGGGTCAAAAACGTCCAATGACTTTAGTGCTTTATTTCGCAACGGTAAGCGACTTAAGATGACGTGTTATTACAATTCGAACATTTTAACGGTACTGTGCTTTACGCTCAAGTATTAATTCTCCGGACGCTCAGAAGAAAAACGTCATGAGGAAACGTTTGTATCTATGTAGACTAAAAATTCTACCAACCCACAGCAGGCTAGCGTAGTGCATTACAACTAAATCGTGAGGAGTTTTTGTGAGCAATTAGTACATGGACGATAGTGGTCGATGGTCCTTTTAATTCTACCCGACATAAAACTAAGAAATTACGACAAGTAAGAAAGGGAATTTTATCTTTGAAAATTCTTATTTGGTCGAATGCATCTTTAGAATTTTATGTCTTTAGAGCGTTTTTAGGTCATCCATGCTCTTACACGTTAAACAATAGACAGAGGTACAATGGCGGTTAACTGCCATAATTATTCTCGGCAGCTCCTCAAAGAAACCCGAAGAGAGAGTTTAGGGAGAGAGACAGTTTACTGTGAGAGATAAGAGAGAGAAAGATAACTAGGAAGGTAAAGTGAGGTAAGCTTTCACCGCTTTAAGATGTTGAATGTGTTTAACACATGAGGGTGTTTGATATTTTTTCTGCAGACCCAACGCACACAAAGCGTCATCTGGTGGCGAAAGTGGTATCAAAAACGGTCATTAAGAATTATCGACTATTTTTCTGTAACCAGGCGGCGCTTGGTAGCCCGACGGTCCTTGTTTCAAAAAGCTGACAGATATCAAGAATTTAAAAACCCTGATGTGTGGTTCAGCCGCCGTTCAGCCGGTGGTAAGATATGTTAGTGATAAATATAGTCTAATAATTATTATTCTATTAGTGTGTAGTTGTGTACCAAAATTTCATTTTCAGAGAAATTACATTTAGTTACATTTAGAGAAATTACCTTTAGTTGTTAACGTTAATAGCAAACAATTAACAATAAAACAAACAAAAACAACAAGCAACATTTACGTGTGTGATTATAAAAAAATATATTGTGCATTTTTTTTATTATACTTTTGCAAACACTACGAGTGTTTGCAAAAGTATAATAAATATATAAATGCTAAAACAAAATGTTACTTGGAGCTCAAGTATTTCAGGCATGTAAAAATTGTTATAATAATAGTCGATTCACTGTAGTGATTTTATTCCATTGTAGTGATTTAGTTCCATTGTAGTGTATTGAACATTACTATCAGTTAAAGCGTTGTAAAAAAGATACATTTAGCGAATTCTGGATGGTCAGGTGGATCCAACTAACCCGACAAACAAACTTTTAATTGAAACTACTGAGCGATTGAGATCCCCAACTTCTTACCGAATTCTATTAGTTTTGTATTGCTGCCACTAAATGTTTCATTGTTTTGGAAAATTCAACACTGCCACAGAATAATTACTAGAAAGTAGCGAATGAAATATTATAAACTCGAATTATAACTTGTTCTGATCGAATATGTACCAATATTTTTTTAACTAATCATGTTTATAAAGGTAAAATTAAGGCGTAAAGTATTTTTGTATGAAAGTTTCTCATAAACTTATCATTATATATACATCACAAATATGTCAGCTGTTTCTGATCTAAACTGTGTTGTTTTCTAATAAAACTTGAAAATCGCCTCGATCTGACATTTCGAGCCGACATCGGCCCAACCCGCCCAACGTAATGCTTTTCTGACACAGGTGTCTATTCTCTAATTATTTGACACGCTCTATCATTATAAATCTAAATATCATATAGATTACAAAGATTTATATTTAGATTTAAGAATCTACCTTTATATCGTAAATATATATTTCATAGATTTCTATGTAGATTCTAGAATCTATTTAGATTTCATAGATCTTTGATGATAATTGATTATCATGAGCGACACATCTCGTGATACGTTACGTGTCTCTAGGTGTCTATTTCTACACAAGTGCACAGTTGTTTGTTTCACTTTGGTTAACATATCTTAACAAAGATACTATAACAAAAAATAATACATTAATTTTGTACAAAAACTATATTATTATTCTCATTGTGGTGTGTACCTTACAATCTTTCTATTATTATGCCAAATCTTGCCCTAGGAATATACCAAACGTATATGACCGACATATTGCTTGTGTTGCTATCTATGCTATGCTATGCTAGCTGTTGAAATCTATTAAGTCCTTTCGTAGTTCTAAATCGAAAAAACATACAGCATGCGGTTTGCGACCAGCTCGCATTGATAGAGGTTCAGAAAACTGATTTTTCTAAACCGATGCGTTTTACGAACAAAACTGGGTCATTTGTCGGCCACTTTCACGCTTTGTGTAATTTTACAGAGATACCGCTGTATCAGCCGTATCAATTATATGGGGCTCCCCAATTATATGGGGCTCCCCAATTATATTGGGCTCCCAGGCTACAGGGGCCCCCGAACGTGTGTCAGAAAAAAAATCGTACTTAAAACATTATCTACACATTACACAGTCTCATTCTCAGCCCGTTACCTCTGAAAATTGATTACCACTCAGTGTTTTTAATGTGTTACTTTCGCGTTACTCCGCCGTTGATTTTATGACCGATTTTTTTTTCAAAATTTCGAGGTTTCCAGAACTAAAATATACGTAACTTTTAAAACTGTTTGGCCCGCTCCACTTAGCTTATGATTTTAATAAAATTATTAAATCCATCTTGATTGGAAATGATTAAGAAATTTTAACTTAATTTTATTTAATAAATTTAAAATGTAGTTTTGCTGACTAAATTTTAGATGATACCATTTCAAAGTTTCGAGCCTTTCAGAAACAAAACATTCGAAAAGCTTCCGTTTAAAATTAATACTAAAAAATTTTTTTTAAATAATGATTTTTATTTAAATTAAATGCGAACTATTACTTCCTTATGCTGGGGGGCTCCCAAAAGTGCTGTGATATGGGGCCCCCTAAGGCTCGCTATGCCACTGCTCTTTAGTGATAAATTTAACAACGGTTACCATCGCAATCTTGTCTCTGTGTTGTCGAAGATACAACAATAAAGTGACGATAATTTAATGGTGGATTTACTGACAAATCAGCTACTGAAACTCCACCACTTTAACCTGTTTATATTAGTACTAGATGTTACTCGCCACTTTGTATGCGCTAAAGGAAATTCCGCGCGAACCGTACATTTTCCCGCAATAAAAGCAGTAGTAATATAAGTACCAAATTTCATCAAAATCAGTCCAGTAGTTCGGAGCTTATTCGATCCAAAAAACATACAAGCAAACAAACAAATCTTTTGACTTTATAATATTAGTATACCTATGTTACTTTATAAAGTTTTAATAACAAGAAGAAATGTTAATATCTTATTGACAGATGTCACAAGCACAGTATCTAGTAAGATTATTTTAGTTAGCCAAAAGGCTATATATAGTGTAGACGTATCTGTGTTAAACATCCCTCTCATATGTACCAATAAAGAAGAATATCACAATTGTTGCTGTATCATTATTATCGCCACTCAAGCATAAGAAGGATCTGTAAAAACCAAGACGTAGCCCACAACAACCTAGATATCAAAAGCTTTTTAACCCTCATTGTTTCCCTTAAGTGACAAACCTACATCATTTACTTGAGTGTAAAATAAATATGTGTTAGATTTAGCAGTTCTACAATGTTTACAATGAGTACTATCAAGTTTATAAATTGAAGCTTGATAGAATGAAACGCTCAAGTTCATGCAAAAAGTGTGAAGTAATTCTAATGGCGTATATTCTGGTGGCCTGAAACTTTCAAACTCAGCCACTGGGGAGCCGGGCTTTGCATAAACTTTTGTGTTTGTATAAGTGTGTGTGTTTATGTGTGGATTGTGATCCACAGATAAACACACACACTTATACTGTGTACACATATAAAGAGAACGACTCGCCGCCGTTAATGGGAACTGTATGCTCAATAATTAATTTAAAAAAACAAAGAACTACTTCAAATACTTTTGATGTGTCCATATGTCACTCTCATGACGAATCTGCGACTCGACAAATGCGACAAGATGTTAGGCTCTAGAGCCCACTAAAGAAATATACATACACACACTCGAAAAACATAACCCTCCTTCTGTTGCAGTCGGGTAAAAATGAGCATACACAGGCGAACGTACATACACACGGGCAAGACACTTAGTGTGTTCGTGTGTGTGTGTGTGTATGTTTGTGACATCGACCCTCGGATCGAACCATTTCGGTTTACAAGGATCGCGGTAAAATGTGTTTGCACATGACACTTTAGTGTCGTCCCATCCCATGAGTGGAGGACATTTTTATCGACTTTTTATTTTTTGTTTATATATGGTTCTTAAAAACCTTTTCCGTTTTATGCTTTTGTTATAGGTGTTTATCACATAGGGTTGTATTATGCAGACATACACCATTTGTTTTGTTCGTGTGAATAACAATTTGTTATTGAAGTTATTGTTGATGTGTGAATTGGCCACTACCGTCTACTACTACATAACTACACTCATAAATTTAGTTTTTTTTATCTCAATTCAAATAGCCTCCATACAATATCACATGCATTATTATTATTTCAAATGCACAATTTTTCGCAATAGTATAATTAGGGGTACCTGTTGTACCTTGGCTAGTTGTTTTTTTTTTCTAAGTATTCCTAAGCTTTTGAATTCTTATGCCTAGCTAGGCCTCAGGGCGTAGGTAACACTGTAATTTTTCGAGATAAAATGTAGCCTATGTGTTAATCCAGAGGCATCAATTTTATCAGAATCCGTTCAGTAGTTTTTGCATGAAAGAGTAACAAATATCCATCCATCCATCCGTACTCATAAACTTTCACGTTTGTAATAGTAATAGGAAGTAGTAAGTAACACAAGGGTCCTTTTCCCAAAAACAATTTCTACGCTACATTTGTTATTCACAAGAAAAATATATTATGAATCGGTTTTTCATCGGAGAGTTTTGTATTGGTCTCATTCATATTTTATTACTCGCATGAAACTTGTTTGCGAACAGATTTTCAAAGTTTCTATGAATATTTCTTTTCGTTACTTTTTCGATACATTACTTTTTCTACAAAAACAACATGGTTATAAAGATTTTTTTTTCTACGTTACGGACATTTTGAAAATAAAGAAATACAGCTGCATTACTATAACAATATTGTGGCGATTTGAAATAGAAAAAATGTGCGCTATGAAAAGGCCTTTATTTACATAAGTCTCGTTTATCCTTTTTACCCGACTACGGCGAATCCAAAAGGAATGGTAATGATTCTTGCAGTTTATGTATGTATGAATTTGATATGTATGTATGTTTGTTCCACCGGAGCGCCTAATCGACTGGTCCGATTTTAATAAATGAGGTGTCAATAGATTCGTAATAATAGCTCGGATAACAAAGGTTGTATAATTTACGCAGTCGGGTAATAAGAGTAAATTATAAAAATTGTAGTTAATTATAAAGAATGTTGATAAGTCTGTATTGAGGAAATTTTTATTTCATAACATATTTTTTGTTTTATCCCTTATTAGCCTTATCCCGCGGCTCCATTAGCGTAAATATAGTATGGAGCATCCTGCGGGAACACTGTACTTTTTGGGATAAATAGAAGTCTATATTTTAATCCAGAGCCTAACCTACTACCATACCCATCAAAATACGTTCAGTAGTTTTTGCGTGAAAAAATAACAAACATCCATCCATCCTCACAAACTTTCACATTTATAATCGTAGTAGGATTTACTAGTGATTTTAACTATGCTTCATGTGGATTACTACGTTAACAAAACGCAAAGTAGCAATGATTAGGGGATTTTCTTCTAAAAGTATCTACTAACTATTTACTATAAATAAAAAGCAGTACAACGACCTCATTCAGGTGTTTAGAAAGCTGATAGCTCACGGCTCACGGCGAGGCGCTAAGAACTTATCACGTCACATTGTCTCATGCCTCAGGTCATCAGGTTGACCCCGTGACCTCGGCCAAATAAGTCGTGTATTAAAATCACAAAGTTGACAGTTATGTCGTTTATGCGGTGTAGTCAATCATAATTCGTGTGCAGAAAGAAATAAATCTAGAATACAATTATAATCAAACAATAATAAATAATAAATGTTGAGTCTCACAGTTTTTGTCGGGCCTGAAAATGGGTGATGGAAATTTAAATGGAGAAGCTATTATTTTTGTCATTTTTCATCTTAATTAAAAAATTATGCGTCGTTAGAAATAAACAAAGTAAGTTTTGGAATGCTCACATCAAGACCTTATGATATGAGATTCATATTTCGACCCCCTCTTAGACTTTAGACTTTTATGATTTAGTTACAAATTTGCAGCTTTTAGATTTTCTCTTGTGCTTGTAGTATATAACAAGGTTACTTGCCAAATTTCATAGTTCTATCAATGTAAATGTATGTCAATGTCAATGTAAACTACCCTATGAATTTTAATTTCCTTGAGGTTCGAAATATGCGTTTTTGTGGCAAAAATGGGACGTATCTTTCTTTACGTCAACTAAGTCTTGATTTTTTCACATCTTCAAGGGACCGTAGACCCTAGACGGTTTTAATTTCAAGCCTCCACGCATTCCTGGAATAAATTATCTTGACAGACAAACAGACGGACGGACAGAAGGACAACAAGGTTAGAAGGAATCCGTTTTTTCGTTTTGAGATACTGAACCCTAAAAAACTACCGAAATTTGACGTAAAAGTTTAATAAAAATTGTTAAAAGTTTGATTAAGCAATTTCTCGTAAAGTCGATTGAGCTACGCAAAAGCCTGTGAAAGTAAAAAAATAAGTCTATCAAAATTATTGTACCTAAGTGTAGGATAAAAAAGTCTACCCGTGTTTAACTTTAAGAGCGTTTTCACATTGCGCGATGCGATACGTATGTATCGCATATTAACGCATGTCGCACCGATAAATTACTAAGCCCAAAGGTATGAGTAATGAGAACGACAGCGATAATATGTTTTAAATTGAAACATTATATCTGTGTTTATCATTATCGGTGCGATATGCGATAACGGTCTGGATATTGGATAAGGCACTTATGCCAGAGACATAAGAGCGTACCTTAGTAATTTATCGGTGCGACATGCGATATCGCACCGCGCAATGTGAAAAATCTCTAAGCATAACAGATTTAGAAAGTACCAAAACCACCTCATTAGCTTTGCTTCTTCACGTGATTTGTCAGATGTCACAAAATATACACCCAAAAAGAGCTTGTCAGGCCGCTGCCTCGAGCACAGCATCGTGCGGCGAGCGTCACCGCTTAACACACTGCGCACGTCCTGTTAGAGCGTCTTCACATTGCGCGGTGCGATATCGCATATGCCAAACACATAAGAGTGTACTTTAGTAATTTATCGGTGCGACATGCGATATCGCACCGCGCAATGTGAAAACGCTTCTAATCGGTGACGTTGGCATCCGCCTGCGCGCGCCGCCGCTCGCCGCTGCCACGCCGCGCGCCGCCACCGTGCCGTTTGCCGCTGTGTTCGAGGCAGAGGCCTTAGGGTAAGCGACAAGGAAATACTATCCCTCAACATAATGGATAAACAGGAATAATGGTATCCCGACGTCTTCATAAATTGGGGGCATTTGTTACCACTTAATGCCCATTTCAGCTCCTGACAGCTTTATGTCTCCGTAATTATTCCAATTATTATCCAAGAAATTATTCACGCCGCATCAATTAAGTCTCGAGGGATCGCAGTACTATAGTGATTTAGTTGAGTGCCTTAAGCATCTGAAATGTAAAAACCTCGGAATCCAATTACTTTGAATGAATTCTGAATTATGTTGTATGAGTCAATAATTTAAAAGTTAACCTATCCATCTTTTTGTTCCATTGTTATTACAATTTAGTACAAAAATTGGTATGTGGTTTTTTGTTAATAGTTTATAAACTTTTAATATTTAAGAAACATTGGAAAATAGCAGGAAATTTAAAATTAAAACCTCACAACTTCCGAAACTATCTGCAGACTCCATTACTTATAACTATAAATAATTTAACGCTGAAAATAAGAGTCTGCTCATGAGAAGAAAAATTATGATCGAAATTTTTACATTTGATTTCTAAAACAAGCTGTAAGTAATTCAGAAGCCTTCTCGGAAGTCACATAGAAAGTTTAATAAAAAAAAATTAAACAAACTTTAAGTGTGTATTAGTTATGTGATAAGCTCGCAGAAACCCATCCGCCTTACAACATAGTTTTAATGCCAGTCGTGTCAGCATTTTATAGAATTCTGTTTGCAGCATTTGCGTGACATTATTCGCTTTTCCACGAGATAGGTCAAAGCATTGCGCGATTTTTCATCGAAATTATTAATTTCTGTGATGCTATTTTTGTTTGCATTGTGAAGTTGATGAATTTTGACTGACGCGTAGGTGTGAATTAATCATGCAAACACCAAAATCGATTACCTTTATATGAAGTTATATAAAGTTTGGCTTCGCTATATTGAAAGCGATAAAATATGTCGGATACTTGCGCAAAATTTTATAGCTGTCATTCTAAAATCTGGACTTAGGTAATTTAAAGGATTTTGATTTTGTTATTTTTATTGCACTAATTTCAAATGGTAGGTTGATTTCACGGACCAATCATAAATATAAATAATTTTCAATTAAAATAGGTATGCCTATAGATAGGTATTTTTATATATATTTAGGTACTTATATCGATTCTGGCGAAATAATCGGTCCGATTAAGATCAAACCTTCTAAACGACAACGCCAGATGGAGGAATCTTTTTATCTATAGACGCTTTACACCACGTCAGTCTGGCCCCGTATATTTAATACTATGCATACATACATTCAAGATTTTTATTATTTAAACACATATTTAATACACATCCATGACCCAGGAACACAAACATCTTTGTTCCCTCGGCGGGATTAGAATTCGTGACCTCCTCGTCGTCGTCTACTCGTATTATATTAATTTGTAAGGGCAGAATCCTCGCAAAACAGTTGCATTTAAAATTTAATTTGATATAGAACTACGTCAGATAGACTTAAGTCTGAAGCTTGAACAGCAAAGCTAATACTCCAGACCCAGTTCAGGTTAAATTCAGTTAAAATATTCTTCCCTCGCTCCACTCACTGATATTAGTCAAATACGAGTTTAAGAAAACATTCGGTATCATATCTAATTTAAAATTTATTCTTACTCAGAATTTATGGATTTTTAAAACTAAACATGATTTTTGAATAAGATTTTCTGATGCAGAAAACGGTATATTATTAAATTATATGTAGGTATGTACTTATGTGTAAAACTTACCGTAAGATTCTTGCTTTGGTACGAATGGCCGGCTCGAGAGATACCATGGCCCCACAGAAAACTGAGTGCTAAGTGTGAGTTTTCCTTTTCGCTTTTCTTTCGTGATCGCGTTTGGCGTTTTACTAGGAACTTGTATGTGATTTGTACAGCGCCACCTAGTTGTAAACGCGACAACTAGGTCAAAACACATACAAATTCCTAGTAAACGCTAAACGCGCTCACGACCGAATTCGAAAAGAAAAACTCACACTTAGTTAGCACTCTGAAGTGAAATATTGCTACCGTTGTTTCGCCGAGCGAGTGTTCTCGAATTTTAAGGTTCAAATCCTTACCTCTTTATGGAATATAACTCGTTGTATTGGTTTTGTGGGTGTCCTGATCAGGGCGTTTAGTCAAGATGCATTCGATAATTTCGACGGCGAAGTTCGAAAACAAAATGTATGGGATTTGACATAAAGCATCGCAAGCAACATTTCACTTAACGATTACTTTGTCAAATCTTATACATTTTTGATTTCGAGGTACGTCTTCGAAATTATCGAATGCATCTTGACTAAAGGCCCTGTAATCGCATTATTATTCGTAGTCTCTTACCATCATTTACTCCGTGTCCTCGTTTGCCAGTCGTCATCCGTAAAAAACTGCACAATGACGAAATCATGACACAGCGAAGCCATCCCATCGTGATTAATCCCATCCACGCCATGTTACTAACATTCTCGAAACCTCCGCTTGTATTTAAACTAAAGGGCATTTTCCGCTTAAATTATTTTCTCTTAGTTTTAATGAAAAGAACAACCTTGTTATGTTCACTCGCTGGGTACAAATATCTCACAGGTGTGGTGTTTACTGGCCTAACTTGTATAAACATCTGTACGCGCTTTGCTCGGAGTTATAGTAAATTAATATAACAAAAAGAATCACAAAAATATTTATCTAACCAGGATTCCAACATACCACATTCCAAACTTCCGAAAAAAGCAAAAATTATACATAGATATGCAATACGCATACCAAACTTCCAATCAGACTGACATAACAGAGTCGAAATAATTGATATCTTTTTGCACGACGAAAAAGAACATAAGTATATAACTTTTAAATGCGCATTTTCCAAGGGATAAGACCTAGCTAGATCGATTTTTCTCCCTCAAAACTCCCTGTATACTTAATTTCATGGCAATAGTTGCAGTCGTTGCCGATATTCCGATTATATAATATATACAATTTTGTCTCGTTTAAAGTATAAGATAATATAATAAGATTGTATAATACGCTGTTATCCAAAAAAAATATTATAGATATACTAGATATAATATATAGACCCGGCAAACGTTGTTTTGTCATTGTATGTATTTTTAATGCCACATCATCTATACATAATATAATAAATTTGTAACTGGTCGCTGTCTGTACATAGAAGATAAATAAGAAAAACTATTACATTAGGCTATTGCATTATATTATTAGGTATTACAAATGATTTTTAGAATTTTTGTCTGTACGTTTGTCCGCGCTAATCTCAGAATCTACACAGTACGGATTTTGATGAAATTAGGTACGGTTAGGTAGACTCTGGATTAACACATAGGCAACTTTTTATTTCGGTAAAATGTACGGTTCCTACGACATTTGTTTTCGCGCGTACAAAGTAAACGGCTTCACCGATTTGAATGCGGTTTTCACTAATGCGTTTTGGCTAACATCTGAACTATACTAATATTAAAAAGAGGTAGTTTCTTTCTTTGTGATTTTGTGACTTACCGATATTGTAAGGGGCTAAACTCTGTATATACTTCAACCTATTATTTAAAATTATTTTACCTATAGAAAGCCACATTATTTGTGAGTGTCATAGGCTATATATTAACTCGAAAAATAAAAAGTCTTTTCCGTGGTAGACGGATTTGCAAAATAAATGGAAAACGAGCGAACGAAATCGTTTTTGAGAAACGATGAGATGAGAGATGAGAGATGAGAGATGAGAGATGAGAGATGAGAGATGAGAGATGAGAGATGAGAGATGAGAGATGAGAGATGAGAGATGAGAGATGAGACATGAGAGATGAGAGATGAGAGATTAGAGATGAGAGATGAGAGATGAGAGATAACTCAATAGAGTTCTAGAGAAAAGTTTTAGAGTTTGATAGTGCCTGCAAAAAATATAAATAGCATTTGCCCGCGACTTCGCCCGCCTGAAATTGGGTTTTAATTCTTTAAAACGATATCTTTATAATAATTTAAAGCTTTCATCGCCTTGAATATTGAAAAGCGCTAAAATACATAACTCATTATAATGTAACGTATGTTACGTAACGTAACGTATAATGTAATACGTAACTCAATTGTAACCAAGGAATAAAAAAAATCATTCAAACTTTTATCCTCCTATTTCACCACCTTAAGGGGGTGAATTTTGAAAAATTCTTCCTTAGAAGATGCTTTTGTCAAATGAGAAATATGACACACTTTTTAAATGGTTAAAGAGAATAAGGCTGGGACTATATGATCCGGAATCCGGAAGGCCGGAGAAAATTCAGAGCACTGAAAACAGAACTCTGCGCTAATAATCTGAAAATCAAAGTGTCGAACTAGCGTGAGCGGGTAATTCGCACTCTTTCCACTTTTCTTTCAAATTAATTATAATCTAGGTGTTTGCCGCGGCTCCGCTCGCTTAAATATACTATCGGGTACCCCGCAGGAATACTGTACTTTTCCGGAATAAAAAGGAGCCTATGATTTATTCCAGAGCGGAGTAGATCATTAACTACTACCATACCAAATTTCATCAAAATCCGTTCAGTAGTTTTTGCGTGAAAGAGTAACAAACATCCATCCATCCATCTTCACAAACTTTCACATTTACAATATTAGTAGAATTTAAGTCCCCTGCTGAGTCTGTCTGTCTGTATGTTCGCGATAATCTCAAAAACTACCGAAAGGATTTTCATGCAGTATACATTTAGCGACAGAGTAGTTCCTTAGGAAGGTTTAGGTCGATAATAATTAGTTAAGGTTTTATGGAAATTGTTTGATTTATGACGATAATTGTTGAAGATGTCGAAAAAAAAAGCCGTCTGGAAGCTTTTATCGAAAACGCTGCCTAACCTATTCTTGGAGATAATTTATAACAAAACAATGTATGGTGGGATTGTTTATCTTCTAAAGGACTGCAAAAAAGTTCGCGACGGCATATAATATTATGTCTATCTTTTAAGGATAGGTTACTATACCCGTTCTAAACTAAAAAAAAAGTGGTATTTTCAAAAGCTATTTAGACGGATACAATATGAATCCTTATCTTGGAGATTATATCTAGGGAATATATATTTTTACTCTGTGCTATTACTATATTGCAGGTATATTTGTTATAGAAGTTTTTTGCCACGAACACTCCCACGCGGGCGAAGCTGTGGGCAAAAGCTAGTATAAAAATAAAAAACGTTGTCGAAAAAAATATATATATTTAGGGGTGGGTCACCCTTATCATTTAGGAGTTGAAAAAATAGATTAATTTAAAAATAGATTCTCAGACCTAACGAATATGCAAAAATTTTTTAATAAGAATCGGTCCAGCCGTTTCGGAGGAGTGTGTCGCCTAACACTATGAATTTTATATATTAGATTTAGAAGAATCAAAACTATATAAATTCTAAAACTTACAAGTTTCACAGGAAATGCGGGAAAACGAAACTATGTAAAACTAAGACGAGACGAGAAATAATTCTTCTTTTTCTGTAATTTAAGGGTGTCTTGTGCTTGTCGGTGGAGCTTCCGCCACTTTTCTCTATCCTCCACTAGTACCTCTCTATAGTAGCTCTCTATAGGAGAAATAATTATTCAACATATTTTCAATTACAAAGCAGCTTCGGCATCCGAAGTTTCCAAAGAGGACAATTGACATTTTTGTGTATAACAGCTAGAAATATAAGTTTCAAAATTGAAAATGTTTGTTTTATAATTCAAAGTTTACGTATCCCACAAGTTAAAAAATAAATCTGTAATCTAAGAGTGCGGCAGCGGTCTCGTCAAGTCGTGCAGCTGCTGTAACTATCTTTTCCCGAAACATTTCGCAACTTTTTCGTGCTTTATATTATCCATTGTTGCTTGTGTTGGTAACACTGGGACTAGTGTTGTAAGTCTTAGTTGTTGATGTTCTTAAAGTGGTACCATCTGAAAATAAAGAAAATAAACTACATAATCTTTACATTCCTTAAAAAAAACTTTTTTTATTTCCTTTAGTCCTGTAGTATTATTACAAACATAACTGGTATATGATTATTTGTAAAAAAACATCAATAAAAATCACATACCCATCATTTTCCTGATTTCGATATATTCTTCTACAACAGTACCATTAGGATACGTTGTAGTTTTTGTTTCTCTTTCTGTATCCATTTCTGGTGGATTATAAAAGATGAAGAAGATGTTTGGACTATCATCGCCGAATAATAATTTTTGAGTGTCTTCTCTATTAAATGTTACCCAAGAAAGAGTTTCAGTGCCGTCAAGTTTTATGTTAGCTTCATTTTCTCCAAGAGCTCCTGAAAATCAATAAATGTAAGTAAGGTATGTATGATGTAATTAGGTATACCAAAAGTAAAAAATTTAATAATGTACTATTTTGTTTAAATTCATTTCCTATGCGCTCTTTTAGGCTCAACATTTATTATTATCATATTTTATCAAAGGAGATTAATTTTAATTACCTGCGTCATTTACTACACTATCAACTTCACCATACTGACATTTATTAGCCGTTTCATTTTCTCCGACTGATAGTTCTTTGCTTGTGATAGTTTCCTCTAATTTAGTATTATTATGGTCGTTCGTTGTATCTGCTTCAGATGCGAGAGTCTCATTGTTTGTATTGCTGATTATCGCTTGACCTGCAGTGCCTGCTGTAGTAGTAGTGCTATTTTGTGTATCGCCAGTACTAATATTGTATTGAGTGTTATTTATTTCATTAATACGATAACTTGAATCAGTAGAACTATTGTCGAAATTGGAGACATTATCTGGACTTGTTTGGTTAATCGGTTCTATATAAGAAATATCACTTTGACTTGTTTTATTTGTATTAATCAATTCGTCCACTTTGTTTGAAGTTGTTTTACTTTCAGAGGAATTTTCTTGATTTTTATTGACTAAGGTCGTACTGTTTTGGATATAATCGCTAGAAATATTTTTGGAAGCATCTGGAATCGTAATAATTGTATCTTTGACTTGTGTAATGTTTGAATCCTGGACGTCATTGTCTCCCACAATTTGATTACTTGAATTAGAAACGTTATTGTCCATAGAACTTGTAATATTCGTTGCGTTGTATACTAAATTTTCAGTATTATTTACTACTGGTGTTTTTGAGACCGTAATATCTTTAGTAGTATTATCAGTAACAATCGCAGCTATGTCATTAACTTTTCTGATGACTGCTGCATCCGTTATTACGTCAATATTATTTTGCGTACCTGATCGAATTAGTGGCACATTGGATTGTGAGTTAGATTTCTCAACGCCACGCCTCAAGGCAAGTTTATTATTGTTTATATTATTATTTATAGTGCTAACGGCATGGTTAAAATCAATGTTCTGTTTATGTTGATGTTGCTGTATCTTTATAGATTGACTGTCTTCAGTGTTCTTGTCTTCAATGTTCGACAACGTTTTTAATTCACTTGAACTGAGAATTATATGATTAGGATATGTATTGGAAACAGCATTAATATTATCTTCATACCCAATAGTCCCATTTGGGTATACTAATATAAATTGTTTCTTTTGGGGTTTTGGAGCAAAAACACTTTGTATCAGACTCGGATTAGATAAAAGTTTTTGTAACGTTGGAGACGCTGAAATAAAAAACAATATCATTTCAATTATTCTCCTAATAAGTAAGATATAATTATTTAATTTTACTGTCCAGGCCAAAGCATAGCTTTGATATGAATATTCTTATGTTATTTTTACAGTGACCACAAAATGCCGATATGTTTTTTGCTCAATTATCGTTTTAGTTCTTCAAGTGCAACGTGATGCACTTATCAGATGTATACACTATAATTGAAATTTACAAGTGATACAAAGTTGAAGATTTAAATAAGCACTCACCTTGATATAGTGCCTGCCACCTCTGAATTGTATCGGGTGGGTATCTATTTTCTGTCTGTCTATTTATATTCTGATATATTTCGGAGCTTATTGCTTGCTGCAACTGTGGCGAACTCAATATATTTGTATTTATATTTTCATATGGATTCCGTAAATATTTAGTCTCGATTTGGTTTTGTGGTTGTTTTATTTGATTTACTAGAAATTCTTTGTTGATGTTATTTTGTGAATTGTAAGGAGGATTTCGTTTTGCAAGTACTTGTGGATACCCAATGTTAGGTCTTCCACCAACATTTAGATCTGGTATTGGGACATCAAATATGGTGTGACCTGTATGTGATTCACTTGTAGGTACTTCACTTCTTACATAACTTGGACTTGTCATACGAAGATTATCTTCTATCAATAATTTGTTTAAATTTTCATTACCGAGTGGGACGGCAACTGAAAAAGGAAAAAGCTGTTTTCTTTCAGATTGCCTATATTCTTTTCTAAAGATAGTTACTTAGAAAAATAGCTATTTTACGATGAATTATTTAAAGGACTTGTACCTACCTAATTATTAATTAGGTTTAAAAATAATTGATACAATCTTACTTACCTACCACGTGCAAGAACACAACACATTTCAACACACTCGCGTAAATCATTTTGATAATACACTTGAACTACTTCTGCGGGGCTTAACGAAAAACCAGTTAATATAAATTCGTAAAACAAACAACTGGTGAAGCTGGTCAAATACGCTTTGTTCAAACAACCCACAGCGTTTGCGCAAGTTCTAGTTTATTCTGCGTCACGTTAATAAGTTAATAAAAACATTGAAAAAAGGTAGTTAAGTTTAAATATTTGATAAGTGAGTATTTTCAACAGTAAGAGATGCTTTGACAAGACTGAAGAGATGTACTTCCTCATACCAATGTTTGAATAAAGAAAAGGGTAGTTCAGCATTAATTGTTCGATGATTTAAAATGGTTCCAAGAAAGTGGATCCGATGGATATTACATGAATTTAATGTACTCACCTAACTACTAAAATTTTAATATTATTTTAATATTCATGTTCACTTTTACGGAACTGTTACTTATATTTACGCTAGCACTGCGTTCTTAAACTTACATGATGTATTTTTTTGTTAATGCGTAATATAATATTGTACTTTGTTTCTTATCAATAAATTTAAAAAAAAACTAAATAAAATGAATATATAATGTGATGATATTGATAATGACGTATAGGTCGTTTCAATTCGACACGAAACACAATAAATTAGTTCAAGGCGTTACGCGGAAAGTTACAACAAAGATGTTTCGAATCTTTGATGACACTTTGGACGTGTTTGAAATTCCTCGCTTAATTATTATGAACTGGTATTAATTTCAAAAATTTTATCAATCTAAGTAGCGCAACAACAAATAAGGACCCATGAAGAGACATGTATGTCTATTGTGTATGCGTGTATATATAGTGGTATGCCTTTTAGACAAGATGCGGCCACTAAGGAGTAAGGGCTGTGGCCTTTCGTCAGCCTTTCTAGGCAAGAGAGTGAGTGACGTTTAGGTCTACCGTTGATGAACGTTCTTATCTTTTTGTTGGATTAAAGAATGGAATCAACCTCTCTTGAGAGCCAATCCACTCGTCGAGTGATTAGGCCGTGTTTAGAGCGGAATATTTTTCTGCTATTGTCTAAATCGTAGTTATTGATATTCGTAGGCGCGCGCGGTCACGCTTGTTATCGCGAATTGGACGATCGCTTGTTATCCCAATCAGAATTTTCTGCGGCCTTACGGATTACGGGACATATATTCCCATTAGTATTTCGTGGGTTTTTCACGCCCTCGTAGCTTTGTTGTTGTTGTCAGTAAGGCTAGAAGTCTAATTTTTGGTTTATTATGAGTCATTACTGACATGAGTAAAACTCAAAATTAAAAAAAAACATGTTTACAGTTTACGAGATATTTAGTGGCAAAAAAACGCGATTTTGTAAAATATGTATGGAGGGAGGGAGTACTCAGACTCATCGTCAGCATAAATAAAAGCATATTTCTAGCGAACCTAGAACCTTCATATTCGATATCATACCAGGTTATTAGCCGCATAATTAGAGAGAAATGCCTTTGTAATCCCGATTGAAGTAAAATCTACATTTTACAAGCTGTGGATTACTTTATTTTAGATCGTGTGAGGGCCGGGGCCCGTTCGACCGGATAAACACCATGGTTCCACAGAAAACCGGCAAAAACAACTTTGGTTCAAATCAGCTAAGTTTCATATTCAGATGTATGTTGAAGTTAACGAATTCAATAAGTGCAGTTATTTGTCCTTCATTTATTGTTATATGCATTTGAAGTGTAGGAAAACTACATAACTAACCTAAGATAGTAGCTAACTTTAGCATATGCAGTAAACACCTACCTACTATACCCATTCTAATTAAACTTAGAATAGGTATAGTAGGTAACTTATCCTTAAAAGATAGATATAATATTATATGCCGTCAGGAACTTTTTTGTAGACATTTAGAAAAAGACAAAGCCGCGGGCGAAGCTTTTCTCTAGAACTCTATTGAGTTCATCTCTCATCGTTTCTCGAAAACGATTTCGTTCACTCGTTTTTTCTTTGGATTTATTTTGCAAATCCGACTACCACGAAAAAACTTCGGGTTTCGAGTTAATATATTATAGCCTATGACACCTACATGAATTTTAAAAATAGGTTGAAGTAGATCCAGTAGAAGTAGAAGGTTGAAGTAGACCCTTACGATCTCGGTAAGTCACTAACTCACAAAGAAACAAACTTTACCTCTTTATAATATTAGTAAAGTCCAGATATTAGCCGCGACTTCGTACGCGAAAAAGAAATCTCGTGAGAACCGTACTTTTTCCTGCGATAAAAAGTAGCCTTGTGTTAATCCAGAGACTAACTACTACCATATCAAATTTCATTAAAATCCGTTCAGCTGTTAAACCTTTCGCGTTTATAATAAGCAAGGATATGTTCGTCGTCGTGTTTTAATGACATCAAAAATTTCTTGAATAATAATAGTAGGTATTAGGCGTATAGACTTCGATCTTAAAAATATTTGTGATTGTGGTCACCCATCCTAGTTGAATCCATGACCGCCGTTGCTTGAGTTGAGTTAGAGCTACGACCATAATAGAACTTCACACTTATTACTACTGGTAATAATATACATCAATGATTACCTACGTAAAGTTTTTTCTTTAGACTGACATAACTTTTATACTTATAAACCGATTGAAATGAAACAAACACAAAATTTTTAGTAGAGCAAACCAAAACGCATGAGTGAAAACTACATTTAAACCGGTTAAGCCATTGACATCGTACGCGCAAAAACAAATATAGCGGGTACAGTACATTTTTCCGCATTAAAAAGTAGCCTATCTGTTAATCCAGAGTCTAAACTACTACCCTACCAAATTTAGCGCGTACAAACGTACAGACAAACAGACAAAAATTCTAAAAATCATTGTTTTGGGTTCTATACCGTTCATAAAGCCAATATAATGTAATAGTTTTTTTTATTATCTTCCATGTACAGACAGCGACCAATTGCATATAAATCTATTATAATATTATATATAATATAGTATTATTATATGTATAGATGAGAGATATTCGTTAGTTTATGGATATAATAAAAGCTATAGATATCTAAAGAATATAAAATTACCGACGGTAAAATTGTCTCTTATTTTGAAATGACACCAAAAACTTTCTTATTTTTTTGGTGTCATTTAAAAAAAAACACTAAATCGCGATTATCTCGAAACTAGAAAATTTGAGTTATTTAGTTCTCCTTATTACATATATTACATAGATTAAGCTATTACATTGTAAAAATATATAATATATTTTTAAAAAGAACAATTTTCCATTTTTTCGCTAAAAGAGCTCCCTCTTTTAGGAGGCCCCGCGGGAGTTTCGGTTCTTCTCGCCAGGTTAGTTCCCGAACCCGGTGGTAGGCATCACGTAGGGACTATTCCGTAAGTCTCATTATTATTTATTGACCTATATTATGGAAATAAAGGAAATAAAACTTTATGATTTGATTTGATAAATATGAACATAATTCTACTTGTTATATATTATATTATAGCTTTTAAAAATATCCACAGCCGAAAGTATAACCGCCGTCTTTTGGAAATCGAGTTTTGACCAACGGCCCGTTTCATTACCCTTCTACCATTAATCTATTTATTTGTTAAAAACGCCACATTTGGTATCGCTGTCAACGATCTCGCTGTCACAGACAAAGATTCCTCTATCTAAGTTGGTTTAATGGAACGCAAAAAACCGGCAAATGATACCAAAGGTGACGTTTTCAACAAATAGTTATTGGTAGATAGGTAATTGAAACCGGCGCGGCCGTTTAAGCCGGCGGGCTGCTATTGGGCGATTGGGATGAGAAACTAAACGTACAATATGTCGCTTCTTTGTGTACTTGAAGCGACATCTATCGCTAAACTCAAGCGAAAGGTAATTGTTAATTTATTGAAAACTTCACCTTGGTCCTGTCGTCTTATTTCAAAGTCTGTATCAAAGATGGCGCTTTAACTATATTATTTTTTACTTATAACATACAATATAGCACGTCATATAGGTATATAATATATGCTATAGTGATAATCAATTTTAGTGAGACACGACCGGTTAGCTCGAAACTATGGAAGGTGCAAAAAACATTGTATTTATGTTAACAACGCTGCTAATGTTCGCTACTGGATTCACGAGTGAGTTTATTATTTTAAAAATAACTTTTGAATAATTAAATTAATAATTTAAAAAAAGTGAATAGCTTAAAATGTTACATTAGCGTTATAGGTATTGATTACAGATGTTTTCCGCTACTTCGTACGCGCAAAACGATATCCCGCCATACCTACCATACCAAATTTCATCAAAATCTGTTCAGTAGTTTCTAAAATTAGCGCGCCACTGACGATTTTTATTCTAATAGAAACTATGTACCTATAATAATTGATTGATTGATTGATTTGATTTGATTATTAATAGAATGGGAGAGAATTTTACTGTTTTCTTTTCCAAAGTCATTTCTATTAAGTAATAAGTAATGTAGGTTTTGATGTTCTTGAAAATTGATATATTTGTACTTAATAACAATATAGGTAGGTATTATTAAAGAATACAAATCGTAAATAACCTAACCATGAGCACGTCATGGACATGTCTAACTTAGACATGTCCTGACGTGCTAGTTACGGAACCCTCCTTAGACAGTCTAAAAAGGGGTTCCATAACTATCAACGCGCAATAGGTTTTTTTTCAAATTACTTCAAAAGGGACTGTTCGATTTCGTTTAAAATAATTTTCCTAAAGAGTTTTCAGTATGATCTATCAGCATGGAAACTTACAATTTCTATCTCGTATAGTTTAGAAATGCTATGCTAGGACTATTTACTAACCACTTTGGAGGCCGATTACTCGAAAATGATCGACTTTGTAAAAAAGTAATGTATGAAACTTTACCTTTATTTTAAAATACCTATTCAACGATACCCCACACAATGGGGTAGAATGAAAAAATATTTATAATCCCCACTTCACATGTATGGAGAGCTACCCCTAAAATATAAAATTATTATTTTTTTATCATGCCAAAACCGAGATCTATACACAATATTTAACTATACCAAATTTCATCCATTTATATTCATAATAACAGAAGCTAGAAGCGCATGCAGACAGACGGACAGAGCGAAACTATAAGGGTTCCTTGTGTATTACGGAACCCTCAAATCTTCAAACTCTCTACCTGCCTGCCTTCCTTATTGATTTAAGTTAAGCAGCATCATACTATATAATATTCTTAGCAATTTAATGATATCGTTATTATATTTTGTAAAAAAAATATTACCAAAACCTGCTCTATCTGCGCTGGTGCAAATGGTCAATTGTTCTATAGCAATAACTAATTTTATCTTCTTAATGTGCCTTTAGATAATCAACATTAGGTAGCTCTACTAAATTAGTACCTATGTACCTGATAAAATGTCGTCTTCACTCTTTGCGCGCACATTACATCCTTTATATTATCTTCTAGAAGTAGTACCAGTAAGTAACAGAAAATTATATAAATATGGTTTGCTCTATTCTAGATAACATCACCTGTGGCGAGAACGAAGTGGTGGACAATTGCCCACGAAACTGCTCCTCCGAGTACTGTCCAACGAGCGAAGTGCAGGATACTTCGTCATGCCCATACCCGGAGACCTGCCCAACGCCGAAGTGCGTCTGTGGCTTCAACTACCGGCGAGCGGCAAACAACACTTGTATTCCTACTACTAGCTGCCGTAAGTACCAACCTACTTACCAGAGAGATTGGGTGAATCGGACAAGATTTTCCAAGGAATGAGACCGACAAACAAGTACACGGCCGTAGCAGGAACATTTGACAGCGGCTTAAACGTAACGTTAACGAATGAAATTTGTATAGTCATGATTTTGACACACTTTCATACAATTCTCATTCGATAACGTTACGTTTACGCCGATGTCAAATGTTCCTGCTAGGCCCACTGATGGTAATAAGCCCGCCGGCCGGTGGACACCCGCAACACCAGAGGAGTTACAAGTGTGTTGCCAGTTTTAAACCCCCACCCTAGAAGCATGCTTATCTATCTGATGAAAACAGATGTTAAGTAATCAATACTAAGTGGGTACGATATATAAAATTGTTTTGTCCCCAGCTCCCTTCAAATGCAGCAAACAGAACGAAGAATACAATCCCTGTCCAGCCCTGTGCCCTACAGACAGCTGCGCAGACGCACCTTTACATGGAGTCTGTCCCTTCTTCATCCTCATCGTCCTAAACTGCAACCCTGCGTGCCAGTGCAAAGAGGGCTTCTGCAAGCAAAACGACACATGCATACCGTATGTGGATAATGGTAAGTTTTTGTAAAGTTGTTCATTAAGTTATAGGTACAAACCCATTAGTCAATGGGTAAAATACATCTGTCGTGGAGTTTTAATCGTGCGTAAGTTTGTCAACGGCTTGAAATTCCTCATTGTTGCTCGTTGGTAGGTATCCTATATATCATAGTTACTGCGAGACACTTATTTATCCTTTGGAAAATTTTCAGAAAGAAGAATACTCTTTAAGAGTTAAAAATATAGGTAAAAAGGTACTAGGCAATTATTCTAATTAAATGTTTACTAATATTCTATAGAGAAATGATTTGTTTGTTTGTTTGCATTAAATAGGCTCCGAAGCTGCTGGACCCCTATTTGGATCAAATTTGGCACATATAAACTTAGAGTGAACCACGGGGAAGGATAAAAGCTATTTTTTATCGCGTGAAAATGTACGGTTCCCGCGAGTTTGTTTTCTTTCGTACGAAATCTTACAACAGGGATGGCGAACCTTTTTGTATTAACGTGCCATTTTTGGAAAGAAATGTTTAATGAGGTCATAAACGCGCCATCAAATTTTTCATTTAATATTTCTTTGTGATTTAGAAGCGTATTGAAAGATTTTCGCCCCGGGCCAATTAAATATTTAGCCGCCCAATAAGCAGTAAATTTCGGTTATCAAATATCAAAACATGTCGTTTATTTTACGGATTAAAATCTAATTACTCTTAATCCTATCTGAAAGACTGTATGTATGGAAAATATATAAAAATCAATAGCCTAAAACCGAACGTCGCGAATGCAATAAAATATGTAGAGTTGAAAATCGAACACAGTATGAGTGTCGAGTCAAATGTCAATGTCATTTATGACAGCTCGACACTAAACTTTCATTCTCAAGTCTATTGTATTAGCGCAGAGTTCTATTTTCAGTGCTCTTCAGTGTTCCGAATTCCGTTGCATATTATGGTCCCAGCCTTATCTCGGCATTTTCTGAATTTTTCAATTACACGCTTACTTAAGTACAGTTTACATAAGCAAAACTTTACTTAAAAAACATTTTTTAGTTTCAGGTGAACAAGCGTGGAGAAGTGTTCTATTTCCAAAGAATCACGTCATATGACACGTCGGTGCTAAATAACTTATCTACCTACTTGTGAATTTTCTAAAAAAATATACTTATATTATTAAAATGTATTTTGATTAAATTTGGTATTGTAGTACTTTAGCCTCTGGATTAAGCAACTCATTGGCTACTCTTTATCTCAAGAGTACAGTGTTGCCGTGAGAGGTGAGATATTTCATAGTTCAACTGTATAATTTACTCAGGCGGAGCCGCGGACAAAAGCTAGTAATACCAACAAATAATAAACATGTTTTGTAATAAAATATAGAGCCCATTATTTTATTCTTAACAACTATTCAGTAGATAAGCTGCAGTAAATAATTTTTTGCACAATAAAATATATTGTTATTTTGGTGACAAATTAAAAGAAGATAAAAATAAAAATGTGTATTCTTAAACATTTCTTAGAATAAATAACTTGCTCTTTGTACAAATATCATCAGAATGTTTCTGGTGTGTTTAATCTAAAACATGGCATCAGCTAACATATGACTCACTATTGACCTTATATGTTTTTTTTTTAAATATTAATGCTTAATTCATTGATAAACATATTTTTAAGGAAACAAGTTTTCTTGTTTTAAATTATTTGTTATAAAGACAAAAAGAACATTATTTACCTATATTAAAAGGTTTAATTAGTTCATAAGCTACTTGTCATACTTCAAATAGCAAATCTTAATGCAGAATAATTATTATTTCAATACATTTTATTTGTTTTATTTAAGACCATAATACTTTTTATCTTCATCACTAATTTCGTTTGGAGCTCCAGACATAGGATCTTTGCCTTCATGAGACTTGGGGAATGCAATCACATCTCTTATGGACTCTGCGTCACACGCTATGGCCATCAGCCTGTCTATACCAAGAGCTATACCTGCGTGCGGGGGACATCCACTTTTAAGAGCATTCATAAAATGCACCAAGTTATCTGGACTGATGTTCAGCAAACCAAATATTTTCTCTTGTAGAGTAGTGTCGTGTATTCGTACAGAACCTCCACCGACTTCATTTCCATTTAATACTAGATCGTAAGCTAAGGATTTCACTTTCAATGGATCTTTGTCAAGTAGGTGTACATCATCTGGATTGGGCGCTGTGAAAGGATGATGACATGTCTCCAAACCATTTTCTCCTCTCACAAAAAGTGGAAAATCCACTACCCATAGTGGCTTCATTCTGTCATCAAAATATATAAGGCCTTTGCTTTTTAATAAAATTGCGAATACTTCACGAATTTCCCCTAAACTTAAGCATACATTATTCTTATCTCCGATTGCTATAATACAAGAATTATCTGCACCAATTATACTTTTTACTCTATCATAAATATCACTGTTAATATCTTTAGAAATGTTTTCAGATTGTACTATTTTCACATTAAACTTTTTGGCTAGTTCTTTAATTTTATCTCTATATTTTGTTGTAAGTTTTCCTACTTTGCTACAATATGGCAAAGCAAATGCACCAAATTCTGGTTCAGTGTAATTGTCTTTGAAAAGGTTTGTAATGTTTATAATTTCTAAATTATGTGTTAGGTTAGGTTTGTCGGAGCCATATTTTTCCAGAGCCTCCCAATAAGATAACCGTGGAAAGGGAGGCTTTGGTAAATCTTTGATAAATGTTTTGTAGAGTAACAATTCAATAAGAGTTAATACATCATTTAAATTAGAAAATGATAGTTCTATATCAAGTTGTGTGAACTCAGGTTGTCTGTCTGGTCTGGTTGATTCATCTCTGTAACATCTAGCAATCTGAAAATATCTATCAACAGCTCCAGCCATTAACATCTGTTTGAACTGTTGGGGACTCTGTACAAGAGAATAGAATAACCCAGGATGCCGAGTAGGGACAACAAATTCACGAGCACCACCAGGAGTCCGACAAAACAATGTAGGCGTTTCAACCTCAACAAAGTTATATTCCTCCACTAAAAATCTCCTCATTTCATGTAACATTATAGATCTCTGTCGTAAATTGTACTGCATTTCCGGAAACCTTAGGTCAATGAACCTGTGCTGTAACCTGAGCTGCTCTTTTGGTTTTTGATAACTTCTCAAATTAAATGGTAACATTCGAACCTCGTTCAAAATGTCTAGCTTGTCAATAACAACTTCGATCTCTCCGGTAGCCATGTCGTGATTTATCATGTCTTTGGGACGAGTTGCAACAATTCCTTCAATTTTGATCACAGTTTCTAAGGGTACTGTAGCAGGATCCAAGTCTATATTTTTGGCAATACATTGTGTTAGGCCATAAGCGTCCCTAATTAGAAGGAACTTAGACAATCTCACATATTGGACCCAGCCGCACAAAGTTACTTTTTCTCCCACATTCTTGACACTCAATTCACCACAAGAATGTGTTCTATAAGTAAATGTATTTACGCCTTTGGAAAGCTTATTATCATCGTTTATAGTATTATTCGTTTCCTCCTTAATGTTAGTAGAGAGAGTACGGTAATAATAAGATAAAATCTTCTTCGGCTTATTAATACACAGCGAAAGTCTTGAGTGTCGTTTGAAACGGAATGGCGCTATGAAAAAACTGTATTTTGAGCAATATGTAAAACTTAGTCTCCACATTTTAACATTAAGGATGATCCTTAAATTTATTGTATAGCTTTTGAATAGGAATTTAACTTAGCTAATTCATAAAATAGAGAGGTAATTTTTTATACACTGTTTTCAATTGATTATCTGTCACTTCACCCTTGTCACTTGTCAGATTTTTTTTCATTTATCTGGCGTCGGCTTTAACCATTTGCCAGTGTCAAGTTAAAAACGCGGGAAATAGAAATTTCATTCTTATTTACAACACCGTGTTTATAAATCGTCAAGTCCAAAGTCTAGTCCAAGTCCAATTAAATAGTCAGTGCAGTCAATGAGCCAAGCCAGTGGATTCAGTAAAGTGGTAGAAGCTTTACTGAATGTTCCTAGGGACTTTAAAAGAGAACACAAAATAGCACGCTTTTTGTAGTTGTACTACTTGCCCACACTTGTGCACATCAACAGATATCTAATGGTTAATATTCTACTATTACACATAAAAATTCGAAATAACAAAATTTTTGGAGGAAATACAAATACAACAATGTCACTTATTGACATACCCGGCACAACTCCATTCGTCAGTTGTCACTTGGTGATTTTATTCCTGCTAGGGATGATAAGAAATCGATATACATTGTTGATATTTTTACTCTAAAAATATCGATATTCGGTACCTAGGTACGTATTTCTGAATATTCAAATTCGATTCTAATGAGGTTTTTCATATTTTACATTTTTTTTATTACTTCCTTACTAATAAAAATATTTCAACAATGAATAAGTGTTTTATCCTTTATAGATTTACTTTTTTTACGTTCGCGTTAGATTGTGAACGCAGCCAAAGAAAATAATATGCTATGGATAATCTCGTGTATCTTTGTCCGTCAAATTGAGTGTCAATATATCGTGTAAGTGATACAGTTGATGTACTATCGGCGTGAATCTCTGCCATCTTGTGGCCAACTTAGTCAGTCAAAAAATTGTCCTAGGCCAGTGTATTTTTTTGTATCATTAGACATTAAAAGATCAAGATAAATTATGCAAAAAACTGAATACCTTTATTATATAATGGTTGAGGAAGCATAGACGTTTAAATTATAGACGAGGCATGTTGAGGCAAAAAGTGTCTCCAGTTAAATGGAGATTTGAGATTATTTGGGCCATTTTGACATTTGCAGTATGGTAAAAACAAGATGGCTTATATTTGAAGTATGGTGAAAACTAAGACGGCGTAACTTTATTATGTATGAAGATTTGTTCTGTCTTTATGTCATATATGGTGGTATAATTATATATTATAGGGTGCTTTTAATTTGTAAGTACGCCTTAAATTTTGAATTTTTACTCAGTAAAATTGTAGGTACTTTATTAGATAATAAAGC
This sequence comes from Phengaris arion, assembly GCA_963565745.1. NCBI lineage: Eukaryota > Metazoa > Arthropoda > Insecta > Lepidoptera > Lycaenidae > Phengaris > Phengaris arion. The sequence goes on along the minus strand of OY751439.1, from coordinate 7,178,214 downwards.
TAATAATATTTTTTTCCATTTCCGAATTTTTTGCAATACTTAAATTATTATTAGTGCTTTGAGGTAAAATTTTAGATTTATCAAAATATCTTTTTTTTTCACTCTGCGTACGTACATTTGTATATATGTATTGATATTTTTAAAACTATCGATACGATACGATTACGATACGATACGCACAGACACGATTTAAGTTGTTTTTTATGTCCGTATCCCTATTTATAGGTCCGTTGTTTATTTAGTACCTACGACAGTGGTCTGTGTATCTGTACACAGCTGCCCTAAAAAGAACTTCAACTAACAAGTGGGAATAGAGATGTTGCATAGTGTCGTGTCGTACAAATAAAATTTTATAATTGTAGAATAGAGATTCACAAATCTAAAAGAAATAGATATTTCGGTTGATGCGACTAAAAATAATAAGCAAATAAAAAATATTGTCTATCTCTTTCGCGCAAAACGATTTGTTACGTCACAAGTTGCTACCACCATTCATCTATAAATGACAAATGTATGGCGGGTGCAACACGTGACGTCACAGGCGGATCTATCGCTCTCTTTCTTACTATAAATTTAATTTGTTTTTATCTTTGTTATTTGTAAAGATTAACAAAAATGGGTTTTAGATTGTATACTAACATGTTGTCTAACATAGAATAAACGAAAAAAAAATTTATGCCACAACAATGCAACATGCCTATGGGCTTTTCAAAACACACATTTTAACTTTTTAAATTGCGTTATAAAAGTTCAAACGCCAAAATGAAGCCCATTCCCACTTGTCACTAAATTCTTAATAGAAGTTTTGCCGGGGAGTTCAATGGGTGACGTTGTGAATTTGTAATATTTCATAAATTTGTGTCATCTCGGTTCTTAATGTATAATATTGGTAGAATATTAACCATTAAATATTCGTTAACGTGCACAAGTGTGGGGAAGTGGTACAACTTCTAAAAACGTGCTATCTGTGTGTTTCCCGCCAAAACTACCTAGGAACTTTCAGTAAAGTGTCTACCACTTTACTGAATCGACTGACATGACTCATTGACTGTACTGACTATTTATTTGGACTTTGACTAGACTTTAGACTTGACGATATATGAATACATATTGAAAATTGAAACGAAAGTTCTATTTCCCGCCTTTTTTACTTGACACTGGCAAATGGTTTTAAGATAAGCCGACGCCATATATTTAAAAAATAAATTCTTAATAGGGCAGCCATGGAGTATTAGGATAGAAAAGTGTCCGCTAAAAAGCATAAAATAAGGGTGGCGTGCTGTACCTAAAGTGTAAATTTTAAAGAAAGGGGCAAAATTAGAAAAGATAATCAAATGAGCAAGGGCTTCCGCGTTGCAATGGAGCGCTTTTCACAATTAATATAAGTTAGTAAATAAAGATATTACGCAACTACTACGCAAATTTGTTTAATAAAAATCCTTTTCACTCTCTATCGCCATTGTGGCCAGTTTTAAAACTATTATTTAAAGTAATTAATAGTTTCTAGATATAGCCATAAAGATATTGCACTCCATAACCTCTATACTCCATGAAGGCAGCTGTTACAGATACACAGACCGCATAGATACGCACAAGTACGCACAGATAATGATCGGTATGACTATCTGTGGTATCGTAGCCTTCTCCTGCCTTCCCATGGGCACTTCCATGGACAAATCTCGCCTGCGTAGAAAGTAAGTATGTCGTTAGGAGGTGCGCGACTATAGAAACTTACGGAAATAAATTCACGCGGGCCGAATTATTAAGAGTAAAATTATATTAGCAGTCGGTGTTCGTTACAGTAACTATCATATAGTCGGGATGCACCACACCCACCCACATAATATTAGTTATTACTATTCTGTGGATGCACCCTCCGGAACATTTTTGTATATAATTTATCTTTCTTCGTAAAGTAAACAGCACCGTCACCGACATTACTTACTACTTTACGTAATCTGTTCAAACGGGTTATCAAACTGACCTCGTAGAATAATGAGTAGAGTCACTTTAAAATATTAATAAATGATAATAATAAATTATGAATTTTGAAACTAACTACTCCGGCTTTCGAGACACACGTCTGAAAAAAAGAATACCTAACTACGACGCAATAGGTACCACCACTACCACCTGTTCCACCAAACACTTCCTTGACATACCTCGTGGATACTGGATACCTTGCTGGCTGTTCGCTAAATTGCTCGCCTACAATTTACTGACCAAGTTGCTCGTGCGAGCAATATAGTTCCCGGCCTTAAAGTTTATCACATGGAGTGGACATCATGAATTTTTAAAATCGTCTTAGTAATTTTAAAATACCTATCTACACTGGCATAGACGCGAGAAAAAAAGACCATAATATCACTTTACGTGTAGGAGAGGTACGTACCCAAAGCAAAAGGATATTTTGGTCTTAACGTATTATTGCCTTAAGCGAAAAACTTAACATTTATAAAGAATAACGTCTTATTAATTTACTGGTTCAAAACTTAAAAACAAAACTTTAAGTTCTGACACTATTTAATATTATACATAAATTAGGTAGGCATTTTATTAGGGTAGTTTACTAGGTGTTAAACATTTAGTTTAATTTACATATTCTAAAATTTTGAGGTAAGTATTATTATCTTATAAATCTAAAAAATATAAGTACACAATTTTAAGTGGTACAGCCCAGGTTTTCGTAACTGTATCTACCGTTAGTATAATACATATTTACATTGAATGTGTAATTACGCGTACCTATGACATAGTAAAGGTTTGTAAAATCGGTTAAATATTACTCCAGCGATGGCATAGGATTTTAAAATAGGACATTTTTTGCAGATAAAGAATGCGGTTTAAATGAAGAATACCACGAATGCGTGAAGAAATGTCCACCAGACACATGCATAGCAATAACGGCGAGATTCAAATGCCCCAGCAATCCACCTTGTAAGCCAGGGTGTGCTTGCAAAGATGGTTTCCTCAGAGAAAACTCCACCATGCCTTGTATGCCGTTGTACGAATGTTCCGTGATTGTTAATATGCCAGGATTTAAATAAAATGTATGTACTTAATATGAAATTCATAGGTTTTCATTTTCTATAAAAATGCATCCTACTAATATTATAAATGTGAAAGTTTGTGAGGATGGATTAATGAATGGATGGATGTTTGGTACTCTTTCACGCAAAAACTACTGAACGGATTTCGATGAAATTTGGTATGGTAGTAGTTTAGGCTCTGGATTAAAACATAGGCTACTTTTTATCCCGAAAAAGTACAGTGTTCCTTTGGGATACTGTATTTACGCGGGTGGAGCCGCGGGCAACTTAAGCTATAGAGTACTAATAAGTATCTGTTTATACGCGGAACGAATCACGCGCGTGGTTTTGTCAATCAGGCCTGCGCTGTGCTGTGTGTATAATATACAAGTAGGTACTCTGTTGACTGTTATTCAATTTAATCTGTTTGTTTAAACAAAAACATTAAATTCGACCAAATTGTCACTGTTCTTCTTTATTGCACAATGCACAGTAAATAATGACATTTACATTGGTAGTATAATAGTACACTATTGTCTTTATGTTTACAAAAAGTTTAAACTGTGTCTGAACAGAGTTTAAGTTATTGCGCACAACAAATACTCCTGGGTTTGAACCATACATCATCCATACTGTGGTGCTACAAAACAGTAATAATAGTTAGGTATTTTAATAATAATAATAGTTATTTATTTCTCTCACAATCACTTAGCACATACAGAAAAGTACAACACGTCAAGGTAAGTAGCTAATAAACATGTGAGAGACGGGTCGATACTAGGTGGGTATACCTGTGTTACAGACTCTCATTACAATTACAAAATACAATGTGTCTGAAGATTTACTAATTCAATAACAAGTGTCTACGCAAATAAATAAAATGTAATGTAAATGTAATAGCCAGTAGCGATATATTAAAATTATTAATTATTAAAAATTATTAACAATGAGTAAATACAATTATACAAATAGTTTATCTACAAGTATTAAGTACTAATATTATAAAGAGGAAAATTTTGTTGGTATGTTTGTTTGTTTGCATTGAATATACTGCTCCGAAACTATTGGACCGATTTCGATGAAATTTGGCACAGATATAGAGTAGACCATATTGGGGAAGGACGCAGCCTACTTTTTATCGCGGAAAATGTACAGTTTCTGCGAGAGTAACATTTGCGCGCACGATGTCGCAGGCAACATCTTCTTACCAATAAAACATATTTCCCAAAAGTAACGTTCTCCCAAACTAGACGTCGTCTGTCCTATCGGGGAAAAACTCAATATAAATAAGCTTTATGAACGAATAAGCACAGATCTGCCCGCTACGTAGTGAAGATAACATGCAGGGTTCGCTTATAACTTGTCTGGGGATTTCCCTGTGCGTGTTTTTAGTTGTGGGAAGAGGTAAGTTTTTACAAGTTTTCCTCAAATAACACAGATCATAATATTTAACTACCTGCTACACACAATTTGTGTATAAGTAATATCATTATGTGATATTTAATTAACAGTAAAAAATAAAATTACTTAATTGCTTTTAATAAGTTAATGTCTTTTAATGGCCCGTTTCAATAACCTATCTACCAATAACTATTTGTTAGAAACGTTAAATTTCTATCGCAAAAACCGTGAAATTATTGAATAGCGACGTTTTTAACAAATAGTAGTTATAGATAGATAGGTTATTGAAACGGGCCGTTAGTCTCCTACAAACAACAAGTTTTAAAAATGTGTTATGACATTAAAGCGCCATCTATCACTTGTTTTGAAATATTACTTTATTTTTAAATCCTAGTACTATTATAAATGTGAAAGTATGTGAGAATTGATGGATGAATGTTTGTTACTCTTTCATGCAAAAACTAATCAACGGATTTTTATGAAATTTGGTATGCTAGTAGTTAGTTAAGGCTCTGGATAAAAATATAGGCTACTTGAAAGTGGAAACAGTGAATAAACACTGTACTGATACTTTTTCGGGATATCATCAAACTTCCATTTTCAACTCTATTTTATTAGCACAGAGTTCTATTTTCAATGCTCAAAATGTTCTACGGTCTTCCGGATTCCGAAGCATATAGTCCCAGCTCTATGTTGTTGGCATAAAGGCTGTGATGTGTCAAAGATATAATAACTCTGAAGTCAGAACGGACTGTACAATAAATTATAATTACGAAGTATTTTTTTAGCTGAAATCAAATGCCACAGACGCAATGAAGTAAAAAAATGCGTATATGAATGCCCCCCAGAAAGAACCTGTAAGAATAAAGATATAAAGTTCAGTTGCCATGTCGACAACAAAAAATGCGAAAATAAGTGCGTCTGTGAAGATGGCTACTACAGAAATCCGCTAGGAGAATGTATTTCCAGGGAAAATTGTGGTAAGTTGTGAAGTAGGTACAGTTGCAGCTGGCAACCAGGCCAGACCACGGTGTGCCATATTATTTTGATTTTGTTTCTATTGCAATATCGGTTCAAAAGTTGTACACCAGCTTTGTCTATTTGTATTTAATAATAATAATATAAGCAATAAGAGTCTGATATTTATAATTTCATACCCCAATTTCTGTAATCATCATCATCTATACATATAATAAATTTGTAACTGGTCGCTGTCTGTACATGGAAGATAAATAAGAAAAACTTATTACAAGGGGACCTTATGAACGGTATGGAACCCAAAACAATGATTTTTAGAATTTTTGTATGTTTGTCTGTACGTTTGTACGCGCTAACCTCAGAATCTACTAAACAGATTTTGGTGAAATTTGGTATGGTAGTAGTTTAGACTCTGGATTAACAGATAGGCTTCTTTTTATTGCGGAAACGTACGAAGCCAACGGCTTAACCGAATTGAATGTGGCTTTCACTAAAGCGTTTTGGTTACTGCACTCCACTTAAAATTTAATTAACCGATTACCAAAAAAGGAGGCGGTTATACACTCGGCTGTTTATAATATCTTTTTTTTTTTTATTATTAATTGTTAAACGATTACTCCACCGCCTGTGGACCGATTTTCAAATTTTTTTCCCGAAGAACCGAAAATTCATTTCTTGCTGTAAACGGTTTATACCCTTCGGTCCTAAAGTGGTGACCTGATGATGGAGTCCATGAGGAATCGAGGGTACTCCTCGAAATTTATATGGACACATAGTGATTTTGACTTTTTCTGAAGGAGTCCAGTCATATACTACCAAAAATAAAGCTTTTGCACCAAGGTATACCTTGTATTCAAAAGTACTGAACAGAACTCCCGAGTTGTTATAGATACATGTTTGGGGATTTCGGCGTTGTTTATAGAACTGAAAGCGTATGCCACTATGTTAATTAAAGTAATCATCATCAATCACTGCCTTCATCACACCATACACCATCACATTATGATGATAATAGGTAGGTACTTCTCATAGTCTTTTACATCGACAAGTATATCTTTGAACATTACTCTGCCGTTTGTAGAAGCATTTTTTTTAAGTTTTTACGCAGTCGGGTATTTTTCGATTTTTCAATTAATTAATTTTATATTACACTTTTTAGTTAATGTTAAGTCTTTGTTTTACCTCAAGACCATTTGCAATCAATAAACCCGTGGCAATATCAGTTCTAGCAAGCATACATGTGAGAATCGTAACGAGCCAACTTTAAATCGTTATAGATAATTTTAAAGGTAATTCTGATTAAAAACGATATGAGAAACATAAAAATTATTTTACCCATTCAACGTTACCTACCCCACTTGACATTGTTCGTCGATTTTCGTTTTCTTCTTTTTTGCATTATGGCGTCCAAAATCGGCCATTTTCATTTTTCCCAATTTTCACGCTTTCTATGACATTCGCGCCGTGATGACGAATCAAACGACGTAGGTACTTATCATTTATCAAAATCGGCCTACGCGTTCAATCTAAATAGCCACAAGGGCAAAAACATACATAGGTACATAGACTGATAAACATATTACCTCGCGCGACGGAAGGCGTCGACGGAAGGTAATATGTTTTAAAATGCTTTGTCCCGATTGACTATAATAATAAAATCCGAGGCAGTGGCGTAGCGAACCTTAGGGGGGCCCCGTATCAATAACCAATTGGCGGCCCCCCTGCAGCCCCCTGCCTAATGGTAATAACTAACTAACGGCTATAATTTTAACTATTTCTCTAGGTACTCAATCTTCATATTTTTGAAGTCGGTACCAGTAAACTTGAACTCGAGTTCTATAAAATATTGTTTTTATCAGGATATTGTTTGGGCTGGTGCCTGGTACCGACTTCAAAAGTATGAAGATTGAGTAGACAAATAGTTAAAATTATAGCTGAATTTAAAAGGGGAATTATTTAGAAAATATTTTCTTAGTAATATTAATATAGTTTTATTTCACACTTTTTTGTGCATTTTAACTTTGGAAGTCGTTTTAATTTTTGGTTTAAAAATAATAATTTTTCTCTTTTTAGTTATATTTATTACCTACTATCATTATTTTCCCGCGGCTTCTCCCGCGTGCAATTGGGTTTTAATCTTTTATCCCCTATTTTACCCACCTAGGAGCTGAATTTTAGAAAACGCTGAAATACGTAACTCATTATTTTTTCCGTACTCAATTCATACCAAATTTTAAGCAAATAAGTCTTAGGAATAAAAAGTTTCATACAAACTTAAATATCCTATTTTACCACCTTGGGGGTTGAATTTTGAAAAATTCTTCCTTTGTGGATGCCTACGTCATATGAGAAATACGTGTGCAAAATTTCAAATTTCTAGCCGTAATCAAATCAAATCAAATTCCTTTATTGCTAGAATGTAGTACATAATGGTCTTATATTCTGTGAGAGCTGCAGATACTAAGGCGGGTCAATAAGTCCGTGACTTTTTGAGTTTCTAACCTCCTTACTGAAAAAGCAACACTACTCCTGTCAACAGGCATCTGTCAGTTGACTCCTATCAAAATTTGAACTTGCTGCGTCAGTTAGTTTGTGTTTTACAGCTATCTTTATCAGACTATAAAGTAACTTAAGGAAACAATGGAAAAAAGTGAATTTCGTGTGCTTATTAAGCATTATTTTTTGCGAAAAAAAACCATTACCGAGACCAAGGCTAAGCTTGATAAATACTATGGGGACTCTGCACCATCGATTTTAATGGTAAAAAAGTGGTTTACTGAATTTCGTTGTGGCCTTACAAGCACTGAAGATGCCGAACGTCCTGGACGCCCAGTTGAGGTCTCTACACCCGAAACAATCGAAAAAATTCACGATATGGTGTTGGCCGACCGAAGATTGAAAGTGCAAGAGATTGTGGAAGCCATAGGCATCTCGCATGGCTCAGTGGTTTCAATTTTGAATGATCACTTGGGCATGAGAAAGCTTTCCGCAAGATGGGTGCCGCGTTTGCTCACAGTCGACCACAAACGCAATCGTGTAACAACTTCACAGGAAGGTTTGGCGTTGCTTAATCACAATATGGAGGAGTTTTCTAACCGTGGACGAAACATGGATCCACCACAATACACCAGAGACCAAACAACAGTCAAAACAGTGTGTTTCTAAGGGTGAATCGGCGCCAAAGAAGGCCAAGGTGGGTTTGTCAGCCAATAAAGTTATGGCGACTGTTTTTTGGGATGCACGTGGGATAATCCACATTGACTATCTTCAAAAGGGAAGAACAATTAATGGGGAATATTATGCCAACTTATTGGACCGCTTCAATGAGGATTTGAAAAAAAACCGACCTCATTTGGCCAAGAAAAAAGTTCTTTTTCACTAAGACAATGCAAGGGTGCACACATGTGCAGTTGCCATGACAAAAATCCATGAATTGGGCTATGAATTGCTCCCACATCTACCTTATTCTCAAGATTTGGCTCCGAGTGACTACTTCTTGTTCCCAAACCTGAAAAAATGGCTCGGTGGAAAAAGATTTGACTCTAATGATGAAGTCATCTCGCAAACAAAGGCCTATTTTGAGGACCTCGACAAATCATATTTTTTGGAAGGGATAAAAAAATTGGAGAAGCGTTGGACAAAGTGTATAGAGCTCAAGGGGGACTACGTTGAAAAATAAAATGATTTATTTATCAAAAAATCTGTGTTTTATTCCAAAAGTCACGGACTTATTGACCCGCCCTCGTACATTCTGCCATTACAAAAGCGTGCAATGCATTAAAAATAATAATTGTTTTGATAATTAAATTATGTCACAATGTTAAGGAGTTAAATTTAGCAAATAACATTTAGATATAGTTAAAGATTCGTATAAATAGTCAATTTGTTTAGTATTTTTATTTTTTTTGGGCAATTGGCCCACCACACTTACCCACCACTGCAACTCCTGTGTAGCCAGGATCGACAGTGGTAACCAACCGCAAAAACCCTTTGATATGATCTCAGGGGTGCCCGGGGGACATGCTAAATCTGTCTTGGAACCCGCAACGAAATTAATCAGAAGATTGTAGGAGGAGTAGGAAGTATTCCAGTTTCCCTCCCCAAGCAAAGCGGGAGACAGCAAAAATTGTGATGACAAAAAGTCAGAATTAAAGGGGAAGCACCACGGGAATAACATGTTTTTTCTTATGACTACAAGACAGAATGTAATTAAATGTTTTAATTTATAATATGACAATTAATTACAATGCATTTAAATGACAAAAAAGTGTTGCATTGTTTCCAATAGTACTTATGACAAAAACGTTTGAAAGCTCGGAAGTTCTTCGCGCAGCCCACGAGATCTTCATAGTACACAACCCTAGAAACACAATGAACGCTGTTCAACATTTCGATTCTTTCGTCATACCAGAGATCACACTCCCAGAGTATGTGATGAGCAGTTTGTTCATAAGGGCTACCTTCGGTCAAACACTCGCATAGCGGAGACGAGACTAATGTAAATCCAAAAAGTTTCGCTTTAAAGTTTCCGTGTCCTGTCAAAAATTGTGCGACGTATTGGTCTATTTCTATCCATTGCTTCGAGAGTCGATCGCGTACCGAAGGGAAGAAATTATATAGGTGACGCCCTTTGATAGTGTTGTCCCACCGTTCCTGCCACTCAGAAATTAGGTTAGGTTAGGTTAGGTTTTCAGAAATTAGGTTGTGTATAGAAATATCTAATGGCTCGAGTAATCTAGTTATCTTATTACTCTCTTTCGCGCTTAAAAACTCGGGGTTAGTAATTTTTTTATTTTTATAATATAGTGCTGCACGACGCTGTATCTCTAAATCTACTGGTAGGACTCCGGCTAAGACTGGAAGTGCTTCAGTACTTACGGTACGGTATGCCTTACATAAAAATATTAAGGCGAGACGTTGGCTTTGCAAAAGTTTACGACGTGCGGGCCGCTCCTATTGTAGCCCTATCTGCATAAGCCAGTGCGCCGAGGTACGTCGCATTATAAATTATTTTTAATGTTTTAAATGAAAGGCCCCATGTCGACGTTGATATTTTTGTGAAACAATAGAAATTCCTTTTAGCTTTCTCACCGGTCTGTATTATATGTTCCAGGAATGTAAATTTATTTTCTAAAATAAGTCCTAGGTAACAAAGTGACTGTTTACGTTTCACATTGATGTTGTTCAGTTTAATACAAGGAGTTGATATTAATGAACCTTTTAAAAATACTAGAAAGGTTTTATGTGCTGCAAATTCTAATCGATTTCTGTGGCCCCAACTCGATATTGCGTTGAGGCACTTGTTGGCCTTGTTTTCAATTTCAGATCGCGATTTGGCTTGAATAATAAGAAAGCCATCGTCAGCATAACCTATCAGAGAGCACAGAGGAGGCAAGGGAACACATACTAAATCATCAAAACTTATATTCCACAAGTGCGGCGATAGTACTGATCCTTGAGGGCAGCCGCGCGTTAAGTTTTTGAAATGTGTGTAATGGCCGAGTTGGAGTTTTGTTACGCCGTTGCAAAAATACGAGTAAATTAAATAATAAATATTACGATAGCAGCCTCTGTTTCTTAACTTCAGTAGTAGCATTGGCCACCAGGCATTATCGAAGGCACCTGCGCTATCCAGAGATATACCTACTACATATTTACACTCCGATTTAGTGAATATAGCGAATAGATTTACTGTTTTTCTGACCTCGATTGCTGCATCCACTGTTGACTTCCCGGCGGTAAATCCAAATTGCTGATTATTAAATTTCGGGCCATTGGGTAGCAAGCGGGGAACAATAAGACGTTCTAATTTTTATTTATTTAGTAATTTGTTTAGTATGTCAAAATAAAATTAATTATAAAATTATTACAATGTCAAAGGATAAATTAGCAAATAATACAAAATAATCACAATAAAAAAAATTACATAAAAGGTATGATTTTAAAAACAAATAAATAAAATAAATCCACTTGCCATTATAAAGATAAAATATATTCTAATATTAGTGAAGTGAATGTATAAATAAAGGATACCTAATATATTGTCAATTTAGTTATATATACTACATTATTTATTGATTTTTTTTATCTATTCTTCAAATCTCATGTATTCGTCAAGAGTATAAAAAGAGTTTTCTAATAGCCATTTTGATATTTTGAGTTTTAAAATTAATTAAATTCAAATCTTTAAATCTGTCAGGAAGTTTATTATACACGTTTATAACGTTGATGCAAACATTTATTTTATATTAATCTAGACGATATTGGGGCATATATAATTTATATTTAAATCTTGATTATTGATCTTGATCACTTCTATTATTTACATCTGAGTTAACTATATCGTGGATTTTGATTAATGAACACACAAAGGTCACGAATATATAGACACACCAGCGACAATATGCGAAGTTTAGTAAAAAGTGGTTTATAGCTGTGCAAAGACCAGGCTCCACAAATAGCCCTTACACATTAATTCTTTTGCACCCGGAAAAATTACAAAATCAACCGAGTTACCCCACAACAACAGACCGTAGGATAGAACCGAGGACACAAAATGCCTATCGAAGACGCAATAAAAAGAAAAAAAAAGTTTTTTTGGAACAAGCATAATTTTTGGGACTTTATGGTCGTTAGCAAAATTTATTCTTAGAATTATCAAGTACAAGGCCAACTACATATTATAACCAACAGCAAAATATTATTTTTTTACAGTGTGGTCCGGGAGAAACTTAAAGTTAACCGCTGTAAGAATCTTACGCGATGACGACTTTTGGAAAAATAAAATTGTCGGTAAACTGACAGATTTTTTTTTATATATCGTACAATTACTGCAAATGCTGAGTTAATGTCCCACGTCACACCAGAACAATGGCACTGAGACAGCCAACAGGGACATGGAGAATAGAGGTAAGGAGTACCATCTATCTCTCTAAGGCAGAAAAGCTAAAAAGTGTCCGACAAAAGTGATTAATAATAGTTCCAAAACTGGCCATAATGGCGCTAGAGTGGCAAGGGTGTGTGCTATGAAGTTCGAATGTTTGATGACTATGACTAGTTGTTAGTAGTTAATTTAGTAAATCATGAATATTCTAATTACTCGTATAGTCGAAATTATTTTTATATATAAAACCGAAGAAGATCCCAAGATTTAATTAAGTATGCGTTTAAATTTTGCCGCTTTACACCCTCGCGTCTGTATTTAACGCTAATTTACGGACACTTTTCATGTATGGAGATGGTACTCCTTACCTCTATTCTCCATGAACAGGGAGCAATAAACGTCAAAATGAAGTACTAACTGATGCTGGACCCGTAGAGAAATCTCACCTGAGTTCTGAATTGATGGAAATTCATTCTTCTGAATCTACTGTTGGTCCATTTAATGTAACAGTTTTGTCAATCGCAGAATATTGAGACTTAATATGTAACATAGTTAAGCGTTAGAGTACTTCTAAATAAATTACAGCCTATCCTGATTGCATAACAATAATAATTATATTTAAATGTTTTAACCACTAAAAACTTTACATTATTTACATTTTAAGACTAGTTAGAACAGTCCTTTGGTACAGAACTAGTTACTGCGTTTTTTAAGTTCCGGTATTTTTAATTCTTGAATTCTTTAAAAAGTAAAAGTCAGTGACCCTATTCTAAAAAGATAATATGGGCCAAAATACTTTTCGATGCCTAAAAACTGGTCTGTTGGAATTAATATTAGATTTTATGGAAAATTAGTACAAAACTGAAAAAATTATACTAATTTCTTAAATATATAACATAATTGTCTTAACTGGAAACATAATTTGTCCACAAAAATATGTTATTTATTCGAAAATCGCGGTAACAACGTTGTCATTTTTAGTAACGCAGTATCTTTCTCAAGTTATACATAGCAATTTGTCACAATATTTCCTTAAACGGCGTTTATCTTGAATACCTTTATAAAAAATCTAAGTTTTGAACCTTATTACTATGTCAACAAACATTATTTACGTTAATCATTTAATGCAATAATCAATAGTTTTGTCTGTGTCTCCAAAAAAGAACAATTTCCTTACTACGACGTAAGGACGTTGCTATATGAAAATAAAACAATATGAAATTAAAGTAAGAGGATAACATATTTTCGTACTTCATTCTGTTCGACTTGTTGTAACTCAAGCAACGAATTATAGCAGCTGCGCGGGGGGATGACACTAGCCCATTGGTTCCGAACCTGGAGGTAATTACCCCCGCGGGGATAAAACAGCTATTCTACGGGGGGTAACACTAAAAAAGATGAATAGACAGAAAAAAATATATTTTATGTTTAAAATCAAAAAACAGTAGGTACATAATCGCGGTGGAAATTATGAACTCTGTACGTTTTGGTGAAAAGTAGCTTCAGAATAGCTATCATTGCTGAAAGAGCTTCGAAAATGTTGGTACCGTTTTGTACCACTTATAGATGTGAGAGCGGCTTCTCAAATCTAGTAACATTATAATCAAAGGCCAGAAACCGTCTGAACGTGGAGCATGACATGCGATGCGCGTTGAGTGTACTAAACCTAATATTTAAAAACTTGCGAATTTAAAGAAACGTTAGCAACAAACTGGTATTGTAAATGTGCATTTTTTTATAAATAAAGATATTTGTATGTTGCTTGTTTGCTTGAAATAATTTTTAGGGTTGGGGGTTAACTGGGGGGAAAATCAGTTTCTCCAACAGTTCATAGGAGCAACAGTTCTGAAAAGGTTAGGAACCACTGCGCTAGCCGAATCTTTCGCATCACAATTGGTGATAGAGGTGCGTGTATTTATGCGTGACCGCTGAGTTACCGCTGTCGAAAGGTACATACTGACGATATTTACATTATTATTATTTTTATGGGCAATCAGTCATGTATATGTTCTGTCAGTGTTAAAATATTTGCATTTTGTTATTTTATTTCGTGATAATTATAGAAAATAAAATTTACAACATACAAATATTTACAACTGCGTAACTGATACACTGCGTTACGTTTTAGTAACGTAGTTGTTGCATCGGTAACACAGTTGTTGTTAATGAAGTTTTAATGTTATTAATACGTTACTAAAACTGAAATAATCGACGTCTGCACTTAATGGCGTTAACGAACGCCGAAAAACAACGTCGCTACGGGCTAAAATTAAAACTCTAGCAAATTTTTTTTCAGGGCCTACCTTGTAGAAAATGTGTGTCCCTCTGATTATTATAGTATTTTCAGTAATACATAGGGCTGTATTTAATTTAAAATTAATTAATTTCACACGTACGTATTATTCATCAAAAGCAAAAGATAATATTATGTCGTCGGTTGGCATTCATTTAAAGTTTTTTTTTGTCACTTTTGATCCTTCGGCGAGATTCAAACTTGCGTCCTCCGGCTTGAGTGCCGACACGCTCAAGTACTAAGCCGTCAATTTATAATCTATGGATTAACGCAAAGTACTATACAGACTACTACTATAGAATACTATACAGTATAGAAGTACTATAGTAGACAAGGACAAAACATTGTATAGCTTATCAATTCTGTAAATACTTTTATTAGTAAGGGGGTGTTTATCTATTATGCGTATAACAGGATTTTATCTGAAAAAAAATAATTAATTTCATGCTTTTCATTATTGCTTTAGCAATAGAATAGTAAAAAGTATATTATTGTTCTAACTACCTTTTCGTTTTATTTATCACTAGCTGCTGTCTGTGACTTCGTGTGCTATAACTCATGGAGACTAGAGTAATCTAAAGCAGGGGTCTCTAAACTACGGCCCGAGGGCCACATCCGGCCCGCGGACAGATTTTGTCCGGCCCGCGGAGAGCTAGCATACCTACTTGAAAACTTTTAGAGAACATATTTTTTATAGCAAATTAAATTTAGTTTACTGAAGTATTCTAATTTTATGTTGAATAATTATTAATATTCATCTACATTAATATGGTCATGGGCTAACTACTCATAACATGGTTGTAGGCTTATTGTTATTGTTTTTGTGATAAGTTGGATAAAGAAACACAGAATTGTAATGAGTAAAGACATGTATAATATGCAGAAAATTTAACTTCAGTATATAATAACTAACAAATTATGGAAATGAATCCAAGTAACATTTTATACATTTTAAATAAAAACATATATAACAAGTATAATGACATATAAAATACTAATGAGATTTATGTAATTGAGATTTTCCACTGACAATAGTTTGTAGTTGTGGACTAATTTTACTTGTACCAATTATTAAAAGAGATTTAAGATGCTCATCAGTTAATTTAGATCTGTAAACATTTTTTGTGTACTTCATTTTGGAGAAGGTCTTCTCACAAAATAAGTAGTACCAAAAACAGAAAACAGCCCACGAGCAAATTTATGCAAATTATCAAATTGTGTCAGTGGAAGAACCTTATAAAATTCCAACACAGATGAGTTTTGATATTTGTTCTTAATTATATCACTGCACTGTAGACCAATCATTTCTATTTGAAGTTCCGGGGCTAGGGTTTCAATGTCAGTATCATCAAATCATCAGCATCAATAGCATCAAAGTCCGAGAAACGAGTATCAAAATTTATTTTCAAAGCACTCAAAGTTTCGATTGCAAAATCGATAGGAAACTCAGTCTCAGTGGTGTGGCTGAATATTTTACATGTTTTAAAACAGTATCAATTACTTTCGGAATGATTTGATATTAGTGTATAAATCAGGAAGATGCTGGTTTTCTCCTTGCAATTTCTTCGGCTACTGCAATTATGCATTCTTTGATCATTTCTCCATCGGTAAATGGTTTTCCACGTTTTGCAATTTCAAGAGCCACACGAAAGCTGGCACGAGTTGCAGCCTTTTGTTCAGTTTTGAGTTTTGTAAATGAAGATTGCTGCGATTTCAATCCGCGCTTCATAGCTTCGAATTTTTCTGTCCGCAAACTTCCTGTATATTTTGAGTAATTTTGAAAATGTTTTGTTTCATAATGACGTTTAATGTTATATTCCTTGAGAACGGCTATGCTTTCATTGCAAATCAAACATAGCGCCTTGTTACTGGACCCCATTACGAAATACTGAATGTTTCACTGATCTTTGAATTTTCTGCATTCACTATCAATTTTTAGCTTCTTTTCCATACAACTAAATCACACACAAAAGCAACAATTCAAATGAAAATACTGTTACAAAGATGTCTTAAACTTAAACACGCACAAGCACGTTTTAAGGAGGTACGCACTATTTTATTTCACAACAGTGTCATAGGAACTGACTTGTGGTTGCGCCACTAGCCTTCTTATATATTCCAATTACTGCCAATTACAGTGAGTGAAAGACACCAGAAATTTCTCGAACCAACGAGATTATTCTGTACGTGCTATTAGCGCCATCTGTTAGCGATAGAAGGTACTACCTATTTCCGCTTGTGTCCACCAGATGTCGTGTCACGTTACTCCTCATGGCTCGTACTCTACGACTAATCTAGAAATTACAGATAATGACAGGAAAATTAATAATACGCAGTGTTGCCGTTTTGCGGACTTCAGTCCGATTTGCAGCCTTTTTTAAACGTTGCGTACTTTTTCGGACTTTTTTTTCATCAGTGGACTATTTAACTTTTTACCACCGGCAACTGGTTTTGGCCCTCGGAACTTATTGAAGTAATCAGTATGGCCCTAAGGTTGGAAAGTTTGGAGACCCCTGATCTAAAGTAAAGGAAAAAGAACCATCTTCATACATGTATAAAGAACATTTCATTCATTCATTCAAAAAATTAAACCGACTTTCAAAGTTAAAATTTTAGCCCAATTTAAAAGGGGAATTATTTAGAAAATTAGTTTTATTTCATACTTTTCTGTGCAATTTTACTTTGGAAATCGGTTTAATTTTTTGAATGAATGAATAAAAATATGTTCTTTGTTGTGTAAACAACATAAATAAAAATATAAAAGAAAAGAGATAAAAAAAACAATACACACAGGTAACACAATCGCCTTATTACTAGGTAGCAATCTCTTACTTAAGGCAACCACGGGTAGAAGAAATATTAGAAAATGATTTGGCGTGCAGATAAAAATTTTGTTTAAAAATAATATTTTTTCCCTTTTTAGTGATATTTGTTAAATTATTATTAATATATTTTAAGACCGTTTAAAATAAACGATCGAATGCATAACTGAATACGCGCCAAGCTTCCATTAGGTATTGTATATAAGATAATGGTGATGATTACTTTAAGGTATATAAATTATAATGGCATATGCTTGCAGTTCTTTAAACAATGTCGAAATTTCCAAACGTATATCTTTAAAGACTGACGAGTTCTGTTCAGTGCTTTTGGTGCCAGGGTATAACTTGGTGCAGAATCTTACTTTTTGGTAGCATATGCTTGGGTTACTTCTGAAGAACTCAAAATCACTATATATGACCATATAAATTCAAATCAGCATTATGTCATGATTTATGGTGTGATGATGGTGGTGATGATGATGATTACTTTTATTGACATAGTGGCTTATGCTTGCAGTTCTTTAAGCAACGCCGAAATCCCGAAACATGTATCTATAAGGAGTCCGGAATTCTGTTCTGTACTTTTGGATACTGTGGATCAAGGTATACTTGATGCAAAATCTTACATTTTGGTAGAATATGCCTGGGTTACTTCTGAAAAAGTCAAAATCACTATATATGACCATATAAATTCAAATCAGCATTATGTCATGATTTATGGTGTTCTGATAGTGGTGATGATGATGATTACTCTAATTGACATAGTGGCTTATGCTTGCAGTTCTTTAAGCAACGCCGAAATCCCCAAACATGTATCTATAAGGAGTCAGGAGTTCTGTTCTGTACTTTTGGATCCTTTGGATCAAGGTATACTTGATGCAAAATCTTATTTTTTGGTAGGATAGTGTAGAAGTAACCCAGGCAGGGTTACTTCAGAAAAAGTTAAAATCACTATATGTGTCCATATAAATTTTGAGGAGTTCCCTCGATTCCTCATGGATCCCATCATCCGGTCACCACTTTTGTGATAACACGACCAACTTCGAAGAATACCCTTTACATCAAAAAAAGAATTTTGAAAATCGGTCAACAGACGGCGGAGTTATCGTTGAACATACAAAAAAAAAAACAGCCAAACGTATAACCGCCTCCTTTTTTTGGAAGTCGGTTGAAAAAAGACGCAGCTGCGCTACGCACGAACCAATGGGACCTCAGCCTAATGGAGCCTTCCATTAGGTCTACATTCATACTTTTAAATGAACCTAAGTAGGTATTTACTATTTTTTTTACATTTCAGAGCGCTGCCTTGGAGAGCACGAATATTACTCCTGCGGTGGGTTCTGTGACAACGTGTGCTCCGAACTACATGAGCAGAACAAAACCCACTGTCCCGTAGTGAACATCGTCTGCAACCAGAAATGCTATTGCCAGGACGGATACGCCAGAGACGAGCGAAACAACTGTATACCTATTGCAGAATGCAGTGGGCATAGAGTCGTCAGATCAAGTAAGTAGGTACGAATGATTTAGCATTTCAAATTTTCAAATTTTGATTTCAGTACCTAATATTGTTTTAACTTGAATGTGAAAAACTGAACCTGTGACACAAAAAAATCAATAATGCACGATTTATGCACAGAATAGAATATTTTTATATAAGTACGTAGTACCTACGCACAGAGAAACAGTTTTCATAGGTGTATCAAATGTGTCCAAATTTGAAAATGTTGACGTGTTTTTTTAATTTTTTTTTTCAACGACTCACAATTTTTCCACAAAACCGTGGACACACCATAAGCTAGTAGTAGTGCAATCAAATCTTATGGTGCTCCCACACTGCTGTTAGAAAATAGTTACTAACGTTAGTAACATTAACATTAAGTAACATTTGTTTACAAACATTTGATCACAATGTTAAAAAATGTTTTTATGGTAGGTAATGTTAGTAACGGACTGAGATCCTAGCCCCGCCAGACTCCCCTTATATTCTTACTGATAAAATATATGTCATATTATAGTTTTACATTGAAGGCCGTGGGCCAATTTTTAGGTACAAGGCGCTATAGTTGCGAAACATCTTACAGTTCCTAACAAAATGTAACAATTGTTAAAATGTTTTAGTGTTAGAAAATGTTTGAAAGAGATACTCGCGCGCCATACCGGAGGGCTCCAGTATAGCTGGCACACCGGCGGTGACAAGAGCCTGACGAATGAGGTCATTCAGGCTGTGATGCCGGGAAATGCGTCCAGCGCTTCGTGAGCACCACAGACAGTAGTGACCGTGGCTGTCTACGTTCGCGCCGCAAACACACTGATGAGGGACGACATGGGGGGCACCAAGACACAGGGCAGTAGCTAGCCGAAATGTATTGCGGCCCAGCTATGTTCCAGTATTGGCTGATGGTAGTGCCTGCAGCCAAACGCCCGACTCCCACTTCTCCACAGCCAAAAGACGAGCCCGCTCTGCAGGAGTGTAAGACGTGTTAAAAAGTCTATTCCGTACCAGTCTGCAGATGGGCTCGTCTCAAAGCTTTTGGGAAAATGTGTTCTCGGGCGCATTGCTGCCGGCACTAGCAATGTCCCAGGCGTCCTTGGCCTCGTCCACAAAAGAAATAATTAAGGGGCAGGATGAGCGCTCTAATATTTTCAAAATCACTGCGTGGTTTGCCTGGACTGAGGACAAGAAAGCCTCCGTAAGGGTACGTCAGACGTTTGTCGAATGCTCAGGCCACCGAACCTTACCGGAAGCGTTGCTTTAGTCCATAAGCGATGATCAAAACTTATATTACGAATGAAGAAAGCGTATGTTTTATGGTGTCGTCTAAACGTTTGAGGAGTTGGGGGAACTTCCAAAGTTGGCAACACCGCAAGACATTACGTAAATTTTAGAACAATTATGCAATATCGAATTATGGTAAAAGTCATGTGACAGGTAATTTGGAGAAGGCAGTCTAGTATCACAAAAATTTTGTAATATATTGTTTTTAAATTTCAGAAGGGAATCATCTAGAATAAAGGAACCTAAGAGAATAAGTGAACCTTTTCGATAACTGATAATTGTGGGGCTTCTTTGAACCTGGATATCGCTGTCCTGACAATTATCAGGGACAAAAAGTTAATTTCATTTAACATTTCCCAAAGTTAAATTCTAGGCCGATGTTTTGGAACACATGGATTAGTGTACGGAAGTCAGAGAGTACAGAAGATGCATTGTTTCCAAGGGTCCCATCATCCAAATACCAAACGTTGAAATTTGAATTTAGAAGTTCGATGGCCGGGTGTATGGCAAAACTAATTACTGGACCTAAAGGATCGCCCTGTTGGCAGCCAACTTCTGATGAGATGAGATGATTTTTATAAATATGTTTGGTGGGCTCCTTAAAGCATTGAAGCATAAACGGCAAAATGGCTTTTATTTGGACCAACATGGCGACCCTGTTCACTGAATTGAATGCGTTTTTAACGTCCACCTTTAAAAATATACTGTCATTCTAGTTTTTAATAAATGTGCGAAAAGGGTGAACGGCTGCCTCACAACCACCTTTGCAGGCAAAACCAAGTTGCTTCTGTTAGAAGTAAGAAGATAATGAATTAATGGACCTGTAGGCTATTTTGGCTGTGAGGCGCCGGTATGTCCAGCCGACAGCTATCGGCCGGATATCTGCATCTCTCTTCCTCAAGGCGCAGAGGTTTGCTCCATAAAAAATGTCAACGACATCAGATGCAACCTCCCCACGAAGCATTAGGTTGCACAAATTCGTGACTTCTCTTCTCCGGCTTCCCCACAGCAACCGCTGGTCCTTCAGATGCCTAGGGGTGAGACCGTAGAGACCGCCCTCTGAGCCCGGAATAATAACGTTAGAATCTGAGGTTTAAATTTGGAGATACAAAATTTTGCAAAAGATTATATAGCCTATGTTACCCGCGGCATCATTACGTTTCTATGACACCTCATTTATTAAAATACCTAGTAGTTTAGACGCTACGAGGGAACAAACATACATACATAGACCGCCAAAATCTCTTCCTTTTGGCTTCGCCGTAGGCTGGTAAAAATTGGTCCACGGCACAATCTGGCGCGTATGCGAACGTTCATTGTAAAATACCGTTAGATTGTAATAAAACTAACGACATTATCAAAATATGACGAAATATTCTTTGCAATAATAATGTGTTAAATTATAAGCAGAGTATTCGTGTCCGCAGTCTTTCGACATTTTACAATTTCACTAGTTATATTAGTCTAACGGTTTTTACAATTTTACGGTGACATATTATACACTAATTAATACTATAATATGAAATACATTTTATCAGTCAGAATATAAGGAGAGTCTGGCGCATTACCTAACATATAAACATTTTTTAACATTGTGATCGTTGTGATCAAATGTTTGTAAAAAATGTTTACTAACGTTAGTAAACATTTTCTAAAGTTTGGGAGCACCAGAATGCTAACTATGCAGATGTTAACCATGTAAATGTTATGTTGTGTTAATCTTTCTGTGCTACGAGTTCGTCGGTAGTTTGTTAATTGTGAACACCTTTTAGCTCCTACATTATTGTTTAAATTCATAGATACTACACATTTTATGTACCTATATCCAAACTCAAGAATCATTTCTTTTCAGATGGTCAATGTGATTCAAATGAAGAGTATCAAGAATGCAAGACAACCTGCCCGCCTGACACCTGTGACTCCATCAACTCTTACTACGACTGTAGCAACACACCGCCGTGCGAGCCGGGCTGCGTTTGTAAAAGTGGATTCTTAAGAAGGAGTCCTACA
Source organism: Phengaris arion (assembly GCA_963565745.1). Classification (NCBI taxonomy): domain Eukaryota; kingdom Metazoa; phylum Arthropoda; class Insecta; order Lepidoptera; family Lycaenidae; genus Phengaris; species Phengaris arion. The sequence goes on along the minus strand of OY751439.1, from coordinate 7,156,019 downwards.
TCGCCCTGCACGCCGGATAACAAATGTCCACAACTAACTGGGTTATGGGACGAGGTATCCGAGACATAATTAAATATACTGAGACAACATTGTTTTAATTATCAGTGTACAACATGTAGTATTTGTAGTATTATCTAGTATACTACACAACACAACTAGACACCCAATTATTGAGACTTGAATTATCTAGACTCATTGTCGAGCATATGCTCCAAATAATCGAGTAAGTATCTACTGTATTTGCAAGACAAGAAAATAACTACATACTTACCCAATACTTATGTGATAAAGAAAGCATCAGGTGAACCTTGTTATAAGTGAAACCTAGATTGTAAAAATAAAAGTCTAGAAATTATGTTAACTTAAAGATTTATTATAGATTTATTCTCAAATAAAGAATATACGAAAGTGTCACAAACATAGGTCAATCCGAAAGGTACGGAAAAAAACAATTAAATATTTAAATTAAATTAAACTTCTAAAACTTAGTATTAAAGTATTTGTCCTATTATGTAGCATTGGAATTTTAAATTTTCTACAAACAAAATCAGTAAATTAACTGCCGATATGATATCGAGTCACAGAAGAAAAATAAACATTTTGAAATCACCAAAATATATTCAATCAAACTAAACCCTATACATTCTCTCTGAATATACAAATATATTCACAAGGAAGCATAGAATACACAGCTTTACAGGTATCTATAAAAACTGCAAGTCTATTAAATGTTAACAAAGTTTTAAAATGAAAAAGCAGAAACATTTTAAAATTATTTAAAAGTTAACAGAAAATAATATATTATTATGTCTTCATTTTAAGGATATAGCCAAGATACAGCCATATTTACAAGCGTCAAATAAAAGCACACCAGTTTATGCAAGTCAACAACAAATACCTAGATCTAGAAAAGTAGTCAAATAATTTTCTACAAATTTTTTGTCATAAAAAATTAAATAGAAAACTGTAACAAAAACAAACTTACAACTAGAAAACAATTTATAAAATATATAAGTATCTCAGAATTTTCATAAAAAACAAAGGGATAAATCTTACAACTAGGTTCAAATTTATAGAACAGGATTTCTCAAAAATCCTCCTCATAAAATTACCCAAGTGTAAGAAAAATGAAGAAAATTATACTGGACGCCACACTGTTGGGATGGTTTGCAACGGCAAGGACATTGTTGGTTGGTACATATTGCATGGCATAGTCAGGCAATTTGGAGGCATTACTTGAGTGTAGATTGGCTGTATTGCAGCTTGTTGCATATCCATCTTCAGCCTCTGAAATAAAGTTATATTTAATACTAGGTCTTGCCCTCGGCTCCCCGCTCGTGATAATAAAGTATCCCACAGGAACACTACTTTTTCGAGATAAAATGTAGCTATGTTTGAATCCAGAGCCTACTAAATTATAAACTCAATTTAATCAAAATCTGTTCAGTAGTTTCTGCGAGAAAGAGTAACAAACATTCATCCATCCTCACAAACTTTCACATTTGTAATAGTATACAGCAGGATTATATTGTAGATTACCTTAGAAAGGAAACGCATACATATAATATTAATGAGGAAAGTTAAGCATTTACAGTAACACTTATACTAAATCTAAAAAAATTACATTACTGTGTGCAGTACACGTTACATTACAGCACGTATTACATGTACATCACTGTTCAGAAGTATGGTCGCCGATAAACCCAGTGCAGCATTTGTCCTTTCACTCACTCGCTTCTCACACACAGTCACTTTCAAACCTTATTGCCATGGTAGTAAGATGAAAATGCAATGCACTTTAGTAAGGGGATAATAAAAACAGAACTTACTTTTAATACTTGGATTATCATTTCTGCTGCTTCCACATGTGCCTGCTGGTATGAAAAGCAAGGTCTCGTTGTGAATGGTCCAATACTTTTGGGAGCACTGTGAGAGAATAGTGGGTAGCCAACAACTGGCAGTTCCACACTGCAGTGCCACCACTCTGCTCCGTTTGGTTCCACAAGCTTCTTGTAGTCATATTTAGGTGGTTTCCAAGAGTACCTGAAAAATTGGAATATTTGAGTACTGGACTCCTTAAAACAATATAATAGTTCATGTTAATGAAATAAAACAATTAAAATATTACCTGTTACACATCGATTCCAGTTTAGCCGGAGCTAGCATATAATCATTATTATTAAATTGGTAATTTGGTGATTGGGAGTCCATTGGTGAGCAGCAAGTAGATTCTCCGGCATATGCCGATCCAATGCCTTCATCTCTGGACGATTTCTCATATTCCATTTTCGCCAAATGCTGTTTATAAAGCAATAGAGTTTGATTTAAATCAAAACTTTTGTTGAACTTCGCATTGCCTCGACTCAATTTCTGTATTTTATATAGTTCACGATCAACAGGTTTCGCCCAGCATATTTCTATAACACTTCCATCAATCTCTACATTCTGTAATTTCGCTAACGCCAGCTCCGCATGCTGTCTTTCATAGAAATGTATAAATGCATAATCATAGATTTTCTTGACGCGTTCAATTCTATTATTAATCGAAGATTCGAAAAATTTTTTTATTGCCTCTGGTGTGGTTCGGATTTCAAAGTTACGAGCGTAGAGTACTTTGACCTGAAACGCCCAAACACCTAATAACAGCTGTGCCGTGTTTACAACCATTGCAGTAATACGAACCAGTCAGATGTAGGTACCTAATACTAAACTTGTAAACATGGAGAGATGCTTTCGCTAATATTTAATCTTGTAAACAAAACATGTAAATTTATGGATTATTTTAACAACACTCATTTGCACATTCAAATAAGAAATTGTTAATCATCAGACGCAAGCGCAAGCTAAAACATTAAACATATGCATACTTTAAATTCGCTAGCGTATAAAAGTATGAAAATACTCACGTTTCTCATATGATCTTCGTCCACATACGGTTCGGGTTCGGCCCAATCCACAGTTACCTCTTGATCCCACAACTTCACGTTTCCGGGGACCAAAGCCCGCCTCGCCATAGCCGCTGCCCGGTGGGACGAAAACTCCACGAAAGCAAATCTACGGTTTGTATTGCGGTCGAAGCGATTCTTGTACAATATGACGTCCACTACACCGGCCACTCGACTCTTCAGCTCCTTGTGTATCTCTTCTTTTGTTCTTGTGGGCGGTATATTGCCAATAAACAATCGGCAGTTGTCCACCGATTTCACCACGCCGATGTTCCTGCCTGGTCTTATTTCGTAGCCGTTGAGTTGTTTTATGGCCGCACTGGCTTCAGCTCGCGTCGTATAGGTGACGAAAGCATATCCACGATTCGACCCGGAAAAGTCCATCATCAGGCGCATTTCGTAGATCTTACCCACTTGCGAGAATAACGGCACCAGCTCATCCTCATATACTTCCCGGGGTAGGCTGCCTATGAAGACTTCGCAGCCTTTTAGCGGTGGAGCTCCAACCCAGTTGGGCGGCGGTCCGAACTTTCTCTGGCCGTTGTGCTGAACGATCTCGTATCCAGTTTGCTCGGTAAGTTTTAACAATTTCAAATATTTACGATCTTTATCCATATTTAACAGTAACAGCCCGAAAAACAATTCTAAATCAAAATCAACGTGATTCAAATTAGAAAATTAACACAAGCTCACGGTTCAAAATCAAACGCGCCAATCGACTCCCGACAAAGCGGCGCCGCCTTTATACTTACCGACAAACAATAGGGCGGTTGTGACGTAACTAATAACATTTTGAAAAATAAACTTTAGACTTAATTTAAAAGCTAAGTTTTTATAAAATTAATGTGATTTACTAGACGACATAATTTAATTTTTTAGGATATTTTAAGATCATTTTACTAAAAAAGACGATAATAAGATAAAATTTAAGTACTTTTAAATATAGAAGTTCTCCCTCCATTTCCTGTTCGTTACTTGTTACTTCATTATTTAATTTTCTAAATGCCATAATTTTCTTTTTAAAAGTAAAACAAATGTTTTATTTGGTTTATAATAATTATAATAATAAAAATGATTTTATATTTAACCCCTTATTATGTAATAAAACAGCTACCTACATGGCCTGCGTTTGGCTAGTCTGCAACTTTTAAATAAAATTAATTCACTATAGGCTTTAATGACCTAGAAAAACTTAAAAATAATTTAATTGACAGAATAAAAATTAGTTATTGAATATTTTTAAAATATAAGAATATAGTTTTTGTTTCCACTACATTGCAAAGGTTCCATCTTAGTTTCCATTTGTGGAAAATAGATGGCGCTTTTGACTAATATATTTTTATTTTTTTAAATAATTTTATTCTTTGATTTAATGGCATCGTGCATTTAAAGTATGGAAATTTTATGATTAGATTTTTTGTGGGACCGACAAACGAGCAGGTGGATCGCCTGAAGGGTGCTCGCAATATCAGAAAAGATTCAAGTGGATTAAAGTTGACGACTCACTTGCCGAAATACAACGCAAGCGATTTATGCGAGGCCGGAGTATCTCTCCGGCCAAGCCAGCCCATTCCCGCCACTACTATACAAATAAATCTATAAATTTTTATTTTCTTATCCCACGCTGAAGCCTGAAATACAGCCTACGAAATTAATGTCACCATCTTTTTTCTACGAGATTTTTATGCCTTTGATACAAAATAAGTCACATTGACTCAAAATAAATAGCAAAAACACAATAAACTTCAATAACGACATTTATTTAAAAATCACAAATCACAATATACAATTCTTAAGCATTAGCTTACACATAAGCAGATCTTTTGTAGCTCTACTACAATAGTAGATGGATAACTAGATATTTATTAACTAATATTATGATACAATGAAATGTTAATCTGACTTTTTAATTCTGAGAGTAAAATGACAGAAAAACCATAATGTGATTTAACTGTACCAAAACTGTACTCCGTTAGATCCTATTTAATCTAAGGGTCAGTTCACACTTAACACCGAAACAAAACGATACGGGACGCGGCGCTGCATTTTTTAGATGCAATGAAACGTGTATCTTCTTGTGTACTGAAAAAGTTCCTTTTAGAATGGCTACTTTAAAATGTAATGCCGCCACGCTTATCGTCTCATTTCGGTGTGAGCTGACCTAAAACGTAAACAAAATGTGAAATTCGACCAGATTAATATGTGTAAATGTAAATGTAAATTAATGTAAGTATTTATTTATTGCACGGTAAATATTACTCGTTAAATTGGTAGTTGGTTGTTGTTTCTTTGTTCCTACTTTGCATTAGGGGGTCAGCTAAGGCTGGGACTATATTACCTGAATCTATCCGACCGGAGAAAATTCCGAGTATTGAAAATTGAAATCTGGACTCATACAATAGAGTTGAAAATCGTACACACGAGTGTTGTCGACTTAAATGTCAAATGTGACAGTTGTTAAATCGTGTATCCGATTTTCATCTCTATTCTAATGGTCTAGAGTTCTATGATTCGGATTTTTAATGCTCTGAATTTTCTCCGGTCGGATAGTTTCCGGTAACACAGTCCCAGCCCAATATCGGAACGAGATGATACGCGACGCGGTGCTGCATTTTTAAAATAGTGGTTCAAAATTGAACTTTATTATAAATCGGATCTAAACGGAGTACAACTGACAAAAAAGGAAAGTGAAATGATAGGCATAGAAATGTAATTTTAGTCACTAAAACGCCTTCCTCACGGTCCAGCCTGCAAATCCAATATCGCGGCCTTGAGGCGGACTTGTAGGCAAACATGTTATATGATTGACATTGAGTCAATCATATGAAATAAGTGTCAATGGGACACTAATGACGGCCACTAGTACAGGTGCTGGATTTGCAGGCTGGACCGTGAGTAAGGCGATATAGATTATGAGAAGTATAGTCTCCATACACGATATTTACACCCTGTTATGTCTTTATAGTGAAATTGTGATGAAGGAAACTTACACCTTGTATTAATATAAGATAATGTAGGAATGTTAGAAGCTTGCTCTTATTAACCAAATAGATTTCATATTTACAATTATATATGTAGCTTTTTTTTCAATTCATTTCAATTCATATACAATTTATATAAAAGGCGAGTAGAAAATAGCTATTCAATTCAATTGAATATTGAATTGAATAGATATTTTCTACTCGCGTTCGGGCAAGCGAGGATTTGATAAAATTAAAGCACATTCGGATACATTTTGTCAGCGCACAGCACACAGACAAACAATTAAGTACAGCAATATAATTACTAGCTACGGGAGTCAATTAAGTATGCAAGTTTGAGAGTGTGCGTGTTCTCTTCAATTGACTGACAAAATGTCTTTATAAATTAATATCAAGAACATAATATGTGTCGCTTAACTTCAAACTCAGATAAATCTAATTTTGTAAATTTTAAGGTTTTGGTATCAAAATAAAGGATTTAAAAATAAATATCCAGATAATTTTATCAAATATGTTTAAATCCACATGGTTATTGAGAAAAAAGACCGTTAAAATCATAATATTTTATCAACATACGATAGATCCATTAAACATTATATTTCAATCGTAGTTAAATCCATCCGAGGCTATCAGCGTATTGTATTTGTTCAAAGTGGCCGTCAGTTGTAGCAATCACATTTTTAAAATACTAGGTAAATACAAATCTATTATATCAAAACTCTGTAAATCCACAGTGAGTTTTTTCAAACATACATAAATTTCATTCTATTATTTTTAAATGAAGATAAATCCAATATGAGAATGGACAGTTTTATTGCTGAATTTTCTTAACAGCATATTTTTTTTCAATAATGTTACCATAATAAAAAAATACCGCCCAATAAACAATTAAATAAGAATTTTAATAATTTCTTTCAAATATCTCTAAACTATGTACAATGGATTTAACCGAGTTTGAAGTTAAGCGACACATATTATAGAGCGTAACAGCATTTTTTTTTATTGCAACAACACTACGAAAGTCCTATAAAACTATAAATTTTATAGGACTTTTCGTAGTATTTGGATAAAATCTCGAAGATTCGAAATTAGTGACATTTCAATTTATTTTTGTGAATGTTCCACAACAACTATGTTTTATAAATAAGGTTGTTAAAATCAATGACGCATATTTTGGGCATGTGATCTATCGCTTATATAAAAACGTTCAGGCAGAAAAATACATAATAAAAAAAAAACTTAATAAAATTACAGTACGCTCTTTACGGCGCGGCGCTGTTAAGGCCTCACACATCTTATTGTATTGATTTTATTAAGACAAAGTTTTTGCTTTCCCTGTAAATCAGTTGTTTCGGTGGGATTACTAACCTCAACGCCTTAGTGAGCACAGTGATAAGTGTTTAGAGTACCTATGTGTTTATTTTTGAAATAATTTTTCTGCCTAAACGTTTTGACATAAGCAGTTGATTGTATGCACAAAATATTCGTCATTGATTTTGTAACAACCTTATTAATCGTCAGGCTTTATATTTGATATCCGCGCGCGGTTTGGGTCGCGCTGCTGCCGTTTAGATCTGAAGACTAAATTTTAATTAATCATTATTCATTACATCTCCGAGTTCCTTTCTTTATTCTCGTATCCTCTAACTGTTGTGACAGAGGAGGCGTCGGTGTCGAAGGTGGCGTCCACGTCGAACTCCAGCACCCACGGCTGGCGCTCAGCTGAACAGAACACGCCGTATACCACCGCGCCCAGCAGATAGATGGCGCTGGATATGAAGAACACGTAGCGCCACTGTTCCGCTGTCTGAAATTATAAATATATAAGCCTTTAAACGAAAACAAATTTTTAAAAAAAGGCTCTATAATTAAACTATTTTTCTTTAATTTACGATTGGTGTTTCTCGAATGTTCTCTCGTATTCTTATATATATATACGAGAGAACATTCGAGAGATACAACAACGCGGCGAGTGGGGTAATAAACGCACACTATCGTGCCCAGTAGATAGATGGCGCTGGATATGAAAAACACGTAGCGTCGCACAATAAAATATAATCTTATCCATATCACATCACATCCACTTTAAACGCGCCAATCTTGTATATATTATCGGAATCGGAAACTGCAGCAAGTCTATCGACTATCCACGAAATTTAGTATGCAGGAAGATTCGGAAAAAAAACCGATTTAATTAAGTCTTATCCATGGGAAACAGTGCATTTGTATGTTATATGTTATATTATTATATAATATGTTCTTTCTTTCGTCACGAATTAAGATATAGTTTGATTTCTATTTCTTCATCACTTCAAATCCGGTTTGCGGCTTGGTTCGCATTGAACTTTTTGCATTGTAGGCAAATTGGTGTTTCGGTGACCTTTTCATGATCTACATTCGCCGCATAAGTTAGCATGGTGTAAATGGTATACCTTGTCCGTGACGATGCTGCCCGCGAGCGGCGGGCTGATGATGCCCGGCAGAGTCGCGATGGTGTTGGACAGACCCATCAGCACGCTCGCGTGAGGCGGCGCTATGTCCAGGTGGTTTACACTGGAAAATTGTGGAATCATATACTTTAATACGTGAAGCAAATACTTTCAGTACAGTTTGACGAGAATTGTGCGAACGGTAGAGTATGATATTTGGCACATTTAAAGTTTATGTGGAGAAAGATGGGCAGAAACCTAATATATTTTTTTAATAATGCTAAGAAATACATAAATTAATAAAAATACACACACTACCGTGCGTTTAATAATGATTTGGTAGATACAATTTCGTATTCTGTCACAATATATTATTCATTTTAGGGTTCTATAATACACAAGGTACACGATACCTTCGATCTAGTAGGCGAAACTAGATCGCTCTGTCCGTTCGTCTGTCTGTCTGTCTGTCCGCGCTTCTAGCTTCTGTAATTATGAATATAAATGGATGACATTTGGTATAGTTATAGATTGTGTATAGATCTCGGTTTTGGCATCATAAAATAATAATAGTTTTGTATTTTAGTGGTGGCTCTCCATACATGTGAAGTGGGGATGAAAAATATTTTTTAATTCTACCTCATTGTGTGGGGTATCGTTAAATAGGTCTTTAAAAATAAAGGATTCATACATGACATTCTTACAAAGACGACCATTTTCGAGTAATAGGTCTCCACAGTTGTTTGAAAGTCGTCCCCCCCGGCATTTCTAAACTATAGGAGATGGAAACTTGTGAATTTTCATGCTGAACTCTTTACGAAAATTATTTTGAGCGAAATCGGACAATAAACATAATTATTAATTACTAGCTGTTTCCCGCAGCTCCGCCCGCGTAAATACAGTATCCCTCGGGAACACTACTTTTTCGGGATAAAAAGTAGCCTATGTTTTAATCCAGAGTCTAAACTACTACCATACCGAATTTCATCGAAATCCGTTCAGTAGTTTTTGCGTGAAAGAGTAACAAACATCCACGCTTTCACATTTATAATATTAGTAAGGATTAAATAAAATAATTAATTAACCAATCGCGCGTTGAAAGTTACGGAACCCTCCTTAGACATGTCCTGACATGCTCTTGGTTAGCTTATTTTTTCTATCTAACCCTAATAAAGTATTATGGCGTATTGCGACCACATGACGACCTCTAGAAAATTATTTACTTGTAAATCTTTTATGTAATTATTGTATTATTTATTTATTTGGTGTTAACTGATATTACAAATGATGTGATTTTAATAAACAAATAATGTATGATTTATTTGAGACAGCCAGAGTTATGCTGCGTCCTCGAAGAACATCAACGTGAATAGATTGGTCTAATAGAGTCGAATATCATATTTTCACAAGTTAAATTTAAATGTTTAACGGCCGCACTCAAGAGACATTTATAATGCTTACTTATGGAACTTGTTAGTTGGGAGTTTTTGACAGAAAATATATGGACTTTATGTCAACATCTCTAATAAGTAGCTCCATAACTGTCTCTGAGTGCGTTCGTTAAAAGAAATATTTATATAGGTCCACGCGACTAAAAATTATAAGCACATAAAAATATGTTTTTTTTTTTGCAAAACGATTTTGGCTGTGAAAAATGTATGTCGGATTATAACATCAACTTTTCCAGGAAAAGGACATAAAGCTTTTAAATTAAATGGTGTCACTTTTTATTAACAAAAAAAACATGCAGTAGGCAGTTGCAGTAGACAAAAATTGGTTTTTTATAAAAACTATAACCTGACTATGTAAATTATATAGCCTATGTTACACGGGCTATTATTACGAATCTATTGACACCTCAATCAATAAAAACAGATCAGTAGTTTAGGCGTTACAGTAGAACAAACATACATACACAGACTGCCGAAATCATTACCCTTCCTTTGAATTCGTCGTAGTCGGGTAAAAAGGAGTCCTAAATCTGGTCAATAACCCCTTACTAATAAAAATATTTACACAATGGACAAAATATTATATGCAATGTTTTGCCCTTGTCTGTCAAGCGACTTTCAAGTGTATCAGACAAGGACATAACATTGTTAGCTTATCCCTCGTGTAAATATTTATATTAGTATTACGGGGTAAGTTTGATTTTACCTGAATCCCGACCAAGCGAACCCGCCGAGTCCGACAGCTATGGTCAGGCAGATGACACAGCCGATCACCGTGCTGGAGTACGCCGCCGCTATCATGAAGATTGTCTGCAAAATACAACCGTAGAGTAAGAAAAACAATATTAGAATAATTAGATTAATACATAGACGTATAATATCACAGATGAGGCGTGTCGAGGTAAACTGCCCCCATTTAAACGGCTCCACTTTTGGGGGTTTTTTGGTGCCATTTTGATATTTGAGATGGTGAAATCAAGATGGATGACATTTGAGGTATGGTAAAATCAAGATGGCGATTGAATTTCCCCACACTAACTGTTCGGTGTGTTAAATTTTTCACTTGACTGTCAAATATTAATAGACGCGTTCAGTTTACCTGTTTGTTTGAAAAATCGGCCGGCCCCAGTAGGTTGGTAGGTGTAGGTACTTGTTGTTATTTATTTATTCCAGTTCATAGCTAAAACCAAAACAGCGTGTGTCGGGACACCTAGTAACAAATAGTTTAGATACACATACCTGCGCTAGGAAAGCTCCGCAATTAAACAGTTTCCGTATGTTGGTCACCGACAGTAGGTTCGCTTGGAGCAGCCAGTCGGCCATGTGGCCGGCCACCTGCAGTACTATGGCCATGGCCAGGTATGGAACTGCGGACAGCCATCCCGTGGCCGATGTCTGGAAGTGGAAAACGTCTGGAATTAAAATAGAGGGTATTAGTGATAATGTTATCACATATTATATTACAGTAGCTGGGTAAGCGAGCTTCGCTCAGATTTCTGATAAATACAAAAAAAAAACACAAAAATATGGAATGTAAAGGTTAAAGCCCCGATTAAATATTTTGGCTTTAACTACTTAAACATTATTTATTACATATACTTAGCACTATATCAAAATTTCAAATTGCCTCAAACATATTTTTGGGATAAGAAAAAATCACTTTTCAAAAATTTGTATATTGACTTAGCCCCGCTTCTGATCAGCCAGACCTGAAGTCTCGTGTTGGGGTACAATAGGAGAAGTATAGGACAAGGTTTCAGCTTGCCTCAAGTACCTGCTCTAAATTTCCTAGTAGCTCTCTATCTATTAGTACCTAATGAAAGACGTGGTATATTCATACTTTAACTTATTGACATTATGTGCGTCAAGTATCAATAAATTAAAGTACGCACGGCCGCTTTCGTGTACGCATCGTTGCGTGCGTGTACGTAGTGACGTCACCGCTCATAATCATCCTTATTTTCTCGTACAAACAACAAACCTTGCATGAACGTGGGTAGGAAGGTCAGCAGCGTGTAGAAGCCCCAGTTCTCGCTGAAGTGCGCCATGACGATCGCCCATACCGGCCCCGACCGCAGTATGGAGCACCACGGGTGACGAATTTTGGAGCCATCGACTGCCATCGTGCCGCGCGTCTCCTGAATTTGGACGGCATAAAACGGCGTTGTAAAAAGTTGTTCTTATTTACGTACATTTTACGATGTAAAAACTGAGTTATCACCCGAATATAGCTTTTGACGAACGGAGTCAAATAACCCCAAAATGGCTGCTCCCCCCCAGCACTACGCGCGAGTCTTTGATACTTTAGCTGTTTGCAACTCAACTTGCAACATAAAAAAACTAATTTTACATAATATAGGCTATATTATGTAAAATTTAGTTTTTTTATAAGTACATTCAGAAATAATAAGATATCACAATTTGGTAAACGTAAAACATACTTAATAGGATTTTATGTGTAGTTTTGAAATTACATGCATTTCAAAGTTACAAAAAACTTGATTTTTTTATCTACTTAGTGTAAAATACCTACATAATTAGTTTTCTTACATCAAATACAAAAAGATTTACTATGGACTATGTAAGTATGAACAGAAATGCGCAAACTTTGGAAATGCCAGAAAGTATGGCCATATATTTTTCGTAGACACTTACAGGCGTGTGACGTCACCTGCTTGTACGACTTTTGTATGGGGCCTTTTCGTAATACTCACAAAAGTGCTTCAATCAATCCGCAGTTTCCGTGAAATTATTGTTTTTTAGTGTACCTACTACTACTTTTGTATAATTTCGTTATTTTTCAGTGCACTCTTCATTTATGTGTTATACAAAAATTACAGGCAAATAACCTATTAAAATATATCCTCCAATTTTGATTTCTATTTTACTATTGTTTTTTTTACTTGCTTCCTACTGTGGTAGTATGTAATCTTACAGTCGTATTCACATTACAACAGTCAACAGATATGGATGTATCATTTTAATAACTGTATACAGAATGTCTTCAAAACAAAAATAGATATTGAAGGAGAGTAATCAGTATTCGATTCTCGTTCCAAAAATATATAACATGATGCCTTAAATTTGGGCCAGATTCTATAAAATCCTTAAATTCTATTCATAACTTCATTAGGCTACTTGACTCATATTTAATTTCATACATTGAAGGAGTATTTCCTTTTGTACTTGGCTTAGGAAAACGTATTCTAGCGATATCATAAATTAAAAACTTGAGATTGATAAATAAAGTTGATTTAAAAATACGTATTTTTGTTTTTTTTTTTAAATTTCCACTGATGAAAACACCTTGAAGTAACTTCCGGCAAGGATGACGGACAAGGAGTGACGACACATCCTTGTCTGAAGTTCTTCGAGGTACAAACACACTAAACACATAGTAGTAGTGAAACGGAACGTTTCTGTAAATAAATAGTTCATGACATCTTAAAAAGTTATTTATGTCAAAACGTCAAACGGAACGTCACACCGCCATTTTACTACTACGGACTATAGCACAGATTACAAATAGTACTCGTATGACGTCATAGCACAGATAATCTATTAACCAACATGGCGAATAGTGTTTTCGGCGATTTTTAAAAAGTGTGTTTTTAAGATAATTTTAGGTTTTTAGGTAGGTTTTTAAGTTTCAAAATAAAGCGTTTAGGTCATTAATAAAAACAAGGTCAAGTAGCCTATTTCAAAACCGGCGCATTGTAGGGCAGTACGAGGGTGTCCATGCGTAGTTGACGAGTTGTCAGGGAATGCTAATCATTCCAATTTTTCTGTAAATTTTTAGTTATGCATATAATACAGTACTTACTTACGTAATATTGTAAGTCACTAAACAAATGTTGGGTTAAATATTTAATTCGAATAAAAATACACCCTGTATAAATACTAAACAGCTAGTAGTGAAAACTAAGGGCCTGTTTTGCAGTCGCCTAAAAAATGTCGAATAGCTGATCCGGAAGTTTTGTCGCTCCTTACTTTATACTGAGCGACAGAGACAAAACATGCAGTTATTTTATCTGACACTCATTAGAAGACTGTGAATATCATAATGTCCTGTTACCTGTATGTATCTCAGCTCGCCCGCTGTAATATGCGGGTCTTTCTCCGGGGACTCCTTCACGATCAGCCACCATACCGTCGTCCACACGAGACCCACTATACCTGAACATTGAACAATACATAATATTATGTGAAAACATAAAATAAATGTTCATTATTCAATTCAATTTCAGTACATACAATTGTACAGGAATAGGTTCATAAAAATTCCAAACTGAGCCGCGCCGTCAGAAGCGGTATGATATTCCAGTATAATACATCATTTCATTAAATGTTGTAAGTTTATGTAATGTCTGATGATGCCGATGATGATGAATTATAGCTAAGAACACTCTCGATCGTGTCAGATTTTAAACAAACAAAACTAGATCAAGATCGGTTCATCCGTTTGGGAGCTACGATGCCACGGACACATAGACAGACACGTCAAACTTGTAAAACTGTTCTATTTTCGTTGAGCGCTAAAAATATTATGTTTAACAAAACCACGATTGTTTAAAAACGTTATTAAAACGACTTTGTTTAGACTGGTACCTTATATCTTTATTAATTCTAAATATTTTATAAAGGAAACGTAATGTTAATACATTTTCATAAAATGTTTATTACTAAATATCATTTTAATTTTGATAACAAAATATTATAAAGTAACATGAGTGGAAAATACGTGTTACGCCTAACTAACTTTGAATAATAAAACATACAATACATACATGAAATAAAACAAAAATACAGAGCAGCGACATATTTTACCAAGATAATCACAATTAATACAATATAAGGAAATAATTGTTTTACGCTTCAAACACTGCTAAACATTTTAGCCGCGCCCGCTCGACGCTCCCATCACATTAGGCTGAGACTATATTGTCCGGAATTCGTAAGGCCGGGGAATATTTAGAGCACTGATAATAGAAGTCTGCGCTAATACAATAGAGTTGAAAATCGAACACACGAGTGTCAAGAGTCGAGACATAATATATCAATGTCAAATCTGACAACTCGACACTCATGTGTTCGATTTTCAACTCTGTTGAGTTGAGTCCAGAGCTAATTTCAATGCTCTGAATTTTCACCGGCCTTCGGGATTCTGGACAATATAGTCCCAGCCTAGCATAGTAGTATACAGTATACTCACCGAACACGTAGAAGATCCCCGGCCAGCGGGTGTAGTGAGTGAGCATGGAGCAGATGGGCATAGACACGACGGTGCCGACGTAGCTGCCGCTGAACGCGAACTTCGCTAACCGCGCCCGCTCGTCACTCGGACCACACCACACACTACAGTATACTCACCGAACACGAAGAAGATCCCCGGCCAGCCGGTGTAGTGAGTGAGCATGGAGCAGATGGGCATGGACACGACGGTGCCGACGTAGCTGCCGCTGAACGCGAACTTCGCTAACCGCGCCCGCTCGTCATTCGGACCACACCACACACTACAGTATACTCACCGAAAACGTAGAAGATCCCCGGCCAGCCGGTGTAGTGAGTGAGCATGGAGCAGATGGGCATGGACACGACGGTGCCGACGTAGCTGCCGCTGAACGCGAACTTCGCTAACCGCGCCCGCTCGTCACTCGGACCACACCACACACTACAGTATACACACCGAACACGTAGAAGATCCCCGGCCAGCCGGTGTAGTGAGTGAGCATGGAGCAGATGGGCATGGACACGACGGTGCCGACGTAGCTGCCGCTGAACGCGAACGTCGCTAACCGCGCCCGCTCGTCGCTCGGCGCCCATCGAGACCATACTGCGTGGATACACGGGTAGGTTACACCCTGCAAAATTAGAATATAGATTTGGTATTCGGCATGTTTTTCGTCCAAATATACCAGTTTGGAGGTAAGTAAGGCGACAAGCGCACGCGTTAAGCGATTTGATTCATACAGTATATGAATCAAATCGCTTAACGCGTGCGCTTGTCGCTTGGCGTTCAGAAGCACCAAACACTTAGTAGAGACATAGTTATGTTTCGAATTTCATTACACTGACTGAGATTAAAAGTCAGAGTATAAATACCTCGAACAGTCCCTCAATGACTCTGACAGCGATCAGTAGACCGGTGCTGGTGTGCGCGAGCGGCGGCGTGAACAGTGTCAGCAGGGATGTCCCTCCCACTCCTATCGCGAACAGTCTGGAAACATATCATAATTTAAACACATTCGACGATCTCTGTGGCTCCTCAGTGGTTAGCGCTCAAGCCGGAGGTCGCGGGTTCGAATCCCGCCAGGTAACGAAAAAGTTTTCTGTGTTCCTGGGTCACGGACCATGGATATGTATTAAATATGTGTATTATTAAAATCCACATTTTCAATAAATGCTAAAACAAATCTAAATATGAATTTTTCTCCTAGGATGATTGCAACCCGTGCCAAATGAGCCGCAAAGTTTACAAAAAATCGCGTTCTCTACTGATATTTTGTTCTGCTACAAAACCAATATAAGTGCATAAAATTAGGTAAAGGATCAAAATAAACAAGGCTAAAATGAATACTTATTTAAAATCATAAAATAATAACAACCAGTTTGGATAACTTCTCTTTACGTCAGTTTTTACAGGCCTGATACATGTTTCTATGTTGACGACACAGCGCAACAAAAACCTTCGTTTTTTTTTTTTTAGCCGTGACATATATACTTTTTATGAAGATAACTGTCAAAGAGTGCAGTTTAGATGTCTTTAGTTTGATCTTTCCCGATAAGTTTCCTGGTTTTTTAAGTCCAAGAAGCTGTTCTCTATCGTCAAATGTAGCAATAATTGGCAAATTTCCTTCTTTTCAACGTCGCCCATACATATAAATAGGTAACAGTTTTTCACCCGGATAGACTGAGATTACTTCAGATACAGAACTCAGAATCTGTTGTATGACCGAATCTTTTGAATATTCCATGTTATTTACAGAGTGCTAAGTGTGAGTTTATCTTTACGCATTCGATCGTGAGCGCGTTTGGCATTTACTAGGAATTTGGAAGCACTCAGAAAACGTAGAAATAACAACTAATAACTCTTGTTGTAAAACATTATTTGATATTGCGCAACCTCATCATGCCTTCAAAAGATGAAAATTGAGGAAGAAAAAGTATGTTCAAAGAAACAAAAGGTACATGTAGCCAGGTCGAAAGGAACCATTGTTTAGGTGGTATAGACCAAAAAATATGAAATAATAAAGAAAAGAACAAGAAGTAAACTTTCTTTCTGTTTCTTGTAATAGATTTTTTTTCCTCCGCAATTTTTTCCGTCTAAACCACCTGAGCAATGGTTTGGGTGACCTTGCTTTCTTTGTTTCTTTGAACATACTTTTTCTTCCTCAATTGTATTCTTTTTAAGTTGTCAGAATATATTCTAATCTTATTATTATTACGTTTCTTTAACTGGCAGTCAATTTGACTTCATAAGTAATGTAAAATACACGTAAAATAGGACTGCCAAAACTGGACGATTATGTGTTGATTTTGCATCATTTATTTGGTGGCTAGGCAGTATTTTTTTATCACTCTTGAATTTTACAGACATCTTTAGGTACGCCATAAACAATTGCGCACATAAAATCTTAGAAAACCACGTATGATAGGGTTGTCCCCTTGTAACTTGTATGGGTAAATTAAAATCGCAAATCGGCACGGGTTATCGATTAAAATGCGATATTATTTTTTTCTAGGCTATAGTGGGTCAATACGAACATTTTAAGAGGGTATGCGTGAAAAAATATCGAACTCGAAATATCTGGGACACCATACTGTATAGTATAAAGAGTATTAAATATATTTCCATTGTCTGGTACCCGTAACACTAGTTTTTCGAGAACTTACCATGGGACCATATTGACGTGGTGTAAAAGCGTCCATAGCAGTGACGTGGGTTTCCTATAACGGCTTCACTTACCACTTACCTTAAGAAGACACTCATCCAAATTCCTACCTATTTAGGCTAGGCTTCCCTATGAAGGATAACCAGCCTTCGCCACTGGTCCATAGATTTAATATAAATAAGTAGGAAGTCTAATAAGTTGTGTGTTGCTGTTATTCAAACTTTCAAGTTTCGTATCTGTTTATATTAGAGTTGCCATCCGTCCTGTATTCCCAGGACATGCGTTTTTAGAGTATCCTGGGCTGTCCTGGATAGTTTCAAAGCAGCGTCTTGGGTTTTTATAGCGCCCTGATAAAGTCGTGTATTTTAAAATTCGCGCGCGCCACTTTTACATTTTTTCTTCGCAATTTAATTTTATTCAAATACTTTAATGAGAAAATATTATTATTAGCATTACATGTATTTCATTTAACTTATTAAATTAACTGTTGCAACTCTATTAACTTCGTCCCGTTTTTAAATTGAATTGAAGATTTTTCAACTTCAAATCCTGGTTTTTTAAATTTGGGATTGGCAAACCTAGTTTATATACCCGAAGATAAACTCTTTAATTAGGCACAGTTAAAATTAAGCCCATGCCATCCCTATTTTCGTATAATCCTTCAAAAGATTTAGGTCACAACTCACAAGAAAATACAATAAATTAAAACATAATCCTCCTACTTATAGGGTTAAATGTAAAACGTCGAAGAAGGTTAGTTGGTCACTAAAAGGTTGTATTATTCAATAATTAGTCTAAAAGCGAGCATGTCCGGCCAATTTGGCCCATTTATAACGTTGAGAAGGGTTCGGTCAGATACAAACCAGACTTCCTTATTTGAAAAGAATTAGATTATAAACGCATTCGCCATATCGGACAGTCTCCAGAAAATTTGCGAAACACATCGAAAGGAATTCAGGCCATCCAATTAATGAATAAAGTTGATATTTGCATAGCAATTACAGAAGCCGAGTCGACGCGTCTTCTTTGAAGTTTTTCTGTTGTTCAGCGAGGTGGAGTCAGTAAAAAATAATAACTATAAACTCTTGCTAAAACGCCTTTTTAAAGCTTTATAAAACTTCTGCTAGTTCTTTAACAATAATAACTTTAACTATCTCTAAGCTTAAATTGTTGAAATGCATAAACAGTACTCAGGGAATTAAAATATTTTAATAAATGGAATTAAGACAAAAAAAAATGAACTTCGGAAAAATTAGGGGAAATCTGGATTTTTGCGTAAACCTTCCTTTTATTTCAAATACTCTCGAAAACTGATAGTCTAACAAAAAGTACAAGATGTTTTTGTAGGCAATGTCATAAGCAACAAACAAATTTGATGACCACTGTATATTTCAATAACTGTGTCCGTTAAGGAGATAATCTTGAACAACCGTTTTTGTTCATCTTTGACCCCGAGTTACTTCTTTTGAGCGGCACACGAATCAATTGGGACCTTTGGGATTTGTTTTGGTGGACTTTTGCGGGTCTACCGCAAAAGGTTCATCCTAAAGTCCAACTTTCTCCTAATTTGTACGAAATACAATGTTTCTATTTCCTGTACTGTATACTTATGTTATGTCATCAGATTTATATTATTTTAGTTTTGAAGATTACTCAAAACTAAAAGCTGCAAAGTTTATTAGACACTGGACACCGTGACACTGTGATACACACACGGTGTCCAGTGTCTAATAAACTTTGCAGTGAACATAATATTGGCAAAAAATATGGATACTCTAGAATATATTCAGAATAATATTCTGCGATCACTTTGTTCGGAATTCCAGAATGTCTACTTAATAATATTATCGAATGAACTAGTGCAGAATGCAGATGAAGCTATTCACGCGCGATTCGACACATGCAAGATGTTTTTGTTGTAAAGACATAAGTAACAGCGTTTAGTTTTCATGCCCCAATGGCTTATTATCAAACATGTCGCGCGAATGGACGACCTACTACAGAGGGTCGATTCCGATTTCCGCTAATTAAATCCTGCAATGAATACAGTCACGATCCAGTCCCGATATGTCAATAGTTAAAACTACAAAATGGTATTTTCACAAACGTCGAACCCGTTCCGATTGAACATGTGAACGTTACTTGTTAGTGTGTGCATGAAACGGAACGAACCTGTTACCTCCTATTTTAGCCGCGAGCCATCCGCCGGGCAGCTGCGTGACCAGGTATCCGTAGAAGAACGAGCTTAGCACCATCCCCTTCGTCTGGTATGACCAGTCGAACTCAGGTATCTACAAATTACAGAAACGAATATCTATACATAATAATATACATTTCCATAAGATGATATACATTTCTATAAGATGATATACATTTCTATAAGATGTTATACATTTCTATAAGATAACGGATATTTTGGGCATATGATCTGCTTCTGTCAAGACGTTTAGATGAGAGTTGTGTAGACGAATGCATCTAAGATATTTAGTTTCATTAATATACTCAAAAATATTAAGGCATTACTACTTGGTAAATGTAAAAAAGTATACCTAATATTTTATATGTAGTTTAGTAATTACGAATTAACGTGTCGAAAGTACACGTTCTTGTTCTGTGCATAGTTTATATTGTATGTGTGTGTGTGTAACTGTTGATTGTGCACAATAAAGTATATTTTCATTTCATTTTCATTTCAATGTTACAATATCCATATTTATATACAATGAATAAAAGTGGAAAAGGTAGTAGAAAAGCCCTAACACACCAGCCTTTAGTTTTATATGGGAGGTGTAATAGCTCCCCACACCGATTTCGGTGACGGTGGCCTGTTTCATTGAAGCCAGGCCAGCTACGCAGGAGTTATGTTATAGTGCCCAAGTGTGTGCGCAGTACACAAGAGCACTCTCTCCTCCTTTACTCTCGTAACCCAGTGAGACGGATAACCGACACGACTGGCGAGAGATTAGGCGCAGGTCCGACTTTTTACATGCCCATCCGACGCATGGATCATCTTTCTTGTCAGACAATCAGGTGATCAGCCTGAATTGTCCTAACCAAACTTGGAAACAACATTTTTTTGTTCCAATGCGGGAATCGAACCCACGACCTCCGAGTCGAGAGCCAAGCTCTAACCACTAGACCACGGAGGCTGTTGGGAGGTGTACGACGTACGTAACACGTATACAGTACCTATAATGCGCTACCAGTAAGCCGTAGAGCACAGGTTCTCAACCATTTTTATGTCGCGACCCACGAAAAAGCCAAAGAGTTAAGTTAAAAGTCTTGCGACCCCGTCACTATGAAATTATAATAATATGTCGTACATAGCGCGCTATTTTTGTCAGCTATACGTTATATTAGCCTTCACTTGTTCGAGCGATTTTTTCGACGTTCGTTCTAAGAGATTCGTTCGAAAAACGAATCTTTTGTACCTATATTATGTTGTTTGTATTTATTATTTTTCAACAGACTGCGACCCCCATTAAAAACAAACTCGACCCCCCGAGTTCACTCAACCTCGCTTGAGAAACGTGCAGCGTAGAGTTTCAAAGTTTAAGATAACATTTTATGGTTAGGTTCGATAGTTTTATAAATTTGTCAAGGACTTTTAAAATTTAAACGGCATTTTTCATCTTTTAACTTCATGTCACAATAACAGCTTGTCATATCTGATAGCGCGGCAGCGCTATCGCCAAATGTTAAGCGGCCGTAACTATCTTTTCTTGAACTATTCCGCGGCTTTTTCGTGCCCCCATATTTTTAACATTTAAACGCGCAGATAAGACGTTAACGGCACAAGCTTTTGTTTTAAATTTCATAAAAATTGAGTGCATAGTTTAGGAGATATCTTAATATCTCCTAAACTATGCACTCAATTTTTATGAAAAAAATGAAAAAAATCGCGATTATGAAAGATGGATGAAGATGGATAGATGGAGGAGGTATGGAGGTAGGGAGAATAAGCATAATTCAAAGCATACTTCTAGCAGACTTAGAAATTTCTTATTCGATGTCAGGCTAGGTTATTTAGCTACGTCTAAAGGGAAAATATAGGAAAAGTAAAAATTCTGAAAAAAAAAATGATTTTAGAATTTTTAATTTTACGTATTCACAGGAACAAAATGTATATGAACACAAGTTCACTGATAACTTTGTAATCCTTATTTACATAACAAATCTCACAGTAATAACACACAGGACTTCTTGTCACGACTCACGGCCGGTTTCGACAAAGTCACCTGATGATGACTTTGTCGAAACCGGTGGTGTAATAT
This sequence comes from Phengaris arion, assembly GCA_963565745.1. Lineage (NCBI taxonomy): Eukaryota > Metazoa > Arthropoda > Insecta > Lepidoptera > Lycaenidae > Phengaris > Phengaris arion. The sequence goes on along the minus strand of OY751439.1, from coordinate 7,134,047 downwards.
ATTAAAATTAATGTAAAATACATGTATTAATGTGGAAATAGTCCTGATAGAATAGGTGGAAGTCCTGTGTGTTATTACTGTGAAACATGAATTTCCACCAAGGACCTATAGTACAATCAATAACATATAACAAATCGCGTGAACTGAGAAGTGGTAGGTTAGTTTAGGTTACGGTAATAATTAATAATAATTATAAATAAGACGGCCTCAAAGAAAATCGACGGGAAATAGCACTAGCGTTGGTCTCACTGCATGCAAAGCCGGCGAACGCACTTGTGGTTCTTCTGGTGTTGCGGGTGTCCATGGCCAGTAATCATTTTATTTATAGAGCAGATCTAGAAACAAGCAAATGGACCGCCTGATAGTAAGCAATTACTCACGCATTAAGACATTCGCAACACCGGAGAAATTATAAGTGCGTTCACGTTGCGTCTTTAAAACCCCAAATTCCTTGGTCTTCGGGTAACCTACAACAAGAAATGAAATCCCACAAAAAATTGCCGAAATGAAAAAAGCCAAGAATTTCCTTTGCAAAAAGTTATGAGATGTCGAAGAGACCAAGTGAAATTCAAAATAGACCATTTAAATAGTCATAAAAAATTTGTAACCGTATGTGGAAAATTTTATTTTTATAATTTATTATATTAATTAATAGTGTCTTGGCAATGAGCACTTAAAAAGTTAAATGTCCGGTACATGCAATGGAAATAATTGGATTTTTCATTTAGGTAATGTTTTTGTGGGTTCCACTTTTGCTGAGAAAATGTTCTTACTTCTTGCTATTAAAAGGCAAGTTACTATGGGATAAGGTAATTCAGGAAAATTTAAATTTACGCGACGATAAGCGACGCGACACTGCAATTAAAGAAAGCTATTCAAAATTGAACTTTATTCACTACACAAAAAGATACACGTTTCATATGAAATCTTTATACACTCACTGCACATGTGCTGTGCAGCGCTGTGCAGCGCTGTGCAACTTGTCGTGCAGCGTTTCGGTGTGAATTGACCCTAAAGTTAATGCCACGTAAAAGTAACCGTGGTTTTAACTCTTGAGTTCAAACTGTCAAATATTTTAAGTCGATAGCAGGGAAGCCATCTGGTTTAAACGTTTACAACAAAAAAAACACAAGGATTTAGAAAGAAAACAGTTCAGAACATGTGGAATTTACTTTTGTGGGATCACATTTTTACGGATACGTCCACACCGCGCGGACGTGCCAATAAAATTGCAAATTCTCTCTTTAGATGTCTATTTATAATTTTGAGCTCTATCTCCTTAACCCAAGGGTCAATTAATAGTTCGAAGTTAGTAGGTCGAAAGATATAGGTCATGGAAAATGCACTTATTGCACGCGGAATAGAGTTCACTGTTCATTTTACCAGGGTAAGCCGACACTATCCGATGTTTAATATGAATTTATCGCCCTCGTACCATTTAAACCTTAAAGGCCATTAACTTAATCCCAGTGCGAATGTGACTTAGTTCTAATCTTATTTTCGAAGGCTACTATAGTTTTTTTGTTCAAAAGTCTACAATTTAGACAGTAAGTACATATTTTTACTCTGGTAAAAGTACCTACGTTTTTGAAGACTATGGTAGCTTTATCTCGGTCGAATTTCAGTGATTGTCATTGAGGCCAATGAACCACTTTCGGGACGTTTGACAGATAATACGAGTAGGTACATCCGAATAGTTTATGGCGTGGCGACGCGAACATAGCCACGTCACCACTCAGACAGATTCCACCCACAATAGTGATTAGATGCTTGGCATCAAAAATTCACGTAGTATTACACGTAAGGGTGGGAATATATCGCCGGAATCCGGTGGGCCCGGGAAAATTCAGAGCACTGAAAATAGAACCCTGCCATAATACAATATACAGTCGACAATCGAAGTGTCGAGCTGTCATATATTACATGACATTGACATAATATGACTCGACACTTGTGTTTTCGATTTTCAGCTTACGCTCCCCGGCCTCACGGATTCCGGATCGTGTAATCCCAGCCTTACTGCCTGATTAACATTCGAATTTCGAACTAACACTAAAGCTACTCACATAAACAACAGTTCCGTTCTCGAGTTCGGTCTCGACGGGCTCGGTCATCGCGACCACGGCCACCGACAGATTGACACGCAGCGCGTACACGTTGAAGAAGCCGAAGAACGCCAGCAGCGCCACCACCAGCCGCCGCCGCTTCCAGAAACGCCAGGAGATCCTGTCGCTGTACTCCTTGCGCTCTCGGCCACTGGAAAAAAAAAACCAATTATTTACTACTTAAGGGTTAACCCAACAATAATAATAAAAAAGAAAAACAATTATTTACTCCATGTTTTACACTCCGGACAAACCTTAGTGGTTTATGGAGAGTACGATTTCATTGAATGTATGTTCGTTACGTGTATATATATATATATATATATATATATATATATATATATATATATATATATATATATATATATATATATATATATGTATATATATATATATGTGTGTGTGTGTGTGTGTGTGTGTAAATAATTAACTAAGTTTTTATTTAAAGTAGTGTTATGTGCTAGATATTTAAATATTTCTAGAAGAAATTATTTTGAAGTCTGATTGAGATTGTCAAATTTTATTCAAATAGAAAAATTTTAAAAGCAAAGAATATAAAGATGTACAAAAGATTTTAATTTAATACCATACTGGAGGAATAACAATAAACATAATTGTCGTTTCTCGTATTTACAGGTATGATTATATGTTATTTAATGTAGTTTTTAGTTTGTTTAAAAGTAATGTTTTTGATACAGACTTATAATAAACTCGTATTTACAGAGAAACAAAATAGTTTATTTTTCCTCCGAGATATTATCTTATACCTATATATAAATAAAAAAAAAACTATTGAATGTTTTGAAGGGTTAAATATCGGGTTAACCCTTCGTCAGTATCGACTGAAAAGAAACAATAATCTACCAAGGTGTTCCTATTTGTACTATTAGCATTGTGCTCTATTAAGTAGAAATTCTACTTGTCAGATATCGGGACTATAAATAAATTTACATGTAACTGTTTTAACCACATCGAGCACAAAAAAAACCACCATAAAGTTTTGTACTTGTTACCTAGTTTTTATGAATTTGGATAGGTAAGTACTAACCCCGCTCGCGTAAATGTAGTATCCCACGGGAACACTTCTTTTCGGGATTGAAAGTAGCCTATACATGTATTAATCCGGAGCCTAAACTACTACCGCGATCGTACCAAATTTCATCAATATCCGTTCAGTTGTTTTTGTGTGAAAGAGTAACAAACATGCTCACAAACTTTCTCATTTATAGTAGTATATATATATATATATATATATATATATATATATATATATATATATATATATATATATATATATACTACTATAAATGAGAAAGTTTGTTCATATGTTTGTTATATAGAATATAGAACCTGTGTCCATAAACCTGCTGTGGTACACTGGTTTATATTTAAATCTGCAGCAATTGTTCGTTGGCCTTACTTGCTAGATCAACAATTTGTGCGGCTGCTTTTTCGGACATATTCGTGAAAGAAAAACATGTTTAAAATAAAAACAGACTAACAATTAGTAACGATAATTCAACATGTAACAAAACAAAAAAAAACCATCAATCACAACATTAACGTAACAACGAGTTAATCTTTAGTAAATTGACTAGATTTCTTCTATAGAATATTTTCTTTATTTTGTGACAGTTCCATATTTAAATTTGATTTTGTTTTTGTGTTTATAAACCAGCCTTTATTTTACAATACCAATAAATGTAAAAAGTTTTCATATTTCGTAATTTTGATTGAATGTGTTCTTGTAGTTTGATGCAGTTTATGTGTCCGCCAGTGTATATATATATATATATATATATATATATATATATATATATATATATATATATATAGTATATACTATGATTACTTAGCTAGTAGCTAGAGCTACGTATAAACTCGGATAACCTTCTAAGCAATTCCGATCACAGTATAAAAAAAATGAAATACAATATATCGACACTTTCAGCTTTCGGGTATTGTGATTTATAGCACAAAATTATACAAGATTTATCCTCCCTAACACATAATTCAAATGGTCCTAGAATACTTAATGTTTTACAATATTTCGTTATCTAACATTTGTCGCGCAGATAAAGTGATATATATTTCAGCGGAGATCGTGAGGGTTTTCAAAAATGTAGGTGCAGGTTCGCTCAGGGAACATTAATTTTTGGCGGTTTGATGGGTATCGAGTTTTGTTCGTATTCATAATATTATGTTATCGTCGTTAATCGGCAAATTGTATGAAACAACCTATACCTACCAAAAATTGTATGAAAATTATTTGAACACAAAGAAATTCACTAATGTCACAAAGCAAACCTATCTAGGTACCCAGGTTTTCTAATTCTTATATATCAAATTCTCATGTTGGTAGAGAACTCCTCCGCGGCTTGGCCGATTTTTATGAAATTTTGCAGGTGTATTCGGTATTTCGGTATTTTTCATATTATTTTAAGATTTTGCATTGAAAACACAAGTTATATGGTTTATAACCATTCATTCTCAACCTTTCTAACCTTTCACACAGGTGTAAGTAGTAGGTGTAGGTCGTAGTTATAGTTGGTGGTGTAGGAGCTGTAGGTGTATGTAATTATTTATTTATTTCAGTTCATAGATAAGACAGAACAACGTCTGTTCTGTAAAGCTAGTAAGTTTATAATATTACCGCTTGCTTTGGCTCCTTAATAAAAATATTAAAATATCGACCATGAACCATAAGCCAACCAACCAGCCAACGAATAATTATAAAACAGGCCAACTGAAAAATGGACATATTTCTCGTGAAACATGAAACCCATGCAGCAGAAAATATTCGGACGTTCGCAGACAAAGCGTCTGCCATTCATCACAGGAACATATTTATAAAGGTATGTTATATATTACCTACTGCTAGAAGAGGGGCCAATTACATATATTGCTGTATGACTAAAGAAAAAATATTTGCGCTGAACCTTTTTTCTGAGCTTCCTGTACAGAGTAACTGATAGTTCTAGCGTAGTTCTAATAGATTTGCGCGGCTCTATATACGGAAACTAATAGGAATACAGGGGTGGAGCCTTTGGCCGGGTTAGGCAATAAAATAAGCCTGTAAATCCGTAACCTAATCTAGGCAATTGGACTTAAGATAACTTCGGAATTTCTAATTAGGATTCCTACAAATTAAATAATGTAATAAGATTTTTTTTAACCGAAAAATATGACTATATTGAAAATCGAAAAATTTAAGATTCAGTCGGCAGGTAGTTTATTTATCTACTATGTAATTTTCTAAACAATAAAATAATAAAAATCAATATTTTTTCATTATTATTATTTGTCCTGCGATAGGAGTATAAGTGTTATCAATCATAACACTTCACAGCGGGAAAGCATTGGTGATCTTAAGTGACTATAAATTCACCAATAAAACACATTTTATCCCCGTGATGGTACCGCCATCAAATATAGCACTAAAAATGTTAGGTACATCATCATCACACGCATCATCAAATGTTGTTGCCTGCCGACCGGTATATAGACCTTATAATGAGCTTAGTGAACTATTGGTGCACAATTGGTATAATTTAGGCCTGCCTTCAGTCTTCTTGTTTCTTAACAGAAGTTCTTTTCACCCAAGCTCTTTCTTAAAAAGCTACAAATTGTATTTGGACGAAGGTAGCCAACACTTTTCGATCAACCGTAAATGACCAAACCTGGTGTATTAGGGTTTTTATCTAAATAAGATCTATCAATTACTGTTAGATTAGTGACGGGACATTTGACCTGCAATTGGGTCACCAAATCAGGTCGACGCCTTCTCCCATCAAAATGAATGTACCACTGGGATTCTTGTAACGTTCCAACAAGGTACCTAATGTTCATTAGTTATTTGTATTAATCAATATTAAGTACGCGTTTGTTGTGGTATTAAAGGTATTTTAGGGCTTGCTTTCTTGTTTAAAGGGGTTTCGTATTCTACTGTCTTCGATTATGGATTTGAGGTGAGGCCCGGGTGGATTGATGGTGAGGGCATGGAGTCATGTAATATTTGAGGTTAAATTTTATAACACTGCCTTTCGCCAGAAAGCTTAGTATGGCGCGGGCGGTATCTTGTCTATTCCCCGAAGAAGATAGACGCTATGTCTATCTCTTCGGGGAATAGTAGTATTTTATCAACCCCAGAACAATGGAGGGGACGGCCGGATGGAATGATCAAATTTTACCGGATTTTTTCACTATTGCCGCGTACGCGATAGGAGATTTGTGGACACGCATACATTTACCGTATTCTTGTACGAGGGCTGCACTAAAAGTATCGGGAATGGAATATTTCCACTGTTCCTGTCATATTAAAATCTTTTTAATTTAAAACTCCTTGGTTTTAAAAATCGAATACCGTTTATTTATTTAAAAAAAGATTCTCGGTCTTGTCACAAGGTCTGTCAAACTTGTTTAGTCGTTGAGAAAATGGAATTGACTCGAGAAAATTCTAGAGCGATGATTTATTATGACTTTCGAAGTGGTTTAAGTGGCCCCATACACGGTCCGGTTTTCCTTCAGTTCGGCCTGAACGGATGCAAAATCGTATCGTCTGTGTGCAATTTCGAGATCGCATCAGTCGGCCGTATGGACTGAAGCGATTCGTTCCAGTGTTGCCAACTCTGTTTTTGCGAAACTACTAAACTCGCGTCGTTTTCTACAAAAAACTACTAAAAGAGTACCGATAACTATAAAAAAGCTACTAAACTTAGGAATCCCTAAAAGTCTTTCAGGGATTTTGTGTTTACAAACATACATACATTTTCAGGTTCAATATTTAACCGTTAAATTAAAAAAATATAGTAGAAAATATTACATATATAGAAATTAAATCGGTAGTTTTAAGCGACTTACGGATGCGTGCTACTATGTGCTATTATTATAAGGTCATAATAGCACACAGAAGCAAGCCATTTTGCATATTATGATTACTGTCTAGCTATTTTCTACAAAACCACTACTCACAACTAAATTCCTACTAAGGAGGAAATAAAATACAAAATTTAGTAGTAAAACTTTGTAAAAAAACTAAGTTGGCAACATTAATTCTGACCTGTACGGATGGACTGAACGGCAATAAAATTGGACTGAACGGTAATAAAATTCGAGTGTAAAATAAAACCGGTCAAGTACGAGTCGGCAAGATGAGTTCCGTACAAAACGGAAAAAAATAAGTTTGTTGTATGTGAGCCTCAAATTTTTATTTTATTCTGTTTTTAGTATTTGTTGTTATAACGGCAATAGAAATACCTACATCAAACATTTGTGAAAATTTAAACTGTCGAGCTATCACGGTATAAGAAGGTTAAGATACAGCCTGGCGACAGACGGACGAACAGCAAAGTCTCAGTAATAGGGTCCCGCTTTTACCCTTTGGTAACGGTACCCTAAAAATGGCACGTGGTCATAAGAAATTTATTAGAATTTATTGAAGTAATTTAAACTTTAAAGCCACTATGGTTTATAAAATCTAAAGACTATAAAACAAAGAGAAATGATTTCTATAACATATTACTGAAAAAATGTATAATACAATAATTCGGTTTCGTCGATAGCGTGATTACAATTGCAGCAAAATACAATAAATAAATAAAATAATAGCCTAAACCGATCAAGAGCATGTCACGACATGTCTAAGGAGGGTTCCGTAACTATATCAACGCGAAATAGGTTTTCATTGAATTACTACAAAAGTTATTGTCATAAAGTTATTACAGAAGCTAGGAGAGCGGACAGACAGACAGACGGACGGGCAGAGTGAAATTATAAGGGTTCCTTAAGTATTACGGAACCCTACAAACACGACCGAAGCTCGCGGCAATTTTCCGTGTATGGGCTCGAATCCGTTCAGGCCGAACCTTAGATTAAAACGCCTAGAAACCGGGTACGCGCATGAAAAGTGAAGTATATCATACTCAGCCATATCGGCTCAGTTTGTTCAAACGACGTCAGTTAGTAAGCTCAAGCGCTAGTGCATACATCTCCGACTATTAAAAACATTACGACGGTTTGTGTCGTTAATGGGTGTCACAATGCATCGGAAAAGAATTAAAAAGCTTGAAATGTTATGTCCGAACAATTTGACATGCATTAAGTCAAATATTTAAAACATTTTAAAATAAAATAATATTATATCGCCATCTTGCTGCCCTATTGTGAATTGTAAAAGTGTTACTAGTAAAAATAAATTTATTTAAAAATTTTCATGGCTAACTAATAGTTGCAACTAAGACAAAGTTTTATAATATTTTCTGATTTTTTTGATGAAATCATGAATTTAAAGTATTGCCCGTATTAACATAATCCTTTATATATTTATATTAAACTGGTATTAAGGAATATTTCCTTAATACCAGTTTAATATAAATAAAGTTCACAAATTGTGTTTAGATGGTTTGAAATGAAATATAAGTTATATTTTTACATCTCACGATATTAAGAAAAGCAAATACAATAATTCCAATTTTAAGAGTACACACTACACAACTTTAAAGTTTTGTTTGTGTGCGTGTCGGTATGTAATGCTTACGCCTACATCTATCTGTTGCTTGCTTCACTTTGCATGATGCTTTTGTTTGAAGACTATCTAGGCGTTATTAATCTAAGGGCCGAACTGACGTCAGTTCGGTCGGATACGATTTTCTCCGTGTATGTGCTCGAATCCGTTCAGGCCGAACTGACGTCAGTTCTAACTGAAACGATCGGCCTCTCGTCTGTGGAGGCCTTAACACAAAAACTGTGTTGACCGGATGATTTCTGCATTTGGTGATGAAGCCCCATCCAAAACCACAATTTATCGCTGGTTTGCTGAATTTCAACGTGGACGTGTCAAGTTCAGTGATGATCCCGTCAAGGTTGTCCAAAAACTGCAGTCACCCAAGAAAACGTTGATGCTGTGCGTAAGCTGAGTGAGGAAGATCGACATGTGACATACCGCGAAATTCAGGCAACTTTAGACATTGGCATGAGTCAAATACAAATAATCTTGCATGAACAATTAGGTGTAAAAAAGTTGTTTTCCCGATGGATACCGCATTTGCTCTGTGAAGAGCAAAAAGCGGCTCGCGTTACTTGGTGCGTCAGAACTCTCGAAAGATTCCACGCAGGATCCTCAAATGCTGTATACAACATCGTATCCTGGATATACGTGTACGAACCCGAAACAAAAAACCAGTCACGAGTTTGGGTGTTCGAAAATGAGTTAAAGCCAACAAAAATTGTTCGTTCACGGAGTGTTGCAAAAAAAAATGTGGCCACGTTTGTCTCCAAAACCGGCCATGTTGCGACTATTCCTCTTGAGGGACAAAGAATGGTTAATGCAGAATGGTATGCTAACATTTGTTTGCCACAGGTCGTTTCTGAACTCCGTAAAGAGAACTGCAACCGCCGCATCATCCTCCATCACGACAATGCGAGTTCTCACACCGCGCACAGAACAAAAGAATTTTTAGAGCAAGAAACCATAGAATTATTAGACCATCCGCCGTACAGCCCCGACCTAAGCCCTAATGATTTCTATACATTCCCTAAAATAAAGAATAAATTGCGTGGTCAGAGATTTTCATCACCTGAAGAAGCTGTGGACGCCTACAAAACGGCCATTTTGGAGACCCCAACTTCCGAATGGAATGGTTGCTTCAATGATTGGTTCCATCGTATGGAAAAATGTGTCAAATTTCGCGGAGAATACTTCGAAAAGCAATAAATACATTTTTAAATAGTAATGTTGTGTCACTTCCTTGATTCCCGAAATTTTCAGTGCCGCCCTCGTAGTAGCCCAATTGAGCTTACTATGTAGCTGTTTATATGTTCCTCTTTGAAGTTTAATCTTTGCTTATATGCCGTACAATAAGTAAATACAATTACAAAACATTATTTTGGTCGAATTTTATTTTTGATTTTACAAAAAATATTAAATTGGCTCACCTTATAAAGAATAGGAACCAACTGACTATTTATCGCTTTTTAATTCGTTTTTAAACATTTGTCGCGTTACTGAGCCATAAAACCCATTGAATGTTGTTTGTTGTGTACCTACTTTACAACGTCGATAACCCCAGTTGCCAGCGAAGTAGGAAGTTTATAGTCTTTAATCGGTTGACTATTCATTTATTAGTCAACGGTATAAGGCCTCCCCCACATTAGGCGTGCGCGTTCCTCGGGCGTGTCAGCGATGCGGGCGCTGTGTGCGCGCCGCGAGCGCGCAGCGTGTCAGAAATGCGTGCGCTGCTCGCGCCACTTACACGCCCGAGGAACGCGCACGCCTAATGTGGGGGAGGCCTTACGGTGTGTTGAATACAAACAATGGAATTTTGTTTTATACTAGAAAGGCCCCGTGACTTATTTTTTAGACGACTAAAATCGAAATCTAGGGTACCTAACCCACAAAATATTTTGTTACGTTTTTAGGGTTCCGCACACAAAGGGTAATAAAAACGGGTCCCTATTACAGAGACTTCGTTGTCTGTCTGTCCGTCCATCCGTCTGTCTCTCACTAGGCTGTGTCTCCTTCACCGTGATAGCTAGATAGTTGAAATTTTTACAGATTTTGTTTAGTATTTCTGTTGCCGCTATAATACTAAAATCATAACAAAATATTTGTTTTTAATATGGGGCTATATTGTAATACAACAAAGGCGTTTTTTAGCCTTTTCAGTAGGAAACTCCGCGCGTGTGTGTGTATGACGACGGCTCTACATTTGTGCTTCTGCCGTGGCAAGTGAAATAAAAGTAGGTACCTACCTCCTGCAGATACTTTTTATCGCAACCATCAAATAAAATAAACAATAATACAGCACATTTAATCAAGATTGTCGGTTTTATCAAGGCGGCTTCACTTTCAAATGCCTTCAAATTAATTCGTCAAGGTAATTAGGAAAACACAAATACTTATTGCCAATGCCCCAACAAAGACGCACCGTATAATGTTAGGCTAATGTTTTACATTTGGCAACTTGTCGTGTGAGAATGCCACATAGTTTTTATGATCAATAGATTTCCGCATGGGGAAACAATAATGCAGCACATTTAATCAAGATTGTCCGTTTTATCAAGGCGGCTGCACTTTCAAATGCCTTCAAATTAATTCGTCAAGGTAATTAGGAAAACACAAATACTTATTGCCAATGCCCCAACAAAGACGCACCGTATAATGTTAGGCTAATGTTTTACATTTGGCAACTTGTCGTGTGAGAATGCCACATAGTTTTTATGATCAATAGATTTCCGCATGGGGAAACAATAATGCAGCACATTTAATCAAGATTGTCCGTTTTATCAAGGCGGCTGCACTTTCAAATGCCTTCAAATTAATTCGTCAAGGTAATTAGGAAAACACAAATACTTATTGCCAATGCCCCAACAAAGACGCACCGTATAATGTTAGGCTAATGTTTTACATTTGGCAACTTGTCGTGTGAGAATGCCACATAGTTTTTTTGATCAATAGATTTCCGCATGGGGAAACCAACTTTATGGGCTCAAAAATTTGTTTTATTTCGGTAAGACACAAAGTAAGTTTAAGTACAAGGGTAAAGATAGGTCTTTGATGGCCGGTTTCGGTGGTGAATTTGTCGTTAGTTTATATATTCATTAGCGCTATGCGAGAAGTATGGAATCGATGAACGTACCTCCGGCTCGAACAATTGGGTATTTTACATACAATGTAAAAATTTAGTTTGTTTTAAATAGGTAAATTAAGAAATAATTATGTATTACAACTTGATAAAAGTAAAAATAATTGGGATTTTATGTGCAGTTTTGTAATTATATACATTTCGAAGTTCAAATTATATGGCATTATCTTTGTTTAGTTTAATTAATTTTATCATACTTTCAATGAATTTTTGAAATTATTATTAATTGTTAATCGTATTCTATTTTAATGTAATTTTAATTCAATTAATTTAATTGTATTTCGTAAAAAAAATAAAAATATTTCATAGCCGATACATTTATAATTTTTATAGAATGATGTAATAGCCCGTAATTAAAAGTGCAATAACCATGATAATGTAAATTCCATCAATATGCATGTATAATTGTAACTTTTGTTGGCTGTTCAAACAATAAAACAATAATAAGTATATTTTTTAAACATTAGTGTATAAAACCTACTTATTTAGTTTACTTACATCAAATACAAAAATATTTACTATGGTATGTGTCAATCAATATAAACGCGCAAAATTACGAGATATCACAAATTTTGTGTATATTGACATACATTTCGTAGCAACATTACGAGCGTGTGACGTCACCTACTAGTACGACCTAGGTATATATGGGGCGTTTTCACGAGAATCACAAAAGTGCTTCAAACAATCCGCAATATCTTAGAAAATTTTGATTTTTAGCATACTATTCCTTTTGTAAACTGTCTTATTTTTCAGAGCACTATTCATTATTGTAATAAATAAAAAACCGTATTGGTTTAATAAAACTGGTTACTGAACAAAAAAAAGACAATATCAACTAAGTTTAAACTTTAACCCATAGTTCTCGTTATGTAGGTAACAGAAAGGAATTAAAAACTTTACAGAAAACAATTATTTTTATTAGGTAAAATAGTTTATAGCTCAATTTCCCTCCCAAAGTAACAAATATCCTACTACTATTATAAATGTAAAAGTTTGTGAGGATGGATGAATGAATGGATGGATGTATGTTTGTTACTCTTGCACGCAAAAACTACTGAACGAATTTCGATGAAATTTTGGATGGTAGTAGTTTAGGCTCTGGATTAAAACAAAGGCTACTTTTTATCCTGAAAAAGTAGAGTATTCCCGTGGGATACCAATTAACGCGGGCGGAGCCACGGGAAAAAACTAGTTACATTTCCTCATTGTAGCAAAACAAAATTACTTCATCCTCGAACTTGAAAAAGATTCATCTCGTGATGTTTTGGCACATTGCGCCAGTCAAAGTTCAAATGAAAAAAAAATATCTTCATAACTAAATTTAATAATAAAATGCCAAATGGCTCAATGTTATATCTTATGCCTTTAAGCTGTATATTGAGACAAAATTGTTTATAATAACACTTCTTCACAAACCTAAAAAGATATTCAAAAAACCAGTTGGAGCCCAATAATGCAAAAGAAGTGCGATGTCGGCCGGAATGGCACGATTAGGCGGTGAATAAAGGATGTACTGTGTATTTGTGTGAGTGTAAAACCGATGTTAACAAGTTGATTCGCTGACGCTGATAGTAACGATGTGTCCTTCAGACGTATATCCGTTACAGCACGACAGTTGAATAAACAATGCCCCGTTATACTCCTGGGATCGAAACGTGTTACTACTAGCATTTTCGAGATCCGAGATCGACAAGATGTTGGATCTGGAATTACGCCGTGTTTAGGATAATTACCGAGAATGTCCAGAATTTTGATAGTGTAGCCAAAGGAACTAGAAAGTACGATCAAGAGATCAAGCCAGTTGGAAAGAACTTAAAGAAATCAAATAGTAGTAGAATCAGGCGTTACTTTGCGGAAATCAAACACACATTTGCTTGCAGGTTGTGGGTATTTTTTCGCGGGATATTGCTGGACATAATGTTAATTAAATTGTATAAGATACAATCAATTTGTATGGAAATTGGAAGCCTCACTTAAATAGGTATTTATTTTATTATGTTTTTGGTATTTGTTGTTTTAGCGGCAACAGAAGTACACATTTTGTTAAAATTTCAATTGTCTAGCTATCACGGTTTATGAAATACAGCCTGGTCACTGACAAACGGATGGACAGACAGAAGTCAGAACTCAGACGCTTAGTTTTACATGAGATCTGATAACTTTTAGACAATGCGTTTCATATGGTATCGTCTTGGCATCTTTTTAACATGAAAATGTTTTTGGTGGGATTATGGATTTCTAGATACCGACAGTAAGATACATAGGAAGCAAATGCGTTTTGAGACGACGAATTCGGATTATCAGATTTAGCTCCAAAGCGGATTTGGACATTGGAAGTATATTGCAGCACTGAATGGATTTTCTGAAAACTATTTCAAACGAAATTCAGAAAATGCCTTCTTAAAACTAACGTAAAATTTAGTTTGTGACATCAGAAACTTCAACTAATTTAATCAGTAGCTTATTCAGTATCCAACTAGCCAGTAAAGCACTAACTGGATTTTGTCAGTACTCAGTTAGAAACAGTGTTTGCGGCTTTCTTTCTCTTCTTTTCGGGAAATGTATTTGAATGTTTTTTTCTGACGATTTGCTAATGGTGTTAAACCTAAATAACATTTTACGGTTAGTTTAGAATAGAGGGGGATAATTTATTTTTCTTTCCGGGATTTTAAAAGGATCATAGTGTTTTTCTGTACATTTTTACACATATACAATGCTGCCCTATGTATAACAACACAAGTTGTAACATAAGTGAAGAAATGTGAAACTAAACATATTTAGAATATTCACAAATATTCATCAATTACAATATTAATTACAATTAAATAGATTCAAATATCCAATTTCAAGTCAGTTGTTAGGGTCTGCCCACACGTATCACAATCACACCGCACCGACGACGCAACAAAATGTGGCCAAGCTGTGGTTTCGTTTGAATAGTGTCGCTGCGGCATCTTGTAATTGCGTCGATGTGGTTGCGTTGTTGCTATTCGACTCCGGCTTTCATACTTTCATTGTGTTTGGGATGTGGGCGGCCGCTGTCGCTGGTGGTTGCGTTGTGTTTGCGACGTGGTCGGCCGCTGTCACTGGTGGTTGCGATGTGGTCGTTATCACACACGTGGTCGATAACGACTGCAAAATGTAAGTAAGAGCTACTACGAGTACTATTCATTTTTATACACTATCAATTATCAATTATTATGGTATGTTATGTGGTACGTTAGGACCCGTCCCTTAAATGGGCAAAAATTTTTTTGTAAAATTTTAAACGCATAACCTCCACATTTTTTATAAATTCTAAAACAAATCTAAATATGATTTTTTATCCTCCTAGGATAATTGCACCCCGTGCCGACTGCGCCGCAAAAAATCGCCTCCGGTACTGATATTTTGTACTGAACCAATATAAGTAAATTAGTATCAAAATAAAACAAGGCTGAAATGAATACTTATTTAAACCCATAAAATAATAATAACGAGCTTGGATAACCTCTCTTTAGGTCAGTTTTTACAGGCCTGATACAAGTTTCTATGTTGACGACACAGCGTAACAAGAACCTTCTTCTTTTTATTTCTTTTTGCCGTGATTTACGTACTTTTTTATGATGATTCCTGTCAAAGAGTGCAGTTAAGATGTCTTTTAGTTAATCTTTCTCGATAAGCTCCCTGACTTTTTTAAGTCCAAGAAGCTGTTCTCTATCGTAATATAGCAATAATTGGCACATTTTCTTCTTTTCAACTTCTTCGATACATATAATTAAGTAACAGTTATGCGTTAAAAAATATCGAACTTGAAATATAATGGACACCCTAAAATGTACGTGTGGGAAGACCCTTAGTTTCCAAAAGTAATTATGATGGTTTTTAATATCCTCGTCAGTGGCAGATTAATTTCTGCGAATGATTGGCCTTTGAGTATCGGAATAGAGTGCCTTTGATACTGGCTCAGAATAAACCTCGAGCTTTACTCTATTTTGCGGTAGAGGCTACCTACATTATAGTGAACACAATTTATAGCTAAATTGGTGTATCAGTATACCTACCGTATAATGTAACGGGAGTAGAATATAAAAATGATCTGAAACAGCGAAAATGAAAAGAAGCTATTTTGTAGCGTTAGCTATTAATAGGCGCGGATATAGCTTTTATGGCATTTTGCATAAAATGACAAGTAAAAATTGCTACACCAGAAATCGGAAGAGAAAGTATTGTGTTTTGTCCCGAGAAATATATAACAACAAACAAAACAGCTACCGAGCATACACATCAGATGAGTCACAATTTTACCAGCCTTTTATACAACAAAATTAAAAAATATATTTTCTAGTCACACTGCTGCCTGCCATATTATAAAAAGATGCATTACACGTCAACTTCCATTTCAGGCAATTGTCCCCGCGAAATGACTTTTATCCGCCAACCGGAACTAAAGCACAAAGCAGTCACTACAAAACACCTATCTAACCGGACACATCGGCAATGCCTCTATTACTGTAATTTTGCTGTCATTTGATCAATGGCACCGATCACCATTGATTGTTGCGGTCTTTAAATTTCCAACTGTGTTGTAAATGTCAGACTGACCTTCAGTAGATTATGATACCTATCGGACAGTTAGATACTGAAAGTAGATTATGACGACGGATAGTTAAGTTCCTAACTTACTGAATTTTTATGATGGCCGATACCTAATCGGTGTAATGAGTGCATAACATGTTTCAATAAAGTGACTGACGGCCGCACTCAGAGACATTTAATGTTTACTTAAGGAGTTACTTAGTAGAGATTTTGACAGAAGCTGTATGGACTTTATGTGCAAGTCTGTACCTACTAAGTAGCTCCTTAAGTAAGCATTCAGTGCCTCTGAGTGCGGCCGTAAGACAATTAAAGTATACATGCGATAGTACATGCGATTCGTCAAGTATCAACTGATCATAAGTATTAGAGTCAATTCACACCGAAACGAAACGATACGCGACAAGGCGCTGCATTTTTAAGATAGCTATCAAAAATTGAACTTTATTAGTTAAAGAAGAAGATACACGTTTCATTGTAAGAGTTCGAATGCACAGCATCGCACAGCGTCGCGTATCATCGCGAAGTGAACTGACCCTTAGGTAGGCTTAATTTGTCCCAGTCTCTCTGTTTTTAATCAAATCCTACTATTATAAATGTGAAAGTTTGCGAGGATGGATGAATTTTTGTTACTCTTTAACGCAAAAGCTACTAAACGGATTTCAATGAAATTTAAGTAAGGTAGTAAGGCTTAGGCTTAGGCTCTAGATTAACGCATATGCTACTTTTTATCCTGAAAAAGTACAGTTTTCCCGTGGGATACTGTATTTACGCGGGCGAAGCCGGGGGCATAAGCTAGCAATATATAAAAATATGTCACTCGTCTCAATCTGCAGCGCCAGGGATGTACGAAGGTGACTCATTTCATTGTAGTGTTCAGTGATTTGTATAAAAAATTTGCTCATTGATAATCATTTAGATTTTGGACAGATCTTCTGGTAAATGCATAATGCAATGTAGATACCACTATCTAAATGAACTTATATGTTTTGTCCATTTATATCTACCGCCGCAAAATGTTAATTCGTTTGCGTGGAACTAATGGAAACGGAAACCTATTTTTTTAAACGGAACCCCAAGTTAAAAACATCCCAAGTTACTCCTTGTAACATCAGCTATCTGCCAGTGAAAATCGGTTTCAGAGATTAGCCGGAACAAACAGACAGACAAAAAAAAAAGATTTTTCGGTGTAGGTAACTAGGTACCTACCGGATTAATTAATATCAAAATAAGCATTTAGTGCAAATTACAAACAGACACTTCAATTTATTTATTTGTATAAGTAGATTATTATTACGATAATCTGAAGAATAATCATCTAATTTTATGGTTATTACGGTGAATCCTTGGCCATCTCACGCGTGCATCTATTCAGCCGTCGTCTACGATTATCTTAATTCTCATCAGAGTGGAAAATCAACAGAATTTCCAGTATAATAACTTTATTTACAAGAGCTAGTTGCTTTTGCCCGCGGCTTCGCCCTTGGGTTGTAATAATAAATAGCGACCCGCCCGAAATACAATTGATAAATTATGGTTTTAATCTAATCTTATCTAACCTAATTTACTTACTAAAAGTGCAGTTTAAAATTAACCTTAATACCAACGTTTTTATTAAATATGACCGAACGATTTAAATTATTTTTTTAGACATATGCTGTCGCTGACTTTTTGTAGGCATTATCAAGCTCTACAACTTTTTTCTAGGACTTAATAATATTTATAGTAAGGCAGCGTTCGTATGAAACGTTATGGTTCGACCGTTTTTTATCCGACTTACTTTGCAAATCCGGCTACCACGAAAAAGTCTCTTCATTTTTTGGATTAATATATAGCTTTTGTCACTCACAAATAACGTAGCCTTCTATAGGTAAAAGAATTTTCTAAATCGGTTCAGTACATCCAGACATTACCCCCTACAACCGCACAAACTTTACCTCTTTAAAATATTAGTATTATCTCTGTAAAATATTAGTAGGTAGTAGTTTTCTAGTCGAAAACCTTGTTTTAAGGCTCCCACAGACGAGATACCGATCGTTTCAGTTAAAACTGACGTCAGATCGGCCTGAACGGATTCGAGCACATACACGGAAAAAAATCGCATCCGACCCAACTGACGTAATTTCGGCCTGAACGGATTCGAGCATACACACGGAAAAATAGCATCAGCTCGTTCTGATTTGCCGCGAGCTCGTGTCTATTTTCGTCGTCGTTATTAGGGTCGTGTTTATTAATTGTAAACTCACTACGCTTGTACACGATACTCCCGCACGGCTGCGGCTCTGGCAAGAACTGAAGCGATTTGTCACACATGGTCCGTTCAGTCCATCCGATCAGTCCAGAATTAATGTTGCCAACTTAGTTATTTTACAAAGTTTTACTACTAAATTAAGTATTTTATTCCCTCTTTAGTAGGAATTTAGTTGTTAGTAGTGTTTTAGTAGGAAAGAGCCAGACAGTAATCTTATGCAAAATGAGGTTAGGAACAAACCAAAAAAAAAAAAAATTGGTACAACTTATCATAATAATACATCGTAGCATTCGTCCGTAATTTGCTTAAAACTACACGTTCAATTACTATATACGTAATATTTCCTAGTATATTTTAATTTAACGATAAAGAGTCATGGCAAGATTGTACCTTAGTGTTTTCGGAAGCGTCTAAATATTGTCACATATACAAAAACTAATAATTTAATTTGCAGTTTTTTTTCACGTAATTGTTTTTTTAAGTAAAAGCCGGAGTTATTCTGTAAATAAATAAAAAACTCAATTTATTTGTATAAAATGGCCGCATCCAATGAGGTAATAAAACCTCTATGATTGGGCCGTTTACCTAAAAAAAATCGGTTGTCTGTAAAGTCGGTTTACTGACGATAGTTGAACGTGACAACGTCATGTTTATAGTGCGCGCGGGACTAATTGGCCACGCCTTAGGTAGGCGTGTTGCCGCCGCCAACTCCGGCGCCGAACTGAGTAATAACATCAAGCGCACCCGCCTCTCCGTCCCACCGCTCACATACCTAAGGCGCGGCTAGCTGAGGAAACGGCAATGCGAGGTAACGCTGGTACTTGGTAACAGTAACAGGTAACGCATGAGTCATGTTTTTTCGTGCGTGCAGCCGGCTCCATCGAATAATAAGACGTTATCACGTCAAAAACATGATGACACTTGATAGTTGACGTTTTCACTTGTCAGCACTTAGCGTTTTGCCGAGCTTACGTTACGTTGTTACTGCGATATCTTTGGATTGTCTTTGTTTTATAAACCTTGCTTGCCCCTGGACTTAGTATCTGCCTTCTGTGACGACTCTGACCCTTGCTTGCCCCTGGACTTAGTATCTGCCTTCTACGACGACTTGTATTTTTCTTACGGACAACGACTGCCTTACCATTGTGAAGTTTGCTCGAAAATCGAAACGCAACGCACGCGCATCATGTGCGTAAATTGCAACATCTGCGTGAACACTCTTCGCCGATATCGGATCATTGACCAGAACACACGATTATGTTCTTTACTGTGCATTTGAGTGTATCCGCAAATCGTAAGTTTTATTACACCTTTAGTATAATATAGACCGACAAGATGTTCGAACTTCCAATGTAACATAAAACTGTTACTTAATAAATGCATATGCATTCATAATTAATAAACAGCTTTTAGTTCTATTTAATCCAAAAAATAATGTTTGTTTTTATACTTCATAATAATAAGCTACATAATATGATAACTTTTTGTTTCAGATAACTGAAGATGAATATGTTTGTAAAGCTTGTTGGGAACTAGCAATAGCTGCAGTTAATCACAATATGCAGCAAAACATCTCCAGTAGCAGTGATCAAGCTGCCAAGGAGGTTATATTCATGTATGCCTTCTATGTGGCTGTTCTATTGCACGAAGGCAAAGTGATATTATTATAAGAGAAAACCCAACAGAACTACAACATAATATGATAAACATCATCCAAGGGAGAATAGAACCACGACAGGTACATTATATTGTTTTAATTTGTATTGTTTATTTTCAATATAATTAAATGTGATATTTTAAAATTAGTTTAGTGGTTAATAATATGTCAATAATATATTTAAATTTTATTTCAATTGCAGCTAACACCTTCAGATAGAGCGTGTCATGTCTGTTGGTTGCGCATAAAGAGAGAAGCTCTTCGTATCAATGTTGTTGATGAAAGAAGACTGCCTGAAGCTGTTCCTCTACATGAAGATGAGATTTCACATGAAACCTAACCAGAATAGAATAGGACAAGTACAAATACCATTGTGTTACCAGATTACAAGAGGGCAGCAAATACTGGTAATCATTGCATTTTTACTGGTTGCATGAATACTGGTACCTTGCATGGTGTATCTGACCAGCTAAGAACAATCATTGTAAGTAATCACCACTTCTACATACCAAAATTAGCAAAAATATGTGAAGAACATTTAACAAGTTACTCCTGGGAGACTTTGTTTACATCAAAAATTGTGTCAACAGTTTTAATACAGAGCAAGTGAAACTCATATTTTAATTTCTAAATACATTTACAACATTAGATTTTGAAAACATAGATCAAATGGAAAATAATATTATTAAATACTAGCTAGGGATGTCAAAGGAAAACTTTCATATACTTTTGGAAGAAGTTCCAAGAATCAGACAAATAAAAAATGGTGTATTAGGGCTTATAGCCTTTTTAATGAAATTAAGAACCGGAGATTCAGACGAAATAATTTCGACATTATTGAAAAAACCACGTCGCAGTTTGGAAGTTACGAGTATAATGGACAAAATAAGAGAAATTCTCGTGCAAGATTTTGTGCCAAGATATGTTGGAATAAACCATATAACAAGAGAACAATTGATAACCCACAACTTAATTATTCCAAATGGATTAATAATAATAATAATAATAATAATCATTTATTTCTCACCTTCATAAAGTAGAAAAAACACTAATTAAAACAGTTATACAGTAAGAGTTTAGGTGGGTTGATGCCTGAACTAGGAGTTCCTGTGTCTCAGACTATCAACCCTCCACCCCATACGGTGGACACAATGTTTCTAGATTAATACACTTGACAAAAATTTACGTAACATAATATTCAACAATTACACGTAAGATGTAAGGTGACTAATGAAATATAAAAAATATTAAAAAAAAAAAAAATGTGGGGGTAAGTACAACGTAAGTAAGTACATTATATGGAAATAATAATAATGCAATTGTTATTTGTGACGGGACATATATATTTATAAACAAAAGTTCAAATTATAAGTTCCAAAAAGAGACAGTTTCATTACATAAGTCTAGAAACTTATTAAAACCCTTTTTAATTGTTGCCAGTGATGGTTATATTGTAGATTGCCTAGGCCCATACAAAGCAACAACCTCAGATGCAGAAATAATGACATCATTATTTATTAATCAGTCAGCTCCTCTTAGGTTGTATTTTAGAGAAAATGATGTCTTTATATTAGACAGAGGATTAAGAGACAGCATTAACTTATTGGAAGATTGTGGTTATCGAACTTGATTGCCTGATTCACTTTTAGAAGGCGAGCACCAAGTTACTAGAGTTCAAGCAAATAGAAGCCGTTGTGTGACTCTGCAGATGGGTGGTAGAGGTTGTAAATGGATATTTTAAACGGGATTTTAAAATATTAAGACAAGAATATTCCCATCGATCTCTACCACATATGATGCAGAATTTTGAGATAGCAGCGGCATTGATAAACAAGTTAGGTGCTCGTCTTAGAAATAATCAATATGCTAATGAAATATTAAATATAATTAATGAAAGAATGAACTTAGAAAATAATTTAGCTATTGCAGTTGAGACAAACAATATGAACAGGCAAACAGCACGCTTCCAAAGTATTACTGCTGATCGTTATAATACTTTTCAATTTTCTCGTTTGTAATATAGAGACCTCATATTGTTTGCCTTGGAAACTTATCAAATTCGTCAAGCGCGTTCCTATTACGGTGAGCATATACGTTTCCATGGTGGATATCGAATTAAAGTATGCTCAGAGAGTTTAAATATATCAGAAAACAATTTAAGAGGAAGTGCATGTTATGCAATGTTTTGGTGTCGATGTCATTGTATAACTTAAGTTAAATTAAAGCTAAGTAAGCCTACTTACATAATGACGTCATTTTTAGTCTAAAGCACAAACCAAAGAACAAACTAAGGGGTAGGTACGACAGTACCTACTTAGTGCCTGTGTAAGGCCATTCGTGGGATTTTTAAACTGGAGCATGTTTCATGTAGGTATAATACGATTAATTAAACAATGGCTTATTTGCAGAGCTGATTGTACGCGAGACATTTCAGATAACAGACAGATTAAACGAACCTCGCCAGGTCAAATATTTAAATACGTATGAGCGTACTACCGAATGTGATAAGCAGATCTTAGAGGACACTCAATGAAGAGCTAAGGGCGTCTTATAAATGCTATGTCGACTAAAATTTTTTTAACATTAATATGAAATTTCAATGATCGGTGAATAATGGCATGGGCTTATAACCATTTGCCAGTGTCAAGTTAAAAAGGCGGGAAATGGAACTTTCGTTTCAATTTTCAACAGCGTATTCCTAAATCGTCAAGTCTAAAGTCTAGTCAAAGTCCAAATAAATAGTCTGTGCAGTCCATGAGTCATGTCAGTCGATTCAGTAAAGTGGTAGAAGCTTTACTGAAAGTTCCTAGGGAGTTTTGGAGGGAAACTCAAA
This sequence comes from Phengaris arion, assembly GCA_963565745.1. NCBI lineage: Eukaryota > Metazoa > Arthropoda > Insecta > Lepidoptera > Lycaenidae > Phengaris > Phengaris arion. Next base: position 7,110,982 of record OY751439.1, on the reverse strand, counting down.
ATAGCACGTTTTTATGCAATATAGTTGTACCACTTGCCCACACTTGTTTATTGGTTAATATTCTACCAATATTACACATTAAGAACCGAAATAACACAAATTTATGAAAGAAATGCAAAATCCATAACGTCACCCATTAAATTCCCCGGCAAAACTCATTGTGGTATTTACTTGGAAGTTTTATTCATGTTTTTATTGTATGGTATTGATAAAACCCAGTTATAATAAATACTTTTAACATTTTGTTATTATTAATTTCTCAAAAAAAAACAAAATTAAACGCCAACTTAATTAATCGTAGCCGGTAAAATAAGAGCTGAAACATAGCGCTGTCTCTACTGCCTGATAAATCTATACTAATATGATAAGGAGGAAATATTTTTTTGTTTGTATGTTTGTTTGCATTGAAAAGGTTTCGAAACTACTGGACCGATTTTGATAAAATTTGGCACAGATATAGAGTAGTCTACTCTATATGTTAAGGACAGCGGCCTCGTAATGTAAAACTTAAGTGAATTTAAATCTGAACAATAAACAAGTGGTTTAAACAGTACATAAAATCATAACAGTGAATACCAAGTGACTATATGTATAGATTTATATGGCATCAGTGTGTAAAATCGTGTAAAAATGGTGTTTTATCGAGTGCGGGTTATTTTGCTCATATATATTTAACGACAGCTAATTTTAACGTAGCTTCTTTTCATTTAGGTAAATAAACATAGTATATAACGTGTAATGTAAAGTTTATGTTCATATAATAGATGGTAAATAAATTATTAAGAAAATAGTGATGAAAATTGTACAACATTTCGTGTAAATGGAACTTAAGATGTACGTAACTTTTTTATGGAATAAGATATTTAGTATATAAGGATTAATAAATATGGTCATAATAATAAAGATTTTCACATAACGCGTTTTGCTTCACCTGGCTCATGAAAAATGGGGAAAAATATGGAAAGTAGCCGTATAGAGAGGTAAAAATGAAATGGAAGATCGGCCCGAAAGAGGCGTACGGGCGGGGCTCTCTATACGGCATTGCCATGAGCCAGGTAAGCAAAGCGAAAAAGTGGTAAAATGTTCTCCTCAATACAGTGTTTTATTATCGCCCCGGCTCTGCCCAAATCGGTGTAACCTTGCTATCTTCGAGTCTAATCTGAGCCGGCGGTTGAATCCCTGTGGAATAATACAGTCCCCTACAGTAGTGCGTGGTCCTTCGAGCCGGATATCAAGATCGAAGAAATATTCGAAATCCATATCAAGTTGAAAAACGAAGACGGCACTTAGAGAAAATTGGAACAGCTGTTTTGGACATAGAAAAATTTCTGAAGATTCAAGATAGAAATTTTTACTGAAGACCGGACTTAGAAAATTTTTGTCAGCTGTTCTGAACATAGAAAAATTTCCGAAGATTCAAGATAGAAATTTTTACTGAAGACTGGACTTAGAAAATTTTCGTCAGCTGTTCTGAACATAGAAAAAATTTCTGAAGATTCAAGATAGAAAATTTTACTGAACATTGGACATAGAAGAAATTATCAAGCTAGAACATTGGAAATTTTATCAATGGGAATCAACGCCAGGGATTAGATTGGACTCAGAAGATCGGACTCGGGGATACAAGGATACACCGCTGCGAACGGAAGCAAGGATTAGCAGATTTTTACCAAAGATTCTTGAAATTGGAAAATTAATTTTGAAGATTAACATTGGAAGATTAACTTAACATTTGAAGATGGTTATGACCAGAAGTCAGAGTGGGGCCGAGGAGAACCAGCAACCACGTAGATTTCCGGATCCGCCACGATCGCCGTCCGCTGCCGCTACGAGCCAGCCGCCGCCGACCGAGGAAAGAGCGGATCTGCTTCAAACTATTTTGAAACCGAGACCAGGTACCAGCAAGGCGCCTGCACCCTCGGAAGTACAAACCCTAGCCAGAAAGAAGGCTATTTCAATTAGATCGCGCCGATCGACAGCAAGTGTCGTCGCGCGTATGCATTACGAGGCGGAGGAGAAACTCGCCGCTCTTCGTAAGAAGGAACTGCAGATCGAAGCAGAACTTATAAAGAAGCTCGCCGCTGACGTCGCCGCTGCAGAAGATGGTAGCAGCCCCGACGACGACGAGCCATCAGAACAGGTGGAGCAACGTGTCCGAGCCTGGCTAAGCGAACAGGGTCCCGAACCCGAAGAGGCTAGACAAGAGCCGACATCTATGGAAGAAAGAGAGACGCCGAAGCCAGAAGACATGCCACCGAAGGGAGCCCAGAAGACGAGGTTCGAATGGCCGCAGCAACGCCGCCCACGCTCACCCACACCGCCCACGTCTAGGGGTAATGGGGTGGAACATCTTGCCGAAACATTGGACAAACTGCTGAACCAACGCCAGTCGCGCCACACTACGGAGTTGCCCATATTCTCGGGCGCTCCCACCGAATGGTTGCCATTCAAAGCAGCCATGGAAGACTGCGTTCTACAAGCTCAAGCGGATCGAGAACTTAGCTCGTCTGAGAAGCTGCCTACGGGGAGAAGCGAGAGAAGCCGTGGCACCACTGCTGAGCGTCGCGACGCCGCCCGAACAGATTATGAAGACTTTGGAACAATGCTTCGGTCGACCCGAGGTTATGGTCGATCGCATCTTCACCTGAAGAAGATACCGAGGCTCGGAGGTTCGGCGGCAGAACTCAACCAATTTGCAGTGAAGATTCAGAACATGGTAGCCATCCTGAGGAAGCTGAGGCACGGGTACCTCTTTAACCCGTTACTCACGAGAGACATCCTAGAGAAGCTTAGCCCATACGAGAAGAGCAAGTGGTACGACTACGCAGAAGAGACGTCGCGCTTCAGGAACGAGCCCGATGTCGTCCTTCTCTCTGAATTCTTAATGAGAGAAGCGGACAAGGCGCTGCGCGACGGGTTCAGCATGGCACCGAAGAAGGAAACACCGCGTCCACCTCCTAAAGAACGAAGCCCGAACAAGAAGACCAGTCTTCACGATAGCAGACGAGGGCAGGGAGTCGCCGAGTCGCAGCCAGCCAAACAGAACACGCGAAGAGTCAACGAAGTGCCCGTTATGTGCCGACCATCACGCTCTGTTCCGCTGTGCTGCTTTCAAGAAACTGAGCACGCAGAAGAGATGGGACACAGTCAAAAAGGAAGGGCTGTGTTTCCGGTGCATACGGAGCAGGCACAGAAGATACAACTGCGGAGCGAGGCCGTGCGGCGTGAAGGGCTGCAACTTGCCTCATCACGCGCTGCTGCACGAAGACAGGTCCGGCGGCGCCCCACAGACCGAGGACGCCGTGATTACCGCATCGGTCACCTCCGACCGCGCGGTGAAACTTAAGATGAGAAGAATTCAAGTTGTCGGTCCACGGGGCGAAGCGGATATCTTCGCGCTGTTCGACGAGGGCTCGACAGTGACACTACTGGATGAAGACGTCGCGAAGGCTATCGGCGCAGACGGCCCACCGAAGGTGCTGAGGATGCATGGGATCAATGCCGAGAGAAGGGAAGAAAAAAGCCGACTCGTACAACTTGGCGTACGGGGTCACGACGGTACCAGATATGACGTCACTGCGAGAACCGTGGACGGATTAAACCTACTCACTCAGTCCGTCCCGGACTCACTGTTCCGACTTGCTCACCTGCGTGATCTCAAGAACGAAGAGATATGCTATGAAGACAAGAAACCCCAACTTCTCATCGGCACGGACAACTGGCAGCTCATAGTATCAAGGGAGCTGAGGATCGGCAAGAGAACGGAGATCGGAAAGGCAGCAGGCTGGTGCCTGCAGCCTCGAAGACGAAGCTCGGCTGGGTAATCCATGGAAGCATCCCCAGACGCCTCAGAAAGCAGGAAGAACAGAAGAACATCCTGCACGTGTCTACGATCGAGACCCGAGGCGAACGACTGGAGGAAATGGTGAAGAAACACTTTGAAATAGACGCACGGGGAATAGCGTCCAAGGCAAAGCTGACCAGAAAAGCAGCGAGTCATCGACCTCTTTGGCAGAACGGCCAAACAAAGGGAAGAAGGTCGATTCGAAGTGGGGCTCCAGTGGCGCAAAGAGGGCGTCACATTACCCCCTGAGTTACAACGGGAGGAGCCGAAGAATCTGCAGGGCGGGACCGGGACTCCAGTGGCACGCGGGAGGTGTCACAACCCCAAGGAATGGCGGGGGGAGTCGTGCGGACTGCAGATTGCAAGAAAATGGGGAAGTACGAGTCGTGTTGGCCGCCGCCAAGGCCAAGGTGGCGCCGCTGAAGGCACAAACAATACCAAGGATGAAGCTACAGACTGTCCTGGTCGGGGCAAGGCTGGGAAACGCCGTCGCCGCAGAACACAGGTGGAAAACGGACATGGTTTTCTACTGGATCGACGCACAAGTAGTTCTGTGTTGGATACAGAACGGCAGCCGCAAATACACACCGTACGTCGCACATCGGCTAGGGGAGATCGCCGAGCTGACGTCTGTCCACCAATGGAGATGGGTGAGCACGAAGAGCAACGTCGCCGACTTAGCCACCAGAACGGGCTACGTTCCGAAGGGCGACGAGGATCCTTGGTTCCAGAGGCCGGACTTCCTGCACAGGCCTGTGATCGAGTGGCCCGCGGAGAGTCCCGCTACAATTGAAAATCAAGAAGAATACGTCGCCTTCCACACCACGGAGGCGAGCGAGCTGAGCTGTCTACCAGATGTGACGCGCTTCTCGAACTACGAGCGCCTCATAAGATGTACGGCGATGGTCTTGCTGTTAGTCGAGAAGTGCCGAGATCGTCGGACCCACCTCGACGTACGACACCTGGAGAGGGCCGAGAGGTTGTGGTATCAAAAATCACAACGAAACAGCTTCGCACTTTTTTCAGGGCTTGTTTTGTTCATTTTTTAATCTTTTTTCTGTTTTAATCTTTACAATTATCTTATTATATATAATTATCGTTTTACAATTATCTTATACCTATTTTACACTTTTCTTTTCTTTTCTGATTATTACTAACAATTTTTCTTTTCTTTTTATAATTATCTCTAATATCTCCTTCTTATTCTATTTTGTACATTTCCTTTTTTATATTACATAGCAGTACAGCTATGTACTTATCAGTTGTTAAAGCTAGTAACAAGTCAGTGAAGTTATGTATAAAACAGTCATTTAAAACAATAATTCGATTGACACTTGTCAATAAAATCAATTAAAGTAATAATTCCAATAATAAAATAACTCAATTAATAATAATCACAATAAAATTCAACAAAAATACAATTAAAACCATTTAAAAAGTCAAGAATAAAACAACGGCACGCACATTCAAATTAAACCTACTATCACAATAAAACCTAATCTAGAGCCTAACTAAAATCACACTAAAATATCACAGTTCTTCTTACAGACTACACCCACAATCTTCTTACAATACTCGAGGAAGATATCCCTCGTTTTTCCCCCCAGGATGGAAGACAGGCTCTCACCCGTAATCGATATGCCCAATTTTTGCTCAGTATCATATCTACTGCTTGCAAAAATCGGGCACTCGAGTAACAGGTGAGGAACCATCTCCTCAACTCCTGGCTGACATGAACACGACGGGTCCTCCTTCAACTTGAATCTATTCAAGTAGAAGGCGAACCCACCGTGTCCAGTCAGGATCTGTGTGGTGTAGTGTGTGATGTCTATCTTGTTGACTATCTTGTATGCAGCAGCAGCGCTTGGGAAAAAGAGCTTTGTGACTCCGGCCGTCACTCCCACTTCGTATCTCCTGTCCCATTCCTCAACCGTATCCTCTCTTAAGATACGCTTGACGAATGAAACAGGACACAGATCGTAGTCACGCTTCCTTTTCGATCTCAGCGCGGCCTCCTTGGCTAATTCGTCGACCCTCTCATTCCCTCTCAACCCTGCGTGCACCTTAATCCAAAACAGGGAGACCTCCCGCCTCTGCGATGCAGTTTTTCGGAGGGCCGCCCTTGTTTGCACTGCCAGGGGATGAGGGGAACTAAGGGTGTCAGCCTGGAGGGCCGATCTGGAATCGCTAAGGATACCGACCTTTGCCATTCCACTCTTGCAGGCTATGTCTACAGCTCTATGGAGCGCTAGAAGCTCGGCTTGGTAGACGGTACAATACGACGGCAACGCAAGCTTGACGGCCTTCGTCTCGGCCTCACCCTCCCATACGGAGAGTGCGGCTCCGACTCGACCCTCAATCTTGCTGCCGTCTGTATAGATCCTATGGACGTGGCTATCAACCACGTCCGCATAAGAGTCCTCGTCTACCAACCTAAACCTCAGCTCTTCCTGCTCTGCCGGATGTGGGTCCTCGATCGCTAGAGCATTTTGCTCCACCTCCCTGTCCCTCAACACCGGGTGAGGTACCCCCATCTTGATCTCATAGAGCCTCGAAGCTTCGAGTATCCTGAGATCAAGAGGGAGTATCCCAGCCAACAGCATCGCAGAGTTCAGTGAGACGGTCCGATATGCTCTGCAAATCTTCTGGGCAAAACCCCGTTGGACGGAGTTGAGCCTTTTCTGGACCCCCATCTTTTCCACGGTGGGTGCCCACGCTGCTGATGCATACAAAATAGTCGGCTCTATAACCGCCGTATATATTAGTTTAACTATCTGGGGGTTAAGCCCCCAGCCTACTCTCGCTGCTCTAGCCAAGAGTTTGTAACGTGCTATAGCTTTTTTGCACGCTTCTCCCATGTGCTCGTTAAATGTAAGGCCGCCGTCTATGATAAGACCTAGTATTTTCAGTGAATCTGAATATTTTTTTTCCACACCCCCCATCGAGAGTCGAGGCACGTCGTATCTCAATTTCCTCGTGGAGATTACCGCGCATGTTTTGTGGGGGGCGAACTTAAGCTTATTTAGCTCCCTCCACTTCCTAATTTTCTGTAAAACTCCATTCGCTTTCGTCTCTATTTCCAGGGCCGTGTCCCCCTCAAACACCAGCACAACGTCGTCGGCAAAAGCCTGACTAAACACATTCATCTCATCTAACATCCATAGCAGGGGGTCCAACAAGAGGTCCCACAGGATCGGTCCACCTATGGACCCCTGCACGCACCCCTTGTTGGTCTCCCTGCTCACTTCCATTCCTGCATACCTTACACTCACTCTTCTTTCACTCAGGTAGCTGCTGATCACCCGCCTCAGGTTCCCCGGACACCCAACCTCAGCTAAGCTAACCTTTATGGCCGGCCACCAAGCACTATCGAAGGCCCCCTCTATGTCCAGCGAGACCACAACAGAAAGTTTCTTCTTCTCCATCTGCTTTCTGATGCGGTTCACCAACCTATAGAGGGCGTCTTCGGTGCTCCTTTGGGGCATAAAGCCATACTCGTTAGGGCTGATCTTGGGCAGCAGGTAGAACCTAAGTCGGGCGACCAGCATCTTCTCGAAAATTTTGCCGAGAACAGGCAGGAGGCCGATCGGTCGATAGGCTTTTGGTACCCGGTACGATTCCCTGCCCGGCTTCCTTAGCACCACCACGGTCGCCCGCTTCCACTGTTTGGGGAAGCAGGCGACGGTGAGGCACCTATTCAGCAGGGCAAGGAACCATTCCGGGTCACATTCCACAGCATGTTGGCAGATGTCCGACGTGAGTCCATCCGCCCCGGGGGCCTTTTTGGGGTTGAAGGACCTTACGGCTCTCTTCAACTCCCTCCATGATGAAAGGAGGGTCGTCCGGACCCGCCGGCGGTTCGGTGTCCAGGACTCCGCCCGCCGGCGCGTCCGCCGGTGTTCCTCACTTTCACCACTTTCCTGGTCCTCGGGGTAGAAGGTCTCCGCCAGCCATTCCGCGGAGCTTCGGGCAACGAGGGTTTCACCGTCCCTCGTAAGGGGCAGATCCTCCTCCCTCCCTCTGACTCTGTTCAACACCCTGTAGATGCCCTCCCAGACACCCTCCCTATCCTGTTTCCGGCAAAACTCCTTCCAGCTTTCAGTCTGTGCATCTTTTACTGCCTTTTCATACTTCTCTTTCGCTTCTAGGTACAGTCCAACTACGCGGTCTCTGCGATCAGGCGCAGCGTTACGGATCCTGCGTTTCCACGTGGCGACCTCCTTCTTCATCTGCACGAGCTCATCATTCCACCACGACAAGGTGAATCTCTGTGTGTGTTTTTTGGTCGGCATGGTGTCTCTGCATGTCTGTGTTATGACTTCTGTGTATCTGTCTATTGTTTCTTCTATTTGTTGTGTGCTGTGTATTGTGTCCATGTCCTGTACAGTCAATTGTCTGTTCGACATCAGCTGGGTCAGTTTCTCACGAAACTGAGTCCAGTTTGCCTTCTGTGTGTTAAACATGCGTGTGGTACGTATTATGTTTGTGCCTGTGGATTTCTGTTGTCTGATGCCGAATGATATGCCGGTGTGGTCCGAGCTCGTCAGTCCCTCCTCAACTCTCCAGTCGCCCACTCGGTCCAGCAGGTCGTCGGAGCACGCTGTCACATCCACGTAACTGGAGTACCTTTTTCCCCCTCTGACGGTGTCGAAAGTTGGGGTGTCTCCAGTGTTGAGTATATGTAGACCCATTGCTTCCAGTACAGCAGACACATCCCTTCCTCGCGGGTCTTCCGCGTCGCCACCCCACCACGGGCTTTTAGCGTTCGCGTCACTGCACCAACGGACTATGGTCCTCGACTTTCACTCTGCCCATACCTATATGGGCGTTTCCCGCATTCACAAACTTCTTCCACACCTGTGGGCTAACCCTGGCTATGACGTGGTTCTGTAGGGGGTTCCTCGCTTTCATCATATACACTACTTCCACCTTTCTCTCCTCCCTCTTTAGGCCCCCAAGGATGTTTGCGTTCTGGTTAGTGAACTCGGTGATGAAGTCGGCGGTGTCGTACTTCATCACACCCCTGAAGGCCAAAAGGGGGTTTTTATTTTTCACCTCTTCCACCACTAATCCCTCATTCTTTCGACAGCTTCGCACTAGAGATCGAGAAAATGGCAAGTGGCAAGACGGTGCCTATATGGAGCGCCTTGTACCGGCTCAACCCACAACAACTACAAGGACACAACAAGTACAAGGACGGGCTGCTCGTACTAGACGGAAGGATCAAAGCAGCTCAGGTGCAGGCCGAAATGAAAAACCCTATCATCCTGGATGGAAGACATCACTTCACAAGGTTACTGGTGGCAGAGAGCACGCCAGAGCGGGACACGGGAGCCGCGAGAGAGTCGTGAACGACCTCAGGCAGCAGTTCTGGATATTGAAGCTGCGGCCGACGGTGCGTACTATCCTGAACAGATGTGCGTTCTGTCGGTTGCGACGGGCGCACCCGAGGACCCCGCCAACTGGAGACCTGCCAGCCGAGCGCCTGGGGGCGTTCCAGAGACCCTTTTCGTACTGTGGTCTCGACTGTTTCGGCCCGATGACGGTCACCATCGGCCGACGTCACGAGAAGAGGTGGGGAGGGAGCTCTCTTCACATGTCTGACGACGCGGGCGGTCCACCTGGAGCTGGTGGCCTCGCTGTCGACGGACTCTGCACTGATGGCTATGGCCGTCAGTCATGTACAGCGACAATGGAACTAATTTCAGAGGCGCGGACGTCGAGCTGCGGCAGGCGTACGCCGAGTGGGTGCCGGCTATGGCTCAGCTGGGCCTCACTCATCGGATGCAGTGGAAGTTTACACCGCCCGGGGCGCCGAGTCAAGGAGGTGCCTGGGAAAGGATGGTGAGGTCGGTGAAAACCGCCCTGTTAGCCACGCTGAACGAGAAGTCGCCCAAGGAAGAAGTACTCCAGACACTGATGGCCGAGGCGGAGTACTCCGTGAACGCTCGACCGCTCGTTCACGTGTCGGTGGACCCCAACGATCCCGAGGCGATTACACCGAATCATTTCCTCTTCGGGTCGTCCACCGGACTGCCGTACGTCGGACCGTGTGTGCCGGCGGACAGAAGAGCATGGAAAGTCGCGCAAGCCCTTGCCGACGAGTTCTGGAGGCGCTGGGTGAAGGAGTACCTTCCCACGCTCACACCACGCTATGGGGCCCCGCTGAGCAGCCGAGCCCTTGTACCAGGGGACCTGGTTGACGTGGTCGACTCGATGCTGCCGCGTAATACGTGGCCGCGGGGGGTCGTGCACCGAGTCTACCCCGGCCCGGACGGACAAGTGCGCTGTGCGGACGTGCGCACGCGCAGTGGCGTGTTCCGGAGGCCGACATCAAAGCTGGCGGTGCTGGAGGAGGCGCCGCAGTCGCAGTTGCGACCGCTGGCGGAGCAGACGACGCCGGGGACGGCGCCGGGCGCGGTACGAGCGTCGGAGCAGCCTACAGCGATCACAGACAGCTCGCAGTCGCCGTAGCAGCCTACAGCGAGCACAGACAGCTCGCAGTCGCCGGAGCGGCCTACAGCGAGCACAGACAGCTCGCAGTCGCCGGAGCAGCCTGCGGCGGGCGCGAACGGCCCGCAGTCGCCTCCGCACCAGCCTACAGCGAGCACGGACAGCTCGCAGTCACCGGAGCAGTCCACGGCGGGACCGGCGAGCCCGCAGTCACCTGAGGAGGCTGCGTAGATCCTGGCTACTGCGCCGGGGGGAGGATGTTAAGGACAGCGGCCTCGTAATGTAAAGCTTAAGTGAATTTAAATCTGAACAATAAACAAGTGGTTTAAACAGTACATAAAATCATAACAGTGAGTGACTATATGTATAGATTTATATGGCATCAGTGTGTAAAATCGTGTAAAAATGGTGTTTTATCGAGTGCGGGTTATTTTGCTCATATATATTTAACGACAGCTAATTTTAACGTAGCTTCTTTTCATTTAGGTAAATAAACATAGTATATAACGTGTAATGTAAAGTTTAAGTTCATATAATAGATGGTAAATAAATTATTAAGAAAATAGTGATGAAAATTGTACAACATTTCGTGTAAATGGAACTTAAGATGTATATAACTTTTTTATGGAAAAGATATTTAGTATATAAGGATTAATAAATATGGTCATGATAATAAAGATTTTCACATAACGCGTTTTGCTTCACCTGGCTCATGAAAAATGGGGAAAAATATGGAAAATAGCCGTATAGAGAGGTAAAAATGAAATGGAAGATCGGCCCGAAAGAGGTGTACGGGCGGGGCTCTCTATACGGCATTGCCATGAGCCAGGTAAGCAAAGCGAAAAAGTGGAAAAATGTTCTCCTCAATACAGTGTTTTATTATCGCCTCGGCTCTGCCCAAATCGGTGTAACCTTGCTATCTTCGAGTCTAATCTGAGCCGGCAGTTGAATCCCTGTGGAATAATACAGTCCCCTACACTATATCTATGCTAAATTCTATCTACATTGTATATGGTCGGGGAAGGACATAGGCTCTTGCGGCACAATGTACTGTTTCTTCGAGAGTTCCCTTTGCGCGCACAAGTCGCGGGCGACATCTAGTAAAGAAATAAAAAATCATTTTTTTGCTGAGAACTTAAATCAAAGATTATGTGACATTTCAAGATTCAAACCTAAGGCCATATTCAATTAATTGTAAAAACTTAAAACGGCAATTTTGCAATCTGTCTTGCAATTTCAATCAACAATAAAATAATTGCAACAGCGGATTAGACAGTCTAGACCCATGACCAACTTTCAATATTGCGTGCCGTTTTTTATTTTGGCAAAATCCACAATTCGTCCACAAAACCCCAAAAACCTATGTTTCTCAAACAATACTAAATATTGTCATAAACGCTCGGCCGCCAGGCGAATATCGGGCGTACCGTTAGATAAAGACACAGGGTCGGTTTCACGTTTTTCCGCGAATATCGGAATTTTTCTACAGATCGTGTTTGTAAACAATCCCGATTAGATGATTCGAGGTTTAAATTAGCTCAGGGGCAAAGACCCGCGGGCCGCAGGTTTGTCATGCCTGGTTTCTCTGCGCAGCTCAAATTAAAAGATTTTTTGTGAATTCTGACAAAACCATGCTTTTACACTACTTTTTAATTTACATAAAAGTTAAAACATACATATTATTACGTATAACTCTCAAAATAACCTAGTCCGTTCAGACTTCAAGAGACACATCCAATTTAATATTTTTGATCAAATTAGTGTGTCATTGTATTGCTACAGAGAAATACAATGACACTTGTTCACTTATCGGGGTTTATTCCGTGTTCAACTCCTACATTTTCAACCGTCGTAATAGTACGTAACGCACGCGACGGAATGCACATACTTTTATCGCCTACCTATGGAAAATTATTGGCAACGTCAATTATTTTAGATGTTTTCGGTGAACGCTGTACAATATTATAACTAGAATTTGATAAAATGCAGCCTATGTTTCAACACAGAGCCTAAACTACTACCGTACCAAATTACATCAAAATCCGGTAGTTTTTGCGCAAAAGAGTAACAAACATCCATCCATCCAGCCATCCTCACAAACTTTCACATTTATAATAGTAGTAGGATAACATTACCAATTAGAATGCAAGCTTTAATGAGCAAAACGTATTTATTATAAAATTAGCCACACTGCACACACAATAACACGCTACCAACAAACATGGTACTGTGATAAGGCATAATAATATGTAATGATTGTAATAAATAATAATTTACACATAATTATAATTATAATCTATTACGGAATTGACATTTTTTATTATACCTAGGTAGTTCTATTTCTAGCTCATGCTCATCTTACATGCACATTGCACGTGATAAACTCAGACCAAATAAAAATAAACATTACGTCATTCATTCATCATTTATCATTTAAAATCCGAAAATACTTTCATCGTGCCATCATTTCACATCAAACGTCACTTCAAAAACGAATAGAAAGATTCAAATTAGTACACCTGGCGCCTTCTGTGTATTGAGCCGTACTTCAGTAACTAAAGGTGTTATCATGGAGCTATATACATATATGTATAAGCTCCATGGGTGTTATTCAGTATAGCTTCCGACATATGGCGTTATATTCAAAATTGTGTCGTGAGTCGTGACGCGACCCTGAAGTTTCACTCTCATCGCGGCTAAAGGTTCACTTCAAAAACTTCATTTGGTCTGAGGTGGTGACTTACTAGAACTTGCTTACCTATCGTTACTTACAGATGAAAAAGGTTAGGTTTTTATATTTTATTTCAGAGGATTATAATTTATAATAAATAAAAAAGTCAATAACCAACATGTATTCTAGATAAGTCGATATATAGTGTAGTTAACACTATATATCGACTTATCTAGAATACACTAGATTAACCTTTTACCTAACTAACCCGTTTATCTTCTTTGGTATCTCAGGCGCTAATCATAAAACTGTTAACACTTAAATGGTATATGTCATATGGAGGAGAATAGTCTATGACTACGAGTAGGGGTTGCAATCCGGATACTTCGAAATTCGAAACATCCGGATTATCCGGCGTTAAATGATTTTTCGAATTTTTCGAATCTTAGTGTAAAATCTATCATGTAAAATCACATACTCTAAATATAATTAGATACTCTAGACGTACAATATTTGAATAATTTGTCATTTTTTGTTGCACTGCTGAATTGATTGACACATTTTCCATGCTATACAGGTTATTTGGTAGAACGTAGTCAATACCTTAAAAATGGAGATGCGAGGGATGAAGATCTTCTATATGTATGACCGATATTGGACTGCTTTTTAGATATTCACGATTTTATATTTTTTCTGTAGTAGTAGGTGACCCACACTAATACCCACACTATAAAAACACTGAATATGGTTTCAATTGCTCAAGTAGTAAGAAGTACTATAAGCAAATCTAAACACAACTTAAACCTGTATTCTTTATATTTATTGAATTCTTACTTACAAAACAACAGTAACTTTTAAGTTTCTGCGAGCATAGAATTCCAAATATGACCAACTTAAAAAGAAATGTAGTGGTTTAAAAACAACTTATCAATCTTATCACTATGATACCTAAAAAAATCCTTAAAAATATTGGGACGTAGTTTTGGAGTCGATAATTACTGACTGGCTGGTTAGAGAGAGATTGCCCAACGAATAGAGACAACAAAATACTTTTTTTTATAAATAAAATAATTCAATTAAACTAACCTAACCTAATCGGTCAGTAGAAAATCCGAATGCAAATCAACGATCCTGTTTTTGCGAGGAAGTAATTATTTTTTATTAGATATATGTAGGGTTCAAAAATAGCACTGACGGTTTGTTTAAACCAGTGTAATTTTTTTAGTTATGTAGTTTAATGAATACTAAATACTAAAAAATTTCTACTGGTTTACACTGGTTAAAAAAAATACCATGGCCGCGGAAACTTCAAAGTGCAATGACTAGTAAGATGTAGATTTGTAAGTAAAATGTTAAAATAAAGATCTTAAAACAGTTATCGAGTTTAAATTGTGCTTAGACTTGTTAATTTGAAAGATTTTGTTAAAAGCACCATTTAGGTGTTTTATTATAACATAAACAGGTGAAGTTATTACTTTTGATAACTCAAATGTGGTCAGATTTCAACCAAACATAATATGAGGCATCAAATGATTTGTGTTCACTCCCCGGATCTCAATTTAAAGGATTTTCAGTTTCCTACGTTTTACTTGTGGCGATCCAATTAGCACAACAATCCTAAATCGCGTTATCGAAGTTTTGTAAAATCAGCGCTATATATACAACATCTGAAATACATACAAGTGGGCTTCGGCCTGACCGAGCATACCACCTCGGTCGGTCGGAGATCTCCTTTTGGGGCTTCCACTATTCCCACATACTAAACTACTATAATGCTCTAATTTGCCTACGTTAGTTTCACATAGAAATGACACTTTACGAAAACGGTTAAAATGATGGAGATATGTAAAAAAAACTTTGAAAAGATCACAGGCTATTCCACCTTTTTTAAAATTTCTTTAACATTTAGTATCTATCAAGATCGAAGATTAGATTTTATTCAAAATCACGATTCTTAAAGAACAGTAAGCTAGTACCTTATTTCCAGTACCTTATTTTCAATAATGTTAATTTTTAGGATTTTAAATGGGTATAATAATAATACTTGCTCGTACATAATTAATTGTTTGTCACACAGTTAGATTTTATTATGCTATTAGCTATGGATATTGAATGAATATTTTTAATAGATACGAACTATAAAACTGAACATTGAAGCAATTTAAGAAGTAATAAAATAAAATAAAAGAATTAATGAAAGAAGTAATTTACGAAGTAATTAATGAGTTCTATACACTTATTAATAAAAAAATCTGTTACTTTTTTATAATTTAATATAAATATATTCTTATTTTAAGTTGTAAGTGTTTAAAATTACAAATTGAATAAATAAAAACACAATTTGATTATATCAAAATTATATAACTATATTTATTTTTTTACTTTTAGAAATATTTTTAATTAGTACTTAAATTGCTCTAATGTTCAGTTTTACTAAAACATCGAAGTATAAAAAACATCAAAGTTTAATAAAATATGCAAAAAATTAAAAAAATATTATTTAAAAAATTAAAATATAATTAAGCATATAAAACTTCGAAAAAATCCGAAAATCCGGATTTGAAACAAAAAAAAACGGATTTTGCAACCCCTGAGTAAAGATGGCCAGTCTCTTACAAAATTTTTGTTGTTCTTTACCTAAAAAGAAAGTAGATATGCTCCTCTTGACGAATCTAATCGTAGGTCTTTTGTGCGTATTATTGGACGAAACCACGAGCCTATAAAAATATCTAGAGGCTGAATTTTCAAATGGGTATGGTAGGTAAAATCCGGATCTGTTAGGAATAGCGAACAATGTTTAAAGGAGTTGCGAGTCCGATATTGATAAAACCTAAAACTGCATCATTCGATTTTTGATAAATTAATTATTATGTACTAATACAGAATGTGGAATTTTTGTCCAAAATCAGTCGGTTGCTAAGGAAATTCATTTATCAAAAATCTAATGATGCCGTTTTAGTTTTTATCAAAATAGGGCTTTCCACCAATACCCACATTAGCAGTCTGTGTTATTTCAACTCCTTTCAGCATATTTTATCGCTATTGCTAACAGTTACGGATTTTGAATACGCGCGCACTTGAAAAATTCCCTCTGTATAATAATATCTTCATTCAAAACCACTAATCTAAGTCCCCTATCTAAAATCGAAATCTAAATCCCCATAAACGGTCCGGTTTTCGGCCTGAACGGATGCAAAATCGTATCGTCTGTGTGCAATTTCGAAGATCGCATCAGTCAGCCGGATGGACTGAAGCTATTCGTTCCAGTGTTGCCAGCTCTGTTTTTGCGAAACTACTAAACTCGAGTCGATTTCTCCTAAAAACTACTAAAATAATACTGAAAACTATAAAAAAGCTACTAAACTTAGGAATCCGTAAGGCCCCAAAAAACCACGGCATTTTAGGTTTTGTTATATTCAAAAATATTATATTGAATTTTACTATAAATTTTACCGTTAAATTAAAATATTCTAGGAAATATTACGTATATTATACTACTATTATACTATTTCCTACTAAAACACTACTAACAACTAAATTCCTACTAAGGAGAGAATAAAATACTTAATTTAGTACTAAAACGTTGTAAAATAACTAAGTTGGCAACATTAATTCTGGACTGTACGGATGGACTGAACGGACCATGTGTGGACAAATCGCTTCAGTTCTCGCCAGAGCCGCGGCCGTGCGGGCGTGTATCGTGTATAACCGTAGTGGGTTTACAATTAATAAACACGACCGTAGCTCGCGGCAAACCAGAACGAACTGATGCGATTTTGCCGTGTGTGTGCTCGAATCCGTTCAGGTCGATCTGACGTCAGTTCTAACTAAACTAAACGATCGGCCTCTCGTCTGTGGAGGTCTTCATGCTATAGTCATTACAAAATTAACTAACTGGAATATCATATTCCAAAAATTAACTAACTGGAATATCATATTCCAGTTAGTTAATAGGGATGTTGCCTAGTGTGTAGAATATCACATTTTTCCAAATCAAATTTAGGTATATCTTATATCAAAAGAAATAGGTATTTGGATTGATTTGATCTCTTTCTCGCAAAATTTGTTACGTCACAAGTTACTACCGCGATACATTTTGTAATGACAAAGGTCACAGCCCGATATATCACTCTCTTTCATATTGTCAATTGTTTGTATCTTCGTTATTTTTTAAGATATACGAAAATGGGTTCTAGATTGTTTATTAACATGTTGTCTAACATCGTGTAGACGAAAGGCAACATGCCTATTCTGTAGTTCGGCAACCTTGAGTTAGCACTTAGCAGGCATTGTATTTTCCGCTAGGTACCCCCAACCACTAAATGTAAGGTGACAATTGTTCAAATCGTTTTACACAGTTGTGTCAGGTTTCACGTCACCAGAGAGGTCACGGTTTTTGGTGCCTCTTGGTGCCTTTTGGCTTAGTCATAGTTCTCGAAACAAATTCCAGTACAAACACACACACACACACACACACACACGCGAATAAATAAGGAAGAAAAGTTTGGCGGGGTAAAGGTATTTTAGGTTAGATTGAGAAGAATGGGCTGCGTACTTGTTTTTTTTTCGGGTCAAAACTGCACTGGCCATATTTACCTACAGAACTCATCTAGATCTATCTGGCAATATCCATTGATTATTATGATGAAAAAGCCAACTGCCAAAGAGAACAAACGAGTGGAAAAGATCGTCTTACGGTGATGCGGGATTTACACGGGTGAGGCTGGGACTATATGAACCGGAATCCGACGGTCTCGAAAAAATTCAGAGCATTGAAAATAGAACTCTGCGCTTATACAATAGAGATGAAAATTGAAGTGTCAAGTATTGCAGTAATAAGACACATGACTTCTTGCACTATTTCCACTTTAATAAGTATTTAACATTAATTTTAATATATTACACGACCGGTTTGGACAAAGTCATCGTCAGGTGTCACTTTGTTAAAACCGGTCGTGTAATATATTAAAATTAATGTAAAATACTTATTAAAGTGGAAATAGTGCAAGAAGTCTTGTGTGTTATTACTGTGAAACATGAATTTCCACCAAGAACCTACAGTACAGTCAATAACATGTCAAGTATTGAGCTGTCATAATATATGACATTGACATTTCACTCGACACTTATGTGTTCGATTTTCAGCTCTATTGTAATAATATCTATGGACGCTTCACACCACGTCAATATGGTCCCGTGTTAAGTTCTCGAAGAACTTGTGTTACAAGTACCAGACAACGGAAATATATTTAATAGGTACTTTTTATACTATACACATATTTAAGATTTTTATTATATTATGAATAGCGGGATTCGAACCCGCGACCCCCGGCTTGTACACCAACACGCTCAACCACGAGCCAGAGGTCGTCGAATTGTATTAGCACAAAGTTCTATTTTCAGTGCTCTGAATTTTCTCGCGACCGCCAGATTCCGAAGCATATAGTCCCAGCGTGACTGAGGCCGTTGCCTCGAAGTTCGCGGCAGTAGCAGCAGCGGCGACGCGCGCACGCGGGCGTCATGGGTTATGTCATGTGATAAATACACTCCTGTCAAGCGGTGCTACTGCCACTGCCCGTCACCGCGCGCCTTTACCGTGAATTTCGAGGCAGCGGCCCAAACCCCTTGTCCCTGCGTTTTTATGAGGTCGCGACATAGAAAACAACACTGATGTAAATAGAACTGCGCGCCAATACAATAGAGCTGAAAATAGTGTAAAGTTGTCAAATCTGACATTTGACAATTTGATTTTCAGCTCTATTGTACTAGCGCAGAGTTCTATTTACAGTGCTGTTTTCTCTGTCGCGACCACAAAAAGGCCCTCGTGGTAACCTAGCCTTAGGCCGCACGATTTCCGCCGCACGTCGAAAATCAACCGTCTAAATGGCCATTCCGCTGAATAATGAATGACAAGGCGATTTGTCAATCGACCCATGTGAATCCCCTTGTGAGCCTACTAAACGCGTTACCGGCCTCGTAAAAGTTTTTAATCTCTGTTTTGTCTCCAAAAGCAGATATTGGAGAAATCTAATGTTGAAAATGAACTTCGATTGTTTAAATTTATTGTTTCCAATCATTGTATCTGAAAACAAAGCGAGGAGCTTATGAGCTGACTTAACGAGAGACCTTGAGAAAGGTTTTGTTGCAGTCGTAAGACCCGCGGAATGGATAGGAGTGAAATAGCCAAAATCTAGTTTTCTATTTACGATTGGCGAACATTCGAATATATTACGTGTTAGGAAACTAGATCTTCTAGATTACTATTATATATATGTCTTGGGAAAAGATCTAGAATTAAGTAGGTACTAGGATCTACTCGACCAAGCCAAGTTCTATACCTGCTAATATAGTTAATAAAGAGGAGTGGTTTGTTTATTTACATTTACAGGGCTCCGAAACTACTGAAACGATTTTGATGAAATTTTGTACAGACATAGAGTAGATCACGGGGAAGGACATACGCTACTTTTTATCGCGATAAAGTGTACGGTTTCCGCGGAAACGGTACGGTTTCGAATATATCCTAACGTCGCGTGGAAATTTTTTTGTGTTGAATTTTATGAAAATAACACGCTATGAAATCTGTGAGTTTACAATCGTATAAATGACTTAATTTTTAAAATAAACTTTTTTTTTGTTTTTTTTTTTATCTATGGACGCGTCAATCTGGCCCCGTACTAAGTATCCGAAGAGCTAGTGTTACAGGTACCAGAAAACGGGAAGTATATTTAATACTTTTATACTATACATATATTTAAGGTTTTTATTATATTATACAAGTTTTTGTTCCTTCGGCGGGACTCGAATCCGCGACCCCCGGCTTGAGCACCAACGCGCTGAACCACTGAGCCACAGAGGTCGTCCACAGGTCGTCCAGCCACAGCCGGAGAGCCACAGAGGAACTTGTAGATCTCATTGTTGTAACGATTGAAAACATCTGTCACAGAACCACCGTCCACCACCTCGAGTTCGTAACTTGTATGTTGTGACTCTTGACCCCACAATGACCTTTGAAATGATTAATGTGACTGGAAAAGTGCAAAGTTCCCGCAGTTTCACTCGCATTAAATTTGGAACGCCTAATTAGACTTCATTCAATTTTCGTCGCAGGTGTGAACATTGTGAATTCTTTTCTTAGCGATTGTAATATAATGCACTTCGTGCAAAATCTTTGCGCTTTTATAAAATATAAAAAAAAAACTAGTCTTCCGGTTCCTACAGAAGCGAGTAAACTTTATTTAGGTTACATACTACTTACTCTATTTCAATTTATTTGAATCTATTTTTTTATATTTTAATCTATTTTGTTTTTAAATATTTATCTGATATATTTCATGACCGTTGGCCGTTGGGGTATATTTTAATGTTTAATAATTATTTGCATGTACATTATTATTATTAATTGATTCTTAAGGTATTTTGATGGATGGATGGATGAGGGATTTTGATGACAATTGACATGTTTTTGTTAACTAATACGATTCTTTTTTTAAAACTACGTACCTACTAGTATTATTCCATGCCCATAAGGGCCGAAATTGTGATCAATTATAAAAATGTAACAAATGTAACCTCTTGGCATAAACGATTCTTATTCTTATACCACATTTTGTGAACAAACGATGATTATGATGATTAGTACTTACACATTACCGTAATCCTAAAAAACCGACCGAATCATTAATCAATAGGTATTTTATTATTAAAGCATTAAATTATTAGGTACATAAAAAGCCGGATTTAAGTCGCTAAACAACTTAGAAACTTTTTGTATTTGTTTTTATTTGGTACCTACTGGACGTTGCCCGCGACTTTGTACGAAATCCCTCGGGAACCGTACATTTTGCTGCGATAAAAAGTAGCTTATGTGTTAATCCAGAGTCTAAACCACGTCTAAACGACTATCATACCAAATTTAATTCAAATCCGTTCAGTCATCGGTGGTTATATATGGAAAGAGTAACAAACATCCGTACATACCAACTTTCCTGTTTGTAATATTATTAGTAAGGAAGTAACGTATCGAAGTTTCATAAAAAGTTTACAAAATCGGCAGATACATAATATGTAGCCGTGGCGTGCACAGGATTATGGCACTGGGTATGCGGCGAAGTACTCGGTCACAAAAACTTTTTTGTTTATAGATTTTTAACATAGCTACAGCCAAGCGACGGATCTCTAAGTCGAAACCATGCCAACAGAGCAAGTCTGATGTACTACTTACTATTCATGTACATCTTCCACGGCAACGCAGACAAAACAGCGATCGATCGTCGCGGCGGAAGAAATTCTAATAAGTAAAATAATAAGTATATTTTAAAATATTATAACTACTCACCAGTCGAGTCAGCTTCAATTTTCACATATTCAAGGTTCCGGTTACTTGAGATTACTATATCAGTTCCGCGGCGCGGAATAGAAATTATTTAAATCTGAATATCCCGAATCAGTCCACACTGTACTAGAATTACTAAATAATATGCAAGGAAAACAATATAATTTAATCGTGTGTACACAACCACAAAGCCAGTTATACGTTTCATAACATTTAACATGAAATTTTCGAGTTACATTATTTTTTTGCTGGTTTAATTGTTGTAACTCGGGTACACACCTACCTTTAGACAAAATTTGAATCATTTCACTGAATGACAATTGTGAGAACTTGTTATTTTTAATTTTTAATAAACACACATTAGCAACGCAAACCCTTACAATCAAATAAAATTTTAAAAAAATCAACTTAACGCACTAGTAAAAGCAAATCACTACAATTATTATAGAAACTCAGTAAGAAACTGTTAAATGTACACACTTTCAAATGTTAAAATGAAAAATCTTTTAAGAAAACTATAAATAAACAGGAGCGATTAAATTGTAAACAATGCTTATCACATGAAATATGCAATATGGCCCCCGCAAACACAAAACATTTCTTCTATTTAAACAAATAAAACCTTACTAAACAAAAATGCATTTTGTGTATAGATAATTCATTAGATTCAAGTCATATTGTTTTTAGTCGGATTATAGGCAACGAATAATTTCCGACAAGCCACTTGGGCGGTTTTCGTAAGCGATCGGATAGCCTGCCGCAGGAGTTACCGCTATATTATCATGTCGATATTCCTGGACGTGTGCTTTTGTGAAGTATGAAAATTACACACACATGCAATCATTTGTCCTGCAGCACGCACCGGCATTAGTTGCTATTTATAAAATATTAGGCGTTTTAAGTTATTATATTTTTTAAATTAATTTATTTACTATTAATTAAAGTCATCTAAAACGTACGAACGTTTTATTAAAATATCTGTGAATGACAAGTAAAGCACTGCATTTCTGCCTATATGAAGCGCACGCCCCTGATATGTAGGTATATAACCAGTTACATACGACGAGGTTGGATTAATGCTCTAAATTGAACAAAAAACTAGGTATTTAGTTGTAAAAATAATTAAGGAAGTGCTAATATTTACTTTTGGAATTGAAATCCTACTTAGTTTAAACTAAGTAATTGGGATATCCCAATTAATATATTTTAGTGTGTAACATAAATATTTAAATTTGACCCTCCATCGTGTGACTTTGGACTGTTAGGAACATCAGCTCCACGGTCATGAATAAGTAAACAAATTTTCCAAGTCAAACAAACACGTTTGTTATTTTATATGTCAAAATATTTTTATTAGTCATAATAACATATTGTTTTCATATTCTTTAGAATAGGCTAGATGACTGTTTTTTTATTGCATAAATGAATAGTACTCTTAAAAATATGAGTAGCTTCTCAGAAGAAACGGCATATCAAAAGTAAATATTTTCAAAGGTACGGCGATTTGTATACAAAATTTCGCTGTGTCGTCACGCCTAGGTAAAAGTGTATTCAGAAGTAGGTAGGTATAAGGGCGGAGGAAAATATTTGCAAATATCCCCGATATTTGTGCGTTTAAGTTCATACTTACCATTATGAATGGTTTTGTTTACTAATTTAGCAAAAAAAATTTTTTTTGTACTTTTTAGATGTAAGTAGGTACTAGGTACCTATCTAATTAATAAACTACATATAAAATATTATGTTTCGATCTTCCCTATTCTGACGTGATAACTGTTATAGAAGGCACTTTGCCTCCTATAACTGCCAACAGCGGTTTATGTAACAATGTAGAAAAAATCAAAGGTATCAGGTATTATACCAGTCTAATTTACGCAAATTATCAAAGTATCATTTAAAATACTTGGAATCTCTATTTTTATTCTCAGGAAGAGTATTCAAAAGTATCTGATTCAATCACAATGGCGCTCAAGTTTCAGGCATCGTTAAATATCAGTTTTCACTTTCGTGTTAAGGCGATATTTCTGTAAAAGTTTAGGTGATTGAAAAAGGACAGGAGTGACGTATGACATTACGATTTACGCCCACGATGATTGTGTCATGTCACACGCGGGCGAGGGTGAAGTGATATTATAATCACCGTGGTTGTGATTGAGGCGTGAAATAGATTCTATTCTCGATCGCGGCTTGACTTTGTTCTACTTTTTTTATTAGGGTTCCGTAGTACTCAAGGAACCCTTTTAGTATCGCTGTATCCGTCCGTGTGTCTGTCTGTTCGCCCTTCTAGATTCTGTAATTACTTATGAATATAAATGGATGAATCCTAAGCCAAGCCAAGCCAAGATCATTCAATATTAACACATATTATTTTTGAAGTGGGGATGAAAAATATTTTATCATTCTTCCCCATCGTGGTGGGGTCGACTATCGTCCCTATTCGACTATTATAAGCTTTATGATGTATGCGACAGGACTTCATCATTAGAAGGTGGATTACTAAAACATATCTCAGTATAAGTGTGTAAGTTTTAGTAGAATGATAAAATAATTTAAAAAATACAAAAGAAATAATAAGAATCACAAAAATATTTATCTTACCGGTATTCGAACCCACCACATTCCGAATTTCCAAACAATGCAAAAATTATACACAGGTAGGTACGCATACCAAGTTGCCCATCAGACTGACGTAAGAGTCGAAATTATTGATATATTGTTGCACGACGAAATAAAAAACATATACTGTTTAAAAATGCGCAGTTTCTAAGGGATAACACCTAGCTCGATCGATTTTTCTCAGCCAAAACTCCCTGCATACTAAATTTCATGGTAATAATTGTAGGCGTTGTCGAGATACCGATTATACCGACCGATATAAATACAAGAGTGTTTCGTTTAAATTATAAGATTTGTTGTGAAATATTTTAAGTAGTTCTGAATAAATAATAAGATTGATTTTAATTGGTCTTTCTCTTAACCACAAAAGTGCTGATGGGACAAACAATGAAGTGTCAGGAGAAATCATCAACACGTAGACCAAATCCTTATATTTTTAATAAAAATACGAGAAAATAATGTGAAAACCAAGTAATTCCATCATACGGCAATATATAGAGCGTATCAACAGTGTCATGGATTGATGAATTTTCAATGTTGAAAGCAAAATAAACGTTGGATTAATGATGATCAATGAAATAACGTTCAAAGCGTATAGAGTAATAGGCATTTACATAGGGAGTACATGCATGCCTACAATTAGCCTTAAAATTTGATCATACAAGGAAATAGTGACGCCATCTGTTGAGATTCGATCGAACTACGATGTACGCGTTATTTTTCATATAACATATTAATAAAAAGCCGGCAAAGTTTCGTGGTCTACCGAAGGTTTAGGGCAGTAATTCCCAGTGTGGTCCAGGTGGACCCCCAGGGGTCCACGGAGACTCGACGAGGGTCTACGTTGGACGTGACAAAAAATGTGAGGGGTGAATGAAAATTTATTTGGTTTCGATAGTGAAGAACTAAAATGTTGGCTTGTTATTTTAAATATATTGAAAAAAAATGGATAGTTACGAACTGGGAGTCGAACCCACACCATGTCGGTATCGCGCCGAGTGCTCTACCAGTTGAGCTATCCGGCCCTATGCCACTTTCCTTTTTCAATTTCATTTATAACTTATTGAGCCACACCGTCCATCATACGGTAATACAACAACACAAACAATATGATACCTAAATTAAACCTTCTCAATAAGACAATTATTATCTCCTATCATTATAGGCAGATAATATTTTAAGAAGCTTAGCGACTGTTACTTGTAAAAACTTGCATATTCCATATTCAGTACAACGCGTCGAGACTTGTTGCCGCGCCGGCCGCCACCGTCCCGTCCGCAATGCGTGTTCAAACGTGCAAATTTATACCATCAGGTGTCATCCTGATAAAATAGGAAAAGGTTTAAAATATTTTCAAACTTTAAAAGAAAAAAATGAAAAGAGACCCACCGTGCACAGTATGTTCGCTTCAACGTCTGAAAGCAACGATTATGGCTTGCGGGCATCTTACAATAGGTATCTCATTACTTATAGCAAAATCTAGAAAACGCACACCATTTGAGAACAGTTAATTTTATCTGCTGTTACAACACTGTACAAAGACGTATTGATGAAATGAGCTCTGATGTTGAAGGTTTCTTGTGTGATTATCTGCAAACAACTCATTTTTCTATTCAACTGGACGAGTCAACTTTACCTGACAATGAAGCATTATAATGGGCATATTATGTTCAATTTATTATGGGCGAAGAAATTCATGAAGAGCTACTATTCGCGAAAACTTTGAAGATGGACACTAAAGGTGAATCAATATTTAATGTCCTGAGTGATTTTTTTTAAAGAAAAATCGATTCCATTTACAAACGTTATTTCGGTGGCAACAGATGGAGCTCCTGCCATGGTCGGGCGATATCGTGGGTTTATAGGTCATCTTAAAAGAATTATACCAGAGGTAACTGCAATTTACTGTGTTATCCACCGATATCTAGTAGCGAAAAATTAGAGTGATAGATTGCACCAATCGCTTCAATTTGTGATTAATGCAGTTAACAAAATTAGAAGCAATGCATTGAATACGCGCTTATTTGCACAATTGTGCGATGAAAATGATGAAAACTTCCAACGATTGCTGTTACATACCGCAGTACACTGGTTGTCAAAAGGTGCATGTTTATCAAGATTTTATTCACTTTTTGACTCAGTTTTAGAATTTCTGGAAAGTAAAGATCCTGATTTCAAAAAAAAAAACCTAATCAATTTTAAAGCAGACATCGCGTATTTGACAGATTTGTTCAAAAAATTTAATAACCTTAACTTACAATTACAAGTGGAAAGCCTTAATTTAATAAAAACAAAGAGTATAACTTCAGCTTTTATTGGTAAATTGAAATTTATGAAGGAAAATATTGGTCGGCGCGAATTTTCAGTTTCCAAACTTATCGCAGGTAGAATGACTTGATGAAGATATTCAGACATACGTTCAACATTTGATTGCCCTGCATGATGATTTTAAAATTAGATTTGAAGACATTCTGTCGATGGAAATACCACCATGAATCATAAATTCATTTGATAAAACGGAAGTAGAGAATGTAATATTACAAGAGGAGCCACTCGAGCTTAGCACCAATGAGGAGCTGAAAGTGACATTTAAAAGAGGGTATCAACAATTTTGGCTGCAGGCAGAAATACCTAAAAAATATCCTGGACTGTGGGGAATCGCGCAAAAGCTTCTGATAGCGTTTCCCTCGTCATATCTCGTCGAAAAAAGTTTTAGTGCCTTTACAAACTTATTAACAAAAAAGGAACAGATTGAATATCACAGAACGGGGAGATTTGCGGTTGTTCCTTACAAAACTCAAGCCAAATATTGATAATTTGCTGTCAATCCATCAAGTACATCCATCTCATTAAAATTATATATATTTTTTTGTAATTACCATGGTAGAAGTTACATTACGTTATAAAGAAGTGTTTAATTTTGATAATATGACGACTGTTAAAACAATAATAATTATTAGTGTAAAATTTTATATATTTGAATATGTAATATTATATATTTAAAAAAAAATAAAAAAATAAAAAATATTTTTAAATATATTATATATATATATATATATATATATATATATATATATATATATATATATATATATATATATATATATATATATATATATATATATATATATATATATATATATATATATATATATATATATCTAATATATATTTTGTTGTTGTTTGCAGATAATCACACAAGAAACCTTCAACATCAGAGCTCATTTCATCAATACGTCTTTGTACAGTGTTGTTACAGCAGATAAAATTAACTGTTCTCAAATGGTGTGCGTTTTCTAGATTTTGCTATAAGTAATGAGATACCTATTGTAAGATGCCCGCAAGCCATAATCGTTGCTTTCAGACGTTGAAGCGAACATACTGTGCACGGTGGGTCTCTTTTCATTTTTTTCTTTTAAAGTTTGAAAATATTTTAAACCTTTTCCTATTTTATCAGGATGACACCTGATGGTATAAATTTGCACGTTTGAACACGCATTGCGGACGGGACGGTGGCGGCCGGCGCGGCAACAAGTCTCGACGCGTTGTACTGAATATGGAATATGCAAGTTTTTACAAGTAACAGTCGCTAAGCTTCTTAAAATATTATCTGCCTATAATGATAGGAGATAATAATTGTCTTATTGAGAAGGTTTAATTTAGGTATCATATTGTTTGTGTTGTTGTATTACCGTATGATGGACGGTGTGGCTCAATAAGTTATAAATGAAATTGAAAAAGGAAAGTGGCATAGGGCCGGATAGCTCAACTGGTAGAGCACTCGGCGCGATACCGACATGGTGTGGGTTCGACTCCCAGTTCGTAACTATCCATTTTTTTTCAATATATTTAAAATAACAAGCCAACATTTTAGTTCTTCACTATCGAAACCAAATAAATTTTCATTCACCCCTGCACATTTTTTGTCACGTCCAACGTAGACCCTCGTCGAGTCTCCGTGGACCCCTGGGGGTCCACCTGGACCACACTGGGAATTACTGCCCTAAACCTTCGGTAGACCACGAAACTTTGCCGGCTTTTTATTAATATGTTATATGAAAAATAACGCGTACATCGTAGTTCGATCGAATCTCAACAGATGGCGTCACTATTTCCTTGTATGATCAAATTTTAAGGCTAATTGTAGGCATGCATGTACTCCCTATGTAAATGCCTATTACTCTATACGCTTTGAACGTTATTTCATTGATCATCATTAATCCAACGTTTATTTTGCTTTCAACATTGAAAATTCATCAATCCATGACACTGTTGATACGCTCTATATATTGCCGTATGATGGAATTACTTGGTTTTCACATAATTTTTTTTTTTAATATATATATATATATATATACAGAGATAAGCCGGAACAAACACAGACTAACAGACGGACAGAAAAATGTTAACAATGTATATTTTATTGTAAGTACCGATTAT
Organism: Phengaris arion; assembly: GCA_963565745.1. Lineage (NCBI taxonomy): Eukaryota > Metazoa > Arthropoda > Insecta > Lepidoptera > Lycaenidae > Phengaris > Phengaris arion. The sequence continues at coordinate 7,082,623 of OY751439.1, read as the reverse complement.
ACTTTTAAGTGCATTAAGTGAAAATAAAAGCTGTTAATTTGAAATTACAAACAGGCACTTCAATTTTGTTTATCGGTATAGATATAATATATTATATTATACAAAACAAATAGTTGAACTAAGAATATATAGTGCGCGCGAAACTAGTTGGCCGCGCCTTAGGACAGGGGTGAGGGGGCGGGTTGCTTGCTGCTCGCAGTGTTGCCGCCGCGAAGTCTGGCTCCGTACTGAGTAATAACATCAAGCGCTCCTAAGGCCCGGCTAGCTAGTCACAATATGTAACAGTCATAACAGTCACAATGTGTAATTGCAAAATTCTACATTATTGTCAAGGTGATAAGGTTGTTTTTTGTATCATTCTTAATAGTCGTTATTACATTGTGATTTCGAGTGGCAAAAAGTGTCGTGCCTATAATCCGTCCAGCCTCCATACAATTCGCAACGCGCCATAAGGAACTTCGTTCCAAAAAGTTTTTGCGTGTTCCTGGGTCATGGATGTGTATTAAATATGTGTATATATATAGAAGTATTAATTATATTTCTGTTGTCCGTAGTCCTGAGTTTCAAACATTCTCAATACGCACTCCTTTATAACTAACCTAACCTTATTATAATATTATATAATTAACTAATTAACCTAACCTAACCTTTATTTTTTTTAAACAAGCTAAAGCAAAATGTAGCCTAAGCTAATACCATACCAAATTTTATCAAAATCCGTTCAGTAGTTTTTGCGTCAAAGAGGAACAAGCATCCATCCATCCATCCTCACAAACTTTCACATTTATAATATTAGTAGGATAGCTCGCGACTTATCTGCGATAAAAAGTAGCCTATGTAGTAAGTAATCCAGAGCCTAAACTACCATACCAAATTTTATCAAAATGCTATTGCGTGTTCAGTAGTTATTGCGTGAAAGAGTTACAAACATTCATAAATGCAATCTTTCGTGTTTATTACATTAATAAGGAAGTAAGTACCTACATAAGACGTAGTTTACTGTTCGTTTGCACCTCAGACCAAATAAACTCTTTTTTAATTGATTTGAGGCTTGCACTTCTCTATAAAGTGAAATTATTGTTTTTCATCATTTGATTACCTACTCGTTTTAAAATGGACTAGCTCACCTGATGATAAGTGATATCGTAGTGCTCGTAGACATCTTCAACACTACAAATTATTATTGGTACTGTCCTAAAAAGGTCCGTGTGAAATATCATAAAACATTAAACTAACATTAGGTACAAAATCCTGTCTCACAACTTAAATAGGTACCTCAAAATATGCTAAAATGTTGCGGTCCCAAAACAAGTTATTCAAATCTACGTACACAATTATGTATAACGAAATGTCACGCTTCGTAGGTACCACGAGAGAAATGGTTTCGTAAGCGTAAATGTACGCGTATGGCAAAACAATCGATAGTTGCAAAATTTCCTTATTATACATTATTATTTACCTTTCAGTTGAATTGTAGAACATGGCAGCTTGTCTTTTTAAATCATCGCTAACTGCATTTTCTTCCATCACTGCACCGCACTGACACACGATATAATATCCTATTACGAGGACGGTAACGATTTGTTTTAAATGCACGTGTTAAAAGCCGGCTAGCCGTTCGACGCCCGCGCCTCTCACTAACCAAAGTCTGGCCATTCACGCCACCCCCCTACCTACATGGCATTGATATAAATTCCACTATTCAGCTTTCCGTATACAATTACTGTTGATGTTATTGATATAGAATATATACCTCTTATCACGGCCTACGCGATTTTACGACTGATAACCGCTGACGACTTATTGGTTACGGTGCAGTACAGGCGCCAACGTGTTACGTGTATAGTCCGTTTAAAGTTATTTTACCTCGGAGTTTTAATGCCCAGTTTCTGAGGTTTTTGGTAGATAGTGTATCCATGTAATTAGTGCTTCTGCGCTAATTGTTACAGATAAAGTAATAGCGCCAACCGGTTTTCAATCAAAAGAGATTTTGAATATATTAACTACCGACAAAAAACATTCGAAACCGGGCAAAAGAGAGTGATCCTTATGCAATCGGCATAAATGTCCTGTCAAAGGTAAAATAAATCTGAACGAACTGTAGTTTATATTGTTAACTAATTTCACCACGTGATTCCACTTTCGTCATTGATATTATTTTCGAATTTAGAATTATACTCGACAATCGTGTTGTATAATGGTAAACACTGAACAGTCAGTAAGTAAGTAAGTACACACTAAATCTAGACGCGTAAATCAAAGCTGCAAATGTATGTACATACTCATATAATAATTTATAACCTCTCCGTCTTTACTGCTATAGTAATAAGGTAAAGTCAACCATTAACCTGGGTTTTTTACTACATAAAAGTCACAGATAAACCCGGTTTTGTTACAAGGTAAAGTCACCAATAAACTAGGTTTAGTAATAAGCTAAGCCACCGATAAACATAGTTTAGTAACAATGGTAAGTCACAGATAAACCCGGTTTAGTAAGAAGGTTAACTCGCCGATAAACCCGGTTTAGTTATTAGGTAATGTCACGGATAACCCGGTTTAGTTATAAGGTAAAGTCTCCGATAAACCCAGTTTACTAATAAAAGCAATTCACCGATAAGCCCGTTTTACTAATAAGGTAAAGATATTGATAAGCCGAGTTAAGTAATAATGTAAAGTCACCAATAAATCCGGTGTAGTAATAAAGTAAAGTCACCAATAAATCCGGTTTAGTAATAGGGTAAAGTCACATATAAGCCCAGTTCAGTTTTAAGGTAAAGTCAACTATAGATAAACCTAGTTTAGTAATAATGTAAAATCATCGATAAACCAGGTTTAGTTACAAGGTAAACCGGTCACTGATAAACCAAACCGAGATTACTAAACCTTATTACTATAGCAGTACGGTTTAAAAGTGATAAGTCACGGGTTTCTGCGACCTTACCTATCGCATAAAATATATAAAAATTCAAAGACATCATAGAAGAGTAATTACTCAATAGAAAGAAAGAAAGAAAAAATGATTTTCAGTTCACAAAGTCAACAAAAGGAGTACCGACCTCAATTATTGGATGAAGAAAATGGTTTTTTTTTGGATGAAATACTTCCTAGTGAAAGGACAAAATAAAGAATATAGACTTTATCCTGTATAGAGTTTAGACTGTAAAACTGAACCTTATTTATTGAAGAAACACTAAATTCATGTAAATAAAACAGTTCATAAAGCATTTATACTCGGTTTCTGCGGTTTTTTTCCAATAGTTCATCTATTCAATAGTGCTCTTGATTTAGTTTTAATAGATGAAACAAATCCTGTTTTGATGAAGATTAAATGATGCTAGAGAATCATATTATGGTTCTAGATCACAATGTTGGATTTTTAAACTCTAGTGGAGCATAATAATCGATAAATATATCATGTATTCTTGTCTCTGCCATCAATTTCAACCAAATCTTAATTTTTTCTAAAATGCCCAAATAAAATGTTATATGTTTTAATAATTAAAAGCTTCAAATAATTGACTAGAACCAATTATATAAACTAAGGTGATGCTCTGTATTTCATTATTGTTAATATTAATTTACCTATTACAAATTTATAATTTATTAAATTAATAATTAAATAAATTAAATATAATCGCCCTTACTCCGTTATCCCTTGTGTAAATCGTTAAAGTTATTGTTGCCATCTTTTTCTATCATATGACATTTCCAACGTATCAGACAAAGACAGCAACGTTGTTTAAGTTATCCGTTGTGTAATTTTTTTTTTATATAAGGGCGATTATGTATAAACATACCCACATCATAAACGAGGAGCAAATTAAAAATATGAAGCTCGTGAACTATTTTTGAGCATTGATCTTAACTAATGTGATAAAAATAATATTTATTTTCGTCATTTTATTCGTAATGATAAAGAAAATAACATGAGCAGTATAATTGGGTATAAAAATGTTTTACTCACTCTTCGTCCACATTCAAAAGCGAGTAACCATAGTCGTAAGATTTCTTCATCTCTTCTCTGTTAACTAAAATGCTTTGACTAGCATAATATTGTGATAAACACGTTATTTTCACCACTTTCCCCAAGCATATTGTACTTATTAGATATTATTTTATGTTTATTTACATTTTTGATTTTACAAAAACCGCGTCAATGTGACGTTAAATGAATGAAATTTGACAACTACAGAATGTCAAAATGACAGTATTTTCTTATAATAGTGTAAGGCAAAGAGCTATTGCCATTTCCTAGTGTTTAGTTTTAGAGGTTGTAAAAAATTATTTTAGCATATCGTGTTCTTTTCATGTAATAAAAATATTAACCTAACCAGAGATAAATATTATTGATATATAGGATACGTTATATTCTTTCAAAACTGACATTTTTTATGCTGCGACACACATTGATATTTTTCATTATTGTTACATTTCACTCGACAGCAAAAATTCATGAAAGGGATAGCATGCTTAATTCAATAGCAAAAAAAGATGACTAGTGTTTATTATTTCCAATTAAGCGTCCAATTAATAATAATTAATAAAGGGCGTTAATTCATGTTTGGAATCTCTGCCATAGAACATATTTTGACGACACAGAAAGTACAAAATGCATATAAATTCTATTCGTTCATAATTATTTACCTCGACATGCTTACAATTTAAATTTTTTGGGTAATCGGTAGTTTCACAACCATTTTATGTAACTAAGATTAATCAAGATAATAATGGCGTGAATGCCATTATATTATATTATTATAGGCTATTATTTAGATAAAACTGCATATTTAGTATTTTTTTTTATTTAATGTCCCAAACAGGAGTCGGATTATTTTTAATATTATTATTTAACCTGGTATATATTTAAAAACACATGAAATTTTTTTTTTAAATAAAATACTCCTTTTAAACCAAGCTTTGTGTAAATATAACGTCAAAAAAGTAGTTTGTTAAAAGTTAGCTTATTTTCCATAATTTATTCCTCATTAGGAAAACTTACTATCAATCTCTTTTCATTTAAAGAGTAAGAAGTAGGGCTTGCAAATATTCGAAAATTTTGATATTTAAATAACTAAGTACTTATTCGATTTTTTTGGGCACTATTCGATTTTAAAAAAAACTATGATTTTTGCCGATTATAAAAGGCTTTAAAATTAGGTGTGTAGAATTTAAAATTTAAAAATTGAAAGAATGAAAACTAAATAAACGGTAACACTGTAGAAAAAAATAATAAAAAGGGCAGTTCAAAGCGCCTTCAAAGATTTTATTGTTTCCTGTCTACTTAAATATTGCTATTTATGCACTTTTGCCATCTCATAGGTATTTCATTGATTCCTTTACTAAAAAAACATTCGGACAGGAATCAATAAAATCTTTGAATTGTAAAAAAAAATAGTTTTAGGAATCATTGGGAAAAAATACCTATGAGATGACAATAGTGCATAGATAGCAATGGTACTCGTATATACTTTGATTATATAAACATAAGTATGTATGTTTAAAAAAATTGACTTTATGTTCCTCCTTTACAAAACGCCAATTTCATATGTAATGACCTAGGTAATATTAAAAAGGCGAATGTTTGTGTGTGTGTTTTAGAATCTTTAAAGAAAAATATTTTAAAGAAAATACTTTACTGATAGTGATAAATGTTGTAAAGTTATTTGTGGAATGAAATACCGTCACTTTTTTGTCATGGTTTTTACAGCTTTTATAGACATACGATGGCATTTTGTGCAAGGTGCACGGGACGCGTAGTACATGCTACTCGTCAACCGGCTCATTGCATACTAACCAAAGATTTCCAAACTAAAGTTAGGCTATGACGTATAAATTTAACAGAACAAATCTTCATACAAGAAAAAGTAACGCTATCTTGGTTTTCACTATACCTCAAAATTCATCCATTTTGATTACACCACACTTCAAATGTCAAAATGACCCCAAAAACTCCAAAAATGGGGGATTTAAGTAGAGACAGTTTTTGCCTCAACATGCCTCGTCTATAATAATATATACGTCTATGAGACTAACCACAAACTGCCCGACTTCGCGCTGTTTCAAATGTTCACTTTTTGCACGCTCATACCATCTACCTCATTTTAATTTAATACATCTATGAACCTAACCCATTTTTTCATGCATAGATACGGTTGGTCCTTAGTTTATACTACAAAATACATCAAGTTTTATATCATTATTATTCTACTACAATCTAGAAAAATTATGATCAGTGCGTATATATTATTATGATCAGTGAGTATATTATGATAAAATAATGAATTCACGGTCTTCTTCTTTCTAGTCGTATTCTCATAAATGAGGGACATGACAACCTGAATTTACTTTATGGGATAGGGCTCTCCACTTCTTGTTGGCCTGGTGAAATGCCTCCTGAAACGTGCGTTAGCAGCCTCCACGATCGCGTCTTAGGTCCATGATCGTGTAGGCACTCTGCCTCTACTCCTTACCCCTCCATCTGCCCTGCTAGAACGAATATTTTTAGGTTTTTACTTTTTAGGCTCCCAGTGGGCTATGTGGTCCTCATGTGACCGAAAAAGGCGAGTTGCAGGCCAGTGTGGATAGCCGGGTTCTAATGTTCAGCTAATGAAGGACGAAAATGTTTGTCCGATGTGATGGAATGCTGATCATTCTGTATGGATGGTCTGGTTCTGTGCATTTTCATTTCCACCTTTTGACTTAAAGAACTTTGTTCGCAGGTCCACTTCCTGAGGGTGCTCCGGGGTCGGGACGAAACACGCGTCGAGTTTTGCAACCTACATGGTGGTGTGCGGCCTTGCACGATCTTGCTGACATTGTTGCTTGTGTGGTGGTGGTGTTTGCACGATCTTGTATCTGAGTGTACGCATAAGCAGTGTGGGAGGAAGGAGGTGCTTTACGCATGCTTATGCGTGCACTCACACATGCAGCAGCGCTTGCAGGTTGCTTGTTTCGCGGGATATTGTTAGATATAATATAACTTAAATTATATTCCACCTTTTTACAATGGTATAATATACTTGGGATATTGCCTACTACTTTTTTTTAATATTATTTTAGTATGTACTTAATTGCAATATTGCAATACGTGGGTTGCTATTAAGATTTTAAGGCTAATTATTTGTTTTCGTTATCGTTACTACTTACTTTAATGAATATTATCCTGCCAAAAACATTGAGACTTTACTTCCGGTTCAGATTACATTATTAACAAATATTTTAATTCAGTCTTGAAGTGAACGCCGCGCGCCGCCACAATAACGTTTTACATTGCTGGTTTATGGTAAACATTTAACGTTTCGAATTAAAATGCGTCATGGTACACTTAACAGCCTCTCGGCTCTCCCCCAATCCCGTTTGACCTCTATATGACCCCTTTTTACCCCTCAGAGTGATTTAGATATAAAGGAAGATGAGGCCGTGCCCTAGTTGCTATCCAGCGTATTGGCATCTCGAAACTGCTTACAAATGAATGACTCGTAAATTAACAAGTTTGGTCCTCCAACTATCGTAAAGTTAATTGCAACCTAATAAGCCGTAACCGTATCAGTACTCTGTCATCGAAAGGTTTATAGCAAATAAACTGACTGATAGAAGCGTTTTCATAGCTCTTAACTTAATTAGAAAGAGAATTTTGCAACAATTTTTGCAAAATATTATTGGGGATAATGAACTCATAAAGTTTTTGTCAGCAAAAGGCCCTTACTTATTCACAGAAAACCCCTTTTTAGCATAATAAAGCATAATAAAATGTTCCGAATTTTTCCTCTTTTATTACTACATTCAGATTCATAGGTACCCTTTTTAGCATATTTCTAATTTATAAACATTTCTTTTTATTAGGATTTAGGGCCTTATTTGTAAATACGGCTAGTCGTTAATCATTATATAAGACAAATGCCTAAAGTATCTTAAGTCTTACATAATGGGCATTTACTTGGCACGCAAATCGCAATACAAACATATAGGTGAATAAAGATAATTAAAATTATTCATAGCTAGATGTTCCCGCGCCACCGCTTCGTGCACGCAAAAGGAAATACCTATTATATACTTTGGTTCTCTTATTAGATATTCTAGGGAAATAGGTTAAAACAATATTCTGGCCCAAAAAACCCCATGGAATTTTCCTTGCAATATTTTTTTCCTTTTCAGCTACATTGTCAACAATGTAGGGGGCTTAGAGCCATAATAAGGATAAAAGTAAGAAGTCACATACGAGGCTTATGGTGTGCTTCGCCTAACTTTGCGTTTTATGGTGTTTTATTTACGGCAATTGTTTTATACTGCAGAACCGTGGAGCGTTTGAAGAAATAGAGCTACTGCGCAGTGTACAAGCTGGAGTTTTTACTGCTTCAAAAATAACAATCAATATCATTATGGCAAACTATTATTTGACTGATTGAGCACATTGCTAATGTTTAAAGCGAAGCTATCCCGTACCCTGCAACCAGAAGCCAATTCTCGTAACAGCTATTTGTTATCTTAATACTATTTCGGTCCGCGCGCTGTCCCAATCGCTCACGCGCGATAGACGCGTGCTGTGTGCAGTGTGACTCGTGAGCGAATGCGACGCCGTGCGGACCGAAACAGGATTATGATCACATGTCTTCTGAATTGTCGTTAGGTAAATAAGTACTAGGTACATTCCGATCTTATTTCTATTATTATATGGTTCAGAAGTGGTATTTCATTTCATTGTTGTCGACGCTGGGTATTTTTAGTATGAATTTTGGACCATGCCCTTTCCAAAAGGAGAACCGTCCAACACCTCAATATTTCGAAGAACTCAGTATATTTACCACGTTTAACAACTTCTCAAGCACAAATAGATTCAAGTTCGGTTATTTGTAATTTAATCAGTAACAAGGCGATCTGCGACTTTTCTCGAGATTTATAAGGGTTCGGGAGATGTTGATAACCAATCGGTCGCTTTTGCCACCATAAATCTTCGCTAACTTTCATTCTCGAAAAATCTGCGCTTTGCCATCCCTAATCTGGGCTTGAAATATTGTTGACGATTTTCTCACTTAAAGTAGGTTACCGAGCCTAAATACCTACATTTATTGCGTTATCTACAACTAGGGATCTAATAGAATGATATTATGTTCTATTAATATTATATCTAATATTAATAGAACATAATATTATTATTATTTATATAACTTAATAGTAATATCTATGTATATAATATAAAGGTTGTCTGAATATAAAAGGGGATACTTTGCTTGGAACTTCTCAGAAGGAAGTCTATACTACATAACGGTAAAAAGTACGTATTGTAATTATACGTGAAGCAAAAACTCGGTAGGTACCTACAGTTTCATATTTCTCCGGTTGTTTCTCCGACCGGAGGAGTATGAAGTCACTATACTTCATATTAATAACTCACACTACCTGCATGCGTTTGTATAATAACAGTAGTAAATTATGGGCGAATTTCGACCACTGGCCGCTCCTAATATGGTAATAATCATAGATAAATTAGTCTTTTGTAATATCATTTGACATAGGAAGGTATAATTATTTCTTTAGATATTAAGTTGGTATCTTTGCATAAAAATATCACAATCTATCTATATTTTAATAAAAATAATTATTTAAGTCAGCGAGTTTATAATATCTACCACCTAATAGATCAATCATCAAGGAAGTTTGGATATTAAATTTTCCTAATCCTTGCAAGTCACTTTGAATGTCATTTAAATTTTAGGTTATGATGAATTGAATAAAATGTAAAGTGATTTTCTAGGGGCTAGAAAATATACCACGGTCCGCGATTTATAATAGATTTTTAGTAAATTTCATAGATCATGCTAAGAATTACTTACGAATAGAAAATGGATAATATTACGAAAATAAAATTTAAGTAGTAGGTAAGTATTTACACTTATTAATAATAATTTAAATTTAGAACATAACTTTCAAAGGACACTGAAACCATTTCATAAATTCTTGGGCTAAGCATATAATAAGATAAAAATGGTATATATATTAATGAGAGCCTTGTGGAAGATTCTGTAACTTTTGGCAATTTGAGAACAAAGTTATGATCTGTTTAGTGATAATGAGGTTATGTTTCAATACCAATGAAATAATCTTTTTAAGACAATAAATTCGTTGCTAATAATAGGCTATTACTAATGATTATTATGATGACAATAAAAACAATAAAGATATAACAGGAATAGATTTATAAGAAACAGAAAACAGAACAATTTTAATGTAGTTTAAATAGTTTATTCGTCTTATATAAAGATTTAAATGTCGTCATGAACTTATCCAGGTGAAGTAATATGATCTTAATACCTTGTCCAGCTAAGGTAAGGTACCATAATATTATGACACACATAACATGAGCATTGAGCACTCAGCAGGCTCCAACAGTTCATCTCTTTACTATGCAATTACAATAGAAGCGTACATAGAATAGCTGCATTTCCTCTACGACAGCCGTAGACTGAAATTATTTTTCAAGCTTTGTGACCCGGATTCTGTAAGAATTAAAGCAGTGGTCGTTGAAAATAAACTATTACGGATGGAACTAAAAACACATTAAAAACACGAAACGAGTGAAAAACGAGTGAGAAAGCTAATATTTTTTAAAATTAGGTATGCTTAGAAATATGTATATAAAACAATAAAAATAACAACAACACACACTACCTACCTCAGATTACTAACACACACTACCGCGCGTCTGATAGATACAATTTTGATACACGTTGTTTGTCAATCTGACACAACATATTAAGTCCTTATATTATATGAAATTGACGTTTTGTCGTACTGGCCACTTTGATCTCAAATATTAGGTATATCTTCTTTGGTTACGAATTCCAAATTCAAGTTTATACCGCTATTTATTCATGCATTTATGTTTCGAAAACCGTTATTTATTTGTTTTTTCCCCTTATGGTTTTTTCTTTGCGTCACTCTGTTTACAAAATGGAAAACTTGAAATATCGTATTATTTTCGAGTACGAGTTCCACCGTGGCACCGCGGTGGTGTCGCAAAAGAAAACACAGCTTTTCGTTCCAACGTTTTTGTTCTGGAAATTTTGACCTGCAAAACAAGCACTGTGGACGGCCGGAGACCGAAGATGATAATGAAGAATTGAAGACCATTGAGGAAGCGGATCCATTGGAAACCACGTCGGAGTTAGCTGCAGGCTGCGGTGTTAGTGATATAACTGTTTTAATCCACTTGAAGCAATTTGGGAATGTGAAAAAGCTTGAAAGGTGGGTACCTCATGAATTGAGTGCAGTAAACCAACAAACGCGCGTCGACTGCTGCGTTACATTACTCAACTGGCACAATAATTAAGGGATTTTAAATCGAATCATTACCTGTTATGAAAAGTGGATCCTGTACGGTAACCGGAAACGCTCGTCGCAATGGCTGAACCCTGGCGAACCAGCCAAAGCCTGCCCCAAGCGAAAATTGACTCAAAAATACAGTCGAGGTACCCATACATTGCGTCCAGAAGCTATATGAAAATCGTTTCATGAGTAAACTCCAAAAACCTATTACGCGTTGATAGTTACGAAACCCTCATGAAATACTCTTTTATTTTAAATAATTTCGATCGATGATTGGTAATAAGTCCCTTTGGTGTCTACATTTAGGATAATTATACTGCTATTTCCTCCAGTAATTAGGCGATTACGCTTAACTCTGTGGAATAATAAGTCATGCGTACTAGACTGACAATAACTTTGAGCTATATCCGTGATTAATATCCTGACTATTGCTATTTATCACTGAATAATGTTACAATTCTTCGTGAGCCTGGTATATAAAGAGGAAAGAATCGATTGTTTGTTTGCAATGAATAAGCTCCAAAACTACAGGACCGATTTTGTTTACAGAGTAGACTCTACTTTTTATCGCGGCAAAATGTACGGTTCCGGCGAGGTTTCCTTTTGCGCGTACGAAGTCTCGGCACACATCTATTCACTAAATAATGCTGCATTCCTTCGTCAGGAGTTATTAATATGTCCTACTCAACCTACTATGTATAATAAACATATTTAAGATGATGTAATCATGGATGATTGTGACATACCGTTGTGTATGTAAACACATGTTTATGACACTTTTATACAAAAACTACCGAACAGATTTTGACTAACATTGCCAGCTGTAGGTAGGTACATATTATGGCTCTAACACCCTGATCACGAATAGACTACAAATAATTATTATATCCTTTATGGGCCACAAACATAAAAATAATACCCAGATATATATTATATTACTAACCACTTTAAAATATCTATGAATTAAGAGAAGTAAAACGAAAAATATTTATAATTTAAGTATATTATAATATAAGAGGACAAATACTTTAAGTAAATAATAATGTTGTTAATGAGTTAGATTGTTGATAGTTGAAAAATTATTGCAATAGGTAAAAAAAAATATAGAATATGATGATATTACATAATATTTATGAAATTATATTGTCAATTATGACAAAGCACGAAACGACCAGCGGCCAGCACCATGAACGAAGACTGGCTGTCCTGGCTGGAAAAAACTGACGCCCCGCTCGCACCCCCCGCATACGTCTAGCCACGCACACATAGCTGCGAGCTGTCAATCGTGTAACTCTATTGAATTGAATGACGGTTCTTTACGCTAGTAATATATTATGTTATTTGGCTCGGGCACGCTGGGGGCTAATAATGGACGTGACTTTCATTTTGTGAATGTTTATGCAATATGACGTCACTATACGCATACGATTTGATGACGTCTTCGATATCGACGTAAGAAAACGTATTTGCTGTAAGTAGCAGGAATGGCGTAAGTAGACTGAACACACAGATATATTCAGAAAAAAATCTGCGTCGAATGGTCTGGGTCTCATATCGCTACGACGACAAACATTTTGAAAATATGGTATAATTTTGAAAAGTTTACTCGTTCAATTTGCTGTAAGTCACAAAAAAGGGTGTTTGGCACATCAAAAGTGCGGTCTATTATTAAAAATCACATATAACTAACAGCATTCTTATGAAATGAAAGTATTTAACTGGTATCAGTAATTTCTTATAGTTAGTCTTACTTCTTTTTAATAGTACGTATATAAATACGTATATAATATAACTACGATATATACGATAGAATTAGTCAAAAAGTCAAAAAAGTTTTATAATAGTAATTTACTAAATCAGCTGTGTGTTAAATATATGTATAAAAGATAATTATTTAAATTTTTATAAAATATATACTGACGGGTCAAAAGACCGCTACAGGGTCGGAGCTGCGTTTTTTGATCCTAATAAAAATGTTTTTATAAAGTTGAATATTAAATCAAATATAAATATTATGAATGCAGAACTTATAGCAATATCAGAAGCCCTTACTCACATTAATTCTTTAAAACATACTGGACATTACGTAATATTTACAGACCCCAGAAGCGCCATCCAACACCTCGTTAGATGTTCCTCAACGATACGAGGAACACCTATAGCATATACAATACTAAACAATGTATGTAACCTAGCTAATGTAGATAAAAATGTTACATTGCAATGGATTCCAGCTCATATTGGCTTGATAGAGAACGAGAAGGTGGATCAATTATCAAAAGAAGCTTCGGTTGACGGGGTAGAATATAATTGTATACCTTTCTACACGGATCTTATACCTTTCATGAGGATGAAGTGTACTGAAATGTGGGCAGAATATTTTGATAAGAGGTCTCTCACAAAAGGTATTTGGTATAAAACCATCCAATCCAACATTTCGGCTGTACCGTGGATCGATCAGACCAATATGAGCAGGCCAGAGATTGTAATGGCTCTTCGGCTTCGTTCGGGGCACATTCCGTTGAACAGTTTTGCCTTCCTTATGGGCAAAGTGGAGTCACCAAACTGCTCGATATGTAACAAAGTAGAAGAAGTGCATCACGTTCTGGCGGAGTGTCCCCGGAATGAGGCCGAAAGGAGGCAATTTATATCCTTCAATAATTGTTTAAATAATTATAACGTTGGTGTTTTTAATAGCATTCTGTCTTCCCCCTCATCAGATAAGGCCAGAATGTTATATAAAATGGTAAAATTTGTTGCGAGAATAGGCACACTGAGTAGTATTTAGTATGATAGAATTTAGTTTTAAGTTGATTTTTGTAAAATGATTTCTGCAACGAGGGTGACTCAATCACTAAGTGATCAAACCCTTTTAAAAATAAAGGAAAAAAAAATTAATTCAATATTTCAAGTATCAACATTTTAAATATCTGGAAATATACGGAACTTCTCCATAGAAGTCACTAAGCTACTACCACGTTCTTCAGGTACTAAGGCGGGTCAATAAGTCCGTGACTTTTTGAATTTCTAACCTCCTTACTGAAAAAGCAACACTACTCCTGTCAACAGGCATCTGTCAGTTGACTCCTATCAAAATTTGAACTTGCTGCGTCAGTTAGTTTGTGTTTTACAGCTATCTTTATCAGACTATCCAGTAACTTAAGGAAACAATGGAAAAAAGTAAATTTCGTGTGCTTATTAAGCATTATTTTTTGCGAAAAAAAACCATTACCGAGACCAAGGCTAAGCTTGATAAATACTATGGGGACTCTGCACCATCGATTTCAATGGTAAAAAAGTGGTTTACTGAATTTCGTTGTGGACGTACCAGCACTGAAGATGCCGAACGTCCTGGACGCCCAGTTGAGGTCTCTACACCCGAAACAATCGAAAAAATTCACGATATGGTGTTGGCCGACCGAAGATTGAAAGTGCAAGAGATTGTGGAAGCCACAGGCATCTCGCATGGCTCAGTGGTTTCAATTTTGAATGATCACTTGGGCATGAGAAAGCTTTCCGCAAGATGGGTGCCGCGTTTGCTCACAGTCGACCACAAACGCAATCGTGTCACAACTTCACAGGAAGGTTTGGCGTTGTTTAATCACAATATGGAGGAGTTTTTGCGCCGTTTTGTAACCGTGGACGAAACATGGATCCATCACAACACACCAGAGACCAAACAACAGTCAAAACAGTGGGTTTCTAAGGGTGAATCGGCGCCAAAGAAGGCCAAGGTGGGTTTGTCAGCCAATAAAGTTATGGCGACTGTTTTTTGGGATGCACGTGGGATAATCCACATTGACTATCTTCAAAAGGGAAGAACAATTAATGGGGAATATTATGCCAACTTATTGGACCGCTTCAATGAGGATTTGAAAAAAAACCGACCTCATTTGGCCAAGAAAAAAGTTCTTTTTCACCAAGACAATGCAAGGGTGCACACATGTGCAGTTGCCATGGCAAAAATCCATGAATTGGGCTATGAATTGCTCCCACATCCACCCTATTCTCCAGATTTGGCTCCGAGTGACTACTTCTTGTTCCCAAACCTGAAAAAATGTCTCGGTGGAAAAAGATTTGACTCCAATGATGAAGTCATCTCGCAAACAAAGGCCTATTTTGAGGACCTCGACAAATCATATTTTTTGGAAGGGATAAAAAAATTGGAGAAGCGTTGGACAAAGTGTATAGAGCTCAAGGGGGACTACGTTGAAAAATAAAATGATTTATTTATCAAAAAATCTGTGTTTTATTCCAAAAGTCACGGACTTATTGACCCGCCCTCGTATTTAAAATGAAAAGTCAATTGCTGTAAGTAGTGAAACGCCTACTAGTAACAACTTTAACAAAAATATTTTCATTGTTGTTCATGGGTATTATATTTGAACAAAACTGTGTTCCAAAAATCATCTTTCTGTCACTGATAACTAAAAAGATATGAGATTTTTACAAATTTTTTTAATGCTCCGGTGCGTTGCGTTTTGGCTCCGGTGAAAAGTTGGGTTTTTTGGCTACTTACAGCTAATACGTTTTCTTGATTCGATATTGCAGCCATAAATCTATTATTTATGCATCTGAGTTAGCAATATTTATTTTGTGTCAACTGTCAATGTCTTAGATGACATCTCGACACTCGACATTTTGATTTTAACTCCAGTGTATAAAAGCCCAGAGTTCTATTTTCAGTGCTCTGGATTTTCCCCAGCCTTATATTTTCCGCTGTCGGATCCCGTCACGATAACTCACTTTTTAAAAATTAGCAATATTATAATTTCAAATTAACACACAAAATCATGACAGCGCGTATACAATTTTCATTGGATAATGTTACGAATATATTGTTTACAATTTGATTAATATAATATCTAGCAATATTTCACCATAAAAAAATACCCACAAGCTGCTAGCAAATGTGTGAGTGCTCGCATAAGCATGCGGAAAGCACCCCCCTTCTTCCACGTTGCTTACGCGTACACTCAGAAACAAGATCAACCTGAGTTTTGCAACCTGCATGATGAGTGCATGAGAAGTGTGAGCCCTTGCACGCGACCATGTTGAGTGCTGACATTGTTGCTTGTGTGGTGGTGGTGTTTGCACGATCTTGTTTTTGAGTGTACGCAGAAGCAGTGTGGCAGAAGGGATATAAATGATTAATTTAAAACAACCACCGTGGTCCAGTGGTTTAGAGCTTGGCTCTCGACTCGGAGCGCCTGTAGGAATGACGTGGCCCGAGAATTTTCCTATAATAAACTCTTACTCTAATAGACAAACTGATTATCGTGTCAAATAGAGATATTGCAGGGCTATTACCTATTATTCATTGGAATTCATGTAAATGCTTGTATAAACTGTCCCAGCCAATTGATGTCGGGGTATTACGCAATGATGTACTTACCTATGAAACTATGTTGGTCATGAAGAGTGAACTATTGTTGTATTGAAATTTGCGTTTTGTTGTGTGTATTAGCACCATGTAATCTATTTAAATGTTATGCTATCATTGAATTATAAAAAAACTAATAAGGACTTAAAAAAACATTTCAAATAAATTGTGTAGTTACTTTAAAACACCGCCGATGTTTTATTTTCATATTTAAAACAAGTTATATAATTTTCGAAAAAGGCCATCATGTGTAATATCGAATTGCAAAATTGTCACTTTACTTCAAAATTATAATCCATGACTAAAAATAACATAACCTAAAATATGTTACACATTTTCGCATTTATAAATAAGTTTAATCAATTTAGATATTTGTAGAAAAGAAGTAAGTTTTGATATTATTGGATTCTTTTCGATGTTTGGACCTATGAGATTCCATAATTAAATTGTTTTGTAAACTCACAGGCGACAATATTTATTACGACTGAAAAGAACGAATAAATCAAGAGACAAGAATATTTGCGATCGAAGTGGCTCACAGAGTAGGTACTTTTCTATGAAGCACAGATTATTAATTACCTAGTTATATGGAGTCTACATAGGATAACCGCCTCCTTTTTTGGAAGTCGGTTAAAATGTCGAAGCTGGGAGCACAATAGGTCCCTGCTTCGTTTGACAGTTCTCATTTCATCGCTTAAGTCAAAATGCACTACGTCACACGATTTGATTGGTCTAAACGGCGTGTGTTCTCTGAAGGACAAAACGGCGGACTTTAGTTCGACATGCCCGTAGGCTTGCGCAATTTTTTTGACATTTAAGCTTTTTAAATTGTGTTTTTAAAAAGTTGTAATGTCAAAATGATGATCATGACCAACGAAAGTTAAAGTTCGTAATAGCCCCGCTGGTCCTACAACTAGGATAGGTGTGATAGGTACCCCGTTGGATTCGGAATCACGTCTAGAATTGTGCCAGAAGTTCTTTTTCCTACTATTATTATAAATGTGAAAGTTTGTGAGGATGGATGGATGGATATTTGTTACTCTTTCACGCAAACACTAACTAATAAACGGATTTCGATGAAATTTGGTATGGTAGTATTTACGCGGGCGGAGCCGCGGGAAAAAGTTAGTAGCACATAAAAAATTGCAAATTTATTAAAGAGGCCAAAAAGAGTGTTTTTGATTTTTTGTAAATAGTTTACAAGCTATCAAAAAAAGAACTGGATAAGAGCAGGATATTACCAATACATACAATGACTCCAATAATTTGGTCAAATCCTTATCCTACCGATATTATAAATGTGAAAGTTTGTTAAGATGAATGTATGGATGGATTGATGTTAGTTACTCTCTCACGCAAAAACTACTGAACGGATTTCGATGACATTTGGTATGGTAGTAGTTTAGGCTCTGGATTAAAACATAGGCTACTTTTTATCCCGAAAATGTATAGTTTTCCCGTGGGATACTATATTTACGCGGGCAGAGCCGCGGGAGGAAACTAGTATAACATATTTGTTTGCGTTTAGTAAGAACTTAGAAGCTTTCTATTACGTAAATGAAAAAAAAAAATAGCTATTTGCGTATGGTTTGTCAGTGGATTACTGAAAAAATCTAACCCCACATAGTTTTATCACGTTCCGACGAGGTGTCCTTGAACCCAGCTCATTTGGGGGTTAGCACACCAGATGGGAGTTAAATGCACTAAATGGGTAAACAAAATAATTAGGAAGAGGAATAGCCCTATAGATGTAACTGTAGTCAACATTTCAGCCAAGTGATAATACATTTGACCTCTTAATTAACTTTGTGTGTACTGCTATAAGCCAATAATAATATAAATCCCCCACACCGATTTCGGTGACGGTGGCCAGTTTCATTGAAACCAGGCCAGTAACGCAGGAGTAATTTTATAGTGCCCATGTGTGTGCGCAGTACGCAAGAGAACTCTCTCCTTTACTCTCATAAGGATCACCGACACGACTGGCGAGAGATCAGGCGCAGGATCGAACCCACGACCTCCAGAGTCGACAGCCAAGCTCTAACCACTAGACCACGGAGGCTATAAGCCAATAACATTGTAATAATACTACCTATATCCTACTAATATTATAAATGTGAAAGTTTGTGAGGATGGATGGATGTTTGTTACTCTTTCACGCAAAAACTACTGAACGGATTTTCATGATATTTGGTATAGTGGTAGTTTAGGCTCTGGATTAAAACAAAGGCTACTTTTTATCCCGGAAAAGTACAGTGTTCCCGCGGGGTACTCGATAGTATATTTACGCGGGCGGAGCCGCGGGAAACAACTAGTACTACATAACCTAGCCCCTGGGAGACCGGGCTTTGCTCGACATTTTAGTAGAACGATAAAATTAAAATTAAAAAAACTTGAGAGGTGTCAAGGGACACCCGGATGAAACGAAGTTATAATATATATATTATAATATAAGTATATAGTTGATAATGAAGAATTGAAGCCTATATATATACAGAGATTATCCGGAACAAATACACAGACTGACAGACGGACAGAAAAATGTTAACAATTTATATTTTATTGTAAGTACCGATCATACTTTTAAATGCATTAAGTGAAAATAAAAGCTGTTAATTTGAAATTACAAACATCTTTCAAAAATCATCACAAATTTTGTTTATCTGTATAGATATAATATATTATATTATACAAAACAAATAGTTGAAGAAGTTGAAATAGTTGAACTAGTTGGCCGCGCCTTAGGTAGGGAACGCGTTCGCGGCGGCAACGACTACTGAGTAATAACATCAAGCGCTCTTCCGTCCCACCGCGCCGCTCGCATACCTAAGGCCCGGCTAGCTAGTCACAATATGTAACAGTCATCCAGTCATCAACAGTGTAATTGCAAAATTCTACATTATTGTCAAGGTGATAAGGTCGTTTTTTGTATCATTCTTAATAGTCGTTATTACATTGTGATTTCGAGTGGCAAAAAGTGTCGTGCCTATAATCCGTCCAGCCCCAATACAATTCGCAACGCGCCATAACGAACTTCGTTCCAAAAATAAGGTTGTTTAAAATCAATTACGGATGTTTTAGGCGTATGATCTACTCACTACTGCTTATGTCAAGACGTTTAGTCAGAAAAATAATTATTAAATACCCCAAAATGTATTTTATTAAGCTATTGCATAGCTTCTATTGCGGGACTTGAGCGCGGGGACCGAATCCAGAAATTCCGTAACGAAAAAACCTCACGCTCCCCACTCCGACGGGCACGGAGGTGTGGCTTGAAGGCCGTGCATCGTCTAACGTTGTTTCAGTTCGGCAGTCTTCGACACGGCGTTGTGTGCGTGCGATAATGCTATGCAATAGCTTTACCGCGGCAGTCCCCGAGTGCCACACGTCTTTTTTTTTTATTTTATTTAAGCACTTCGTCGACGTGGTAAATATATCCATGCACAGTTTCATCTTTCTAGCATTAACCGTTGCAACGGTAAGCCGAAGGCGGACGGATGGACAGACATGACGAAACTACAAGGGTTCCGAGACGTGAACTATGGAGCCCAAAAAAAGCATTCATTTTTCACTTGTATCGGCAGTTACAGGGAAATTACGTAAATTATATGTACTTATAGCCTATATTACGCGGGCTGTTATTACGAATCTATTGACACCTCACTCATTAAAACAGGACCAGTATTTTAGGCGCTACGGTGGAACAAACATACAAATATACATAGACTGCCAAAATCATTACCCTTCCTTTTGGATTCACCGTAGTCGGGTAAAAAGAAATAAAAAGAATGTTTCGTCTGACCGAGATTCGAACTGGAGACCAATTGGTCAACAACACAAAATCCAAGCGCCTACGTAACTGCGTTTCGCGTATCTGCCATTAGTATTCGAAATTATGTTTTATTAATTGTATTACACGACGAAAGAAAAGTCAATTTTAGGCTCTACATTAGCCGTAACGCTTCGTCGTGACAGAAAGAAATCGTAATTCTGGGGGGTAATACGATGTTTCAGATATATAGAATAGAATACATAGTCATTATTATAGATGTTTCACTTCAAAAAACTGATGTGAAACAGAACTTGTGTTATGTCGACGAATAAAGGGAAGCCGTTGAAGCACATACTTGTAACCTGCAGGTATCGCAGGTGTCTATAGGTAGTGTAGTGTTTGTGTAACCGGAATCAGTAGCTGACAGCGGTCGTGTTGTCCCGATACCACGGGTGGGGAACGCCAGACACAGAGTCAGTCACCGACAGTCACCATAACGACGGAGGTGAACGCAGGACGTGTCTGATGAGACCACTGGTGGTATAACCTGCCAATTCATTACTCTTGTAAGTGTCGTCAGTGTCTACAGGTTCTTACCATCATGCGAATTGCCTGCTCGTTTGCCCATTACGCCAACGAGAACGTAAGCACTTCCACGTTTATTCTATTAATATTGCAACACTTCATACCAATTCCATAAAGCTTACTATAGTGGCGCATTACGCAGCAATGTTCGGCCACTTAGCGTGGCAGGATTATAGCCAATCGCTTTTACTGTTTTTTAAGTAGCAGTAAAGGTTTATAAAATTAACTATTTCAGTTTCACGTATTAAGATATTTGTTTGATGAACACAGAGTAGCGTATCCGTTGTTTGCAGTTTGTGAAAGCTTACAATGATATACAGGCACCATAACTTATAAGACTACCTAAGCTACAGGTTAGGTTGGTACTTATAGATAACTAGCTTTTGCGCGCGACTTCGTCCGCGTCCTTTTTTTGCACTGCATTCCCGTGGGATATTCATTTCGAAAAACCATTTAAACGGATTTCTTACTAATTAAAATATTTATACAGTGGATAAGATATACAATGTTTTGTTCTTGTCTTATACATTGGAAAAATCGATTGACTGACAAGGATAAAACATTGTATAGCTTATCCACTGTAAAAATATTTATATAAATAAGGGGGTTAAAAGATATAATTTATATAAGATAATTTTTTTTTATATTCATATAAAAATATTTTCTCATTCTACCCCATCGTGTGAGGTATCGACTAATCGGTCTTTTTAAATAAAAACAAGGTTTCATACACGACATTTTCGAGTAATCGGCCTCCAAAGTGGTTTCATATAAAACATTTTCATGTACTTAATTGGCCTCCAAACTTAACAGTGGTTTATAAGTAGGTCCAACCTGCCATTTCTAAACCATAAGGGCATATAAACTTGTAAGTTTCTATGCTGATTGCTGATAAATCAATATGCTAAAAACTCTTTAGGATTTTTTTTTGAGCTTAGTCGGACAATAACTTTTGAAGTAACTTAAAGAAAACCTATTGCGAGTCGATAGTTACTGAACCCTTATGACATAACCCTATAGACATGTCCTGACATGCTCTTTATTAGGTTATAAAACAAACAACACAACAAACAATTCGCAGTGAAAAGAAATTACGATTTCATTTTAGGTTTCCAAGTAATAATTAGATATTATAATTATTACTCTATTAATTAAAATAAATTTCAAAGTACATTAATAATTTTCTTTTCAATTTTCTTTTTTTATTTCTTTTCAATTTTCTTTTGTATACCCAGTACTGAATAGCTACGAGCGAGAACTTACTTGAGACACGACAGTCTCAAGACAGTCTATTCATTATTGCATCGATGGCCGCGCTTCGCCTTCGCACACCGCACTCGTTTATCGGAGCTCTCTAGCGAGGAAAATGACAATACTTAATAACAAGAGTATGTGGCGGACTAATTAGCGCCACAATTCTGAATCGCGCTATCGAAGTTTTCTATGATCGGCACTATATATACGACATCTGAAATTCATTCAAGCGGGCTTCGGCCTGACCGAGCATAGCACCTCGCTCGGTCGGAGATCTCCCTTTGGGGCATCCACTCATCCCACATCGGTGACCCTCGACAGAACACGCTTCATTCTGGACATCATCATCATCATTCCCCACCCCTCCGCACCACGCCAGCCAGCTTCAGCCTCATTGGGTACCTCGACCACCAGCCTCAACGCACCGCGGCCTGGTCGAACCCGCATCGGCTTCAACGGGCACACTCACTACAACGACCGGTCAACAAGCAGAAGCACATACATCTCTCCTGGTCAGTACGTAGCATCGGCCCGCACGGTAGCACTCCGACTCACTGGAGCCCGTGCAGCAGCAGCAGTCTGTTCTGAATCGAAGTTTTCTATGATCGGCACTATATATACGACATCTGAAATTCATACAAGAGGGAGCATACGAGGGAGGCCTGACCGAGCATACCACCTCGCTCGGTCGGAGATATCTCCCTTTGGGGCATCCACTCTTCCCACAAGTAACATCTAAAGAAAACAATATGTTTGTATTGTCTAGTGACACAAAACCTATGAACGTTGTATATAAAGTTTCATTATGTAGTATACTTAAGTATCAGCATTGCACCCGCGCGGAGCCGGGGCGAGTCGCTATTTATAATGAAAACCTAATTTCACGCGGGCGAAGCCGCGGGCAAAAGCTAGTACAAAATATATGAAGATGGCGCACACTTGAAACAAAACGTCTCATCTGACGAAACTGACTATGAGCGACACAGCTGTCTTAAATCTTGGTAAAAAATCAGTTTATAATATCAAGACGATTTATTAGAATGTAAGTGTAAGTAAATTACAAGAATTGGGGCACTGAGATTGTTCCGTATATACAACCATTTCACCACGGTGATCATGACTCGGTCATGCGTCATGACTTCATGAGACTCATGTGGATTTTGTCTCAGTCCCTCTCTATTTACACAAGTTAGTAGATACATAACAGCTGTTCGCCTGAGCTAGACGCGCTGTATGCACTGAAATAAACTTATGTGCACCGGAACTGCGTCGGTGGTCGAATCTAAATATGAGTTTATAATTCTATATCTTGTTTAGGTAAATCCGTAAATTTCCGTTCAAAACCAATTACGAATATTTTGGGCATATATGATCTACTGCTTATGTCAAGACGTGTATGTAGAACAATAATTAAACTTTTCGAAAATAAAAAAAACTCTAAATAAAATCACATAAAGCTCTTTACGCTCTGTTAAGGTTATTGACCTCATGCATACAAAATTTAATGGGTGGGATTTTAGTCACACGACTGTGGTATGACAGGCTTGTCTTTTTTAATGCCGTATGCCTAAAGCAGATGACGCATGGATGTGAGATAAAATTCGCCCTGTGGTCGAATATCGACCATAATTCAAATTTAAATTTTTAAGTTTCATCTTTTTTAGGGTTCCTTTTTTAGGGTTGGTATGGAATGCGAAAGAAAGATTGACAATTGTGTCAAACCTTCTTTTAATAAACAAACGCATGGTAGTGTGAGTGTGGTAGTGCGTGTAACTTTATTTTCATTAATTTTATTTATTTATATGCTAATGCTTAGAAATTAATAAATATAATTTTAAAAATAATTGGGTGTGCATAAAGCTAACATTTTATTTAATTAATATTAATATGAAATAATATGTTAGCTTTATGCACACCTTCCTCGACATACCTCTCTCCATCTTCTCACTCGCCAATCTCCATTTGAACTGTGTCAAATTTCATACTCCTCCAGTCGCACAATTCTCGTAAAAGTGTACTTAATATATGTGTTATCAGGAATAGTATTATATAGTTAACGTCTACAACAACAAGCATTACTTTTGATTTATAACTTTCATCTAAAAAAAAGTTGCTCTCAGCCAGCAGTCAGTACCTACACAATGAACCCTCTCACCCATTCCGACCACGTATGCGAATTCTCAAACCGAGAGGTTTTTCTTGGATCATGACAGTGTTATTAAAACTTTCATATATATGTCCAACCCAGCCATTCATTTTGTGGAAGTGAAAATTATAAGTTTTCTCCAGAAATTATAATAAAATACACAGCTCTTTTGTCCACATTTGCTTTTACTGTAAGTTTTGGTGATTTTCATTATGATGTTATAATTATAAAAGCAAGTACTTACGAATTTAACGCTATAAATAAAAAAGCATAAGGAGCTTTAAATGCTATAAATAAAAAAGCAAGTACCTATGAATTCTGTCGCTACTTTAAGCACAGAGTAAATAATATATACTTACGTTACAGACTCTCATAGAAAAATCCAAATCGATCCAAATTAGAAAGTTTTTACGTCCCTTTCAACGCCTACGCGTTGCTACGCCTACAATTTTTCGCACAGTCGTGGATACACAGTATGCTTGTAGTAGTGCAATATAATCGAAAGCTAACTATGTAGCTGTTTATCTGTTCCTCTTTCTTTTAATTGTACTTTAACTATTAAACCACATACTTACTTGATTCAAACAATCTTATAAGTATTTCCATAACCATAGTTTCCCGTTACTGTAATGTGAAAAATAGTCGAACCGTCGGGAAAACTAGGATAACTTTTTTTCATATTTTGTTGGTATTTGTGATGATGATGACGACTCTAATGGGATTTAAGCATAATATATATTCTTTGAATAAAGTGAGCTGACCTTAACCCAGGTCAAACATTAGGAAGAATCACGTTTTTATCGTCCTGCAACAGCTGGTGGACGTTTATGACTTAGTACGTTATGGGATTGCGCAAGGTCAAATATTAGGTAAAAGGTTAGGAAGGGTAGCGTTTTTATATCGTAACCAGCAGTTCCACGCATCGTAAAAGTACTATAAATATGGAAACTTATTTCCGCTATAATTTATAATTTTCGAATTAGATGAATCGGTTTCTCAGGAAACCCAGTTAATGTAACACATTTGAAAAAAATATATAATCATTCCTCTGTAAAAATATTACAAATCTAAATTTAATACATTTAACTGAAATATAAAAATTTGAAAAAATAAAAACTAACTACCACTAAATATTTATAAGTACGTATAAATTAACAATGCAAAAAATATGTAATTCAAAATAAGGGTCAATTCATACGATACGCGACATGGCACTGAATTTTTAATATAGCCTGTTCGAACTCAACGCGACACAACTCATACAATAAAACGTGTATCTTCTTGTGTAAATAATAAAGTTCAATTTTAAAAAGCTGGCTTAAAAATGCAGCGAGGCATATTAACGCGGTGTGAACTGTTAACTGACCTTAATGGTCAGGAAAAAAAATACTATGCTCATGCACTAACGGCTCGTTTCAATAACCTATCTACCAATAACTATTAGTTAAAAACGTTACATTTGTATCGCAAAAAAACAAAAAATTATTGAATGACACCGTTTTTAACAAATAGTTATTGTTAGACAGGTTATTGAAATGGGCCGTTAATGTACCAAACTTGATCCATACATAATATCACAGTAGTTTTCATACATACAATTCTGCAATTATTTTTGATTCTTAAAAATGGTATGCCCCAATTGCTTTTACGTAGGTAAGTACATAAAACGTTCTTTCAACACAGCGTTTTGAGAAAATTATTGTTTACTTTCTACCCTACTCAAACGCTATTGACATTATGCTGAGCATCGCGTTGTAAACACTATATTATACAACAAGTAAGCACTAAAGTGTATTGAAAGGTTCAAGGTAAATGCAGGCTATATTTGTGCGTGCAGGCATTGGGTAAACAACATTGTTTGCACAAGATGCGACCTACTGGAATGGATAGACTTTTAAATTCTATTGACTTTGTATAAGATCATATTATGATTCTTCGTTTTATAATTACGTAACTACACAGAGTAGAAAATAAATTTACTTACGCACAGAGACACAGCTTTCATAGAACGATTGTTTCGTTATAGGTTTTGGTATGTAACTCGCCATAATATTGGTACCATTTGAGTTGTTAATAAAAAGACATCGGGCGTTTATGACCCGCCGTCTAAAAAAGTGTAAACTACAAACCTGAATTCGATTAGATTGTACAATTTTCATTCGTATTTCATTTCCTGTTATTATTTTAATTCAGATCTATGGAGATGTGGA
Organism: Phengaris arion; assembly: GCA_963565745.1. Classification (NCBI taxonomy): domain Eukaryota; kingdom Metazoa; phylum Arthropoda; class Insecta; order Lepidoptera; family Lycaenidae; genus Phengaris; species Phengaris arion. The sequence goes on along the minus strand of OY751439.1, from coordinate 7,055,951 downwards.
GATAGTCAATATATTGTTAATTTTATTTTATACTAGCTTTTGCCCGAGGCTCGGTACGCGTAAGTGAAGTATCCCACGGGAATACTGTAATTTTTCGGGATAAAAAGTAGCCATGTTTTAATCTAGAGCATATCGACGGTTAAAAGATAATAGGGCATAAGCGACACTTTGATCGATAATGAGATATAAATGCAATTCTAATTAAAATTTTCCGTTTTTTCGGATGAGTTCACTCCCATGTCTCTACGACGACTTTTTTGTTGATTATATCCGGACAAAGAAACTGCTAAATCCTAGTGCCACTTTTTGTAACCGACCGAATTTTGTATATTTTTACCAAGACCTAGTACTAGTATCTACCTAAATATAATTAGCAAATAACATTATTTTTTGTAGCATACCTTTACGAACATCTACATGTTTACTAATTGTAAGTTTTTTTTGTTACATTATCGGTCTGTAAAATCTGTCGATGACAGTATTAAATAATGATTATTTATATCTAAACAAATGATGTAGCTGTAGACATTCGAATTTTGAAGACTTCTCATCTTTAAATTAATGCAGTTTCTTACTGATGTCTTATTTTAAAGGAAAATCATGTCGGTTGTAATTCTAATATTTTTAGGATGTGACGTTTATTCCACTTCTTTTGCTCAAATAATACTTTATGTTCCATATTTCCTTTTTCCTCTTGGTATATAAATCTTAATTGTGGATGTACTCTTTTACCTTTTTTCTAAATCACTTATATTGTCGCTAATATTTTACTACCTTACGCAGTTTTTGTTACGCATTGTTGCTTATGCTGCCTTTTGGTATAACGATGCGTATCGTCACTTATCCTTCATTACACATTGCAATTATTGTACTATTGTGACTTATGCTCTATTACCTTAAATAGAAAATAGACTCAATTGATCTAAGTGACATAAAACAAACGCAAAATGCTAAATTGTGCTTTTGTTTTTTTTTCACATCTGTTTTTATTTTCATTATGTGACAGTAAATAAAATATGTCTATTTTTCTAAAATTTATAACTTTAAACTGCTGTCCTGTAAAATTTGGTTTTTGCCGCTTATGTCCTATTATCTTTTAACCGTCGATATAAATACTAAATTTCATCGAAATCTGTTCAGTATTTTCTGCGTAAAAGAGTAACAAACACCCATCCATCCATCCATCCTCACAAACTTTCACATTTATAATGAGTAAAAATATATGAGAATTTACCACACCTCCTGCAGATATGCGACCTGACCCCAATTCTTGTAATTAACTTAAACTTTAATTTTAATTTTATTGAATTACATGAATTAATCATCTTGACATCATAAACTGATTTATAAAAATTCATTCCGTTTATGATGTCAAGATGATTATAAAGTTTGTAAACTATAAAGTTTGTACCAATCAAAACGTGATGATGTTGGTTTGACGTTTAAGCGAATAGCATTATGCAGTTTTATTATATCGGGACTGAATTAATTAGCAGAATAGACCTTCTGTGTCGTTGTAAGTACGCTTATATCTAGCCTGATTTTGTCTTTGGTCGCCGTAGCAAATTGTGACATAGAAAATTCCCAGTATCCTTTATATTTGAAGGAAGATAAATAAATAAAGAAAGGCCGTGAGACACAGAACACAGATCGTTATGCAGGTTTTTAACAAAATATGACTTTTAAGCTAACTTTTTAATTTAAAAATTTAATCTTTATTACATTTTAAACTGAACAGGTTGCTACAAGCTAATTAAGAAAACAATTTCTTACCTGAAAGGCGGGAGAAAATTGACTAACTTATTAAAAAGCTGTCGAAAGCAGCTGATCGGTTTTAAAAACCCCTAACTCTTGAACCACAACGTAGAGGTTTAATATTCGAATTTGATATTCGGAAAATGACAATTAGCTTATTACTCGACGCCCTCCTGTCCCAATATAATTAACTGCCTATGGACACTCGCAACTGATATTGAGGAAATGGAGAATCATTAATATACAAAACACCAAATATCAAGGTGGAATTTTATAGCACTGGTGTTAGTACAATGAATCATTACTACATAGTATAAAAAGTTGCTTTTTCTGTCTGTCCCTATGTATGCTTAGATCTTTAAAACTACGCAACGGATTTTGATGCGGGTTTTTCAATAGATAGAGTGATACAAGAGGAAGGTTTATATGTATGTCTATAGCATGCATACTATAGTAGAGGAACACTGATAATTTGAGAGGTTTCTAATGTCGTAAATAAACACATATTTTGCGCTTACATTGCAAACGCTGGAAGAACACTACGAGATAGATCAAAATAATGTATTACAGTATTTTAGATACCTTAGATGTACAAAAAAATCCGCGATGATATATGTCTATCTCTTAAGGATAGCCCACAATAACCACTTTTTGATCCTTTACTATAAACGAGAAATAACGGCTTATTTACTAAGCGATTTTAAGCAATACAGCATTAATCCTTATCGAATGAAGTACCTTTAATACATTGTGCATTTAATATAGATCAATATGGCCCGTTACAGCTTGTAATTTAAATAAATATTTTCGAAAATATTACAGATTTAAAATGCAGGGCATAGCGGCTGCGTCGAAGACCGCGCTTCGTCCTATAGCACTGATTAGCAGCGATCGCACGCGATTATCGGAACTCTCTATGCGAGGAAAATAACAGTCCTACTATTATAAATCTGAAAGTTTGTGAGGATGGATGGATGGATGTTTGTTACTCTTTCACGGAAAAACTACAGAACGGATTTCGATGAAATTTGGTCTGGTAGTAGTTTTTAGGCTCTGGATTAAAACATCTACATTTTATCCCGAAAAAGTACTCAAGCGCTTTATATTCAAGCGCGAAAAATATATATCAAGCGGTCGCGTCGAGGTGATACTTGATAGCGTTCCGTTTTTACCCATTGGGTACGAAATCCTAAAAACATTTTCAATATTGTATACAGAGGTATATTGCGGTGAGTAGCGTTATTTGCTGAAGAATTTTTTTTTTCCAAGAACATATTCCACGCGGGCGAAGTCGCGGGCAAAAGCTTATTGACAATAAAATAATATGGTTTGTACAGAAATTTCCAGAAAACAAATACGAGTAGCTACGAACAAAGTTAGTATTACTTGTATTTGTTTATATTTGCTAGAATACGAATGCTAACATAAACGCATGGAGAGCACTGGCGTAGTTCAGATGAGTTCCCAGAGTTCTCCAATAGCGTTGAAGTGGAGCACCGAGGGGTTTTTAGTGAGTAGAAATCTCCACATACCCCTAGCTCTTACCCTCAAGAGAGTTTTTAGGATGATCTTATGAAGATTTTCCCCTCGGGATTAAAAAAAAATACGAATGCTATAAAGACCCATCGCGGCTTTGCCGGGAAGCCTCGAGAAACACTTCTTCTCATCAGTTCAATCACTCAGCTCATCAGTAGAAACATTGCTATCGGTCCTTCAAGCTGTGAATTACATTTTATATTGTTTGATATTATAGTAAAGGCAATATATCGGCAAAGTTCTGCTCGACCAGTTTATAAACATATTCCTTTGCACTAGGACGCCTCAAAATATTTGAACACAAAGAAAGTGACCGCGTCGACTGCAGTGTGACCAAACAAGCAAATTAAATAACGTTTCGTAAGTAAAGTACGTTTATGCAGTAATTAGTAAAGAACATTTGGCAACGTCTCAACATCAGTTTAAAAACTTAGTTATTAAGGTTTAATAAAAAAGGTTTGTTATTTTTTGCTTTTCAGTTTTTTCGGCGGCTTAATTTTTTGTTATAAAGTTATGCCATTGATGTTTTGTGAGAAAGATAGATAATTATAGCTGTGATTTTAGTGCTCCTTACATTCTTTATATTATTCTTCTTAGTGTTTAATGTTCTGTCGTCTGTTAATGCTACAGCAAATTGAACAACTTTTTTATTCCTCGAAGAGTAAAATATATATTATTATTTTCATGTTCTCAAAAGGCCCGGAAAGCGGCTTAAGCTAGTTTTAACGAGCTTTATACGGATTTATTTGTTTTTCTCGTTAAATTTTTAGTTTCAACTTTTATAAAATAAAGCGATCTCAAATACAGTGATTGATAGAAGATAGAAATCAGAGCTGAGAGATTTTATATTAATATGTTTCAGTTTGTTGGTAATACGTGAAGCATTAACTTTAGTTTTAGTGGCTCACGAGAGACACAGGCCCCTCCCGGAGGACATAAAGGAGTCCATCAGACTCCGAAATGCGGCTAAACGCACCTATGATCGCTACCCGTCGGAAGAGTGCCGTAAGACCCTCCGTCACCTCGAGAGAGAGGTTAAGTTCAAAATAAAAGAATTTAAAGCCGAAAAGTGGGATCGATTTCTAAGTGAGCTAGAACCGTCACACACGGCCTACTGGCCTCTCGCGAAAGCCCTCAAAAGAGACACGGAGAGCGACATGCCTCCGTTGGTCAGACCAAATCGCCCTCCTGCACTGGAGGATGGAGACAAGGCCGAATGTTTAGCCGACACAATCGAACAACAGTGCCGGCCGAGCTCCCTCCCTATAGACCCCCTGCACCTTAGGGTAGTAAAAAGCGAGGTCGAAAGCCGACTCTCGAGACCACCTGAAGAGAGCATGAGGCCGGTGGAATCGGAGGAGGTCAAAGATATCATAAAGTGTTTAAATGCCAAAAAGGCACCTGGCCTAGATGGTATTTCAAATAAAACACTTAAAATGTTACCGACCGCATTAATTCAACTTCTCGTGAACATCGTTAACGCCCTCTTAGTAGGATGTTCATTCCCAGACATTTGGAAAGTAGCCATTATAATAGGTATTCACAAACCGGGCAAACCCCGGGTGCAGCCTACTAGCTACCGACCAATCAGTCTCATTAGCTCCCTTGGTAAGGTATACGAGCGTATTCTACTGAGGCATCTAAAGGACGTCATAACAGAGAAAAAGCTCCTACCAGACGAGCAGTTTGCCTTCCGCGAACAGCACAGCTGCCCCGCTCAAGTACACCGCATAACGGAGTACATACTAGAAAGCAAGAACGACAGGAAAAGGACAGGCGCCGTTTTCTTCGATATCGCAAAAGCATTCGATAAAATCTGGCACCAAGGTCTGTTGTACAAACTGTACCAGCTCGGTGTACCGGACTGTCTAGTTCTGACAATCAGTAAACATTTAAAAGACCGAAAATTTCGCTTCCGAGTCGAAGGCGCACTATCCTCCCTCAGAGGCATTGAGGCCGGAGTCCCTCAAGGCTCGGTACTCTCGCCCTCCCTCTACAACCTGTACACTTGCGATATCCCCAAACACCCTAGGGTGCAATTGGCATTATTCGCAGATGACACAGCCCTGTACTATGCTCATCGTAATACAGATATTATAACTTTTAATCTCCAGAATGTAGTCACCGCTCTCGGCGACTGGTTCTCAAAATGGAGAATAGAAATAAATCCCTCTAAAAGCCAATCAATCCAATTTAATAAAATCAATCGTAATAAAAAGTATCACAAAATTGGTCCCATCAGCCTGCACGGAAACCGAATCCCGGACGTTAATAAAGTAAAATATTTAGGCGTAGTACTAAACAAGTCGATGACATTTGCAAATCACGTAACTTCAGTAATAAGAAAAGCTAAATTCGTACTTTATAAATTATATCCGTTATTAAACGCGCGGAGTAAAATGTCCCTAAGACATAAACTCACTCTATATAAAACTTGTATAAGAACAATACTCACTTATGCGTGTGTTTCTTTCGCACACATAAGTGATAATCAAATGGAACGCCTACAAAGGGTTCAAAACCGCTTTTTGCGCTTAGCAACAGGCGCGCCATATTACGTACGCAACATCGACTTGCATAGAGACTTCGACCTTATCACTATAAAAGCCTATATCAAAGAACTCGCCGAGAGATTCTTTGAGTATGGCAAAAAACATAAAAATCCCCTCATACGTAGAGCCTTGGACTACGAACACGACGTACAGACGTTCAGACGGGTCCAAAAGCAGCCTAAGCACATCTTAGCCGACCCAGTAGACTCCATCACAAAATACGTAATACAATTACGTAAACACAAATTACATGCACCCGCGTGGATAGTAAAGCACCGGGGTCGACGCCGGCGCCTACCCCGAAGTCTTACACCAGACACGAACACACGTATTGACATACGGACCGACTCAAACACGGGACCACTGGACTCGAACCCGGGTCCGAGTTCGACTCCTACCAGTTTAGCCACACTTAATCAAAACCGCGACCGTGATATTGTTATAGAGAGCTCTATCAATACTGCGGCATTATTCGATATCAGGACACTCGCGCGCGAGTCCGCCCGACCGCACGCGGGAGGGGGGAGGGACGGCCCTCCCAGACCAAACTATAGAAATGAGCTACTCTATCAATACAAAACTCGTACGCCGTTAGTTTGTGCTACCGCGCGCGAGCAACCACACTCGTCAGAGAGTGAGGAAGGGGTCGGACCCCTCAGCAAGAGGGACTACGGTCTCTCCAGTCCTACTAATAGCTTATCCGTAGTTATTCCCCAATATCAGTACGTACATCACCCGCAGGGGGGTGATGTAAGAGGGAGTCATACTCCCTCTTTGTTTTCCCACCAAAACGACTGCTAAATGGCAGTCACCAGACCGACTAAGCTAAGACGGCTTAAAGCCATTAGCGTAGACCCATTCGAAAAAAAAAAAAAAAAAAAAACCGGCATAATTCACTGTTAAATCAGTCGGTCCTCGGTCCACATGACCAGAATACGAAGAAGATCTGGAAGAAACTCTGGAAGAAAACTGGAAGAAAATAGTGCTCTATGTATAGTATCAGGGAGAATAAAAACGAACGTGCGTTTCAATCTGTCGTTTCAATCAAATCCCTGAGCTATCGAAGAGGAAGAATATACAGTCCACATAGGACCAGGTGTTGGTTTCGGCCAGGATTAAGTGTGCCAACCAATACATCTGCTGGTCCAATACATCTGCTGGTCCAGTACATCAATTTTGTTACACGTTGACATTTGTCAATATGTCGTGATATTTAAACGCCATACCGCGGCCTTGAACCCCTTGTAGGAAAAATTATAAACGATTGACACTATTCATGACTGTTCTCTAACGATGGCCGTTAGTACCGGTGCTGGATTTGCAGGCTGGATGGTCAGTAAGGCGCTTTCATTTTATTTTTTTTTCTATTTAAGAGGCAAAAGTACCGTTTTAAAGTTGAAACTTAAAAATTATATGAATTACTGTGGGCGAATTTCGACCACAGCGCGACGTGTATGTAACAGACGACGTGTTGTACAGTAAGTGTATATATATTCAAATGTAAGAATAATGTTAATTCTTCTCTCATCTCATCTGGTCTGTACAGCGTAGACAAAATGTGTTTATTCCCTATTATAACTGTATGAACAAACCTTAAAGCAGTTGTAACATAATGTATACATACCTGTATTTATTTTATAATATTTAATTATATAAGTTCAAACGCTACATATACTTATAGTTAATACTCGTGGATAGAAATTTTACTTAATATAGTTTCTATCTATTTACTCGTATGCCTGTATCGTTTCTTATACTAAGATGATACAGATCGGGTTAACCACGTACATGACACTTCATCTGTCTCCGCTCAGATCCGTCACCCCTACATCCATTCATCATCAGCGCACCAGACCTTATCCTTACAAATTGTTCTACACAAGAAGGGGTTGGTTTGAATTTTCGATATATTTTGTTTCGTTGTTTTGATAAACTGTTTTTAAGCATATTGTCTATGAATAGTTTATATCTTTTGCTTAAGCGCCATACTTACCGTCCAGAGTGCAAATCCAATATCGCGGCCTTGAGGCGGACCTGTAGGCAAAAATGATAAATTATTGACACTAATGACGGCTATTAGTACGTGTTGGATTTGCAGGCTGGAACGTGAGTAAGGCGCTTTACAGAAGTATGCTAGAGCATTTTTAATTTTCTGTAAAGTGTCGGATAGCTTCATAAAACTGCACTCTAAGATCATTAGCTCTACCCACAACACCATTACGCTAAGGGCTTGTCACAATCTTCTGATAATATGAAATAGCTTTCTCATAAGTTCTGTCACTCTCTGACTTGACTTATACATAGTAGCGTCAGTTAATACCGAGACGCGACGCGATGCGTACTTTTTAAGATAGGTAGCAATTCAAAATTAAACTTAAATCACTGCACGAATTAATATATATTATTGGAAGAGTTCGAATTGAGAGCTGCAACGCGCTGCTCAGCGCGGCGCTTCTCTGGCAATGAAACATGTATCTTTTGTGTAGTGAATAAAGTTCAATTTTAAATCGCTATCTTAAAATGTGCGCACCGCATCGCATCTTGGTGTGAGCTCATCTTTAGAGTGCACTTTTATGAGGTTATTATTGAGTCCAAAGTAAGAATATACGCGTATCTCTGATAATATTTCACGAGCTTAACCCTAGTCTACTGTAATGACACATTCAGCGCTTGTCATTAATCCCTATTAGCAAAAACTGCACCCTTATAATGTTTTTTCACATTTGTTAATGGGCTATGACTTCGGGTTTGAGGCTTTAAATACGAGCCTGCAAATAATGTGCAGGAATTCTACTAAATATTATAAATGTGAAAGTTTGTGAGGATGGATGGATGTATGGATGGATGTTTGTTACTTCACGCAAAAACTACTGAACAGATTTTGATGAAATTTGGTATGGTAGTAGTGTAGGCTCTGGATTAACACATGGGCTCCTTTTTATTCCCAAAAAATAAAGTATTCCCGCGGGATACTGTATATATCAGATTTTAGAAAAAAGATTAGCAAGCGAATCATTTACTCTGAACCTAAAATCTCGCATTTAACGTAGAGTTTAATTTGACTTTGACTGTACTAAGATTTTAAATTTAATCTTATCTTATTTACAATTATTTTTTCTCTGCATGTAAAAAGACAGATTTAATTTTAAAAAAAGAAGTGCCCAAATTCTGTGTCTTTTATATATTAATTGTAAATTATTTTATGTAGGTATGTATTAGATATGGTTGTATATAGAGGTATAGACATCGATAAAATATTCGTACCTACTCATGAAGCAAACATACATAATGTTGCTCGGTAATAAAATACACAAGTCGGATATTAATTTACATAAAACGTATCAATTGGTTTCGTTAGCTCCGTTAAATATTTGGCAACACCAATATTAATGCCGTTTGCATATTATATTAACTACTATGTTAAATATTAAACCATAGTTGGTTATGAGTCTTTGATGTAATGATTAATATTATTACAAAATAATTGTGTAATTGTGAAGACGAAATGTATAAACGTATTTGTTGTTAAAACCTATAATAAAGTATAGTCTATGGCAACTGTGGCAACCCCAAGACTGTAGTGGGGGTAGTCTATAAAAGGGCGAACAACACCCGGTTAGTCACTCACACTTAAAGCTGATATATTTAGTCAGATGACGTACTTGTTCGATATTTCTGTAATTTTAATTTGTTTAAATATTCCCTGATGATATTTTATGGTTATTACACATCTGTTTTATAATTTTAAATAATTGAGAGAATAATAATGTAATTATAATTGGGAATAAATGTGGAAAGTTACTATTGTACAAAGTATAATATCGTCTGGGTTTTATTTCTAGCTGTTATGAATATTGCTTTATGATTTGAGTCGTTATAGGCGGCACTAATTGTAAAAGTTATGATAAGTCACAAACAGTTTTAATGTTTAAAGTGTCTAAAACTCTAAAGTATCTGTAACTACTTTAAACCTTATGTAATATAATAATATAAAGGGATATAAGTTACTTTAGTTATAACTTTAAGTCGCCACTGCCCCAGTGCCTCAAATCGAAAGTCTTCGACCAGTGCGTACTTCCGGTCCTTACCTACAGAGCCGAGACGAGGACACTCACAAAAGGCCTCGTCCACAAGTTCCAGGTCGCTCAGCGAGCTATGGAGAGGGCTATGCTCGGAGTCTCTTTGAAAGATAGAATCCGGAATCAGGAGATCCGACGAAAAACAAAAGTCAGCGACATAGCTCTCAGGATAAGCAAACTGAAGTGGCAATGGGCGGGGCATATATGTCGAGCAGCCGATGGCCGATGGGGCAGAAAGGTTTTAGAATGGAGAACAACCCGCCCTGTAGGACGACCTCCCGCGAGGTGCGACCGACGCGACGACCTAAAGAGAGTGGCGGAAAGCGGTTGGATGCGGAAGGCAGAGGACCGGGTATGGTGGCGCGAAATGGGAAAGGCTTATGTCGACGATGATGAAGGGATATAATGTCGTTAGCAATTGTGTTGTTAGATTAATAGTGTTCTGCAAATTGAAAGTGAATCTTTTATTAAATCTCATAGCTACCCACATGTTGTTTTATGTTATTTCCGAATTAATAAACAATTGACCAATCTCTGTTTTATATTTCAAACTGTGATAATGTTTAGAAAATCTTTTTAGAAACTGGTATATTTATATCTACCTATCTTTAATTGCTTTTTTTTTTTTTTGAGGGGCCCATTTCTGGGCCTACTTGTTCCCCCAACCACAAAGTCAGGGCAATTTTTACTTTTAATTTTTAGCATTTATAATTATTTATTATTTATACATTTCCTTTACATCTTGTTCTTACATCACTTTTATTCCATTTCCTATTATTACATTCCCATCATTTAGCTATTCCATTACATTTCCTTTTCTCTATTTCAATCTATATGACTATATTGACTTTACATTAATTATTTATTTTAAATTTTTGCTATTTTATATCACATTTCCTTTAAATTCTTTATCTTCATTAAATTTCTTACTTACTTCGACAACTCTATTTCTTGCTTACATTTATACATTTCCTTTGCCTTATTCACTAAATTTACCTTCACTTTAATACATTTCCTTTACATATCCTTTACATTAGTTATTTGTTTTATATTTTCACTATTTCATATTACATTGTCTTTTACATTTTTACATTTTCTTTCCCTAATTTCATTTGCATTTGTCTTCTTTACAATTTCGGCCCCAGTTTCTCAATTTGAATTTATAACTACATATTACATTTCGAATGATGTTTCATTTTACTATTACAATCTATAGTACTGTTCGATAATGTTCCCCTCGCGCTGGGCGCGAAGCGTCCGGCGGGCATTTTTTGCAAAAAATTTATTACATAATAAATTCTCATTACAAATGTCGGCGGTCTGCAAAGCATACCGTCCTACTTTCTAATTTCCCATAACAGCAGCAGCTTACATTTAACATTTTACATTATTTTACATTTAGTCCATCCATTCATTCATTTATTTTGCTATAGCTATATATGCTGTGCTATGCCATAGCCATATATGCTAAGCAGGTTCCTTTTTTTTTTTTTTTTGCAGCGTGTGGGTTTATTAAAAAATAATTTTAATAAATTGCCAACTGCTAGTTTTATTACACACACATATGCATAACGTACTCATTTATATTTTACTGGTGCTGTTAGGGGCAATCTATATCTTCTTCGTCTCTGTATGCAACGATCGATCGTGCTATTGCATCCCACCGACGCCTTACCGGGCACTCCGCGCTAAACGCGTTATAGTTCGTTCTATCTAGTTTCCCTGCTTGACAGTTAATACAGCATGCTGTGCTTCCTACTTTTAACCCCTCACACTGGGACTGGCGGTGCTCTCCGGAGCAGTGGCTACACTTCACTTCGGTGTTACTGTTACAGTGCCGCCTTCCATGTCCGTACCCTAAGCAGTGCGAGCACTGTATTAGGGGGGACTGGTCGGCGACACGAATGCGTTGCATGTCCACATAAATGTGGCCTGCTTTTGTGAAGCATTGCCACAACCCCGGCGACACCGTCAGCACCACGTGTTCAGTACTATCGTACCTACCCTTTTTTCTATACTTTACCGACATCCTGCTTTTAGTTTCCTCAGATAGTGACTGCATGAGATGCTTATTTTGGGTCCTTATAGCATCGAGGACATCTTCATTGGTTTTTATCTTAAGCACCCCATACAGCACTACCTGTCGGTCCTTGTTTTGTACTGTTTCTACCTCAAAATTGCTTCTACTATTTTCAATTTTACTTTTAATTCTATCCCTATCTTTCTTATCCCTAAATCCTAAAATAATTTTTCTCTCCTTCCCTTTCCGAATCCTGTCTACTTTTATCCCTTCCTTTCTAGCTTCTATTATTTCTCCTATTCCTTTTATTATTTCCGTCCCCGACATGAAGTTCTCCTTGTCCGTTACCACTAAAGAGTGGAGGGCGGAGAGATTAGTTGGGTGGGCTCTGGTAGCAGCTTTTGCATCTAGTAGCTTAGTTATTTTATTATTATTTATTTTTATAGTTATATTTTTTTATATTACTTTAACATAGTAATGTTTATTATTTTTATCGTAGATATTATGGATTTAAATAGTAGTATAGATAATAATGAATTTATATCATGTTCTTCGTCTAATAGTTCGTACCACAGTATCTGCATCTTTAATTCCTCTTAATGAGTCATTGGCTTTTGAATTACACAACATTTCCAAGATTCTTAATGTGATCCATATTAACGCCCAGAGCATTCCAGCCCATTATCCCGATATGTAGGCGTTAATTCAGGCGAAACTTAATATCCGAGTCGTGGCTTAAACCGTGTCTTCCTTCGTATTGCTATACACTGCCACAACTACTATGGCTACCAGTTGATCCGCAATGACAGAACTGGCCGAGCTGGTGGTGGTGTAGCGATTTATTTGAGATCATTTAGTTCATCCAGCCAGCTCCACCCTCCAGTAGACGCACCGGAACACCTATTCATTAAAGTTACCCTGTTTCATACAAAAATTTTGAAAGGTGTTTCGTATTGTCCATCTGCACAAATAAATAACGCTACCGCTTTTGAAAGACTGCTGGATGAGCTCTTACCAGCATGCAAATACACAATTTTAATGGGTGACTTAAATACCTGTGCAGCTCTTAAAAAATGACAACTGTTCTCATAGACTACACTCAATTGTTAATGCGTGTAATATGCACATATTACCTTTGAGAGCCACCCATTTTGCAACACTCGTCTCGTCTCCAACTTCTATAGCCAAGCATGGACAGTTCAACGCCGACATGTTTTCGTGCCATGACTTGATCTTAGCTTCATATAAAGTCAAAACCTCTAAATCATTCAGAAATATAACGTATAAGGCTAATTCACTACAACATCTCTCCTTAGTGCCACCTGAGAAACATTCTCCTTTTTGTTTCAGATCAGTTACTCTCAATGAGGTTAAGCAATGTGTATTGTCTATTTCTTCCAATGCTGTTGGTAGTAATGAACTTAATCGCACTATGCTTATTCCAATAATTTATATTTTTTGCCCCTTTTTAACACATATTTTTAATTTTTCGTTATCGATAGGCACGTATCCTGAGATCTGGAAAAGTGTCAAAGTTTTTCCTTTACCAAAAAAATCCAAACCGCAATCCTGTGGGGACTACCGACCAATTTCCATCTTGCCATTTCTATCTAAGGTCTTGGAACGCCTCGTCCATCAACAGGTAGTTGCGTTTCTAATTGATAAAAAATATTTAACCCCTTACAATCTGGTTTTCGACCCGACTATAGCAAAACTACAGCATTAATAAAGGTAACTGATGATTTCCGTCGTGTCATGGATAGTGGAAAATTAACTATACTAACGCTCTTGGACTTTAGTAATGCTTTTAGCACTGTCGACAACGATATTCTCCTGCAACTGTTGTATACTACTGGATTTTCTCCTACTGTGATTTAATGGTTACGTGGGTATTTGTGTAATCGTCTACAACGTATATCAGTGGAGGATGCCACGTCTGAGTGGTCTACGATCACAACTGGAGTTTCTCAGGGCATTTTGTCGGCATTGTTATTTAGTATATTTATTAATTCCATCACTGAAAGCATCTCCTCCTGCTCTGCATATGTATGCTGATGATCTACAAATTTATCTCCATGCATCAGTTGGCGACTTACCTTCAGTTACTATGAATTCGGACCTGGAGAACATCTGTACTTGGAGTAAATCTTATGGATTAGCTATCAAAAATATCAAAATCCCAAGTCATTATCATAGGTAGGCCTGGATTACTGACTAGGATTCAAGTTCAAGATCTTTGCCCAGTAATATTTGAAGGAAATATTATCCCATTCACTCAAAATGTAAAAAATCTTGGAATTCACCTTGATTCGACACTGTTATGGTTAAAGCGCATTGGTGAGATCAGCAGGAGAGTTTTTAATACGTGGAGTGCGTTGAGGCGTATGCAGCATTTTCTTCCGATTTCCACCAAAGTTCTTCTTGCCAATTCTCTTATCCTACTTTTTTTCGATTATGCTGACGTATCTTTCACCAAAATCACAGAAGAGCAACTTAATAAACTTGAGCTTCTCCAAAATCTTTGTATAAGGTTTATTTTCAACTTACGAAAGTATGACCAAGTATCCGAATTTCGTGCTAAACTCAAGTGGCTCCCTATTCGTCTCCGTTGGAAGGCACATATATTAACGCATTTATACGGTATCCTTTACGACCCCAAGACACACCACTCCATTTAAAAGAGAAGTTTGCATTTAAGACGATAGCGTCAAATCATTCCGGAATTCTAATATATCGCTAGAAATCCCTACGCGACACACGAAATTCTTCGATTCCTCGTTTGCAGCTCGAGCAAGCAGTCTGTGGAACGGGTTACCAACTGCAATTGTCTAATTGCTCTAAGTTTCTAAGTGCCAAGTTCTAATTTTCATAAATATTTTCAAAAATGCATTTACATGCACAAATAGTACATTTTTTGATGACCTTACAAACTTGGCGTCAACATATCGAGCGAAGTCCAGTTCCGATATCATCTAGAGGGTAAGGCCAAGTTAGCCTCGAAGAAGCTTGGTGTTCTTAACAGAGCGAGACAGTACTTCAGTCCGGACCAACGCCTACAACTCTACAAGGCGCAGGTTCGGCCTCATATGGAATATTGTTCTCATCTCTGGGCAGGGGCGCCAAAATACCAACTGCTCCCTCTGGATCGTATCCAACGAAGGGCCGCTCGAGTTGTTGACTGCCATAGTGTTTCAAACAGCTTGGACCCCTTGGAATTACGCCGAGATGTAGCTTCAGTCTGCATCCTCTATCGGTTGTATCACGGGGAGAGCTCTGAGGAATTGTTCGGAATCATACCACCTGCAACTTTTCGCCATCGTCCTACGCGAAAAACATACCATCCTCATCACCTTGATGAGTGGCAGTCTTCCACCGTGCGCTTTTCGCGTAACTTTCTGCCGCGCACTGTAAAACTCTGGAACGAACTGTCACCAGCAGTATTTCCGGACCTATACGACCTGCAAACCTTCAAGAAGAGAGCGTATTCCCTCTTAAAAGGCCGGCAACGCACCTGCAGCTCTTCTGATGTTGCGAGTGTCCATGGGCGACGGTAGTTGCTTATCATCAGGTGACCCGTTTGCTCGTTTGCCCCCTTATTTAATAAAAAAAAAAAAAAAAAAAAAAGTACTTAAAAGTAACATCGCTGAAATAATATTTTTTTTGATAGACATACGAGTATCTATTAGTTATTTTCAATTATTTATAAAAGTATATGGAATATACTATATATTAAGTTTGTGTACTTATTTTATTTTTAAAATTGTATATTAACAGGTAAGATTATGTGTGAAAAGATAATATTTATTAATAGGTATAGGACATAGGTAATGAATTAATGATATCCATTAATAAAATATAAGTATATATTTATTTTGTCGTTATAACTTCCCGGAACGTTTATTTTAAGTCACCTACCTACCTTTGTAATGGGTTACTTATAAATCTTTTTCCAAATTTACTAAGGTTGTCTGGTAGAAATCGCTTGTAGCGATAAGACCGCCTTTTGTGCCTAGTTTTAGTAACTGTATTGTTTGATTTTACTTTTTGGTGCGCAATAAAGTGTTCATTCATTTATTTATTATAAGTGAAGCGACTTGCTATAATAAACTAATTTTGTGATGTTTGTACCAATCAAAACGCATTTGACGCTGGTTTAACGTTTACGAAAATATCGGTTTGGCAGTTTTAGCGTATCGAATTTGTCCCTCTGTTCTCAGTCGATATCAAAATGCCTAACTAAACTTTTTGAATAAAAGTTGGTCCGCCACTGGCATTTCTAAGCTGTAAGACATATATGGGCATCAACCCGCCCGCGGCCCGGATCCGGCCCGCTGTAAGATCCGGCCCGCGAGACATTTTGAAAAAACACAATTAAAAAAATATTACATTAGGTACTTACACTCACGGGAGTGACAGTGAGGCGGCAAACATAAAATCCTGTGAGGTTTGCCGCCTCACGGGCGACACATCAAAAGATTTATTGCTTCTCAATTATTCTAAACTAGTTTATTCCAGATTATTCCTTCATTTTGCCTATATAAGCGGGTGGATGGCCCAAACGTTAGTTCAATTCTATTTGAGCTATCGAGGTGATAACTTGGACAAGCGATATCCTAGCCAACTGCTCGAGCCGTCAACTTGCTTTGTGACTTTGTGTGCATCTTGAGTGGTTACTAACTATAGTTTGTTATTAAGTTTATTGAACGAAAAGTAAACAAAAATGATGTCTGGTGGAAAGAAACGAAAAGTAGATACAGGGGGTCGCCAGTTTCAAGAAAAATGGACTGAAGAATTCTTTTTTATCTTGCACAATGTAAGTCTATTTGTTTGCGTAATGAATCAATTTCAGTAATGAAAGAATTCAATACTTTATATTGAATTCTTTCAAGAGGTATTACTCAACTATGCATGCTACGCTGCACTCACTGACAGGACAATTAAGAACAGACAAAATCCAGAAGCTTACCGCAAATTTGGAAAAACAGCAACAAATGTTTCATAAACAAAGAATACAACTTGATAATGTTGTGAAAGCTAGTTTTATAGTTAGCTCAAAATTGGCAAAGGCATTAAAACCATTTGCCGAAGAAGAATTTATCAAGGAGTATATGTTAGAAGTTTGCGGTATTTTGTGTCCTGAAGAGAAAAATGAATTTGAAAAAATACGTTTGTCAAGACGAACTGTTGTTCGACGTATAGAAATGATGGCTAATGATATAAAAACAACATTGACTGACCGTATGGCTGGTTTTCAATCATTTTCCATAGCATTAGACGAAAGCACCGATTTATCTGACACAGCTCAACTGGCTATATTTATTCGAGGTGTTGATAAGGAGTTCACTGTTACTGAGGAATTGCTTGCTTTACAGCCGCTAAAAGGAACCACTACAGGAGAGGATATTTTTATTGAAGTTCAAAAGGTATTCACAAGTTTTGGCTTGCCATGGTCAAAATTAATTGGAGTATGCACTGATGGTGCACCTTGTATGGACGGTTTACGTAAAGGTTTCATCGGAATTTTGAATGAAAAAGTAACAGAATTAAATGTGCAAAAATTATTTGATAGTCCTTCATTGCATTATCCACCAACAGAACTTGTGTTCTAAGTCCATTCGACTCCAGAATGTTATGAATGTGGTAGTAAAAACCATCAACTTTATTCGATCCCGAGGACTTGACCATCGTCAGTTCAAGGCGTTTTTGGATGAAATATCAGCTGAATAAAACGACGTAACATATTATTGTGAAGTCAGATGGCTGAGCAAAAGAAAAATGTTGAAACGGTTTTACGAGCTTAGAAATGAGATAGCAGACTTTATGAAAATAAAAGATAAACCACGATCTGAATTAAGTGACCCAAAATGGATATGTGAATTAGCATTTCTGGTCGATCTTACAGGCTATTTGAATGATTTAAATTTGAAACTTCTAAAAACCAGGACAGTTAGTAAATGATTTGTACTGCCATTTGAAAGCGTTTCAGATCAAACTACGCTTGTGGGAGTCACAGATGCTGTCTGGTAACAGTTACCATTTCAATACGCTCTCTGCGTATGAAAATATTGCTTATGCTCAATATGCTGAAGAACTCAAGTTACTGTCGGAACAATTTTCGAACAGATTTAGCGACTTCAAAAACATGGAAGACTGTTTCAGTTTATTTGCTACTCCTACAAAATGTAACGTACAAAATGCTCCAATACACTTACAAATGGAGTTTGTAAATGTGAAAACTCACTCCTAAAATCCAAATTTGAAGACGTAGAGTTGTGCGATTTCTACATTTCTACAAAAAATACCTAGAAAAAGACAATTTTCCGCAGCTTATAAAATTCACAAGAAGATTGATTTGTGCGTTTGGCAGTACTTATAAATGCAAACAGTTCTTTTCATTGATGAAAGTTAATATATCAACACATCGTACAAGACTGACTGACGATAATTTGGAAAATTCTTTACGTCTTTGTATCAGTGGAATTAATCCAAATTCGATGGATTAGTTTCCCAAATTCAAGCTCAAGTGTCTCATTGATTTAGGCGTATTTAATTTTCGTAGTTTGTAACAATTACAAATTTAACTATTTAATTTCAATTTGTTATTTTAATAAATTGTACTATAATAACACTGTCGTAATATTTCATGTCTAATATCTATCGCAAAAATATTATCACTACTCTAAAATGCACTAATTACTTTTAAACGCGGCCCGCGAACGTATTTGCACGCTCAAGTTTGGCCCTCAACATGTCAAAGGTTGCCCATACCTGCTGTAACAGGTAGAAACATGTAACTTTATATACTGAGCGAAATCGGACAGTAACTTTTTAATTAACATGAAAAATACTTATTGCGTGTATTAGAATATTGGTAATTTCATAAAAAAGATTAGAAACACAAACAATTACGTCATTTCAAACAAAATTAGTCATTGTAACTTCTAGACTTTGACAGTTATGTACCAATCTGATTTATTTCTTGTTCTACAATCTAGAGATCAATATTTATTGATTATTAAATAATTGATCTAAATTGTCAAATAATTTAATAACCATTTTATGCATTTTTATGATACTTTTAATAATTATTTACATGAACTTCCGCTGTGAAATATTGCCATAGTAATAACTTCCGGTGTAAAAATAGCACTAACTGACACTTATAAAAGATTGTGCCGCCATTTTGATGTTAGTCTTCTTTCTTAGAGGAATCACACAAGATAAGATAAGTCTAAACCAATTTTATAAGTTCTAGCTAAATAGCAAAATTATTAAGTAATTATCTTAATTGATGATTTTATAACATTAATTTTATAATATTAATTATTTTATTATTATTATTAAGTTAATTACTACTTTGTTTGAATATTTTGATTATCTGGAATTACGAAATTGTTTGATTATGCTATAATTCGTAGAGAATTAAAAATACCAAGTTATTAAAGAATATGATTATTAGTATTTCTCTATATTTTGTGGTTTGATTAGCTATACTCTCACAGTCATTAAAAATACCAAGTTATCAAAGAATATGATTATTAGTATTTCTTTATTTGTGGTTTGATTAGCTATACTCTCACAGTCATTAAAAATACCAAGTTATTAAAGAATATGATTATTAGTATTTCTTTATTTGTGGTTTGATTAGCTATAACTCTCACAGTCATTAAAAATACCAAGTTATTAAAGAATATGATGATTAGTATTTCTTTATTTGTGGTTTGATTAGCTATAACTCTTACAGTCATTAAAAATACCAAGTTATTAAAAAATATGATGATTAGTATTTCTTTATTTTAATCTTTATTTACCTATTAACTACATTTAGTTTAGAAAAGAAAAAATTGTTTTTTTTAATTTTCATTTTATAAAAGAAAATTTTAGTTAATAAATTGGGTTGTAACTTGAAACTATTAGTAATTACTATTATAATAAGGAAAACTTTTATACAATAAAACTATTTAACAATGATTGTTTATTAGTTATATATATATTAGTATTATTTTATATTATTATTTATATATTAGTTTATTTATTGTTTGATTAGCTATAACTCTTACAGTCATTAAAAATACCAAGTTATTAAAAAATATGATGATTAGTATTTCTTTATTTTAATCTTTATTTATCTATTACCAACATTTAGTTTAGAAAAGAAAAAAAAATTAGACTTGGTTAAGTTTCTTTTGGCTACAATTTACATACGTACTCGTAGCTCTGGAGCGCCCACCGTAGCGGATCGGAGCGGCGTAACACATGGCCTCTGGGCAATACGTAGTTACGTTAGTAATATATTC
The DNA here is from genome assembly GCA_963565745.1 of Phengaris arion. Lineage (NCBI taxonomy): Eukaryota > Metazoa > Arthropoda > Insecta > Lepidoptera > Lycaenidae > Phengaris > Phengaris arion. The sequence goes on along the minus strand of OY751439.1, from coordinate 7,035,712 downwards.
TTTCCTGTGAGTGTCTTTTCGTCTTGCTCTTAACTTGTCATAGTTAGTGCTCAAATATTGCTCATTTCCAAAATGTGAAAAATGAAAAAAAAGTGAAACGCGTGACATGTATATACGCGAAAACCACATGTTCTAAAGAAACACAATAATATTATTATTTGCAACTAGCTTTTGCCAGTAATACAGTATCCCACGGGATCACTGTACCTTTTCGGCATAAATCCAGCATATATATAAATCCAGAGCCTCAACTACTACCATATGAAATTTCATCAAAATTCTTTCAGTACTTAGTTTTTGCGTGAAAGAGTAACAAACAACCATCCATCGATCTATCCATCCATCCTCACTTTCACATTTATAATAGGATTAGGAGGATTAATTTAATTTTTGTCCGACGAAACAGGATGATGACGAGCACGTTTATTAAAAGCTTGCATAGCTTCAAAATGTAGACACTGGGTATTCTGAATTTAAAATTCCTCATCTCTTCAATATCGAGATTATGGACTGTTCAATATTCGAGTGAGTTTAAGCAAATTGCGGACTTAGCTGTGCTCGCATAGCTGAGCTACTACTTAACGGAGCATTCTTCGCGCAAACGTATTTCGCCAGTTTAATATTAAATACCAGCTGACCCGACAGACGTAACTGTTATTAAATTGAATTGAAATTGAAATAAATACAAATATTACCGACAGTTATGTGAAGAGATCGAAAACAACGGCAATAAATCACTAGAACATTAACAATAATAATTATAATCATGAAGTCTCATGGTTGTGTTACTCACGCTACTCACGCAGCGTAGCCTCTGCTTGCTACGCTGCGTGAGTAGCGTGTTCAAGTTCAAGGAAACTCAGGGTGACACCGAAAATTACATTTGCAAGCAAGATAATTACGGTTATTCCTTGTTCAACCCCTAGATTTTCAACCCCTGTCCTACGTACCGTCCTTCTATCCTACTGCTATTATAAATATGAAAGTTTGTGTGGGTGGATAGATGGATGGATGTTTGTTACTCTTTCACGCTAAAACTATTGAACGGATTTCGATGAAATTTGATATGGTAGTAGTTTAGGCTCTGGATTAAAACATAGGCTACTTTTATCCCGAAAAAGTATAATATTCCCGTGGGATACTGTATTTACGTGACCCGCGGGCAAAAGCTAGTCGTTAATAAATATGGATGATTTTAAAAAATCTAGGGGTCGATAGATTTTCAAACTAGGTTATCTAGCGTGTAAATCAACTACCAGGATGTTCTCTTGGTAAAAGGCACTATTCATGAGAGCCTTACAAATTGAAATCGGTCACGTTCACTTTATTTTTATTCCGCGATTTTCCACAGTCTGTTTGTTAAAATATTGTCATTGAATCGATTTACAGGTATTTTGTTTACATTGATTTTGTTAAACTAAATAACGAAGGTAAAATTAAATTAACGATTTATAGAACTTTTCCTGTAAAGTGTTTAAGCTTTAAAGTAAAGGGAAAGTAATGTTTAACAGTAAGCCTTAGTACACCGAAAGGAGCTGATACCCGACGGGGCGCTGCGTTTTTAAGATAGCAATTTAAAATTAAACTTTATTCACTACGCAAGAAAATACACGTTTAATTGCAAGAGTAATGAAACCTGTATCTTCTTGTGTACTGAATAATAATTAATTTGAATCAATATTTTAAAAAATGCAGCGCCGCGTTGCGTATCGTTTTGTTTCGGTGTGAGCTGATCCTTAGATGCTTACACAAGTGCCATAAATAATACTCGTAGTAGGTATTTATTTAAGGCGCTTGTATACATTTTTTTATGAATTTAACGGGTCTGTTTCATAGTGTTCGTGGCTGAACGTGTAAATTACGATGTACCTAAGCCAAATGATCTCTAATCCAACAGACGAACGCTTCATCTGCCAAATCACTGAGTCAAGTGATTGAACTAATGATATTCCTGAACACGTTTCGTTGAAAATTACCCCGTACATCTGGCTATTTCCCGATAAACGGATGTACGTTATGTTGACTTCGAAAGCTTATAAATTACGGTGAAACAGTTTTACGAAAAAAAATGTTTTTATTAATTATTATTAGTGTTTATAATTTAAAAAAGATAGTTTTGCTTATTGAAATATCCTAATAATACTTATTATATTGGACCGTGATTTTAAAGTTTATACTCGTAAGGTTGGCTAGCTAGTGGGTACAATTATTTTCTTAGAATTTTCCTAAGACTTCATATTTAGAATGTTTCTGGGAAGTGGAAGCCGTTTCGTATCTACAGACTAGCCTTATATCATCATCATCATCACCACCGATCACTTATAGATCCCCATAGCTGGGACTAAGGCGTTAGTAATATATTATATTCTTTGACTAAGGTGGGACATTGATGATACCAATTAAGCCGTACTTCACCATTAAGTCACTAACTTCCTGTGGATTGAAGTTTTCTCTGAACTCTCAAGTATCCTCACAATATTTTCCGTCACCGTTTGAACGTCCGTATCTCCGTACGTCGACAAATTTCGAGCTCGACCAGATTCTAAACATTTTTCTTTGCACTAGGACGCCTTCAAATATTTAAACAAAGGAAGCGACCGCGACGACTGCAGACGTGCTTGAACTACGTATTTACATAATATGATAGTGTGTACGTGCGCACGATTCACGACCTTATGCGATTTTCATTTTATGCCTGGCCGAGCGGCAACTTTTCCAATTTTACTGGATTTTTTAAAAAGTAAACTCCTATCTGAAAATCAAACGCGCAAAACAGAACACTTTTCAGTTACTTTATGATATTATGATTTATCAGGACACTTAGCAACAAATCGGGACGCGTCCACAGATCCTTTAAAATCGAAACATCCCGCGCAAATCTGTACACCTGGAAATCCTAGCGAAGTATATACAAAGTATAATACACCATTACCATTCCAACCTAATTGGTTGGGAAGATACTTTTCTCAGTTACACTCATTATAATTACGACCTCAGTGATAAAGGACATCAGGCATTCTGGTCTAAAAAAAAATATGCGCGGCCACAACTAAGAATATTTCCAATAGCTAGGTTATTTATACCTTAAACTAATTCTATGAATTTAACACTGTTACTATGTTTTTTTAGTAGTTATTTAAGTTTTCGTACGTAGGTAACTCATAATAATAATAAATAATACTTTTGATTTATCAGTACTTAGTTATCAATACTGCTATACACATGCGTATAGCAGTAGTAGTAGCATACCACCAGCCCTGGTGCTGGTGGTATTACATGTCGATGTCTTGAAAATGTAATAATGAGAACTGATGATTAAATACAAACAATGTATTCTGTAGTTTCTTATTCCCACCTAAAATCAATTATCTACATTATAATAACTAGCATCAGCTTAAAACTAATATAATATTTTTAACAGCTAAGAGAAATAAGAATAAAATAAGAGTACCTATGACCCCTTACCCCGTATTACCTCTTTCCTAGTACGATGCCATTTCCAGTACGACCCCTTTCCCAGTAAGACCCCTTTAAATGTGATGCTTTTAATATTTTTTTCCTAACTAAATAATTACTCAGAAAATGCAGTTACAGGGTTAAGTCCATTATTTTTAAGTTCTTAATATGGCCTAGCATTTTAAATAATCCTAGGTCTGGCCGCGCACCGCGCGACACTGAAATATTATTTTCTGGGAAACCGGCAGGACAAATTTTAGAGATTTTGAGCCAATTTTGTGACTGCTTCAATATAACGTGTAGGTTGAATTCTTAGTATGCGATTATATATAGCTATATATAGATTATAGATAGCGATAGGCGTCATGTAGTGTCTGTATTCCTGCAACACTAAATTTGACACACACTTTGATTTTGATTTTTCCGCGACGTGGGAATAACGTACGGAATAACTGCGAATTTTGAGCCGATTTACTAAGGCGGGTCAATAAGTCCGTGACTTTTTGAATTTCTAACCTCCTTACTGAAAAAGCAACACTACTCCCGTCAACAGGCATCTGTCAGTTGACTCCTATCAAAATTTGAACTTGCTGCGTCAGTTAGTTTGTGTTTTACAGCTATCTTTATCAGACTATCCAGTAACTTAAGGAAACAATGGAAAAAAGTGAATTTCGTGTGCTTATTAAGCATTATTTTTTGCGAAAAAAAACCACTACCGAGACCAAGGCTAAGCTTGATAAATACTATGGGGACTCTGCACCATCGGTTTCAATGGTAAAAAAGTGGTTTACTGAATTTCGTTGTGGCCGTACAAGCACTGAAGATGCCGAACGTCCTGGACGCCCAGTTGAGGTCTCTACACCCGAAACAATCGAAAAAATTCACGATATGGTGTTGGCCGACCGAAGATTGAAAGTGCAAGAGATTGTGGAAGCCATAGGCATCTCGCATGGCTCAGTGGTTTCAATTTTGAATGATCACTTGGGCATGAGAAAGCTTTCCGCAAGTCGACCACAAACGCAATCGTGTAACAACTTCACAGGAAGGTTTGGCGTTGTTTAATCACAATATGGAGGAGTTTTTGCGCCGTTTTGTAACCGTGGACGAAACATGGATCCATCACAACACACCAGAGACCAAACAACAGTCAAAACAGTGGGTTTCTAAGGGTGAATCGGCGCCAAAGAAGGCCAAGGTGGGTTTGTCAGCCAATAAAGTTATGGGGACTGTTTTTTGGGATGCACGTGGGATAATCCACATTGACTATCTTCAAAAGGGAAGAACAATTAATGGGGAATATTATGCCAACTTATTGGACCACTTCAATGAGGATTTGAAAAAAAACCGACCTCATTTGTCCAAGAAAAAAGTTCTTTTTCACTAAGACAATGCAAGGGTGCACACATGTGCAGTTGCCATGGCAAAAATCCATGAATTGGGCTATGAATTGCTCCCACATCCACCCTATTCTCCAGATTTGGCTCCGAGTGACTACTTCTTGTTCCCAAACCTGAAAAAATGTCTCGGTGGAAAAAGATTTGACTCCAATGATGAAGTCATCTCGCAAACAAAGGCCTATTTTGAGGACCTCGACAAATCATATTTTTTGGAAGGGATAAAAAAATTGGAGAAGCGTTGGACAAAGTGTATAGAGCTCAAGGGGGACTACGTTGAAAAATAAAATGATTTATTTATCAAAAAATCTGTGTTTTATTCCAAAAGTCACGGACTTATTGACCCGCCCTCGTAGTTATCTGAGATCGAAATTTTGATCGGGATTCCGCAGTCTTAAAGCTGTGCAATTTTATTTAAAAAATAAAATGGATTGCCGAAATTAATAAAATCGCCTCGTTTAGGATCGGTTCACACCGAGACGCGACGCAGCACCGCGCTGCTCGAAATTAGAACTTTTGCAATGTTTAGTGTAGTGAATAAAGTTCAATTTTGAATCGATATCTTAAAATGTAGCGCCGCATATTGTAGCCTGAATTTGAAAAATTTTAAAATTTTTCGGTGTGAATTGATACTTACAAACGATGATTAAATTTTATGTTGCTCATAAATATTTTAACGATATCTCTACACTTCTGTTTGCTACTTAGCCGCAGACAGAAAGACATACTGAAAATGTCAGTACGCAAATAATTTGCAAAAAAAACATGATAAAAATAAGTGTCGATGGATTTGAAATAAACAAAATCGACTAAATGATTTACTAAAAGTTTTTCGCCAGTAAAAGGTTTGCGCAGTTCAACAAGACATAAAACTATTCCCGGAGCCATAAGAGATCCAAATAAAGGTGCATTCACACTCCTTTGGGCGCTTCGACATTCCATGTAACATTGTTTGATATAATATAACATTTATTGATAAATTTTGAGACACGTTAAAAGCGCAAATGATTTAAAATTGGACTGAGATCCCAGGCCCGCCAGACTCCCCTTATATTCTTACTGATAAATGTAATGTAAAATGTAATGTAAAATTCATATTGTAGTAGTAGTGTGTACTGTGAACATTTGCATATCCGCTAGTTTACTCGGTGGGCCAATTTTTAGGTACAAGGCGCTAAAGTTGCGGAAAATTGCACTCACTTACAATTTACATTCTGTGCCCTGAGGCTAGTTTTGTTCCCTACTTACTATGAAGATGATAGCTTCAATTTGTATGGAATCAAATTACCATTGTTTGTCACTAGGGGAGTTGTATCAATGTCATAAAAACTGTAGTTATATTCTGCACGGTGAGTTGTGACAAAACTCGTACTTAGCACACTGATGAAGAAGGCGGGCCTGGGATCTCTGTCCATAATTATAGTGCTAAACAAATTATAATAGTGGTTGGAGCATCTGTAGATTAGAAGAAATATAGAAAAAACAAATTATCTAAAGGGTTAATGCAATAATTGCAATCACAAATAAAAAAATAGATTAAGCGCTACATGACAATTATTATCCTTAACATAAATACCCACAAATTCACAACACCCTTATTTACAAATTGCAGACTGCAGTCCGTTAAATACACAGGTTTACTTAACCGTCAGTAATATGTGTTTTGAATTTATTTAGGTACTATCAGTACAATGTACAATATCGGCAAAATTCCTGCTCGACCAGATTCTAAATATTTTCCTTTGCACTAGGATGCCTCAAAATATTTAAACACGAATAAATTAATAATTATATATTTTAGGGGTTGCTCTCAATTCATGTGAAGTGAGGATAGAATAATATTTTTTCATTCAACACCGTCGTTTGGGGTATCGACGAATGGGTATTTTAAATGAAGGCAAGGTTTCATACATGACCTTTTTTTAAAGATTTTCGAGTAATCGACCTCCAAAGTGGTTTAAAGGTTGGTCTTGTAGGTAAGTTTCTATGCTGATAGACAATGCTGTAAACCCTTTAGGAAAATTATTTTGAGCTTAAACGGAGAATGACTTTTGAAGTAATTTAAAGAAACATTGCGCGTTACTTATCATATTGCGCGTATTTTCTTGTATTTTTTATTACATAAATGAATAGTGCTCTGAAAAATAAGACATTTTACAAAAGGAATAGTATACTAAAAATCAAAATTTTCAAAGATGCTGCGGATTGTTTGAAGCACTTTTGTGAGTCTCGCGAAAACGCCCCATTTAAAAGTCGTACTAGTAGATGACGTCACACGCTAGTAAGTTGCTACGAAATGTATGGCCATATGCACAACATTTCTGATATCTCGTCATTTTCCGCGTATATGTTGATACATACCATAGTAAATCTTTCTGTGTTTGATGTAAGTAAACTAATCATGTGGGTTTTATACAATAATGTTTTAAACAAATATTTCAACTTTTTTGTGCCCTCGAAATGCATATAATTACAAAACTACACAGAAAATTCTAATTCTTTTTACTTTCATTAAGTTGTAATACCAAATTATTTCTTAATTTATTGAAAAAACTAAATTTTGACATGTCATATACCCAATTACAAAACCTTCCTAAACATGTCCCAGGGAGTTTTGCCGGGGAGTTCAATGGGTGACGTAGTGGATTTTGTATTTTTTCATAAATTTGTGTTATTTCGGTTCTTAATGTGTAATATTGGCAGAATATTAACCATTAAATATTCGTTAACGTGCACAAGTGTGGGCAAGTGGTACGAAAGTTGATAAGTAGAATCGAATACAATGATAACTTGTGAAGAAATATCACCATAAATTAATAACCACGTTGTGATTATAATCAAACATAATTATATTTATGTACTTGTCATATTTGTTCCTTAAATTTACGAAAGAAAAAATAATAATGGGACAGGGATTGATTTGATTTATTGATGATTGATGGCCTTCAGATTTTTAAAATTCACATATGTGTTCAAGTCCGTATCGATTCATTCACTTTAATCGATGTTTTTAAGCAGGTCACCTCACTATGAAGATAAAACTGACAGACGTCAAATGCTACCTATTAAAATGACTCATGCTCTTAGTTAGGTTAAATACATTTTAGTCCAACAGGTTCCGTAGATACAACCTATTTATCTCCGTTCCGCACACGTTCGCTCCATACATTACAAGACGTGTCAGACATATTGCATTTTTTTATACATCCTTGAATATTTTTGAATTTCTTATCGTTATTCTTGAAAACTAATCTCTTTAATAATGACACACGTAAAGGGAATGATTGTTTTTTATTTCTTTCTTAAAAGAAATGAATTTTTACATGTATATAATATCATGGATACTTCAATGTTATTGAAGTATGTTTATGTTTGTTCAAGACTATTGTGTAGGTAGTTCGTAAAAAACGAAAATAATTTCGAGCGTTTTTTACTGGCCCAAACGTCAAAGGTTTCTTTATTAGAATACCAAAATGTATATATATTCATGACCTAACAAAATACAATTTGTTGTTGTATACCAACTGAGACAGTGAGTCGTAAATTATAATGTAAGCTAATAGTCATTTTTATGTGCAGAAACTATACACCGATTTTTATAATAAATTAAACCACATCTACTCATACATATATAGAATTTTTTGTCAGTGCTAAAATTTTTCAAAAAATTCGAGTACCTACTTAATGTCTTATACTTACCTATCTTTTGAAAAATGTCGTAGCTTTGGAGTTTAGAGGGAAAAATTTTAAACAGCTAAATCGTGTATCGTGTGATCACTAGCTAATTGTCTGACAAAAAGACAATCAGCTGGTGATCATCTTCCATGCGTTGGATCGGCATCTAAAAAGTCGCTCCTGCGCCCGATAATGATCTCTCGCCATTCGTGTCGGTTCACAATTGTCCGTCCAAGTGGGTTATGAGCGTAAAAGTAAGAGGGAATGCTCTTGGGTATTGCGAACACACTTGGGCACTATAAAATAACTCCCGCATAGCTGGGATTGTTTCAAAAAAATCGGCCAACATCACCGAAACTGGTATGAACTGTGGATGATATTATTTAAATTATTTTTATTATAATTATGGATTTCAGCACTTAATACATATAAAAGTGTAGTATCACGCTGCGCTAAATATATTTTAATAAAAAAATATATCGGTTGTCTGTAAAGTCGGCTTACTGACGATAGTTGAACGTGACAATGTCAACAACAACAACAACAACAACAATAATAATAAAATGCGAGGTAACGCTGATACTTGGTAACGGTAACAGGTAACAGGTAACGCATGAGTCATGTTTTTTCGTGCGTGCAGCCGGCTCCATCGATTTATAAGACGTTATCACGTCAAAAAAGAAATGAAGGTTATTGGTTACACTGTGTAGCCGGAGGATGACGCGTACAAATCGTGACGATTTTTCAAAATGAAAACGTTTCAAATTTATTACCTTTTTTTTATTTTAATTGAACGGATACGTTTCAATAATGGAATACCGTCGTTTCAAATCGGACAATGTTCAATCTCGGGACAATATCTGTAATTGACTGACACGAATCGCGAATCCTCGAAATGGGATGAAACGGTTCCGTCACAACATCCGAGCGCGGGAACTCGCCTTCATTTGTCAACGGACATCGGAGCGCGCGCCTGTGTGGCAAAACCCCGCGTTCGCCGCACGAAATTTAAAAAGTTTACGAGTTCCAAATTGAAAATTGGAAAAATGTACACTAGTGACGTGACATATTATCGTAATTTATGTAACTATATGGAGTCTGAGTGATAGTGAAAAGGGGTCGAATTTCGAGTCAAGGAGATAAAAAGTTGTAAGTAGATAATTATGTAAATAATATTATCAGTACCGCATAATTATAGCTTGTAAGGTGCACGTAACTTATATCTTGTACTCCTTGAGAGCTCGCTTAATGAAACAATTTTGATTTACCTGTAGAGCGGGATCTTAATTACAATGTTCACGAAATAATTGCACACTTTAACTTGCAGGTTCTCGTGCCTCATAGGCGTACTATATAATAATAAATCTCCTAAGAATAGAAAATAGTTTATTATTTTCTTACAATAGATTCAATTACAATTTAAATAAGCTATTAGTAGTCCAAATGATTATGGTTATGAAATTATACTGGTCAGCAAAAGAAAGAACTTGTAAAATTTTTGTACTTAAATATCTATACTTGCAAAAAAATTAAGTCTGTTTGTAATTTTGAATTAGCAGCTTTTTATATAATGCATATGAAAGTATCTACGGTACTTACAATTTTGAAATTTTGTCCGTCTGTTTGTTCTCTCTAATCTCTAAAATGGCTGGACTGATTTTCACTGGCTGATAGTAGTTAAAATAAGGTATAACATGGTAAAACATAGGCTACGGAAAACGGAAACGGAACCCTAAGAAGGGTTATTTTAAAAAAATAGGGTTCCGTTTCCGTTAGTTCTACACAATCGAAGTCGCGGCCACCAGCTAGTTTTTAATAAAAAACGTTACATAATATATTTTATTAAGTTTCTTTATCTAGTAGGAAGCTGATAAAATTGCATAAAATTTATGCATAAACTTTATTAATTTAAAATCTCGAGAAATAAAAGAATATTTAAAAATGTTGTAGGTAGCCTTCTTTTGCAGGTCAGAGTTATAGATTCACTGAATCTACCGCACAGCGCAAAATTTCGGTCTAAAGCATGAGTTTTATCAGGGTATCTAATTCATAAGCAGATTGATTGTTGTCATAATTTGTTCGTAAGGTTTAATCCGTGTTCAACCCCCGTCCTACGTAAATCGTCATAATAGGGACGGTTCAAAATCTAGGGGTTGAACATGCAATAAACTGTATTATGTTTATGGTAATTAATATTATATTTTAAAAGAAGTAAAAAACTAAAAAAGTTTGCACACACAAGTGATTACTTTATTGTTACTATTATGTTATTTACTTATTTATGATCGCTTTAACATCGAATTTAACAACAATCGTGGCCTAGGCCACTATAAAGTACATTTTACACGAAACTTCAATTAATTTATAAACATTTATCATTTTCTGTTTTCAATAATTTTTATGTTGCGATACATCCATTTTAAAATTCTTTTAAATCACTAGGTAAATTACATATACTTTTACGGCATTAAATTCTAAACATTCAACTACGAGATGGGAACAGAGATTAAAGATCCACATTTTCATTTGTATTTTTTCAGACGTTATAATGTAAATACTCGTATGTTGTATGTGTAATTATGTTGCAAATCTGGTGGCCGTTGCTTGATCATCTCTACATAGAAAGTGAAGAGGGATTTTATCGATATTATTATTAATTGTAAGCGCAATAAGTATATTATATAAATTAATAAAGAAAAAAATTAGAAAACAATTGACGCTTAAGAAAAAAGAAACGTTTAATTTTTTACGAATATTTTATGAGTAAATTATAAACTTTCTATTCTAGAGATAGTTAGTACAGTTAACTAACTACATATTTTTATTTACATGGATACAATACAATTATTTATACATGGAACATTAATCATAATTTTATTTATGATTATTTTCTATGAATATTTCATTAGATACGGTTCCTGTGGGGCTAGCAAAATATGACAAGTACATATTTTTTACGTTATCGAAAGATTTCGAATTCAATTGACATTCAATAACGTATACGAATATGACTAATTATTTTTATTGCATAAATTAATAGTAGGTACTCTTAAATATGAGTAACTTCTCAGAAGAAACAGCATATCAAAAGTCAATATTTTCAAAGATACAGCGATTTGTATACAAAATTTCGTAAGTCTCGTGAAAACGCTCCATACTAACCTACCGTACCTAGCTGTGACGTCACGCCTAGGTAAAAGTGTATGAAGTATAAGGTCGCAGGAACATATTTGTAAATATCTCTGATATATGTGCGTATAAGTTCATACTTACCTTAATGAATGTTTTTGTATAGAAGTAAACTAATGATGTAGGTTTTGTTTACTAATTTAGCAAAAAAAAAAAAAAACTTTTTTATACTTTTTAGAAGTATCTAATTACTAAACTACACATAAAAAATTTTACATTTACCAAGTAGTAATGCCTCAATATATCTGAGTATATTAATGAAACTAAATAGTTTATATGTAGTCATCATCCCTATTGTTCGTGCTTACCCTCTTGCACGATAAACAGATTTTCTTTTTGACTGTACAAGATCTGGCATAAAATAAATAGTCGCCAATTCTCCAAAATTAGCTTTTAATTAATAAAACCGTTAATGTAATATTATTAACTATTATATGATCGTATCTTTTTTAAAAGAGTTATTTCATATGATATATAGCTTTTATTATGTTAATTAAGTTCAAATAAATAATATTTATAATATTTAATTTGTATATAAATTACCCTTTGGGTAAAAAGTTTTACCAAAATCTGTAACTATAAATAAACTGTTGATTTTTTTTTTTAATTGTAAAAAATTGGTCATATACCTACATTAAAATAAAAATCAGATAAAAATCCAAAATTATTAAAAATTAGATATATTGTGTAGCTTAAGTAAATAAAAACATTAAATAATTTGGATACGTTTACAAAACAAGTGTTCTTTTATTTTTAACGACATGATATCAATCATAATTATTATTTAAATAAACTTTTTGGGTTTTCCTGTAATTAAAAATTTTAACTAAGCGGACGGATAATTTGGAATTCATGGTGCAGTTCAAGCTTGTGAGATTTTTCAACTAGGAGCGAATATGGAACACTTAATTCAATTAACAATTTCAAATGATTGATGATTATTACAACTTGCGCTTGAAACTAAGAAATTATAATACTTTTGTGTAATTTCTTATCAATTTAAGAAATTTTAAAGAAAATTACGTAACCCTACCCAATGCTAAATTACAAATACAAGAAGGATTGAAATTTTAATGCCGTAATATGTTATAACGGCATTCATTTTCCATACTATTTTTGTGTGTTTAACTCAACTAACTCTTTAACATAAGTTTGGACTTATGTTAAAGATAAGATGACAAAATGTACGGATCCCACGCGTTCATTTAGCAGTATGATTTGCTATAGTAAATGGCAGCCTACGTTATTTAAAGTTTAAACTATAAAGTTTGCTCAGACATGAAAAAATTAACAAAAGTACTTACCCCACATGTATTAGATGTGTCGTATGTGTCTAGACATCTAATTAACAACATGGGGGGGGGGGGGGGAAGGGTGTCCTTCCTAGGTAAATATACGATATATATTTATTACATAATATTAAGGACGCGTTTACGAAAATTTGTTTGACAGGTTCCCGAGTATGGAATGACATAATTATCTTTAGACATGTTTTGTGCAATAAATCTAGACAATGGCCAATCCAAATAAACTTTATTGCGACGTGAAAATTTTGAGATACTTTTTCTGCGTTTTCATTGCTTTCCTAATCAAATTGTTGGATTATTTTTAAACCAGTTTTAAGGTTATATCCGCTGTCTTCGGGTATTTTTAAATAAACAATTAAGATACATAAAAGCAGAAACATTTGTAAATGTTGGGTGAAGAGTTTCTGGAAAATTGTTTTTGCTATAATAATATTATATTGTTTTAAACAATTTTTTTAATTTTTTTTATTAATTATTATTAATTTTTTTATTTATTTATAGGGTTTATACCCTAAATATCAAAAAAATAATTTTGAAATTGGTCCCAGAAATAGTTCCCAAATTAGTCTTTTTGATATCAAAGTAGTGACATGAATTAATTTCGAGAAAACTCCTCGAATTGTGATTTCGACTTTCTCTGAAGTAGTCCAAATGCTACCAAAAAGTAAGACTTGCACCAAGGTATACCGTTGATATTACAAAAGTACTCCTGACTCCTTATAGATACATGTTTGGGGATTTCGGCGTTGTTTTAAGAACTGCAAGCATATGCCACTATGTCAATTACGGTCATCATCATCAACACCATCAGGACAACATACATCATCACATTACGATGATATAATACATAGGTACTTCTCATTGTATTTTACACCGACACGGATATCTTTGAACATTACTTTGCTGTTTTGAACCTATTTGCAATATTCTTTTGTTGTTATAAAGGCTATAATTCGAAATTTGTCCCTTGGTCACCAGAGTGGTGCCCTGATGATGGGATCCATGATAAGTCGTGGGAACTCTTCGAAATTTATATGGACACATATAAATTTCGAAGAGTAGAATAGTGATTTTGACTTTGTCTGAAGTAGTCCAAGCATATGCTACCAAAAAGTAAGATTTTGCACCAAGTATCCCTGGACCACCCTGGATCTAAAAGTACTGGATAGAACTCCTGAGACCTTATATATACATGTTTGGGGGTTCCGGCATTGTAAAAATATTATTTTAAAAACAAAAAATGAAAACCAACTTTCAAAGTAAGCTTCCCCTTTGAAATTCGGCAAAAATTTTAACTATTTCTCTACTCAATCTTCTTAATTTTGAATTCGGTACCAGCAAAATTGAACGTGAGTTCTATAAAATTTTGTAGAATATTGTTTGGGCTGGTACCGACTTCAAAATTAAGAAGATTGAGTAGAGCAATAGCTAAAATTTTAGCTGAAATTAAAAGAGGAAAAATTTAACTTAATTTAAAAATTTGAACTTGCTGCGTCAGTTAGTTTGTGTTTTACAGCTATCTTTATCAGACTATCCAGTAACTTAAGGAAACAATGGAAAAAAGTAAATTTCGTGTGCTTATTAAGCATTATTTTTTGCGAAAAAAAACCATTACCGAGACCAAGGCTAAGCTTGATAAATACTATGGGGACTCTGCACCATCGATTTCAATGGTAAAAAAGTGGTTTACTGAATTTCGTTGTGGCCGTACAAGCACTGAAGATGCCGAACGTCCTGGACGCCCAGTTGAGGTCTCTACACCCGAAACAATCGAAAAAATTCACGATATGGTGTTGGCCGACCGAAGATTGAAAGTGCAAGAGATTGTGGAAGCCATAGGCATCTCGCATGGCTCAGTGGTTTCAATTTTGAATGATCACTTGGGCATGAGAAAGCTTTCCGCAAGTCGACCACAAACGCAATCGTGTAACAACTTCACAGGAAGGTTTGGCGTTGTTTAATCACAATATGGAGGAGTTTTGTAACCGTGGACGAAACATGGATCCATCACAATACACCAGAGACCAAACAACAGTCAAAACAGTGGGTTTCTAAGGGTGAATCGGCGCCAAAGAAGGCCAAGGTGGGTTTGTCAGCCAATAAAGTTATGGCGACTGTTTTTTGGGATGCACGTGGGATAATCCACATTGACTATCTTCAAAAGGGAAGAACAATTAATGGGGAATATTATGCCAACTTATTGGACCGCTTCAATGAGGATTTGAAAAAAAATCGACCTCATTTGGCCAAGAAAAATGTTCTTTTTCACTAAGACAATGCAAGGGTGCACACATGTGCAGTTGCCATGGCAAAAATCCATGAATTGGGCTATGAATTGCTCCCACATCCACCCTATTCTCAAGATTTGGCTCCGAGTGACTACTTCTTGTTCCCAAACCTGAAAAAATGGCTCGGTGGAAAAAGATTTGACTCCAATGATGAAGTCATCTCGCAAACAAAGGCCTATTTTGAGGACCTCGACAAATCATATTTTTTGGAAGGGATAAAAAAATTGGAGAAGCGTTGGACAAAGTGTATAGAGCTCAAGGGGGACTACGTTGAAAAATAAAATGATTTATTTATCAAAAAATCTGTGTTTTATTCCAAAAGTCACGGACTTATTGACCCGCCCTCGTATAATTTATTTTATGAAGCACAGCGTCGTGTACAATTGAGCAAATGTACCTAGGTACATACTGCAACATAGTAATAGCAACAATATATACCTTATAATAATTTTATAATACAAACTATTAGGTAGGTATAATATATTTTTACTCTGCGCTATTATTATATTGCAGTAGGTATACAAACACTCTCCAACGCGGACGAAGCTGCGGGCAAAAGCGAACATGCAGACAGACTCGGCGGGGGACCTTTAGAGGGATTTTATAGAAAAGTCGAAAGTGTGCGTATTGCGTTTCGAAAATTTAAATTTTCCCAAAGTCCGCTGCTTGCCCGAATCCGGCACGCTAGTTAATACGACCTTAGGCTGGGACTATATTTCCCGGAATCCAGGAGGCCGGGGAAAAGTCAGAGCATTGAAAATAGAACTCTGCGCTAATACAATAGAGCTGAAAATCAAAGTGTCGAGTTGTCATATATGACATTAACATTTGACTCGACACTTGTGTTCGATTTTCAGCTCTATTGTACTAACGCAGAGTTCTGCATATTTTTAGCGCTCTGAATATTCTCCGGCCTTCCAGGTTCCGGATCATATAGTCCCAGCCTTATCTCTTTAACCATTAGTCCAATTGTCGCTGACTTTTTTATCGGCACTATCAAACTAAAACTTTTCTCTAGAACTCAATAATAATTATCCTTTTTCGGGTTAATATATAGCCAATGACACTCACAAAAAATGTGTCTTTCTATTGGTAAAATAATTTAAGATTTCGGTTGAAGCAGATATTTACAATCTCGGTAAGTCACAAACTGATAAAGAAACAAACTAGCTCTTTATAATATTAGTATAGTAGAGTGGTTACAACAACAACACAAAACAAACAATGAAGGAACAACAAAAATGTTATTTCTAAGTTTGGTTAGGACAATTCAGGCTGATCACCTGATTGTCTGACAAGAAAGATGATCCATGCGTCGGATGGGCATGTAAAAAGTCGGACCTGCGCCTGATCTCTCGCCAGTCGTGTCGGGTCTGTCCATCCCACTGGGTTTCGAGAGTAAAGGAAGAGACAGCGCTCTTGTGTACTGTGCACACACATAGGTACTATAAAAATAACTAGCGTAGCTAGGCCTGGTTTCAATGAAACCGGTCACAATCATCGAAATCGTTGTGGGGAGCTATCAAAGTCCAGATCTCTGCTAGGTTGGTGTAGGTATTTGTGGATTTGACGAGTGCATGCTATCGCCATTGTGGTAATGCTGAGGACTCAGCGCAGCATACAATAGAGACGTGTCCAGCATGGTTGAACCAGCGAAACCAACTTTGTGGCGCGATTGGTCATGATTTGTCCTTGCCAGCCATAGTGAGGGCTATGGTCGGTGATGAAAAGTCATGGCATGCTGTAGTGAAATTTTGTGAGCACGTTGTCCTCCAAAAGGGAGCAGCTGAGCGGCTTAGAGAAGCAGACTCCTCCATCCTGACTCGCATCTAAGAACGGGGCGTAGATACGGTGCTAATGATATGCCCACCTAAAAGCCCTATTGCAAACTTAAATTTGCTGTTAGTAGGGAATGAGATGGTTTTTGGCACGTCTCTGTGTCAGCAGCTTGTGCAGTGGATCGGAGATTGGTACCCAGGAAACGGGTCAGCGTGCAGTGTTGCGGTAGAATGCTAAAGCGTACTCGTGACACTGCTGCTTTCGCAGTGTGAGAACACCGTTGGGTTTTTTAGCCGGTAAGAGTCCGGCATCACTCGCTTAGTGCAAAAAGCTCTGTGTGTATCCATGAGGATTTTTCCCAGCGTGAAAAAAAAAGCTAGTTGTAGATTTAGGTGTAGGTTGTAGGTGTAGAAACTGTTGAGAGTAGGTGTATCAAGGTAGTAATTTATATATTCCAGTTTATATAGTTAGGACAGAACAACGTCTGTTGGGTACAGCTAGTTATATCTGTACTAATATTATAAAGAGGAAAATAATGTTTGTATTGAATAGCCTCCGAAACTCAGTAATTTTGCAGATATATAGAGAAGACCTCGGAGAAGGAGGCTTCTTATCGTGGAAAAATGTACGGTTTCTGCAAAATTAACTTTTGCGCGCACGAAGTCGCGGGCAACATCTATTGTAAATAATACATTTGACCTAGTATTTAGTTAAGTGTTTTTTTAAGTACACAATGTCCTTACTAAAGTGTTATAGTCAAAACATTGTGAACTTTAAAAGTTAAGGACTGTATTGTGTAAGGTAACAAAGGTAAAGTAAACCGGAAGCATTCCTTTTTAAGATTTGTAATAAGATTTTGCTTCGGATTAAAATGATGTATGACGTAAAAGGATCTGTAGGCGGTCTTCATGGATTAACCTTTACGCGGTTTGGCTGTACGTGCGTGCCAGTTACAAGTGGGTTTTTTACAACCTACTAGGGATCCGGATTAGTCCGAAAACCAGACTTGATCTGACTCAATACTTTTCGACACTATTCGATTATCAGCTCTATTGTATTTTCGTAGAGTTCTATTTTCAGTGCTCTAAATTTCCCGGTCCTGCCGGATTCCGGACCACATTACAGTCCCAGCCTTAGGTGAATTTTCACAAATATTACCGGATAATGACGTTACACATTCGTGTATGGGTTCCGAGTTCCGACACTTACGAGTATATACCAAATACATCAATTTGATCTTATCAATTGACCGAATTGAATATGACACTTAAGCCTATTTGCGTTAAGTTTGCAGTGAATTATCAGTTCATATGTCAAAATTTACCAATGAGGCATAAGCAGTGTCCACAATTTACATTATCCAATTTAAGTAAACCTATTTAAGTAGGTATGTACGTATGATTCACTGCAAACTTAACGTGAACAGTTTGAAATCCCTGAAAGCAAAGTAACTGTAGCTACATATTATTTATATTTAAAAAAAAAAAAACTTTAGGCACCTTAGAGTAGCCTACATAAATCTTTATATTATGTAACCTAAAATCTTACACCAAATAAAAAAGTGAAGACAGAGTTTATGTTAAACAAAAACTGAGGGCGGTTTTTTTATGTATGTAGTGCGCGTGTGACTACGTACTACATACATAAAAGAAAAACCACACACCGCGACAGCTTGCCTTACAAGGTAAGGCGTAGTTTCAAGGTAAGTTGTGTGTGTGCGTGACACAGTGATACACACGGCGAGACGAAGTATAGACCGGTCTCACTGGTTCGCATAACTCTGTATTCACTTTTTCTTTAGTTTGAGCCTATAATACGAGTTTTTTTTAAAATAAGCAATGTGTCGTTGCGTGGATCGCTCGTAAGTGCCTGTAATTAGGAATTTAATTTATGATTCTCGAGATGAATATGAGATGTGACTCGAATATTATAATTTTTTTTCATAATTATTTGTCTTATATGTTTGGTATGACTTGTCACATTGAAGAATATAACAATCAACAAAAGAAAGCGCGTTATCATACAATATAATTCGAATTACTGGTTGTTCCAGATTTGGCTCTCGTACGCGACGCGTGGTCCAAAAACCTGACAGACATTATCCATAGTATTTATTGTACTTTTCGGTTGTATCCCAAAATAAACGCGATGAGGCGTAAAATTGTTCAGTGATTTTACCTGTACGGTGTACTAGTAATCGACCCTATTACTAAGCTATTAAGGTTGGCAAGTGATACGCCAGCTTGTCGGCGACCGTACGTATGATGAATAGGCATTTTGCACCATATAAGGAGTACAATGGAAAGTGGTAGTTTCATTTTCAATATGCCCGTCCCATAATTTTGAAATTGTTGTCAGGTAACAGTTTAAAATTCAATAAGATTATGGGCCTGTTTCACAATCTACTGATAAGTGAGAGATAGCTTTTTTGCATGTTTTGTCTCTGTCGCTCGATAGTAAGCAAGCAGCGACAAAACTTCCGAATAAGCTATCACACACTTATAAGTAGATCGTGAAACAGACCCTTAATCTTTTTATATATAAAAAGGTCCCGTTTAAAAGGAAGGTTCCATTTCCATTGATAGTTCCACGCAAACCAAGTTGCGGGCACCGGCTAGTCTATGTTTGTAGTTTGTACCTTCGTGGCAATATTTAGACCAAACACGTGGGCCGATTTTGATAAATGATATGTCGTTAGATTTGAAAAATCAAAATGGCCGATTTTGGAAGCGAAAAAGAAAAAAAAATCGACGAACTACATCAAGTGGGGTATCGTTGAATAGGTATTTAATAATTATTTTTAGGTTTCTCATATCGTTTTTTAATCAGAATTACCTTTTAGGATATATAACGATTTATAGGCTTGCCAGAACTGATATTTCTACGGGTCTGTTGACTGCAAATGGTTTTGAGGTAAAACAAAGACAAATAAAAGCTAAAACGAGTAAAATAAAATAAATTAATTTAAAAATTGAAAAAACACGACTGCGTTAAAACTAAAAAGAAAAAAAAACAGACAAAAAAACTTTTCAGTTTTTACGCAGTCGGGTTTTTTTCGATTTTTTTATTAATTAATTTTATTTCAAAAATAATTTTTGTTATTATTTTTTTGCATTATTTTTGTTATTATAACATTAATTTATCTAAATATATTTCCTATTTTAGCTATTTTAAACACAAGTTTATTTTAAAATATTTAAATTAATATCGTATTATTATGGAAAAAAAAAATTTGAGCGAGCTCGAACAATAACTTTGGAGTCATTAAAATAATACGTATTGCGCATTGATAGTTACATGCTCTGGGTTAAGTTATTTCCTTTTTAGGTACGGAACCCTAGAAATGACGTTAAGTGACGATTACTTTCTCACAATCGGTTAAAACCAGCCAATTTATAATATTGAAGCATGTAGGCTAATACTAAGCGGTACCTAGATCCCGAAACCTATCTAAATTCTAAGGTTTACTAATATTTTCAAATAAAGTTCATTGATTTAATAATCAATTATTATCAGTATGGCCTTGACCGGCCTCGTTTGCGGTCAACTGCCAGGTCGTTATTGTGATATACGGCAATCTTAGACGGCAAGGTTTTTTAAACAAAATTTAGGGTCTAATTTGAGGTAACCTATTAGCACTTAAAAGTAAACATTTTTGTAATAAAATTTCAAAATGTAGTCAATTTCAACGGTCACTCTTTTTCGGAGAATTTACATTATGAAACTGATCAAGGATCAATAATTTCATTTTAAATATTTTTAACCCTCGGGCCTCGACGACAACAGAGGGGTGATATAAGTTTGAGGTGTCTGTTTGTGTGTTTTTTTGTTTAAAGGCTGACAATATATTATCATCGATTTGGATGCGAGTGTTCTGAGGTTTCACTGCCTCACACTGTTTATTTATTAATTACGAGAATTCGCCTTTAAATATAGGTATTAGGTACACTGGTACACATAATTAGAAAGAAGGAAAAAACATTTCTTTTCAATTCATTTTCTTTAATGTTAAATACACAAATGTAGCAAAAAAAAACAACTAAATAATAATAAGAATTACAAATCGCGACATAAACAATATCTGCAAAAGAAAAAGAACAATAATAATAGAAACATTAAGAGGAAACAGCAAGGGGTAGAGAAATTAAAAATAGGTATTTGTAAAATCTATTGCTGTCCCGCAGTGCCCGAACAAGCTAGCTAGCAATGTGTGAGAGTGCGATAGAGACAACTGTAACTTGAACTGAAAATACCTATTAAAAGTACAAAAAATCAACGATTCGTAGTCCCCTGATTACTTCTCCAAAACTTAACCGATTAAAGTATATTTTTCATTAACAGTTCAAAAAAGACTTAATTGTGTTCCTGTGTTTTCATTTTTTTATATAATTTAGTCAAATTTGTTTTCTGGATGTTAGAACACAGCGGAAAATCTGGCAATTTTTTTAAGTTTTTCAACGTCCATATGTCCATATGTTTAATAAGTCATTTATGAAAAAAAAAGAAATCACAGGGACAAGCCAATAGTATCCATAAATATTCAGAAAAAACAATTTGTTACTCTACCGCATTATCCAGGGAGGTAACAACTACGTTTGTATGCTGTTCCATACATTGCGTGGCCCTTCTGTTTCCTCTTAATGAGTAATATACGCTACTGCATGCTAAAATTGTTTTTTTTTTACAATAAGAGTCACAATAAAATAAAAAAGTATGTGATTGTGTAACCAACACCGTCAACTCCAGGGTTTTAAACGATATTTTTATAATAATTTATAACTCTACTCTTTTTGGGGTTGAATATTAGAAAACGGTGAAATATTATTCTACTCATACACATTATTATTCCGTACTCAATTCATACGAAATTTCATGCAAATATGTCCAAGGAATAAAGAGTTTCATACAAATATTACCACAACCTTAAGGGTTGAATTTTGAAAAATCCTTCTAGTGTTAGTGAATTTCTTCGACAAATAAGAAATACGCGTTTAAAATTTCAAATTTCTAGCCTTAGGGATTTGGCCTATGCGTTGACATGTCAGTAAATCAGCATTGCCTTTTATATAAAAAAAGAGATAGATAAATACACACTTGGAAAATGGTAATAAAACAATTTTAAGTTAAACATTCTAAATCAAATCCTTAAATTGCCAATTAAAAGTTAATTATACTTTCTACACTGTACACATACCTGCCACTAGAACAATTAATAAAGTTTCTTAAATATTCTAATAATATTTAATTGATTTAAGTACCTAACTGTCTAATAAACAATAATATGGTTTTATTAACCATTGTTCTTTGTTTATCTAGTCGGTGGAGGTCTATGTATGTAAATAATGAAACATTATGAATTCATCTATTTACTTCGTCCTATGCTCATAGTTATTAAATTACTAACCTTCATAATATTATTCTTTTCAAAACTTCCTCAGTTCCACAACACACGTTTTATATGACGCTTACTTTCTATGAGAATTTCTCCGGTCGAGCTGGCCCATTCCGGCTCTCCTATTACCCGACTACGGCGAAGCCAAAAGGAAGGGTAATGATTTTGGGCAGTCTATGTATGTATGTATGTATGTTTGTTCCACCGTAGCGCCTGAACTACTGGTCCGATTTTAATAAATTAGGTTTCAAAATGCTATATAATTAACGTAGTCGGGTTATAGTTTTTTATAAAAATTGTATTTATTTTATAAGACCTTTTGTTTGGGGATAGTTATTTAGTAGGACTGATAATAGCTATTTTTTCTATGTCCATACCTAAGGATTTGAATGTGAGGTCCATAATTAAGTCATAACATATCTGGATAGGCATTAAAACTCGTCTCAACATTGCATCTAATGCAATACCTTCAATAACAGCAATGGAATCTAATCACACTGTATACCGGTATATCGGTATTCGGTATAATGGATAGTCAAATGAATTACGTGCCTAGAACTTGGACATTGAAAATGGGTAACGTAACTACTAACTAGGCAGTGGTACGTCTTGTATTATAATGAAATACACACACCGGCATATTTAGCGGAACATAAAATAAAGTTTTGATATCAGTATCATACGAGGGCGGCACTGAAAATTTCGGGAATCAAGGAAGTGACACAACATTACTATTTAAAAATGTATTTATTGATTTTCGAAGTATTCTCCGCGAAATTTGACACATTTTTCCATACGACGGAACCAATCATTGATGCAACCATTCCATTCGGAAGATGGGGTCCCCAAAATGGCCGTTTTGTAGACGTCCACAGCTTCTTCAGGTGATGAAAATCTCTGACCACGCAATTTATTCTTTATTTTAGGGAAAGTATAGAAATCATTAGGGCTTAGGTCGGGGCTGTACGGCAGATGGTCTAATAATTCTATGATTTCTTGCTCTAAAAACTCTTTTGTTCTGTGCGCGGTGTGAGAACTCGCATTGTCGTGATGGAGGATGATGCGGCGGTTGCAGTTCTCTTTACGGAGTTCAGAAACGACCTGTGGCAAACAAATGTTAGCATACCATTCTGCATTAACCGTTCTTTGTCCCTCAAGAGGAATAGTTGCAACATGGCCGGTTTTGGAGACAAATGTGGCCACCATTTTTTTTGCAACACTCCGTGAACGAACAATTTTTGTTGGCTTTAACTCATTTTCGAACACCCAAACTCGTGACTGGTTTTTTGTTTCGGGTTCGTACGCGTATATCCAGGATTCGTCACCTGATACGATGTTGTATACAGCATTTGAGGATCCTGCGTGGAATCTTTCGAGAGTTCTGACGCAGCAAGTAACGCGAGCCGCTTTTTGCTCTTTACAGAGCAAATGCGGTATCCATCGGGAAAACAACTTTTTTACACCTAATTGTTCATACAAGATTATTTGTATTTGACTCATGCCAATGTCTAAAGTTGCCTGAATTTCGCGGTATGTCACATGTCGATCTTCCTCAATCAGCTTACACACAGCATCAACGTTTTCTTGGGTGATTGCAGTTTTTGGACGACCTCCACGGTCGTCGGACGGGGATCATCACTGAGCTTGACACGTCTACGTTGAAAATCAGCAAACCAGCGATAAATTGTGATTTTGGATGGGGCTTCATCACCAAATGCAGAAATCATCCGGTCAACACACTGTTTTTGTGTTAAACCACTTCGAAAGTCATAATAAATCATCGCTCTAGAATTTTCTCGAGTCAATTCCATTTTCTCAACGACTAAACATGTTTGACAAGACCTTGTGACAAGACCGAGAATATTTTTTTAAATAAATAAACGGTATTCGATTTTTAAAACCAAGGAGTTTTAAATTAAAAAGATTTTAATATGACAGGAACAGTGGAAATATTCCATTCCCGATACTTTTAGTGCAGCCTATGTATAAGGTTGCTGGCTGGTTTATACGTCATTTAATTTAAAAATAAATATTTTCAAATTAAGAAAACAACTGAGCATCACATTTTATGCAATTGCTTTAATTTTATTAAAATACACCTTATCTGGAGCGAACTTCGAGTATTTCTTCCTTCACAGTTTGTTTGTTTTTTTTTTTTTTTTAATTTGATTTAAATTTTTTTTAACTTGTTGTTGATACTTGTTGAGTTTGATTTAAAATTTCATTGAAAAACTGTTTTTTGTTAGTTTTTTTTAATCGTGTATCTTTTTGGAGTTGAGGACTGAATTATGCCTGACTTAGCCCCAACGAAGATTGCCAGGGCACTCGAAATGCGAAGAAATGGTCAAACCTACAGAGTGATATCTAGAGATCTTCGTCGACCAGTTTCAACGATCCATCCATAAAAACCGGTCTCCCTGAACCCTTGGATACTGATCCAAGGGTTCAGGGAGACCGGTTTTTATGTGAGAAGAGCAGGACAAGGCAGAAAAAGACGCATTTCGAGTAGGGATGATCGTTTCATTCGGCTTCGTGTACGTAGGAACCCCTGTTTGTCGGCTGTCCAAGCCCGATATGAGTTAGAAGCAGTGCGGGGTGTACCTTCGTACCGTAAGTGAGCGTACGGTACGAAGAAGGTTCGAAGAAGCTGGTTTGGGTTCATTTGTGCCCGCCAAGGCTCCAAGGCTCGAGGTAAATCATCGTAGAAACAGGTTAACTTTTGCTCAGGAACATCTACTTTACATTATTACCTCTTAGATCAACGACAGTGAAATCAAATATGTGCCTAAATTGCAAACATCTAGCTACTGAAATTGGTAACGTATAAATTATAGTATAAGTATTCGCCTGAGACGATGGCAAGATAGATAGTATAGATCTCTATATTTTCAGTGTTTAAGCACAGATTATAATGGATGGCAATTCAAAATTCTGCAGCGCCGGCGCCAAACCAATGAAGACACAATATATTTGTCGTCTGTCGTAATAATATATTATGACTGTGACCACAAGTAATGAAGGTTTTTTGACATTCATCGAGATACACAACCACATATAATAAGTAATAATGACCATAAAACGTAAAAATAATTACACACTCATTACCACGACACTTATTTTCATAACCACGCACATCATACGCAATAAACATTATTTTTTATCTTAACTCCCGAAACGAAATTGCGATTCGTTGGTAGTTTGTAATCAAAGACAATACCCTCTTAATAATAAAAATTATTACACAACCGATAAGATATTCAATGTTGTCGTTTTCCAACGTATCGGAATATACAGTCACCGACAAACCCAGTACCACTTTTGCACTAAGGGCCGGGGATATACGGTTGTGTTTTCATTCATAGAAAATTGACGAGAGCCACTTTGATTAATTATTGCAATTTAATACATCTATGAGTAGCCACTAGAAACTAGTAACGACTAGGCCACAAGCAGAACGTACAGATTCATAACAATTACCTAATCGCGCGATGGCTTCGCGGTCACCACGTGGTCACGGCACGGAACCGCACCGGGCGGTTGCCGCGCAATTCGGTGCTTATTGTTAGTTTATACGATGTGGCCTATCCCTAGCATAGACGTAGGAATAATAACTGGACTATGTACTGTGAGCCAAAAAACGAGCCGAGCACATAAAGCCGATTTTTTTAAACATAATATATTTATTTAATCAAAGTATATACCATTGCTATCTATGCACTTTTGCCATCCTTTAAGTAGTTAATTGATTCCTTTACTAAAAAAAAACATTCGGACAGGAATCGATATAATCTTTGAAGGCGCTTTGGACTGCCCCATCGGAGTTGAATTTTCTCCCTTGCAAGAAGTTATCCAAATTTCGAAAAAAATGGTAATCTGTTGGAGCAAGGTTCGGGGAGTACGGTTGATTTCTTAGACATTCCAATTGAAGCTCCTCTAATTTGGTAGCCGTCTGTTGTGCAGTGTGTGGTCTAGCGTTGTCCTGAAGCAGCAGTGGCCTAGAGTAGCAGAGCAGCTAGCTTTTCCATCATGATTTGCAGTTGCTGGCAATAGACATCTGCCGTAATCGTCTGGCCAGATTTAAGATAGCTGTAGTTAACGACACTTGCACTAGTCCACCAAACGCTCACAATTAATTTTTTTTTAGTAAATTTTCGCTTGGGGCAGGCTTTGGTTGGTTCGTCAGGGTTCAGCCATTACGATGAGCGTTTCCGATTATCGTATAGGATCCATTTTTAATCACAGGTAATAATTTGATTTAAAATCCCTTCATTATTGTGCCGGTTGAGTAATGTAACGCAGCAGTCGACGCGCGTTTGTAGGTTTGCTGCACTCAATTCATGAGGTACCCACCTTTCAAGCTTTTTCACCTTCCCAATTTGCTTCAAGTGGAGTAAAACAATTTTATCACTAACACTGCAGCCTGCAGCTAACTCGGACGTAGTTTGCGATGGATCCGCTTCCACAATAGCCTTCAATTCTTCATTATCAACTTTGGTCTCCGGCCGTCCACGGGGCTTGTTCTGCAGGTCAAAATTTCCAGAACGAAAACGTTGGAATCAAAAACGCACTGTGTTTTCTTTAGGATACCGCCGCCATACACATCATTAATCCTTCGAGCCGTTTCTGCAGGACTGGTGCCCCGGTGGGACTCGTACTCGAAAATAATACGATATTTCAAGTTTTCCATTTTGTAAACAGAGTGACGCAATGAAAAAGTCAAAAGAGAAAAAAACAAATGAATTGCGGTTTTCGAAACACAAATGCATGAGTAAATAGCGGTATAAATTTAAAATTGGAATTCCTAACCAAAGAAGCTATTTGAGATCAAAGTGGCCAGTACGACAAAACGCCAATTTCATATGTAAGGACCTAATATTACAATGTTTTAACGCTTATGGAACGAAATATTGCAACCAGCTTAATCTTCACTTCGACACATATACACACAACATTTTTTGACTGATAAATAATCAAATAATTAATAAAAACATAGGTACAGGAATACAGGAAGTAATAAGAAATAAAAACTGTTTTAAGTTTTAATATTATCCGGTGTTCAGCGTAAAAGATGTCTAATGGCGTATCTATTGTCTTGCGAATGATACCATCTAAAAAAAAGAAGGAAGAGGCTATAAAATAAAATACATTTTTATTTAGTAATATTTGACTACTTAGGTGTGACTTTTAAATTAAAATAAGTAAAATATACGAGTGTACTTTATTGTTATTTTAACAAAATTTTTTTGGTTGGCAACATACAAGAACGAGACACACGGCCTCCCTTCTGGCTATATCGCTCGGCTCGGATTTGCCCCTGTGTTAGGTGTATTGTGAAATGCACTTTATTACCTTGCTATGAATAAAAACAGGCGCTTGGTTTTCGCGTAGACGCCGCGCGGGGACCGCGCTTCTCGTCTTCCTCAAAGGAAAACTTTCACACTCACACATCAATATAATTACTACAATATATTTTCAAACTGCTAAAGAGCCTTTTCTTTTAACTTTTAAGACGGCTTCTTTACACTCGTGTTTATGCGAAGAAGTTATTATTATAATAATAACTATAAAATATCACTATTTCTGAAACCATAACCATCAAATGTTTATCAAAACAAATTATTGATATAATTATCTCGCATCGAGAAAGTTATTAGTTGAAATCAGATCGATTTTCGCATCGCCGTCAAACACAAACGAATATTTTGATTGTCAAAGCGTATATCGATTTATTGGTAGGTTCTATGCTCACCCCTATGAGTTTTTAATGTTCAGTTTCGCCGTGAAAAACATTTATTGTTATTGTTGTTTCTTTTTATTGTTAGATTAATTTATATATAAAATTATAATAATAAGTATGACGTGAGATTTTTTATGAAGTTTTTTGTCCGCGGTATGTACGTGACGTAAAGTGGACAATTTCAATGTATTATACTTCCTCTATGGTCCAAACTATGATACCGAATACACTATAGTGAATTTGGTTATACTACAGTATATAGTGTAAGAATGTAAACAATATTAAAATCTTTTCCGATTTACTCCTTGTTATTTTGAGTTGTATGATATTAATTGAACATTGGGTCTTTAAAAAAAGTAATTAATTATTATCGAAGGTCATCTCAAATTCAAAGACGATTCAGATTTATAAAAATTGCCTAACATCATTTTCTTTTTTTATCCAATTAGTATTATCATGCCAATCCATTTAACAAAGGGGTTGAAAGCTGGAAAAACAATAATTTCACTTCCTGAAGCAATTTAAAAGTTGCGCTTAAAGTAAAAAATGTCTTTGTTATTTTTAAGACACTTTTTGTTGTTAATAATGACACTACGTGGAGTTTTCAAGGTGGGGATACTTTAATCAAGCGTCGAAAAAAGTAAAAGGGTAGTAAAACTGCTTTTTGAGATTAACTTTTTCTTTTTTAATTTTTTTATGTAACAATTTTCTGCGTATTTATCAGGTGTCATATTTATATTTTACTACAAAAACAGACCAAATAAAAAAGTTACGACACAATTTTGCGAACCACATATTGAGCCCGGTCTAAGCTGATGCGACCACGGATAAGATAAATGAGGTTGGATTGGCAATGTGCGCGGGGCAGACGCGCCACAAGTATGATTGGACAATCATACTTCAACCGAACCACGCGTTCATACTTTTTAGTCGCTTGTTGATTGCCTCGCAGTACGGAGCAGCGCTAATATCCTTTGAAAATGCCGTGTTGTGCGATTGTTATGTGCAAATTAAAGAGTCAGACATCAAATATGAAACAAGGAGGAATTTCTTTTCATCGGTAAGCATAAAAACCTTAGTTTTTTAGTATTTTTCCCAAAAAACTAGTTCGAATTATGAAATTTTAAGTAGAAACGACAATTAAGCCAAGAATCACAGAAAATATACATTGCTGGTGAAGTACGCAAATATTTCGCGAGAAGACACATCTGACGCGCAATGGGTTGCGAAGCGAGCCAAATTACCGCGCCTTTCGACTCGTTCGAGTCACGTCCGCTTCGGTCGCCTGGATAGTGCAGTCAGTGATCGATGATTTATCGACAAATTATTTTTCTTCGGAATGAGTTACTACTGTTCTCGGTAGTAACATTTTGCTAGTCTTTTTTTTTGCTACATAATATTTATCTACCATCTACTTCTTTTTTTGCTTTGATTTTCTAATTATTTTTGATTACAAATAAAGGTAATACATGTTGATATTTTTTTTATTTTCTATCCCAATACCAATTAAATTCGCCTTTGACACAATGTTTTAGTTAGTATAAAATTACTAGTGCTCCCGTTATTAAATTTTTTCATTCAATTACCAATAGCTACAGGACGGTTTACGATTTACGATGAGCCCTCGGCAAAAATAGTGGCGATGCACATATTGTACACGCGCAACCATACTTGCCCCGCTACTCCCCCCGCCGCATTCAAAAGTTAGGGCTCATAAATCGTAAATCTAACTGAAACTAAGATGATTTTAAGATTCAAGTTTGACCATTCATTATCGAAAATTCCTATCGACCATAGCAAGCCCTAGCGTGCGTGTGAATTTTGAGCATGTGGTTGTGTCGTAACGTTACCGACTCAACGTAGTGTGAGTACCAAATCGCAGCCCTCTGTTCTAGGTGTGATTTGTTAATCAGTGTGCGTAATTCGTGTATGTATTATTATTTCTTATGTAGTGGAGTGCATTGGTGGGAGACAGGCGGCGACACTGGTTTTCAAGTAAAAGTATCATGGTTGCCAATCCAACCTCATTTATCTTATCCGTGGATGTGACCCACCGCCAAGTACAGTGTACACAGTGTCACGCACACACATGTAACAAAACTACGTCTTATAAGTTGATATACTAAAGTTGGCACGTTCACATAACTTACACATGGAATTTTATATACAATGCGTTAAAATATCATTGAAAATTCAGCCTCCTTTGGATTTTACAAAGTTAGGCGGGCTCATTCCCGTTAATATTAGGTCCTTACATATGAAATTGGCGTTTTGTCGTACTGGCCACTTTGATCTCAAATATATTTTCTTTGGTTAGGAATTCCAATTTAAATTATTTTATACCGCTATTTACTCATGCATTTGTATTTCGAAAACCGTAATTCATTTGTTTTTTCCTCTTTCGGTTTTTTCTTTACGTCACTCTGTTTACAAAATGGAAAACTTGAAATATCGTATTATTTTCGAGTACGAGTTCCACCGTGGCACCAGTGCTGTAGAAACGGCTCGAAGGATTAATGATGTGTATGGCTGCGGTGTCGCAAAAGAAGTCAGAGCGCGTTTTTGGTTCCAACGTTTTCGTTCTGGAAATTTCAACCTGCAGAACAAGCTCCGTGGACTGCAAGGAGACCAAAGTTGATAATGAAGAATTGAAGGCTATTGTGGAAGCGGATCCATCGCAAACCACGTCCGAGTTAGCTGCAGGCTGCGGTGTTAGTGATAAAACTGTTTTAATCCACTTGAAGCAAATTGGGAAGGTGAAAAAGCTTGAAAGGTGGGTACCTCATGAATTAAGTGCAGCAAACCGACAAACGCGCGTCGACTGCTGCGTTACATTACTCAACCGGCACAATAATGAAGAGATTTTAAATCGAATCATTGTGTGTGTGATTCATTCAATCATTCACCTGTAATGAAAAGTGGATCCTGTACGATAATCGGAAACGCTCATCGCAATGGCTGAACCCTGGCGAACCAGCCAAAGCCTGCCCCAAGCAAAAATTGACTAAAAAAAAGTTACTATCTTTCGATCTGTTTCAGACAGATCTTCTTCTCTTGATGGTCCACTGCCTGTGCCAGAAGCATCTCGCCGCCTAGCTGCAGCTCTTGATTTGTTTTAATACAGCCCAATACTGAATTCAATGGAAAAAAATTGTAAGAAACAGGTTTTAAAAAAATTGTAAAAAACAAAAACATTGTGAAAACATGTTTTGCTCTTTTATATAGGGTCTATATATAGATAGGTGAATATTATCATAAGTTTTCATCTAAGAGATAATATTAAGATGAGTATTCATTAGTAAATTATGTGTTGAATAATATATTGATATAATATTAGTATGATATGCGATTAATCGAGGTGAACTCAATAGAAAATTTGGAAAATTCGCTTGTAAGTAATTTTTAGTAAGTAAAAACAAAGTTGTTTGTAAATAATACTTACTCGTTTCCACCGTTGACCACTTTTATTAGCTCACGACCCATGAGCTTTTAATTTTTGGGCAAGATCGTTCCACTCTCTGTCAATGGTATCTTTCGACCTTGCCCCGAGACCAATACCTTTGGCTAATGAGTAATGATCAGCCAAGTGGTCCAACAGTTCTTCTATCTGTGAGTTGGAGACTCTGTGTTCCATTTTAATCGAAAACAATTGCAATTATATTAAATTGTACGTAAAATACAATACCTAAAAGAAACGACCTCTATGAAAATAAATCTTATAATACTCACTTCTTGCCTGTGCATACGCAGGTATAAGTTCTTTAAATTTTGCTTCGAGTGCTTTTCCAGACCCACTTGATACACATTTTTTCACCACTCTGGCCCATTTTTTGTAATAAATAGTTAAGAATTCTCTTGTACGTTTTGTAAACAAAACACATGACATTTTATAATTATTAGTTCCACACGTTGCTACAAGATTGCTAGTGGCACTTTTTTATCGCTAAAAATGCCTTTCATAGCTAGCGGATAACAGCAGAGCAACAGGCATACATAATACGATTTTTTTAGCGATTATAAACCGATCGCGCGACAACTGCGCGACCGGTTGCTGTCTGCTAACCATCTGCTAAAGATACATAATGATCCTGCCGGTGTCGTTCAATACAGCTTTCTTAAATCTGGCTAGACGATTACGGAAGACTGGCAATAGACATTGCCAGCAGCTGCAAATCATGATGGCTAAAAAGCTAGCTGCTAAACAAGCGAGGTTGGTCATTCGCTCTAGGCCACTGGTGCTTCAGGACAACGCTAGACCACACACTGCACAACAGACGGCTACCAAATTAGAGGAGCTTCAATTGGAATGTCTAAGACATCCACCGTATTTCCCGGACGTTGCTCCAAGAGATTACCATTTTTTTCGAAACTTGGATAACTTCTTCCAAGGGAAAAAATTCAACTCCGATGGGGCAGTTCAAAGCGCCTTCAAAGATTTATTGATATCTGACTGAATGGTTTTTTTAGTAAAGGAATCAATGAACTACCTATGAGATGGCAAAAGTGCATAGATAGCAATGGTATATACTTTGATTAAATAAATATATTATGTTTTAAAAAAATCGATTTTATGTTCCTCCTTTACAAAACGCCAATTTCATATGTAATGACCTAATATTTTGCCGAAATAAATTAACTGAGACTTTCAATGAATTATAAACAAAACGTCTTGAAATCATTTTTTTTCGAGTTTGGAGCAATCAAATCGCGTTAAACGTTGCTTCGACGCTTATGATTTAATATCCTATCCTTATTTATACCTTTTTGCTGTGATTACATATCGAGACTGCATCGGAAATATATTATTGTAATGTTTAATTAGCAGAATCAACCTACAGATGAAAAAGTCACCGCATCTATGGTTAAATTCGGCATAATGGTCTATGGTTCAATTGGGCAAGATGGTCTATAGTTCAATTGGGCAAGATGATATTTGGGAAAATTGGGCAAGATGGTCTATGGTTAAACTGGGTAAGTTGGTCTATGATTAAACTGGGCAAGATAGTCTATGGTTAAATTGGGCAAGATGGTCAATGGTTAAATTGGGCAAGATGGTTTATGGATAAACAGGGCAAGATGGTCTATGGTAAAATTGAGCAAGATGGTCTATGGTTAAATTGGGCAAGATGGTATATGGTTTTACTGGGCAAGATAGTCTATGGTTAAATTGGGCAAGATGGTATATGGTTAAATTGTGAAGGAGGTCTATGTCTAAATTGGGTACGATGATCTATGGTTAGATTGGGCAAGATGGTCTATGGTTAAATTGGGCACGATGGTCTACGGTTAAATTGAGTCAAGATTGTCTATGGTTAAACTGGACAAGATGGTCTATAGTTAAACTGGGCAAGATGGTCTATGGTTAAATTGGGAAAGATGGTCTGTGGTAAATTGGGCATGAAAATCACTGGTTAAAT
The DNA here is from genome assembly GCA_963565745.1 of Phengaris arion. Lineage (NCBI taxonomy): Eukaryota > Metazoa > Arthropoda > Insecta > Lepidoptera > Lycaenidae > Phengaris > Phengaris arion. The sequence goes on along the minus strand of OY751439.1, from coordinate 7,002,078 downwards.
TGGGCAAGATGGTCTATGGTTAGATAGGGAAAGATGGTCTGCGGTAAATTGGGCAAGATGGTCTATATTATATTAGATTATATTAGTCTATATAGGTAAATTTGCTAAGATTGTTTACAGTTAAGATGGTCTATGGTAAATTGAGTGAGATGATCTATTGTTAAATTGGTCTATTGTTAATTTAGGCACAATGGTCTATGGTTAAATTGAGGACGATATGGTGTATGGTTATAGTGGGCAAGATGGTCTATGGTTAGATTGAGCAAGATGGTCTGTGGTAAATTGGGCAATATGGGGTCTATGGTTAGAATGGGCAAGAAGGTCTATGATAAATTGGTCAAGATCGTTTATGGTTAAATTTGGAAAGATGGTCTATGACGAAATTGGCCACGATGGTATATGGTTAAATTGAGCACAATGGTCTATGGTTTGATTGGGCAAGATGGTCTATGGTTAGAATGGGCAGGAAGGTCTATAGTTAAATTGGGCAAGATGGTCTGTGGTAAATTGGGCAAGATGGTTTATGGTCATCCAATCTTCCCCTCTTGCCCCATGTAACCTTAAACTTTATATATTAGCGGATCCCTCATCTTATTCAGCGCCGATTAAATAATCAGCCGACTCGAAGTCTGCGGTGCGAGCAGGGCTCAATATTAATTCCAATTAATATTAAGTTATTTTCATTACTTTTCGTTTTTCTCATTATTACAAGCTATAAAGTAGTTTAATATTGACTGAGTCCGGTTAATGAAAAGTTAAATAAAGTCGCTGGAGTCCTTGAAACCTAATGGAAGCTAGCTGTTTGCTAACAAACACTCTGAATAAGATATCTTTCACCCGCAATATTCAGAATAATTCATATTTCCAACTTTACACATAGGTATTTGTATTGTTACCTTGACTACTTTTCAGTATTGTAATTATATTTTATGAGGACTGGTTAGTGGACTCAAATGGAAACTATAATGGCACTTATATCCTTGGCGGTTGCAATCACATAGTAATAAAACCCTTGGCTGTTTTGTTATTTTGTATAGAAAATGTTTTTAATTATTTCTTTAAACACACTTAAACTATCATTACAGGCTTATCCTAATGCGATAAATATAAATCTATAATCAATCAATCAACTAACTGTAAGAAATCCCCAATTAATCAATAAAAATAGCTTTAACATATTGATATTAAATACAAAAAAGAAACACTCATAATTAATTAATCTTATATAAATTGATAATTTAATTAACTACTACTATTATTATGTTTATTTGTAATCTATTACATTCCCATAGCATATTACAAATAAACAGATAAGTGTAAATTCGTACTAAGAGTGCAATCGAATAGATCTAGCCGCTGTGCAACTTCATTAAGGGTACACAGTGCGCAAACGAACGGGGAGTATTTGAGCAGGTTGGTCCTGCAACGTGGCACGTGCAGCAGTGGCGGGTGGCGGCGGCGTCACACGTACCGGTCAGGCACGCTCAGCGACACCTCCCCCAGCACGGCGGCGTCGTTCGTCCGGCCTCGCAGCACGCGAACACGTACCGCGCCACTGAAAGTTCCCTGCTCACCGCGAGCCGGTCGTATCCCACCAAACCTTGCACAAATAGCGTTGGATAGTTTAAGGGACTCTATATACGGTCCGGTTTTTCTTCAGTTCGGCCTGAACGGATGCAGAATCGTATCGTCTACGTGCAGTTTCGAGATTGCATCATTCGGCCGGATGGACTGAAGCGATTCGTCAGTGTTGCCAGCTCGGGTTTTGCGAAACTACTAAACTCCCGTCGATTTCTACTAAAAACTACAAAAAGAATACTGATAACTATCAAAAAAGCTACTCAACTTATGAATCTCTAAAGCCCCCAAAAACACTTTTTTTTGCCTTTTAGGTTTTGTTGTGTTAAAATTTTATTATTTATTGAATAATGTGTATGCTTCTGCTGCTGATGCTGAATCGCTTCTTAAAGATAATGTAAAAGAGTGTGAAATCGAATTTAGATTTAAAGAAAAAGGACTGCAAGACATTATCAAAAATTTTAATTTATTAAATATTAAGAATACTGCAGATTTATGGGGTCTATCAATGAAAGTTATTAATGATGTATGATTGTATAAAAAGTGGCGTATTTCATGATCTAATAAAACATAGTCAAGTTTTACCTCTGTTTAAGTCTGGTAGTAAGTAGGATCCATCTAACTTCCTACCTATATCTATTTTACCAACTCTTAGTAAAATATATAAAATAATAATATTTACTCAGCTACTAGCGCACTTTAATATAAATAACATTTTACATAATAAACAATTTAGTTTTACAAAGGGTCGTTCTACAACAGATGCAGGCGTTGAAATCAACGAAATATAACGAAATATTTTTAATATAACTAATCAAATGACTAGTTATATTTTTGATGCTTGGGAGGGGTCGCAGGCTCTCTAGGAGTCTTTTGCGATCTCTCTAAGGCATTTGATTGCTTGCAGCACCCAACGTTGATCAGTAAACTATGCCACTATGGAGTAAGGGTACCAGCACTCGTCATCTTAAAATTTTATTTATCAAATAGAACTCAGAGGGTTGAGATAAATAGAAAAAGATCCACAGGTACCAAAATTGAGATGGGGGTCCCACAAGGATCCATTTTAGGACCTTTTCTTTTTCTGGTCAGGGTGACCTGAAATTCGATACATTCCTTACCGATTCCGATACAAGTAGACCTCATTTACAATAATATTTTTCATAGCATCCCCTATCCGAAAGTTGATATTTACAAAGTTATTGAAATTTCAAAAATTTTTTCTTTATTTCCGACTTTTTGACTTTGACATGACGTATTTTTAAAAATGTTTGTTTTTTTAGTGATTTTTTTTATGTATTTTAACCGTCAATGAGTCAAATAATATTTTTAAGGAATAAATAGGGACAAACTAAGCGAGAATTTTTCATTATGAGACATGAAACAGAATTTTCTTTTAAGAAAAATGCAAATTTTTCTTAAAAACAGGTGATTTTCTTTAAAAAGTTGAATGATACAATGCGTACAAATACCTTAAATAACTTTCTTACCTCATAAGCTTCCAAAAAAGGTACAAATATGTACATAAAAATATGAAAATGTAATAAACAAAGACAAAACAATCATCAGGTAACGTTAACGTTATTCTAAATCAATTAATTTTTCACTTCAACTCGAATAATTTGTTACATAGTAATCAGTTTGGTTTTACTAAAGGTCGGTCCACAACAGATGCAGGCATTAGTCTTCTGTGCAGTATATTTGGAGCTTGGGAGAGGTCACAGGATGCACTTGGTATATTCTGTGATTTATCCAAAGCATTTGACTGTGTGGAGCATGATACGCTGTTCAGGAAATTATACCATTATGGTGTAAGGGGCACGGCTCTAAAGTTTCTAAGCTCTTATCTAATAAATAAAACACAGACTGTAGAAGTTAATTCCAAAAGGTCTAATGGTAGTAAAATTAAATTAGGAGTACCACAGGGGTCTATTTTGGGCCCTTTTCTATTTCTCATCTATATAAATGATCTACCTTATCTAGTTAATGATAAGCATGAGATAGTACTTTTTGCTGATGATACTTCACTAATTTTTAATGTGAAGCGACGACAATCTAACAATGACGAGGTAAATAGTGCTCTCTCAAAAATAGTACATTGGTTTAATGCTAATAATTTACTCTTGAATTCTAATAAAACAAAATGTTTAAAGTTCAGCTTGCCAAATGTTACGCAGGCACAAACCAATATACTATTAAATAATGAGAAAATGAAATTAGTAGACACCACTGTTTTTCTAGGTATAACATTAGATAGTAAGTTACAGTGGGGACCACATATTGCTAAATTGGCAGATAAGCTGAGTTCTGCAGCATACGCTGTTAAAAAAATTAGAGAAATTACCGACATAGAGACCGCGCGATTAGTTTACTTTAGCTATTTTCATAGCATAATGTCTTACGGCATCCTCTTGTGGGGAAACGCTGCGGACATTAATACAATATTTGTGCTGCAGAAACGTGCTATACGTTCTATTTATAAGATGTCGACTTTTGAATCTCTAAGGGAAAAGTTTAAAGAAATAAAAGTTCTGACCGTCGCATCTCAATACATTTTGGAAAATGTGTTATACGTAAGAAAGAATCTAAACAACTTCAAAAAGAAATGTGATAATCATTGTGTAAACACTAGAAATAAGAACAAGTTAGATATGCCAGTGTTCAGACTAAGCAAAGTTAGTAAATCCTTTAAAGGCCAATGTATACGCTTATACAATATAATCCCAGAAAAGGTTCAAAACCTTCCCATTAATAAGTTTAAAAAAGTAGTTAAAGAACGTTTGTGTGCCAAAGCGTATTATAAAATTAATGACTTCATTCAAGACGGCACACCTTGGGAATAAGGTGGCTCCTTATCCTTATCTTATGTTATTATTTGTTACATAGACATAAGCAAACATTGTAATAATTTTAATTTTAAAAGAATAATTTTCCATCTTTTTGGTAAAAGATGGTCCCAGACGAGTTTCTTGCCGGCTCTTCTCTCTGGGTTAGTTCCCGAACCGGTGGTAGGCATCACGTAGTAACGACGTTAAAAAGAGTATTTAAAAATACCAATTTTGAATAAAAATTTTTTGATTTGATTTGATTTGATTTGATTTGGTTATCTCAAGAATTACTCTACCTGAGGCGACCTTTTTTTTCAATTGTTTCCTTCGTTCAAACTTCGGGATGTTTCGGCTACTGTCGTCGCGGCCCTTTGTCAATGAGTTACCGACTGGCTTAGAGAGCGAATTTAGTAGCTAATATTAGTTTTAAGTCAACTATTGCCGTGTACGGACGTATTGTTGCTTTAAACTACACCCTTACTTCTACTTGTGATTTTTTTGTATCGCGATGGCTGCTTTTGAGTACGATTAATACGCTGACATCTTGTTTTGTTACGGACTTTGTAATGGTGATGCTGCTGCTGCACGAAGAACATACGTTGAACGTTTTCCGAATCGACGAGTGCCAAACGTTAGAGTGTTTTCAACAACATTTCGACGAATTCGGGAAAGCGGCCGTGTTGATAGAAGACGTGGTGATTCAGGCAGACCTCGTTTCTATGCTCCAGAAGAAGAAGAAGAAATTTTAACACATTTTCAAAATGATCCTTCTATTTCTACAAGAGCGGCAGCTAGAAGACTTGGATTGAGTCAATGGAAGGTGTGGTTTACAGTACACACAGCGCGTCTACATCCATTTCACTACACACCTGTCCAAGCGTTGGAAGAGGGAGACCCGGTTAGAAGAATGGAATTCTGCCGTTTTATGATAAATGCAGACATGGAGGATCGCAATTTCTTCTCAAGAATATTGTGGACGGATGAATCGAAATTTGACCGTGACGGGATAAACAATTTCCACAACACACATTACTGGGCACCAAAAGGAGAAAACCCCAGGATGAAAAAAGAAAGGGCCCATCAAACCAGATTCAGTCTAAATGTCTGGATGGGTATAATTAATAATAATTTAGTTGGACCTCATTTTTTGCCTCAAAATTTAAATGGTGAAATGTACGAACATTTCCCAAAAGAGGAGATTACTGGTTTAATGGAAGATGTGCCAATAGCAACTCGTAGTAATATGATTTTCCAGCATGATGGTTGCCCGGCCCACTTCCACCTCGGCGTACGCCAGTGGCTAGACCAAACTTACCCACATCGCTGGATAGGTCGAGGCAGGCCAATTCCTTGGCCAGCACGGTGTCCTGATTTGACCCCGTGTGATTTTTATCTTTGGGGTCATATGAAGGCATTGGTGTATACTACACCCATAACTACTGTAGAGGAGCTCAGAAGCCGCATAGGAAATGAAGCAGAAGAAATCAAAACTAGTCTTACTACCAGAATAATCAAAACAGAGGTACGGAGAAGACTACGGGTCTGTATCAGAAACAGAGGTTCACATTTTGAACAAGACCTAAAGTAGAATATTTATTATTAAATTTAATTAAACATTGATATTTTTAAACACAGTAAACGTAATTAAATTCAAGTTTTTCCTATTATTTTAACCTTATCGCAAATAAATCGATTTAGACATTATTTCATTTTACTTCTAATATGTTTACTACAACGTCATATTTTTATGTAGACATTTGCACCTTTTTGGAAAGCTAATGATATAAGGAAGTTATCTAGAATATTTGTACGTATTGTATCCTACATTTTTTTAAGAAAATCACCTGTTTTTAAGAAAAATGTGCATTTTTCTTAAAAGAAAATTCTGTTTCATGTCTCATAATGAAAAATTCTCGCTTAGTTTGTCCCTATTTATTCCTTAAAAATATTATTTGACTCATTGACGGTTAAAATACTAAAAAAAAAATACTAAAAAGACAAACATTTTTAAAAATACGTCATGTCAAAGTCTAAAAGTCGAAAATAAAGAAAAATTTTTTGAAATTTCGATAACTTTGTAAATATCAACTATCGGATAGGGGATGCCATGAAAATTATTACTGTAAATGAGGTCTACTTTCTATCTTTCAAAGGAATGTATCGAATTTCAGGTCACTCTGTATAAATGACCTACCATACCTTATTAATGGAAAAAACGGGATAGTCTTATTTGCCAAAACTCAGGCTATGACGAAGTAAATAATGCTTTATCAAAAATAGTACACTGATTTAGTGTTAATAATCTTTTGTTAAATAGCAAAAAAACTAAATGTATAAAGCTCACGTTGCCAAATGAAAGGTAAACTGAAACCAATGTACTATTGAATGGATAAGGTATGGAACTAGTAAATACAGCTGTCTTTTTAGGTATAAATTAAGACGCAAAACTTGAGTGTGGCCCTCATATTGTTGGGTTGGCCGACAGACTCAGTTCAGCAGCATTTGCAGTAAGTAAGATAAGACAATTTCAGACGAAAACACAGCAAGGCTTCTATATTTTAGTTACTTTCACAGTGTAATGTCCTATGGCATTCTACTGTGGGTAAATGCTGCCGATATAAATACTATATTTGTGCTGCAGAAGCGAGCTGTTCGGGCAATATATAAGCTGGCCCCTAACATGTCATTAAGAGAGAAGCTTAAAGAAACTGGAATCTTAACTGTAGCTTCTCAGTATGTTCTATCAAATGTATTATATGTTAAAAAAAATTAAGCTTATTCAAAAATAAAAGTAACAACCACAATAGAAATACCCGAAATAAGCATAAGTTCGATGTACCAGTGACTAGACTTAGTAAAGTAAAGAATTCGTTTAAAGGCCAATGTATACGCATATACGTTTAAGTAGTTAAAGAACGTTTGTGTGCTAAAGCCTATTATAAAGTTAATGATTTTATGAATGATAGCACACCTTGGGAATGAGGTGGCCCCCTGCAAGGCTACTTCTAAATTACATATATTATTTTACTCTTGTTATGTATTTTTAGTCATAACATTGTTAAATATGCCTTTTTATATTTTTAAGAGAACAATTTTCCATCTTTTTGATAAAAGATAGCCCCGCGCGAGTTTCTTACGCCGCGCCGGTTCTTCTAGCCGGGCTAGTTCTCGAACCGGTGGTAGGCATCATGTAAGACTTAGACCGTCGTTCAGAAAGTGTATAAAAAATACCAATTGTTATTAAAAAAAATTGACTTTGACTTTGACTGATCAGGTGTTTAGAAGGAGTCCAAATTGCGCCTGGGTAAAGCCTGGTGGGAGTAAAAATTTTGTGGTTTATATATTATATATATATATATATATATATATATATATATATATATATATATATATATATATATATATATATATATATATATATATATATATATATATATATATATATATATATATATATATATATATATATATATATATATATATATATATATATATATATATATATAAAAATAAAAATAAATAAAACTGCACTGTTAACCTCAATTACAAAATAAATAATTTTAAAAAGGTTATCCAATTCGCCCACGTTGACACGATCTGAATAACCCCGACTTTCCCGAACTACGAGTATAATATGACGACGTAATATTATACCCTAACTTAACCCGGCGAGCGCAAGGTTAATATGTTTCATCGAGCGTAAGGTGGGTGCAGAACACCCATGTAGTGGACTAGACATTTGAATGTGTTCAATATATTTTATTTATGTTTTTATTTACTAAATTTGATTACTTAATAAATAAGAACTGATTGGAGAGGAAAATAATATAAATCAAACAAATATTTTTAGGCTTTATTTACGAAATAACGAAAGCATAGTTTTTTACTTAAACATAGCGTAACTCATAGAATTATTATATAATAAAAAAGTAAACTTAGAAAAAAAACGAAATGAATACTTTTCCTTGTAGTTGATGAAATTTGGAAACAAATAGATCTAAACTATACACTACGAGGGCGGCACTGAAAATTTCGGGAATCAAGGAAGTGACACAACATTACTATTTAAAAATGTATTTATTGCTTTTCGAAGTATTCTCCGCGAAATTTGACACATTTTTCCATACGATGGAACCAATCATTGAAGCAAACATTCCATTCGGAAGTTGGGGTCTCCAAAATGGCCGTTTTGTAGGCGTCCACAGCTTCTTCAGGTGATGAACATCTCTGACCACGCAATTTATTCTTTATTTTAGGGAAAGTATAGAAATCATTAGGGCTTAGGTCGGGGCTGAACGGCGGATGGTCTAATAATTCTATGATTTCTTTCTCTAAAAACTCTTTTGTTCTGTGCGCGGTGTGAGAACTCGCATTGTCGTGATAGAGGTTGATGCGGCGGTTGCAGTTCTCTTTACGGAGTTCAGAAACGACCTGTGGCAAACAAATGTTAGCATACCATTCTGCATTAACCGTTCTTTGTCCCTCAAGAGGAATAGTCGCAACATGGCCGGTTTTGGAGACAGACGTGGCCACCATTTTTTTGCAACACTCCGTGAATGAACAATTTTTGTTGGCTTTAACTCATTTTCGAACACCCAAACTCGTGACTGGTTTTTTGTTTCGGGTTCGTACGCGTATATCCAGGATTCGTCACCTGATATGATGTTGTATACAGCATTTGAGGATCCTGCGTGGAATGTTTCGAGAGTTCTGACGCACCAAGTAACGCGAGCCGCTTTTTGCTCTTCACAGAGCAAATGCGGTATCCATCGGGATAACAACTTTTTTACACCTAATTGTTCATGCAAGATTATTTGTATTTGACTCATGCCAATGTCTAAAGTTGCCTGAATTTCGCGGTATGTCACATGTCGATCTTCCTCAATCAGCTTACGCACAGCATCAACGTTTTCTTGGGTGACTGCAGCTTTTGGACGACCTTGACGGGGATCATCACTGAGCTTGACACGTCCACGTTGAGATTCAGCAAACCAGCGATAAATTGTGGTTTTGGATGGGGCTTCATCACCAAATGCAGAAATCATCTGGTCAACACACTGTTTTTGTGTTAAACCACTTCGAAAGTCATAATAAATCATCGCTCTAGAATTTTCTCGAGTCAATTCCATTTTCTCAACGACTAAACAAGTTTGACAAGACCTTGTGACAAGACCGAGAATCTTTTTTTAAATAAATAAACAGTATTCGATTTTTAAAACCAAGGAGTTTAAATTAAAAGATTTTAATATGACAGGAACAGTGGAAATATTCCATTCCCGATACTTTTAGTGCAGCCTATGTATAACTAGTCACACTTCTCATAATCATCGTCAGTTTTATATTTATAACAAGTATGACATTTTTCGGGTCCGGGATAGTCGGATAATCATTTTCATTCGATCTATCCCTTCTATCTATCTATTCTTTCGAAATCACCAATTTTACTAGAATGCATATATATATATATATATATATATATATATATATATATATATATATATATATATATATATATATATATGTCATACATAGAAAACTAAACAAGATTATTAAGTCTTTTCAAATCAGCTTATAATGATAATTGTTGTGATGAGATTCCTTTTGTGATTTCGAAAGTGATGTTGGCCAAAGAAGCTCTGAAGGTGATTTCGAAGGGAATATATTAAAGTCAAATCATCTTCAGTTTTATATTAAATACCCCCAACTTCCGAATGGAATGTTTGCTTCAATGATTGGTTCCATCGTATGGAAAAATGTGTCAAATTTCGCGGAGAATACTTCGAAAAGCAATAAATACATTTTTAAATAGTAATGTTGTGTCACTTCCTTGATTCCCAAAATTTTCAGTGCCGCCCTCGTAGTGTATAGTTTAGATCTATTTGTTTCCAAATTTCATCAACTACAAGGAAAAACTATTCATTTCGTTTTTTTTCTAAGTTTACTTTTTTATTATATAATAATTCTATGAGTTACGCTATGTTTAAGTAAAAAACTATGCTTTCGTTATTTCGTAAATAAAGCCTAAAAATATTTGTTTGATTTATATTATTTTCCTCTCCAATCAGTTCTTATTTATTAAGTAATCAAATTTAGTAAATAAAAACATAAATAAAATATATTGAACACATTCAAATGTCTAGTCCACTACATGGGTGTTCTGCACCCACCTTACGCTCGATGAAACATATTAACCTTGCGCTCGCCGGGTTAAGTTAGGGTATAATATTACGTCGTCATATTATACTCGTAGTTCGGGAAAGTCGGGGTTATTCGGATCGTGTCAACGTGGGCGAATTGGATAACCTTTTTAAAATTATTTATTTTGTAATTGAGGTTAACAGTGCAGTTTTATTTATTTTTAAATGGTTCACATGTACAAAAAAATTTATTATAATATAATAATAATATAAAAAATTAAAACCGAATTCCTACGTAAAAATGCACAAAAAAGTATGAAATTAAACTTTTTTTCTAAATAATTCCCCTTTTGAATTCGTCTAAAATTTTCACTTTTCTTTTTTTCACTTCAGTTGGCTGGTACCGACTTCAAAATTATGAAGATTGAGTAGAGATATGTATGTCTAAGCATATGCTATCAAGCAATCTTACTTTGCAAGCTTACTTTTTAGTAGCATATGCTTAGACTACTTCAGAAAAAGTCAAAATCACCATATGTGTCCGTATAAATTTCGAGGAGTTCCCTCGATTCCTCATGAATGCCATCATAATCACTACTTTGATGACAATGGTATCAACTTTGGTTTATACCTTTAACATCAAAAAAATATTTTTGAAAATCGGTCCACAGACGGCGGAATTATCGTTGAACATACAAGAAAACAATATACATATACATATATATATATATATATATATATATATATATATATATATATATATATATATATATATATATACACATATATATATATATATATATATATATATATATATATATATATACAGCCGAATGCATAACCGCATCCTTATTTTGGGAGTCGGTTAAAATTAAAGAAGCTGCAAATAAAGTCTTGGACGGTGAGCGATGATGAAATTGTACGAATTACCATACACGAGTCTACAAAAATGAGTTACTTTCTCATAATTTGAATGTTAGTAATGACTTAGACATTTTGAATTTGGTTAAATCATATACTTTAAACGAGACAATCTTGTATATGTATAATTGGAATCTCGGCAACGGCTCCAAGTATTACCATGAAATTTAGTATACATATTAATCCCTGTGAAACTGTATTTTAAAGTTATATATGTTTTTTTCTTTCGTCGTGCAACAATATATCAATAATTTCGACTCAATTATGTTAGTCTGATTGGCAGTTTGGTATGCGTAACTTATGTATAATTTTTGATTTGTTCGGAAATTTCGAATGTGGTGGGTTCGCATCCCGGTCAGATAAATATTTTTGTGATTCTTTTCTTTTTTTACTAGAACTCCGAGCAAAGCTCGGTTACCCAGGTACTAAATTGTTATGTACGATCCTACATATATATTCGCCCCGAGTATTTGGCGCATTTCGAATATTTCTCTTTGTCAAGTTTTTAGTTAATATTTCCAAACCTTTAAGTTTTAAAATGTTAATTTTGTAGCTAGATTGTTAAGCGGCTTTCAGACTACGTTATAATATATTAAATAGCTTATAGTATACAGGGTGACCTGAAATTCGATACATTCCTTTGAAAGACAGAAAGTAGACCTCATTTACAGTAATATTTTTCATGGCATCCCCTATACGAAAGTTGATATTTACAAAGTTATTGAAATTTCAAAAATTTTTTCTTTATTTTCGACTTTTTGACTTTGACATGACGTATTTTTAAAAATGTTTGTTTTTTTAGTGTTTTTTTTATGTATTTTAACCATCAATGAGTCAAATAATATTTTTAAGGAATAAATAGGGACAAACTAAGCGAGAATTTTTCATTATGAGACATGAAACAGAATTTTCTTTTAAGAAAAATGCACATTTTTCTTAAAAACAGGTGATTTTCTTTTAAAAGTTGTATGATACAATGCGTACAAATACCTTAAATAACTTTCTTATCTCATAAGCTTCCAAAAAAGGTACAAATATGTACATAAAAATATGAACATGTAATAAACAAAGACAAAACAATCATCAGGTAACGTTATCTCAAGAATTACTCTACCTGAGGCGACCTTTTTTTTCAATTCTTTCCTTTGTTCAAACTTCGGGATGTTTCGGCTACTGTCGTTGCGGCCCTTTGTCAATGAGTTACCGACTGGCTTAGAGAGCAAATTTAGTAGCTAATATTAGTTTTAAGTCAACTATTGCCGTGTACGGACGTATTGTTGCTTTAAACTACACCCTTACTTCTACTTGTGATTTTTTTGTATCGCGATGGCTGCTTTTGAGTACGATTAATACGCTGACATCTTGTTTTGTTACGGACTTTGTAATGGTAATGCTGCTGCTGCACGAAGAACATACGTTGAACGTTTTCCGAATCGACGAGTGCCAAACGTTAGAGTGTTTTCAACAACATTTCGACGAGTTCGGGAAAGCGGCCGTGTTGATAGAAGACGTGGCGATTTAGGCAGACCTCGTTTGTATGCTCCAGAAGAAGAAGAAGAAATTTTAACACTTTTTCAAAATGATCCTTCTATTTCTACAAGAGCGGCAGCTAGAAGACTTGGATTGAGTCAATGGAAGGTGTTGTTTACAGTACACACAGCGCGTCTACATCCATTTCACTACACACCTGTCCAAGCGTTGGAAGAGGGAGACCCGGTTAGAAGAATGGAATTCTGCCGTTTTATGATAAATGCAGACATGGAGGATCGCAATTTCTTCTCAAGAATATTGTGGACGGATGAATCGAAATTTGACCGTGACGGGATAAACAATTTCCACAACACACATTACTGGGCACCAAAAGGAGAAAACCCCAGGATGAAAAAAAAAAGGGCCCATCAAACCAGATTCAGTCTAAATGTCTGGATGGGTATAATTAATAATAATTTAGTTGGACCTCATTTTTTGCCTCAAAATTTAAATGGTGAAATGTACGAACATTTCCTAAGAGAGGAGATTACTGGTTTAATGGTAGATGTGCCAATAGCAACTCGTCGTAATATGATTTTCCAGCATGATGGTTGCCCGGCCCACTTCCGCCTCGGCGTACGCCAGTGGCTAGACCAAACTTACCCACATCGCTGGATAGGTCGAGGCGGGTCGGAGTCCCGATTTGACCCCGTGTGATTTTTATCTTTGGGGTCATATGAAGGCTTTGGTGTATACTACACCCATAACTACTGTAGAGAAACTCAGAAGCCGCATAAGAAATGCAGCAGAGGAAATCAAAACTAGTCTTACTACCAGAATAATTAAAACAGAGGTACGGAGAAGACTACGGGCCTGTATCAGAAACAGAGGTTCACATTTTGAACAAGACCTAAAGTAGAATAATATTTATTATTTAATTTAATTAAACATTGATGTTTTTTAAACACAATAAACGTAATTAAATTCAAGGTTTTCCTTTTATTTTAACCTTATCACAAATAAATCGATTTAGACATTATTTCATTTTACTTCTAATATATTTACTACAACGTCATATTTTTATGTAGACATTTGCACCTTTTTGGAAAGATAATGAGATAAGGAAGTTATTTAGAATATTTGTACGCATTGTATCATACATTTTTTTAAGAAAATCACCTGAAAATCATCAAAAATGTGCATTTTTCTTAAAAGAAAATTCTGTTTCATGTCTCATAATGAAAAATTCTCGCTTAGTTTGTCCCTATTTATTCCTTAAAAATATTATTTGACTCATTGACGGTTAAAATACATTAAAAAAATCACTAAAAAGACAAATATTTTTAAAAATACGTCATGTCAAAGTCAAAAAGTCGAAAATAAAGAAAAAAATTTTGAAATTTCAATAACTTTGTAAATATCAACTTTTGGATAGGGGATGCCATGATAAATATTACTGTAAATGAGGTCTACTTTCTATCTTTCAAAGGAATGTATCGAATTTCAGGTCACCCTGTATAGCTCATAGCATGACAATATCGCGCACCATACATTGTTATGGACACTTTCACACTGTACTGTAATATATATTATTGGATTACTATATGTACGCTATAAAATAGTGCGATACGCTGAGTTCATGCTGTGCTTATATCGCGCGCCGCCCTCTTCCTCCTCCCCCACCCCCGGCCGTCCCGCAAGCGATACGAGCGACACGACCATACTGACCTTGCTAAATACTATAAATGCTTGCGATAATATCGCGTAATGTGAACGCCATTATATATAGTATATCATTAGGTCCCTCTTTGCTATACAATATACAAAATATATAGCTAAACTGAAATGAGCTAATCGCTAAACGATTACTATTTTGCTAATAAAAGTTTCATAATTATTTTGTATTCTATATATCTGATTCGCGTCGGTCTACCCTACCTGTAAATAAAGAGGGCCTCTAAAATTAAAGTTAATTTTATAACATTTTTATTGAACGAATTTAGCTCTAGCTTTAAAAACCTTTATAAATCCTAAATTAGGATTTCGTATGCTAATGTTAGGGACAGATATTAGATATAACCTGATAAATCCCCTAATACCCTTACATATTATAGTATCTTTTTATTGGTTAAATCCTTATTTCTATTAGGTATACAATAAGCAACATTAAAATAAAAATTTTCTATTATATAATAAAAAGTGTAATTTCAGAGGGCTTGCCCAAATTGCCATCGATAGCTAATTACAATGACGATGAAAATATATTGGATTGACATAACGTTCAATATTTTACAGATTGCCATACGGCGCGATACGTCAATACCATACAAAATATATGGGATTGACATAACGTTCAATATTTTACAGATTGCACTACGACGCGATACGTCAATACCATACATTTTTATTTCTAAATTCGTCATCGTAATTAGCGAAGTCACCTTGTCTAAGCCCCCATGATGTTTTAGTTTCTTATCGGGAGTCAGGCAGATAGTACCTACCAAAGATATATCAAAGATATATATTATTACTAACATAAAGACTCGTCATTCCACCGATTTACACGAATGTCAGCTCGCGGCAGTGTGTGCGTGGCTGGGCGAATGCGGAGGCGGGCGAGGGGAACTTTTTCCCAGCCTGGACCAGCTCACGGGGCTAGCCGCTGGTCGTTTTGTGCTTTGACATAATTGACAATACAATTTCATAATATCTATTATAGATTTGTCTGAAGCGTCGCTTAAAAATATTTTGGTGTCAACCTTAGGCTTACGTCAACATGGCTGACATTCGCTGGTGCTCGAGCTGTCATTTGTAGAGAGTGTCGCACATGTGGCTATACTCTATTTGCGTTATGAAGGCAGTGAATCATAATCATACATAATATGTCATAACAGCTTACTTTAATTGGTTAATGTGAACACTGACAACAGTTTATGCCTCATTGGTCAATTTTGACATTTGTACGCACGATTCACGGACTTCTTAACGCGAATAAACTGCACTTTTACGAAGCTACTATTTATACTTTAAAGTAGGTAGTATAACACTATAACCTAACTGCACCGGGGCCCATTGGAATGATTGCCGAAGACAAGATTTGTAACGAAAGAAGGCGCTCATAAAAATTAAATGATCGAAATTCATTGATTTCAAATAGGCTATTACAGCTAGATCCTTACTAATATTATAAACTCGAAAGTTTGTATGTATGCATGTGTGCATTCAAGCTAGTACTTAAGACTTCGGATTAAAACATAGGCTACTTTTTATCGCAATGGTTCCTGCGGGTATTATTTTTGCGCGTACGAAATCGCGGGCAGCGTCAGGTTGTTTAATAAAAGTTGTGTCTCGGTTTTGTATTAATTTGTTCGTCTGAAAACCATTTTAAACGTATTATTTTGATTCCACTGGACTTGAGTACGCAATATCCAAGACTGAGGTAATTTGTTACAAAATGAATAGAATATTCCAGAAATTTAAGTGATCCTCACACCAACATAGTGCTTTCGTAGGGCGCAGATTCCATCATTATTTTGGTATTCCATTGGCTCGACGCTTGAATTTTTTTATTGCATAATTGAATAGTACTCTAATACTCTTAGACAGTATACTAAAAATCAATATTTTCATAGGTACAGAGATTTCATTACAAAATGCAAGTCTCGTGAAAACGCTCCATACAAAAGTTTTACCCGAACTGCGACGTCCGTAACGACGTAACCGACGTAAGTTCCTTAATTTATATCTATGCCTACACAAAGACACTTTACTCTTAAAGACGTCTTAGTTTGTTTTTAAAAGTCTATTTAATCAAATTGAAAACTTTTGTTCACCTTCAAAACTCAACAAAGAAAATAGTTTTAATTAGTTGAGTTGACTTGGCCTTTCTTTGAAAGCACATGAAAAACTTGATATTGCTAACTTTTTTTGTAGATTCTCTATATGTGCGTTATATTCCTAGAAATAGTCATGACAGCGCCGGCAGACGCTAGACAAACAGCTTGGCAAGCAGGTATTCACGGCAGGGGGGTGATTTGGCGGGTTTTATCAAAATCAGCTCACGTGTTTTGTCTAAATAGTGCCAGCCCTGCCAGGTACAAACCCACATACATGAAAAATGTTGTGCAGCAATCGGACTTCCAAAAAAAAGTCGAAATTTTATTATAAATTTATTATTTAATTATTACAATATAAAAAAGGTACTAATTCTAATGACGACTATTACATTCAACGATTGAACATAAAGTACATTTCTAACACAATGCAAAATAAATGAAAACTGAGGAACTGCTGACGCTGCGCCTCGTGCCGCTGCCGCGTGACGTGGTTGAAGTGCTGCATCGGCGATCTCCTTAGGGTACCGTAGCATAACACCTCCCCCCGAAGATCAGCAACTATTTTCCCAAAATCGTTGCTGGGATGTTGGACGAATCAACCCTTACTTCTCTTGGAGTTGGGATGTTTCTCTGCTCCATTGATGGCTGCAACTTCGTATAATGCTGGTACAGGAACATAGTCATGCCGATAGTGATAGTGATGATTAGTATCAAATAGACGGGAATAGTAGTATGATAGATATATGAGTCTTGATGGTTTTTTAAATCAATTTGTGGTTGCGCCATAATTTCTGAATTGATCTTATGGAGTTTTTCTAAATTTATAGATTTCAAATTTAAAATATGTTCTGAGGGTTGATTTTCTTTTACAGGTACGATGTCTGAGATTCTGAGAGGTTGTCCTTTTATAATATCATTTGTATTTGATATAGTGAATTCTGGAGTTTTAATAGAACAGCCTTGAGGTACAATAGCGAGATAACTTCCATTAAGAGTTTTATACTGCAATTTTCCACAGGATGTTTGAATTTTAGTTGACTTTGGAAAACTTAGAACATAGTGCTTTTGACTGAGTTGCTCAAATGCTTCAGCTTCTTGGGATATAGAGGTAACATGGTATGGTAATAGAATAATCGTTACGGGTTGTAGCATGTACATTGGTTACTTCAAATGGCTCATAATTACAGGGAAAATTAGGGAAATATCTACTAACTGCGTTAGGACTTATAAACGATTGATTGGCTCCAGTATCTATTAAAAGTTTAATTGGAGGATTTTTAATTTGAATGTACGGTAGCTGTCTTTGAGTCTGTAAGTTAATTTCTATCGTGGTTTGTCTGATTTCGGAGTTTTTCGAAAATTTTGATTGCTTTTAGTGTCTTGATTGTCAGAATTTTCATAAGCATTGTCATCAGTCATTGGTAACGCGGGTTGGTCATAGTAATATTCATAGGGATAATCAACGGGTTCTGTATAATATTCATTAGAGTCATAGTACATGTACGGTTCACAGTAAGTCTGGTCATAGCACTCATTTAAATTTAGTTGTCGGGATTTAAAATAATTTGATGGGGGTGGATTTCCATGTTTAGTCCAGTCATGTCCTCTCGGGGGTGCTGGCCTAGTAGTAAAGTGACTAACTCCACTCATAGGAACGGGCTTATTCGAATTATTATTACTATAATTATTAAAATTATTATTACTATGATTATTCTGTGCAAAATTATTTCTATTAGGAATTCTAAAGACATTACTCTGTGGATTATAATTAGGTGGTAATGCACGAAAAATTTGTTGAGTACGCGACGGTCCTTGATTTTGATTTAAGTTAAACATAGGTTTAGGTTGCCACATATTTTGTGGTCGCTGCTGCCAAAACTGCGTTTGGCCCATAGTTACGGGTGGGTGAAAAGAACGCGATGGTCCGGGTAAATTAAAATTATTGTTACTTTTAGGATGGTTATTACGTCTGTCAGTATGTGAGTCATTTCTATCCTGCATATAAATTATATTCATTTCATCGTGAACAAATTCAAGGGCTTTTTCGATGGTCTCAGGGCGCATACAGCGTATCCTGGATCCTAGGGGATCTTTTAAACCACGTAGGAAAGCTTGCAAAGTTAACTTCTTATATAAATCACGTTTCGCTTCGATGGTAGTTGGAATGGTCTCATGCAAACTAATGTAAGTCATTAATGTACTAAAAATATTCTGGCATTTATCGTAATATTCTTGAGGGGTAGAAGGCCCTTGTGTCAGAAGTGCAAGGTAATTATATAAAGAGGTTTCATCACGTTGGTCTGAAAAATTATTCACTAAAGCTGTCCTAATGCCTAACCAACTATCGGGTATGCCGTTCGAATTTATTAACCTAGCGGCAGGCCCAGTAATTTTATTTAATATTCCATTTATTAAAGCTAAATTAATTAAATTATTATCCGGCGTTACAAAATTTTGAACGAGCTGATCACACAATTTAATAAATCTTGTAAGAACATTAGAATTTCCGTCAAAATCGGGCACTAATCTTAATGCTTTAAAAATATCGTCCATTGTAGCCATATTTAAATCTAAACTTTCGTCACTAATTTCTCTAACCGTATCTAACAATTTAAATTTACTACTAATTCTAGAAGTCCTCGATTGTCGCGGATGGAAAATCTTGGATATAAAATTATGAAACTTATAGGATAAAAGAAAGGAGCAAATTCAGAGTGATTCTAAAAGTACTCACATATGCATTTCGGCTCTTCTCTGGGGTATCGATGGCTGGATACAGTCTGCTGCTGCACGAAGGTTCTTCAGAATTCGGTGAAGACTTTTGGAAGTCAAGTAGCGATCGCACGCGCACGATTGCGATTTCCTATACGAGGGCTACTCCGAATTATCCTACCGACTGCGCCAAAAATGTTGTGCAGCAATCGGACTTCCAAAAAAAAGTCGAAATTTTATTATAAATTTATTATTTAATTATTACAATATAAAAAAGGTACTAATTCTAATGACGACTATTACATTCAACGATTGAACATAAAGTACATTTCTAACACAATGCAAAATAAATGAAAACTGAGGAACTGCTGACGCTGCGCCTCGTGCCGCTGCCGCGTGACGTGGTTGAAGTGCTGCATCGGCGATCTCCTTAGGGTACCGTAGCATAACACATGCACATACTACATACAAACACAGGCTAATAAACACCACCTCCCTCCTCCTAACCTAACCTCCCTTGCGTGATGCGTTGCGCAATCGGGTGAAAAAACTTTGAAATATAATAATTTTTAACGTTGATTAATACGAGTAGGTTATTTAGTTATTTTTGTTCTTATTTGTTTTCACGATTTAATCTTTAAATTTAATTTTATCAAAATTAAAATTAGATAACACTTGCTGGCTTATAATGAAAATATTACATAACATAGATAATATAATATTTTATACCAAATTTAAAAATTATTAAAATATTTTCCAAAATTTCAAAATTATGTTTTATTATTAGTTTACTGATATTTTCTGATGTTTAGAAGTCTGCAGACCGGTTGTAATTGGTTAATATTATACATGTTATATGGATTTTTTTTTAATGTTTTTCACACTTTAGCTAATTAATTTCCAAACGTATTGTAATGTTAAGTTTTATAATAATATTATCATGATGTTAATAAAAATTCAAACTATAGTTCTATAGTTAGTAAACATTTAAAATATAGTATATTTTTAATAATTTAAACTAAACTCAATTTATGATTTGTACGGCAATAAAGCCTACTCTTTTGTATCAACTTTTCATTCATGAAACTATGCAAATTGATATAATATACTATGCAAATACTATGCAAATAAATAAAAATTTTAATCATAAAAATAAAATAAAACCGCAATTAAAGTCTTTGCCGCAAAAAATGTTATTTATTATCTTCTCGTAAATTATTATACACTCTACCTTCCTAGTTACTTACACCTTACGCATATTATTATTACTAGCTTTTGCCCGCAGCAACGCCCGCGTGGGAGAGTGTCCGTGGCAAAAAACTTCCTTAGCAAATATACCTACTGTACATAGCCGGGCACCGTTAATCAAATAGTTAACTTCGTTAATCGTTAATCCGCTACAAAAAAAGTTAGCTTCGTTAAACGTTAAAGCGTTACATTTCGGAAGAATTAATGCAAGTTAACGTTAATCGTTAATCCGTTAATATGTGTAAAATTGCATCTTTATATCGTTGCGTTAGTGAACTTATAAAACCTGTTGGTTTAGGTTCTAATTCATTTATCAATTATCAACAAGCAAATGATCACTGACAGTAATTTATAATAACAACAAACAAACAAACAAAACACTCGTCACTCTAAGCACCGGCGCTAAGTAATGAAATTATCAAACGAAAAAAATCTCTTTGCAGTTTTCTTTCTCACTCGCACGCGCCGGCAAAATATATCTAGTTTTGTTTTTGTTTCACTCGCTGCCACGCGACGCCCGGCACTTGTCGGTGCCGTGCGGCAACTATTAGGTATCATTTTGGATTAACGATTAACGGACTTCTGCATATTAACGAAAGTTAACGTGTCCGTTAACATTTTTAAAAGTTAATCCGTTAATCAAAATGTTAACTTCGTTAATTAACGATTAACGGATTAACGAGTTAATGCCCAGCTATGCTACTGTAATATAGTAGGTAATATCACATCGTAAAATATATATACTTAATAATTTTTCACACGTAATTTTTAATTTGAATATATCTCCTAGATATATATATATATATTTATAATATATATATCAATTAATATATAATATATATAAATCCGACCCTGTGTAGAGTAAGTCGGCGAACATAATTATTATTAATTGAGTCGCCGCTGTCCGCATCGGATTTGGTCCGTTCCGTACTAAATCCGTACGTGTGTAGAGCAGTCGAGCGTTTGGGCCGGCCAATGATCTCAGTGTGGCAACATTGGGGTGTAGGGTTTTTCCCCCCAAAATTTGGGGAAAAATCTACGGGGGTTTACTAGGGGCATGATTTTTAAGAGTATGCTCCTTCTTAATTTTATATGTGTATATAGCCCGGGGTATGAAAATTTATAGGGAAATCAGAAATCAGATTAAGTGACACATTAGTTTTATGTCATTTACGCGTAAGTCACTACGTGTATAAACACATACAGTTTTTAGAGTTTCTAGCATATTATCTCTTATTTATTATATTTATATTATTATTTGTTATAATATAATTAATTGGATTATCCCAATTATAATTTTAATTGTAATTGGGATAAGCCAATTATATTCCAATGAAATCAGCGTAAATCTTGTAAATAGTATAACTAATCAGGTTCGAATTAAGGGCTAGTTTGGGGAGAAATATTTTTGAGAGTTGGTATCACTGCACGATTTCAATTGATTCCTGGAATCATCGTCGTGATCGAAAAACAGCACTGTAAAATATAGAACTCTGCGCTAATACAATAGAGCTGAAAATCGAACACAAGAGTGTCGAGTTTTCAATTCGGTCTGCCTGATCAAATACGTGCGTGTGTAGCGACACTGAATTCGGTACGCGGATATGGTCCGTGGACTAAGTCTGACTATCTGTTAGCTCTATAATATATATATATATATATATATATGTATATATATATATATATATATATATATATATATATATATATATATATATATATATATATATATATATATATATATATATATATATATATATATATATATATATATATATATATGCCATAGTTTGCCATGGCCACCGTCAAAAATATGAAGATTGAGTAGAGAAATAGTTAAAATTTTAGCCATATGGAAAAGCGGAATTATTTGGAAAAGGAGTTTTATTTCATATTTTTTGTGCATTTTTACTTTTGCTTAAAAATTAATTTTTTTTCCTTTTTAGTTATATTTATTATTATTAACACATTTTAAGAAACTTAATAATACAAAAAAAGCCTCCGGTATAACAAAACTAAAATATAATCTCTCGGCAAAACAAACTCAAGCGTTTTTTTATGTCGGTTTTCTGAGAGCCCGTGGTATTTCCCCAAATAAGCATAGCATAAGTAGACCAAATAAACAATCACCAGTGACGATAATGATTAGACACTATATTATTAAATAATTCTTATTATCTATTGTAGTAGTCGGAGGAAATATGTAGCAGTCAGATTTATATATAATATTATAGTTATGATTATGATTATGAATATAATTTAGGAAATAGCAAAATTTCAAATACATTGATATCGGTGTACAAAATTATGAGGAGTGTCATCATAATAATATGTTGGTGTGTCGTATGAAGATGGTGGTGATGATGATGATGATAACTGAAATGACATATGCTTGCAGTTCTTTAAACAATGACGACATTTTTATACGTGTATCTTTAAATACTTTCAAACATGTATCTATAACGACTCGGGAGTTCTGTTCAGTACTTTTGGATCCAGGGTATACCTTGGTGCAAAATCTTTATTTTTTGTAGCATATGCCTAGATTACTTCAGAAAGAAACTACTATACAAAAAGAAAAAAAAAATTATGAACAGCCGAATGTATAATCGCCTCCTTTTTTGGAAGTTGGTTAGTGAAATTTTAAGTTGAGTGGAGTAACCAAAACGTATTAGTGAAAACCACATTCAAATCGGTTAAGACGTTGACTTCGTACGCGCAAAAACAAATATCGCCGAAACCGTAAATTTTTCCAATTTTACTAATACAAAGTTTAAACTACTACCATACCAAATTTCATCAAAATCGATTTTATCGCGTACAAACGTATAGACAAACAGACAAAAATTCTAAAGATCATTGTTTTGGGTTCTATGTCGTTCATGAAGCCCCATGTAATAGTTTTTCTTATATATCTTCCTTGTACAGACTCCGACCAATTACAAATTTATTAAATATATAGATATAGATTATTGTTAACGTACCGTCTAACACACTAGCAAGAACTTGCAATACGCAGTGGGTAGGCTCTCGGCCGTAGGGGGCTAGCATGTGAAGAGGAACAGTAATATTATAGTATTTAACGGTATTTCCTAATAGCAAAGAATATAATATAATGTAACGTTTTGTATAATCAATAACAGAAAATTTGGATACATGATTTATTATATAATAGGTCTTCACCTATGAAATTGCCGTTCTGCAGTACTGGCCATTTCAAATCAAAATAATTTTTGTTTGGCTAAGAATTATAATTTTAAATTTATTTTATTTTAAAAAACATGGATTCCTCTTTCCAAAAGTAGACATTTGTTTGTTGATTAGTGTTACATTTTCATCGCATTTCAATCTTTCTCGTCATCATGGATACGTTAAAAATTCGAGTAATTATGGAATATGAGTACCGTCGTGGCAGCAACGCGGCACAAGCGGCACGCAACATCAACGACGTTTACGGAGGTAACACTACAAACCAACGCACCACCTGTTATTGGTTTGCTCGCTTCCGTTCTGGAAATTTCGACCTGAAAAATGAACCTCGCGGTTGTCCGAAGACTTTGTCTTCGGACAACCGCGAGTTGGTCGTGAACTTGGTCGACAGTGACGAATTAAAGGCGATTGTGGAAGCTGATGATACACAATCTACGGCTAAATTAGCAGCAGCTTTCGACGTTTAGCGTCAAAACAATATTGGTCCATTTGCGTCAAATTGGCAAGGTAAAAAAGCTTGACAAATGGGTGCCCCACGAACTCAATGATCGCCAGCGCGAAGTACGCGTCGAGACGTGCCTTGCACTGCTCAACAGACACACCAATGAAGGAATTTTGAACCGCATTGTTACCTGCGATGAAAAATGGATTCTGTTTGATAACCGCAAACGCTCAGCAAGTTGGTTGGATCCTGGTTCAGCACCTAAACAATTCCCTAAACGAAAACTTACCCCTAGAAAAGTGATGTGACCTGTTTGGTGGTCTAGCGCCGGTGTAATTCATCACAGCTTCATACCAAACGGGGTGAGCATTACTGCAGATGTGTACTGTGAAGAACTGAACACAATGATGGAGAAGCTGGCACATCTCCAACCAGCATCGGTCAATCGCTCATCTCCGCTGCTCCTGCACGGCAACGCGCGATACTGCACCTCATACTGCACCAAGTCTCCAAGTCTGTCTCCAAGTTGCAAGAACTGGGGTTGGAAGCTCTCCGTAATACTCACCAGATCTTGCAACTACAGACTACTACTTTTTCCAGAATTTGGATAACTTCTTGGCGGGAAAAAAATTCGATACCCGAGAGGCAGTACAAAATGCCTTTGAAGAATTTGTTGTCTCCCGTCCAGCTGATTTCTTTAAGAAGAGCGTCAATAAACTGCCACTGCGTTGGCAAAGCATTGATAGCATGGGTGATTACTTCGATTAATACAAATGAAAAATACATGAAAAAAATCGTTTAAATTTTTTCATGCAAAACGGCAATTTCATAGGTAAAGACCTAATATAAGTAAAGACTTGCTTAGGCAGAAAAAAAATTAAAGTGGAAAAAAATCTAGTAATGAAACGAACCTTCGCCGCTGAGGCCATTGACCTTAGACAAATAGCCACAAATAAAAATGTATGTCACAGCTGATTTAAAAATAAAGTTTTAGTTATAAAAAGATGTTTGAAATCAACTGTGAGGTGAATTAGCTCATAGTTTGAGGTCAATGACATCAGTGGCGAAGATTCGTTCCTACTACTATTATAAATGTGAAAGTTTTTGAGGATGATGGATGTATGTATGGATGGATGGATGTTTGACTTGTTTGTTACTCTTTCACGTGAAAACTACTAAACGGATTTCGATGAAATTTAGTATGGTAGTAGTTTAGGCTCTGGATACATAGGCTACTTTATATCCCAAAAAAGTATAGTATTCCCGTGGGATAGCCGGTACTATATTTACGCGGGCGGAGCTGCGGAATAAAGCTAGTATAATATAAAGCTTTATATAAACCTTTATTTTTATAACATAATAATATCTATAGACGCTTCACACCGCGTCAGTATGGTCCCGTGATAAGTTCTCGAAGAACTGTGTTACGGGTACAAGACAACGGAAATATATTTAATTCTTTTATACTATACATCTGATTACGATTTTTAATATATTATACACATATTTAATACACATTCATGACCCAGGAACACAGAAAACTTTTTTGTTCTAAGGAGCAAAAAGTTTTAGGGCGGGATTCGAATCCGGCTTGAGCACCGACGCGTTTAACCACTGAGCCACGTCGATGTTGGTTGAAGGCTGCAAGGATCGACTTCGACTTAACCTTTATCCATGTATATTTATTTCGAATTTCTTATGCCTTAACGTCTTAAAATAACCAGTAAATAATGTGTTCAAATTTTCTGTAAATGATTTTACAAAACTTTATAATATATTACAAACGTACTAATAGAACAGATTAAAGATATAGGACCAGTTAAACATCTACATGAAAGTAGACTACAAGACTGTCGATTAGATTGCACTACTACAAGCATAGTACGTGCGCACAATTCTCCTATCGCGTACACGGCAATAGTGTCAAAAATCCATCAAGATTGTGCGCCGTCAAAGGGTCGTCTTAATTTTCAAATTTCGTGTTTGAGTTTTTATGTCATGTACTCATGTGCGATTGTAAATTGTGATATTGTGTTGTTGGTTGTCATGACGACAAATAACATATTTTTTTAATATAAATTTGTGTCCAATGAATGTTAAATCTTTATAATATTGGAATATCAAATACAAATAATATCAAACAAGAAAGTGATTAAGTATTGTGCTGTGTGTATGAACAATACTAGAATAAATAAAAATATATCTTATTTTACCTATCCTAAGGATAATAATAGATTAGCTAATATTTCGTTTTCTAGGAGATATCTTGCTTTGTTATAAGAGCATCTAAGACCTAGTGCATAGACATCCTGCGTCACACGTGTGATCGTGCAGGTTCGATGCCGGGTTGTGGTGTACCAATTAGACTTTCTCAGTAACCGTATACTGACGCTAGACTTAGTTTAATTTTCCCCCATCTTCTGTTACAGCCCTGAAAAAATTTCGATCGTTCTATGAAAGGTGTTCCTCTGTACGTAAGTATATATTTTTACTCTGTGCTGATAGTGTGCTCCTGGGAACGTAACAAAAACTACCGATAAAAGTAAGTTATTTTATAAATTACTGTCATAGTGTAGTGTTGTTCATAAAGGCGACCATTTTGTTATTATTTCAACTCATAGTATAATAAAACAGAAATAGATTTTATTTCTTTTCGGCAAAAAAAGCATAAATATTATGAAAAATATTTTATTGCTTTTGTCTTTTGCTTACTCCAGGTCATTATAATAACAGTTAAAGCTAATGTGTAGGAAGATGTGCAGAAAGTTAGTATTTTATTTAAAGAATGCTAGGAATTACAAAAACTCAAATAATATAACAATTAACAACAATAACAATAATACGCGCTACGTCAAATTATTAACTTAATACAATATATATATGTATATATATATATATATATATATATATATATATATATATATATATATATATATATATATATATATATATATATATATATATATATATATAAATATATATATATATATATATATATATATATATATATATATATATATATATATATATATATATATACTATTTTGTTACACGTTAACGTTTGTCAGTCTGTTACAACATTTGTCGACCTTGTTATACATTATTATTGATAAAACCTTTTTAATTGGTTAAAAAATATGTTCAGGACCAATTCATGTTTAAACAAACTTAAAAAATCAGTTTTAAACTGTAGAGTAATTTCTTTTAATAAGTATACAAAGTATTAAAATTGAAGTGTCAGATTGTAATTTCAAATTAGCAGCTTCGCACTAAATGTGTATGACAGTTTGTACGGTACCTATACCAAATATTCAATTTTTAACATTTTTGTCTATCTGTCCGGCCGTCTGTCGGTTTGTCGGCCGTTTCAGACACAAGACAGACACAGAAACGGCCTGGACTTTCGCTGGCAGATAGCTGATTGTATAGAGAGTAACTTAGGCTACTTTTATTTTAAAGCTCAGTTTAAAAAATTGGATTCACATTCCATTCATAGTTCCACACAAACAAAGTTGCGGGAACCAGCTAGTAACTTTATAAATAAGTGCTCCAATTTGTAGCATGTTAGTAAGACAGTCAAAATATGAGTTGGTGTTGAATACAAATGTATATTTTAAGAACATTGTATTTTCCATAAAATCAACATAAGTCTAGATAGGAGTAATTGGCATGTGACAGATACTTTAATTAAATTGTGCTAATTAGTATCATGAGTACAAGGCGAATTACCTGATCTACTCACAATTGGGCGAGGTAAAATATTCACTAGATACATAATACATACCTGCAGTAGGTACCTGCAATATCGACATAGTTCCTGCTCGACCAGTTCCTCAAGACATTCCTTTGCAATAAGACAATCGGACAGAGCGAAACTATAAATAAGGGTTTCTTGTGTATTACGGAACCCTAAAAAGGCAATAATATATTCGGCTAGTGGCGTTTTAGAGGATTTGTAGAGCTTATGATGTGTAGTCCTTTAAATAATATACTTTTACGGCCCCTTTAAATAACCTATTTACCAATAACTATTTGTTAAAAACGTCATTCAATCATTTTCCGGCTTTTTGCGATACAAATTTGACATTTTTAACGAATAGTTATTGGTAGATAGGTTATTGAAACGGGCCGTTAATGTTTTTGAGCAAATAAAACACCTAGCAACAGACGATATTGTTTCCCTTTTAGTTAGTAATGATATGTGGTCTATTTAATTTATATTTCGACTCGATATTCGAAATTACTAACACTCGATATTACGAGAGTTAGTAAGTTAAGTAAGATAGAGTATAGACACAACAAACAGCAGGTAGTATGTACCTATCATGTTACGTTAACTCTATAGACCTAATTACGAGTGTAATAATAATATAATAATAATCTTTTGTTGACATGATTGTTAATAATTACAAAAGTCCTATGAAGACTGACACCTAAACTAGCCTATAAAGCCCGTATCTCAGGAGTCAGTGGCTTCTCCCAATATTTGTAACAAGTGTCAAGAAAGTAGAATCAAGATTTTACAGTACATTATAAGTATGGATATTTTGTAAATTTTAGGTATTTTATCTAATTTTCTTTCACACAGTATGTTATTATAATATAAAATGTTTCAATATATAAATTATAATGAATATAGATACATATTCTGATCACACACATACACTGTAATCCATAAATATACACATATTATATAGTGAAAAAGGAAAAAAAAATTTTTTTTTGTTTATTTTATTATATAGAAAAACTGAGAGATATGCACGTTGTCGCCTTGCGAAGGCTGTACGGAAACTTGCTGCGGGGAGTACGTTTGGGACACGACGCTTGTTACTGCAAATCTCTGGGTTGTAAGGGTTATCTTATCCCCATTAAAATTAAATAGACTTACGGTCCGATTCAATAACCTATCTACCGATACATATTTGTCAGAAACGTCACATTTGTATCACAAAAAACCGTCAAATTATTGAATGACGACGTTTTTAACAAATAGTTACTGGTAGATAGGTTATTGAAACGGGGCGTTAACGAATAATTAATGATGGAAGTCACGTCACCTAGCAACAGTTTTATTTAGCTTCTATAGGCGTTTAAGGGTCAGTTAACACCGCAACGATACGCGACGCTGCGCGGCGCTGCATTTTTAAGATAGCTATTCATTTTGATCTTTATTTACTACATAAAGAGATACACGTTTAATATGACATCAGTTATACACTGCACATGCGCTTTGCAATCAGACCTTCGAACTTTTACAGTGAAAAGTGTATGTATCTTCTTGTGTAATGAATAAAGTTCATTTTTTAAAAGTCTATCTTAAAAATGGCGCTACATGTCGCGTATCCTTTACTTTCGGTGTGAAATGACTCTTACTGATGAAAAGGAAAATTTACGAACACGAATACCTACTCAGCAGTAGCGACGTGTGCATATGACACGATGGACACCGGCTTCAAGTTTAATTAGATAGGTACCTTGTTTTAAACACTTACGGATTGTGTCGCGGTGCACTTTTGTTTTTCCCGACGTTTCGGCTACTTTCCAGCAGCCGTGGTCACGGGAGGACTGAGGTGTCAATTGTCCTATTTGTTGAAGTTATTCAAACTACCCGAAGATTCTTCAATTATTATTTGTGTTCCGATCCACGCAAAACGTAGGTACTAACAGTATCTTGAAGCCGCGGTGATTTTAATTTACATTTTATTTTGTTAATTATTGGATCCCAACTAGATGGCAGCACCCAGCCATCTTCTCGGTTAAAATTAGGGTACTTTTTAATTTCTATAGCCTCGCGTATCATTCTTGGGCGAGGCTATAGAAATTAAAAAGTGAAGTCCTCCCGTGACCACGGCTGCTGGAAAGTAGCCGAAACGTCGGGAAAAAGAAAAGTGCACCGTGACACAATCCGTAAGTGTTTAAAACAATGAACAATATTCGCGTAAACCTAAGAAATCAATAGATAGGTACCTGTGGGATTGGGATGGGTAACAGAAACACTTCTAGACAGCTGTATAACAGACCCACTCGGTCGGTGGTCAGTGTTGAAATGGCAGTCCCCAGTCGGTGCTTGATCTCCCCACTCCTGGTTTAACACTTCCACTACATCACTGATACCACGCCCACAAGTGTGCGTGAATATATTTATTATTATAAGTGTCAATACACTACAGTACCTACAATACCTGCGACAGTACAGTTTGTCTTATAGATCATGAATACCTTACTTATGGACACGTTATTGTTTTGTCGGGTTTTGCGCTCTTTCAGCAGCTACAAAACACAGTAAGTAAGTTCTACTTTTTACTAATATATTATGTGTTCAAAACGACATATTGTGTAGTAATATTGCGTTACACTCAGGAACCGAGACAATATTTCTAAATTTTTATGTATAAATAAATAACTTGACCCTACGCACGTCTTACTGCCAAAACAGATATGTGTAACAGAGTGTTAAATGATTGAAATGACAGCCAATTTGTAAGGGAGAAAGGCCCTTTTACGGTTTTCCGATCTGTTTGTTTAATTTTACGAATTTCGACATTTTATATGAGTAAACAGTAGTTGTCGATGACGAAATATTACAAGTACTTAAGTTGTTCATACTATATATATGGCCGTAAACTGAAACGTCACTTGAATTTTAACTTTAGTGTTTGTTTAGTCCATAAACACAAAATATTGGAAAAAACCGAGTAGATTTGAAAGTTATCGTTTGTTTGTTATATGTGATAGTAACATCCTACTTTCTACTAATCCTACTAATATTATAAATGCGAAAGTCTGGGAGGATGGATGGATGGATGGATGTTTCCCAAGTAGCACAAAAGTGCTGTATATCAGCGGTATAACTGTCCACAATGGAATCCAAAGGGATACTAGCTAGCTTAATAAGAGCTGTTGAGGCGCTGTTACGGCTCATATAACTTTGATTTGGACACAAATAAAACAGCTGTTAGCTGAATAACAGTGACGTTTGCTGTAAATCAGCATTATGTCAGCAATATTAAAGGTAACAGTTGTCCCAAGAGCTGAATATTGCCTGATTATTAGAGTATGCGTTACCTTTTATACAGCACAAAGTGTACGTTCGGGTTGTTTTAAAATTTCTATGGAGCTCAGTGTTCACAAGTGCCAAAATTGTGAACAATTTTTACCTTAGTTTATTTTGATTTTCTGTACTGTATTCATCATTTTATGCGACTCACGCCATGTGAAGTAATGGTGAATAATGTATTGATGGCAAATATTATATTCGGATAAAATATTGCTTTTTCTTTTTTTTTTTTTTTCAAACAAATTCTTACGGGAAAGAGAATTTATTGTGAAATATTATATGAATATAATTGAATAAAATATGAAGAAAATTTTCACGCGCTCTCAAAATATCACTGTTTATTTGAAAATTATAGTGTAAATTATGTTGATCATAAATGGATAACAAAAGGTTTTTTTTTATTATTTTGCATTTATACTTGTCCATATGCTGTTTGCGTATAAAATTAGTACATTTTCTATTTAAATCAATCAAACTTTCCATAAAAACATAAAGATAATTTTTTCATTCAATGAGTTACATAGAGTTATTACCTGAAAATGGAGGACAAGCAATGTGATCACAACCACCGCTATGGGCTGTATAAGTATCCACTCGTGGTACATAAATCAGTAACGAGCTGATACCTGTAGCTATTAGTGTGTACCTGTAGTTATTGTGTAAAACAAGTCAGCCACAAATTCTTGTACAGCTTTAAAGCTAACATGTACGCAAATATTGTAACTAATCAGTTAACCGCACTAATGCGGATTCTATATAAAATTTTCGGCGTGCTCCGCCAGTTCTTCGTTTGTCTTTCCACATTATGAACAATACAATTCTAAATATACATCACAATATCCATACTATATATAATGCTAATATATAACGGACGAATTAACTGGATATTTAATACCTACACGGCGCTGATAAATAAGTATATAAAGTACATGATTTCTGCTGTAATGAGAATAATGAGTAACATGTGAGCTAACTTATAGCTGTGTGCCGTAAATGCTGTAATTTAACATCATAAGAGTACACCCGTAGCGGTCATGTGGGCTATTTAAGCGCTGTTATAAAATTGCGTGTAACACGCTGATTACCACTGCTAAAGTTCTACTTTATGCAGCAAGACGCATTAATTAAAGTCACAGCAGAACTAATTGCATTATAGTAGCTCACATATTCTTTCTTAAAATGCAAGCGGCAAAAAGTTAGATTGAAATAAAACCTCTGACCCAACCCAATACTGTCAACTTTAGAATCGTATCGGAAATGGTTACATACCATTTTCGTCCCAAATTCTAGAAAAACATAATTGTCACTGACAAAGTGGAAGGCAAAACACGTGTTTCATGGTCGAAACCCGATTCGCCGGTCGATCAGATGCGCACTCACACTCAACAGCACTGTACAAGATGCACTTTAAGTAGCCGGGGACAGGGAAAAGTGGAGAAACATCGTGAAGACAAAGACCATGGAAGGTGATGGTCACGACCCTCAGACGTGAGGAGAACGGCTGACAGAGGAGGAGTTTAGACCCTATGGTGGAACAAAAATATTACAGACATACGTCATACATATATAAAGGTACATACATACGTACATAGACTGCCAAAATCATTGCCCTTCCATTTTGATTCGCCGTAGTCGGGTATTAAAAAATGCTTTAGTACCTATTTGTCAAAAGTGTTGTGTAAATCTATGACACATACTTAAATAATATTGTATTCCCTTCAAACAATTTTTAACTGAAGGTAGATACTACAAATTAATAATAATATTATTTATGAATCATTATTAATGTGAACTAGGTATGCAAATCAGACAAATACGATTGTTCGGAACAAGGCGTGCTTCCAGGAATTATTGTATGTTTAGGATAATAACTTTAGGTGGGTATATTATATATGATTATAACATAGCTCATTGGTTAGTATATTATGTTGGCTTACACAATATATTAGGTACATCACATTTTTCTTCATTTCTTTTATCAAATCGGTCCTTAAAATAACAAATCAAGTCACATCAAAAGGAAAAACAATATTCTAACGACGGATTAAAGGAAAAAGTAACGCTAACATTAACTTATTTTATGATTTGTACTTTTTGTAGGTACTTCAAAGACATATTGGCACAAAAATAGCTGTTAGTGGATATTTCTACCGCAGCCTCTCTGTTCCTAAGTCGTTACGACCATCCACGTCTCAGCCATCACCATCTAACGTCAGACTACAAAATGGTCGTCCAGACTGACAGAACTTTTAAATATTTAAGTTTTAATTATTCTTTTTGTAGGTCAAAACCCTAATTCTCTTATTTAACTTAGACCTAAGATTTGTGAAGATGGATGGATGGATGTTTGTTACTCTTTCACGCAAAAAACTACTGAAAGGATTTCGATTAAATTTGGTATGGTAGCAGTTTAGGCTCGATTATACCTAGGTAACACTGAAAATGTTTAGAAAATGAAAAACGGCTTAATGTAGAAAGTTGCCAATACTTTTATTGTTTTTCGAAGTAATCTCCGTTCCTCTCTACACATCGTCGCATTCGATGGAACCACTGAGAAAATCAGTGGGCCCATTCTTCCTTAGGGCTCTCTTCTATGGCATTTTCGTACGCTTTCACCGCATCTTCAGGGCTCGTAAAGCGAATACCTCGAATTTTATCTTTAGTTCTTGGGAATTAATGAAAGTCGCAGGGCGCCAGGTCAGGACTGTATGGCGGATGACTCATTATCTCGACACCTGCGATAGTCAAATATTCAACAGTCCATTTTGCGGAGTGCGCTGAAGCATTGTCGTGGTGAAGGAGGATTCTGCTTCGAGGGCGCTGCTGTCGAATTTTTTCCAAGACAACAGGCAAACAGCGATTGACATACCAGTCTGCAGTAACTGTCCTTCCATCTTCTAGCACAACTGTCGCGAAATGACCTTTCAGACCAAAGAATGAGGCAATCATCTTTTTTCCTTGACTTCTTCCTTTCTTTACCTTAGTTGGCCGATCCTCGACAGGAAACACCCACTGAGCTGATTGTATTTTGATTTCCGGTTTGTAGCAATATATCCAGCTTTCATCACCTGTGACGATGTCAAATACAGCATTTGAGTCACCGCCGTTGAACTTATCTAACATTTGGCGACACCAGTCCATGCGAAGGTGTTTCTGGTCGTCGGTTAAAGTATGGGGAATCCATCTGGTACAAAGCTTCCTGACGCCTAAGTATTCGTGTAATATTTTTTGAACTTGACTCATACCAATGCCTAGGCTTGCCCGTATCTGCTGATAGGTCACTGTCTTATCTTCCTCTATCATGCGTCGCACAGCACTGATGTTATCTTCAGTAGTCGCTGTTAAAGGACGTCCCTCACGCGGACCATCATTGAGATTGCTACGTCCACGCTTAAACTCGTTAAACCAATTGTAAATAGTAGCACGAGATGGGGCTTCATTAAGAAATGCTAATCGTAGCCTATCATAGCTTTGTTGTTGAGTAAGCCCACAACGAAAGTCATAATAAATCATTGACCGAAAATTTTCTCGCGTTAGGTTAATTTTCACGTGTAACAAGAATTTTAGATTTGCCGCCAATTCACAAAAACAAATGACAAATGAATGCAATATACTACATTAGGTTACCAAAGAGTTCTAAAATTGAAATTCAAAAAAAGTTTTCATTAGCAATGTTTCTAACTGGTCAGTTCTAAACATTTTCAGTGTTACCCACGTAACATAGGCTAATTTTTATCCATAAAAGGTACAATACTCCCGTGGGATACTGCGTGGAGCTGCGGAAAATAGCCAGTAAAATATATATTGAATAGTCTTGATATCATAAACAGATTTTGGAGTTTACTTAAACGTTTGACGTTTATGAGAACACCATTTTGCTGTTTTAACATCATTGACTGCGTCGAAATTGTACTATCGTAAGATTAAATTCACAGAATGGACCTAAGATGACCCTTTGAAAATGGTCACAGGTTAAAAACAATTAGCAAGTCAGTTCGTAACAACTAAAAGTATAGACGTACAGGCAAAACTTAATACGCCATGATAACTGTAAGTATAAGGACCAATTCACACTGAAACGAAACGATACAGCTATCTTAAAAATGCAGCGCCGAGTCATGATTAGGTACTGCATTTTTAAGATAGCTATTCAAAATTGAACTTTATTCATTACATAAGAAGGTACACGTTAAATTGTAAGAGTTCGATTGTCATGTTGCACTGCGCTGCACAGATGACTGATATCATAATATGTGAAAATGGGTATCTTTGTGTCTAGTGACTATAAAGTTCAATTTTGGATAGCTATCTGAAATGCGCACGCAATGCAACGCAGCATCGCTTGCGTATCATCGCGGTAACTGACCGTAAGTTTAGGGCGTGCTGGGCGTGTAGACTAGAGCAAGGCCTGGCTCTCGATAAGAGGTGATAACTTTTTTACAGTGCAGACAAATGTAATAAGTTATAATAATATTCAGGCTTTGCGTTACTTCACATGGAAAGTTTGGGTCGGACTATGTTAATATTAATATACTGAATGTGATTGCGGGTCGGCTTGACTGCCCTTACGTTCGTCATTGCTGTGCCATATCTAACGGCATGGTGCTGAAGTGATACATGTAATTAAAAAAAAGTGTATTGTCACATTGTTTATTATCTTTATATTACTAACATAGATTATAAGTTTTACTAACCATTATGAGTCTGTGTAACTTTAATAAATAAATAGTTCATTCATTCATATGTTGTCGTTGTTAAATACACTTGTAACTGAATAAAAAATCCATTTACTTACTTTAAACATGATATATTTTGTAACCTCATAAGTCATACATACTAGTGATAAAGTTTTACTACTCTCAAAAGAATTTATGGTAACATAAAAATGATAAGAAATATTATATTACAGATTCGAACCTTGAAAATCCTTTGAGAACGATTCTGAAGCATTTATGCAAAACTATTATGGAGATCCTTGTAAGTTTTTATTTGCATCGTTTAAATAGTGCTGGAGGGCTGGTTTTGTGTTGTTTTTTAAGTTGCTGACAACTAGGTACCTTACGTTTAAGATTAATAATAGTATCGAGTATGTACATTGCTGTGGTGGTACGCACCTTACTAATAAAAATATTTAAACATTGGTTAAGTGGACACCATCATGTTGCTTATCCATTATGTAACTACTACCTAAGTATTTTCGTCGTGTTGTCAAGTAGAATAAAAGGAAATTGTACTTAGATTTTTTGTTACTTTTGTCACATACATGTCCAGATTGTTTATCATGTAATACAACAGAAGAAGCTACTCGAAATCGATCCCAATCCACTTCAGGAATCAAGTATCTTCGCCCTTACATAGATAAGTAAATTTTATTCCTCATCTTGGAACATAAATAATAATATACACAAGCTACGAAAACAGTTTGTTGTAAAACCTATACTTTTGATGAAAAAAAATGGTTGTCTGTTAAGTCGGTTTACGGACTATAATTTTACGTGATAACGTCCTCACAAGCCGAACGCTTAGGCCGGTAAAGCCTCTCTATCGCTTGTTCCGCGCTGTCGCTTGCACGCTCGGCTCAGGCGGAACGTGACAATCAGGCTGATCGTGATAATCTGGTGGAACGTGACAATCAGGCGGAACGTGACAATCAGACGGAACGTGACAATTTTTCGTGCGTGCAGCCGACGTTAATCGATATATAAGACGTTATCACGTCAAAAAGTTCTGTGTGCTAAGTGCGAGTTTAGGTCACTATTAACCGTGAAGAAGTTAACTACAATTTGTATGGCATCGAATAAGTAACTTTGCCACTGCGGGCGGGGCGGGGCGATGTTTTGATGTAGTGACAAAAACTTGTAGTTAGCAAACTGATTTCATAAAACTTCATTAATCGAAAAGCTGTGTAAAATTTGTATGTTATCCCATATAGTAGTATTTTATAATATGTGTAATTATATTTAATTAATTACAATTTATTTATATTATATTCCTTAAAATCTTTTTCGGGTCCGCGTTTAAATATTCCAATACAACATTATCAGAATTCTGAATTACTGTCGTAAAGAGTTTGAGTCGTTTATCATTGCTAAGTGAATTCGTAAAATGAATTTAAAGCTTTATTTCAAAAACTAAGATCTAACTCAGAATGAGAAATTAGATTCAATTTCATGAAAAATCTTATTCACTTTAGAGTCTACTTTGAGGTCTAGACCGAAAACTTTTCTATTGCAAACGAGTTGTGACAAGGTAATTCGAGTAAAAATTTACAAACTCAGAGGTAAATAAAACGATAAATATAAATATTATATTGTAGCCTGGGCACGTGCAAATAAATTTAATTGTATGTCTAGTGTTATTGTAATATGTCGCGATTTCAAGATATGCAGAATATCAACAACTCAGTGCTCCATAAGTAATAAGAGCAATTCAATGTCCATTACTTTGAAAAGTTTGTTTTTTAGTTACTTATGGACTGTGCTCTCTAGTTATTACTATGTTGAACTATCCTTAATCACTCACGTTTACTATCTATTAGTTACTATACAGGTTGAATTTCTCGAGCGAAAACAGCTGAAATGAGTGGCAATTTGTGAGCCCTATTTCCATAAAAATTAATTCGATTTTATGTTGAATCAATTTCCCTTGCCAGGAATCGCATTGACTGATTTTAGATTACTTTCCAGAATTTGTTCCTTTTTAGCTATACTATCGAATGGTGTAATAATTTTAGCAAGGCCTTCGATTGCGTGTAACATGCAACAATAATCAGGAAATAATACTATTATGGTGTAAG
This sequence comes from Phengaris arion, assembly GCA_963565745.1. Taxonomy (NCBI): domain Eukaryota; kingdom Metazoa; phylum Arthropoda; class Insecta; order Lepidoptera; family Lycaenidae; genus Phengaris; species Phengaris arion. The sequence continues at coordinate 6,963,843 of OY751439.1, read as the reverse complement.
CAGCCTAACTCTCAACCTTGTCATTAATGCAACACAATTTTTAGAGTGTGAATTACTATCAATGCCTAATTTGATGAAATATAATTAAAGTGTTTAACAAGGGTATATTGTTGGTCCGTTTCTCTTTTTACTTTACATAAATAATTTAAATAGCAAACTTGTAAAGGTAAATTCAATAATAAAAAAATAATAAATAAATAAAATTCAAAAATAAAAAAAAAAAGGTATTATAGCTAAATATAGTTTAAAAAATGTTTTTTAAGGACATGGAAAAGAAAATACGATACCAATACACAAAACGAGACCTTATAAATCATATCTAAAAAAAACTTACTAAAACGGCGAAGGAAAATTAATTAATTCATTGATATCGTTGGTAATTTAGATTTCTCTTTATTTATAGCTCTCAATGATTGCAGCGATTTCTTTTGCACATAATACTCTTATAGGGTTAATTTCCTAAGCTCAAACAGTTAACGTCAGTTCGACCGGAGCACGACGAGGGGCACTATTTTCAAATTTGAACTTTATTTATTACACTTAAGATACATCTTTGATTACAAATGTTCGAATTTTATGCTACACTGCACCGCTGCTCTTGCAATGAAACGTGTATCTTTTTATATAGTGAATAAAATTCAGTTGTATTCAGTAAATTCGCTATCTTAAAAATTCGCGTCACATATTGGTGTGACCCTTGGCTATTTCAAACAGTAACTCCTATTAACTATTTTCTGCTGCTCTTAAACATAAATAACATTAAAGTCAAACATTTTATCACTATTTACTAAAACTTATTAGTTATTATAATTATTAATTACCATTAAAATTATTTTATATCGACAGAATTAAAGCTTAATTATTTTATACTTAACTGAACTTTTTTGTATCATATTATTAAGCAAGTCAAGCGAAAAGTATCACGAAATAATTAAATTTAAGATCAGTATTAAGTTTTAAGTAATATTATGAAGTATATTAATAATAGTTTTAAGTAATAAAATAGTAAGTATTTTGATAACTTACAAAGGATGTTACAAATATCAAGCAACTATTTTTTTTACATGAAATGATCCAGGAAATGAGCAGACGGATCGCCTGATGGTAAGCGATACCGCCGCCCATGGACACTCAACACCTAAGCAGTTAAATTGTTAACTCCACTAGTGCTGCGACTTGCGTTCCCAGTCCTTAAAATCCCCAACTCACTCATTCGGCGAATGTCGGCCGAATGAGTGAGTTGAGGTTGGGGTTGCGTTATTTCACGCCGGTTTTCTGTGATGCCGTGGTATTTACCCGATCGAGCCGGCCCATTCATGCTAAAGCGTGGATCTCCCACGTAAATATATTTGCAAATGACCAACGATTTAAAAGGCTATAAGAGTGCTACAATTTTTTGATCCCTTCTTAATGATCTAGAGATTTATAGCGACCTCTATTAAATTCGACCTCCACCATTGGAGCAAATGTAGACGCATTTTTATTGACTCTTCAGGAAAACTCTTTAAGGGCATGAAATTTATTAATAATTGCTAAGGCTAAAATTATTATTGGTGATGTAATTGTTAGAAGTAATGGATTATTCATTTAAAATGAATCATAATTTGCTACGTTATTGAGTACAATAACGCCATCGTTACTACTATGTTACTGAGGTTCAGTAACATAGTAGTAACGATGGCTTTGTTAAATGTACTATCAGGGAATCTATTTCTTAAGTAGGTAGAATATTTTCATAATTTAATTTGTATTAAAGCCACAATGCAATTGTCAATGATAGTTTTATGTCATCTTGATATTATAATATTAATATTAATAATTCCCTGCACCACCTAACCAGGCCAGTTACGCAGGAGTAATTTTATGGTGCCCAAGTGTGTGCGCAGTACACAAGAGCACTCTCTCCTCCTTTACTCTCGTTACCCAGTGGGACGAATAGCCGACACGACTGGCGAGAGATCAGGCGTAGGGCCGACTTTTTACATGGCCATCCGACGCATGGGTCAGACAATCAGGTGATCAGCCTGCATTGTCCTAACCAAACTTGGAAACAGCATTTTTTGTTGTTCCAATGTGGGAATCGAACCCACGACCTCCGAGTCGAGAGCCAAGCTCTAAACCACTGGACCACGGAGGCTGTCACTTTATATATTTACTGGAACTATACTGCAATAATAAGGCGCAGGACCGACTTTTTACATGCCTATCCGACGCATGGATCATCTTTCTTGTCAGACAATCAGGTGATCAGCCTGCATTGTCCTAACCATACTTGGAAACAACATTTTTTTTTGTTCCAATGCGGGAATCGAACCCACGACCTCCGAGTCGAGCGTCGAGCGAGAGCCGAGCTCTAACCACTAGACCACGGAGGCTGTTCATAATATTACAATACGATTAACGATCAACCTGCTTATGAATTAACCCTGGTAGTGCGCTTGATGAAATAAAACTTTTTTCGCATCAAAATGTAAGTCAACCACAGTAAAACACGGTAGAGCGCATACATAAACATTTTTTACATTGAAATAATATAAAACAGTCGAGTAAATACACACAACAATATTTTATGAAATTACAAACCATTATTTTGAGCTATGAAATATTTAATATTTTATTACGAAAATTGTCTAAAATCACGCAGATAAATGTGCAAACTTTGGCGAAGGTACTGTTATTGCTATCAATAATGATTCTCAAATTACTCTATTTCCAAACTTGAGTAAAGTTAGAATTTCCAGTGCGGCAGATCAAAGAGACTTTGACTGGAGTATCATAATAAAGAGTAATATTATCGGCCCGGGAGCCCTTACCCTTAGATAAGATAATGAGGCGTTTTACTGTCTTATTTTGTATCATACAAAACATACGAAATAATAAGTAAACATGTAAAATATTGGTACAATGGTACGGCCCGACGTGCGCGAGACCGACTCGCATTTGGGTGTTTTTTATCCTTCACCTAAGCAGTAAATCATGTCCTCAATGATTCTGTAATTGATTTTGCAAAACGTTGTCGAGTATTCGTATTGAAGGTACTATGTAGATACGATGTACATTGTACGGTTACATTTGTAGACACTACAATAATTAATTAGTCTTGTACACTAATAGATATTAAACATAATACCAGTGATAAAAATGTATTTTATCTGAGTAGCGTTCGATAAAATTTTACTAACTAATAATATACTAAACAACAGCTGTTTAATTTATGTTAACTATTTGTCGTTATAGTAGATTTGAGACCTAATTACAAATAGGTCACTGCCAAGACGTAGCTCCGAATGAAAATAAAATATTTTATAAAGCTCGTTGCGTCACACTGTAAAACTAGTCAAAATATTACGTGGCTTTAAGGCAAATGTAAAAAAAAATCTTATGACATGATTTAATGTGTTTTTAAAATAATAACCAAATATTTCAAAACTCAAGAAAGGCTGTGACGTAAATTTGACAGAACAAATCCATACAAGAAAAAGTTACGCCATCTTGGTTTTGACCATACTTCAAATGTCAGCCATCTTGTCACCATCCTTGAAATGTCAAAATGGCACCAAAAATCTCATAATTGGGGCCATTTACCTGGAGACCCTTTTTGACATGACAGACATGCCTCGCCTATAATATAAGCTTCTAAAGTAATAACTAATAAGTAATAATAGTCAGAAGAAGTTCACTATTTTGGGGTTTTCAAAACTACAACAGTCCACACTGTTTCAACTGTTCAGTACTATTATATTATAATCATGAAGATAAAAGTCTATTATTGCAAATCAATAGCTTTTGATCTTACTACTATTATACGCTTCCGTGGTGGTCCAGTGGCTTGGAGCTTGGCTCTCGACTCCGGAGGTCGTGGGTTCGATTCCCGCATTGGAACAACAAAAAATATATATTTAAAGTCTGGTTAGGACAATGCAGGCTGATGACCTGATTGTCTGACAAGAAAGATGACCCATACGTCGGAGGGGCATGTAAAATGTAGGTCCTGCGTCTAATCTCTCGCCAGTCGTGCCGGTCATCCGTTATGAGAGTAAAGGAAGAGAGAGCGCTCTTGCGTACTGCGCAGACACTTGAGCACTTATCTCCTGCGTAGCTGGTCTGGTTTCAACAAAACCGGCCACCATCACCGAAATCGGTGTGGGGTTTTTATTATAAATGCGAAAGTTTGTGAGTAGTTGTAGTTCATAAATATAAAAGAGAGCAAACCAAGAGTTTGTTTGTTTACAAAGTCGTTCACTATTTATGTTAACTCAGAAATAAACTTGGCCGATTTCGTGACGAAATCTTGAAAATATATTTTTAAGAACTGCCACTTTTTAAATATTCTGTTGTTATTCAATTTCACCGCTGTGAACCACGAATAGTAACTGTAAGTAATGGTCTATATTCTCTACATATAGAGTAGAGAATCTACTAGATTACACTAGACCTAATAGGGATCTGGTGGCAATTTAGGTATAATATGATTTCATCGTCGTGGATCCTATATGATGTAATGCATGCAACTATGTAAATTAGAAAAAATAAGTGGCAAGCTCAGGGAGCTTTGATTTTTTTATGAAAAAATTACAAAATTTTAAATGAAAAAAATACTTTTTAAAATTACATTATTGTTTCTGCCATCAATTATATCAATTATGTCTGTCTGTCTGTCTTTGTCTAGCACTTGCAATCTGGCTTTTTTACATACGGAGCTACTAAATCTAATATGTATTCAAATTCCTCCTTTCCCATTCTTACATAATTTTTGCACTGGTTCTAGAGCACTAAGTATCCACATATTGAAGTGTTTTTCTCTTGATTTCAAGTATTGCTTGAAATTAAGCAATAGGTTAACATGATTTTAAGAAAATAAATTAAGAAAATGATGGGAGCCGGTGTTCAGTGCAGTGTAATCGACGCCCTTGCAAGGTGCCAAGCCTTCCCCGACTACCGGGCCCTGAATACCGTGTAGTACAATAGACCTTTAAGTTTGGTGTACATAATTATTTTATGACGTTTTTTGGTATTTCGGTATCAATTATTTATAGACTTACTTACTGCAGAATCTAGGCAATTCTAGTACAAAAACATTAACTAGAGACAAAGAAGATAGTATTACTATTGTAATACTATCTTCTTTGTCTCTAGTTAGTTAGCCTAATAATATTTCAAACAAAAGACCTAGATTTACGAGTGGGTGTTTACAAAATATTTTCTTTGCAGATATGATAGCCGTGCGCGCGGTACCAGGTAAGCCATTGAAGCCTCATGACAAGGACAACAACAGCCTTGAATTATTCGGAGCACAAGGTTCTGTCATTGATATGCGGTTATCTACTTTTCATCCTTTCTTTATTTATTTTCTGAGGAGAAAACTATTTTATTGTGACACAAAACATCGAGTATTTTGTACGGAACACTCGGTGGGCGATTCCAACTCGCTCTTGTTCGGGTTTTTTTGTATTAGTTTTAGAAATACAATTAGTCACAGCGCTATATAGTCGTAATAAAAACTAAAATCCGGACAAGAGGGAGTTGGACCCGTACACCGAGAGTTCCGTACAAAGTAGGAACATCGTAAATAGTTCAAGAATCTAGTCTCGCAGTTTTTGTCGAGCCTGAATATGAGCGACGACAGTTTGTATAGAGAAGCCATTATTTTTTGTAATTTTTTAACAATATGCATCTTAAAAAATAATAAAATAGATATGTTTTGAAATGCTCACAATATGATACCCCATTTGAACTAGTAGCTGCAACAAGAGCCTCTCTTAGACTTATTATTCTATTTTCTATGATTTAACTATTAATGTGCAGTTTTCAGATTGTTTCTTATACGATACTTGCCAAATTTTATAGTTCTTGGTCAACGGGAAGTATCCAATGAATTTTGATTCCCTTGAGAGTTTCGAAATACTGACGACTCGACTGACTCGCTGCGCCAGCATTTCAAACGTTGACAAAACGTATTTATACTATTAACACCTTCATTGCGTCGGCCTATTTCGTTAACTTTCAGTTGGACCTGTATCTTAGACCTGTTTGTAAACTAGTCCATGCAGCATCATAGGGTCGATTCGATTTGTTCGACTTGCATAAGTTTATATGCTATTTACTCGCTGTAATCATTTCAGTTTATTTTAATGTACTGATATATTTTCAATGACCTTGTCAACATACCTCTTGGGCCGTTAGCAAATTGGATAGTGGAAAACATGTAAAAAAATAATTAATACAGATCTTTTCGACCTTATATCTGCACAGAATGGATGAATTATCGATAAAATTTTAGTTACGTGCAAATAAAACAATGTTAAATAAAAATATATATTTCTAATAAACAAAGTGTCTACATATTTTACTTTTTTAATTAAAATAACTAATAAATAAAAACAATACCCTTCTTGGCAGTCGGGTCACAAAAATTTTAACTTAAACATTGTTAGTTATTATTAATAAAAATAAATTATAATTGATGTTTAATTAGTCACTGAAATATTTTTAGTTACTTTACTATTACAGAAACTGTAATGTTCAATTATTATTGATAAAATTGGTAGTCGTATCTATCGTGTTGCAACTGCACTTGAGCTCTGCACTAGACAAACTCGCCATAAATCTAGTGCGGCTATCAGGTCATCGGGTATAAGGTTGAAAGGACCTGATATCCACACTAGATGAAAAAAAAATCCGTCGTCGGTGTCAGGACCAATCGGCCCGGTACGTTTTTATTGTACCTTTTTATATTATATAATTATTTAACGAGGCAATTACAAAACAGTAACTGTCTCTTTTCTGCTCCTAAGCAAACCAAAGATATTGGTCCCGCACGAGCGTTTGGAACAGTATTTTACATGCCGCACCGGCGGCACGTTCACGATCGGTTATAAGAGACCTGATAACGCAATGAACGTGTTAAAACTTCATATCACCAAACTTCGACCATCAGAATAAAATATGGCCACGAGAAAAGCCAGAGAAATGTAAACATTACTCTTGTTAAACGTTACTGCAGAATTACTGGCGTATAAATGCGTAAAGGGTGCGATACACGTCATACTTACAACAACTATATTTTTTTAGACTGACTTGTGTGTAACTACAGGTGTGAATAGAAATTACCTAACCAAGAGCGTATCTGGACACGGCTTATAGAAGAGTTTCGTACAAATAAACGCGCATTTTTTAAAATAACTTCATAAGTTACTGTCCAATTTCATGACCTATCAGAATGTTATAAGTTTGTACTTCTTTTAGTTGAGAAATTCCAGGGGCGGGGGAACTTGTAAACCACTTTGAACGCTTATTACTCGAAAATGGTTTAATTCGTAGAATTTAAGAAGAACCACTCTTTAAATATTATTATTTATGATGCTAAAACTAATTCACAATATATTACTGTACCAAATTATAATATCCATTTATGTTTCTTATTACAGAAGTTAGAAGGACGGATAGACAGACGGACGGACAGAGCGAAACTACAAGGGTTCCTTGTAGTTTCGCTCTATCCGTCCGTTGTACTACGGAAACCTAAAAAGTACTTAGTTCTTACTTAATAGCATTGTTTCGCGCATAATAGTAATTATTATGCTAGGTAGAATTTTTATCTAACAATTATTTTTAGATGTTAATATTGTAAAAAGTTACAAAAAGCTTTCATTTATTATTATTCAACATAATCGTCATGTGTCATCATGAGTCATGACCAACCACTACATCACAAGCAATGTCAGGCTGTGGTATTGTGTGTGCGTATTATGTATTTATAGATTGTAGGAGCATTCGCGCACTGGCATAAAAATTGTCTCTGTCGCCTACCATTTGCATTACGATTATGAACTTTAAGTAGAGCACGCAAAATAGAGTTAACTTTTAAGCAAAATATGATTTTCTATACAGCCATGTTTTGCGGAAAAGTGTAATTAATATGGCAATGTTTATATTATATTTAAGTTGGCTGCAATGCAAAAGATGAATGTATTTTTTTTGTGAAAGTTGGCAACACATCTTTTCTGTTTAATTCGCTCACTTGGTTGTTCGGCGTGTTATGTTCAACAGTTGTGTAACTCAGATGAGAATAATAAAAGTACTTTAATATAAGTTATATTTTTATTTCAAAAACATCAGGTTATGGGCCTGGCCAGACACTAAGACCTGTGTGTTTTAAATCGGCGTTAGTTACGGTAACAAAATCGGCGAGAAGGAAAAGTGAGGTTATCTCATTTCACCACCATTTTATTTTGCGGCGTGGTGTTCGGGCACTGTAGAATATCGTCGAGGAGTACGAGTAACACTATGATTCATGAGAAAAATTTACCAAAGAAACTATGGGCAGAAGCTACAAACACAGCAGTATTTGTGTTGAACAGAACTGGGAAGAGCCATGAAGATGGAAGATCTCCTTTTGAGGTATGGATGAGGATGGACTGGGAAAACATATGATATCCATGGGTTGAGAGCCTTGTATGTACACATTCCAAAGGAACGAAGGCGGAAATGGGATAAGAAAGGAGAGAAGGGTTTGATGGTCGGGTATGAGGAGGATGTAAAAGGATACCGTATTTACTACGCTCAGAAAGACACAGTGGAGACAAAAAGGGACATTGTTTTCTTACAGGAAGAAGAGAAGGAAAAACCTCAAGTGAATGGAGGTGAAAGTCAAAATGTAGTGTCCTTAAACCTTGAAGAGGACACAGAGCAAGAGAGTAGTCCTGAGATAGATATTGATGAAATAGCTACTGAGATAGCTACCTCTGAACCAGAAGAGACAACCCATGCAAGCAGTACCCTAGGAGATAACTCAGAAAGTGACAGTGACTACTTACCATGTAGTGAGGAAGAACACATACTAGAAGGAAGTAGTCCGCCCAGAGAGGGAAGGAGTAAGCGTGAGCGTAAACAAACGTCTTTCTTTAAGTGCAACAATGTGCAAGTGGACAAAAGTGAATGCGAGCCCGTTACTTATGATGATGCCATGAGCCGAAGTGATGCTAGTAAGTGGAGTGCAGCTATTTATAGTGAACTTCAGACTCTGAAAGACAATAACACATGGTACATCTGTGATTTACGTATAAATGCAAAGGCGGTGAGTTGCAAATGGGTTTTTAGGATTAAAAACATAAATAATGTTAAACAGTATAATGCTGGCTGGTGGCTAGGGGGTTTGAGTAACAGGATACACTAGATTTAAATGATATTTATTTATTTATTTATTTATGGACCAAAAACAGTTTTGCATCAATAATAACGTAGAATAATAGAATACATTCAAATTTACAGCTAGATACAATAACTAATTACATTTGGCCTCAACATGCATTGGACTATTTAACACTAAAAATTAAATTACTCTATTACTAATTATAAAAATATATTACTTATTTATGCCCCAGTTGCTAAATTATCAACCTTTAGATTATTGGTAGTAATTGCAACTAAATATAATTTACCCATATATCAAATGGATGTTACGGGGGCCTTTTTGTATGGTAATATTAAAGAAAATGTTTATATTAGGACTTTACCTATGAAATTGCCGTTTTGTATGAAAAAATTTAAACGATTTTTTTTCATGTATTTTTTATTTGTATTAATCTAAGTAATCACCCATGCAATCAATGCATATTTGCCAACACAGTGGCAGTTTATTGATGCCCTTCTTAAAGAAAGGTTAATCAGCTGGACGGGACTGGTAGGCGCAAGGTCTGGTGAGTAGGGCGGATGACGGAGAGCTTCCGACCCCAGTACTTGCAACTTGGAGACCGTCTGCTGTGCAGTATGAGGTCGCACGTTGTCGTGCAGGAGCAGCGGAGACGAGCGATTCACCAATGCTGGTTGGAGATGTGCCAGCTTCTCCATCATTGTGTTCAGTTTTTCAAAATACACATCTCCAGTAATGCTCACCCCGTTTGGTAAGAAGCTGTGATGAATCACGCCGGCGCTAGACCACCAAACAGTGACCATCACTGTTCTAGTGGTAAGTTTTCGTTTAGGGCATTGTTTAGGTGCTGAACCAGGATCCAACCAACTTGCTGAGCGCTTGCGGTTATCAAACAGAATCTATTTTTTATCGCAGGTAACAATGCGGTTCAAAATTCCTTCATTGGTGTGTCTGTTGAGCAGTGCAAGGCACGCGTACTTCGCGCTGACGATCATTGAGTTCGTGGGGCACTCATTTGTCAAGCTTTTTTACCTTGCCAATTTGACGCAAATAGACCAATATTGTTTTGACGCTAACGTCAAAAGCTGCTGCTAATTCAGCCGTAGATTGTGTATCATCAGCTTCCACAATCGCCTTTAATTCGTCATTGTCGACCAAAGTCTTCGGACGACCGCGAGGTTCATTTTTCAGGTCAAAATTTCCAGAACGGATTCGAGCAAACCAATAACAGGTGTTGCGTTGGTTTGTAGTGTTAGTGTAGCAACATCGTTGATGTTGCGTGCCGCTTGTGCCGCGTTGCTGCCACGACGGTACTCATATTCCATAATTACTCGAATTTTTAACGTATCCATGATGACGAAAAAGATTGAAATGCGATGAAAATGTAACACTAATCAATATACAAATGACTACTATTGGAAAAAGAATTCCATGTTTTTAAAATAAAATTTATTTGAAATTAGAATTTTTAGCCAAAAATTATTTTGATTTGAAATGGCCAGTACTGCAGGATGGCAATTTCATAGGTAAAAAATCTATTATAAGTTTACCAGAAGGGGCTGATACAGGGGATAATAATATAGCAATGTTAAATAAGTCAATATATGGATTGAAAAGTTCACCTAAATCTTGGAATGTGAAATTTATTGATGTAATTACTCGAGAAGGCTTTATAAGGTCAAAATATGACTCATGCTTGTATAATAAGTACAGGGGTACAGATAAAATATTTTTGTTAATATATGTAGATGACTTGTTAGTTTTTGGAACAAATGAAAATGATGTCAAAAAGTTGAACTAAATAAAGAATTTAAGATGAAAGATTTAGGAAAAATTTCGTACTTCTTAGGAATAAATGTGAAACAAAATTTGGAAAAAGGCACATCTGTACTATCACAAAGAAATTACTTACAAAATGTACTTAAAAGATTTAATATGGAAAACATAATCAAATCATAAATTTTAATACTAAAACATTTGATACTGATACTGATCGTTATAAAGATATTGAAGGAACTTGTAGGCAAATTATTGGCTGCCTCATGTATGCAGTCTCAGGCACTAGGCCTGACCCGTGCTTCGCAGTGTCCTTGTTAAGTAGATATCCGAAATGTGCTAACAGTGTGTTGCTAAGTGCACTTAAGAGGGTATTGCGTTATGTCAAGCATACTTAAAAATTTGTATAATAAAATTGTTTATAAGTGTAATGATACAATGTTTCAAGGCTACTGTGATGCAGATTGGGGAGGTGATCAGAGAGACAGAAAGTTCACGTCTGGTTATTTGTTTACTTTTGCAAATTGTTTGATTGTGTGGTGTTAATAGAAGCAATCTTCTGTAAGCTTGTCCTCTACTGAAGCTGAATATGTTTCTATGAGTATGGCAGCAAGTGAGGCATGCTGGCTTGTTAACTTGTTACATGATTTTGATTTCCAAAATGTTTGCCCAGTTAAGTTGCATTGTGACAATCAGTCAGCTATTTTAAATGCTAGTACAGAATCAGTTAAACGTCTTAAATATGTTGATATTAGATATCATTTCACAAAAGATTTAATTAAAAATAATAAAATTGATATTCAGTACATAAGTACTTCTCAACAATTAGCAGACATGCTAAAAAAGTCATTAAGTAAGGATTTGTTAATTAAGTTTCTAACACAGTGCAATGTTAAAGTATAAAGTAAGAAACAGTGAAGCTCTCTTAATAATGTGTTAAGCTATTTGATTTTAGAATTGGCAATTTGATTTTTGACAGAATTAGATTGTTAAATATATAAACATTGAGAAGGGGTGTAATTAATATGGCAATGTTTATATTATATTTAGGTTAACTGCAATGCAAAAGATGCATGTATTTTTTTGTGAAAGTTGGCAACACAACTTTTCTTTTTAATTCGCTCACTTGGTTGTTCGGCGTGTTATGTTCAACAGTTGTGTAACTTAGATGAGAATAATAAAAGTACTTTATTACAAGTTATATTTTTATTTCAAAAACATCAAAAAGTTGACTCTATTTCGCGTGCGCTAAAGTCGATAATCTAAATGCAAATGGTGGAGGAAGGAGACAATTTTAATGCAAGTGCGCGCACTGCTTAAACCTTCTTTCACCCGTATACTGAAACGTTAATAATTCAAATTAAGAGCCGTCATATTCACAGGCTATCGCTGTCTATGCTAGCCGAAATGAAAAGGACAGCATGTGACTTGAGCATCCTCACGATGTTTTCCTTCAGCGTCCCATCAACGTCGCTTCGGTAAACAAATACAGCGCCACTTTCATGGGTATGAAATGCCTATAACAATCCTGTGTATACGCGGCTTTATACAAGCATCTTAACTATTTCCATACTACCCCGCACTTATAAACGGGGCAAAGTCGTAACACCATTAATGTAAGAGTTTCTTGCAATACAATGACCACACTGAATGCTCTTAGTGCGGTGTTCTCATAATCAGTGAAACGTGAATGTATGTACTTTGCGTGCACCACTCACATAGGACTTGGGTTAAGTAGGTGTTAATGACAAAATGTCGGTCTACGGTCTCGAGTTACGTGCTTCCTAACGGTCAGTAATCCTACTACTATTATAAATGGGAAAGTTTGTGAGGATGGATGGATGTTTGTTACTGTTTCACGCAAAAACTACTGAACCGATTTCGATGAAATTCGGTATGGTAGTAAGTGGGTCGGTACTAAAACATTGGCTACATTTTATCCTGAAAGTTGTTGCCGTGGGATACAGTATTTACGCCGTCGGAGCCATGGGCAAAAGCTAGTAATATTATATTTGTTGATATGTATGTAGGTAATGGGTGTGCTATTTTCAAAATAAACGCTAACAGACATTCCCTTGTAAATTTTAAATAGTTTACAAAATCTCATTTTCAGGGTCCGTACACAAAAGGTAAAACGGGACCCTTGTATTAAGACTCCGCTGTCCATCCGTCTGTCTGTCCGTCTATCACCAGGCTGTATCTCATGAACCGTGATAGTAAGACAGTTGAAATTTTCACAGATAACGTATTTCTAAAAACCGAATAAAACAAATATACCTCCCCGCGTCAAAAAAATCACGTTTATTGTAAAATGTGATTTTTTGACGTTTTTATAGATAATGGTACGGAACCCGTCGTGCGCGAGTCTGACTCGCACTTGGCCGGTCTTTTTATTTACCCATAGAGATGTGAAATACTTTTGTCGATTACTTATGGAATGTAACTAAAATAAAGTTTATAAAGTGTATAAAAAATATAAGAAAGCCCAAGTAACCCTGTTTGTCTGATACGCAACCACAGAACGAATTTGATTGAAATTTAGTACGAAGGATGTAAGCTACTATTACTGTAGCAAAATGTACGGTTCTCGAATGCTATACCTATTCCTGCGAAGGAAGTTGCGGCCAACACCTAATTCGTATATTAATTATTATTATTATCTAGCACTTAGTTTGCTTACATCAGCCTCCGTGGTCCGGTGGGACTCGGAGGTCGTGGGTTCGATTTCCGCGTTTGAACCACAAAAAATGTTGTTTCCAAGTTTGGTTAGGACAATGCAGGCTGATTGTCTGACAAGAAAGATGATCCATGCGTCGGATGGGCATGTAAAAAGTAAATCCTGCGCCTGATTTCTCGCCAGTCGTATTGGTCCTCCGTCCCACTAGGTTACGAGAGTAAAGGAAGAGAGAGAGCTCTTTTGTACTGCGCACACACTTGGGCACTACAAAAAAATGAAACCGGCCACCGTCACCAACATTGGTGGGGGGAGCTATTAGTTTGTTAACGAAATAAAACAACGTGAATGAAATCAGTGGAGCAGCATACAAGGATGTACTGTAGGATACGGTAATGTAATGATTAATCACTTCCAAATTATCTTCGACTAGATGTTGCGACTTTGGCCGCGCAAAAAGAAATCGCACGGGAACTGAAAATTGTATGCGATGAAAAGTAGCCTAATTTTATTAGAATCGGTCCAGTAGTTTCAGAGTCTATCCAATGCTAACAAATATATATATATACAAACTACTATACAAACAAATAGTCGAATCCTTAGACTTTATAATATTAGTATAGGCTAGGTGTTGCCCGCGTCTTCGTGCGCGTGAAGAAACGCGCGGGAACCGTATATTTTACCATGATAAAAAGTAGCCTTTCTCCTTACCCGTGGTACACTTTAGATCTGTGCCACATTTCATCAAAATCGGTCCAGTGCCAGTGTCCAGTCGGAGCAAATTTCATGAAAACAAACTAATCATTCATCTTTATAATATAAGTATAGATAGGTACCTAGTATATATGTATAACTGGTATATATATAAATGTATAATATGTAAATTAAGGGAGGGAAGTAAATTATTAACTAAGTCTGATACCAATTACGCCTATGAAACTTAATTAACTAAGTATTGTAGGACGAAATGTTTGGATAAGCAATTTGCATAGCAAATAATGTAAGCGTAAAGACCGACATGTTATGAATGATCTTATACTTTATCTGTTCCTCGAAAACAGCTGCAATTTAGTATGTAGGAAGTTGAAATTCAGTAAGTAGGGAGTTTGTGGAGAAAAACTATCTAACTAACTAACTAACTATCTAACTAAGCTAGGACTTATCCCTGGAAAACTGCGCATTTATGCGCATAAGCTATTTTTGTTTTTCCTTTCTCCGTCATGTATATCAATAACTTTGACTCTATTATGTTATTTCGATTGGCAGTTTGGTATGCGTATGTATAATTTATGCTTTGTTTGAAATTCGGAATGTGGTGGGTTAGAATCGTGTCAGATAAATATTTTTATGATTCTTTTTTTTATTTATTTATTTATCAGAACTCTTAGCATAGCTCGGTTACCCAGGTACTTATATACACGATCCTGAATCGCGCTATTGAAGTTTTTCACAGTTCTGCGCTATAATAATATATAAAACGTATGAAATGTATACAAGTGGGCTTCGGCCTGACCGAGCACACCATCTCGCTCGGTCGGAGATCTCCCTTTGGGGCTTGCTACCATATTCCCACAACATTCGAGCATTATCATCACCTCCTTTATTTTCATTTTAGTAGGAATTGTGTGAAAAACAATTCTCAATCTGAGTAGTTGTATCCCTTAATAAATATTGCATGTATATGTATAAATTATTATTACCCGGGAGACCGAGCTTTGCTCGAAGTTTAAGTTAAAAATAAGAATACCCAGAAGTAGGTATAATAAGAAAAATATATGAAAAATAATCATTAATCACAAAAATATTCGTCTGGTGAAACGCTAACCAAGCCGCCAACTGGTTTTAACCTTTACAAATTGAAATCACTCGTATCATAATACGCGTCGAAAGAAAATACATTTATAACTTACAAATATGCAGTTTCTCAGGGATACGACCTAGCTAGATTGATTTTTCTCCCCCAAAACCGCATACTAAATTTCATGGAAACACTTGACTTTCGCGACACTTCCGAGATAACGATTATATTTATTAGAGTGTAGCGAACTAATTAGCGCCACAATCCTGAATCGCGCTATCGAAGTTTTCTATGATCGGCACTATATATACGACATCTGAAATTCATACAACCCACCAAAACGACTGCTAAATGGCAGTCACCAGACCGATTAAGCTAAGACCCATTCGAAAAAAAAAATTCATACAAGAGGGCTTCGGCCTGACCGAGCATACCACCTCGCTCGGTCGGAAATCTCCCTTTGGGGCTTGCCACCATATTTCCACATTGGTGACCCTCGACAGAACACGTCTTCTTCTGGACATCATAATCATCACTCCCCACCCCTCCGCACCACGCCAGCCAGCTACATCCACATCGGGTACCTCGACCAACCAGCCTCAACGCACCGCGGCCTGGTCGAACCTTCATCGGCTTCAACGGGCACTCTCACTACAACGACCGGTCAGCAAGCAGAGCACATCTCTCCTGGTCAGTACGTAGCACCGGCCCCGCACAGCAGCACTCCGACTCACTGTAGCCCGTGCAGCAGCAGCACAGTTCCGACTCACTGGGACTCTCTGGCACTGGCGACTCAAGCAAGAGGACTCGAGATTCGACCTCAGGTCTTCTGGGGGGAGTGATATGGCGGAACAATAAGCGCCATAATCCTGAATCGCGCTATCGAAGTTTTCAAAGATCGGCACTATATATACGATATCTGAAATTCATACAAGTAGGCTTCGGCCTGACCGAGCATATCACCTCGCTCGTTTGGAGATCTCCCTTTGGGGCTTGCTACCATATTCCCACAAGAGTATACAATATGAGCTCTTTTAAATGTACAAATAATTTCATTATTCTAATACATTATACTCGTATACAAGAGTAACTAGCAGAAGCAAAACAATTACTTTAGCTTATTACAATCTTAAAATCCTAGATGCACTATTATAACATAAAGGATGTAGAACACAAGTTGAAATAGTGTGAATAAGCTTTGATCGGACTTAATGGGAAAATTTTTCATGTGCCATAAAATTTTATTGGCTGTGGGCAATTCGCGGCGATTTCCTCTATAAATCAAAAACCGATTTCAATAGCAAGGCGATTTCGTATGCGCGTCACATAGGCCACATTAATTTATTGGGGTGGGAAATTAAAATCAATGTAGCGAAAACGACGGGAATTGGAGAACATATTGCACGCGTAATTAATAAATGTGTATGAAAACCTTTGATGGTGAACTATGTTATACGGTGTTCAGAACACATTTATTTATTTTTTAAACTAGAACATTGAATTCCTAAATGTGTCATTGTATTTCTTTAGTGCGCGGTTAACAATGCAACACTTTTTTGTCATTATAAATGCATTGTAATTAATTGTCATATTATAAATTAAAACATTTAATTACATTCTGTTTTGTAGTCATAAAAAAAACATGTTATTCCCGTGGTGCTTCCCCTTTAATTCTGACTTTTTGTCATCACAATTTTTGCTGTCTCCCGCTTTGCTTGGGGAGGGAAACTGGAATACTTCCTACTCCTCCTACAATCTTCTGATTAATTTCGTTGCGGGTTCCAAGACAGATTTAGCACGTCCCCCGGGCACCCCTGAGATCATATCAAAGGGTTTTAGCGGTTGGTTACCACTGTCGATCCTGGCTACACAGGAGTTGCAGGGTGGGTAAGTGTGGTGGGCCAATTGCCCGTTTAAAATAATGCGCGGTTAATTGGTGACATTTAATTTTGCAGAACAAATGGTGTGCTACAGGGATGTTGCCTAGTGTGTGGAATATCACATTTTTATAAATTAAATTTTAAAATTGTTAATTGAAGGTACATAAATCGAAAAGAAATAGGAATTTAGATTGACGCGATTAAAAATTATAAGAAAATAAAAAATATTGCCCATCTCTTTCTCGCAAAACGATTTGTTACGTCACAAGTTGCTACCGCCATACATATTGTAATTACAAATGTATGGCGAGTGCAACTCGTGACGTCACAGGCCGATATATCTCTCTCTTTCGTATTGTAAATTTAAATTGATTGTGTCTTCATTATTTTTTAACATAATATATGAAAATGGGTTCTAGATTGTTTATTATGATGTTGTCTAAAATCGAATAGACGAAAAATTTTTTTAGGTAACAAG
Organism: Phengaris arion; assembly: GCA_963565745.1. Classification (NCBI taxonomy): domain Eukaryota; kingdom Metazoa; phylum Arthropoda; class Insecta; order Lepidoptera; family Lycaenidae; genus Phengaris; species Phengaris arion. The sequence continues at coordinate 6,946,086 of OY751439.1, read as the reverse complement.
ACTATTGTCATTTTGTTAAAAAAAAAAAGATCTAAACAGGTTCGGGTCCGGACACGAAACACATCATTTTCGTCTCCTTTTGAGTATAAATTCATAATATGAATTATAAACTTAGACCGTATTTAAAAAGAGCCCTCGTGGAAAAAAACACCAAAAAATGGTTCATTTTCGTTCATTCATATTCACCGCTATGAGTTATGACAAAAACACTTAGTCGGTACAAACGAGCTACGTTTGAAAGACGTTCCTAACGATATTTTTATTTACATCACGTTCTAATGCGCGCTCTCAAATCTTAATAAAAAGCTTTGAATAACATTGGAGCCCCCAAGCGACTTTGGCTTCATGTTTTGTGGTTTTATATATTATACGATGCTTATTGCCTTAACCTTGGTATTATTGCAGTAGTACTGCACATAACTTTTTGCACTTCTTCCACTTTAATTAGTTATATTAAAGTGGAAAAAATGCAAGAAGTTCTGTATATTATTAATGCGAAACATGAATTACCACCAATAACGTACAGTAGAATTAACAACATAGTATAATATATTTAGTATCATTGTTTAATCACACTGACAGAGAGGCAATGGATCGCATAATTTTTTTTATTATAGTATTTCTTATGCTCGACCAACTTCTAAACATTTTCCTTTGCACTAGGACGCCTCAAAATATTGAAACACAAAGAAAGTGCCCGCAATGACTGTAGTCACGGTTGAACTACGTATTCACACGTGTGTATGTGTGCGTGCGCACGATTAAACGGCGCTATTAACCAATATTGATTTAATGCCTGCTCGAGCGGCAACTTGTTCGATAGTACATTGGGCATAAGTATGTAAGTAAAATACTAATTTTGAAGTTTTCGTGTAAATAGTTTGAGAGATTACCGGCCATTTATCTCTTTAAGTGCTCATTGCCAAGTCACTATAATATAATAAATTAAAAAATAAAATTTTCCACACACGGTAGTAAATTTTTTATGAGTAACTAAATAAATTGACTATCTTGAATTGAAGTTGGTTTCTACGACATCTCATAACTTTTTGCGGAGGAAATACTTGGCTTTTTTTCATATAATGTTTTTATGGTATTATAATATTATTTCTTAAACCTTGTGTATTTTTGGACGACAATACCTATATTAAAACTCATTTATATTTAACAAGTTTAATTGATTTTTTATACATTAGATTTCACAATTACCTTCTAATATTATAACATATAAAAATCTGATAAAAAATTTGTAAAACATTAAAGTTTTTTGTATGTATTTAGTATCCACTATCATGATAAAAATGTCGTTATCTTCTTAAATTAGCACAAAGTCATAAAGTATTTAAGTATGGTTAAGCATTATACTTAAGCTATTTTTTCTATCTTATTTTTTTGGATTGAACATTCGCGCATTGACTTGTCATTAGTATGACTAAACATTACAGATATTTGACAAAAGAAAAATAGAATACACAACGAAGAAGCAAGTCTATAAGCATTTTCCTATAATTTATTTACTATATTAACCTCTGTGGCTCAGTAATTGAGCGTGTTGGTGCTCAAGCCGGTGGTCGCGGGTTCGAATCCCGCCGAAGGAACAAAAAGTTTTTCTGTGTTTCTGGGTCATGGATGGGTATGAAATATGTGTACAATATAATAAAAATCTTAAATACATATATGTATAGTATAAAAAGTATTAAATGTATATCCGTTGTCTGACGACGTGAGATTGACATGGTGTCGAAGCGTCCATAGATATTATCATTATTATTATAATAGTGCTTTGAAAAATAAGAAACTGCTGATTGTTTGAAGTACTTTTGTGAGTCGTGAGTCAAAACATGCATAAAATGTCTGATATTTCTGAAGTTTGCGCGTTTATGTTCATAGTCACAATACCTATAGGCTATATATATATTTTTTTACACTAATATTATAAAAAATATTCCACCTTTTTGTGACTTTTAAATGCGCCTAATTACAAAACTACCCTTAATTCTCTTTACATTTCAAGTGTTAATACCTATTTATTTCTGAATGTTTTTAAAAAAATCAAATTGTGACATGCAGGCAAATACCCAAGTGATTCAAACAACTAATTGATAGCTGTACATTATGGTAAATAAGCAATTAGATGCTGTTTACCAGATAAAACTTTCATTGATTAATTTATGTTGGAAGAAAACATCGCCCCAGCTTTTACAGATAAACAAACAACACAACATGGTGGCACTATATCTGAGATTAACCTAAATAAATATAAACATTTCAGAAGATCCTAAACTTATTATGATAATTACGAATATGTAGATTGTATATTATTGTCTGAATACTTAGTACTAATTTACATTCTGTGTGTTTAGCCAATATTTTGTATTTTACAAGCAAGCGTTGGAGCGTTATCATAAGGTTGAAATTATTTTAAATAACTACTTGTACTAGTGACCACTATTCGCCCTGTGGTCGAAATTCGACTTAAAAATCCGCCCATAATAATTCGTAGAATTTTTAACTTCTCTGAATCTGATAAAAATAAGTAACCTGGAAATTGGCCAACAATTGACAAAAATATGATATTTATTTTATCAGTAAGAATATAAGAGTATTCAGGCCAGCCTGGGGTTTCAATCCATGCGTTGAAAACCAGAAACACTCAACACAATATAGTAACTACATAGACTTTTTAAAACGAGATAAACATTGTAAACAAGACTCAACTACTGTGTCAAAAAATACAAAAAATACTAAAAATATACAAAAAATACTAATTATTACAATCTATTAAGTCCTATTAGCTCTAGAAAACCATAGCAGTGAAACGAGTCCTTGATGTGGCATAGGGCGTTCTAAGATCTTTATTAAATTAATATGACATGGGATTGAATTATCAAGTGCCATGATTTATGTGGTGGTAAACACAGGAAGGCTTTGAGGTAAACACAGGAAGGCCGTCCTTGCTCAAACGTAACCTTCCTTCATAGAAATAATTACGCTAATAAATTACGTATGACATTAAATCTTACTAACTTGTTGAAGATTATCGGTAAATAATTATAAAATGTCTAATTTCTTAATATGTTACATTCAAGCACCTACTATTGATATAGCAAAGTCACCTAAAATAAACACAAAAATATATTTGATCAATAGTTTTATATTAAATTATAGTTATATTATTTAAATATTATAAGAAACAATATATAATGGTATTTTTAAAATCTTTAAAACGACTTGATTTATATGATTAAAAATGGATAACTTCACCTTTTGTACAAAATGCACCATACGTTTTTACCTCTAAACTTAAAAAAGTTAGGGCCTGTCCACATATCCACGTCACGACATCAACGTAAAAAAGCGCGGTGTCGAGGTTTCGTGGCGTGGTGCGTTGCCGCGTCGCAATTAAAAATTCAAGTGTCACATCGCCGCGGATCGGCCCAAAATGTACCGGAGTTTTATACGGCATGGGCGTCGTGACGTGAATTTTTACGACGACGTGAATTTGCACGTTATGTCAACGTACCGTGCCGCGACATCGCACCGTTTCACGTGACGCAGTGGACATGTGAACAAGCCGTTACAAAGTTACTCATATGTAAAAAAATAAGCCATTGAGTCGAGCCAATGGCGCGAAAGATAATATTAAGACCTAAGTCTAGTACTTCGATATCTTGACTTTGTATTACTCTAAGGGCTGTCGGCAAGCTAAAGCTAAGTTTATAAAAAGCATGTGGAATAATTGGAAATTCCTGAGTTTATTAGATTTTTGTTTCTTTTTAAAATCTACGAAAAGAAGTATAAAAAAGTACTATGTACTTAATAAAGTAGGAACTTGCACACAATTTTAAAATGTGTGGTACCGTAGCTGCCAAATGGCCGAGCTGATTTTGATCTAGTTTAGTTTTTGTTTCCTAGCCTAGCTTTGAATAACCCTAGGTGATCGAGAGTGTTCTTAGCCTATTAATGTTGTTTATTAAAGAATGAACGTAATATGTTCTTATAAAGCTTTTTCTATTACTTGTTTACGGCTTGTATGAAAAGGAATAATATGATATCAATATGACTTACTTTACAAAGGACTACCGACGCGTGAAAGATAATGTAACTTGATACATTTGTTACCGTACTGAGTAATCGTACCGTGAAATAATAATACGATATAAAATATATATCACCAAAAACTTTAGTCACATGGGCACTACTAACAGTCCGCGTTTCAATAACCTATCTACCAATAACTATTTGTTAAAAACGTCGACATTCAATCATTTGCCGGTTTTTCGCGATACAAATTGGACGTTACTAACAAGTAGTTATTGGTAGATAGGTTATAGAAACGGGCCGTAAGTGTAGAATCGGGGCGTAGTCTAGAAGTAAGGGTTCTCTAGTATACTTTAATGAATTTCGAGGTAAAATGCGCGTAGTAAGTTGTTTTACCTCCAGCCGTTGTCTGCGTAGAGGCTCTACGGCGTAGACGTATAAAGTATAAAAGCGTGTGCCTACAAAAGTCTACGTAAGATAAGCTTTAGCTACAAACTCGTAGCTCAGCTACGCTAGCTAGCTAATGAAACAAAAATCATAAACATTTGACGAACAGAAGTTCAAGCTGTACTTTCACGAGTGTTGGTCGTCTTAAAATATACTCCAACAATCAATTTTCACCTGAAGTCGTCAGACCTTTCCCCAAAGCACCACCTAGAAAAGCGACAAACAATACAAGAAAAATAAATCGACTATTTATAATACAGAAAAAGAAAAAAAATCCGGTTGCTAACTGAAGAAAAAGAGAGAAAAAAATTGATAGTATTTTTTGTTCAGAGTTTTTTTATTGTTATTGATATTTAATTAGAATTAATGACGATATTTTTCATTTTTGTATACAAATGTTATGTTAATATAATTAATATCTAAAAATAATATATTCTTATGATTGAAATATACCATTTTGTGTAAAATAACTTTTAGCTTATTTTAGTCATAGTTGCAGCCTTTATGATAAACATTCAGTTACCTTTGAATTATTTATGTTAAATGAAAGCATTGTGTAAACGACTGTTGCTTAATTTATATTCAAGTTATTTGAAATTTTAATTGTAGTTTGTTTTTTCTTGAATAATTTTGGTAAAATTCAATCAATTTCCAATAGTTTTCAACGATATGATAATAATACGGGCAAAATTGGAGCCCATTTCCCCATCGTTGAAAACTATTTGTACAATATAATATTCTTATGAGTAGCCATTAAAATCTTCTTTTTGTTAAATTTTTATTTGAGTGTTTTAATTGACAACACCTATTGTTTCAATTAACCCCCTAGTGGGGTAAATTGAAACATTTTTTTTCATTTTAGTTTTTTTTTAATTAGTCGTTTAATTTATACAATTTTATCGTTGTGGTCAGTGCACCACTTTGAAACCCTGATAAAATTATCTACAAATATAATTACTTTAGATTGCAGTATGGTCAATACGTGAACTTGAAGTCATATTGTTTCAATTGTACCCAGTATGTTTTCATTAAAATATGGTTGGTTGTATTTGTATGAAGAGTTACAAACATCTTTACAATCTTCATCATTTTTAATAGTAATGTGACATGAAAATAACTGAAATATTTTTCACAGTGTGGATAAAGTATTATATATATTAGGTACCCAAGTGGTTTTAAGAAAATTGAAAACATCTAACACATTAAAGTGATATAAAAGTTTATTACAAATCAAAGTTTATCTTTTCACAAAATATATAAATCGTGAGGATATTATTAAATCTTTCAGAAGTTTTAACGTCGAGATTGGTAGTATTAAAGCGAGCAGAGAAAGTATATTTTATACAATTTCAAATGCCAAAACCAACTCCAACTCCAACTGAAACTTAAAACTTTATTTTGTATCGTAAAAGTTTAATAACTTGCAATAATTGGCGATACGTATTGGTATTGTTGTATATTCATCACTTATTTTATTATTATATAACCTCCTTCAGCTCCTAAATTTTCAAATTGGTTAGTTCAATAACTATTTTGTTAATATTTAAGAACAAAATGTATGCGATAGTCTAAACTAAAAAGGAAAATATTTGTTGATTTGTTTGCATTGAATAGGCTCCGAAACTTTAAGCTGATTTTGATGAAATTAGGTACAGATATAGTGTAGACTACGGGGAATGACATAGGCTACTTTATGTAGCGACAAAATGTAAGATTCCCGCGTAATTTCCTTTTGCATGTACCAAGTCGCGGGCAATATCCAGTAAGATTATTATGTTCATTGTTGCCTTCAAAACACTCAGGATAATAGCAAATTAATTCGCCACAAACATGTGGCAAAATTTTGCCGAGTCCAAAAATCATTGATAATAATAATTTACAATCTGCATTGTAAGAAATAATTTAAAAAACATTTCTTGCATAATGATGTAGTAATGATAAAAATGCTGAAACCGAAAATTATAAAGCTTTGAATTTTAAAGCTATATGAAATAAATGAATCTAACTCTTAAGCCGGATTTACATCGATACAGCAGCTGGCACTAGCAATTATAGATTTGAGCTGGGACCACAGAGGGCGCTGGATCGTGACGTCATTTCTACTTTGTCGCAGTCACTATAATATTACGGTGGTAAGTGTACCATTAGGCGCCAGTGTCATAAGCGCGTAGTGTTTATACGGATATACCGCCACTGGCACGGGCTGACCAACCCCGCACTGTGGACACTGGATCGAATAATAGGCACCGGTTTCGATCCAGCGCTGGATACTGGATGCTGCTCTGGATTAAACATATTTATATTAATACAGTGCTCAGCCAGCCAGCATCACTGGAATCCGCCGCTGGGCGGATTCCAGTGATGCTGGCGCCAGCTACTGTATCAATATAAATTCAGCCTTATTCGTAATTAGTGATAAACGTTTCTGTCCAACAACTAGATTCATGCAACTTATAATTTGTTATAACGTGGGAGCTAAAGCGACGAGGTGTTTACTGCAGAGCTAATCCGGCGATTTATATGCTAATCTGCAAAATTCACACTCGACTGCAAAAGTGTATTTTAGCACGGAATTTCTGCGAGTAATTTTTGCAACGCTTGTGCAGAATGTGGTAATGGGGCGAGCGCCTGATGCCAAATGAAATGCTCATCCTGCTACACAAGGTGGTTTTTATGAGAGTTTTTGATGTAGAGTAAGGAACAAACCATTGAGTATTTAATATTATTGTATTGAAATACATGACGTGGTGGACAAAAATATACACGTAAATAGGTAAAACGTAAATAACCTCAAATTGTAAGACTTTGAGGTTTCGTTGAAACCAGTCCAGCTATATAGGAGTTATCTTATAGTGCCCAATAGTATGCAGTACAAAAGAGTACTCTCTCTTCCTTTACTCTCGTAACTCAGTGGGGCAGAACTGACACGACTGACGAGTGATTATTCGCAGGATCTACTTTTTACATGCCCATCCGACGCATCCGAGCAACGATCTCACTTTTGTGATGACTGTATTTCGGCAACGGTTGATCGTAGATATGCAAAGAAAATATTTCATTAGTTATAAATTTCATTAGTGTAAATATTTCATACAAATAGTATGCGATACAATATGCAATACTTAAATCTGCTATGCTGATCACGTTTAGAGGCAATATAAAATATATGTTATATGCAAGATCAAAGAATTCCTGCAGCTCGTAACACTCCTTCAGCGATATGCACAAATACCTGACCCCGTTTATTAGATGCTTTGGAGTACATTAGTGTGCCGCTCGAAAATCGCTTAACAGCGCCGTTGAATTTAGCGCACGCACACATACTCACGTGTAAAAGCATAGTTCAAACATGTCTGCAGTCATTGCGGTCACTTCCTTTGTGTTTAAATATTTTGAGGCGTCCTACTGCAAATATAATCAAGTATTATACACTTAAACACTATAAGCAACTAATTCTAAATATATTTCTAATAAAATTCGGGCTTCCCTTGAATTAGGTGAGGTCAGAAATCTATTACATACTCCCACATTTCTTGAAACACGAAGACGGAGTCTACTACGTTGAGACTCACCCCGACCACACTCCATCAATACATGTTGCACATCTTCATGTGTTCCACATAATTCACAATTCGGCGATTCAACCTTACCCATCATAAATTTAAAAGTATTCGATGGAATGTGTCCGGAGCGCATCCTAAACAGAGCTACTATTTTTTTTCTAGGCATAGATATTCTGTCGAACCACGGGTAACGTGCAGGCTCGCAATGTATAGTTTTATACCATTTTCCCTTACTCAGCGAACGTTCATCGAAATATTCCTGCCATAATTGTGTAATTTTAACTTTACCTAACAGTTCGCTGTGCAAGGGAGGACAGTGACATAGGATGCCTTCAGTCAGAGCTTGTTTGGCCGCGCGATCTGCCTCCTCGTTTCCCCTGATTCCAACGTGCGAAGGGATCCACTGCAGCGTTACAATATAACGATTATCTTTTTGCAGATTGCAAATAGACTCTAAAATGATATTTACCTTATACCTTTCTGCGTGTCATAAAACGCTGCACCAGTCCCGCGCTCGTTCTTTGATCCACCAGTAAAAAAATTGTAACATTCATTGTATCTGCTTTCTATATAATTCTCACATATTAAGCGAGATTGATTCCTGCCTATTGATCTTTTGCAAGTATTTTCACATTTGTCACAATACATTTGGTTAAATCATAACTAGTTATCCAGGAATCTAATAAATACATATACAGTTTAGGAGCTGATCGAATTTCATAACCTTTAAGGATATAATTAATTAAAACGAGCTTTGGAGTCTTTTTTCTATGCCAATAGGGTTCCTGCAAAGCATCTTCAAGCTGTTCCAATATTTTTATATTTAATTCATTTTGTACAGATTTTGATTTGAGCCAGAATTTTGCTGCTATGATGTGTCGGTGTACTTTTAATTAATCCTCCTATAACTCGCATTGCTTGGTTTTGAACTCGATCAAGTGTTGCTAAGTACTTGCCGGGACTGATTGGGGTATACACCCAAAACATCTTAGACTGCTTTATATAGCGATTATTCGGAGTAGACTTGATTACTGTTGTTTTTTATATGATACTAGTGCTGATTCACTTTGTCATTATGGTTCCGATATCGGGTATTGGACCGGATATTGGGATAACGCTCTCAGGCTATCTATCTGTTCCCGTAGGCTATATAAGTTTAATATCCGAAAATTTATGTGTATATTTGACTGTCGTTCACGCGGAAATGGTTGAACGAACGTTGAATGGTTTGTGCCAACCAACGGCCCGTTTCAATAACCTATCTACCAATAACTATTCGTTAAAAACGTCACATTTGTATCGCAAAAAACCGGCAAATGATTGAATGACGACGTTTTTAATAAATAGGTATAGATGGATAGGTTATTGAAACCGGCCGTTAGTCGAGGTTAACAGCATCCAAACTGCTAATATCTATATATATATATATACGGAGAAAATAGAAGTTAAATTTAAAAAAACACACAGAGAAGATGTATATATATATATATATAACAATAAAATATATAACAAAACAACAAATATTATTTCTAACATCTATAGATATTTTTTAATAATTAGTACGTCATAACATACTAGTATTTTCTAATGAATAACTTTTAAGCCTTTACGCCTGAATAACTTTTAACTTTTAAGTTGACAAGTAATTTTTTTCTTGTTATGAAATCTATTTTATTGTAAACGGCTTCTGAAAATACCACATTATTTCTGATCGTTTTTTAAACTTAGAATGGGTATAGTAAACCTATCCCTAAAAATAGACATATCTATGCCATCGCAGAGTTTTTGTAGACCTATCAAAGAGAAACAATCCCACCATATGTTTTTTTATTAATCTCCAACGGGTTAGGTTAGGCAGCGTTTTCGATAAAAGTTCCCAGGTGGCTTGATTTTTCCGACACCTTCAACAATTAACGTCATAAATTAAACAATGTCCACAAAACCTTAACAAATTATTATCGACCTAAACCTTTAAGGAACCACTCTGTCGGTCAACTTTTGCATGCACTGGTAGTATCTCATATACTTACTTTAAATATTTGTTGTAGTTATGTTTATATTTTACTTTTACTTGATCATTTACCAGCTGATATTTAATGAGTCTCCCTTGCAATAATTGTTTTATCCTGTCAAGTTGTGTTTTGAAGGTAAGGCCATAACTACTTATGCCGTGGCTAATGACTGAGTCTGCAAGTGCGTAATATATTACATACAGTACTATTTTATTAACAAACTTACTAAGGTGAAAGAGTTCATCCAGTACTGACTGTAATCTATTACACACTTGATTCACCTGTAATTTCCAACTGAGCTTATCATCTACTATCAAACCTAAATATATAATTTGAGTATATTATTTATTCGAGAATGGTTCTGATTTACAATTTGGTTCACTGAAATATTTTTTATTTATTAGTTTTTTATAATTTTCACCTCGACCAAACACCAAGAGTCACCTCATGGGACAGCTAGATCTATAAATTAGTTAGAGACTTAGACTTAGATAAATAAATGGTTGTCTGGTAAAAATGTCGTCATTCAATCATTTGCCGTCTTATTGCGATACAAATGTGACGTTTCCAACAAATAGTTATTGGTAGATAGGTAATTGAAACGGGCCGTATGTCGGTTTACGTGCGATAATTTTACGTGATAACGTGATCACAAGCTGAATGCTTAGGCCGTTCGTGCCTCTCTTTCGCTTGTTCCGCGCTCTCGCATGGACGCTCGGCACAAGCGGAACGTGACAATCATTCGAAACGTGACAATCAGGCGGAACGTGACAATTTTTCGTGCGTGCAGCCGGCGTTCATCGATTTATAAGACACACACGTCAAAAATAATGTTTAACGCATTATTTTTGACGTCACGAAGTATAACGAAAAATTTACATCGGTATAGTGCGGCGATCCCATTACCCAGTCCCCAGAGACCGAAAGTGACGATTTCGTTACAAAAACAACAGCAAACAGGATTGATGGCTTCTACGGTATTTATTAGCTTTATCTCGTTATTTATTTCGGTTCTGCCAATTCCATGTCCAATTTTCTCTACCTTTCGAGCGAAGGGAACAACTTTTTATTAAAAAGGTGACGAGAAAATAGCTGGTAACCGTCTACCGTAGCCAAATTTCACTATTGTACTGAGAAATATAAGATCCCGAAAAATTCTAAAGGCGTGCACGTACTAGGTTACGTAGACACGAGACCTCTAGGTTAAAATTTAAAAGGCTGAAAATTCAAACGCCATGCAATTTTAAACGGCTTCTCAAATCTTTAAATGTGTCATCAGTCGTACGAGTTGTGTTTAGACCACTCAAATATTTAAGTGAAGATACAAAATATATAAATATAGAGATCATTACTTATAGTAGATATCGCCATGTGGTCAAGATTCGCCCATAACAAACCATATAATTCAAAAAAATATGCTTTCGTCACGCCTTCACTAAAGTTATGTGTTAAGTAATGTGGACATTAACTTTACTGTGCCAAATTCACATTCATTCGTACGCACAGTTCTCGTAGAACTGTGCTTAAAGTTTTTTCTACCAGTATTTTATAATATACGATATTTAAAAAAATTTAATCAAAATAATCAGTAATTTTACTGTATATAGAGATAATACGTGTCAGCTGGACCACGCACCGCGAGCACAGAGTAAAAATAGTTACTTCCATACCGCGAGACTTAATCCACAAGGATGATAATAATAATAATCCAATTTACGTTATCTAATCACAGAGTAGAAAGTATAATATATACTCATTGTACAGAGAAACAGCTTTCGTATGGCGATCAAAAATTATCCAAATTTAAAAAAAATTATGTCCCTGTGGCGGAACAATAAGCGCCACAATCCTGAGTCGCGCTATCGAAGTTTTCAAAGATCGGCACTATACAGGGTGTTCCTAAACTCAACGATAATCTGGGACCGGATGAATGGCCAAGTTACACTAGTTCCGGGAAAAATAAAATAAAAATTCCATATCACTCAGTTCAGCGATAATAGACAATTTTGTAAAAAAGTCGAAATTCGACACCCTTGGTCGCATTTTCAAGTCCTGTGATCACCAATGTCACAAAACATAACTTATTTTATTAAATCAACAATGTTTTTGAATTAATTCGTAGTTGCGATTAAAAGCATCGTTAATGAAGATCTCGAAATTAAAAAAATCAAAGCGAAATTGTGATCACCAATGGGTGATCACAGGACTTGAAAATGCGACCAAGGGTGACGAATTTCGACGTTTTTACAAAATTGTCTATTATCGCTGAACTGAGTGATCTGGAATTTTTATTTTATTTTTCCTGGAACTGCTGTTACTTGGCCATTCATCCGGTTCCAGTTTATCGTTGAGTTATTTTTAGTTTGAGATTCATACAAGTGGCACCATTCTGCTCTCGGACACCGTCCGATGAACAGCTCCGCTCGTTCCGATCGTTGCTGTCGTTCCCGCAGTATTGCGCTCTCGCATGTGCTACCTGAAGAAGGAAAACAGAAGAAAGAAGACTCAAGAGTCAAGACAGCAAGTGTGAAGACACAAAGGCGCCACCCAACCGCCTTTGCCGCCCGACCCGTGCCGTTCCGTGTCTCGCGCCGCGCCGCGACCGCCGCCTACCGGACGAATCTTGCGACCGCTCGCATCGTCCGTCTCGCTCTTTAGTGCGAGCCTTCTGCTCGCACACCCGCCGCGTAGTTATCGCCGCGTTAGGACGAGCGTGCGACCGGTCGCATCATCCGTCTCGTTTTTAGCGCGAGCCTTCTGCTCGCGCTCCACCGCGTCTCGTTCGCGAACACTAGCGCCCTAGTGTTTAGCGTAACGTTAGTGAGTGAGTTCCAGCCGCCCAAGGAACAATTGTAAGTACCGTGACACGTTTAGGAACACTACACGAGGAGTTTTTCCTCCCTACACACCTCCCCTCCCGGTGGCCGGGAGGGGCTGTATCCCCAATAATAAATTAGAGAACAGAATCCCACTCCCGGGATAAACTTGCTAATTATGTCTGACGCCATAATTAGAAAGTTCCTGGAGTTCCTGAAACTCGAAGTCCCCGATGTCGCGTCCAAGCGTCGCCCGATAGCGACATCCCGTTAATTCCGGCCGATAATGAACCCCTATCATCTCCTTCAGAGATGTCTTGCTCAGAGCAAGATTCCGACCGTAATTAACAAGGCGAGTTCGCTACAGTTAAATACAAGAAGACGAAGAAGAGGAAGCGCCCAGAGGGCACCTCCTCTCCAGTCTTATCTTCCCCGACCAAATCGGTCCCTAAAAATAGGAAAACCGTGCAGGCTCATGGCTCCGCGGCCCCCGTTACCCCACCGGCCCTTCCGACCCCTCTGTCCTCCCAGACCCCTCTGGCCACCCAGGCTCCTCTGGCCTCCCAGGTCCCCCGAACCTCTCAAGCCCCTCCAGCCTCCCAGGCCCTTCCGGCCTCCCAGGACCTTCCGGCCTCCCAGGCCCTTCCGGCATCCCAGGCCCCTCAGGCCGTCCGTTCCCCTAAAATGCCTCCTCCAAGGCCAAAGGCAAGGCCAAACGGAACCCAATCTCCGCAGCGATCAACGAGCATAAGCTTCGTTATTCTTCTGCACACACGACCCCCATCGGTATCAAAGTGCAGGTTAAGACCTCGGAGAATCACCGCCTCCTTACCGCGTTCCTACGCAATAAAAGCATAGGATATCACACGTACGCCCTAGAAGACGAGCGCCTTCTGCGCTTCGTCATTACCGGTGTCGATAAGTGCCTCTCCACAAAAGAGGTACTCATGGACATCTAGTCCCAATGTTATCCCGCCATGGAGGTACATCGTATGTACCATTCAATTAAAAAATACGAGTACAATATGGTACTCGTAACCCTCCCTCTTACGCCAAAGGGCAAGGATATCTTCAATATCCGAGCCATCTGTCACATTACGGGCATCCGCGTCGAGCCCCCCGTAAAAGGGGCATTCTTGGTCAGTGCCACCGATGCCAACCTTACGGGCACTCGGCACGGAATTGCCAAGCTAGGCCGCGTTGTGTAAAGTGCCTCGGTGACCACGGAACATCTGACTGTCCGCGAAAGAGCCCAGCTGAGGAGTCCGAACCCCCCAGTTGCGTTCTCTGTAAGTCCCAAGGACACCCCGCCAATTACAGAGGGTGCAAAAAAGCACCCAAAGTAAAAAAGCGCATTGCACCGCAGACGAAAGGTGCCCAAGTAGAGATTCGTCCCTGCCCCCCTACCCTTCCAATCTGTATGGTTCAAGCCCGCGCAGAATCGTAGTTCGGAGTTAGTGGTTTTCCCCGCTCTCCCCAATAAGGCCATGCCCTCCGCGCCCAAAGCGCCTAAGGCCACGGGCCCCCGACTCCCAGCTTCACTGCAGACCTCTCTTTCGTCCAGCAGTTCGTAAGCAAAATCGGGCCTATTGACTCGATGAAGCTTTCTATTTTAGCGACAAAGCTAAAAGGATCGGCCACAGACCGCATCCAAGCTTTGTCAGACCATTAGGTCTTGATCCGTCAGATCAAGGCTCTCTCCACCAACGGTAATTAATGGAGCCTTCGGGAAGGACAAAGCCGCACTCGTTGCGCGTAGTGTCGTTCAATACGAACGGCATTAGGAATAACATAAGCGAAATTCGCGATTTTGTAAGCAGCCAAAATGTCGACATTCACGTAAGCGCGTACTTAGCGTGCAACAAAAAACTACATTCCAGCGACCTACAGGCGCTATTTAACTTAGGCAACGCTGTCATCATTGCCGGGACCTAAATTGCAAACACACTGAGTTTCAATTTTTTTTTTTTCAAATTTCAACGTTCGTAACAATAGAAACGGCGTCATTCTTTGTAGATTAACCGATACTCTAGATTTTGCACTATTAGCTCCCACTGACCCCACTCGCTATGACACCAATGAAAACATCAACGGTGTCATACGCGATCCTAGTACGATAGATATAGCTTTAGTTAAAAATGTTTCTCTCAATATCTATATTGAGACTCTCCACGAGATTAACTCGGACCACAGACGGGTTACGATTACACTTGGTAGTCTTAACCCCAATAATTCTAGTACTAGGAAGATAATAGATTATAAATCATTAGCGGAGAACATCAAAGTCTTCTAATCTAGTCACCTAGATAAAATCCTCGATAGTAAAGAGACAGCCATAGAGGCCGCCTCCCACTTAACCGATCACCTGGTAGCGACTATAGAGAACTCATCTAGGGAGGTACCAACGACCCCCAAGGGCCGTTGGCCCTCCCTGAGGACATAAGGGAGTCCATCAGACTCCGGAATGCGGCTAAGCGCACATATGATCGCTACCCGTCGGAAGAGTGGAGTAGGACTCCGTCACTACGAGAGGGAAATTAAGTTTAAAATTAAACAGCACAAAGCCGAGAGTTGGGATCGACTTCTCAGTGATTTAGAACCGTCTCACGTGGCGTACTGGCCACTCGCGAAGGCCCTCAAAAACAACACGGAGAGCGATATGCCTCCGTTAAACAGACCTAACCGTCCTCCTGCATTCGAAGACATAGACAAGGCCGAGTGCCTAGCTGATAATTTCGAACAACAGTGCCGGCCGAGTACTCTCCCGATTGATCCCGTGCACCATAGCTTAGTAAATAGCGAGGTCGACAGCCGACTCTCGAGGCCACCTGATGTAGATAGGGTGGATTCGAAGGAGGTCAGTGACATTATTAAGTGTATGAATGCCATAAAGGCCCCAGGCCTCGACGGTATTTCAAACAAAACACTTAAGATGTTACCATCCGAGCTAATTCAAATCCTAGTGACCATATTTAACGCCCTCTTAGTAGGATGTTCATTTCCAGACATTTGGAAAGTAGCTATTGTCATAGGTATCCACAAACCGTGGAAACCCCGGAAGGTGCCTGGTAGCTACCGTCCAATAAGTCTCACTAGCTCCCTTGGTAAAGTCTACGAAAGAGTTATTAAAAGGCGCCTCAATGACGTCATAACTGACAAAAAACTCCTTCCAGAGGAGCAGTTTAACGCTTAACGAAGTACATAATAACTAGCAAAAACGACAGAAAGACGACATGCGCCGTATTCTTTACATTGCAAAAGCTTTTGATAAAATTAGGCATAACGGACTGTTATACAAACTCTATCAAATGGGAATACCTGATTATCTTGTATTACTAATTAGTAACTTTTTAAAAAATCGTAAATTTCATTTCCGCGTAGAAGGCGCACTGTCGTCGCCAAGATATATGGAGGCGGGAGTACCTCAGGGCTCGGTCCTCTCGCCCTCCCTATATAACCTGTATACTAGTGACATCCCTAAACACGCTAAGGTGCAATTAGCTATGTTCGTGGACGACACAGCCCTTTATTATTCCAACATCATACCCAACCCCTCCGCACCACGCCAGCCAGCTTCAGCTTCATCGGGTACCTCGACCACCAGCCTCAACGCACCGCGGCCTGGTCGAACCTTCATCGGCTTCAACGGGCACTCTCACTACAACGACCGGTCAGTAAGGAAGACTGACCAGGACTACTCACAATCGTGGATACACCGTAACTAACAAATTATCGAAAGCTAACTATGTATCTATTTACCTGTTCCTCTTTCTTTAATATTTGATCTAAACGTTAATAAAAACCTGAATTATGCCGTTTCTGAGGTTATTTGTCGGTAGTTTGTCTATTCAATAGCGCCTTTAAATGGTTAACGCGTTCTGCGTCATGCAATCATAAGCGCTATTGAAAAGATAAACTACCGACTAAAAGCCTCAGAGACCGGGCATTAAAGTGTCATTGTATTTCTTTATTGCACGGTGAATAAGAGATATTTATGTCTATATCTATATATACTATTGTATACGCTTAGATTAAATTTGATCTGATCGGAGAATACACATAGTGCGTACGAGTCACAAATCTCACATAGAAAAAGTAGTGAAAAGTTTCTTAGTGAGAACCATTAGAAGGGCATATATTGTTATCTTACTGTTATCGTCACGTCTTCGAACAACAACAAGATGGCAAGTGACTTGGTCCCGACGTGATTTAGAACCCGGTAATGTAGTCATTACGACCATATTACTATCGAAATAAGGTTCGAAAGCGGTAACCCGCGGATTTCCTCTACTATACGTAAACACACGGAGATAACGTTTATTAACGTCCAAAATAATTGCAATGGAGTCATAATTAAATTACGACTATTCGTTACTATAATATTATAGCAGCCAACCACTATAAATGTGAATGTTTGTGAGGATGGATGGATATTTGTGAATCTTTCACGCAAAAATGATGGAACGGATGAACGGATTTTGTTGAAATTTGCTATGGGCTACTTTTTATCATTAATTTTATAGGTTACTTCTATCCCAAAATTTATGTGTGTGTGTGTATGTGTTCCCGTGGGTACTCTATTTATGCGGGCGGAGTCGCGGGCAAAAGCTAGTTAAAAATAGCACAGATGACAAACTTCGTTTAAAGCGTGAAAAAGAGTTGGAAGTATAAGATTTGTGTTAATTCTATTGTGATCTTAGTGTGATATTGTGGCAATATGGTGCATAAGTGGTACACCCGACTTGTCGGCGACATTACAGGAATACCTACAAAACAGACAGGAAATATGCGATATTCTAAAACATGGGATTAAAATACACTCGTATTTCATTAAAATTTTATTTGTATCAAACGAAACTTTGGAGCAAACATTTTAGCTTAATTGAGCGAATAATAAAAGCGGCAATGCGGAAAGTAAATTTTTTTTGCTGGCTGTCCGCCATTTTATAGTAAATATTTAATGCTCTTAGTAAATATTTGACTATGTATTTCGTTGCTGTCGCTACTGGACCTATAGATTTTATTTTTTTTACTAAATATGACCACGACCATGATATATCACCTGATGGAAAGGGATTACCGTCGCATATTGTCAGGACCTGCAGAGTCAACACTAGAGGAGCCAAACGCGCGTTGCCAACTTTTATGAAAAGGCAAATTTGTTAAATTATTTAAAGGCTAAATAATGTATTTTAGTTGTTTTATTTACAAACATGAATTACGAATTTTAAACACAACAAAAATAGTGAAGTTGTAGGTCTTTATATACATTTTCTATTACACGAAATTGTCTTCTGCGTGGGAAGATAAAGATACACTCGTGATATTTTTTTAATATTCGCCAAAAAGAATATTATAATTAAGGCGTTTTGAGGCACAATGATGACACAGAAAAAATATTAAGAAGATAAAATTAAATGAATAGACACGATCTTGAGAAATATTTCAGTTTTCTTTTGAGCGACTGACTCTATTTTTTTAAAACACAATAAAATCACGTTAAAATATTCTAACGCGACTCAGTTTCCTTCTACTCTAGACTGCGTCTTGTCCTTTAATTTGTTAAAGAAAATAACTTTCATCAGCTTTTTATTTTGTTTAAAAAAAGAGAAAATTTGAAATATTATAAAGATTTACTATTCATAAGCGAATTAAACAAACTTTTAACAAAATATTTTTACTACGCACAGAACACAATACATTTCATTTCTCGAAAACTTAAACCCAATTTTCGTATATTTTAACTTACGCTTTCGTTTTACTTTTATTTAATTATAAATGAAATCGTTTAGATTCAGATTTCAGACATTATAAGTTTTATGCAAGGAAATATGAAAGTTCAAAGTTAACAAGGCCTTGATTCAATAAAAGTTATACGCTCATAAGCTAACATTTAATAATATGCTTTGACTTTTATTATATTTGATTTAAAATAGTGAAATATATTATTATGTATTGGATTATTATTGTATTTGAAGAAAATGTATTTATATTAACTGTGTAAATTTGTTATGTTGGTATATTAGCGCTCTGCACACGTACATTTCGGACCGTTCATCGGACTGCGTTGCTAACCGCGGCGGAATCTGTGAGGTTTGGACTGCGGATCGAATTGTCGTGCTAATTACGACGTCAAATTCATCCAGGGTTCGGACTGCTTGCGACTCACTTAATATGTCAAAATACGTCATGCCGGATTTTTTTAAATTTATATATGGCATCGGCTTATAATCATTTGCCAGTGTCAAGTTAAAAAGGCGGGTAATAAAACTTTAGTTTCAGTTTTCAACACCGTATTCCTATATCGTCAAGTCTAAAGTCTAGTTAAAGTCCAAGTATATAGTCAGTACAGTCCATGAGTCATGTCAGTCGATTCAGTAAAGTGGTAGAAGGTTTACTGAAAGTTCCTAGGGAGTTTTGGCGGGAAACACAAAATAGCACGTTTTTAGAAGTTGTACCACTTGCCCAGACTTATGCACGTTACCGAATATTTAATGGTTTATATTCTTATTTTATACACATTAAGAACCGAGATAACACAAATTTATGAAGAGATACGAATTCCACAATGTCACCCATTGAAAAGTCTTCTATAATATCGACTAGGTACTTCTTATTGCTAGGTACTACGCGAAAGAAGTAGCTAAAAACGTAATTCTTCTAAAATCTGTCATCGTAATACGAGCGATTTATAAAGGACGATCAAACTGCATACATTTACCTTGGTATATGTATTATTTACCTATATGAAAGTGTGAAAACTTTATTTCAACACATATGCATAACGGCGAGGAGAACCGGCATAAGAAACCACGCGGGGCCGCCTTTAAGCAAAAATCTGAAGAATTATTCTTTTAACAAAATATTTTTACAAAGTAATACCCAAATCTATAATATAACAGAAGTCAGGATCTTCTTGTATATAACGTCTCCGAAAATCAATTACGAATACTTCGGGCACACAATTCGCTGCTCGTGTAAAGACGGTTAGGTAGAAAAATATTTGTCATACTCAAAGTTAAAAATCATCTCATGTATGAGTGACTCTCCGCTAAACACAAACTCGCCCATATAAAGAAATAATATTTTCACATTAGAAATGTCTTTTTTTTCGAGTACCTATGTTATTTTTCTGCCTAAGCGTCTTCACATAAGCAGTAAGTAATGTGCCGGAAATATCCGTAATTGATTTTTCTAGACCTTGTATGTATAACAAAAGTCATTGACCCTAAAAATCATGTTATATTATCAAGTGATTCACACCAAAATTCACTTTTTGTGTAGTGAATAAAGTTCAATTTTGAATAGCTATCTTAAAATTGCAGCGCCGCGTATCTTCGCGGTGTGAACTGACCCTTAGCACACAAACGTTCTTTAACAACTTTTTAAATATTTAAATTTATTAATGGAAAGATTTTGAACGTTTTATGTGATTCTACTGTATAATATGTGTAATATGTATATATGTATAATATTTTAAAAGATTTACTTACATTACTTACTAGCTTTTCCCTGCGGCTCCGCCCGCGTAAATACAGTATCCCACGGGAACACTGTGTGGTTAATAATACATAATAGCCTATGTTTTAATCCAGAGCATAAACTACTACCATACCAAATTTCATCAAAATCCGTTTAGTAGTTTTTGCGTGAAAGAGTAACAAACATCCTTTTCCAACCATCCATCCTCACAAACTTTCACATTTATAATAATATTATTAGTAATATAATGTACTATAATAGATACTACATACTACACCTACTTACTATATTCAAATACAGCAATTAATACTTGCCTTATTGGCTTTTCAAGAGTTGTGTTGAAACTCGTATTTATATCCAGGATTATGAGCACAACGCTAATTAGCATTACGGATGAGTCAATTACGCGGATTTACGGCCGTCTATTTACGTTGTGATAATTCCGACGCACAATGTTTGTTATTTCAACTCTGGGCAGTATTACGTAAATAACAATCAATTTCCATCGCTCAAGACGTGGCAATACTTTATTTGGTATAGACACAGGGATTTGACAGTGATTGGTCTCTACAAATGACAGCTCGAGCACTGGCGAATGTCAGCCATGTTGACGTAAGCCTAAGGTTGACACCGAAATGATTTCGGACGTCGCGTCAGACAGATCTATTATAAATATTATGAAATAATAGTGTCAATTATGTCAAAGCACCAAATGACCAGCAGCCAGTCTCGAACGAAAGTCCTGGCTTGAAAAACCCACGTCCCGCGTGCGTCATGCACACATAGCCGCGAGCTGTTATTCGGGTACGGGTCAATTCGCACCGAAACGAAACGAAACGCGACGCGGCGCAGTATTTTTAAGATAGCTATTCAATATTGAACTTCATTCATTACAAAAGAAGATACACGTTTCATTGTAAGACTTCGAATGTCAAGTTGCTCCGCGCTGCACTGCGCATGTGCAGCGTATGACTGATGCCATATCGAACGTGTATCTTTCTGTGTAGTGAATAAAGTTCAAATTTAAATCTTTAAAATGCAGCACAGCGTCGCGTCCCGGTACGTCGTGGTGTGAACTGACCCTTAGTGACGATTCTTAACGTTGGCAATATAAATTTATATTCTTTGGTAAGAGAAAAAAAAATTGAGAGGTGCCAAGGGACACCCGGATAGAACGAAGTTATTATATATATATATATATATATATATATATATATATATATATATATATATATATATATATATATATATATATATATATATATATATATATATATATATATATATATATATATATATAATGTAACCTCATTGTTTTTTAGACTTGACAATGAATGTCAACTGTCAAGGGAATGAGACTTATATTTAATTTCTTATGAATTATTTGTATAAAATATTATTTAAATTGTGAAATATTAGCATTAAATGTTGTTTCTCTAACACATTATCTTTTATTTCCATATTGTTAAATAATCATATTATAAAACAACATTTTCGCTATAACTTATGAACAATGGAAAAACTGAGATTTGAATTTGTAGTAAAGGCAAGTGATAATCCAAAATCTAATATTATCTGCTTAACTTCGATTACTGATACTGATAAAAGAATATACTTGATTCCGCAAGAACTTCAGCCGGCTAAATTACATGATGCTATTCTTAAGACGCAAGTATATGATAATATAAAAAAAAACATTGAAGAAAAGGCATGAGAGAAGACAAGTATGGATTACAATGACACAAGAAATACATGATACCTATATAGATGACGATGGAAACATTCAATTTAATGGATATTTTTTAGAGGAAATAACTTCAAAAATTGAAAAAGCACCACAGCATATAGGAATTTCGGAAGAGTATTTGACAGAATTATTACATAAATGCATGGAATCAAATAAACTACAAATTTCGAGAAATATAGTAGACAAATTTATATTGGAAAAGTTTAACAGGAGAACATCTAATGCATCTCAATGGATGAATAGATTTGAAGAGGAATGTTCACGATTATCAATTGTTGAAGATGCAAAGTAAAATTGAGATTATAAGAGCATTTTTTGAGATGGAAAACATGGAAGGAATGTTTCTGTGAAACTTATGCTGACAAAGGTTGGTCACCTGTCAAGTATGCAATTTTATTTCAATACAGACAAGGTTATTTATTAGACTATGCCTTGAAAAAGGAGAGACTTTTATTGGAAGTGAACAAAAACATTGATGTTTGTACATTGATTGATTTGATTGCAACGGGACTACCTACGTTTGTGATAAATAAAATCGACAGAAATATTTTAAGCACAACAGAAGATTTATTTAACCAAATAAGAGGTCTAGAATATTTAGTTACCAGAAAGAATGTTGAAAACAACTTTAGAAAGAATGCTGACAAAGAATCAGAAAAACAAAATAAAAATACAAAAAACCCACGAGGAGTAGGAGAAAACAGATACCCCATAAGAAACGTTAACAATTCAGAGTTAGAAGTTGAATTAAATTAAATTGATCCAAAAAACTTGATATTCCGCCATTAATCAAAATTGAAGTTGAATTAAATGACTCCTTAAAAATAAAAGGGATCTATGATTCGGGCTCGAATGTGTCCTTAATAAATTCCAAAATTTTATCATTAAAAGGTAGTCAAAATAATAAAAACGGTATAAATGCGAATCTCAAGACGATTAATGGCGTTAAAAAAAGTGTTGGTATGATAACACTCAAAATAAGGATTTTCGATATAGAGAGAAATGTCAATATATTTGTCGTAGTCGAAGAAAACTTCGATTACGATTTTTTAATTGGATTACTAAGGCGGGTCAATAAGTCCGTGACTTTTTGAATTTCTAACCTCCTTACTGAAAAAGCAACACTACTCCTGTCAACAGGCATCTGTCAGTTGACTCCTATCAAAATTTGAACTTGCTGCGTCAGTTAGTTTGTGTTTTACAGCTATCTTTATCAGACTATCCAGTAACTTAAGGAAACAATGGAAAAAAGTGAATTTCGTGTGCTTATTAAGCATTATTTTTTGCGAAAAAAAAACCATTACCGAGACCAAGGCTAAGCTTGATAAATACTATGGGGACTCTGCACCATCGATTTCAATGGTAAAAAAGTGGTTTACTGAATTTCGTTGTGGCCGTACAAGCACTGAAGATGCCGAACGTCCTGGACGCCCAGTTGAGGTCTCTACACCCGAATCAATCGAAAAAATTCACGATATGGTGTTGGCCGACCGAAGATTGAAAGTGCAAGAGATTGTGGAAGCCATAGGCATCTCGCATGGCTCAGTGGTTTCAATTTTGAATGATCACTTGGGCATGAGAAAGCTTTCCGCAAGTCGACCACAAACGCAATCGTGTAACAACTTCACAGGAAGGTTTGGCGTATTTGATCACAATATGGAGGAGTTTTTGCGACGTTTTGTAACCGTGGACGAAACATGGATCCATCACAACACACCAGAGACCAAACAACAGTCAAAACAGTGGGTTTCTAAGGGTGAATCGGCGCCAAAGAAGGCCAAGGTGGGTTTGTCAGCCAATAAAGTTATGGCGACTGTTTTTTGGGATGCACGTAGGATAATCCACATTGACTATCTTCAAAAGGGAAGAACAATTAATGGGGAATATTATGACAACTTATTGGACCGCTTCAATGAGGATTTGAAAAAAAACCGACCTCATTTGGCCAAGAAAAAAGTTCTTTTTCACCAAGACAATGCAAGGGCACACATGTGCAGTTGCCATGGCAAAAATCCATGAATTGGGCTATGAATTGCTCCCACATCCACCCTATTCTCCAGATTTGGCTCCGAGTGACTACTTCTTGTTCCCAAACCTGAAAAAATGTCTCGGTGGAAAAAGATTTGACTCCAATGATGAAGTCATCTCGCAAACAAAGGCCTATTTTGACGACCTCGACAAATCATATTTTTTGGAAGGGATAAAAAAATTGGAGAAGCGTTGGACAAAGTGTATAGAGCTCAAGGGGGACTACGTTGAAAAATAAAATGATTTATTTATCAAAAAATCTGTGTTTTATTCCAAAAGTCACGGACTTATTGACCCGCCCTCGTAGACATAATAAAAAAATTTCATCTTGTTCAAGATGAACACTTAGAAATAAAGCAAAGTATTCCGTTTATGGAGAATAAGACATATTATAAAACAAAGACATTTTATAGAACAAAAAACTTTGACAAAGCAAACAAGGAATATGTAATTAATTTTAACGAACATCTAGAGGAAAAAGACTTTACTATTATGGTGAATCACCTTAATGTGTATCAACGGAATGAGATTGATAACCTTATATCAAAATATAAATCACTTTTTGCAACAGGCAAGTACGATGTTGGTAGAGTAAAAGATTACGAAGCCCATATTGATTTATTGGTCGATAAGTACTGTACTAAAAGACCATATAGATGTTGTATAGAAGATAAAAAAGAGATAGAAATGCAGGTGGCTAAATTATTGGAAGAAAATTTGATTGAAGAGTCGTATAGTCCTTTTGCAGCACCTGTTACTCTGGCATATAAAAAAGAAGACGGACGGAAATCCAGATTATGCATTGATTTCCGAGATTTAAATAAAATTGTAATACCACAGTCACGACCGTTTCCCTTAATAGAAGACTTAGTGGTGAAAACTCGAAATTGTAAATACTTTACAACACTTGATGTTAATTCGGCATTTTGGTCAATCCCGCTCAAAATTGAAGACAGACATAAAACAGCCTTTGTAACTCAAGATGGACATTTTCAATGGACCTGCCTACCCTTTGGATTAAAAACTTCACCAGAAATTTTTCAAAGAGTATTAAGCAATATAATAAGGAAGCACAAACTATCGAACTTTACTGTAAATTATATTGATGACATTTTGATTTTTTCTAAGACGTTTCAAGAACATATTACACATTTATCATTACTACTGGAAGCAATATCAAAAGAAGGATTCAGATTAAAATTTATAAAATGTAACTTTGCACAAGATTTAGTAAAGTACCTTGGTCATATAATTAAGAACAACACGATTACTCCTTTGAAAGACAATTTAATTGTAATAAAAGATTTTCTTGTACCAAAGACGCAAAAGAACGTACGTCAATTTTTAGGAAAAATCAATTTTTATAGTAAATACATACCAAATATATCAATTATTTTAGACCCTTTACATAATTTATTGAGAAAAGGGCAACAATTTGTTTGGTCAAAAAAGTGTGAAGAATCTTTTCAGTTGATTAGAAACTTAATGTGCCAGAAGCCTATATTAACTATTTTTGATCCTGATTTACCAATACATATTTATACTGACGCCAGCATACTAGGTATTGGCGCTGTCATGAAACAGCCACAGCTTAATGGAGAGAAAAAGCCGTGTGCATATTTTTCAAGAAAACTGAATGATACCCAGAAAAAGAAAAAAGCTATTTACTTAGAATGTTTAGCTAAAAAG
Organism: Phengaris arion; assembly: GCA_963565745.1. NCBI lineage: Eukaryota > Metazoa > Arthropoda > Insecta > Lepidoptera > Lycaenidae > Phengaris > Phengaris arion. The sequence continues at coordinate 6,920,261 of OY751439.1, read as the reverse complement.
GAGGCTGTTAAGTATTGGCAACATTGGTTATTAGGGAAAAAGTTTATAGTTTTTACAGATCATAAGCCTTTAGAAAAAATGAATATTAAATCTCGACCAGATGAAGAACTAGGAGATCTTACATATTATTTATCTCAATACAATTTTGAAGTTATTTATTCGCCGGGTAAATATAACTTGAAAGCTGATAGTCTTAGTAGAAATCCAGTATTGGAACCAGATTGTAATCATGATGATAATTTAAAAATTGTAAATTTTGTTAAAATAGAAGATATTCAATGTGATCAGCAAAGAAATGAATACATAAGACAAAATAAAAATAAATTAAAATTTGAAAATTTTATATACTATAAAAAGTCAAAGAAAAAAGAAAAAATCATAATAACGGAAGAATTTAGTAAAAAGCTAATAAAAGATATTCATTACCTCTACTGTCACATAGGAGCAGAACAGATAAGGAATAAAATAAGCTCATTTTATACTGCAAATAACTTGATGAGAAATATAAAGAATATGTGTGACACATGTGAAGTGTGCATAAGAAATAAGTCCAGACGTAAATATAATTATGGGTTATTGTCTCAGTTGGGACCAGATTCACGTCCTTATGAAATAATGTCAATAGACACTATTGGAGGATTTGGTGGATCTCGATCTACAAAAAAATATTTACACATTTTAGTGGACCACTTTACAAGATATGCTTACATTTTGACCTCGAAAACACAGAAGTCAAATGATTTTATAAAGTTATTGCAGAAAGTGACACAGGAACATAAGATTGGCATTATTTTATCTGATCAATATCCAGGTATAAATTCAAAAGAGTTTAAATCATTTTTAGATACAGAAAATATAACTATAGTTTTTACTGCCGTGAATGCGCCGTTTTCAAATGGTTTAAATGAGAGATTAAACCAAACTGTTGTAAATAAAATAAGATGTAAGATAAATGAAAATAACAATAACTTAGCCTGGACAACTATTGCTCATGAATGTATCAAAAGATATAATGAGACAGAACATACTGTTACAAAGTTTACACCTCAATATCTTCTGGAAGGCAAAAATTACACCCTTCTACCAGCTGAATTTAAAGAAAATTCTACAGTTGAAGATTTAAAAAGGGACAGAAAATTAGCATTTAAAATTCTATGAAGTCACATTTATACAATAAGCAAAAATTTGATAGAAAGAGGAGAGATCTAGATTTGAAAGTTAGTGATTTCGTATATATTGAAAATGGAAATAAACTTAATAGAAGAAAGTTAGATGAATTAAAGATTGGGCCTTTTGAGGTTTTGGAAAAGATATCTGACTCTATATACAGAGTAGACACTGGTCACAAGAAGTGTGAATAAAATTTCTATCACATTACGAAGATGGTTCCAGCTCCTACAGCTACAGCGGTCGGAGTCTGATCTGGAGGGGGAGATGTAACCTCATTGTTTTTTAGACTTGACAATGAATGTCAACTGTCAAGGGAATGAGACTTATATTTAATTTTTTATGAATTATTTGTATAAAATATTATTTAAATTGTGAAATATTAGCATTAAATGTTGTTTCTTTAGTTGTAAAGCAACACATTATCTTTTGTTCCATATTGTTAAATAATCATATTATATATATATAGACGGACAGAAAAATGTTAACAATTTATCTTTTATTGTAAGTACCGATCATACTTTTAATAAAAGCTGTTAATTTGAAATTACAAACTGACACTTCAATTTTGTTTATCTGTATAGATATAATATATTATATTATACAAGAAAAAGTTGAACTAAGTATATAGTGCGCGCGGAACTAGTGCCTTAGGTAGGGACAGGGGTTAGGGGGCGGGTTGCTTGCTGCTCGCAGTGTTGCCGCCGCGAAGTCCGGCTCCGTACTGATTACGAAATGGTGGGCAACGTCTAGTACATAATACTTACGTAGAAACTTACTTCAACACACAGTCTCCGTATTGAGAGAACACAAAAAAATCGTTTCGTAATTACTTAGCATCGTTACGTAATAACCGCAAATAGTATGATTGCTAATTTGGGCCAGAACCTGAAAGAACGCTTAATGCCCATATTGTTACGTTTTTGGAGTATTTCCTAAGTCACTTACTGTTATGATAATAATCGTATATTATACAAAATTATCGCGCAACAGTGTTTGTCCCAGAAATGGCTTAACCGATTTATAGAAAATTTTGCAGGTGTATTCGGTAGGTATGTAGAATAGGTAAGCATTGTTATAGTAATATTGTTTATCCCATTTTTTATTTTATTACTTTATGATTTGGCATTAAAATACATAACTCCTTTTCGTTTTCACTCGTTTTAACACCAACTCTCATCGTTTAGTAGCGATATACTTACTACTGTAATAATCCTTAATCCTCAGTAGTCGATAACTCTTTGACGCAGTTTGTAGTTGTATGTAGTAGGTGAAGGTATAGTAGGTATGGGTAGTAGGTGTAGTTAGTAGGTGTAGGTAGTAGGTATAGGCAGTAGATGTAGGTAATAGGTGCAGGTAGTAGGTGTATTGTATGTAGTAAATGTAGGTAGTAGGCGTTGGCAGTAAGGAAGGTGTAGTTTTTTAGGTGTATGACGTAGGTAGTATGTGTAGAAACAGTAGATAGTTTATTTGTATATCTAAGTTCATAGTTAAGGTAGAAAGTCTGTCGGGACAGCTTGCATATGTTATTATTTTTATCAAATAATTTGAACGGTATCGGCATCAATCGAAACAAAAGAAAACTGTGTCCTGATGATAATAAGTTTCCTGATACTAAGTACCTTGTAAAACGAAAATAAGTTTCAAGTCATTTCAAGGTCTGTTTCTGCTTCTGTGCATTTTGTCTTTTGTGACATTCCAGGAAGGGAATTTTAGATCCTTCCTTTGAACAGAAGAAAGCAATTTATGTGGTCCCAATTTGTATAAAATTAACTTCAAAGTGAAATTAATCGCTTGAAAAATGGATTTTAGAAAGTAAAAATTAATCTAAGATTGAACGCAGTAAAAATATGATAATAAAAATGTTATTTAATCACAAGTTTAATACAAAATAAATATTAATACAAATAAAAGTTTATAACTTTTGTCCTTGCTAAATTATTTCTAGGAAAATTTTTCATTTGCAACATTTTCTATATAATATTATATAAATAAAATAAGATTGGGGAATAAGTCAACTGAGAGTCACCAACAATAAATATAATAAAACTATTATGTTATGATTTCCTTCAGACAACTATTCTACGGACAAAATGCCAGTCCCTTTGTAGCTTCATTTTACGTGGTGCTTTAATTTTATTCTCCTCCAGTTTTCGCAAAAACGAATTTTCTCTTCACTGTTCCTGCTAGGTCCACAGCTCTAATCTATACTTCTATACTAAGAGGAAAAGTTTATTTGTTTGCATTGAGTAAGTTCCGAAAGTACTGGACTACTGGATTTCGATGAAATTTGGCAGAGATATAGAGTAGACCGCGCTGAAGGACAAAGGCTACTTTTTATCGCGGAAGAATTACCTTTTGCACGTGCACGAAGTCGCGGGAAACATCTAGTTCTAAATAAAAATTCGTTTCGTTGGTCGTTTTTCGTCGTTTTTCATTCATCGTCTCACGTTTGTCATTTCCATAGAAAAACTGATATTAGTCTTGCTCATTACATCTATACCTTGCCATATCAACATCAACATTTCATTGCTGTCGACTCTGGGTTTATTTTGTATTGATTTTGGATCATGTCCTTGGACTACACTTCCTGCTCTTCCTACAATCTTCTGATTAATTTCGTTACGGGCCCCGAGACAGTAAATCTGTCTTTGTCGCATGTCCCTCGGGCACCCCTGAGATCATATCAAAGGGTTTTTTGTGGTTGGTTACCGCTGTCGATCCTGGCTACACAGGAGCCAGGATCGATAGGAGGTGCCATTGCAACTCCTGTGTAGCCAGGATCGACCCACCATTGTGGGTATGTGTGGTGAGCCAATTTCCCGCTTAAATAAATGTCCTTTGACTAATTTAATGTGTCATTTATTGTTGTATTTCTCTATTCAGATGTTAAATAATTGGTAATTAGTACTACTACAACTATGATCTTTTTAATCTGAATGTAAACATTCAGATTAAATTGGATTTGAACAGAGTAACTATACCACAACAATAGAAATCACGGGGTATATTCAAAACAAAAATAGATATTCAAGGAGCACAATTAGTATTCGATTGTCGTTCCAAAAATATATTAAATGTCATGTGACCTAAAATGTTGACCCGATTATCTTACAAAATAATTAACGTTTATTCATAACTGCGTGGCTGATACTGCGCGACATTTGCGTGACCTTCAAAACCGGCGTGGCGTAGGACAGTGCGAGTGTCCATACTTAGTGAGAGTTGTCAGGAAATGTTAGTTACGTTATTTTTCTGTAAATTGAACTGAAAACTGAAAAAAAATGTATACTGTCGGTACCTACTTATATTATGACCAAATGTTTGGTTAAACATATCATTCATACAAAAATGCGTTCTGTATAAGAAATCAAACAATTATAAAAGAACATTCTGTATAGTCAGATTACTTAGATTAAGTGTTCGTTTAGTGAGCCATAATATCGTTAGCGGGGACTAAATGGACTAAAGAGGTTATTCGTTTATTGTTGTTGGGCCATAAACAAAATTGCAAAAGGAAATGAAGGGAGAGGCCAATGGAGGTCAACTTTCATAATGCAAGGGTCAAAGGTCACAAATTAATATTAACGCGATATGATAACTTAAATATTGACGAACAACATGTTGCATATTAAAGTAGTTTAAAAAGTATATAATGTCAATGTCTGAATGACAGATGTCACTTTGATGCCTAAGACTACTAATTTAGATATCCAAAAGGCTATATGTAGGAGTTTTTCCGGGGAATTTAATGGGTGACGTTGTGGTTTTTGTATTTCTTTAAAAAAATTGTGTTATTTCGGATCTTAATGTGTAATATTGGTAGAATATGAACCATTAAATATTTGTTAACGTGCGCAAGTGTGGGCAAGTGGTACAACTTCAAAAAACGTGCTATTTTGTATTCCCTCCAAAACTCCCTAGGAACTTTCAGTAAAGCTTCACTTTACTGTCGACTGACTTGACTGATTGATTGCACTGACTATTTATTCAGACTTTGACTAGACTTTAGACTTGAATACAGTGTTGAAAATTGAAACGAAAAATCTATTTCCGCCTTTTTAACTTGACACTGGCTAGTGGTTGTAAGCCGCAATGCCATATAATAAAAATAATAAAGGCTATATTGTATAGTGTAGACGTATCTGTCTTAAGCATCTCTCTGATATGTATACACGATACACGTAATTAAATAAGATTCAATATAAGTGTTGCAGTATTATTGTTATCACCACTCTAACATAAGAAGGACATGCAAGAACCAAGACGGCGAGCACACAACACAACATTATAGGTACTAACCTCGTTTATGAAAAACAAAATTAAAGATTTTACGTAACCCCGATAGATACTGTCAAGCAGTAAACGAGCTGATGATGATGATTCACTGAGAACTATGCCATCATACCAGCTTTGAAATAAAAATAAACTCATCAAATTCTGTTAATTAATTTAGGAGATATGCCACTGAGCCAAGCCAAGTTAAAAGGTTGGCTCTCAACCCCGGAGGTCGTGGGTTTGATCCCTGCGTTGGAACAACAAAAAATATTGTTTTCAAGTCTGGATAGGACAATGCAGATTGATCGGATCGTCGGATGAGCGTGTAAAAAGTCGGTCGTGCGCCTGATCTCTCGCCATGAGTCGTGTCGGTCATCCGTCCCACGAACAGACTACCGGCGTGAGAGTAAAGGAAGAGAGAGTGCTCTTCTGTATTGCGGGACACATGGGCACTTTAAAAGACTCCTGCGTGACTGGTCAATCAAAATGGGCTGGATTCAATGAGACCAACCACCGTCACCAAAATGGGTGTGGGGATTTTAAATATGCCACTGTTGTTTTAAATTGCATGTTTCAAAAAAGAAAAATATAACTTACTTAATAGTATTAGTTAATTAAATAAATTAAAAAAAAAGTAGTTAAAGAACGTTTGTGTGCTAAAGCTTATTATAGGGTCAATGATTTTATTGACGATCGCAAACTATGGGAATGGCCACCGGCAAGGCTACTCCTATGGAGTATATTATGTATCATGACTTTTATTAATATTATAATTATAGACTAAGTTTTCATATTGTAAAAATAAAAAATATTTTCTAAAGAACAATTTTCCACCTTTTTGCTTGCCGTGCGAGTTTGTTACGCTGGTTCTACTCGCCAGGTTAGTTCCCAAGCCGTTGGAAGGCATCACATAGGGACAATTCCGTAAGTGTTATTTAATAACCTTTATGGATAGTTAATTAATTAAAGGATTATTATTAATATAATGTCCTGCTTCATCGTACCTTCCTTTCTCTTTACTTTACAGTCATACGTATTAATATTTTGTTGGTCTTCGTAAGATGGTTTTGGGAGAAAATTTTTAGGCTACCATTCACATTCGCTTAATAAATTTTCTTCGACAGTTTGCTTCATTCGACCCTTCTATTTAACTAAACCACCGAAGCATATTCGCAATTTCGGTTGCTACATCGTAGATGTATGGACGTAGCGTCCATATTACACTTTAGGTGTATTTCGGTAAGGGTCTTTCATTTAAGAGTCAGCCCAAACCGAGACGTGAATTGACGCGCCATTTTCAAAATAGCGAATCAAAATTGAATTTTATTCACTACACATGTTTTATTACAAGAGCGAAGCTACGCTGCGCAGCGCGGTGTAGCTCGGAATTCAAACTCTTGCAATGAAACGTGTATCTTATGTGCAATAAATAAAGTTCAATTTTAAAGCGCTATCCTAAAAATGGCGCGTCGCCTCACGTCTCGGTGTGAACTGATGCTTACTTTCGATAATTTTTCTGGGCAATCTTTGTACAACACAAACAAAATTAGCTTTTTATGACAGGACTGTGTGCAACAAATTAATTTAATAACACCACTTATTTCTTTGGAAATCTATTAAGTACTAACAAAACCTTAAAAGGTTTTAGAAAATTACATTAACAAATTTATTTATGAATAAAAAAAACCTCTTGCAACATAAACTTTTCTTAACCCGAAAAGATTGGGCACGTGTTGGCAATTCTCAGAATAGTCCCGTGTCGTGTGGGTCATTCAGGAAACTCTAAATCTGTCAATCAAAATACTCGCTACAGACAGATATAGGGTGCTCCCATTTATCATCTATTCGAATAGAAATGGCAATTATGTAGTAAGTAACAACATTTTACACGCAGAGTAGATGGTTGGATATAGAATGCTTAGGCCCTGTTTTACAATCTTCTGATGTGTCATATAGATTATTCACAAGTGTCGTATAGTTTTTACCATCTCGATTCTAGCATGAAGTAAGAAAGTGAATAAACTATCTGACATACAATTATTATATCAGACATTTGTGAAAAAGTTCCCATAGGATATTATGTAGTAGAACCTACATTACAATTGTGCGTTGTAAAGTACATAAAGTGTGTGTTATTTATAGTATTTATGTACTATAAATAACTTAAATGACTAGATATTCCAATAATTGTATACGTAGTTATGTAAGCAAATACGGTTTTTGTTTAGAAGTTATAGCACAGATTACTAAATAGTTATAACGTAAGTGTTAGATTGAGGTGTTTAATGACTTCCAACCGCGATGTACATTTATATTCCATTGTTTGAGAGTAAAAGGTGTTTTAAATATTATTAACAGCTACTTAATAACTTTGCGCCATTGCATTTTATCTTATTTTCAAAGCTAATAAAAATTGTAATCAAATAAACGGCTGTTATCGTTACAAAAGTTTCGGTAATGTTCTAAAAAGAAAAGCGCTCGAAAGCTTAGGTAATTTTTATGGGCGTGGTAAGTATAAGTTGCTTAATTTGTTGCTGCTGTGATTGCCAACAAACCTACTAACGTAGATTGTTAGTAAAATGTTAAAAATATCTTCTTGAGTTACGAAAAATTATAATGAAATCAGGATAAATTTAGACCTTTGTATTTTGCAGTGGTACGTACGCAGAGGCGTGGCAAGTAGAGACTTGCCTTGCACAAGTGTTAATAGGTTTAGAGGCTCCAATAGGCTAAGTGACTTATTTCACACATCGAATGAGTATAAGAAATATTTGTATCATATTTCACGTTTTGCAAATTTAAATAAATGGCTTCGGCTTATAACCATTTGCCAGTGTCAAGTTAAAAAGGCGGGAAATATAATTTACGTTTTAATTTTCAACACCGTATTTCTAAATCGTCAAGTCCAAAGTCTAGTCAAAGTCCAAATAAATAGTCAGTGCAGTCAATGAGTCAAGTCACTCGATTCAGTAAAGTGGTAGAAGCTTTACTGAAAGTTCCTAGGGAAAGACTCCTACTAAGTTTTGGAGGGAACACAAAATACCACGGTTTTTGATGTTGTACCACTTGCCCGCTTGTTCACGTTAACGAATATTTAATGGTTAATATTCTACCAATATTACACATTAAGAACCAAAATAACACACATTTATGGAAGAAATATATAACCAACAACGTCACACATTGAATTTCCCGGCAAACTTCAAGTGGTTGTTTATATTTGGTATGACGTCAGAGCACATATACTCTATCGACCAACATGGCGGATAGCGTTGTTGACGGTTTTTAAAAAGCGTATTGTTAAGGACAGCGGCCTCGTAATGTGTAACTTAAGTGAATTTAAATCTGAACAATAACGAGTGCTTTAAACAGTACATAAAATCATAACAGTGAATACTCAGTGACTATATGTATAGATTTATATGGCATCAGTGTGTAAAACCGCGTAAAAATGGTGTTTTATCGAGTGCGGGTTATTTTGCTCATATATATTTAACGACAGCTAATTTTAACGTAGCTTCTTTTCATTTAGGTAAATAAACATAGTATATAACGTGTAATGTAAAGTTTAAGTTCATGTAATAGATGGTAAATAAATTATTAAGAAAATAGTGATGAAAATTGTACAACATTTCGTGTAAATTGAACTTAAGATGTATATAACTTTTTTATGGAATAAGATATTTAGTATATAAGGATTAATAAATATGGTCATGATAATAAAGATTTTCACGTAACGCGTTTTGCTTCACCTGGCTCATGAAAAATGGGGAAAAATATGGAAAATAGCCGTATAGAGAGGTAAAAATGAAATGAAAGATCGGCCCGAAAGAGGCGTACGGACGAGGCTCTCTATACGGCATTGCCATGAGCCAGGAAAGCAAAGCGAAAAGGTGAAAAAATGTTCTCCTCAAAACAGTGTTTTATTATCGCCCCGGCTCTGCCCAAATCGGTGTAACCTTGCTATCTTCGAGTCTAATCTGAGCCGGCGGTTGAATCTCTGTGGAATAATACAGTCCCCTACAGTAGTGCGTGGTCCTTTGGCGAGCCGAATATCAAGATCGAAGAAATATTCGAAGTCCATATCAAGTTGAAAATAACGAAGACGGCACTTAGAGAAAATTGGAACAGCTGTTTTGGACATAGAAAAATTTCCGAAGACTCAAGATTGAAATTTTTACTGAAGACCGGACTTAGAAAATTTTCGTCAGTTGTTCTGAACATATTATAGAAAATTTTACTGAACATTGGACATAGAAGAAATTATCAGGCTAGAACATTGGAAATTTTATCAACGGGAATCAACGCCGGGGATTAGATTGGACTCAGAAGATCGGACTCGGGGATACAAGGATACACCGCTGCGAACGGAAGCAAGGATTCGCAGATTTTTACCGAAAAACCTCCCGAAGATTCTTGAAATTGGAAAATTAATTTTGAAGATTAACATTGGAAGATTAACTTAACATTTGAAGATTAACATTGGAAGATTAACTTAACATTTGAAGATGGTTATGACCAGAAGTTAGAGTGGGGCCGAGGAGAACCAGCAACCACGTAGATTTCCGGATCCGCCACGATCGCCGTCCGCTGCCGCTACGAGCCAGCCGCCGCCGACCGAGGGAAGAGCGGATTTGCTTCAAACTATTTTGAAACCGAGACCAGGTACCAGCAAGGCGCCTGCACCCTCGGAAGTACAAACCCTAGCCAGAAAGAAGGCTATTTCAATTAGATCGCGCCGATCGAGCAAGTGTCGTCGCGCGTATGCATTACGAGGCGGAGGAGAAACACGCCGCTCTTCGTAAGAAGGAACTGCAGATCGAAGCAGAACTTATAAAGAAGAAGCTCGCCGCTGACGTCGCCGCTGCAGAAGATGGTAGCAGCCCCGACGACGACGAGCCATCAGAACAGGTGGAGCAACGTGTCCGAGCCTGGCTATGCGAACAGGGTCCCAAACCCGAAGAGGCTAGACAAGAGCCGACATCTATGGAAGAAAGAGAGACGCCGAAGCCAGAAGACATGCCACCGAAGGGAGCCCAGAAGACGAGGTTCGAATGGCCGCAGCAACGCCGCCCACGCTCACCCACACCGCCCACGTCTAGGGCTAATGGGGTGGAACATCTTGCCGAAACACTGGACAAACTGCTGAACCAACGCCAGTCGCGCCAGACTACGGAGTTGCCCATATTCTCGGGCGCTCCCACAGAATGGTTGCCATTCAAAGCAGCCATGGAAGACACCACTGCGTTCTACAAGCTCAAGCTGACCGAGAACTTAGTTCGTCTGAGAAGCTGCCTACGGGGAGAAGCGAGAGAAGCCGTGGCACCACTGCTGAGCGTCGCGACGCCGCCCGAACAGATTATGAAGACCTTGGAACAATGCTTCGGTCGACCCGAGGTTATGGTCGATCTGTTATATCCCGCTCCTGTACCCTAACATGCTCACCCTAGCTTTCCGACTTTGCTGATCCTGCATCTCTCTTATCGCCCTACGCTTCAGTCCAGACCTTTTCCATACATTCGATCTCCGACTCCTAACGGTGACAGTTGTATCAGTTCTAATTCTTTGTATTATTTTCTATATCAGTTTAAGTATAATAAATCTTTTTTAAAAAGGGAAATTTGAAATCCCGTACAACAAATTGGTGGCAGCGGTGGGATTTTAAAATAATCCCGGGCACGCCTCACGAACTGTGAGTTCTAATTTCTAAATCCTAAAGTAAATTCTAAACGAATCCTGAAAGTGTAATGAGTCCGCGGTTCCCGAGTTCTTGTTCGGTACAACAATCTCGCCAGGTCCAGCGCGCCGAGTTCCACGAAACCCAGCAGCCGACGCGCCGCACGGATGTTTACACAAGCTCTTATCGCCGCATTCCTGTGAGTCGTTCATTTATTCTACTTTGGTCATTGCAATTTCTTTAGTATTTTTGTATCCTTATTGATTGTAGCGTTTTTTATAAGGTTAAAATGTCGGAATCTAGGGCGCCTAGTCCAAAATTCGAATTGAATATAAATGAGCCCGAGGACGAAATTGTCCCATCCTCTCAACCTGGGCCTCAAACCAGATCTAAAAAGAAAACGCAGACCACCACTTCGCCAAAAGTGGAGTTAGATCTATCTACTTTACTCAAATTTATAAAACCCTATGACGGATCCAGAGAATCGTTAAATTCATTCCTTGTGAATTGTAATAACGCCCACGATTTAGCTTCCGAACAACAAAAAGATATTGTTTTCAAATATATCCTATGTCAATTACAGGGTAGAGCCCAAACGACCTGCTCAATAAAAGAATTTGTAAACTGGTCGCAATTAAAAGATTTCCTTAAAATACAATTCAGTGAACGAAAACACTACGCACATCTGCTAATAGACTTGCAGGAGTGCAAACAACAGCCAAACGAATCTGTTAGTCAATATGCCCTAAGAATTGAAACTTGCTTGTCGCAATTATTGACAGAAATTTCCATTTCACATGGCGGTAAAAGTAGAGAAATGGTAGGCCGCACTGCAGCAATGGAAGAGATTCCAAATGGGACTTGTACCTCGTATATCAAACGTTGTGAGGTGCAAGTCACCTAAAACATTAAACGAAGCAACAAATATAGCGATATCGGAAGAAAAAATCCAACAATTTTTATATAAACAAAATCCTCAACTTAAATCGCCTTCTCCCCGGCCTAGTTTTAACGCCAACAGCCGTTTTCGAAATCAAAATAACTATAATAATCGCTCTCCAAACCCTAATATTCGTAACAATAATAATAGCAACCGCGTCCCAAATCACAGTGGCGCTAACTCACCCCCGGTTTGCTGTTATTGCAAGAATGTGGGTCATACGATTGATGAATGTAGAAAACGAGAGTACAATAATAATCGTAATCAAAATTTTAATAGGCCAAATTACCAAAGGGTTAATTTTACATTTTTTTAATGACGAAAATCCTAACGAACTAACAAATACCGAAGAAGGTTACGATACGGTCGACAGCGCCCCAAAAAACTAATTAAGGTCTCGTCTCGGTGTCGTGCGGGACAAGCTCGATTTAAAACCGACACCATACTAAATCAACGCACAAGTGGTGCAATTACTAAACCTATTAGTTTTACTCAACCCCGCAACAAGGGCGAGTTGTTTAAAACTCAACGTGCAAATGGTGGAAGTTCAATTAAATCCATGCGACCCCGCTACATGGGCAAGATGCATAATTCTTATATACCAAATCAGCACCATCACGCGATTAATAGCAATTTACCTAATTCTACATCAACTGTATCTAATTCTAAATCCACTGTATCTAATTCTAAATCCACTGTATCTGATTCTAAATCCACTGTATCTAATTCTAAATCCACTGTATCTAATTCTAAATCCACTGTATTTAATTCCAAATCCACTGTATCGCTATCTAACAATTGTTCTAAATCCATTAATTCTAATTCCACTGCACCGTTACAAAAAAAATTCTAAGCCTACTAACTCTAAAATCACTGATTTCAAATCTACTAATCCTAAATCAAATGTTTTTGAAATTATTAATGATCCGACTAAGACACTCTTACCTCATATTCTCGTTGACTCTCCTGTTTCAGAATTCCCACTTACCTTATTAGTAGACTCTGGATCCTCTATAAGTCTAATTAAAAAGTCATGCCTAACCAATTTTCCCTAAACTCACTAAAGAATTTATTAATCTAAAAGGCATAGATTCCTCAGTCGATTCCATACAAATTCTGGGACATTTTAATCTTAAAATCAAGTTAGCTAAATCTGGTATTACTCACCAATTCCATGTTATTAAAAATATTAATCTACCATACGATGGCATAATAGGGTCGGACATGCTAAATTCCAATAACTGTAAAATCGATTATAATAAAAATTTATTGTTGTTCACAAAAACGTCTCTTCCACTGTATTTCCGAGATCCAACCTACATTATTCCTGCTAGAAGTGAAACTGTCGTTGAATGCTCCGTCACAAACCCTGAAATCAAAGAAGGATTAATTTTAGACCAGCACATTTCAAATAATTTATTAGAAGCAAACATTATAACCTTATCATTTCAAATAGAAGACATTATTAATGCAATTATGTTTAGTAGTCAGAATATACTACATCCAACTATATTACCGCCTAACCATCTATACCAGGAGCTTGTCGATAACTTTCGTCACTTACCTGTTAACGCGAAATTACCTATAAACCTAGAATTAAATGAAATGTTTACTCTTATTAATGTCTCTAGTGTATTTAGTTATAGCGTTAGATTAGATAATATTGTATTTATCCTTAGAATCCCTCTTGTATCCTTGAACGAATATAATCTATATCACACTATTGCTCTTCCGACACCACATGATGTATCTAAACCTAGTTATTATACTTATGTTGTACCTAGCAGTAAATACATTGCAATGACCAATGACAAAAGTATATATTGTAACTTAGACTCACTACGGGAATGCAAAGCGATGAACACGCATACAGTCTACATCTGCGACGTGACCACGATTTTCTCCAGCAGTGAGCACCCGAGTTGTGAGAGTGAATTACTAGTGAATACCACAAAAGTTCTACCAGTGCAGTGCAAAACTCAAAGTGTTGTTGGAAATCTATCTCGAACAATAAATGGATATTTGTACAATCCATTCACACTAAAGTGTTAATAGAATGTCGTAACAAAACAAATGTAGATATAAATGTGATAGGTATAGGAATTGTTCATGTTCCCAATAACTGTATCGGTTACTCTAAACACACAAAATTAATACCTAAATCTCAAATTGTGAAACTTAGAATAAATAAGATATTTCCTACTATTAATATATTAAATGATTCATGTTGTAATTTTAAAGTAAATGATGGAGAGAATAGTGAGTTCCATAATATAGACTTACAGAATTTCGATTTAGACGCTATTAGTAATGAAGACATATTAAAGTTAAAATCATTAACAAAGAAAACTGATGAAATCATCAACCAACACAGTTTTATTAAATATGAAACACATTATTCTTCCATTCTTCTCGTTATTTCTTTTATTATAGCCGTATTTTGTGTTTTTAAATGTTTAATATTAATAAAAGGTTACAACTGTCGCCACCCTTACAACCTTCCACGATTTTCCAAAACTCTCTCCGTCAATCCATCTCCAACACAGGAAACCCATGATGAATCATCTTCTTCTTCTTCTTCTTCTGGCTCCTCTCCTCCTCCCATTCCTCTTCAAGACCTATCTAAAAGCAGAACTAAACCTATTCCTACTCCTAACCTTAGAATCTACGTTTAATTTCCTAAATTTCGTTTTCCATAAACTTCGACCCCGAAGTTTAGTCTACCCCGGGGAGGTGTTATATCCCGCTCCTGTACCCTAACATGCTCACCCTAGATTTCCGACTTTGCTGATCCTGCATCTCTCTTATCGCCCTACGCTTCTGTCCAGACCTTTTCCATACATTCGATCTCCGACTCCTAACGGTGACAGTTGTCTCAGTTCTAATTCTTTGTATTATTTTCTATATCAGTTTAAGTATAATAAATCTTTTTTAAAAAGGGAAATTTGAAATCCCGTACAACAGATCGCATGATGGAAGACCTGAAGAAGATACCGAGGCTCGGAGGTTCGGCGGCAGAACTCAACCAGTTTGCAGTGAAGATTCAGAACATGGTAGCCATCCTGAGGAAGCTGAGGCACGGGTACCTCTTTAACCCGTTACTCACAAGAGACATCCTAGAGAAGCTCAGCCCATACGAGAAGAGCAAGTGGTACGACTACGCAGAAGAGACGTCGCCCTTCAGGAACGAGCCCGATGTCTTGATGATTCTCTCTGAATTCTTAATGAGAGAAGCGGACAGGGCGCTGCGCTACGGGTTCAGCACGGCACCGAAGAAGGAAACACCGCGTCCATCTCCTAACAAGAACGAAGCCCGAACAAGAAGACCAGTCTTCACGATAGCAGACGAGGGCAGGGAGTCGCCGAGTCGCAGCCAGCCAAACAGAACACGCGAAGAGTCAACGAAGTGCCCGTTATGTGCCGACCATCACGCTCTGTTCCGCTGTGCTGCTTTCAAGAAACTGAGCACGCAGAAGAGATGGGACACAGTCAAAAAGAAAGGGCTGTGTTTCCGGTGCATACGGAGCAGGCACAGAAGATACAACTGCAGAGCGAGGCCGTGCGGCGTGAAGGGCTGCAACTTGCCTCATCACGCGCTGCTGCACAAAGACAGGTCCGGCGGCGCCCCACAGACAGAGGACGCCGTGATTACCGCATCGGTCACCTCCGACCGCGCGGTGAAACTTAAGATGAGAAGAATTCAAGTTGTCGGTCCACGGGGCGAAGCGGATATCTTCGCGCTGTTCGACGAGGGCTCGACAGTGACACTACTGGATGAAGACGTCGCGAAGGCTATCGGCGCAGACGGCCCACCGAAGGTGCTGAGGATGCATGGGATCAATGCCGAGAGAAGGGAAGAAAAAAGCCGACTCGTACAACTTGGCGTACGGAGTCACGACGGTACCAGATATGACGTCACTGCGAGAACCGTGGACGGATTGAACCTACTCACTCAGTCCGTCCCGGACTCACTGTTCCGACTTGCTCACCTGCGTGATCTCAAGAACGAAGAGATATGCTATGAAGACAAGAAACCCCAACTTCTCATCGGCACGGACAACTGGCAGCTCATAGTATCCAGGGAGCTGAGGATCGGCAAGAAAAACCAGCCTGCAGCCTCAAAGACGAAGCTCGGCTGAGTAATCCATGGAAGCATCCCCAGACGCCTCATAAAGCAGGAAGAACACGAGAACATCCTGCACGTGTCTACGATCGAGACCCGAGGCGAACGACTGGAGGAAATGGTGAAGAAACACTTCGAAATAGACGCGCTGGGAATAGCGTCCAAGGCTAAGCTGAGCAACGAGGAACAGCGAGCCATCGACCTCTTTAGCAGAACGGCCAAACGAACGGATACGGTCGATTCGAAGTGGGACTTCTGTGGCGCACAAACGGCGTCAAGCTACCTCTTAGCTACAACAATGCGCTAAAGAGGCTCAAGAACTTAGAACACAAGCTCAAGAAGAACCCCCTGGACGAGGCGCAGTAACATGGGCAGATGAAGAACCTCATAAACAAGGGATATGCGGAAAAATGCGACGGGACAGAGGCCGGAAGTGACATCACATGGTACCTGCCGCACTTCCCGGTTAAAAACTCAAATAAGCCGGGCAAGTTGCGACTGGTTTTCGACGCAGCGGCGAGGACAAACGGCGTGAGCCTCAACGATCACTTGTTAGAAGGGCCTGACCTTCTGACCTCACTGCCGAGGATACTGTTCCGGTTCAGAGAGGAAGCCGTCGCTGTGAAGGCTGATATAGAGGAGATGTTTCTTCGCGTCAAGGTCAGAAAAGAAGACCAACCGGCCCAGCTGTTCCTGTGGAGAGAAGACGAGGGCGAGCCGCCGTCCGCATACAAGATGGTAGTAATGATCTTCGGAGCATCGTGTTCACCGTTCCTGGCACACTCAGCCCGGAATCAGAACGCGGAAGAATTCGCCGAGTCGCATCCCGAAGCCCATCGCGCTATCACTGAAGCCCATTACATGGATGACTACGTAGACAGCTACCCAGACCACCAGAAGGCCGTGCAGATCGTGGAGCAAGTGGACCAAATACACAGGAAAGGTGGCTTCCACTTAAGAGGCTGGACGAGCAACGACCGGAGGGTGTTAGAGGGACTGCCTGAAGACCGCCTGGCCGAGAACACTACACAGCGTGTCACCAAGGACGAGCAGAAGACCTTGTGCATGCTGTGGGACTCCCGAGGCGACAAAATAAAATTTAACACGTTGCTATCCAGAGTCCACAAGGAGGTTCGCGAGCTTCAGCGCGCACCCACGAAGAGAGAGGCCCTTAGCACGGTGATGAGCATCTACGACCCGCTGGGACTGCTGAGCTGCTAAACAATTAGCGCCAAAGTCATCCTACAAGGCTTGTGGCGTCAGAAGCTGGACTGGGACGAGTCGCTGCCCGCTGAGTCAGCCCAAGACTTCGCCCGTTGGCTGACCGACATGGAGTACATCAGTCAGCTCGAGCTACCCAGGAGTTACAACGGGGGGAGCCCGACGAGAAGCCGGCAGCTGCACGTATTCTGCGACGCGAGTAAGGACGCATACGCCGCAGCCGTCTATTGGAGGTTGGAACAAGAAAATGGGGAAGTACGAGTCGTGTTGGCCGCCGCCAAGGCTAAGGTGGCGCCACTGAAGGCACAAACAATACCAAGGATGGAGCTACAGGCAGCCCTGATCGGGGCGAGGCTGGGAAACGCCGTCGCCGCAGAACACAGGTGGAAAACGGACACGGTTTTCTACTGGATCGATGCACAAGTAGTTCTGTGTTGGATACAGAACGGCAGCCGCAAATATTCACCGTACGTCGCACATCGGCTAGGGGAGATCGCCGAGCTGATCTGTCCACCAATGGAGATGGGTGAGCACGAAGAGCAACGTCGCCGACTTAGCCACCAGAACGGGCTACGTTCCGAAGGGCGACGAGGATCCTTGGTTCCAGGGGCATGACTTCCTGCGCAGGCCTGTGATCGAGTGGCCCGCGGAGAGTCCCGCTACAATTGAAAATCAAGAAGAATACGTCGCCTTTCACACCACGGAGGCGAGCGAGCTGAGCTGTCTACCAGATGTGACGCGTTTCTCGACCTACGAGCGCCTCATAAGATGTACGGCGATGGTCTTGCTGTTCGTCGAGAAGTGCCGAGATTGTCGGACCCACCTCGACGTACGACACCTGGAGAGGGCCGAGAGGTTGTGGTATCAAAAATCACAACGAGACAGCTTCGCACAAGAGATCGAGAAAATGGCAAGTGGCAAGACGGTGCCTAGATGGAGCTCCTTGTACCGGCTCAACCCAGTGTACAAGGACGGGCTGCTCGTACTAGATGGAAGGATCAAAGCAGCTCAGGTACCAGCCGAAATGAAAAACCCTATCATCTTGGATGGAAGACATCACTTCACAAGGTTACTGGTAGCAAGGGAGCACGCCAGAGCGGGACACGGGAGCCGCGAGAGAGTCGTGAACGACCTCAGGCAGAAGTTCTGATGATGGAACGATGGAACAATCGTTAAGGACAAATGTAAAAAAGGGTCAAGTAGCCTATTGATATCTAGGTATGGCATGATTAGCACATGTTATTTCTGCATTAGAAACAGTAATATAAGTATTATTGTCAGCAGACTTAGGTATTAAAAATCTTGGACCCTCGATTTTCTCAACTCGTCATAACCGCAGAAAAATACACATTATACAGGAAATGAACAATGCTCAAATCTATCGCACACTGAAAATAAAACAGTCTCGTACTCCCATAAAGTAGGGTTGTCCATCGTCTTGTTTTCGCAGGATATTTCCTAGTTTTTGCAGTGTCCTGGGGTGTCTTGGATAGTTTTTAAGCAGCGTCCTGGGTTTTTAAAGTGCCCTGTTATAACGGTCGTGTATTTTAAAATTTGCGCGCCACTTTTACAATTTTTCTCTCTAATTCAATTTTATTTAAATACATGATTATTAGCTCTACATGTATTTCATTAAATCTATTTTCACTACATATTAATTTGACTGTTACAACTCTATTACTGCGTCCTGTTTTTAAGCTGAATTGTCCTAGTTATTCTAACTTGAAATCCTAGTTTTTTTATTTGGGATTGGCAACCCTACCATAAAGATGATATAAGTTCACTTATATCGCCATTATATATGTCTGCACATGTCATATCGATCGCAAGGTCATGCAGGTGAAGTAATAATGTAATAAGTGCGATTTAATGTCACGTTTTATGGGCTACCTATAAAATATCCCATAATGTTGGGGTTGGTCAATATGATGGAGGTCTCAAGGACAGTAGTAAAAGCGAACGGCTCACTAGCGTGAAATTATAAAATATCACTCATGCCGCCACTTCCAAATTAAATTTTTTGTTAGGTTTATTTTTTATATGTTTCACATCAGTTCACACCAAGACGTGATGCGGCGCGTCAAATTTGAACTAAAATATATAATGCAAGATCAGCGCCGCTCGCAATTAGAACTCTTACAATTAAACGTGTAGGTATCTTTTTGTGTAGTAAACACAAAAAGATACCTACACGTTTAATTGTAAGAGTTCTAATTGCGAGCGGCGCTGATCTTGCATTATATATTTTTGTTTAGTAAATAAAGATTAATTTGAAATCGCTATCTTAAAAAGTGCGCGCCACGTCGGGTCTCGGTGTGAGTTGACCCTAACATAAGCGCATTAAATACAAAGTAACATAATGTCAATATTGTCCGCACTTAATGATTAATTTCATGTTAAGAATTATGCCAACATAAAAATCTTGATGAAGCTAAATAATTAAATGAAATTCACATGAATAAAAACCTTTTTTATTCATTTTCTTTATTTGCTGTCAAAGTGTTCTCCATTTGGGAGGGCTGTTTGTTTATAAGCGACAAAAATTTGTGTAAGAAGTGTAAACTTTACTGTATGTACTTTACTACAATAACGTAGTGAATTAAGTTTTTTTCACTCGGCGTTATACAACGTAAGCGTTATTTCATGCCGTTTTTCTGTGAGAGTGGTATATGGTCCAGCCGTCCCACTTGTGCCGAAGCATGGCCGTTTAAGTGGTTTTTGAAGTCCTAAATGTGGTCTACATAATATGATTAGTCGTCAAATCCTATGTGGAATTCATTAAGGTTGTTTAAATTCAATTACGGATACTTTGGGGTCTGGGCATTTTATAGTCCACTGCTTAATATGTATAATGTAAACACGTTAAAAAAGAAAAATAATGAAATAAGTGAAAAGAAAATGTACTGAATAAAATTGAATCGGTCATTTCAAAAATCTCTTATGTCACATTTTTTTTCAAAATGCTTTTTTGCTAAAAATGGTTCCCTAAAGGAAAATGCGTATTCTGAGTAAAAAGTTGATAAATTCCTTCCTCTTTAAACAACAAACGTTAAAAACAATCTAGAAGAGAACGATGAACGATGGAGAATATAACTATGTACTTATCTAAAAGATATTAAAACATGACAAATTAATACATGTTAGATGTTAAATATAATCTATAGATATAAAAGAAAGTCGTGTTAGTTACACTTTTTATAACTCAGGGACGGCTAAACCGATTTGGCTGGAAATTGGTGAAGAGGTAGCTTAGAACAAGGAGACGGACATAGGATACTTAAGTGCCCCGCCGAGTCTGTCTGTCTGTATGTTCGCGATAATCTCAAAAAGTACTGAAAGGATTTTCATGCCGTTTACATTTACCGACAGCGTGGAATCTAGGCGCCTGGGGACTCGAACTGGAATCGAAAACGCTGCCTAACCTAACCCGTTGGAGATAAATAACAAAACAATGTATAGTGGGATTGTTTCTCTTTTATAGGTCTACAAAAAATTCCGCGATGAGATTTGTCTACCTCTTAAGGATAGGTTACTTTACCCATTCTCAGTTTAAAAAAAATGATCAGAAATAATGTGGTATTCTCTTACTTTCTTTTTTATTTCTGGAAGTTATTTGAAGGATACAATATATATCCTTATTTAGGTCTCTTAGATATCTTAAAATTAAAAAGTACGTGTGAAAATATATTATAAAGTATATGATGTATTTACTCTGTACTATATTGCAGGTATATTTGGTAAATAAGTTTTTTGCCACGAACAGTCTTCCACGCGGGCGAAGCTGCGGGCACTACTAAGCAATAAAAATTTGATCACTACGAACTACGATTGGTTTGGTTAAATTATATACCGCTAACCCTATTTCTTAAAACAATATGTCAAGAACATTTTTTCAGTTTTTTTTCATTTTTTCTATTAATAACCCGTGAAGGTTTTTAGGTATTTTATTTTTTTTAAACTAATCATAAAAAAGTGTTTTATAACAACATCATAAAAATAATAGTTTTTATTGATTCCTAAAAAAAAACTAATTTAACGACTTATGAGGTTTTTGAAATGGCCGATTCAATTACATTGCACTCTCTCACGAGCTGGGGTCATTAACCTCACAGAAACAGCTAATTCAGAGGGAAAGCAAAGACTTTATCAAAATATCACAACATTAGATATGTGAGGTCAATGACCTTAACAACGCCTCACAAGCACTACTGTAAGCGTACTGTAATTTTGTAAAGTATTTTTTTTTTTCGAAATTTTAAATTATTTTTCGCCCTGAACGTCATGACTTAAGCAGTACATCATAATATGCCACAAATATCCGTAATTGATTTCGAACAACCTCATACAAACTCAACATATCTAAATCCACATCAAAAGTTTGCAAAAGAAACGGTTCAACGCCTTTATATGATTTACACATGAAATTATTAACACAATATTAATTAATATAGTAACGAGAAGTACAATTATACTGCCGCCTAATAAAGAAACAAAAATATTATACATATATATATACAACTGCCCAAAATGTTAAATGAAAACATAAAATAAAATAACACTCTAAAGTATTTCTGTTTACTTAAAAGGTTTATATTATAGCTTGTTATTTTAAATATGAATCGCGAAGTTCCACGCCATCATACTTAATTACAGCTTAAATGAGCCGCGATGACATGTCTTGTTTCCATATAGGGAGGATGATGTACATTGTGCGGAACGACTGGTAAAATTCCGAGTCGCACGATTGCAATGGGTTCTGTATGTTTATTTGTGCACTCCGATGCCGATCAGACCGCATTTTGTGAGCGACGTGGCGAAGACGCATGTACAGTCGCCGTCAAATCCGGTGTAATACTTTTGAACCTTATTGTCAAGTTATAAGGTCGAGTGTAGTACACCAGGCCTGGCGGCGACCGCACATACATGATTACATTCATCATTAAAACCTCAGACCAAATAAAGTGAAGACAGAGTTCTGCGAGCCACAGAGTGAGGCTGGCCTAAACTACGCCTCTACTAAATAAAAAAAAAACTTGAGAGAGAGAAAGTTATAACATATATACCGATCGTACTTTTAAATGCATTAAGTGAAAATAAAAGCTGTTAATTTGAAATTACAAACAGACACTTCAATTTTGTTTATCTGTATAGATATAATATATTATATTATACAAAACAAATAGTTGTACTAAGTATATATAGTGCGCGCGAAACTAGTTGGCTGCGCCTTAGGTAGGGACAGGGGTGAGGGGGCGGGTTGCTTGCTGCTCGGAGTGTTGCCGCCGCGAAGTCCGGCTCCGTACTGAGTAATAACATCAAGCGCTCCTAAGGCCCGGCTAGCTAGTCACAATATGTAACAGTCATAACAGTCACAATGTGTAATTGCAAAATTCTACACTATTGTCAAGGTGATAAGGTCGTTTTTTGTATCATTCTTAATAGTCGTTATTGCATTGTGATTTCGAGTGGCAAAAAGTGTCGTGCCTATAATCCGTCCAGCCTCCATACAATTCGCAACGCGCCATAAGGAACTTCGTTCCAAAAACCACACACCGCGACAGCTCGTCTTAGGCTGGGACTATATGCTCCAGAATCCGGAACGTCGGCGAAAATTCAGAACAGTAAAATTAGAACTCTAGGTGAATATAATAGTGTTTAAAATCGAAAACAAGAGTGTCGAGTCAAATGTCAATGTCATATATGACAGCTCGACACTTTACATTTTAATTTTTAACTCTATTCTAATAAAGCAGAGTTCTATTTTCAGTGCCCTGAATTTTACCCGGCTTTTTGGATTCCGGATCACATATATCGTTACGTGTGTGTGCGTGATACTGTGTAATAACACGGTGAGCCGTATTTTAGACCGGCCTCAGTTTTTACTTTGACAAAGCTCTGCCCTTTTTTATTTGGTATGAGATTAAAACTTATGATATCTTCCGGATATATCGCAATTCCAGTTTTTGTTTTGTTATTATCAAGTAATAACAAAAATATTTTCCATGAGATTTTTGGTTTATAAATTAAGTAGGTATATAATTCAATTTGCTTGTAACGAATCAAAGGGAAGAAATCGAAAAAGTTTAGATCGACAATGAGGACCACTTTCGTGAACTGTGGTGATTAAATCCCAATCTGATGAAATTTAAAAAGGGTCTCATAATAATTGCTTTTTAAATTAATCGACAGAGCTTTTATAATTTGTTTTCAGATATACCACTAACCAGAACATAATCTAGGGCTCAATTAAAATTAAAATGTCATAAAATATATTTTCTTCCTTCCAGAAGCATATAATTGCATCCCTTATATTGTCTAATGTCTATCACTTGATGTACAATACTTGATTGATCTAATCAATCAATCAAGTGTTTTATTTGCCAAAATATGGTACAAATGATGTTACATTTATTATAATAGGTACAAACACATTCTGCCACATATGGCTTGCAAATATTTAAAAAACCTTAAACCTAACTTAACAAATTATATTCTAAATTTTTTATTGAAATTTTAATAGTTAGTAATATATATAGTTAAACAATATATTCTTTTGTATTATAGTTATTTACATTTTATTTAATTCTTTATCATCCATATAATAATTTCCTGAGTTATTTATTAATACTTGAAATAGTCGTCTCTTAAACATTCTAGGGTTATTGATTTTTATTTTATTTGGTAAATGGCTATAAATTTTAATTCCCATGCAGTAAGCATTTTTTTGTAAACATCTAATTTTTGTATATTTTGGTACACATCAAACACACATAATTTATGTGTGTGTCTCAGGTATCGACTTGTGTTTTTCGACTTTTGGTCGAACAGGGTGATGTTAATCTTAATATATTATATACATTCATTTCTTAAGTATACAAGGTACAGGCAAACAGTAAATTTTTCTCAAAGGTATCGACAGCTACAGAATGATACATCTCTTAGCACCGACGCTACATAACCTTGGTATGCTAGAAATGCCGATTCGTTGGTACTCACATTTCTCAGTCGATTTAACACTAAAACGAATAGGTCTAATTTTAAATAAGTATCTTCAATGTGTTTTTTTTCAATACTTACTCCTAGGAAGACTGTTGTCTACAAATTCTACAGTTCTACCATCTAATACAATATTGTTTTGAACCCTTACGAATTGTGTCGCGGTGCACTTTTCTTTTTCCGGACGTTTCGGCTACTTTTCAGCAGCCGTAGTCACGGGAGGACTGAGGTCGCAGTTGTCAAACAATACACTGCGAACAGGACAACTGCCACCTCAGTTTGCCAAAAATTGAACCGTGACATAATCCGTAAGTGTTTAAAATAAATAAACAATATTCGCCCAAACATAAGCATTCAATAACTTATATAATATTTAAATTAATTGATTTACTATTACATTATGTTTGATGTTCTATGATATTAGTTTTTCAATATTTATAATTAGGTTATTTTTTCTATCTATTGTTTTATCAAATTTATTATATTATTAATGTCATTTTCAAATTCCAAAGGATTATTATTTTTATCTTCAATTATAATAGTTATATATTATATCGTCAGCAAATAATATTAAGTCATTTTGGGAAATCATTAATATAAATTAGAAACAGCTGAGGGCCTAAGATACTTAATTGCCGGTTTTTGTAAATTTTGATATTTCAACGCATTGTGAAATATTATTAAAATAAGGGGTAATCCAGTCTTGGTTTTTATTCCGTATTTTAACAACATATCCAAGAGTATTTTATGATTCACTCGGTTAAATGCTTTTGACATGTCAAGAAAGATAGAGACAACACGGTTGCCTTGACTTAGACTTTCTGTAACTGTTTTTGTTAATGTAAAACATGCTAGGTTTGTGGAACAATTTCTACGAAAGCCACAGAAGGATGCATACAATAGGCCATATTTTTGTAAAACTTTGCATAGATTTTTTCGTAGTTAGCTTTCACAATGATTTTGTAATAATAAAAGTAACTACTCCGTATAATATTAAAGTTAGCTAGAGGTCAGTTAGTGGTCGAAATAAGACCATATTACATATTTTAAGTTTCACCTTTTTAAGGTTATTTGCCTCTTTGATACCTACGAAATAAAAAAATGTAAATGTCTATGGAATGTGAAAGAAAGATTGACAAGTGTTAAACCTACAGTAGGCTTAACACTTGTCAATCTTACTACGTAGTGTGAGTGGGGTAGTGTGTGTATCTTTATTTTTATTAGATTTCTAAACATTATATAAATTATAAGCTTTTTGCACACCTTCCTCCACATAGGCTCGCCAAACTGTGCCAAACAGTGACTGTGCCAAATTTCACACACCTCCATTCGCGCAATTCTCTTAAATCTGTGCTCAAAGTTTTTATTTTAGATATATATAATTTGAATGATTAAAAACATGACAAAAATCGTAAATTAAGATGGCTTATTTTGAAACGGAACCCAAAGCATGAAGTGTTAATAGCCAATCAAATATTCGATGTTATAATTAAGATTTAATAGCCTTAATAAAAATATCGAAGCATCTGGTTTTCGCATGAGCCCCGTTTTGAGAATCTGGTTTTGTTTACGAATGTAGGTCATGACAGTTGCTCGAGAAATAAATTATAAACCTTATTACTTATGATATACATTTATTTCTGAAATAATAATTAAAAACACTTTTATCGCTATAAATGTCAGCCAGTGTCCAATTTTGGGATGATATGCAAATAAATAAAAACCCATTCTGAATAAGGCTACAAATTGAAGATAAAAATGTGAAAATTATTCAAAGTGTTGTAAACAGTATATACTTATTTGGCATTATTCGATATAAGTTTTTTTTAACACAAGGTTTTGCAGCGTGACAAATGTTTTGATAAAATTAAGTGTGTAGATAATGTATATTGTTTGGAAAATTGGAAAAGACATTGGAAATGAGTATCGCACAAAGTTAAATTAATTTAATACATTAACTTGGAAAAATCCAGCGGGTCCAGCATGACCACCGCGTAGAAATGAGTTCTTTCTAGGGATGAATAAATATAGGTAGTTCGTTGCAAAATAGCTCGATAACTTAACCGCGCGGTAACCAATAAACGCTTGCTGCGTTTAAGGTTCAGCGAAGGCGACCAATGAATATTATTGCCTTGCGAGAAGTTATCGAATCGGTGTCGAACGGACCTTGTGAATAGCCCCGCAGAACAGGTATAAACTGTTTTCTTGGACCGCCATGGCCCATGATGAAGACTATTTAATATTTATTAAAAGAGACGTTTATCTACACGTATCTGTCTATAACTGACTGTTAGCTAATAGTAGACGATAACTGGTTGTGCTTGATCGTCGAGGGAAAAGAAGAAATGTTGTTTTCTTTTGACGCCGATCCTTTTTTTATAATCCGTGATTTCGTCTATTCTTCCGTAGAATATACCCATACTTCTAGAGTGGTAATGCTAGATACGCTAGGCTGGAAAAAGCCTAGATACTTGATAGAGTGTGAAACATTTTGATTCAAAAATCCACTGAAAATGTACTAGCAGTTTATTCAATTATTTTTTTCTATTCCGCATAAAATAAATGTCCACTAGAATTAATAAATATAATACTTAGAGTGTGCTTGTGTGCGGAATTTTGCTTTTGAAACTTTTTTATTAATCCTTTGAATTAATTAAATCGTGCAAGCGAAATTGATATAGCTGAATGCGGAACCCTCACTGGTTATGTGTTTTGTGGATAAAATTAAATGTTTTCTGTTGTCAAAAACTCTTTGCTTTGAGACGACACATACTGTACAATTTTATGCGTCTACAAAGTAGCTATTTCCAATCAAGTCAAAATTATTTGCAGTTAAAATAGTGGAATTGAAAATAATATTTTGAATATCCTCAATTTAATAACAGTACCTGGGAGATCGAGCTTTGCTCGGTGTTTTAGTAGGACGATAAAATAATTAAAAATAAATATAAAATTATAATAGAATGGCAAAAATATTTATCTTATGCAAAAATTATACGCAGGTACGCATACCTAGCTGCCAATCAGACTGACGTAAGAGAGCCGAAATTATTGATATATTGTTGCACGACGAAATAAAAAAACACATATTGTTTAAAAATGCGCAGTTTACCAATGCATGTAAAAATATAGTATGCAGGGAGTTTTGGGGAAGAAACATCGATTCAGCAGGGTCTTATCCCTTGATAAGACCTAGCTAAATCGATGTTTCTCCCCCAAAACTCCCTGCATACTAAATTTTATGGTAATACTTGTAGCTGTTGTCGAGATACCGATTATATATATACAAGATCGTCTCGTTTAAGGTGTAAAATACCAATTGCCAATAACTGTCTGGATATCACAGAATACTAACATGGCTTTACAATAAAGCTCCCATCCTAGCCGAATACATGTCTATTGGATACGAAATTGGCTCAAATTGATAAACGCAGCTGTATACTGCGAAAACCGGCACGGGACTTTGTTAGCTATAACGAGGTTTCCTATATAGCGTAACGAGTACGAATTATCGTTTATTTTGTTATTTAGACAAATACAACAATATAAGTGTGTCGGTTAATTTTTTAGCCCCGTGTGCCAAACCCGTAATTTGAAGGGACCGTTTTAGCACTGTCAGTTTTATTTACACAGATGACAATACTCAGAATGTTAAATGTTCGGAATATTAGTTAACAAGAGCAATACCCTATTTGTTTAGCCAAATTATGATACTCTAGATCACCGTTTCTCAACCTTTTTCAAACCACTGACCCCTAGAAAATCAAGGATAATTCCAAGGACCCCTTTAATAAAAAGAAACATCAAACATTTTCGAACCATTTCATTTACTTCACTCACTCTTCACTTCAGTCAGTCTCGGACACCGCCCGCTGGCGCATGTTCGCTGTGTCAAATGGTCCATAGATGACTGCGGATATACTTGCGGACCCCCAGGGGTTCACGGACCAGGTAAAGAAACAATACTCTAGATGATGCCCGCGACTTGATGCGCACAAAAAGAATATCCCGAATAACCGTACATTTAGGCGCTAAAAAACTGGCCTATATCCTTTCCCGTGGTTTGATCTATATTGTGCCAAATTCGCCAAAAAAGGTTCACTCGTTTCGGAGCCTAATCAATGCAAACAAACATGAAAATCTTCCCTCTTCCCTCTCTTTTTATTATAAAGATGTAAAATCACTTTTCTGACAAGTTTTGATCAAAAACATCAGATGAAAACATTTTATTGAGGTACCTACTTCCACACATTTTTCTTCCCAGGTACAAAAATAGACATTGTAACTACATATTACTTTTACAGCCGTATAGGGAGGAATCCCAGAATCTCATAAACACGTACTCAATAATGCAATATCTCTCATACCTAATGATACAAATTCAAAATGCATGCAATCTGTTTCGTTAGCGCCCGTGGTAGCAGAATTCGTTTATTAAAATCTATTCGGGTTCGGCATCTGTCGGTAACTTGATACCAAAAGGAGGCTTCTGATTTTTAACAGAATTTCATTAATATTTAACGCACAGAATAGAGTTCCGTAGTCAAATTATTATTTCGTTGTTTTTGTACGAAGTTTTCTAAGTAAGCGCATTTTACAAGTTAGGCCTCTATAACTCCTTAACAGACAAAGTTATCTAAGCCGTTAGTTTAATAATATCTATAATAATAATATCTATGGACGCTTCACACCATGTCAACCTGATCCCGTGGTAAGTTCTCCAAGAAATTGTGTTACGGGTACCAGACAACGGAAATACCCTACTGATATTATAAATGTGAAAGTTTGTGAGGATGGATGGATGTTTGTTACTCTTTCACGCAAAAACTACTAAACGGATTTTGATGAAATGGTCTATACCATACCAGAGCCTAAACTACTACTATTAGTAGTTTAGGCTCTGGGTTAAAAAATAGGCTACTTTTCATCCCGGAAAAGTACAGTATTCCTGCGATTTACTCGATTGTATATTTACGCGGGCGGAGCCGCGGGAAACAGCTAGTATTTAATACTTTTTGTACAATACATATATCAAAGATTTTTATTATATTATACACATATTTAATACACGTCCACCCATGACCCAGGAACATAGAAAAAACTTTTGTTCCTTCGGCGGGATTCGAACCCGCGACCCCCGGCTTGAGCACTAACACGCTCAACCACTGAGCCACAGAGGTCGTCGAAAGAGAGTTTAGCTCCAAAGTTCATCACACAGACTACTGTCATTGATTTATTCTGATTTTTTGAGCCAGCCGTTTAGCTTTTAGAGGAATATAAAATAATAATAATATAAGTATATTGACTAAAATATTATAACAAAAACATGCACTTTAAATTTGAATATCTTGCAAACGAATAATCTCATCAAAGAAATCTTATCGTCTTAGCAGACTCTCAATGTTTTTAAAAGACCTATCTAATGATACCCCACACTATGGTGTAGACGCGACGGAAAGTCATATACGTGTAGGGGAGGTACCTCCAAAAAATATTCTTCTTGATTTCATTTTAGCACTTCATCTATGTAAACTTTCATCTTTCTAGCACTTACAAAATAGTTACTACGTAACTTACGGTTTGGACGGACCGAAGACAAACGAACGGACGGGCACGACGAAACTATAAGGGTTCCGAGACGTGGACTGCGGAACCCTAAGACAGTGTTATTAAGTTCACCTTAGTTCACCTTAGTCATTCTCAGAATGTCAGACAGATAAATAATCATACTTACAGAGTGTTCTTTTCTTCAAAATATTCGATTATCGATATTGTACAAGTACATATCTAGTAGGTACTGTCTAGGAGTTTTAAGTAAGCCAAAATTGAATGATGTACCTAGTTTATAAGTCTGAAGCCATCTGCACACGTTACGTTTTACATTACAATTTCAGATTGCAGTTAAATCGAAAGACTCTAGTCTACCGAAGTAACAATAGATAATAAGGTAATGATTAATTCATAAATCATACGGCTATATTATATCTTATTAATTAAATACATATTGACAAATGATTTTAATTACTGAGTTGTATATTGTAGTGGTCGTAATGAATTACGAAATAATTTTCAACTGAATTATATTAAATATGTCCAAACAAATCCAGTGATGCGAGAGTCGAGACAGAATATTATAATTCATCGTCTGTCTGCTGAACGGATTTTAATGAAATTTGGTGTGGTAGTAGTTTAGGGTATAGATTAAAAGATAGGCTCCATTTCATCCCGAAAAATTTTATTCTCGTGTTTACGCGCGCGAAGCCCCTAGCAAAAGCTAGTACAAACATAACTTAGAAGTTAGAAATACTGAATTCGTTACTTCGAAACGAAGTAACGAATTTTATTTTACACGACAATTAGTCGTGATTTCGTGGAACCGCAACCTTCTCGGCTAACTGCTAAATTGATAGCTCAGGTAATTTATTCTGAACAACTAATGCCGGCTATGCAACAGATATTGAATGCCTCGTCTCATTATTTTCGTATATTTTACTTTATAGATCTTTTATATAATATATAAAAGATATACTACGGCTACAAGTCCATGAAGTTTAGTATGCAGGGAGTTTTGGGGGAGAAAAATCGATCTAGCTAGGTCTTACCCTTAGAAACTGCGCATTTTTAAGCAATATATGTTTTTTTATTTCGTCGTGCAACAATAATATAATATTAGGTCCTTACAGTGCGTTTTTGGTTCCAACGTTTCCATTCTGGAAATTTCGACCTGCAGAACAAGCATCGTGGACGGCCGGAGACCAAAGTTGATAATGAAGAATTGAAGGCTATTGTGGAAGCGGATCCATCGCAAACCACGTCCGAGTTAGCGGTGTTAGTGATAAAACTGTTTTAATCCACTTGAAGCAAATTGAGAAGGTGAAAAAGCTTGACAGGTGGGTAACTCATGAATTGAGTGCAGCAAACTGGCAAACGCGCGTCGACTGCCGCGTTACATTACTCAACCGGCACAATAATGAAGGGATTTAAATCGAATCATTACCTGTGATGAAAAGTGGATCCAGTGCGATAATCGGAAATGCTCATCGCAATGGTTGAAAAAACCTGGCGAACCAGCCCAAGCCTGCCTCAAGCGAAAATTGACTCAAAAAAAGTTACTTGTGAGCGTTTGGTGGACTAGTGCCGGTGTCGTTCACTACAGCTTTCTTAAATCTGGCCAGACGATTACGGCAGATGTCTATTGCCAGCCACTGTAAATCCTGATGGAAAAGATAGCTGCTAAACAACCTAGGTTGGTCATTCGCTCCAGGCCACTGCTGCTTCAGGACAACGCTAGACCACACACTGCACAACAGACGCAAATAAGATATATATAATATAGATAATTAAAAAATATATATATATATATATATATATATATATATATATATATATATATATATAGTTAATAAAAAAATACGCAAAAAAGGAATATTACATTATATTCTGGCATTTTTTTGAAAATAGAACGCCAAATTTGAATTTAATCGAACTGATGGAATTTGTTTGAGAGGACGTAGAACTTTCTCTGTCGTAAATTTTTTTAACAATGAAAAGAAACGAAATTCGTGTGGTGATAAAGTTTTGCGTTTTAAAAGAGAAAACAGCAACCCAGATTAAAACCAAGCTAGACAGTATTTTAGGTAATTCTGCTCCTGCATTGAGTACAATTCACACTTGGGTAACTGATTTTAAACGTGGAAGACAGAGCTGCGAAGACGCCCACAGGTCTGGCCGTCCAAATGAAGTCACGAATCCGGACATGATCAAAAAAATTCACAAAATTGTATTGAATGATCGCCGCTTAAAGTTGCGAGAGATAGCAGAGATGATGAGCATTTCATCTGAACGCGTTTTAATATTTTGCACCAACATTTGGGAATGAAAAAGCTTTGCGCGCGATGGGTGCCGCGTTTGCTCACTGTAGACCAAAAGCAACGTCGAGTTGACGATTCATCAGAGTGTTTGGCGCTGTTTAACCGAGATCCTAGTGAGTTTTTGCGGTATTATGTAACAGTCGATGAAACCTGAATACATCATTATACTTCCGAGATAAAATAACAATCTAAGCAGTGGACTGAGAGCGGAAAACCTGCGCCGAAGAAAGCAAAAACGGTTTTGTCGGCCGGCAAAGTGATGGCGACTGTTTTTTGGGATCCTCGAGGGATTATTTTAGTGGATTATCTGCAAAAAGGAAAAACAATAAATGGAGAGTACTACGCAAGCTTGCTGCAAAAATTAAGCGAAGAAATCCAGAAGAAACGACCACATTTGGTCAAGAAAAAAGTTGTTTGCAGTCGCCAAACTCCATGAATTGCGGTTCGAATTGCTACCGCATCCACCCTATTCCCCGGATCTGGCCCCGTGCGACTTCCACTTGTTCCCTAACCTAAAGACGTGGTTAGATGGCCAGAGATTTTCAGCAAATGAAGAAGTCATTGTTGCCATGGACGAGTATTTTGAGGGGTTGGAGAAAACATTTTATCAAACTGGTGTGACGGCATTGGAGAAGCGCTGGACTAAATGCATCGAGGTAGAAGGAAACTACGTTGAGAAATAAATTTATTTTAAATAGATTTTTGAAGTTTTTCTTTGTCGTTTCGGAAACTTATCAATCAGCCCTCGTATACCTATATAAAACTTTCTGCAGTTTTTCAAGAATTGTGCAACCGGAGGATTATAAAATTAGATCGGCAAATTAAAGTTTATGTGGAGGAAGGTGTGCAGAAAGCTAAATTTTTTTTTTAATAATTCTTAAAATACATAAAATAATGAAATACCAACAACACACTACCTCAGATTATTAACACACACTACCGTGCGTTTGATAGATACAATTTCCTTACACGTTGACGTTTTTCAATTTGTCACAACATTTACATTCTTTTTCTATCTCAGAGGCAAATAACCGATATGAAATTCAAACGTAACGTCAAATTATATAAAGTATTGTGAGTGAATTTTGACCACGGGGTGACCTCGAGTTCATTGTAATATGACAAA
Source organism: Phengaris arion (assembly GCA_963565745.1). NCBI lineage: Eukaryota > Metazoa > Arthropoda > Insecta > Lepidoptera > Lycaenidae > Phengaris > Phengaris arion. The sequence goes on along the minus strand of OY751439.1, from coordinate 6,886,862 downwards.
CATTGTCAATAATATTTAATATACTTTTACAAAATTATTCATTATATTATATAATCTCCGGATCTCCTCTCTAACATTAACTTTAATACTAAATTTAGCGCTCGCAGGGCTAAACGCACTAACGTTTTTGTTATACAAGTGTATAAAAATAACATCTCCTACTTTAACCCGTTGACGCGCATGGCCAGGCAATACAATGATTTTGCTAAAGATTATATTGAATTGGACATTTTTAATAAAAACTCTAAATCATTTTCGACAACTCTGAAAGACATCCTCCATAACCTGTTTATTTAGAACAACTTTAAAGTATGAGTACAATATAATATTATTATATAACACAATATCATGTTATTATTATTATTATATTATTATAGGAACTTAAACTTGTTAATAAATTTAGATTAGTTGTATGCACATAGTTTTACGTTACAATCCAGCTTAGATACCAATGTAAACAACCGCCTTGTATTATTTTGATTGTACTGTGTATTGTGCTTTTCAATAAATAAATTAAAAAAAATAGATTAAATGTGAATTTACATATTTTTAACATGCAATATGGAGGGCTGAGGGCATGCTGTAGCAATCGATCGCATTAGATACGTGGATGAATGCGATAGTGCATGTTGCATGCACCGCCGCTGGAGCTGTACTGTAAATTTACCCGACAACGGCGAAGCCAAAAGGAAGGGTAATGATTTTGGCAGTCTACATATGTATGTGACGAAGACAGGGTAATAAACATGCCTCAAATATCGTACTATATTAAAGTACCGGCTATCAAACTTAAATGTGCGCTAAATGTGGGCATAACGTGGTTCAAAATGAAAAGGCAAGTAACAACGTTACTTCTATTCTCAATAGTAATAAAACTAAACACTTCACACTATTTTAATCACTTTTCACTGTGTAATTAAATAATAATGACTGCTCTTATTTCACACTACTTACAATACTTTGCACTTATTTTCAGGGCCACTTTTTAACAAGAACACCGATAGTGCCCGAGCCGAACCTCTCGCCACGACGGCTGGTAGTTTAGTGTTCCGTGATCGTTCCATGGAGGGAAAACGTGATCACCACCCCCAACAAACCGGACGCGCAAGCTCATCAGACCGGACTCTAACAACGCCAAATAAATATAATACTTCCGTACTATTCACTTTCAACTAGTCAATTCATCAGCTAAAATATTAACCGCTTCGACATATGTATGTTTGTTCCACCGTATTGCCTAAACTTCTGGTTCGATTTTAATGAATGTGGAGTCAATAGAATCGTTATAATAGGGTAACATAGGCTATATAATTTAGTAGTCGGGTTATAGTTTTTTTTTTACAAAAATTGTAGTTAATTATAAGAATTGGACCTTGGAGTCCACTTGTAACGGTAGTGCCGCCAACATAATAGCTGCCATCTAAAACTCTTGTAGCGCCATCGTGGTGGTGCCATCCGTGAATCCGAGCACTTACTACTTATTATATAATTCCTCATGCAAATTTCCTTAAAATTACTCGTCTCGAGACTGTACTTGACCACTTTTCAGAGATTTAATTAAAAATATTTTTTGATCTGAGTTAATTCAAACCACTAGAGGCATGCTCGAAATCTTATATTTACTTCTAAGGCACTTGTATTCATTTTCTCCGAGTAAATAAGAGGTTTTCGAGAACGCTATAAAATATTTTATTAAAACACGAACCCCAATTTAATGTCAATATAATATTCTCATGTGTTCGTAGTAGAATTAATTAATAATATTACTCGTGATAATTATAGCATGATATTTAAAATGATATTATTAGGTAAATCCTACAAGCGTCCGTGGGAGAATCATTTATCATAAAAGTGTACATCGTAGGGGAAAAGCCGGGTAGTTATGCTATTTTTTTTAAATCCCCTATATCTAATACTAATTCAGAATATATTTCAATTCAATGTATTCATCGAAACATAGGTCTATAATCTTTTATAATAAATTAAGAACCCATACAATATGTAAGTAAGCCTAATTCATATTATGAGTTTTGGGTAAATCCAGTTTTACTGGAACTCAAAAAAGAGGATAGTCGCCTCGTATTAATAGCTGATAGTTGCGTAATGTTAATAATTGATGCCTTCCTTGTCCAGTGGTTTAGAGATCGGCCCTTGACTCCGGAGGTCAAGGGTTCGATACCCGCGTTGGAATAGTAAAAAGATGTTGTCAAGTCTGGTTAGGACAATGCAGGTTGATCACCTGATTGTCTGACAAAAAAGATGATCCACGCATCGGACGGGCATGTAAAAGTCGGTCCGGTGCGTGATCTCTCGCCAGTCGGTCATCTGTCCCAATGGGCTACGAGAGCAAAGATAGGTTACGCCTAATAATGAGGGTGAGGGTGCTGGTTTGGTTCTGCTACCAATCTGACAGCGGCCATACAACTAGTCAACAATGGCTCAAGTTCGTTTTGTTTTGTTTTTCAAATGATAAATTGTTATTGCACGGGCAGACAGCCAAATGCACTTAGTTTGATATAAACTTTCCAAAACAACCAACTGTCTAATCTTTAAAATGTCAGTTGTTTTAAGAAAATTAGAGATTGAGGCTACCCAATCCTACTGTTAAATAAAATAGGTTTTGCCATGTTATTACAGTCTCTTAAACTTTGAAGACAACTTTGAATAAAACAAATGGAATGGTCTTGAAGTATTAACTAACTTTAACCAATGCTAAGTGGTCAGATCTAAATTAAGACGATAAACAAGCAGATTGATAGAGAACAATTACCGCTCTACGCCGCAAAACTGGATGAACCATTGAATGAATTTGTGAGACTAAATTATCAGCTAAGGCAAAGATAGATACGCCAGGATACGTCTTGTACCGCAAAGATAAACATGACTCTGGCCGTGGACAGGGTGTAGCTATTCTCGTAAAGGATAATATTGACCATAATACAATTGTCGACATGCCAAAAACTAAGAATATAGAAGCGATTGCTATTAACTTTAAAGTTTTAGGAAATGAGCAAGTCATTATATCTGCGTACCGGTTTCTTAAGCCACTAATTAGCAATGACTTGGATACTTTGCTTTCTATTGGTAATCACGTATTAATATTGGGTGACCTTAACGCTAATCATGAGTATTGGCATAGTAGTTATTGCAACATTCATGGAAGAATATTATTTACCCACATGATGCGGCACGACTATGCTATTTATGCATCCGAGACACCTACCTAAATTAACTACCGAGCTAACCTAACCCCCACCAATCCTGATTTAATACTAGCCCTCAATGTTGACAATGTTGATAATTTCAAGGCACTTCCTGCTCTGGCGTCAAACCATTTACCAGTCGCTTTCACCTTATCAGCGAACGTTGAGCGCAAACCTCCAATCCTTTTTTATAATTATAATAAAGCAAATTGGGGTGGATATCGGAATTATATTGACAATCATATCGAGTTAACCTCCCGTACCTTCAATTATGTGGAACAAGTTGACGAAAGTGTAGTCGTTTTTCTAAATACTATCTCAATGGCTCGGAATCTTAACATCCCTCTTCAAACTAATATTACAAGATCGGTTAAGATTCCTAGGTATGTTAAAAGACTGATTCGATATAGAAATCAACTTCGTCATTATGATTCATCCCTGCCCCGAGGCCCTTACAAGACATATATAAGGTATATGGTACATAGTGTGCAGAACTACATAAATATACATATTCATGAATTTAATGATAAAATTTGGAATCGCAAACTTTCAAAAGTAGATAATCCTAGTTCTGATATTTGAAGTATAACGAGATCTTTAAAACCAAAGTCTTGTGATATCTCTCCCTTGAAGCGTAATGATGGAACTATGACCACAACAACTGATAAGCAATGTGAAACTCTGGTGAATACTTTTTGTGAGAACATGAGACTTACTCTTAACTGGCATAGTCCAATAGTCGGGGAAAAAGTTGGGAGTCTATCAAATTATTGAACAATTTTGAGACCTCAGTTCTTCACCAACCAACTAGGCCTAGAGAAGTCTGGAGGTACCTTTGTCAGCTTAAATATCGTAAGTCACCTGGAATTTATGGTATCCATAACTTACTTCTCAAGAGTTTATCACAAAAAGCTATTGTGTATCTCACAAAGATATTCAATGGGTGTATGTATCTTAGCTACTTTCCTAAAGCTGGAAAATTGCGAAAGTTATTGCAATTAAAAAGCCTGGGAAGGACGAGTGCTCGCCGCTCTATCAGTCTTTTACCAACAATAGGAATTTTTTTTGAAAAAGTCATTTTGGCGAGACTTAAAAAGGCCACAGACAAAATCTTACCCAGTGAACAATTTGGATTTAGGACTGGTCACTCTACGACTCAGCAGCTTGCGCGTATGACTGAACACATCACCCACCATTTTAACCTTCACGAGTTAACTGGTGTGATCCTTCTTGACATAGAGAAAGCGTTTGATACATTATGGAATGATGGCCTTCTACACAAGCTCCTTCTTTGCGGGGTATCGTTGTCCTTAGCAAAACTACTGCAGTCATATTTGCTTGATCGCAAAGTCACGGTACATATTGGTTCCTGCGGGCGTGTCCCAGGGATCGGTATTGGGTCCGTACCTATTTTTAATTTTCATACACGATATTCCTATCCAACCCCGCATACAGCTGGCTTGTTTCGCCGACGACACAGCCTCTTACACATCATCAAAAGATACCGGCTGAGTGCACCACTCAGCCTGTAAGTTAAGTACGAGTAATTGTATGTTTCTATATAATTGTGCCAATCCAATTGTATATTTACTCAATGTTATGTTCAATAAAGAATTTTGAAAACAAAAAAAAACTGGATGAACCGCAAGTGCGTTGCGCTTGTTATATTAGAACCGTCTATGCGTACCTACTTTAGGTAAAACTTTATTATTTTTAAGCCTTAAGATAAAATTATATTAAAGCTCTGGTATTGTCTGAAGGTATACAAAAGGTCTATCTAACGAAAAATGTGTCATTTAACTAAAAAATGTACGAGGATTTGTTTAATATTACCGAAATAACCGAAATTTAATAAACTAAGGCTCCATAGGGGAATCTTCACAATTACCGTTCCCCGAGACATTGAGCTTCAAAGAAATGTACTAATGTACATTTATTTCACCCTAAAAAATTACATTTGATGTAACTTTACCTACGACTTCGCCTGCACACATTTGGTGTTTTTATCCCCAATACTCGCGCCCTTGCGTAGACGCGTCATGGCATTTCAGTATGTTATTATGTCAGATGGGGTAAGATGGTCTGTATGAAAAGAAGGCCAGTGCAGCAGTGTCATGATAATAAATAGTAATATATCTTCTGACCCCAGAGAGAAAAATAATGTATGTTACTCTTACGGCTTACACGAGTGCAATTATGCTTTACGACTGCGCCTTTATAGTACGCGCCGCAGCTACCGCGCCGCCACGCCGCCGCCGCGGTGGGATTTGAATGGATTTTTCCGCCGCAGCTTCTGTTGCCCGCGCCGCCGTCGCTGGACTTGCAGCGTTGCACCGCCGGCGTTGCGGCACAAAATTCATACAAATCCCGCAGCGGTGCCGCAGCTCGTGCGCACAGTAAACAGTACCTACCAGTTGACGAATTTTCGAAAGTTCTAAAAGAAACAAAACATTTTCACTTGAAGCCAATTAAAGTAAAATAACCTAAAGAGCATGTCAGGATATGTCTAAGGAGGGTTCCGTAACTATCAACGCGCAATAATTGGTTTTCTTTGAATTACTTCAGAAGTTATTGTCCGACTTCGCTCAAAATATGTTTTCTAAAGAGTTTTTAGCATGATCAGCATGGAAAATTACAAGTTTCAATCTCTTATAGTTGCCAGGGGGACCAACATGAACCCACTTTGGAGGTCGATTACTCAAAAATGATTGATTTTGTAAAAAGTCATGTATGAAACCTTAGCTTTATTTTAAAAGACCTATTCAACGATACCCCATACGAAGTGGTAAAATAAAAAAATATTTTTCATCCCCACTTCACATGTATGGAGAGCCACCCCTAAAATGTAAAATTATTATAATTGTATGATGCCAAAATCGAGATCTATACACAGTCTATAATTATACAAAATTTCATCTATTTATATTCATAATTACAGAAGCTAGAAGCGCGGATGGACAGAGCGAAACTATATGGGTTCCTTATATATTACAGAACCCTAAAAACGTGTGCGTCTCGGGACGCCCGACAGACGTGATAACTTAAACTAATCTAACTTGAACTATTTATTATTGAAATTATTTCACTTGAGAAAAGTTTCGGTTATTACTTAAATTTTATGTATATTAATATGATAATGTAAGGAAATAGTCAGTTATTAATAAAATCTTAATTCTGTGGAAATTACGAGTCAAGAAGCTGTCTCCCAGTCCCTATAACTGTCAATTTTTAACTCCCTATAACTTATACCCGATAGAATTGAAAACAGTATTTAGGTACACCGATTTCAACAATATTATGCTGCAGTACCTAGGAGACCAAGCATTGCTCCGAGTTTTAGTAGTGCGAGAAAAAAAATATAAAAGAAAAATAATAAAAATATTTCGTCTGACCGAGATCCGAACCCGAGACCAATTGGTCAAAGATCCACGTGTCTACGTAACTGCGTTACGCGTATCAGACATTAGTTCTCGAAATTACTCATATCTTATTTGGCGCCGTAACGCGTTACGTAACGAAGCGGTTGACCTTCCCATATAAAGTTATCACTTCAAAAAAAAAAAAAAACAACTCACACCTCTAGTCATAATATTTCGCAAAAAGTGTCCTAAAACCCAAAAACTGGCACAAGGCGATCCACGAAACCAATATTCCCAGATATAATAAAGAATGTGAAAATAGCTAAAGGGTAAAGTGGTTTTCGGCGATCTTGCGCTACGGAAACTTGACGACATTCGAGCCATGCCTTGAACTTTTTAGTGCGCCACAATTTTCAAGATTAGTCCCTCAATCTTCAGTTTCGACATGTTTTCAAGTACCTAGTGAAAGTATTTGCTTAAATTGCTATAAATATTGATCTCAGATAGCTGAATTGAGATTAAGATTGATTATATTAATTTAGGGCGTTAGTAGCTACCACAGGCGAGGCGTGCATACAAGCCGGCTTCCTTTATAAATATTGCTTTAATAATATAAGTATAATAGTTTTTAATATACAGCGCTAACACAAAACAATAATTTGCGCCTAATGCCCACAAAACATTGCGCTAACATATTGTGACGAACGACGATCTCGTTGGACGCACGAGACGCGCCGAGATTAATAAATAAAGTCACTATTAATTAATAGTGACTTTATAAATTTATATATAGGTAAATTTACCGGCTTGTATGGATAAAAATGAATCTTATATTGATATAAATAAAAACAAATTAAAAATTACAAAAATATTAGATTTTCATTATTTGACGGTAAAAACTAAGTATCGTTGTTCTGTATTATAATAGATTTTAAGCTTACGCGGTTTACTACTCCGCGAATCTCACGCCTTGCCACTTGCCAGCAGGTCTAAAAAGCCCGCTCTCGTCGGTTCACTTTCAATAGTCTACTTGTCTTGTTACGGGTAATTTAAATGAAACGAGGAATTACCAACGTGATAAATATATTTAAAAAAAGGGGACGTGGGCAGAAGGCCGAAAGATCTGGTTTAGCCTCTTGGTATCTGTGGGAATCGAAGGGGCTTTAACCACACGGGCACTTAGCTGGATCCGGGAATGTAGATAGCACGTGGCGCGAGGAGCCCAACTTCCAGTTCTCTGTCTCTGTCGTTCAGGCCGGTATATTCGCCGCGACGTAGATCGTCCAAGGGGCGGTGTAGACTGGGTTCGAAGCCAGTCAGTTCGGTCCGGAATACAACTAGCGGCACTCAGAAATCCGGATGTGTGTAACTAGTAATAAGTCCTTGCGAAACTGTGCGTTGAACCCCGGAATATAGGTCCCTGGAAAATCCATACAAGCATGTGGAGTTGGAGTCCCCCAACCGCCATGATTTTAACCCCAAACGATCAAAATCACGGGCTGTGTGACCATCACAAAATAAAAAAAGGGTAAGCAAAATAAAAGAGGATAAGAACAATTAAAGTATGCATACCTAATAAATAAATGCAAAAAACGGAAAGAATGAGCACGTGTTCGCCCAATCAAATTGACAACTAATGTTACAAGGTGATAATTTACATGAAAAAATAGTGTGTTTTTAAAACAAGCCTGATTTACGAAATGAAACTTCACAACACAGATATAAAAAACTCACCGTGAAAACGGGATTATGAAATATGAACGACTACATCGATAAAATTTTATTCCAAAAAAGAAACGTCATTCGACAAAGTGCGTTATATACCCTTCTTCGTCTTGTTTTTTTTTAACATTTGACAACTAAAAAACTAAAGCGTAAAGAGAAAAAGTCCACAAATCAAATAAAATAAAAGATATTATAATAATAATCAGTATATTTTGTAATATAATAATGCAATTCTACTGTATTTTAATTAGTATTCAAGGTTAAATTATATTTTTTTTATAAGACTGAAGTAAAATCGATCTATGAACCAAATAGTAATAGTAACGCCATTTTAGTAAGGACGTGCGCCGACAGATGGCGCTAAAGCCTCTAAATGACTAAAATAATTAAGCATACAAATCAAAGATGACGCAAGTAACGCCGAAATAATTGATTTTACGGAAAGGAAATGTAACTACGTTACAGTCTCATATTTGATTTCATACATTGAAGGAGTATTTCCTTTAGTACTTGGCATAGGAAAACGTATTCTAGCGATATCATAAATTAAAAACTTAAGATTGATAAATAAAGTTCATTTAAAAATACGTATTTTTGGTTTTTAATTTCTACTGATGGAAACACCTCGAAGTAACTTTCGGCAATGATGTGACGACACAAACACATTAAACACATATGTAGTAGTGAAACGGAACGTTTATGTAAATAAATAGTTCATGGCATCTTAAAAAGTTAATTATCAAAACCTCAAACGGAACGTGACACCGCTATTTTACTACTACGGACTATAGCACAGATTACAAATAGTACTTGTATGACGTCTCAGCACAGATAATCTTTCAACCAACATGGCGAATACATAGGCTGCACTAAAAGTATCGGGAATGGAATATTTCCACTGTTCCTGTCATATTAAAATCTTTTTAATTTAAAACTCCTTGGCTTTAAAAATCGAATACCCTTTATTTATTTACAAAAAGATTCTCGGTCTTGTCACAAGGTCTTGTCAAACTTGTTTAGTCGTTGAGAAAATGGAATTGACTCGAGAAAATTCTAGAGCGATGATTTATTATGACTTTCGAAGTGGTTTAACACAAAAACAGTGTGTTGACCGGATGTTTTCTGCATTTGGTGATGAAGCCCCATCCAAAACCACAATTTATCGCTGGTTTGCTGAATTTCAACGTGGACGTGTCAAGCTCAGTGATGATCCCCGTCAAGGTCGTCCAAAAACTGCAGTCACCCAAGAAAACGTTGATGCTGTGCGTAAGCTGATTGAGGAAGATCGACATGTGACATACCGCGAAATTCAGGCAACTTTACACATTGGCATGAGTCAAATACAAATAATCTTACATGAACAATTAGGTGTAAAAAAGTTGTTTTCCCGATGGATAACGCATTTGCTCTGTGAAGAGCAAAAAGCGGCTCGCGTTACTTGGTGCGTCAGAACTCTCGAAAGATTCCACGCAGGATCCTCAAATGCTGTATACAACATCATATCAGGTGACGAATCCTGGATATACGCGTACGAACCCGAAACAAAAAACCAGTCACGAGTTTGGGTGTTTGAAAATGAGTTAAAGCCAACAAAAATTGTTCATTCACGGAGTGTTGCAAAAAAATGGTGGCCACGTCTGTCTCCAAAACCGGCCATGTTGCGACTATTCCTCTTGAGGGACAAAGAACGGTTAATGCAGAATGGTATGCTAACATTTGTTTGCCACAGGTCGTTTCTGAACTCCGTAAAGAGAACTGCAACCGCCGCATCATCCTCCATCACGACAATGCGAGTTCTCACACCGCGCACAGAACAAAAGAGTTTTTAAAGCAAGAAATCATAGAATTATTAGACCATCCGCCGTACAGCCCCGACCTAAGCCCTAATGATTTCTATACTTTCCCTAAAATAAAGAATAAATTGCGTGGTCAGAGATTTTCATCACCTAAAGAAGCTGTGGACGCCTACAAAACGGCCATTTTGGAGACCCCAACTTCCGAATGGAATGGTTGCTTCAATGATTGGTTCCATCGTATGGAAAAATGTGTCAAATTTCGCGTAGAATACTTCGAAAAGCAATAAATACATTTTTAAATAGTAATGTTGTGTCACTTCCTTGATTCCCGAAATTTTCAGTGCCGCCCTCGTAGTGTTTTCGGCGGTATTTTAAAATTGTATTTTTAAAATATTTTTTTTTAACGTTTTTAGGTTTCAAAATAATGTTATATTATTTGTGTTTAGTATTTGTGTGTAATGAAACAATTATGAAGCGTTAAGGACATAAATAAAAACAAGGTCTACTTGACCTATTATGCCTATTCTGTTTATGAATTACTCCAAAAATCGTAAAACGGCCATTTGACCGCCAATTCATAATTTGATTAGGATGCAATTCATAAGCAGAAATACATTCATTTCACAACTTTCTATGAGAATCTCTAAAATGGTCTGCTTAAGAAGAATTGCTCTAGTCTCAAATAGTGTCATATAGCAGATTCATAAAAAGTTACTCGCGAGGAACATCTCGCAATAAATATTGTCTATTTTATATAAATACAATTAATTTAGAACTGTATGAAAATCTTTGAGAACATTAATTTATTGATAGTGTGAGCCGTGTTAGTGAAAAATAGATTGAACAAGTTCGTATTTTCGCTAAATGGTTATTGGACATTGATTACGAAATTCAGAAGTCTGAATTTGCCTTAATTGAGGCGTAATAGTAGGACTATTACGCCTCAATTAAGGCTTGTGTCGCTCATACAAGAGTTGGAACCTGGAAAGTATTGTCTCCAAAGTAAGTAAACGTTTATTAAATGAGGAGAACTATCTTAAGATCTGTATTTACTTATTACGATTATTTCAATTGAATAAATATAACCATCGCAGTTTTCTATGACATTTTTGTAATATAGTAGGATAGTAACCAATTAGTAATTAGTTCTTCATTTTTGTTTAAGGTATTCTACGCATTTAACCATAAAAGCGATTGGGTTTCGTGGACCCCATTGTTTATAAACAAACGTGGAACGTCAAACAAAACCCAGCGTGACGTCAACGAGTTGCCAGTCGAAGAACAAGAAATGAACACAATTTTTTTTTATACTCCACCTCATATATAAATATTTTAATGTAGTTATTGGTGACTTTTATTTACAAATGGCAAGTACTAAAATAGTTCTTCAAGATTAACCTCTAAGACTAGTATTTTTTTACACAAATACAGAATATGCGGTTATTCGGTTGGTTACGATTATATAACTTTTTCATGTGGCAACATAACCGACAAATATGAATCTGCTAATGAAATGAATTGCTGCAATGTTGCTATAATACGTGACAATATTACGAACTTTTAGCAAAATTGCAAGGAACGCTGGAAATGATTTACTTTTAGCAATATTGCGCGATGTGGCCGTTTTAGACCAGCAGCTACTTAGTAGCTAGTTGATCGATCGACCATTGACCATCGTCAATAATCGATTTTAGGACTCGTGTTATAGGAATCGTGAAAAACCCTAAAAAAGTTTAAGATACCAGTTATTATCTTCTCTCATTGCACTTTTCAAGTTTATTGAATACTAACTACAATATTGACTTCTTGTTGAGATCAAGTCTAGAAAATGTAGTGTTAAATCATTGTCTCTTGGAAAATTAACACAAGTTGGGAAACTTATATTATATTATTATTTAAACTTATCATTCAGATAATAGACAAAGCTGCTTTAAATCATTGAACCTGTTTCGTCCCCTATAAAAATTAAGTGTTTCTCATTCCCCGGATAGTCCCAGCAGCAATATTTATTGTACTTAATCGTCGTTTACCTTACGCAGGCTAATATCCCAACAACCGGGCTATTCCGACTCTAAACATTTGTTTTGTTTAATCTGTGTGTCATGTTTTCAGTTTGTCCTATCTTCACTCTTTCCGTGAAGTAAAATAACTTTTATTTTAAGTTCATTCCTCTCATAGACTTTTTACCGACTGTAAAGCCCGGTTCACAGTGGAACCAAGTGGCGAGCAGTCAGTAACATAATTTTTGGACTACTAGCTCAAATACAGTATCCCACAGGAACACTGTACTTTTCGGGATGAAAAGTAAGTGTATGTGTAAATCAAGAGTTAGCCAAACTTCCATTCTGTATTTCATCAAAATCAATTCTGTAATTTTTGCTTGTATGAGATACAAATATTCATCTCTCCATCCTCATTAATAATAATAATAATAACTCCCCCACACAGGCCAAACCCTTAAGGCTATAAATTTGAAATTTTGTACACATAATATTTCTCATATGACGTAGGCGTTCACTAAGGAAGGATTAGGCGCTATAGCGCGGTATCATTTTCGTTTACTATAGTCCAAGTCGGTTTCTTGTATCTTTGCCCACAATACTACCGATTTAAATACCACTTATTTACCGGGCCTTATAAAAACGCAATGTCTATAAAAATACAATCATTTAAGTATAACACATATATGACAATTAATTAAGTCGAATTGAATATTTTTGTTTAAGTTTAGATACAGAATTATAGTATACCTATTAGTTTCTAAGTATGTAGGTACCGTATAAATATTCGGGACTCTCGCGAGTTGATGATGATTATGACATTTCGCACTATAAATTTTATATTTTCCGTGGAAAGTTTTCGTATATTTCACTGCAAAAAGGGTTCGCCTGTAGGGAAATTAATTTCGTGCGTGCCGATCTCGAGTTTGGTAACTAACGAATCTTGAAGGAGAAGAATTTGGATATTTTTGTAAATCCTATCCCTAAACATTTATGATGTCAAAATTATTCTGCTTAAGCATTTATTTTTGACACCAACGTTGCTCCCCTTTTGTGTGTGAGATATTTAATCGTAAAAAAATGAGTAAAAATCAGCTTGAGTCGGTTTGATAATAGAGTTCGCCCTGTGGTCGAAATTCACCCACGACGACCTCTGTGGCTCAGTGGTTCAGCGCGATGGTGCTCAAGCCGGGGGTCGCGGGTTCGAATCCCGCCGAAGGAACAAAAAGTTTTTCTGTGTTCCTGCCTCCTGGGTCATGGATGTGTATTAAATATGTGTATGATATAATAAAAATCTTAAACATATTATGTATAGTATAAAAGTATTAAATATACTTCCCGTTTTCTGGTACCTGTAACACAAGTTCTACGGATTCTTAGCACGGGGCCAGATTGACGTGGTGTGAAGCGTCCACAGATATTTATTTATTTATTTATTATGGGTGTTAAATTTATCCATAATTATTATATAATAATACATTTTAAGTTTGAACTTTGTAAGGGTTCTTTTGTTTCTTAGTAAACGTCGACGTTTAACGAAATTATATCTATCTAACACACAGTATAGTATACAGTGTGTGTTGTATGTTAATAATCTGAGGTAGTGTGTGTTGTTATTTTTATTAATTTTTTGTATCTCTATTCATTATTTAATATATTAGCTTTCTGAACACCTTTCTCCGCATAAACTTTAATTTACTTGCCAAATTTCATTCACCTCTGGATGAAAAATTCTTGAAAAACTGTGCCGAAAGTTTTCGCTCCGCGTATTAATATAATTCTTCCATACTTTTTCCCAGAATGTTGTTAATGCATAAATCCTATAATATAATAAATGTGAAAGTTTGTGAGGATGGATGGATGGATGTTTGTAATTATTTCACGTAAGAACTACTGAACGGATTTCGATTAAAAATGGTATGGTTAATGGTAGTAGTTTAGGCTCTGGATTAAAACATAGGCTACTTTTTATCCCGAAATAATACAGTATTCTATTGGGATAGCCGGTACTATATTTACGCGGGCGGAGCCGCAGGAAAAAGCTAGTAATATTATAAATATTGATTGAAGGCCGAGGTTCAAACAAAAGTCCAGCTTTCGTAGTTTAATTTATACAATAAAAACAATTTTTTTCTGCAGTCGGATAAACCAAGAGTAGTTCACAACGCAATCCTTACTAATATTATAAATGTGAATTTGAGTTTGTTTGTCAGGTTGTTACGCTTTCACGTAAAATCTACTTAACCGATCATCATGAAATTTGGCACAGAAATAGAGTAGACCACGGGGAAGGACATAGGCTACTTTTAATGGCGGGAAAATATACGGTTCCCGTGAGATACTGTATTTACATGGGCGAAGCCGCGGGCAAAAGCTAGGCTTATATGTAATTATTGTTTTTAAACAAAAAATTCAAACCGACTTCCAAAGTAAAAATGGACAAAATATATGAAATAAAACTTATTTTTCCAAATAATCTTCTTAATTTTGAAGTCGGCACCAGCCCAAATAATATTCTACAATACTTTATAGAACTCACGTTAAAATTTGCTGGTACCGACTTCAAAATTAGGAAGATTGAATAGAGAAATAGTTAAAATTTTAGCCGAATTAAAAACGAACTTAAATAAACTTAAAAAAACTTTAAAAAAATAAATAAACGAAAACGAAAATAAACTTTGGTACAAAATCTTAGTTTTTGAACTATTTCAGAAAAAGTCGAAATCACCATAATATGTGTCCATATAAATTTCGAAGAGTTCCCTCGATTGCTCATGGATCCCATCATCAGGTTACCGCTTTGGTGAAAACGGGACCAACTTGGGATTTATACCTTTTACATCAAAAAAAGAATTTTGAAAATCTGTCCACAGAAGGCGGAATGAAAATGCGAGGAAAATATTAAAAACGACTACAGAATTTTCCTATACTAACTGTTCCTACCTGTCAAACATTTGATGTTCATTCCGTCGGTACCAGTGTCGCTTGACGGTCAAATATTTTTGTTGCTGCGTTTTGTTTATTATCTGTTTGGTTGGATTGCATAACAGGTCTATTACAGAAAAATTCTCAGTATTATAGGAGTTGGCCAAAGAAAACAAACATTATAATAATATCTTCTCGTAGAACTTTTATTCGATTGCCAGTAGGTACACTTTTTCCACTAGTACTCCACTCTTCGATGCTCAGTCGGCAATTGCCCCAAATTTTTTATATTCTTTTTTCAAATGGGTCTACGCTAATGGCTTGAGGCCGGCTTAACTTAGTCGGACTGGTGACTGCCGGTTCGCTACTCGTTTTGGTGGGGATACGATGAGGGAGTTTGACCCCCTCCTACATCACCCCCATGCCCCAAAATTGACAGGCATCGTCTTTTATAGCAGCCGCCATCTCTATTCTTACGTTGCACAGGAAGTGTAGAGATGGCAGCACCGGAAATTATATAAAATAATTAAGTTACAAAATTAGAATCCAAATAAATTTATTAATATTACAAACAATAGTCGAATGATTTACTTTATCTGTTATATGACTCTTATTTACACCAATAAATCATAATAAACTTATAATAACTATAAATTCAATTTATAATTTTTATTAAACCTTGGCTGCCAGAGACATTTCCGCCAAATGTTATACGGATCCGGAAACGTATCTAACAGTATGTTGTGGGTATGTGGAAAGGTTGATTGGTAGGTAGGTAGGTAGGTAGGTATGTAGGTGCGTAGGTAAGTAGGTGTAGGTGTAGTTATTTATTTATTCAGGTTCACAGTAAAGACAAAACAACATGTGTCGGGTCAGCTAGTCCTCAATAAATTAAATTTTGAGCATTGCCAAAAATTGTGGGACGCAAATAAATCGCTAGAGTCTGCGCAGAAGTTGAATAATAAAAAAAACTTTGGTTCTGTCCCGCTTTTGATTTCCTATTCACAGTATAGGAAAAGTTAACGTGGGACTTTTTCAACTCCTGTTTATAGAAATTGAACCTATGGATACACGCAATATGTATTTTGCACGATCAGGGAATCTAATTCATTAGCAGGTAGAGTGTCTCATCATTTAATTGTTATATAGAGATTTTTATTATTACTATTAATTTGTCGATTACATGTCAGTTTGATATCATAATATTAAAAACGAACAAATTATGGCAACGGTCAACCTGCTTAAGAATTAGATTCTCTGATAGTACATATGATAAAGGCATTTTAGGTAGCCACGTCAACATAACTTTTTCGTGTCATAACGACATGTCATTATTATTGTCATCAGTAGCTGACTGTACAGTGGGAAAGTTTGAAATGTATTGGAACATCCCCAATAAGTATTTAATTTCCGCGATCGTACGACCATCGATAGATACGGTGCATTACTTTTAGACCTTATAACTTGGCGAAAAGGTTCAAAAGTGGTACCTACGCCGGATCTGTCCGCAACTGTAGAATATCGACCAAGTGCCTTCTCGATCAGTTTCTAAACATTTTCCTTTGCACTAGGACGTCTCAAATATTTAACACAGAGGTTGTGATAGCAACAACAGCAGACGTTGAACTACGTATTTACACGTATGTATGCGAGCGCACCATTCTACGGCGATTCTCACTTAATGCTTGGTCGACCGGCAACTTGTTCGATTGTACATACATATCGAACGACTAGTGAAATATTATGGTCGTGATTTTGTAACGCGTCGCAACGCCAATGATGTAGAAAGTTAATTTGTTCAAACTTCAGAGTTTATTTCGATGTACTTACCAATCCTTAGACTTATTTGTTTTTTTTTTGTTCCAGGAACATGGATATCGAAGCGGATTTCCTGCTGGAAGAGCGAGAGAGAGCGACAACTGCCTCCTTCACAAGCTTCGTCAACAACCAGAGCATCTGGAACAATGAAACCACAGCCGAAAACCTCAATGTTTATTATTTCTATGACGTAAGTAATCTTTACATTTTTCATAGAAAAAAATACAGAAATAAACGGAAAAGTGCGAGTTGGATTCGTGCACGTAAAGTTCTGAAGAGACAGTATAAAACACGTTTGTTGTAGTTTGAGCCTGATTTTAATATTCATTTCATTCTGTTATCAGTATTTATTGTTAAAACGACAGCAGAAATACCTCATTTGTAAAAAAATCAACTGTCTAGACATCACGGTTCATGAGTCATGAGATAGAGACAGGCAGACGGATAGACAGACGGACGGATAACGGAGTCTTACTAATAGAGTCCCGTTTTCACCCTTTGGGTAGGTACGGGACCCTATAAAACATTTATTTCAAAATTTGCATACCTACTATGTACATATCGATTATTACCTAGTAAATTCATTTAACCCCGATGCAAAAAGAGGGGTGTTTATAAGTTCGTGTTCTATAAAAAGACGCTGCGGACTTAGAACGAACAATTGACAACAACGTATTTGTAACTTATCGCATTAAAATTGTTTGAAAATCATAACATTTTTTATTTGATAACGTTACGAATACTTTGTTGTAAATTGTTCGTCGTGCAATTATGTTTCATACATACAATACATAGATTTGAAAGTAATAACATGTAAGTCCAATTTCCAATACGTGTAAATGGTCGGATGCGGTCTCTAGATGGATGTTTGCTCAGCTGGAAACCCGGATATTCGAATGTTAGGCGTCCATGTCGAAACGCAGTAACGATCCTCTAAATGAGAGCTACAGCTCAGGCCTGACCAAATATGTATTATTAAAATGAAGACAGTTGTGCGAACCACACAGCGAAGACGGTCTAAACTACTCCTCGCCGTGTAATTACACAGTGTCACGCACACACATGTAACGAAACTGCGGCTTTCCTTGTAAGTCGAGCTGTCGCGGTGTATGTATTTTCAAGCAACTTAACAAAAAAAAGGACTTTTAATTCACTCTTTGAAGCCTGTGTCTCACATCTCTTGATTCATTTAGGAACTAAATTGTACCTTCATTGGGAGACACCGACTTCAAAAAGTCAATTAAAATTAAGGACAATCATTTTGTATATTTAAATTGAATTATTTTTGACCTTGTTTTTTGAAGGCTTGTTAAAAAGAAAGACGTTAAATATTTTTTGTTGTTTTGTTTTTTTTTTATATACTACATACATGAAATAAAAAACCGGCCTCAGTTTTATTCGTCAAAGCTATGTCTTCACTTTTCTATTTGGTCTGAGGGCTACTGTTCAATCGTTTGAACACTAGTTTCTTGAGTTCTAGACACACGCTATAAGACACACTTGGAGTTTAACTTCAATGCACAGTGAGAAATACCAATTTGCAAATAAAACTACCTACAGTACCAACCTACATACCTACAGTATACAGAATGGTTTCATAACAAAAATAGATATTCAAGGAGCGTGATCAGTATTCGAGTCTCGTTTCAAAACGACAAAAAATAACAAAAAAAACACAAAAATTACAAATAATTATCCTATAAAATACTTAACACGGACGCTGGCGGTGGGCGCGTGACCCTTAAAGCCGGCGCGAAGTACGGCAGTGCGTGAGTGTCCATACTTAGTGAGAGTTAAATGGTAACCACACATATTATTGTTCTGTAAATAACGATTTTTTTTAGTTATGTTTATATGTATAGTTTTTTAGGTATTGTCATTATTTGCGTAATATTCTAGTATAATGTTGGGTTAAATATTACATTTGGTTAAAAATACACCATGTTATACTATTAAAAAATTTTCAACATGTATAGAAAATAATATTATACTTAATAATAGATGTTAATTTTATGACGGCATGATATAACGACTGCGTGTATGTAAAATGTACATATTATTATTAATTTCATAAAAAATCGTTAGTTGTAAGAGTTTCTTTACACTTAATACTTATTACTTGTTCATGAAATAGGTTCAAGAAAAACATTTTTCCTTTCAAAACTCGTAACGTGTATCTAGAATTTATTTCTAAAGCAAAAATGTAAGCTTGTTCTGAAAAATCATATATTATTATATTATAATATATAAAATATCCGCCATATTTTGGGCATGTAATCTACTGCGTATGTCAGACTTTTATGCTGAGAAATAATAAAAGAAATCGAAAAAAAAAACTTAATAAAATTACATTACGCTTTTTGAGGCGCTGCTAAGGTTATTGACCTCACACAGCTGAATGTATTAATGTTATTTCGGCAAAGCTTTAGATAAAAGCCACTTTAAATCGCCTGTTTCTGTTAGGTTAAGGCTAAGAACTAATGAAGTGGTTTTTCCCCGTGCCCGCCGCGGACGTGGAACTGCGGTTTTATTTATAAACTCACGAGGCCGGTTATTTGCGCGGTTACGCAGCTGTCGCGGTGGAGATTATCGCCCGCAAACGTGGCGGACGAAAATCGCAGGTTGCGCGGTTGCTAAAAGGCAAATATTTACAATAGAATATCTGAATTTCGCCCGCCAACCTGACGCAGAGCGCGCGGGCGCAACCGCCGAGGCTGCGGGTGACCGCGGCCCGCGCGATTCTACTGCTACCCGCTGGTGCAGTGGGACCCGCGAACAACCGCGCACACCGCGGGCGTAAAACGCACCACGCATACATATTATCTGCATTCTGCAGAAGTTGCGGGCGGGCACGGGTGAAAACCGCTCTGTGAGGTCTCAGCCTTATGCCGCCCACTACAGCGCCGCTGCACTAGGATTTGTATGTAATGCCGCAGCTGCTGCGGCGAAATCCATACAAACTCCGGCGGCACGGCGCGCGTGTAGGCGCATAATGGCGTGTAAAATGAAATACGTTAAAAATTTATCGTATTTTCAATCCCCTTGTAATTGACACGCAAGAATGAAACAAAAACATTATAGAACAACCTTTATTTCAGCTAAAAGGTTTCATATGTTTTCGAAAAAAGATTTATAACATTTTCATTTCATCCCATTTAATGGAATAGTAAATGATTTTAATGTATTTAAAAGAAAACTTTATAAAGTATCTGAATTCTGGATGGAAGATATTAGTTGTAGGTCGTACATGACGAGAGTTCAGCTACCTACAATTTAAACTGACATTAATAAAAAGTTAGTATAACGGCAAGTGACCTTGCGCAGTCCCATACTGATCTCGTAGGCGACAAGGGGGTATCGCGCACCAACTGTAGAGTATTGATATAGAATAAAAAATTGCTATAAATATTTGAGACAAAATTTGCTAAAACAGAAATGGCGCGGCGTTCCCCTGATATTGTCTCACTCAATTGTTGTCGTCAGTATTTTAATACTGAAATAATTTTAACACTCGTGTGACTTATAGAAGAAGAGGAAAAAAGTTTAAACTTTAAAAAAAGGGTGGACTTGTCATATTTTTTAATCAATATGTATTTAAATAAAAGTTTCGATTTATAAAAAATACAATCCTCGTCTAAATATAATATATATTAACGTAATATATTTTTTCGGATTTTTCAATACGACCATGACTGAGAAAAATGGTTTCAAAGAACTCCAATTTTCAGTTCTATCCAGCGCACAGCCTCTTAAATTAGACCAAATTAATGTAATAGTGTTTTTATTTACTGCACGGTAATGAGATAATATTTAAATGAATAGTAATAAACGAATAATAAATAGGATAAAAAGAATGCCTCCACATTCTTACACGCTATTGTCTTTGTGTTAACGTTTAAATTAAATTGTATCGGAGCCTACTGCGGGTTGGATTTCACATGCCCTCAAAGATTAATCTTCCTGAGTGTAAATGAAGTGATCTAGACAAAAGCCGCTTTAGATCTATAATTGCAAATATAATTGAAATATTTTATCAAAAGAAGTTCGTACACAGACACCACTAGAACATATACGCTTTAGATATATAATTGCAAATATAATTGAAATATTTTATCAAAAGAAGTTTGTACACAGACTGAAAACGTCGCACATTGACATCCCAGCAAAACTCCCATAATATTTTATTTTAGAAAAAGTGTACACAATAGCGTCATTATAATGTTATCACTCAAAGTTCTACCGGGTTTTTTTTTTTGTTTTTTTTTTCAATGTGCGATGTTGTTGTTTTTTGTATTTCTTCCATAAATTTGTGTTATTTAGGTTCTTAATATGTAATATTGGTAGAATATTAACCATTAGATATTCGTTGACGTGCACAAGTGTGGGCAAGTGGTACAACTTCAAAAAGCGTGCTATTTTGTGTTCTCTCCAAAACTCCCTAGAAAGTTTCAGTAAAGCGTCTACCACCTTACTGAATCGACTGACTTAACTCATTGACTGCATTGACGATTTAACATTACTTACATTAGTAAGTTACTTTTATCGGACACTTTTTAAATTTTCTTTCTTAGAGAGATGGTGCTCCCTTCCTCTAGTCTCCAGATTCTATGACTAAACCATAAAATTGTCACAGGGGGAAAGCTGATCTACAATCTATAGATTAGATTAGGTAAGGACAGCTGCGAGTGCTATACAAAAGTTTGTTTCTTTTGACTCGGAAAAAAAAAGTATCTCCCTGCTTTTGCTTGATAATAATGAAAATATATATCTTGTAAATGGGTCGAAACAAGCTGGTTATTTTAAGCAGCGTAATATTATGACTTAGTTATTTGATAGCAATTGTTTGGCTATTAAGATTGCCATGGGCTGTTTATTTTGTACAAAGATCTAGGAGCACTGGAATTGGCAGATATATAAACGTTAGTATATTAATACGTGAAGCAAAAACTTTCAGTACAGTTTTACGGGAATTGTGCGAACGGAGGAGAATGATATTTGGCACAATTAAAGTTTATGTAGACTCTACATTGTAGAGTGTGCAGAATGCTTATATTTTTAAAATTATGCTTAGAATTAGATAAAATTAATAAAAATAACAACTACACACCCTGCCGTCCGTTTGATGGATGCCGTTTTGTCACACGTTGACGTTTGTCAATCTGTCACACTAACTTTTTTCTTTATCTAAGAGGCAAAACAACACTAATCAAGTTCAAACCTAATATATGGGGAATTATTATGTGCCGACTACAGTGCGACCTCTAGTAAATAGAAAAGTAGAAAGGTTAATACATAAATATCTACCTAATATACTACGCAGTCTATATCCAGTCTATATCCCAGTCTATAGTCAGTATAAATACTGAAACAAAGAAAAAAAAATCTATTGCAAATAACATTTATTACTTTTACAGTGTTAGTATTTAGTTACAGTTAGTTTAATACATAAATATAAAACAATTTAAAATATGAAAAGCTTATTCGAAGTGGTCTCCATTGGATTCAATACAGTCCCATAAACGTTGAGGCCAGTTATCAATAGAAGCACGCACTCTTTCCATGGAATAATTCTTCACTGCCAATCGTACGGATTGTTTTAGGGACTCCAAATTATCATGGCGTTTAGAGCAAGCAGTACTCTCTAAAACTGACCATAATTCATAATCCAGCGGATTAAGATCGGGACTAGACGATGGCCAGTCTTCAGCTCTGATGAAGTCCGAAACGTTCGTTTCTAACCAAGACTGCGTAGACCGAGCCTTATGACTCGGCGCCGTCTTGCTGGAAGGACTATTCTTGGTTATTGAACATGGTGTTTTTAAGGGGCTTCACTACCTTCTCAAGAATGATATCTTGATACACTTGTACCGATGTTTTGATACCTTTTTCACAAAAGTATGGCTCTGTCACTCATTCATAGCTAATACCCCACCAAACCATCACTGAAGTCGGATGCGCACGTTGTACTGTGTCGACTAATTGGGGAGCTTCCTTAGAGCTTTGAGCATAAATACGGTCATTGTGTTTGTTAAAATGTTCCTAAATTGCAAAAATTTTCTAAACCGTAAACACATTTTTTTGCGTACCGCTTCAATAGTTGTTTCGATTTTACCACCCTATTCTTTTTTAAATTATCAGTAAAGAAATGACCAGTACGTCCCTTATAAGCTGCAAGTCCTAAGTCATCTTTTAAAACACGTGACATGGTTCTAGGTGCTATCGTCATCTCCCGAGATAAAATTTTCTGCTTTCGGACAGGATTTCTTCGAATTCTTTCCCTTACTACTTTGACCACCTTTTTCGTACGAACACAACGTGGACGGCCAGACCTTGTGTCACGGGTACCAGACAACGTAATATATGTAACACTTTTTATACTATACTTATATTTAAGATTTTATTATATAATACACATATTAATACACATCCATGACCCAGGAACACAGAAAACTTTTTGTTCCACCAGCGGGATTCGAACCCGCGACCTCCGGCTTGAACGCCGATGCGCTAACCACTGAGCCACAAAGGTCGTCGTTTACAATAACAGTTGGTTAAAAGCTCTAAATATTAAGTCTCAAGATGTAAAGTTAACATTATTTGGTTTTTATTTTACACCTAAATATTATGTCTTGACTATTATTTTATTGTTCACAAGGCATACTAATTGATTATGATATCTGTTATCCTGACCTACCTCGATAAACATGACTTTGGGATAAAATAACACCGGGAGTATAATCAAGAATCGCAGGTAGAGCGACGGCTAATGTAAAGGTTATTTATCGAACGCCAAGGGGTTAAATTCCGCATTTAAACGCAAGTTACGGACATTAAATACCGCAATAATGGTTATCATCATCATCAGCCTATCGCCGTCCCCTGCTGAACGTAGTCCCCTTAATGAGCGCCAACCATCCCGATCTACGGCAGCCCTCATCTATCCGCTGCCAACCTTCTCCAAATCGTCGGTCCATGGTGCTCGCAGGACATCCTACACTACGTTTGCCTTAGAGTGGTCACCACTGTGACACTTGTCTGCTGAATCGATCGTCTGTCAGGTGGGTGGGTGGTGGGTAGGTGTTTCATAATATGTTTCATATATTTTTTTCCATACGAAACTCGTGAAATAGTATAATGGCTACATGATTCATCTGATTTCATCATATTAGAAAACATAAATTTTGACAGTTTTCAATATAAATGCGCAAAATGGCACACATAATATGAGTTGAAAAAAATATATGAATCATAATATGAAACACCCAAAGTAGCCTTATTAGATCCCATTAGTCAAATTTGACAACTCGACACTCGTGTGTTCGATTTTCAAATTCTTTTCTCCGAATTTTCCCGGGCCCGACGGATTCCGGATCGTAGTATAGTCCCAGCCTAAGGTAGTATCGGCAAATTTTGCGCATAGCTCATTTAAATAGAATGTAAAATTGAAAATAATAATTATAATAGTTGTTTTAAACACTTACGGATTGTGTCGCGGTGCACTTTTCTTTTTGCCGACGTTTCGGCTACTTTCCAGCAGCCGTGGTCACGGGAGGACTGAGGTGTCAATTGTTATATTTGTTGAAGTTGTTTAAACTACCCGAAGATTCTTCAATTATTGTTTGTGTTCCGATCCACGCAAAACATACTAACAGTATCTTGAAGACGCGGTGATTTCAAATTACATTTTATTTTGTTAATTATTGGATCCCAACTAGATGGCCAGCCATCTACTCGGTTAAAATTAGGGTACTTTTTAATTGCTATAGCCTCGCGTATCATTCTTGGGCGATAACGGTGTTCCTTTGCCAGTACTTGTGGCTTATCAAATCTTATGTAATGGCGAGGTTGATCCAGTGTGTGTTCGCAAATTGCAGATTTATTCTTGCGACGGTGTTTAACATCTGCGATGTGTTCCTTTACGCGGGTGTTGATGGATCTTTTAGTTTGCCCTATATAGGAGAGACCGCAGTCACAGTCGAGCTTGTGACTCTTGCATCTTGAAGGGGAATGTTATATTTCACTGGTGGTAAAAATTGACTTATATTTTTGGTTGGCTTGAAATATGTTTTTATATAAGCTTTCCTTAGAATATAGCCAACTTTATCAGTGACTCCTTTCATAAAAGGTAGAACTGCAGGTATTCGTTCGACAGTGACTGGTTTCACTCGGTCACTGTGATGCAGGCGTGGGACTCAAAGCTTATTGTCACGTAGAACTTGTGTGACATGATGAAGCTCGGTTTCCAAATGCTGCTGATCACAGATTCCTCGTGTTCTTCTCATCAAAGTTTTGCCAACGGTAGATAGCTGTGAAGGATGGTGGTGGGACTCAGCATTTAAATATCTATTAGTATCTGTAGGTTTGCGATACACAGTGTGACCTTAGGTGCCATTGGGATTCCTTATTACTAATACGTCCAAGAAAGTTAAAGAGTTATTGTTCTCTAACTCCATAGTGAATTGTATTTTGGGGTTGAGACTATTCAAATGATTTAGGAATATGGTTACTTTGTCAGATGGTAAAATTGTGAAAGTATCATCCACGTACCGCTTGTAGAACCAGGGTTTTATAGGTGAGGTCTCAAGAGCAGTCTCCTCGAAGTCTTCCATGAATATGACAGCAACAACGGGAGAAACTGGGGAGCCCATCGCTACACCATCTACTTGCTTGTAGAAGTCATAATTCCACAACATGTTAGCCAGATGTAAGGCAGTGTTCTAATAATTCTGCATATTCAACAGGTAAGTTCTTTTCTCTAAGCTTTCTTGTTACAATTTCAATTCATTCCTGTAATGGTAAGCAAGTGAATAAGGATTGTAAATCAAAACTGACCAACTGTTCATTGTGTGTGGGACATTGGTGTTTAATCTCATCAAAAAAGTGGTAAGAATCCTTTACTTGAGCTCTAGTGTGTCCACGTAGTGGTGAAAGTACATTAGCCACTAGCTGAGCCAATTTATAGGTTGGTGAGTCAATTTGGCTTACAATTGGGCGAAGTGGAGCGTTAGGTTTATATATTCAAGATGCAGGAGTCTACAAGCTCGACTGTGACTGCGGTCTCTCCTATATAGGGAAAACTAAAAGATCCGCGTAACAATAAATCTGCAATTTGCGAACACACACTGGATCAACCTCGCCAATACATAAGATTAGATAAGCCAGAAGTACTGGCAAAGGAACACCGTTATCGCCCAAGAATGATACGCGAGTCTATAGAAATTAAAAAGTACCCTAATTTTAACCGAGAAGATGGCTGGGTGCTGACATCTAGTTGGGATCCAATAATTAACACAATAAAATGTAATTTATAATCACCGCGGCTTCAAGATACTGTTAGTATGTTTTGCGTGGATCGGAACACAAACAATAATTGAAAAATCTTCGGGTAGTTTGAACAACTTCAACAAATAGGACAATTACGCGTAAACCTAAGAAATCAATATTATAATAGTTAATGAATAATTTATCAATTCTTACAAATAATTTATTTTTGTTCTTCATAACTCATAATAATATATTATTTTTATTATCAGTTCAGTTTATTTTTAAATTTTATTCTATTAAATTATATTTTGTAAAAAACAGAAGTAAGTTCTTTTTTGAAAATTTTAGATTAAAAAATTAGAATAATAATATGCACATACAATTTGTTCGAGTTTATAGTGCTAACACACATACAGATTCGGTCCGGAGCAAACCACCTATTTGGTTCCAATCAAACCATCCGGCCGTGTGTAGAGCTGTCTGGCGAACATAATAATAAATAGTACTAAGAGCTATTACGCACTGTCGACTGGGTCGACGGCGACAGTGGCTTTTTATAGTTTTAATAGGCATTTACGCACTTGGTCGCCGGTTTCTCGTGCGACTCGGCGACTCGCCGCGCAATGGCGACGCACAAGCGACTGCCGGTCGCCGGCGACCAATAGGAGCTCGGATTAAAATGGAAGCATTCACACTGAGAGCAACTTTCGTAACGACCGAACGTCGCTCACAAAAATGGCTCAGGTTTTCGATACTGATAAATTTATTTTGGAAATTCAATCCCGAAAAGCTATTTGGGATTTACTGAGTGACGAGTATTCTAATCGGGACTTGAAGAAAAAGCAGTGGGAAGAAATTGTGGAGTTATTTGGGGGTGAAGGATTACCGGATGAAGAAAAAAAAACTTAGGTAAGTTACAAATATCTTTTTTTTTTTCTAAATTCTGCTCATCTGCCAAGGTAATTGACCTTCAGACGTAAAATAATCAGCAAACATCTCTCTGTATAATAGGCCACGTCACGTAGGTTTTTGGCCATTTGGCACTTCTTCTAAGCCAATGCACAGGGTATCTTCAAATTTATATCCGTCTCTTTCTCGGACAAAGTTGTGTAGAATACAACATGTTTTAACGATGCTTATTGCTAGATCTAAATTCACATTAATGGGTCTGTGAAAAATTTGCCACTTATATCCTAATATGCCGAATGAACATTCGATATAGCGTCGAGCACGAGAAAGCCTGTAATTAAATATTTTTTCGTTGTTGTTAAATTTGATCCACCAAAGGGTCGCATAACATTATCAGATTGTCCAAATGCTTCGTCACCAACAATAACAAACGGTACTGGTATAGGATTTGTCGATGATACAGGCTTAGGTTCCGGAATTTGTAAATCATTATTCACTAGCTTTTGATAAAATGTTGAATGTGTAAATATAGTAGAATCGCTATCCTTTCCATAGGAACCTACATCTATGTATACGAACTTATAGCCAGCGTCACAAATGGCAAGCAATATTATAGAAAAGAAGTGTTTATAATTATAACACACTGATCCACTGTTGTATGGTTTTATAGCTCTTATATGTATACCATCTCTGGAACCTATGCAATTTGGAAAATTGGATCGTAAATGAAAATCTTATGCGATTTTTGACCAATTTTCTCTTGTCGGTTGCGGTAAATACAAGTCTTTCAATAAAACCCATATAAAATGGCAAACTTCTTTTATTATCTCAGAAAAAGTTGAGATTTCAAGTCTGTATGAGTAGTGTAGATCTACAAATTTGCAGCCACTTCCGAGATATCTGAAATTAAAAAATACATTTTATATATCTTTTATTTACAGGTCAATCACTTCAAAAAAAATGGAAAAATGTAAGAAGCTGCTTTGCTTAAAAAATACGAAGGCTAAAAAATATCAAAAGCGGCTCTGCTACTTCTCGTAAAATTCCCTACATTTATTACAAACAGCTGTTGTTTCTGAAGAATATTGTTGGTAATTTGAACACAGAAATTAGCATTGCGGAAGAAGAACACTCGACAAATGATCAAGAACTTTTAGGACCTTAATCCAGAGAAAATATAATCGGAAGAAAAAAGAAGAAACCTTCAGATGATGGCACAAGAGAATTATTGGAAACTTTAAACAAATGCATTGATTCTCGTAAAAATACCGCGGATCTATCGCGAACGAGATGAGGACAGATTGTTTCTGCTGTCCCTTTTATCTTCTTTCAAGAAAATTTCTAAGCACGGCAGCAAGCAGCAAGGCAGCTGCAAAAATTCAATTAATTTCTATAATAGATTAATTCGGAACCTCTACTCCAAATAATATGTGTCCTCACACAATGTGGTGAAATTATAGTCAGTACGAGAATGAACGTGGTCACTTCACACCGGAGGCCGGGTCATCTACTTCTACAGAACCAAGTCCACCACTATTACGCCCTGAAACACAAAATTACTATCCGCTACCCGCTTCAGCTCCTTCACCATATGAACGCTCAGAGTCGCGATTTTCTACTGCCACTTCAAGTATATCGCAAGATTCTGAAATTTTAGATTTGTTTCGAATCTTATTTTATGTGCTTTCATTTTTAATGAGTTAATATTTAAATTTTTAACTAGTACTTATTTAATTAAATAATTTTAAAAAATGTTTTTCAATTATTTAGGTACTATTTATTTTTAAATCAACTCGACATTTCAAAACAGTCAAGTCTACTCGGACGCATCGGCCGAAGAGAGATAGATGCGAGTAAGACGTTATCACGTCAAAATATTTTTTTACTGCAATAATACTTATTTAAATATAATAAAATTTAATTTACATACCTAAATAAATAAAATAAATAGAGCTCGCAGTGTATGAAAGATTCCTAAAATTAAAAATAATTTTAAAATAATTAAGTTGTCACTTACCTCAGTGTTATAAATAGTTTTTCTTCTGGAGAAATACATGGTCGCATATTTGTATCTGTGCCAATTATCTATGGTTTCAGAAGATACAATAGCTCATCAAACGAACGCACAGACATTCTTGCATAATTCAAAAATTTACAAGGATATTTTCTAACGTCTACATAAAATATTTTAAACATTCCTTTTGATCTCCGTTCTTGTAACAAAGGATGTACCCAACATTCTTTTGATTTACTTTTATTTTTCTTTATCTTTATAATTAGTAGTGCTACTATTGCCACTTCTTCGACGTCCATTCTGCACGAATGTACTTGTATTAAAAATT
Organism: Phengaris arion; assembly: GCA_963565745.1. Classification (NCBI taxonomy): domain Eukaryota; kingdom Metazoa; phylum Arthropoda; class Insecta; order Lepidoptera; family Lycaenidae; genus Phengaris; species Phengaris arion. The sequence goes on along the minus strand of OY751439.1, from coordinate 6,857,521 downwards.
ATGACAACTATGCTATTTTATTTATTTATTTTAAACTAAATTAGGTATAACACACACTTGTACAATATTATGATTCTTATTCAATAATTTCAACTAAATATTTAAATTGATGCTTTCTTTACAAAGTTCAGAGTGATAATGAAGCGCGCCGGTCCATTCCAATACTTTTATGGCGTTCGTTGCGCGGTAGAAGTGGCAACTCGTTTTCGACTTGACGCCGCTAGACGGCGCCTCAAGTTGCTAACACGGCCATGCTGCATCGTGCATGCCCTCAGGCACGACACTCCCTCCTAAAACATATAGTAAATATATCATATTAGCATCACCATTGTTTTTTCATTTATCATTACTCCTAAACTGCCTCGGTCATCGCGACTAGAAGTTAGATCCGTGCTAGTTTCACTCGCACACATAATATTATCTTGCCTTTAGTCTTAGGTTCCTATAAGTGTGCGAAGAAAAACTTGCACCAGAGTTTCCTTTCTTTTACTCTCATCTCTGACAATGATTCACCTTTAAGCTTAGGATAAACCAACTAACTTTTAGCACCGTACCTTTAGTCTTAGGCAACGTCTAGTAGTTAATTTCCAAGGCCAACGAGAAAAGAAAAAAAAAAGAAAGCTTAAACATAATGCCGATTTTAAATTTTAATGTTTAATGAATTTTGATAATAATTTTAACTAATAATAATTTACCACTGATAATATTCTCAGACTTTGCCTGTCTCCAGATATCTATATATACATAATTTCAATAATTGTCATGCAAACTTGTAACAGAAATATGAGAGTAAGCAAATACTTAATAAGGTCAAATATAATTTGTTAGAACATACCCATCATCATCATCATAATCATTAACACCAGATAATACCTTGCTAACACGAACCATCGTCTAGGTCCAAATCGTGGATTTTGATCCATGGTTTCATGTTCTCGGCTGCTGCGATTCCTGTATATAGTTTAGAGCTCCTTTCACTGCCTCTCAGGTCTTTCTTATTTGATACCTATCGTTCCCTAAAACCTTTTTTACCTGAAACGGCCCCTTGAATGATGGCATTAGTTTTTTGCTTTTTCCATCGTTCGACTGACTTCCTATTTTGACTAATACTAAGTCACCTTCTTGATACGGCTTTGCTTTAATTCGTGTACGATCAAATCTCCTCTTTTGGTCGTCAGCACTGACTTTTATGTTCTCCTCTATCTTTTTACGCAATTCTGAACGTCTGTATGATCCGTATCGCTTTCAACAACCAACCCATCCTTATCTGTTCTTAACCTATACCCCAACAAAGCTTCACATGGCACTGCCTTAATGGTTTTGTGGTAAGTACTATTAAGAGCTTGCTGTAAGTGTTTTATACATTGGTCCCATCTATCCTCGTCTAAATTTGCACCCATAGTTTTCATTGCGTACAATATTGTACGATTAAAACGTTCTACCTGGCCATTTGAACGTGGCATACCAGTGGCGATAAAATGTAATCTAATGTTTCTGTCCTTGCAATACTCTTTAAAATTGAGAGATGTAAAAGCAGACCCAGAATCAGATATTATGCGATGCGGATTTCCGAAAACCTTCGTTATATTTTCTATTTCGTGAATGAAATTTGTACTATCGTTGTTCTGCACTGCACAAACAAACACAAATTTCGTAAATGCATCAACTACTACAAACAAGTATTTATTATGATTTTTAGTTGTGACAAAAGGGCCCAAATGGTCCACATGTAGTGTGTGAAACGGTTGTGCGTGTTTAGGCAGTGGGTACAACTCTCCTTCTTTAGCTCCACCTTTACATTTATAGTAAACACAAGTAAGGCAATTCTTAATGTATTTCCTTATTACTGGTCGCATTTTCGGAAACCAATAACGATGTGCAATCCTTTCTAGGGTTTTATCTATAGCAAAATGACCCAAATCGTCATGATTTCCCCTAATAACTTGCCAAATACACTGTTTCGGTACGACCCAACGACGGCCTACATTCGTTCGTTTATATACTTTATTTCCTAGTAACTCATATTCTTTAAATATATTTTTAAATTCATCGCTTTGACCGGATTCTAAGGCCGTTCTAATCTTTACCAAATCGGGGTCCTGAAGCTGAACCGATAGTAACCAGTCAGCTTCTATTATTGACAGAACAAGTTCGGCTTCTGTTTGTTGTCCGCTAGGCACTGGGTTGCGACTAAGTGCATCCACGTGTTGCATACGCGTACCTTCCCTATGTATGATGTCAAACATACATTCCTGGGTCGAAAGTACCCAGCGTGCAACCCGAGGGATTATCTCCTTCTTAGTTAGCGCAAACCTAACCGCACTACAATCAGTTACGATTGTGAATTTGCTGCCTAATAAATAAAGCCTAAACTTTTGTAAAGATGTGACAATGGCCAGAAGTTCGAGTTCAAACGAATGGTATCTTTTCTCATCTTTAGTGGTTTGCCGACTATAAAAATGTATTGGTTTTTCACCCTCATCAGTCACTTGCATCAAAATTCCCGCTAGCCCGTCCCTACTCGCGTCCGTGTGAAGAATACATTCTCTATTAGGATCAAAAATAATTAACACATTTTCCGAAGTCAAAGTACGTTTTAGCGTTTGAAATGTCTGTTCGTGTTTAGATTCCCATGACCATGTACTATCTTTCTTTAGCAAATGGGTTAACGGACTCGACAAAACTGCACAATTCTTAATAAACTTACGAAAATAGCTTATTAGGCCCAAAAATTGGCGAAGCTGGTGAATATTTGTAGGGGTGGGAAAGTCTTTTACTGCTTTTACCTTAACTTCGCTAGGCATTATACTATCCTGCTTAACCCTATACCCCAGAAACTTAATCTCGTTTTTAAGAAAATGACATTTCGTTAAGTTCAGCGTCAGTCCGTTTTCTTTAAATATATTAAGGACCTGCTTTAAAAGTTGTAAATTCTCTTCTACAGTTTTACTAACTAAAAGTACGTCATCTAAATAAATAATAACATTATTAAATCGCAGATTACCCAAAACTTTGTGCATCATTTGCTGAAAATATGATTTACATATTTAAATACGCATTGGCTAATCCAAAAGGCATACGAATAAATTCATAATGTCCGTCCTCAGTTATGAAAGCAGTCTTTGAAATAGAATCGTCTTCCTCACTCATTTTTAATTGGTAGTACCCGCTTTTGAGGTCTAAGTTAGAGAATACCCTACAGCCTTGAAGTCTATCAATAAGGTCTTCTATACGGGGCATGGGGTACTTATCCTTTACCGTCACTTTATTAAGAGCCCTGTAATCTATACAAAGACGCTTTTCTCCATTTTTCTTATTTACCAAGAGAGCGGGGCTAGAATAGGGTGAATTACTTTCGCGAATTATTCCACTATCTAATAATTCATCTACCATTTCCCGTATTTTCTTTCTATCCGCTGGAGAAGCTCTGTACGGCCTGCACTGAATAGGTTTAGAATCACTAAATTTAATTGACATCGCATGTGCATTAACTTTTCCCAACTCTTTCACATTTGATGCAATACATTCCCGATATTCGTTGAACAAGGCCAACAACTCACTGTGATGCGAGTCGGCATCAAATTCTAAACCTAACTCTCCAACGGTAGTACAAAGCTTGTAATTATTAGCGTATTCAAATCTTAAAACATTGCCTACACGTGAATACATAAGATCCGGACGTTCTGTAACATTTCGGCCAATTAATATATCACACCCTGATAGTTCGTTTAAAACATACATCTCCACATCACGTAGACATACTGTATCTAACTTAATATTTACTTGAATCATTTTGTATACAGTCTTCCTATTGTCATTAGAAAAGCCTTGTAATGTTATGGGTCTCAGGAGAGGGACGATGGGTAGTTAATATTTCACGACTAAGTCTTCTTTTATAATGGAGCAACTACTTCCGGTGTCAATAAATGCATCATGAGTGAACTTATTTATGCATATAGTTTTGCAGAATCTATTTTTAGAATTTAGAGATGTTGTTAATTTTGTTTCTTGTTTTTCATTTTTATTCACATTAGGATTAGGAAGTACATTATTTGAATTATTTTTAAAACATATTGATTCAGAATGCCCCCTTTTACCACAAAATTCGCACTTAACAGTACACTGAAATCTTTTATGACTAACCCCGCAATTAAAACATTCAAGAGGTTTGCGTAGTTGATTTGAGCTCATGCCCAGATTAGAGGTAGAAGGTAGCGAGACAGAGTTATTTGAAAGAGTAACTGTCTGAGACGATGATTGATTCGACGAAGACTGTTTAGTAGTGTCGCGATTTGTATTATGATGCGAAGTAATCGATTTTTTGATCGATAAGTGCGACTGTGTAAAAATCCTGCTAAACTGTCGCACGAATGAAAATTACTCGCTTCCACTGACGCGCTAATATTACTGTCGCCTATTTTTCCGATTAAAATCGAAATAATATCATATTCCGAAAAATTAAGCCGTAAGTTATCTATTTTTGCCTTCTGCTCAAAGAAAAACGCATATAAAGATTCATTATCAGCTGGTTTTCGTTCTATAATTTCTTTAAGAAGGTCAAAATTATTCCGCTTTACTTGAAAAGTTAACCTAATTTTCTCTTTCCAATCTGCCCACAACCAAGTAGTCCAATTATGATTATTACGTAACAGTGAATCGTACCAAATTTTGGACGAACCTTTTAACTTATTGAGAGCTTGATATCGGATCATACTATCAGTCCAAGAAAATGTATTTGCGTAAGATTCTATAACATTTAACCAGGCGGTGACGTCATCACACAAAGGATTGAATTCCGGTATCATATTATGCAAAGTAACGGAATTTGTACTCACAGTTTCGTTTTCAGTTCTACGTTGTACCTTTTTCGACTTTTTGTTCCTTTTCCGAGGCGGAGGCGAGGGCGTCCGCGCCTGACATGAGCTGCTGAAATAAGAACTCGAGCTGGAGCTCGGTCTCGGACGCGCTCGTTTCTTTCTACCCATAATCGGTGGGCGATTTTACGGCACAGTACTTCACTTCTGATATTAAAAATTATGACAACTATGCTATTTTAATTATTTATTTTAAACTAAATTAGGTATAACACACGCTTGTACAATATTATGATTCTTATTCAATAATTTTAACTAAATATTTAAATTGATGCTTTCTTTACAAAGTTCAGAGTGATAATGAAGCGCGCCGGTCCATTCCAATACTTTTATGGCGTTCGTTGCGCGGTAGAAGTGGCAACTCGTTTTCGACTTGACGCCGCTAGACGGCGCCTCAAGTTGCTAACACTTGGAATACTGTCGCTCGGCTTGGTCTCCTGGCTCGAGTTGCCCATGTTTTGGTCGCCGGGAGCCTGAGTCGCTGCCGACCAGTCGACAGTGCGTAATAGCTCTAACACACGTAGAGATTTGATCCGGGGCAGAACATGGAATTGGTTGCCAACTTAGGGGTTTCTCCCAAAAATTTGGGAAAAAATCCTGTATTCAGATGTCTGTAATCTGTATAACTGTAGATAAATAATAAATAAATACAAATATATATCTATGGACTCTTCACACCACGTCATTCTGGCCCCGTGCTAAGTATCCGAAGAACTTGTGTTACAGGTACCAGAAAACGGGAAGTGTATTTAATAATTCAATACTATACATATATTTAAGATTTTTATTATAATAATACACATATTTAATAAACATCCATGACCCAGAAACACAGAAAAACTTTTTGTTCCTTCGGCGGGATTCGAACCCGCGACCCCCGGCTTGAGCACCAACGCGCTGAACCACTGAGCCACAGAGGTCGTCAATATGTACGTAGAATACAAAAGTAGATATATATTAGATGGATTTTGTAAGGTTATTTTTAGAGGTTTGTATTTTATTGTTTTTAATTAAATTATGCCATTGATCGATATAACATCGACAAGCGATTTGAAAAGTCAACCTGTAGAAAGTAAACTTTAAAAAAAGTATAAAATAATAATACACTAATGTATTAAATAATACTAATACATGGACAGAATAATATTACAGAAAATTATTTTTTAAATTATATGTATATCAGTTTATTTAAGTTTGGAGAGAAATATTTTTGAGAGTTGGAAATGTTAAGTGATTTCCATCTTATGCCTGGTCGAGCGGCAACTTGTTCAATAGAACAAGTAGATAGTACAATTGGGACATTCACGTTGAGGACATTTAACGGTAGACATTGCCTGTTCCTGACTAACTCATGACTCAGAAGTCAGAACCTCAATTCTCGTATTTACCTTAAAATTTCAAATTTACATTCAATAAATTATAAATGTGTCTTGATATTGTGGCGGAACAATAAGTGGCACAATCCTGAATCGGGCTATCGAAGTTTTCTAAGATCGGCACTATATATATGTATACAACGTCTGAAATTCATACAAGTGGGCTTCGGCCTGACCGAGCACACCATCTCGCTCGGTCGGAGATCTTCCCCCGGGGCATCCACTCATTCCACATTGGTGACCCTCGACAGAACACGCCTCCTTCTGGACATCATCATCATCATTCCCCACCCCTCCGCACCACGCCAGCCAGCTTCAGCCTCATCAGGTACCTCGACCACACCAGCCTAAACGCACCGCGGCCTGGTCGTACCCTCATCGGCTTCATCGAGCACACTCACTACAACGACCGGTCAGCAATCATATCTCTCCTGCACATAGCATTGTCCCGCACGGCAGCACTCCGACTCACTGGAGCCCGGACAGCAGCAGCACAGTTCCGACTCACTGGGACTCTCTGGCACTGGCGACTCAAGCAAGACGACTCAAGATTCGACCTCAGGTCTTCGGGGGGGAGTGATGTGGCGGAACAATAAGCGCCACAACCCTGAATCGCGCTATCGAAGTTTTCTAAGATCGGCGGTATATATACAACATCTAAAATCCATACAACCATACAAGTGGGCTTCAGCCTGACCGAGCACGACATAGCACTTCGCTTGGTCGGAGATCTCCCTGTGGGGCATCCACTCTTCCCACAATGTCATAAACTGATTTTTTGGAGTTTGGACCAATCAAAACGCGTTTGACGTTGGTTTGGCATTTATGACAACACCATTTTGCTGTTTTAACCAACATATCGAGACTGCTGGAAACTTTATTACTATAAGATTTAATTAGCAGAATCGACCTACAGATCTGCGTTTAATTTTCATTTTGTTGTTTTCAAAGTGTTCGTAGTGCAAAAACTGCAGCAAACGTAAACATCTGAACATTTCAAACCATGTTCGAAATTGCACAGTCTATGATGTACAATTTCTGTTCACTAGCGATTGTGTTATTTTGACAATACGTCTGCTTGAGAGTATGTACGTTGTCCATTTGCGCTGGCGCGCGGCAAAAAAACTTGAACTTGAAAATCGGTAAAAAAAAATATATATATATGACGGAGTCAAGGATGGCTGATTGGTAATACCGCTGTCATCATTGGTGGGTAAATTCTGGATTCATGGTGAATAATAATGTTCCTCTACAGTTGATTTAACACTGATTTAATTTAGCATACAAAATTAATTAGAATAAAGTTAAATTATGCGAACCGACAGTTTCGGAGTAGAATAGTGTTCACTTCACCACGGCCCGAATAATTCTGCCAAAAGAAAGATACAGTTCAACCATTCCCACTCCGACTCTGTCCACGTGCCGCCAAAACGAGATGTGACGTCACGGTGCTCGCTTGAGGAACTAATTTCCTTCCGGTGCTTAGTAAAATTAATATTCCTTTCGGTACTTAATTAAAAAAAAAAAATCTACGACACGGCCAGCCTGACGAGTCACACGTCCTCGTGATTATCTGAAAAGAAAAAAAAAACTATCTGGCGACATCATATCACATGAAACCTCGGCCAGCCTGACCGTGTAACAATTTTAAATTTAACTAGGTCATGAATTAGTCTAACAAAGGTGCCTTTACAACTAATTTACATCATCTTCCTATTACCATTAATAATGAACATCGATTAGATCACATATTAAGGCCCGGCTGCTATAAATAAAAATGACAATATCTACAATCTCATAACTAAAATATAGTCCACGAGTACTCAGCAGTACTTTCTTTAGAAACCCGGGTCTTTCACCATACTGTTAGCTGCCCATCGCCCCCTGAACGACTCACAAGTGAATCGCAGTTACGACTACAGACAAACACGTATGAGACCATGTAGCCATGATATGTGTCTAAGTCCTTAATGATACATGCTCCTCAACATCACCGGTATTATCATTATCACTTACATCAAACTCAATAGGAACACTACTTAAAGGCATCTTTCTGAGACGATCATGGGCGTACTTATAGGTTCTATTTCCAGTCAAAGATTTTAAGAGAACGATCGTTATCTAATAACTCGACCACTTTAAAAGGCCCTTTATAATTTGGATCCAGTTTGGTCTGATTTCTCTCCTCGTTTTGGAGTAGTACTAAATCTCCTACATTAAATTTTACTAAAGTCGCCTTATTTTTGTCAAATCTATCTTTATCATAACTTGAACTTTTTGTAATGTTTGCTACTGCATGCTCTCTCGCTTCGACAATATTTACTTCAGACTCAGTATCGTCATAGGTTAAAAGATTTAAAGGCCTAGCTACGCGACCTATCAAAAGCTCAAGGGCACTCGCCCTTACGACACGGTGTGTGGTACAATTTAAAGCTAACTGTACTTCCCCTAAAGCCTCCTGCCACGATCTATTCGATGATTCAACGCATGTTAACTTTTAAGAGTACTCATCACCCGCTCGACCTGACCATTAGCACGACATGAGCCAGTAGCTATCAAATGTAGTGATATTTTATGGGACTCGCAGAAGTCTTTAAAATCTTTACTAGCGAAACATCGTCCCTGGTCTGCAATTACACGAGTAGGAGCCCCAAATAAAGATGTACTCAATTTAAGAGACTTAATTACACTAGCAGTATCAATTCTTAGTGTGTGATAGAGTAAAACGAATTTAGTGAATGCATCAATTAACACAATGACATATTCCTTAAAGTCATTTTTGCCGCTGAGTTTGCCGGTAATATCGATATGAATCGTGTGCCATGGTACACTTATTTTGGGAATAGGATGAAATTCAGCTTGAACACGACCCGAGTGCGATTTTGATATCTTGCATGTTATACAGTTGTCAACAAACTTACGTACATACTTAGCCATATGTTCAAACCAATAGTGGTCATATACCTTTTCCAAGGTCTTTTCCCAACCAAGGTGCATGATAGATTCATGAACGTTATTTATTACAGACCAGCGAAATGCGCGTGGGACAATGGGAAGACAACGTGTGCGATTATTTCTTTGTATTTTGTGATATAAAATACCTGAGCGAATCTCGTAAGTTTTTGACACGTCCAAAGGAATATTTTGGCTTTTGAGGTTGGTTACTATTGACTGAATTTCTTGATCATTTAACTGTTCAGCTAATAGTTTTCAGTCAGAGAAGCAAGGTCAACACTTTTTAGTGCTACCTTCTCAAAAGTTTTTTTAGAAGGAGATATTTGTCCTACGAGATTTCGAGAAAGAAAATCAACATGGGCCATACGGCGACCTTCTCGGTATAAAATTTGGAAGTCGAAGGCCTGAAGAAAAGCCCACCATCGGTGAACACGTGGCGTTATATCAATTTTGTTTTTGGAAGCTTTTAAAGAATTGCAATTAGTGACGACGATAAAATCTACACCTTGCAAATAATGACGAAAATGCTTTACGGCGTTCACTACAGCCAGAGTCTCCAACTCGTAAGAGTGGTATTTAGATTCGACCTTTGATGTACGTTTGCTAAAGTATTCTACAACATGAAGCTTATCATCGACTTTTTGGAAAAGGATAGCACCGTAACCGTCTGCACTTGCATCAGTATGCAATTTGATTGGAAGATTTTGATTGAAAATAATCAACACAGGTTTAGTGGTTAAAATTGAAATTATTTGTTGTCTTATATTTTCGTGCTCCGATTTCCAATCAAATCGTTTACTAGATGTTAACAAAAACAATGGAGTCATAATTTTGGAAAAGTCTTTTACAAATTTACGGAAATATGAAGCAAGTCCTATAAATTGCCTGAGTTGGTGAACATTAGTAGGAGGAAGAAGCTTAATTAATGCTTAAATTTTTCTAGGGTTAGGTTTTAGTTCACCAGCCGTTATCTCATAGCCTAAAAACTCTACGCGGCGCTTCATAAAAGAACATTTAGAAATGTTTAATAAGAACCCAGATTCTGTGAGAGCTATCAACACCTCGCGAAGTCTATCAATGCCTTGGTCTTCAGACACAGAAGGTATCAAAATGTCATCCATGTAAAGGCATTGGTAACAGCTCTTTGAAAGACGCTAGGTGCGTTTCGAAGTCCAAATGGCATGGCGAGATATTCGAACTGCCCATCAGGTGTTATAAAGGCTGTACGCTCAATGCTAGCAGGTTCGCGGATACTTATTTGGTTGAAGCCACTAGCACAATCAAGGCATGTGTAGTAGGATGCTCCCGATAGCCTAGAAATCTGATCACCTATGAGAGGAAGCGGAAACCTATCAGGCACTGTGTTCGAATTTAATTCACGATAATCTATAACCATACGATCTGTACCGTCTCGTTTCTTCACGAGAAGAATGGAGCTCGCAAATGGAGAGTGACTAGGTCGAATAATATTAGCTTCTAGAAGTTCCTTTACTTTAGAACGTACTACTTCCTTTTCACTCGGGCTAAGTCTATAGGGCGGTCGATAAACAGTACGATTTGGATCTATAAGTCTGATCTTAAGTTCTCCAGATGTAACTCTAGTTTTAGGCAAACCGTTAATAAAAGCGTGAGAAAATTCTGCCAACAAAGCAATCAACTTACTTTTATTGTCAATATCCGTATCGATCTCGTTGTAATTTGCAAAAGTATCGCCTGCTTGCTTACAAAAAGAAACTGACATAGGCTTTGTAATAGTTAGTGAAGAACTTGTTAAACATAATTGAAAACCCAATTTTAATATTTCGCGTCCAATCATAATATCATATTTTAAACAAAAGTCGGGTAAAACGTGAAATAAAATTTGTAAAGAATAATCGTTAATAATCACTTCGCATAAAATCTGCTCTGTACAGTTTGTGTACGAATTACCTATCCCTTTTATACACACCGGCACATAGGAACGTGTACCAACTAATTTAATAGCAACACATTGCTTAACAAGAGAGCATTCAGCACCAGAATCAAAATAAAAATCATACGACTGACCTGATTGTACTAATTGTCCAATAACACTCGCGATTTCGCAACTATCCACGCGCTGCTGGACCGTCGGATGTACTTCGCCTGCTCCGCCACTCGACATAGGCTTGTTGTTTGGGTAGCCGGTGCCACCACGGCGACATCTTGTAGCAATGTGTCCTTTTTCACCGCACCGATAGCAGATTACTTGCTTGTTGTTGTGAACTGACGTCTGCGCTGCCGATCCGGTCATGATATTCGAGGCAGTAAAGTTCCTGCTAACTCCAGACCGGCAGTTGGCTGCCTTATGTCCCAGTTTACCACAATTATGGCATTTGAAATGGATGTCGGATTGCATCTTCGAACGTTTAGCGTCTGACATATTTTCATGGTCAAGTCGCCGTTTTAAACTTGAACTCGCTTTCACTTCTTGTACTAACTTATTCCGCGTCTTAATTTCGGTAGTAAACGCCAAGCGATAGACACGGGAATCAAATTGTGCAATATGTGCCAAAACATATGACGTCACTATTTCTTCAATGTCAAGGTTCTTCCATCTCGATGTGAGTGACGTCATTAGTCGGCTAGCGTATGCAGCAAGGCATTCGTTTTCTTTCGGCCGGCCGCTGTTTAAGTAAATAAGCGTGGCTGGTAATGTCTCCGATAGTTCGTAACGAGCTAGAAATAGTTGACGAAAATGTTGCCAAGTCATACCTGCATGTGAAATTTGTGATAACCATGACGAAGCGCTTCCTTTCAAGGCTTTACTAAGAGCTATAACCAAGGGCGAACCTTGTGGCGGTTGGTCGCCAAAACAGATTTCAGCCGTATTACACCAAGCTTGTGGATCCACGTCTGGCTGGTCCGGGTTTATTTCGGGTAAAACAATCACAGGCATCGTCGTCGGCGATTTGATAGTGTTAATGAGCAGCATAATGTTTTTCTGCTGCATTTCAAACAGGGCGCGCCATTGGGTATCAGATCCCAATTCTGATGACGGAGTCAAGGATGGCTGATTGGTAATACCGCTGTCATCATTGGTGGGTAAATCTGGATTCATGGTGAATAATAATGTTCCTCTACAGTTGATTTAACACTGATTTAATTTAGCATACAAAATTAATTAGAATAAAGTTAAATTATGCGAACCGACAGATTCGGAGTAGAATAGTGTTCACTTCACCACGGCCCGAATAATTCTGCCAAAAGAAAGATACAGTTCAACCATTCCCACTCCAACTCTGTCCACGTGCCGCCAAAACGAGATGTGACGTCACGGTGCTCGCTTGAGGAACTAATTTCCTTCCGGTGCTTAGTAAAATTAATATTCCTTCCGGTACTTAATTTAAAAAAAATAATCTACGACATATATATACCGATCATACTTTTAAATGCATTGAGTGAAAATACAAGCTGTTAATTTGAAATTACAAACAGACTCTTCAATTTTGTTTATCTGTATAGATATAATATATTATATTATACAAAACAAATAGTTGAACTAAGTATAATATATAGTGCGCGCGGAACTTAGGTAGGGACAGGGGTGAGGGGGCGGGTTGCTTGCCCCTTCCGTCCTACCGCTCGCATAACTAAGGCCCGGCTAGCTAGTCACAATATGTTACAGTTATAACAGTCACAATGTGTAATTGCAAAATTCTACATTATTGTCAAGGTGATAAGGTCTTTTTTTGTATCATTCTTAATAGTCGTTATTACATTGTGATTTCGAGTGGCAAAAAGTGTTGTGCCTAATAATCCGTCTAGCCCCAATACAATTCGCAACGCGCCATAAGGAACTTCGTTTCAATAATAGCAACAAATCAGAACAAATTGTTCAATGCGTATTGGCTTGCTGGCAATAAACGTACTAATTCTGTTGTGAATGTTGTGTTTGTTGTACCTGCACTATCTGTTGTTACTGAACAGACGAGCGATGTACCGTGTTACGTGGCCTGCAGCCAAATCGCTGTTCTATTGATGATCCACTCGAAACTTATGTAATAGTGTATTAATAAGTTGTTGTGTATCTATTGATACTTAACAACAAAACACTACTAGAAGCGGTTAGGTTTAGCTTACAATAATAATAGCTCCCCACACCGATTGCGGTGACGGTGGCCGGTTTCATTGAAACCAGTCCAGCTACGCAGGAGTTATTTTATAGAGCCCAAGTGTGTGCGCAGAATACAAGAGCACTCTCTCCTCCTTTTACTCTTGTAACCCAGTGGGTCGGATAACCGACACGACTGGGGCAGATGAGGGAGATCAGGCGCAGGTCCGACTTTTTACATGCCCATCCGACGCATGGATCATCTTTCTTGTCCGACAATCAGGTGATCAGCCTGCATTGTCCTAACCAGACTTGGAAACAACATTTTTTGTTGTTCCCATGCGGCAATCGAACCCACGATCTTCGAGTCGAGAGCCAAGCTCTAAACCACTGGACCACGGAGGCTGTTAGGTTAAGCTTATAATCAACTATCAACGTAATCCTACTGTTATACGTAACTACTATTATAAATGTGAAAGTTTGTGAGGAGGATGCATGTAGGGATGGATGGATGCTTGGCACTCTTTCACGCAAAAACTACTGAAATGATTTTGATGAAATTTGGTATGGTAGTAGTTCATGCTCTGGAATAACACGTAGGCTACTTTTTATCCCGAAGTAGTAATGTTTCCAAAAACTATATTATACTTTATTTGCGCGGGTGGAGCCACGGGCCAAAATTATTTAATAGTATGTAGTCGGTACTACTGAAAAATTATTTTTATCTTGGTCCTTACTCAATCATAATATCATAGGTTTCATAGATCTAGTACCAACACAATTTAATATTGGGAGTACGACGCGATGGTTCGATTGAACAGACCACTGCCAAAAAAAATGGCCCATGCATCGACCAGTTCCACTGGTCCGTGATATTGGAATATAAAGTTTATCAAAATAATAACAACATATTTTTACTTCCAAAATATTGGACACTATTTAATGATAGGATACTATAGCTGTAAATTGGTACAAAATTATATTAGTTTTAAGGGTTCCGTGGTACGTACCTAAAGAGTAAAAAAAGGGGCCCTATTATTAAGACTTCGCTTTCCGTCTGTCCAATATGTTTGTTACCAGAATCTATCTCATGAAATGAATAGACCCGCAAGACAATTTAAATTTTCACACAAAATGTATTTCTATTGCCGCCATATTGCGGTGCCCAAGCCGGAGGTCGCGGGCTTAAATCTCGCCGAGGGAAGTTTTCTGTGTTGGTCATGGATGTATATAAAATTTTTATATTAAGTATAATATAGTAAAAATCTTAAATATATTATGTAAAGTATAAGAGTATTGAATATACTCCCTGTTGTCTGGTGCCCTTAACAAGATATTCGAGTATTTAGCACGGTGCCAGATTGACGTGGTGTGAAGCGTCCATAAATATTATTAATACTAATTGTTAATTAGGTATCTTACCAATAAATATTAAGTACTCAAAATTCTATTCGGGAATTAACTATTACTTATTGTTAATCAATGTGCTAAATGATAAAATTGTTGCTGTCCTTGTTTTTCAATGGAATGGTAATAGTTAGAAATTGAATATACAAGCAATCAACTGCCTCTTGAAATGTTATGTTCTGACGTTGTCTAGTCTTGCTATTTTTTCTTTCTAATCAAATATTTTTGGCAGACTTTTATATTTTATTACACCTACGTTAAATATATGTCACAAAGGATCAGAATTCTCAGTCTATTTCACCGCTGCTGCTGCTCGAGCCGGCCTATTCGTGTCGTAGAATTTCTCTCCCTCGCTAGCCTACTCCGGGTTACTGCTTTATTTCTATTTCACCGTTCATCAAAAGTTGAAGTTTTAGTAGTAGTTTTATGTCTGCGATTTTCTGTGTGACAAAACTTTATTTCTATTTCCAGAGCATCCAGTTCACGGTGATGTGGGTGCTGTTTGTGCTCATCGTGGTACTGAACGCGTCCGTCATCGCCGCGCTCCTCTGCACGAATGCCAGGAAGAGTCGGATGAACTTCTTCATCGTGCAGCTGGCTATAGCCGGTAATTATTAGGATATTTACTACCAACAACTACGTTTGCGTAGAACTAACGGAAATGGAACCCTTTTTTTTAAACGGAACCCTAAGATAAAAAAGTAGCCTAAGTAACTCCTTAGAACATCAGCTTTATGTCAGTGACGGTCCGTGAAATCGGGCCAGCTGTTTCAGAAATTAGCCGGAACAGACAGACAGATAGACGTACAGACAAAAATAAAAAGTTTTTTTTATTTTAAATACCGTATATATTTTATAAGCTATTATTTTAAAATTACAAACATATTCTTCAATTTTATTGATATATAGTTAATGCTTGCTATGCCTTGCTATGAATCAGGCCGGAACCATAATATGGAATGTACCATAACCATAATGGATCATTTAGTACAGATGTGAATATTTATCTGTTTGTTTGTGAAAAACGTTTACGAAGGTCTGTGATACAGATGTAACTCAGAGTTTAGCATTAAGCAGATGCTTATCTAAATTGTGGTTAGTTGATTTTACGTACGAGTAGCGATGTGTGTATAATTATAACAGCGACACCAGCTAGGCTTCACGTTTAGTTAAAACACGATACCTATGTTTGTAACAGTGGAGTTTGAAACTTCGTAACCTACAAGTTACAACATTTACTAATAGATCATGAATACCTACTTGTATATATTTACTGACACGATATATTTTTTATCCGAGGTACTAAATTTCTTGAGATAGGCAAAATAAGTTTTGCAACTGATCTTACATCTACAGGCTAGGGCTTTGATGGAGAGCCAGCCTTTGCTACCGCAAGCTACACTAGTTTCAATGTATGTTTTATATTAGGAACTTACTATAAATTTAAATATTATTATTGCTAAGTGTCTATATCAAATTATAAGTAGGTATGTACGTTTTATATTAGGCACAACCTTCACATTGAAAATAGATCTCTTAGGGTGGGACTATATGATCTGAAATGCGGCGGACCCGGGAAAATTCAGGGCACTAAAAATAAAACTCTGCGCTAATATTGAGCTGAAAATCGAACACACGAGTGTTGAGCTGTTAGACAAGACTCCATAGTTGCCTTTTAAAAAACGATTTCCTATACAAACTGAAATAGTAATGAAATATAAAAACGAAATAGTAATTATGGAAACAACTGCCGCGGTCGGGAGACGGAAACGGAGTGTTCCATGGCCTGGGACTACGATATAGGATGACAGGAGAAATGCAATATCAGCAGATGGGAAAGCTAGGGTGAGCATATTAGCATACAGGAGCGGAATATAACGCCTCCCGGGGGTAGACTAAACTTCGGGGACGAAGTTTATGGAAATCGGAATGAAGGAAGTTAGACATTTACTCTAAGGTTAGGTGTAGGAACAGTTTTAGTTTTAATTTTGCCTTTAGCTAAGTCTTGAAGAGGAATAGAAGAAGGAGAAGAAGGTGTATCTTGGGTTGGAGATGGATTTACAGAAAGAGTTTGGGTAAATCTTGGAAGGATGCGAAGACAGCAGTTCTGTAGAGACACAACTGCTGTCTTCGCATCCTTCCAATTCCTATTATTAAGATAAAACATTTATAAATGCATAATAAAACAATAGCACAAGAAATTATTATTCAAGTAGTGGAATAATTTCATACTTGATAAAACTATGTTCATTTATAATTTTATCGGCTTCGTTTGATAAAGATTTTAATTTTAATTTATGTTTATTACTAATTATGTCCAAATCGAAACCCTGCAAATCTATATGAGCCTCATTACGAGTATTCATTTCATTATTTAACCCTTTAAAATTACAAGAGTCATTTATAATATTAATATTAGATACTATCTGCTTTATTTTAAATTCCATAATTTTGGACTTAGGAACTAATTTAGTATTCTTACAGTAAGCTAAACAATTTACTGGGCACATAAAGTAGTCCTGTGCCCTATTACACTTAAATCAATATATTTTGTTTTATTGTGTCATTCTATAATACTTTACTATATGTAGATTGTACATATATCCACCTATTGTTTGAAATGGATTTCCAAATATCAATTTTGCCGTGAACACAGATATGTTTTTCACTGCACTGGTAGAGCACTTATGATTTTCACTAATAGTTCACTTTCAAAACTCGGATGTTCGCTGGTCGAAAATACTGTTGTCACGTCGCAGATGTAAGTTTGTGAATTCATCGCCCTACATTCCTGTAGTGAGTCTAAGTTACAATATGACGTTTTATCATTGGTCATTGCAATATATTTACTATTTGGTACTACAAAAGTAGAAATGGATGCATCATGTGGTGTAGGTAGAGCAATATTATGATATAAATTGTATTCTTTTTGAGATACAAGGGGGATTCTTAAAATAAATACTACTTTACCATTAATACTATAGCTAAATACCCTAGAAATATTGATTAGCGTAAACATTTCACTTAATTCTAAATTAACAGTTAATTTTACATCAGCAGGTAAGTGACGAAAATTATTGATAAGCTCTTTGTATAGATAGCTAGGCGGTAATATAGCTGGATGTAGTATGCTTTGACTACTAAATATTATGGCACTGACTAAATCCTCTAATTGAAAAGATAAAGTAATTTAATAGTAAAAATATTATTTATTTTATTAGAGAGGTTGTTGATAGCTATATTAAGGTTGCCTTCATCAACTTTAATTTTATTTAATGTTACATTTATATTTGATATAGTTGTTGTTGTTATTAAAATACTATCTTTTTTAATGAAGCCAACTCTTTTTGACTTGATTGAATATCCTGAATTGCTTCATCATACTTAATAGCATCGTTTTCGTCAAGAGTACCGAAAATTGTTTTGGAAGCGGATCCTACTCCACCAAACCATGGAGACCTACGGAATCTGTGATCTATTAAATGTGATATACAATTATGTTCATTCACTAAATCAATATATCTAACGTTAAAACGTAATAACGTAAAGTGGTAGCAATACATTATTACATTCTAAACTATAGTCGGATTCTATTTCTACTTTGTTACATAAAAATCGAAATGTTCCAAGAATGGAATTTATATTAATTATATGCGATTGGAAATGCGATATATTATGTATAGGAGTAATAATATCTAGAAAGGTTGAACATATTTTTAATCTACCTATCGAATCAAAATAAATTCCCGGACTTGAATTAATTTGTTGTACATAGTCCTGAGCCGCTAAGGCGGAGTGCTAAAATAGAAAGACATTTCTCTTAAATTTATGTTGTATAATTATCTATAACTTAATTTACATCTAACTTTATCCTATAGGTTGAATTGATGTATATTTAATTTGATCAACGTGATGCTTAACATATGTACGATTTATTTGCAGGGACACAGTATTGTAACCATGAACTTTGACGATTTTGTAAGGGCCTTTCCATTGAGGGGATAAGGCCTTTCTTAGCCTCAAATAGTTTTTTAAATAAACTAAATAACCAATCTTATAGGTCACAAGGCCTTGTTTTGTTGTCATAGTAAGTTTAAGAATTTTGTTTTGAATTAATAATATGTTCTATTGCTTTATCACGGGCATGCTTTAATCGATGTTGTAGCATTTTGACATATTCAGGATGTTACATCTTTTGTGGTACTTTAAACGGAATCTGATAGGAATGGTTTATGGCCGAATAGGAGTTCGTATGGTGAAAATTTGGTAGTAGTGTGGATAGCTGTATTGTAGGATAACTTTGCTGTGTAAACATACCGAGGCCAATTATCTTGATTATCGTTTACGAATGATTTGAGATACTCCTCGAGTGTCGAGTGACTTCGCTCAAGTGCTCCCTAAGTTTGAGGATGGTAAGGTGTAGACCAGATTTGTTTTATTTTTAGGAAACTGCAAGACTTTTTAAATAAATCTGCCGTAAAATATTGTTTTTGGAATTCCGAATAATGAAATAAAGTGAACTAGACATTCACTTATCTCTTCAGCTGTTGTTGTCCTAACAGATATGCTACTGAATATTTTGCAAGGTCGTCTTGTAAGTTCATTATAAACCTGATTTTAGCGGTACCCGATTCCGGTAATGGACCTACAATATCAATTGATATTCGCTGAATATTCGAATGGTGCAGTCGAAGTAGTATGCGCTCTATTTATTTGTATAAAAGCATTGTTTTCCTGACAAAGAGTACACGATTTAACGTAGTTTTCGATTATACATCCTGTTTGATCCTAAATGACTGGCAATTGGTAAATCGTGATTATCTTTTAATATCTTTTTTATTTCGCTTAACTACGGATACATAATGTTATTATGATATATGTGTAATTGAATATTTGTGGTATCGAAAAGATATCTTAACATATTATATATTTTAACAAAAGAGAACTTATCAAAGGAACTTTTAAAATCAGTTACAGCGACTTGATGTAATGTAGGGTATGACATAATTATCTGATCACGTGTATATCTCAGTGCTTTGAATAAGTCTGGGTTAGTACATTCATCGAAATGATTTGAACCTTAAAATGTAAAAAGAGGTAAATTTTATCATCAATAACTAAAGGATTAAAAGTATACAATTCTCTTTACATTTTCAGAAATTCTTCGACAATAGGATTTGAACAATTCCCCCCGGACATTAACTGCAAACAGACGTGTTTTATTGCACTCCGCTTTAAAAATTATTATCTACCTAAAAAACTGGGAATATTGCAAAAACGCTTTTCTCAAATTAATTTCAAGTCCCAGTGCTGTGTAAAGTGCAAAAAACAATACAAATGAAGCTTAAAATTAGCTATTTTTACTCCAAAACATATGTGTAATAAGTGAAGTGAATATTAGTGCCGTCGAAACGTAAACATAATAATAAAAAATAATTTTAGTAGTACCGGCCAAGACGTACTCATTGGAATCTCACAGCAAATTATAACTACATAATATTGAGGATATATCACGAGACCATTGGTCGAACCCAATAAGGCCCAAGTTAGAACTCCGCAACCCTATGTTCGAATCCTGGTTCAGCTAAGCTTTTTGTGCATTATTTAAATTCAACTTCTCGTATACAACTAATACTATAACGCCGATCGCTACCAATTTTTGCAAGACTGGTACTTTGCGATGTTACTCAGGCGCACTCCTCCAAAGGCGAACCCTCCCGCGAACACCGCCCCCTCGCTCGCCCTACCCGCAACGCACATTCAACATGCAAGGTCCGATGCGGCGCTCGATACAATAACTACAGCGAATAATAAGTAATAAGCGAAAGTTTATATCAGAAGAGGAGATGTCAATGCGGTCTTTTATGATGGAAATATTGATGTTCAGATGTTCGATGATTTTACAAATACACAAACTAATAAGCTACTGGCTCTGCAGAATACTGTTACCACCATCAAAGAACAAAATGATGAAATGGTGCATTCTTTGGAGTTTCTCAGTCAAAAATATGACGAAACGCGCAAGGAATTGTAGATATTTAAAAATAAACAAAAAGATACACAAAAATATATAGATACTCTAGAAAACAAAATTGAATTACTTGAACGAAAACAAAAATCTAACGAAGTGGAAATCCGTAACATACCTAAAATTTCAAGCACTGAATCGAGTCAAGATCTAAATAAAATTTTACAAAATATCTGCAACAAGGTTGGCATTAACATCGGCGATGGAGAAAGAAAAACTCTGTACAGAATAAACACAAAATTAGAATCAAACAAACCTATAATTGTGGACTTAAACACTAAAAATAAATTGAGTACCAAAGATTTGTTATTAAGCGGCCCAGAGCAACGCATATATCCGAGTCTATGACAATTAAAAAAAAATTATTCCGCATTGCTAGAGATTATGCAGCTGCAAAAAAATATCGTTTCTGCTGGACCTCGCATGGAATCGTTTATTTAAGAGAAAAGGAGGGCTCCCGGGTTCTAAAAATCAACCTCGAAGATGACCTTCCTAAGCCTGAAAAAGTGCAATTGTGACTGAGTTTGCTAACAACAGCCAAAACACATTTTTTACTTGTTATGAACTATTTACGAGTATTCTACGTATTGCTATTGTCAACTAACACTGTTAATCATTGTTGAAAATTACTTATAATTTGGAAGTCATATACTGTGCAATTTTTAATTACTAAATACTATAATATTAGCTATACTATAAGTTTAATTATATTATCATGTTTGGTTTACACTACTAATACTACATTACTTCCAAAACACCACACTACACATAAATACACTTTTAATAATTACATTACTATTCTACATTATTATTTACACACACAATACACATATTTCCTTAACAAACCATATAGCTATAAAATGTATTACTATGCAATAATGTCTCAGAAAAAAAATATATTTTCATAAGGTTCAAGCCTGATCCCATAAAAATAAAAACTATTATAAATCATAGGTACTGTACTACCAGAACTATATATACATACTTCATAATATCTATTACTTTTAAAATTCGATACACATAATATTAATCTTCAAAATGATCTAGAAAATATCAATATTTCTGACTCCAAAACCTGCTCGATTGAAGATTGTAGGCACCAAAATCTCAGTTCAACAATAATTCAATATTAATATTCACTCAAAATATTAGAAGCCTTATCGGCAATTTTAGTGTCTCCAGGTGCTCCTCTCGAGAGCAAACATATCGTGGGATTTTATTGTTCTGACGGAGTGTCGCCTACATCATTCTTCAACTATCCCCATGCTGGATGGATACCAATGGGCGTCGACGGCATATAATTATTTACAAAATGATGTTGTGGTTGTTTACTACAACAGTGACCTGTCCGTAACTGTTCATGAACCTATTATACTACTAACCTAACGCTAACTCTATCGTGATGACAACTACTGATATCGCCGCTGTTGCAATTTATCGGTCTCCATCAACATACAATATTGGTGACTTCTTGGACTCACTGAAATTTGTTTTGAGAAACCTTTCCTCTTACAAAATAATAATACTTCTAGGAGATATAAATATAAATATTGGACAAAATACCTCTGATTTAGGCTTCCATGACTATTTGGATCTCTTAGCAAGTCACGGAATGCTCCCAGCCCATACTTTACCCACGCGAAACGGTATCTCCTGCTGATCATATCATTTTAAAAACAATAAGAAAATCCGCCTGCTTTGTTGCTGACACATCTCTTACAGATCATGATAGTGTCTTGCTTTATACCCAAAACTCCACTCAAACCCCTAAATTACGTCTAAATAAAATGATGACTAATTTTGAATCTTTAGAAACCGACTTAAAAAATATAGATTTTTCCCTAGTTTTTGAAGCACACGAAGTAAACCGATCTTTGAATCCTTCGAAATTTTGATCCTTGAAAAAGTGTATAGTGTCAAATTCATTATTACAAAGTTTCTCAAATCGAAAGCACATTCTAAAGCCCTGGATTACTCCTGGACTCATACGTTGTATGAAAACCAGAGATAATCTACATAAAAAACATAAAGGAGGCCCTAAAATGAAACCATAAAAATTACATATAAAAGATACAGAAACACTTGCAACCGCACGCACACTTAGAAAGCTCAAAAATAATTATGACAGGGAACAAATACAAAAAGCTAGTAATGATAGCAGATTGCTATGGAAAACTATACGCAAATGCACTCATACCGAAAAAGAAAAAGGGGTTCCAAAAGAATTAATTACATACTGTAATATCATAAATGATGTAAATAAGGTAAATAAATATTTTGTACACGTCGGGGCTTCGATTAGCTCAAAAATTCAAATTACAATATCAGACAGAAACTATAAGGCATCATCACGTTTCTAATTCGTTCGTCATCTTACCTACCTATGAACATGAGTTAAAAATATTTTATCGAATCTAGGAACAGACTGTGCTTCCTGGAATTTCCAGTCTCATATTAAGAAAAAATCTCGAATATCTTTATTGCACCGCTGATACACATTATTAATCTTTCTCTATCTACTGGTATTTTCCCAGACGCATTAGGTTGGCCTAGGTAACTCCGATTTACAAAAGTGGAGCTAGAGACCGTGTCGAAAACTATAGGCCAATAGCAATTCTTCCAGCACTATCAAAAATATTGGAGCGAAGACTAAATAATAGACTTACCAATTACCTAAACAAATATGACATTTTTTCTAATTCTCAGTATGGCTTTAGAGCTGACGACGTGTATCTTCGTATTTCTTCGGTTTGCGTCGGAGAGGAAAGGGGAGGGGAATACTGCTTATCGATATTATGGGATGCCATTCATAGTGGCGTTCGACGCTCATAGATGGCACTACCATTTCCCCCCGGCCTTAAAGGGTTGCCTTTAAAAAAATAATAATAATAATTTAGCTATGTTAGGTGTATCCATTATCGCATAACCTATCCATAGGTCACACACTCCACCACCACACACCACCACACACACCACACAGATTCTGACCGGACACGGCGGATTCGCCTTCTACTTGAACAGATTCAAGCTGAAGGAGGATCCGTCGTGTTCGTATCAGCCTGGAGTTGAGGAGACAGTTCCTCACCTGTTATACGAGTGCCCCATTTTTGCTCGCAATAGATACGATATTGATCAAAAATTGGGCACATCGGTGACGGGTGAGAATCTGCCTACTATCCTGGGGGGAAAGAAGAGGGATATCTTCCTCTCCTTCTGTAAGAGGATTGTGGGTGTAGTAAATAAGAAAAATTGTGATTTCTTAAACTGTGATAATAATTAGTGTTAGGTTCCTTTAGCGGTAGGTTTTTATTGTGATAATAGGTTAGTTGAACGTTGTGCTGTATTTTTAATTTTAATTTTTCTTGTTTTGTTTTATTGTATTATTGACATTTTAATTTGTAAATTTTTATTGTATTTTATTGGATAATTTTTATTGGATTTTTATTGGATTTTATTGGGTTTTTAAACAACTGCTTTTATATCTGCTCTGACTTTTTACATTGTAAACATCTGACAAGTACATAGTTGATGACTTTATACTTTATTATTATGGTAATATAAAAAGAATGTACGTAATGGTAGAATAAGGACGAATCAAAAAGTATTGTAAATATTAAAAATTAATCATAAAAAGAAGAAAAATTGTAAAAAAGTTAGATGTAAGATCATTAAAAAGAAAAAAATAGAAAAAGAATTAAAACAGAAAAAGATTAAAAAGAAAACAACAAGCCCTGATCATGTATGTTAGGGGGACGGAAAAAAAGACCTATCCATAGACTTAGACAGCGGTATTATTAATTAACTAAAGCGAAGTAATAACTACTAATCTTATTACCTAGATGCCTAAACTAAAGGAGATCCAGCCTAAGCTAAACCTCACTGCGTTAGCAGTGGGTAGAGATACACGACAGGGCGCACGTAACTTCCCTTTGAAGTTTTCACGGTAACAACGTGGGTTGTACCGTCTTTAGAGGTATGTAATTTCTCAACGACGCCTAATGGCCACGAAAGTGTTGGCGAATTGTCGTTGATAATAATCACCAACTTACCCTCCTGTATAGGAGACCCCGGACTATTCCACTTGGATCTAGTCTGAAGCTGGTGAAGATATTCTGAACGCCAACGTTGCCAGAACGATTGTACAAGCTTATCTAACAATGTATGTCTCTGAAGTAAACTAGAAGAGTCTACTTCAGGCGCGGGAAGTGATGACAATGGCACTGTGTTTAAGAAATGTGCAGGAGTTAACGCTGACGGTTCCGCGGGATCGCTACTTAATGCAGTGAGCGGATGCGAATTAATTAATGCTTCAACTTGAGCAAGGACAGTTAAAAGCTCTTCATAAGAAAGAATTTGTTGCCCTATGACCTTGAAGAGATGCGTTTTAATTACCTTAACCATGCTTTCCCAACATCCCCCAAATTATGGTGAAGCCGGCGGAATAAACTTCCAATCAATACGATTATGTAGTGTAAAGCTCTTCCTGCAGATGTGTGCGCTACTCCTTATTTTAGAAATTATAAAGGTCGCGTAGATATGAATTTGCACCCACGAAACAAGTGCCGTTATCCGTGTATAACCACTGTACGGGGCCGCGCCGCGATAGAAATCGTTTTAGGGCGGCCAGAAATGACACCGTGCTCAAATCCGTCGCAACTTTGATAAGCGTAGCCATACACGTAAAAATACATAACCAGCCCTTACGACCTAAAGGTGTTAAAACACCTCGACCGCGAACTGGGGTGTATTGGAGTGGTCCTGCGTAATCACAACCAGTATGTGTAAACGCTTTGTCCACTTGATTAACGCGCTGACAAGGAAGGTCGGCCATAAGAGGGAATATCGGGCGGGAGGTAAATCATATTGATAACTACGTACTATATTAGGTAATAGCAAATGCGGGAATACTGAACCCAATCAGAATATCCACATCAAACAATCCACGAAAAGTCAGTATCTGCTAGCGGGAGGGCTTTCAAGTGCGTTAACAAAGACACGTCTACGTTAGCGTCCTATAACTTATCGGTAATACGTTCTGCGATAAGCGGAGAAATATTAAAACTAATATTTTTATTTAAGCGCGAGTATAAGACAATTTACTCGCGCTTAAATAAAACTAAATATATTTTCCGAACCCCCAATTCCTTTAACTATCAAATTAGTATTTTTAAGATTATTATTAGTATTTTAGATTTACTTTTTTTCTGACCTCGATTGCTGCATCCACTGTTGACTTTCCGGTGGTAAATCCAAATTGCTGATTATTAGATTTCGGGCCACCGGGTAGCAAGCGGGAAACAATAAGACGTTCTAATAATTTACCTAAGCATGATAATAGCGTTACAGGACGGTAGGATTTCGGATCGTCTGGTGGTTTATCACCGGCTTTTGGAATTAATTTTATTGTGCCGGTTCTGTGCCTTCTGCAATACATTTATTAAAAACCTGTAATATAGATGAGCCTACCGCTAGACACGCCTGCTTAATTATAATATTAGATATTTTATCCTCGCCTGCTGACTTTTTCGTAGGTAACAAATTAACTGTTGAAGTGAACTCATCAAGTGTAGGTAAGTCAGATATTGGGGTCTAACATTCTGAACCTTATCTCGCGGTGAAAATCATTGTCCAAGTCCGGCTTGTCGTCTGGAATTAGTACGTCGAGGTACGCCTTCGCCGTGTCTCTTAAACTATGAGTATACGAATTATTAATCTTGATATTTGAAAAATACTGTGCAGCACAGTATTATTTGGTTTGAGTTCATGGTATAAAGAAGACCATGGTCCCACCTTATCCAGTCTAACGGCTGCATTTCTCAACATATTATTTTTTGCTAAGGTGACGGCGGCGCGATAACGCGACCTTGAAGCCCTAAGGTCAGTTAGGTACGATATGTAATTATCGTCCAATAGACCGAGTCCCTGTCTACGTGCATAATTAATTTTCCGTCTGGCTCTCCTAAACTCCCGACGCAAGTTATATAAATTATCGTGCCACCAATTACACTTATTTTCTGTTTTAAGCGGCCTTCCGCCCAGGGCGGTGTCGGCACAGTAGACAAAGGTGTTGGTCATTATTTCCGCACTATCAGTTGAGTTCAAGTCTGGACGAGTGAAATCTCTGGAATGAGCGAACATAAGAAACCGGAATAAATTCCAATTACCATTTTTAACATTATATTCATAATCTTTCGACTCAATCACGGGACAACTCGAGGGTGCGCGAATAAACTCAAAGACAATTAAACGATGGTCGCTGCATGACGCATCAGGAATGACGCGCCAATTTATTATATTGTTATTATGGACGTACGCGCTGGAAAGCGTGACGTCGATGGAAGATTCACCAGAGGGGCTGCTAAATGTATTCGAAACAGATGCGGAACCATTCAATTTTAAACTTAAGGCTTGGTCAAAATATGTGGACGCGAGGATACAAGTATCTTGATACATGTCCACCAGCGACTGAAATATTAACTGATAATTCTCAGCGCTCGGGGTGATGCCAGCGAATACTGATTGAGCCCTTGGCGCCAACTTACCTATTAAATAATATAACTTGTCGGCATCGGTCAACGAACTATTATCATGTACCGTTGATTTAAAACTGGCATAGAATAGTGGCCAATTTCGTATGTCACCATCAAAATACATTATCTCAATCGCAGGCAACCTGCGTTCGAACAGTTGTATAAAACTCAGTTTTAACCTCGGGTTCAACAGTTTCAAGACGAGATTGAATGCGTTTAGTAACGCAATATAGGCCCTCGAATGAAGTAAACGCTTGAAAACAAGGCGGAGTTTTCGGATTATTAGAAAGCAACTTCGCGTTGTAGGCATCTAACATTTATGAAAATCTGTTCGAATATCACCTATTGTCATACATTAACCGAGAAATAAATCCTTATCTGCTTCGGATGACTCTGCAGTTTGCGAACGTTTATATATATTTTGAATACGTTCTGTTATAACCCTAAACTGTTAGCAAGAATGCTTAATTGACACTATCCCTTTGACTGTCAGCAGCAGATAGCAGGACGGTTGTTGAGCGCTAGAGAGGAAGCAGTTCCAGTTTAGTCTCAAACCCGGTCGGTCGTAATAATTAATTGTCTAATATAAATTTTCTATTTTCTAATAAATAAGATTAGCATTAAAACATTTTTTTTAAAAAAAGACTCGCCGGATCCCGTATAATATTTGGTGGCAACGGTGGGATTTGAAAAATCCCGTAAAACGTAAAACCCGAATTCGCCCCGATTTGACTGATTCGACGCAAATGAAGTGACTTACAAGTTAGCGAATGTGTGAACTATCCTAAAGCATATTATACAGATCAATCAGTGTAACTGACAAAACTGTATACAACGTGAATATCGAAAATCACAAAATTTCATCAGCATCATCCTGTCATCATCAGCAGCAACAACATCCCGCTACGAGAAGTCCTAGAAGATCGACGGTGGTCCCAGCAGTGATTCCTGTGATCCTGATCTTCCTGTGAGTGAACTTTAATTCTTGTCAATAACTCAGAATCCGTCATTAATTCTTTCTAGATTTTATTTTTATTTTTCGTTCTTTTATAGCACGAAACATATACAGAGTTGTTATATTATAATTCTAAGATAAGAAGTCTACCCAGTGACCGGATGGTTTTGTTTACATAAGGAATTCCTTGCCCGCTCAATAAGGCAAGGCTGTACGCCTTATTATACCGAGTCTATCGATTTATTTTAATAATTATACTCAACTTAATTCTATCTTATTATTAATCAACACAGTAGAGAAATCAAAATGTCTAGTAAATCAAGAAGCTCGAGTACATCCAGATTATCAACAAAACCTGAAAAAGATATTGAAATTAAGGTCCCAGAAAGAATCGAATTAGGTGTACTCTTAAAATTCATTAAGCCATTTGATGGTAGTCGCGAAAAATTAAATTCTTTCATATCTAATTGTCAAAGTGCATATAACTTAGCGGATATTACACAGAAACCAATAATATTTAAATATATTCTTAGTCAGCTTGAAGGTAAAGCCCAGTCTACGTATGACATAAAGGAGTTCGAATCCTTTGATCAATTTACTCAATTTATCAAAAATCAGTTCGGAGAGAAAAAACATTACTCACACCTTCTTTCTGAATTACAAGAATGCAAACAAAGTTCATTGGAATCTGTTATTCAGTTCGTCTTAAATATAGAAACACTTCTTTCTAAATTAATAACAGAAATAAATATATCCAACCCGACCAAGAGGAAAACTGATCTATCTGGACGAATTGCTACTATACAAGATTTAGCCACACACACATTTATCATGGGGTTACATCCACGAATTTCCTAAATGGTTAGATGTCGTAACCCTGAATCTCTTAACTCGGCATTAAATTTCGCTATCGCCGAAGAGAAAATAATGTCAAATACAATGAAACGATTCCCACAGTTTAACACTGAAAGACCGAAAATCCAACCTCGTCGCGACTTTTCGTTACAACCTCCGCGATTTCAGATGAGTCAAAGGCTTCAACCAAATCAGTTCAGGAGACCAGTCAATAAAAATGAACTAATATGCTGATACTGCAAGAACATTGGTCACTCTATAGAATCCTGTAGAAAACGCCAATTAATTAATAATAATACTAACAATAATAGATATATACAGAACTCTAGGGATCCACCGACAGGAACAAATCCAAGATCGACCCCGGGGTCATCTTGAGCAGTTTTTACTGCCAATAGAGTTCACGAACCAGTAGCCGACGAAGAATACGAATATTTAAACGAGTAAAATTTCCCGGTAGGTATCGGTCGGGAAATTACCCAAGTAAATTAAAAAAACGATACTAAATCAACTGAATCGTTTACTAATTCCACTGTATCGTTCAATACGCCGCGCCTACCTTCTAGTTCCACTGAATCGTATAACAAACCGCGCCAATCTACTAATTCCACTGTATCATTCAATACGCCGCGCCTACCTTCTAGTTCCACTGAATCGTATAACAGGCCGCGCCAATCTACTAATTCCACTGAATCGTATAACAGGCCGCGCCAATCTACTAATTCCACTGTATCATTCAATACGCCGCGCCTACCTTCTAGTTCCACTGAATCGTATAACAGGCCGTACCAATCTACTAATTCCACTGTATCATTCAATACGCCGCGCCTACCTTCTAGTTCCACTGAATCGTATAACAGGCCGCGCCAATCTACTAATTCCACTGTATCATTCAATACGCCGCGCCTACCTTCTAGTTCCACTGAATCGTATAACAGGCCGCGCCAATCTACTAATTCCACTGTATCGTATAACAGGCCGTGCCAATCTACCAATTCCACTATATCATTCAATAAGGCGTATCGTTCAATACGCCGCGCCTACCTTCTAGTTCTACTGAATCGTATAACAGGCCGCACCAATCTACCAATTCCACTGTGTCAAATTATTCACTATACCCAAATCCTGGTTCAAATACATCAGTCAAAACAGAACATGATTCTATTACACCTACTACATCCACTAAATCTACTATACTTACTACATCTGCTATATCTACCATATCTACCAAACCTACTATATCCACTAACTCTAATAT
This sequence comes from Phengaris arion, assembly GCA_963565745.1. Classification (NCBI taxonomy): domain Eukaryota; kingdom Metazoa; phylum Arthropoda; class Insecta; order Lepidoptera; family Lycaenidae; genus Phengaris; species Phengaris arion. The sequence goes on along the minus strand of OY751439.1, from coordinate 6,827,211 downwards.
AAATACTACATATAATGAATTCACTCAGTTAGTTATTCACAATTATACAATGCCTACTACACCTTCTATACCTAATAATTATAATTCATCATTATTTGGAGAAACTAAAATCTATAAAATTAATTATAATATTCAAAAAAGGTACTTACCTCACGTTAAAATTCAGTCAGACATAGTCTCATACTCACCAAATCTCTCTTCTCATATACAAAACCTAATTGCAATATTCAATAGACTCAGATCCTTTAATTTATAATTGCAACCAGACAAGTGTGAGTTCATGTGTATTGAAGTAGCATACCTAGGTCATCTCATAAACAAAGACAGGGTTAAACCTAACCCAGAAAAGGTAAAAGCAGTCACTAATTTCCCAGTTCCTGAATCACCTAAAGATATTAAAAGTTTTCTTGGTCTCGTCTCGTATTACAGGAGGTTTATCCCAGATTTTTCTAAACTTGCTAAGCCATTTACCTCTCTCCTAAAAAAGGACATACCCTTTAAATGGAATAATGAACAACAGCTCGCATTCGAAACATTACCAAATAGACTAACTACAGCACCAGTTTCGGCCCAGATTTCTCTAAACCTTTCATTCTCACATGTGATGCCTCTTACTACGCCGTGTCTGCAATTCTATCTCAAGGACAAATAGGGAAAGGTAGACCTATAGCATATTCATCTAGAACGCTAAATAAAGCCGAATGTAATTACAGTGTAACGAAAAAAGAATGCCTTGCAATAGTTTTTGGCACTAAAGCCTTCCGTCCATATTTATACGGGCATAAATTCACAATAATAACAGACCACAAACCATTGCAATGGCTTTTCAATTGTAAAGACTCTGGTTCTCGATTGGTTAGATGGCGTCTGAAACTAGAAGAATTTGAGTACACAATAGTTCATAAGAAAGGAAAAATTAATACTAACGCTGATGCTCTATCCCGATTTCCTGTAAATCCCGTTCAAAATCTACTTCTAGATCCCGAACTCGGAATCAACGACAATAGTACTACAAATCCCTTAGAAAATCCTTTGCTAGAATTACCATCTCATATACCATTCTCCTTTGACACAGATGACTTCCTAAGTCCTAACATTATAATGAATCCTGAAAGAATACAACTCAAGATTTAAATCCTATAACTCCTGGTTTAGACCTTATCGATTTAAATGACCTAAATATCAGCCCAAAAAGCACTGCCATTAATTTGGATTTTGATAGTATACCAATTCCTAGCCCCATGGCCGAAGATCCAAACCCGAGTCATACACCTACTAATGATTACTACTCAAAATTCTTAAAATACTGTTCTAATAAAGGCAAAACATTTAACACTATACTTAACGAACACAACGAACACTTGCTAAAAACAAAATGTAATACAATCATAATCCCTACATCTATCGATTTATTTATTTATTTATTTATTTATACACTTTCTGCACAATGTACAATGGCGGACTTAATGCCATAGGGCATTTTCTATCAGTCAACCATAGGGTGGTGGCAGAGTCAAAATACCAAGGTGCTTTCCATCTAGAAAAATACAAAAATTTAACTATACAAAAGGTCTTGTAAAACTTATGATTAAAATAGATACAATAATATTCGTAGCAAACTATATAAATTTTACTAAAATAAACATAATACATATCAAACTAATTATACCTACATACTATACTATAATATACACGTACATAAATGATTTATTAAACATAATATACATTATACATATACCATACTGCATAATTACACGATACTAACTAACCAAAAATTATAATAAAAAGTTCATGATTCTGCCAAATACTTCAAATACAACTGTCGGACTCTGCGCTTAAACGTATCTCTGGTTGTGGACATTCTGATTTCCGTAGGAAGAGCGTTCCAGAGTAGAATAGACTGGATGTGGAAGGAGGAATGGACTAGACTAGAACTATGTTGGGGACAAAGGAGAAGTGCATTATTTGAGGAGCGGAGGGATTTATCATGACTACTAGAAAGATATTGGAAGTGGGACTTTAAGTAAGCAGGAGAATTGGGTGAGTTAAGGAAAGAGTAGAGCATACACAGGGCTCGCACTGTGCGACGTTGGCGCACAGGCAACCAGTGCGACTTGGAGCGAAAGGAGGATACGTGGTCGTATTTCCGGAGATTGTAAATAAATCTAATACAGTTATTAAGTTGTCGGTCATATTTGTCGAGCTTGTCTGCATTGAGGTCAAAATAGCACACATCACCATAATCGATGATAGGTAATATGAGAGACTGTACCAACAAGGTTTTGATATGTGTCGGTAAAAAGTTTTTATGTCGATAAAGGGAACGCAACGTGCCGGTAACTCTTTGACATACGGTAGCTGTCTGTGTTTGCCAATTGAGAGTACTGTCGATGTGTTATCCAAGATCTTTCACACAGGAGCTGTAGTTAATTATAGAGCCGTCGAAGATAACTGGTGATAGCGACCCTACATCAACCTTGGCCATAATACGAGGACTGCCCAACAAAATAGCCTGACATTTACTTGGGTTAATTGTCAAACCGAAGTTTTTACACCAGTCCTTTATGAAATTAAGATCATAGTTAATCTCATCGATAGCACTCGACACACTATCAACTCCTGCTTGGCTATAGAGCTGAAAGTCGTCCGCAAACAAATGATACATACTGCGAAGTCTGAGAGTAACATAATTAATGAATAATGAGAAGAGCAAAGGAGAAAGAATACCGCCTTGAGGGACGCCAGTGTCTAGATTACACCACGAAGAGGAGGACTGATCCGTGCGTACCGACTGTTGACGCCCTCGAAGATACGAAGAGATCCAATTTAAAGCCTCAGGTGAGAGCGGAATTCTAGAAAGTATTGTTAACAAAATGTCATGATTGACATTATTGAAAGCATTCGAGAAATCTATCAAAACAAGGACTGTTATTTTAGAGTTCTCAATGCCTACTCTCACATCATTAAGAACCTTTAATAGTGCAGAGGTGGTGCTATGTCCAGGTCTGAAACCCGATTGTAGTGGAGACAAAATATCGTTTAGGTGAACAAACCTGGACAGTTGCTTAAATACACAGGCCTCGAGCACCTTAGATAGGTAGGGAAGGATGGAAATGGGACGAAAATGTGAGGCGTTAGTGGGATTGGTAATTTTTGGTAGGGGACGTACGTAAGCTTTACGCCATTGATTAGGAAATTCGGACGTTTTAAGGGAAAAATTTATAATATGGGTTATAACGGGCAAAATTTTATCTTTGATGGCAGTGATCATTTGACGGCTAATCTCATCACATCCTGTAGCCTTGGATGTTATGGAAATGATAGTCTTATTGATCTCGTCGGAGTCGATTGGTGTAAATTGAAAAGAAGGTATATTAATATGTCGTTGTAAATTATTGAGATAATAAATGGTCTGACGTTTAGTGTCAACATCAAGCTTGAGAGTTGTGGAGAAGTGTAAATTAATGTCATCAAGACTAATAATTGTCGTAGGAAGATCTACTTGATGCGACTTAACCTAAACCAAGGGATTCTAGAAATTTCCAAACATTAGGAAAGGAAGGCAAATTTTCGAGAATATGGCAGCGTTTAGCGTTCCGTATCATTTGGTTGCAGCGATTTCTAGCTATTTTAAAGTTAACCCAATTGGGTTCACTACGATTTTTCTTAAATTTTCGAAAAGTGCGATCCCTACGTTTCAACGCAGCACGGATATCGTCCGTCAGCCAAGGCGCAGGCGGATGCTTTAACTTTACTTTCTTAATGGGCGCATGTAAATTATAAAATCCAATAACATTTTCATTAAAAGTCCTAACCTTTTCGTCAATAGAGACGGCATCGTACAGTGGATTCCAATCTATTTTTCCTGCGTCCGTGCATAATTTTTTACTGTCTACTCGAGCAAAGCAACGTCTGTATATGAACCTAGGAGTTGATCTGGGAGGCTTTAACATGTATGAGAGAAAGATGAGGTCATGATGGGAAAAACCTGGGGCAGGGAGTTGACCATGGGTGTGGACGAGTGAAGGATCGGAGATGAGCATTAGATCAAGCCAAGTGTCATCACTATCGTAGTTATGATGAGTAGGTTGTAGAGATATAATGTGAAGACCGGCTGATCTAATTAAATTATTAAGCTTAGTCGGGCGACGAGAGGAGTGGTTGCATAGATCTGTATTAAAATCCCCCATGATGATGTGGTGCGCATATTCAGAACTCAATGAATCTAGGACCGACTCAATGTCAGAAAAGTAGTCAGCAGTAGGAGGGCAATATACTACTCCAAGGGCCAATTTAGTTCCTCTAACTAAAACCTCGAGAAAAATATATTCGGCCGTAGAAGATTGATAACCAGGAGAGGACGCTATTATTTTATAAGTAAAATCACGGCGAAGATATATTGCTACCCCACCACCACGTCTATCAATACGGTCATTGCGTATTAAAACGTATCCAGGTATCGGGAAGGAAGTAGACAGGAGGTGAGGTTAAAGCCAGCTCTCGGAAATCAGAATGGCGTGAATGTTATTTCCAGAAAACGTTTCCAGAATGTCACTGAAATGACTTGGGATGCTTTGCGCGTTTATGTGACATACGTTTAAAACTCCGCTGCTTTGAGAGTTTAAATATTGACCTAAAGTATCACCCAAAGTTTTACCCACAGAATCAAAGCTATCGTCTATACATATCCCAGTAGAATCATTGGCAGAATAAAAAGAATCATTATCAGATAAAGACATACCTACTTAAAATATAATAATATAATAAATATATAAGAATATTAAATATTATTGATCTACTACAGTATTTTTGTTTTAAAGCAAAGATACAAAAAATATATTTTGTTGCTCTGCACCACCCGCCAACCGACTTGTACTAAATAGAAAACAGAATACAGAAATACTAATACAAAATGAAATAAAATCGGAGACAAACAAACAATAATGAATAAACTATTATGTAACTACCTCCAAACTAATGTCATCAATAATTTAATTTTTTTTAATGTGAAGTCACTTAAGGCCGATATTTACTGTGATTACATGCCAAAAAGGAAAAAAAAAAGAGATGTCAGTTGTCACTTGTCAAATAGACAGCTGACTCAGTGGTGACAGTTTAAAACATTACAAATATATTTTTAAACTTGCAAATTTACCCTTAAATTGTAATAAAATATGTGAGGCACAAACAAACAAACAGATGAACAAAAACTATAAACTAGTGATGAAACATACAAGCGATTTTAGAATATGACAAGGCAGGATGAACAATCACAATATGCCAAGTCACATAACTGTACAACCTACACCACAAGGAAAACATGTACCTACTTAAAGTTACGCTGAGGAAGATGTCCCTGAGGAAGCCTTGGGGTAATTCGACATAAGGGGCTGGAGTTCTTCTATGGTCAACACCTTATGCCGCTTCCCATCCGAAGTCTTAAGGGAAACAACACCATCCTGCGTCCAGCAAGCCTTCACACCAAAGTGCATCCGCGCCATGTTGAACACAGCCTGGCGAGTCCTAGTCAGGAACTCATTCACTGAGATTGAAGTGCCTTTCAGTTTAGTTTTTGCCCTCCAAACAGCAGCCTTAGTATCATAAACGGCAAACTTGACAAGAATTGGACGAGTTTTGTTTAGTTCAGTGCTTCCCAGCCGATGACAAGCCTTAATTGACCCTCTAGTTATGTCCTGCAAGCCCAGTTTGTGGTGTATTGTGTTCAGGAGAATGGCCATACAGTTTTCACCACTCTGTTCGGGAATCCCAGAAAATATAAGAGTCTTCCTGCGCGACCTTGACTCAATAACATCTACAGCCCTTGAACATTCAGTTATTTGCTTTCGAAGGAGACTAAGTATAGAGAAGGTTAAGTCACGGAAAGTACGGAATTCCTCAGCGACCTTCGCAACCGTGTCTTTGGCAGAGCCGCAATGTAGTTGGGATTGAAGTTCTTCTATCTTTCTAGTTACTAATTCCTCAAGACTCTGTTGTGCCTTCTGAATTTCCAACAATTGAGACATTATTAAGGTGGAAATATGCGTTATTCAAATACTAAGTAAGTCAGCTGGCAGGTGGCTTCTTAAATGTGTATAAGTGCTTTACATAGAATTATATAAATTACACACTTCCAAAATACTGTAAGTATTGTACTCAATTTTTATATAATATTGTATATACTTTTGGAAAAACTAATTATTTAATATAATTAATCACGAGATATGTTTACACTTTTTTTGCACCTACCCGAAAAAGAGACGAATCAAACCCATACATTTCCGAAATCTTGGCAAACATTGAGGACAAAGAAAGAATAATAAACAAGGAAAGATAACTACACTCATTCTTAAAAATTACTCATTCAAACGAAAAAACTATATACCTAATTTTTACTAAAGTACATTATTTCGACAAATCACCGTATCCCTCTATATATAAATGCCTACAAAACGTTAAGGATGAAGTAGCAAAAGTAAATTTAACAGATGTTACCATATCCGACTTTAGAAATCCATGCGAACAACATGCTTATACCAAAATCTACAATATGCTAACTTACCTTTTCCAGAACATTAAAATCAAAATACACATCTATAATAATAAAATAAATTACCCAACCTTAAGCGAAAGAGTCAGAATCATGCACGAAAACCACGATATTCCAATCGCAGGTCACCTAGGGTCAACGCGAATGTATAACAGAATCCAGGAACAATATAATATTATTGGAAGGGAATGAGGACCGATATAGAAGACTTTGTAAAGAAATGTAAATTATGCCAAGAAAACAAGGCATTGAGAAAAATCAACAAAACTCCCATGGAAATTACTACGTCGTCAACAGCCCCCTTCCAACGTGTAGCGTTAGACATAGTTGGACCTTTACCAGAGACGGGATCAGCTAAACTTAAATACATATTAACTCTACAGGATGACCTTACTAAATTCTCAATAGCATATCCCATAAGAAGTACAACGGCTGAAGAAACTAGACTAACTAGATACTAAAATCTATTCTTACTGACCAAGGAACTAATTTCACCTCCGACCTTTTTAAAACAACGTGCCAATTCCTAAAAATTAAAAAAATATGGTCCTCACCATATCACCCGCAAACCCAGGGCGCATTAGAACGGAGCCACTCCACACTTAAAGAGTATTTGAAATCATTTGTCAATGAAAACCAGGACAACTGGGCAACATACGTTTACACAGGTACATACTCACATACAATACAACAATACATACAACCACTAAATTCTTTCCTTACGACTAATTCGTAAGGAAATAAACATGGAAATAAACCTTATATCCCAAACTCACTTTATGAACGTGAATTAGGTACAACATATACCGATTACATAAGAAAACTACAACACAAACTTAAATATGCAAGAGGAAAAGCATTAGAGAACTTTTTAAATCCAAAGTAATATCAAAAACTTATTACGATAATCGAACAAAACCGCCATATTATAAAGTGGGCGACTATGTTTACCTCAGAAACCATCTGAGGCTCAGGAAGGCACTATCTCCGATCTGGAAGGGACCTTATAAGATTATTAAAGTTAACAACAATCACACAGCTACCTTGTTGATTAATAGACGGCATGTAACACACCATTTCGATCAGCTTAAACCAGCTGACACACGATGACTGTAACCTGAAAGAAAAGAGAGAAAGGAAAGACTAGTATTAAAATTAGTATATTAAGTAATAGTTAAGATAGTAATTATGAAGTACCCAATAAGCAGTCTAGAATATATAAAAAATAAAATAAGGTAACCAATGTTAACTTATCTTATTGTAGCATCCCAATCGATGCCCAGCCGGATATTATACAGCCAATCAACCATACTACCGGCATCTTCTTTGATGGGCTAGGAAAACTAAAAGCCATTAATGGACAATTGAATGTTATAAATTACGTAGATATATCTTATATACAACCACATCTTGTAAACTTAAACGAAATCATAAATACAATTAGATTTACCTGTAAACAATCGCTACTTCAACAATGTCTAGACACACTATCTCCTTTAGTGTTCCGATATGAAGATTTAACACAAGAATATGAATCCATATCTCGTCTTATATCTAAACACAACAAGAGATCCGCATGGTTCAGTGCAGTGGGGATCGTATTCAAACACATTTTTGGTACATTGGATGAAGACGATGCGATAAAGTATGATTCCGCAATTCAATGAACTTCAAAATAACGAAAAAACTATTGCACAATTAGTCAAAGAAAATATTCTAATTACAAACTCTTCATTAGAGAAATTTAAATACTCCATTGCTAAGTTGAATGAAAATGAAAAAAACCTTAACGATAAAATTAATAATATATTTAATATCATTAACCGTATCTATAGTATATATAGGTTCTCTCCATATTAACTTGTCTGGAAAGCGCACTCATGACTCTATCCTTCCAACTGGAAGATTTAACTGAAGCCGTCATATAAACTAGACAAAATATACTACATCCTACAGTTATTAGACCAATGCAACTTTTTAATGAACTAATTAGTAATGATAGATACTTACCAAAATACTCAAGAATTCCGACTATTATGAGCCTAGATAACATTCATTTAATCTTAAGCATATCTGATGTCGTATGTTATTATAAGAATAAACTTGTATTTATTTTACAAATTCTGCTTGTTTTGGATGATAATTTCATTTTATATCATTGTCTAGCTTTACCTACACCCCATGGTGTAAATAATTCAGATGTATTTAGTATGATACAACCGGATAATAAGTATATTGCTATATCATATGATAAAATTAATTACTATATATTGGATAATCTAAAATTATGTAAGACGGCTAATTTTGAGTTATTTCTATGCAAGATTCCAGTGATAATGTTGACAAACAATAATCCTACGTGTGAAAGTGAACTATTAACTAAATCAACCAGTGATATTCCTAAGCAGTGCAAAACAATAACAGTTAAGGGAGACTTAAACATATGGCAACCACTCAAGAACAATCGGTGGCTATACGTGCAAACTGTTCCCAGTAAAATACATATGGACTGCAGTGCTTCGGGAACCAGTGAATTATAAGTGTTCGGAGTAGGAATATTGAATACTCCTTAAAAGTGCGTTGTGTATACAAAAGGTGCGAAGTTAATAACTTCAGACATTATAACAAATATTACTGTGTTAATTTCTAAGTTAGATTTTAGTATTATTAATAATCCTTGCTGTAAGCTAGATAAGCAAATCAATGTTATTTCATCTGAGGGAATAAACATTATTAATCTAGATAAATTAAAATTTGACAAAGAAAACAATAAGATTCTCTCCAAACTAGATAAAGTAATAAATAAAGAACCCATTTTAGTAAAATATGAAAAACACTATCTTATTTTCAACGGCATTCTTATTCTTACCATTATCATTATCATGATAATAATTATTTTCAAAATTTATAATGTCGTTTTAAATGTACCTAGCTTTAAGAAATTTAAAAATAAGTTTAAGGAAATCCCAACAGGTAATGATATTGAACTGGACGACATAAAAACAGAATCTGAACCGACAGATTCTGGTTTCAGACGGAGTTCGAAAAAGACGGAATCTGGTTCAATAAAGGAACCGACATTGAAATGTCTTACCTGAAATTCGGTAATCCCGAATTTCCGTCTTCCGCGGGGGGTTGTTATGACTCTAAACTGTTAGCAAGAATGCTTAATTGACACTATCCCTTTGACTATGTCAGCAGCAGATAGCAGGACGGTTGTTGAGCGCTAGAGAGGAAGCAGTTCCAGTTCAATCTCAAACCCGGTCGGTCGTAATAATTAATTGTCTAATATAAATTTTCTATTTTCTAATAAATAAGTTTAGCATTAAAACATTTTTTTTTAAAAAGACTTTCGCCGGATCCCGTATAATAGTTCGAACAAATTATTACGTTTAGCGTCTAGAATGGCTAACTCTGGATCCTCCGCCATTTTGAATTAGATTTATTATAATATTCAAAATACTATGCGAATTATATACCTAAGTATTTATAATATACGTAGGTTATGCGATATTTATGTTACACCCAAGTATCTATTTACTAATTTACAAATAGAATACCTAAGAATATATGCGGTTTAATTACTTATTCCTATAGGCAATGACTTAAAAGCGGCTTGGAAATATAATAGCGTTTAAAATACGAGATTTATAATAGAACTATGATAGTTCGAATACATAATAATTCCAATAATAATTCCAATAAGAAATCTCTGTAGGTAGCCACGTTATATCGTGTATTACCTACGGCTATGCGGTTCCCAAGTAATGGGTTTACAGGAGCGTAAATATGTATTACCACTGCCTTGTTAGGCACTTTTAGAAGCTACCTATGCAGGAAATTAAATAAAATCTGGATATAAATCCGTAATGGAAATGGATTAAAATCCGGACCAAATGTGATCCGGCTCGAAGGACCAAACAATGGCCGCGCCGGCCACCTTTCTCTGGCGTTTAGCGAATAATCTCTCTTAGATATTTTCGTGGACTGTATTTCAGAAGGTATCTGGCGTCGCCAGGTGAATATTCAGTAATAATTAAGATGAAATGGAAAGGTGAAAGGGGCTACGCTTACCGAATTACGGCTTCGGCAAATGGCGTCTTGTAGCTGGAGTCTTCGTCACCTCCTTCTGTTCACAACACTTTAGTCTTATAACGTGCGTTCCTATAGGAATATGTCTCGCTGTCGTGGGCGGGAATTTATAGTGGAAAGTCTAATAACACATGCGGTATCGGCCATCGCACACGCACTCTCGACGACTCTTGCAAAAATATTGCAGTCGTGTATCTTCGTATTTCTTCGGTTTGCGTCGGAGAGGAAAGGGGAGGGTAATACTGCTTATCGATATTATGGGATGCCATTCATAGTGGCGTTTGACGCTCATAGATGGCGCTACCAGTAACCCTCTTCGGTATTGTTTTGTTTATTAAAATTACCGTCGACATTGTAGGAAGCAAAGTTTACCCTTTGATAAGATTTATTAAAATTTTGAGCGCGATTATTATTGTACTCACGTTTTCTACACTCATCTATTGTGTGACCTACATTTTTGCAGTATCGGCAAATCGGGGGTGCATTTGCATTAGTAGGATTTGAAACGCGATTGTTATTATTATTAACACGATTATTATAATTTGAAAAATGATTATTGTAATTGGAATGTGAATATTGATTTTGATAGCGACGATTGGTGTTAAAACTAAGCTTCGGGGATTGTGATCTAAGTTGTGGATTTTGTTTATATAGGAATTGTTAAATTTTCTCTTCCGAAATTGCGATATTTGTTACATCGTTAAGAGTTTTGGGGGACTTGCACCTCACCAATTAGATATATGGGGCAATATTTGGAAATGATGAAGGGCTAATTCTTCCATTGCCGCAGTGCGGCCTAAAATTTCCCTGCTTTTACGGCCATGTGAAATAGCAATTTCTGTTAATAATTGTGCTAAGCATGATTCAACCCTGAGATCGTATTGGCTTACAGGTTCTGTAGGATTTTGTTTACAATTCTGTAAGTCTGTGAGTAAATGAGCATAGTGTTTCCTTTCACTAAATTGTTTTTTCATTAATTCTTTTAACTGTTGCCAATTCAAAAAATCTTTAATTGAACAAGCCGTTTCGGCTTTTCCTTGAAGTTGACACAATATAAATTTCAGTAAAATATCTTTCTGTGACTCGGATGTTAAATCAAATGCATTATTGCAATTAACTAAAATGGAATTAAGTGTATCTCGGCTACCATCATACGGCTTATTAAATTTTATTAATATGTTCAAATCTAATTCGGGTTTACTTGGAGGGTCTGCTTTGGCCTTCCTTTTAGATCTGGTAGAAGGACCTGAAGGTTGTAATGATTGAGGAGGTTGAGATTCCTCCTATTCCTCTTCCAATCGGAGACATTAGCCTCTACGCCTTCGAATTTAACTGGGCTTGGATTTCTATCTTTAGATATCATTTTTTACGAAAATTAAGTAAAATAACAATTGTGTGAATTTATAATAGTATTTTAAAGTTCAATATATTTTAACAATTAAAATTCAATGACCAATATAGAAACAATACAAAGAACTCACAGGAAGGCAGCGATAAGAAGCGTTTGGTGCATTCTCGGAGCGTAACTCGATCTCAGGCTCGATGATAAGGTGCTGCATGTAGACTGGATGCACGATGATGTTGATTAGTTATTATTAGATTTTTTTCTTAGATTTTTTTATTATTAGATTTATTAGAGATTCGCAGTTAATTAGATTTCCCGGACACTTGGTGGAGATTGAGTCTTTTCAGAAACACGAACTTGTCGTATTTTATTTTTATCTTGGAATATAGTTCTGGAACACAGTTTATTTCTCTCGAAATTTTCACAGTTTATTTCTCACAATACTTATATACTGAAACGTACCGGGGATGCGTTTTTAAATATCCCACCGCTGCCACCAATGTTAGACAACACTCTACAGTTGCCTTTTTAAAAAAGATTTACTATACAAACTATAATGGTAATGAAATAGAAAAACGAAATAGTAATTATAGAAACGGAGATGGAAACGGAGTGTTCCATGGCCCAGGCCATGGAACACTCCGTTTCCATCTCCGTATACTCCGTCCACTTAGGTATAGGATGACAGGAGAAATGCAGTATCAGCAGATGGGAAAGCTAGGGTGAGCATATTAGCATACAGGAGCGGAATATAACAGAGCGCAGAATTTTATTTTTAGTGCCCTGAATTTTCCCCTGCCCGCAGAGTTCCGGATCATATAGTCCCAGCATTAGCAAAGCAGAGCTCCAGAAAGAAAGCGACAAAGAGAATTATAAAATAAATCTCAACATTTAGTTACTAACCTGGGCCTTATGCGTTCGATAATTTCGACATGACACTTAACGATAACTTATGTCAAATCTTATACATTTTCCAACTTCGCAGTCGAAATTATGGAATTCATCTTTTTTTTTAAATAAATAAATACTATATTGGCAAATAGGTAATTAACATTAGGTAATTAACCTGCCAAACTGCGTAGCAGTTTGTCGGCAGGTATTGCGCTCATTTTATTTTCACACATCTTAAAAATTAAAAAAAATATCTTAAGAATAACTCTTGATCTTGACTCGAGACCCTGACATTGTACTAAATATTTAGGTATTCTGGAAAACTACTCAATGCTATTGGTGATTGATATTTTAAACGTCAACATCTTTTGCGTCAATTTCAATGATTGATTGTATTTCGCCTTTTCCGAGGAGAAACCATTTAATTTTCCTTTTAGTGAATAAATAAATCTACAGTGAAACAAACAGTTTCCCTTTAACAATGAACGAAAAAGGTCACCTATAATAGTGTTCATTACTTTAGTTAGCAAGGTAAAAGGTATACTGGGTGATTTTTATTCCTTTTCGGTACAATTAGGGTATAATAGGTACATAAAATAGGTATGTGTTTTTAGGCTTTGGCATAGTACTCGTAAATTAACTTTTTTCTTTTTTCAACTTGGCGTAATTGGTTTTACATAGCACTACTAATTTAAAATAATTAGGTATTTACTGATTTATACATATAAAATTGTATTTCAGAAAAAAGGAGAAAAATATTGATATGATAAATAATTGTCACCCTATTGACTGTTGACGTTGTGCGTGATTGGAGCGTACAAAATACTAAATAAAATTATATTTCGTTCGTTGCGGCGCTACGGGGGTCATTGACCTCACACAGCTGATGGAATTTATATTATTTAGGCAAAGACTTTGGTTTCGCTTTAAAGTCATCTGTTTCTATGAGGTTAATGACCTCAGCGCCTTAGAGAGCGCAAAAAAAATTTATATAGTATAATATATTTTATTCCAAATTCTGAAATTATTTTTCTGCCTTAATGTCTTTATTTAAGCAGTAGATCATATGCCCTTAATATCCGTAGTTTTACCAAACCTTATATAATATATTCTATTTTTGATACAAAACATGCCCCGTTTCTCTCGAAACGGGATAAAGAATCACCCAGTATAGAACATAAATTGTTGAAGTTTTAGTCGTAGTTTTATGTCGGCCATTTTCTGTATGACAAAACTTTTAGGTCATCCCAAGACACCATTATCGCAGAGTAAAAATATTATATAGGTAATTACGCTATTACGCTATTAAACATACATGATAGGTCCAACGAAACAAGTAAGCGTCTGTTTAGATGTCGTTCAGAGTTTATTGTATAAATACAAACATTAGGCTAGTTTTCTAATTAAATGTATGATCAAGACAAAACATTAATGTCCGTTTTCTGTGACTTTTTTTTCTTTTGTATCACATTAATTTTCGCATCTAAAAATAGATGCGTGTGGGTGCGAAAACGAAAAAGTTCTTTTATTTCCGAAATCTACACTCTTCCGGGAAAAGTTGGTGAGATATGATAGTATTTGTTTCATTTCGTTCCACTTTTGAACTATTTTAAATTCAATTTAATTTTAATGATTATTATACTGATATGATAAAGTCACACATTTTGAAATATGTATTAAGTTAGAATGAGAAAGTATGTACAATGTCGACAAGTATACAAGTGACTGCAACGACTATAAACGTGGCTTGACTATATTTTCACACGTGAGTGTGTGTGCGTGCGCACGATTCAACGGCGCTGTTAAGCGATTTTTATCTTAGTAGGTCGAGCGGCAACTTGCTCTATAGTAGGTACATTGTACAGTGCAACCATTTTGTTAATGGCCCTCGGCAATTCGTTTTTCTATGGAAACGACAGACGATGTATGAAAAACAACAATTGCCGAAAGACATTGAGGTCGTGGTCGTAAATAACAGCACATAGTGTGCAATGAAATTGGTTTCGTATGTTATATACATATTCCTTTGGGCTTTGTCATCAGTTCGGAAACAGCCCTTTAGCCAAGATGCCATAGCTAATTACGATGACGAAGTTAGAAATCAAAAATGTATGGTATTGACGTATCTCGCGCTATGTCACTAACGTTTTGTCAATCCGATATATTTTCAATTTCGAAGATCGTCATTGTAATTAACGATAACATGTTGGCTAAGCCTATAGTTTTGAGAGGCTTCCAAGCTCACGACTAGTCTCTCGTTACTGATATACTAGACAGTGGATGCCGCAGGCCACAGCTGGTCTAAAACCGTTTAGTTCAGTTAATAATCGAGGTGACTTGTTTTGTAATTGCACCTTTATTGGACATCCCGGCAGCGATGTCATTATTACTGCATAGTAAATACTTGTTAAAATCTCTTACATGTCTTTACTTATAACATTTAACAACAAATACTGAAAAATATTTAGATTTTTTCCACCTTCAACCAAATACTTGGTCAAGAGAATAACAGATTTTCTGAGTTTTACTTTTAACATCGTTCATATCCTACTACTATCATAAATCTGAAAGTTTGTGAGGATGGATGGATGGATGTTTGTTCCTCTTTCACTACTTAAAAACTACGAAACAGCATGGTAAGTAGTTTAAGCTCTGTATTAAAACATAGGCAAGCCAGCCCCGGATCTTAATTTTTTTTTGGCGGGGCATAAACTGAAAAATAAAATTCCTTACAATATAAGGTAAAAAAGTATTTATTTTTACCTTTATCATCTTTATAATTTCAGTTAACACACCGGTCTACAGCATTGTTGCGCATGGGCTATACATACTTTGTTTTCATTGCTTTTACACCTAGAAATAAGATTAAGAACAAAAAATTGTTTTGAATTTGCTTTTATGTCTAAAAAATGGAAAAATTTAAATCAAAGAAAATACATAAGAAGTTGACACAGATATGATTTATTAAAAGATACGAACGTCCATTTATGATTTATTCTTACAATATAAGTTATAAAATAGAGTCAAAATGTTTAAAAATGAACAGTTTTACTTTCCCTGTCATGTTCAGTAGAAGTTTCTCTTATTAACCACCAAATATAGTCCCTCATCATGCTTTCAGTAGGTATACTGGCCTTGGTAACGTCTCTCAAATTCCATTATATCTTAATGGAGGCGTTCCCTTATTCTTTCGATTAAGCTCCCAGCTCTTTAAATTTATCCAAATAATAATAATAATAAAACATTTATTCGACATAATAAGACATTACATTACCTACATAGATTTACGCTATAAAACACAATAACATGAAATAAACTAATATTTACAAGAAAAAAACAAAACAGATATTACACAATAAACAAAAACAGAAAAACAGTAATAGGTACCCAGTCATTGAACAAAAAACAAAAACAAAATATAACGCGTGCCAAGATGCGTGCGGATAGGAAGGTAGGGTAAGGTGGGTATTGTAATGTGAAATGTCCTATTGCCGAAACGGAGATCACTCAGGCGTATCACTGCGGTGTGAACACCACAGTGCCTGGTATTCCATTACCGTTGTCTCGCGCAAGGAGCGACATTAATTGGGTGCAAAAATCTAAAATGGTCAAATCGCCATAACTTCTAAAAAAGCAAATATTTTCGAATTGTAATCGCACAATTTTATATATATTTGCCTATATAATCAGAATGAATTAAGTAAAACCCATGCGCAAAAAAAATAATTGTTGATCTGTGTGAGAGTTCTTTCTGTGTTAAGCCTATATATTATTTACAGATATATAGACATAAACGTGTAGGATATATATTTCATACACAGCACAGGATAGGATTATTAAAATAAAAATACGAATAATAAAAATAAAAATCAAGTGTGTTTAAATTGCATATTTTGTGAATTACAATTACAATTTTACTCTTAGAGCTTTTTGTTCGGCAAATAAATCTATGGCCTTGTCATAATTTAACTCGTGTGCATTTCGATTTTCTATCGCTAAGATTGCAAGACTCGATAAGCGTTCCTGGCTTGGTCTTTAAAAACATGGCAGAATTCAACGCAACAAAAATGTTTAAACACTGATACACCTAGCTTATGCTTATTTCTAGTGTTTATACAATAAGTAACACTTTTCGTCTTGAAATTGCTAAGTTTTTTCTAACGTATAATTAATTATTCAAAATTTACCGAGAATCGACGGTCAGTACACCTATTTCTTTTAACTTTTCTCTCAGAGATTCAAATGGGGAAATTTTATAAATAGCACGACTAGTAAATATTTTTTTATGTTAATAAATTTTCTAACTATAGCTATAACACAAAACTCAAACTTATTTTATATAAACTAAGTTTAAGCTTTATAAACTAAGTTTAATAGTATTGTTAATTTTTAACGCCACCGACTATATGACGAGTGCTAATTAATAGATAAACTACCGAGAAATTCACATCAGAAACCGGGCGTAAGCCAATTATTCAGTATTCTCTAGCTCCATTAGCAAACCGTTGACACTGGTCAAAGGTGATCAAAGGGGACTCAATATTGAGGTTCTAGGGTTTTTAGTAAACATGCCACTCATCTTACTGCTGTAGACTTACCCCCTTACCCATAAATATATTTACATAATGGTTAAGCTATACAATGTTTAGTCCTTGTCTGATACGTTGGTAAAGTCGCATGACAGACAAGGACAAAACAATGTATAGCATCATATTGTATAGATAGGTATTTATTAAATTGACCTTGGCCAATTATATAATATATAATTGGCCTTTTTATCGTAGTGGTCATTAGCGATATATATCAACCGAACTGTGCAGTTTTATTGTTGTGGTGTGTAGCGGGCCATATTTAGTGTGTGTGCGTGCGTGGATTCGGGCGGTCTAGTATGAAGATGTAGAACTGTATTATACGTTTACTGTGCCCGAACTGTGCAGTTTTATCGTTGTGGTGTGTAGCGGGCCATATTTAGTGTGTGTGCGTGCGCGGATTCGGGCGGTCTAGTACGAAGATGTAGTATACGTCGAGTATACGTCGGGTGTGACTGTAACAGGTTCAGGAGTATGGAGAGCAAAGATATTAGAAATATTTCGTGTAATAAATCCAGGCAGGAACCAAATAAAATAAGGTTTATGCATAATAGCAAAACACATGAAAATTTAGAGGAGACTTTTTAGGCTTTTAAGATGATTATATCCTCTATCTTTGGATATTTTTAAACAAACAAAACAGGCTACATAAGAGCAGAAAAATTATTATTCCAAACACTGTGGGTGAAGAAAACAGAGAAGAGAGTTAGAGAAGAGAACAGAGAAGAGACACAACTCTTTGGGTGAAGAGGTTCTAGAAAATTGTTTTTGCTGTACGTACTAAAAATCACTTTCTTATAATAATGTTAACCGATTTTTAGATAAAGAAGTATTTTATTTCAGACAAATGTTAGTTTTATGGATTTGGTTTCATTTGGTCGCAAAATCTACCGCAAAACAGCCAATTTATGGCAAATTTGTAAACGCGCCCTTAACTAAGTTATAACCGGAAGCCACAAACCAACCATCAGTAATTATTATTATTTTTTTGTACTATACACTATATTTTCACTAGTATTTCTGTCTTTTGTCCTGGTATTTCGGTATACAAAAATAAGGTCAGAGATGGGCCCGTCTCCAATATTTCGGAATACCACGAATTCTCCGCGCCCATAAATTGTTCCCGCGTTTTGGCCACGATATCTCCGACTGAAAATAAAATCTCTATGATAAACCACTCGGTGTCAAACACAGATACGAGGGTTGTTTTATAAAAATATACTTCGATTTCATGTGATTTAAGGTCGGTGCAAACGGGCTACCGATTGTGTGGTAGCGCGACAAATTTTCATATATTAGAGGAGTCGTCGCTATAGCCACACACAATATGACGATATAATCAGTTTCGGAAACTCAGAACGCTTGCGCCAAGCCCTATATTTTAAAAAGTACATAGGACCTTTAAAAGAAAACTTATAAGTGGGAATGCAAATTAAATTTTTATCCAAAATGAAGGACATTTTCTATTTAACTCTTATGATGTACCGTCTTTACAATATTTTATTTTATGAAATATACTAAGAAATAAGAATTCATAACTAAAAAGTAATAACACTCACCTGAAGCCTCGAAGTAAGTACTGGAAAATTGTACCGCTATCTTCTACCTTATTCAAAAATAGGTTTTTCTCTTATATAATGTCTTATTGTTATTAATATAGTCCTGCAAAAATGACTTTTTTGTTCAAATCTATTATCCATAAATTTTTTCGTGGAATATTCCTAAGTCCTTCCAGGCATGGAAATTACGAGAAATTGGCCTGCCTTTTTTATCTAAAGGAAGGAACCTTATTTAAGCTCACGTACTTATTATTACAATGTTATACTGTTGTTACAAGGCCTTAGAAAAATAGCGTAACAGAAATCTTTGCGTTTTACGTGTAAGCGCCTTTACAAATGTGCCGTAGCTCCAGCGATGTCGCCGGAATTTGTATAGGTGTCGCCTGCGAAGCTGCAGCGTTCAACGCCGCCGCTGCGGCAATAGATTACATACAAATGGCGCTGCGGCAGCGCCGCATGTCCATATGCGTGTTAAGGGTCAGTTCACACCGAAACGAGACGATGCCTCACGCGCCGTTGTATTTTTAAGATAGCTTTACAAAATTGAACTTTATTCACGACACAAAAAGACACACGTTTCATATGACATCAGTCATACATTGCACATGCGCTGTGCAGCGCGGTGCACCTTGACATTCGAACTCTTACAATGAAACGTGTATATTCTTGAGTAATGAATAAAGTTCAATTTTGAACAGCTATAATAAAAATGCAGCGACCCGTGAGGCATCGTCTCGTTTCGGTGTGAACTGACCCTTAACATTAATTGAGTTCATGGGTCTCGTTCCTTTCAACCAGTGCTTTGAACGTTCCTAAAAACGATTTACGGAAACCACTAGGATGCTTACATACGTTTCGGTGAGAATTGAACCGAAATGAAACCGAAATGAAGAATTGAATGAAATTGAAATCATATATTTTTGTAGGTACGTGCTGTTACCTACGCTCAGCAATACCTCTAAGGTTACTTTCTCGTGGCCAAACTATTTTACCTACAAGTACGTAATTCTACTTACATTCTGTGATGAAACGTAGGCTCCCTTGAAATGTATATCGTAAGCCAGCGTATAACATAATTTGCTGGTGTCTTGAAAATTCTGATTTCCTTCTTTTTTGTTTCAGATCTGTTCGTTGGTCTCATTTACGTATTCGTGGATATAATACAGAAGATAACTATAGCGTGGCTGGCAGGAGAAGTTATGTGCAAACTAGTCAAATTTCTACAGGTAATGTTTTAAAATATGTAGGTATTTTTTTTAGCTAGGCTTAGTACCTACCTAATTTTCTAGGCCAGCTCAAAATATAGTAAATAATATTTGAGCCCCGTTAAGAACTAATATAAGACTTTAACCTATCTAAGTAGCTCCCCCCAAAAAGCGATTGCTGAAAAAATTAGACATGTTTGGTTGTCAGTGTAACATGATGATAATGATGATGTATCTTCAGGCGGTGGTGATGTACGCGTCGACGTACGTTCTGGTGGCGCTGAGCATCGACCGCTGCGACGCCATCACCAACCCTATGAACTTCTCCGGCAGTTGTGAGTTTCGTACTATATTCTTAAGGCTGGGACTATAATATGACCCGGAATCCGGAAGGCCGTAGTAAGTTATGAGCATTGAAAGTAGAATTAGAACTTGAGTTATTTTTAAATGAATTTAAAATTGACATTATATGCGTAACAGAACATTGGTTAAAAAATCATGAATTAATATTTAACTATTGTGATCACCAAGTAGGGAGCTCTTTCTGTCGAGAAAATTTCATTAGGGGTGGCTCCTTAATTTTAATTAATAAAAAATTGAAATGTAAGGAACGGAAAGATATTGTAAAACTGTCTAGTGAACGAATTATTGAGTTGGCTTGTATTGAGTTGAGCCACCTTATTATTGTATGCGTATACAGGCCTCCATCAAGCTTATACAATTCTTTTGAACAAATAATGGATCAAGTGCTGACGAAAGTTTGTGTCTCTAATAAGAAGATTATTGTATGTGGTGATTTTAATATTAATTTATTAGACTCTAACTCCACCACTGTTAGATTCACATATTTGTTCAAATCGTATAATCTAATTAATTTATTTTACGAACCAACAAGAATATGTGAAACAACAGCTACTTGTATAGATAATATTTTCACAAATGTCACTACTTTTAGGAAAGAAATAATTAATGTACTTAACTCTGATCACTGTGGACAGCTAGCATCATTTGATCTTAAATGTGATAATAATCCGATAGAAAATATTGAGTTTATTCCTGTAAACACAAAACGTATTGAGAAATTTAGAAGTAAATTACTTTCAAGTTTTCAATGTTTGAATGAGTCAATTAATCCAAATGAAACTTTTAATAATTTATTTAAAGGAGTAAAAAACCAATTTGACTGTGTATTTACTTCTAAATCGGTCAGATTTAAAAATAAAAGAAATAATTTTAGTAACTGGGCAACTGCAGGTATTATTGTTAGTAGACAAAGATTGTATGACTTGTACAACGAGAAGTCAATGAACAGGAGTGAAGCTTTTAAACTATATGTTAAGAAATACTCGAAGATTTTCAAGAAGGTATGTCAAGCAGCGAAGGTTCTTCACATCAAAGAAAATATTAAGAACTCTAAAAACAAAGTGAAAACCACATGGAAAATAATTGCAGATGAGACTGGAAGAGTCGCCAGTCGCAACTCTAAATTTGAACTTTATATTAATGATAAAAAAGTTAGTTCTGACATTGAAGTTGCGACAGTATTTGAGAAGTTTTTTCGAGACATTCCGATCTCAACTACAAAAAACTTAAATTCATCACCTACAGTTGCCGAAAAATTACTTAGAGATAATGTGAGGGAATGTGATGTAAATTTTATTTTCAAAGAAATAGACTCTAGAGACATTATCAAGGCATTTAAATTACTTAATATTAAAAGTAGAACTGATCTCTGGGGTATGTCCACAAAAGCTATAAACCCAGTAATTGACATCATTGCCCCTCACCTAGCATTAGTTTTTAATAATTGTATTAAAAGTGGCGTGTTCCCTGACTTGATGAAGCACAGCAAGGTGATGCCTCTCTTTAAAGCTGGGAATAAAGCAGACCCAGCCAACTATAGACCAATATCCATATTACCGACTTTAAGTCAAATTTTTGAGAAAATTATTCTAAATCAATTAATTTTTCACTTCAACTCGAATAATTTGTTACATAGTAATCAGTTTGGTTTTACTAAAGTTCGGTCCACAACAGATGCAGGCATTAGCCTTCTGTGCAGTATATTTGGAGCTTGGGAGAGGTCACAGGATGCACTTGGTATATTCTGTGATTTATCCAAAGCATTTGACTGTGTGGAGCATGATACGCTGTTCAGGAAATTATACCATTATGGTGTAAAGGGCACGGCTCTAAAGCTTCTAAGCTCTTATCTAATAAATAGAACACAGACTGTAGAAGTTAATTCCAAAAGGTCTAATGGTACTAAAATTAAACTAGGAGTACCACAGGGGTCTATTTTGGGCCCTTTTCTATTTCTCATCTATATAAATGATCTACCTTATCTAGTTAATGATAAGCATGAGATAGTACTTTTTGCTGATGATACTTCACAAATTTTTAGTGTGAAGCGACGACAATCTAACAATGACGAGGTAAATAGTGCTCTCTCAAAAATAGTACATTGGTTTAATGCTAATAATTTACTGTTGAATTCTAATAAAACAAAATGTTTAAAGTTCAGCTTGCCAAATGTTACGCAGGCACAAGCCAATATACTATTAAATAATGAGAAAATGAAATTAGTAGACGCCACTATTTTTCTAGGTATCACATTAGATAATAAGTTACAGTGGGGGCAATATTGCTAAATTGGCAGATAAGCGGAGTTCTGCAGCATACGCTGTTAAAAAAATTAGAGAAATTACCGACATAGAAACCGCGCGATTAGTTTACTTTAGCTATTTTCATAGCATAATGTCGTACGGCATCCTCTTATGGGGAAACGCTGCGGACATTAATACAATATTTGTGCTGCAGAAACGTGCTTTACGTTCTATTTATAAGATGTCGACTTTTGAATCTCTAAGGGAAAAGTTTAAAGAAATAAAAGTTCTGACCGTCGCATCTCAATACATTTTGGAAAATGTGTTATACGTAAGAAAGAATCTAAACAACTTCAAAAAGAAATGTGATAATCATTGTGTAAACACTATAAATAAGAACAAGTTAGATATGCCAGTGTTCAGACTAAGCAAAGTTAGTAAATCCTTTAAAGGCCAATGTATACGCTTATACAATATAATCCCAGAAAAGGTTCAAAACCTTCCCATTAATAAGTTTAAAAAGTAGTTAAAGAACGTTTGTGTGCCAAAGCGTATTATAAAATTAATGACTTAATTCAAGACGGCATACCTTGGGAATAAGGTGGCTCCTTATCTTATGTTATTATTTGTCACATAGACATAAGCAAACATTGTAATAATTTTGATTTTACAAGAATAATTTTCCATCTTTTTGGTAAAAGATGGCCCCAGACGAGTTTCTTGCCGGCTCTTCTCGCTGGGTTAGTTCCCGAACCGGTGGTAGGCATCACGTAGTAACGACGTTCAAAAAGAGTATTTAAAAATACCAATTTTGAATAAAAAATTTTTGATTTGATTTTGATTTTTGAGAACTCTGCACTAATACAATAGAGTTGAAAATTGAAGACATAAGTGTCGAGTCAAATGTCAATGTCATATGTGACAGCTCTACACTCGAAACTTCCATTTTCAACTCTATTGTATTAGCGCAGAGTTCTATTTTCAATTCTCAGAATTTACTACGGCCTTCCGGATTCCGAATCATGTAGTCGAAAAGGGTTAAAATAAGGGTTATTCACACCGAAATGACACATAGCGCTGCATTTTTATTATACTAGCTATTAAAATAATTGAACTTTGTTCATTATACAAAATACTGTCTCACTTCATTAAAATCCGTTAAACATCATCTGTATGTCTACAGGAAGACAGACAGACAATAGTTTCTTTCGAATTTTAATATAGTTTTTGGATTAGAGCACTCGTTTTCACATGGATAGATGGATGGATGGATGTATGTTTGTTACTCTTTCACGCAAAAACTACTAAAATAATTTCAATGAAATGTTGTATGGTAGTAGCTTAAGCTCTGGACAAAGGCTACATTTTTTATTCCGAAAAAGTACTGGGTTTCCGTGGGATATTGATTTACGCGGGTAGAGCCTAGGGTATAGTAGGGTAGGGTAGGGTATACAATCTAGTACAAAATAAACGTTATTGTTAGTTTTGTTAAGTATTCTATACCGTTGTTTATGCCCGAGGCTATCGTATAATCGATTTCAACGTAACCGTGTTCACGGCCTTATTTTTACAATTGTTTACGGCAAGATTCAATTTCACCAATGTCCGTTTATCGTTTGTCTAAGTCTCATGCCTTCTCATTCATTAATACGGAGAAAGATAAAACAAGAGATGGAAAGTGTGAGAGTGATATTGAAAGAAGAGTGAATGCAGGAAACAGGGTGAATGGAGCTTTGCACTCCTTTATGAGCAGTCGGAAGGTGTCTAACAAGGCTCGTTTGGCTGTGCATGAGGGGGTGTTGGTTCCGACACTCATGTATGGAAGTGAAAGTTGGGTATGGCAGAAGAAACATGAAAGCAGAATAAATGCAGTTGAAATGAGAGCGTTAAGAAGTATGATAGGAGTTAAACTGAGTGACAGAATAAGAAATAGTTAGATTAGGAAACTTTGTGGTCTGAAAGAAGATGTAGTGACAAAAATTGAGAAAGGTATGCTGAGATGGTTTGGCCATGTCGAGAGATTGAATGAAGAACGATTGACGAAAAAAGTGTATAAGGCGAGTGTGAATGGAAGTGTTGGAAGGGGTAGACCTAGGCGGACGTTTCGGGACCAAATCAGGGATGTCTTGAAAAAAGGCCAGGTCAAGAGTACCCTAAACCGAAGAGCATGTATGAAGGGAATAATGAAAGTGGATGAAGCGAAACAAGTATGTAAGGATCGTAGCAAGTGGAAAGAAGTGGTCTCTGCGTACCCCTACGGGAAAGAGGCGTGATTATATGTATGTATGTATGTAAGATAAAACAACGATCAACTGTAACAGGCGGTGGTGAAATTGGCACTTAGGGCTAATGCACACCGAAAGGATACGTGACGCGGCGCTGTATTTTTAAGATAGCTATTCAAATTGTACATTATTAATTACACAAGTATTTTATTATATACGTTTCATAATTGTAAGAGTTGAAATGCCAAGTTGTACCGCGCTGCACAGCTTGTGCAATGTATTACTGATGTCATATTATGAAACGTGTAGCTTTTAGTGTAGCAAATATATATATTTTTTTTAAATAATCTAAATAATGCAGTGCCGCGTCGCGTGGCGTATCGTCGCAGTGTGAATTGACCCTTATGTGGTTGTTCGTATTTAATTTTTAATACTAGTTGAAATTTGAAAACTTATTGATGTAAGAAATAATTTAGAGAAAAACTCCTTTTCAAAAAAATGGCATGGAAAGGCCTAATACTATAATGTAACAGCCTCCGTGGTCTGGTGGTTAGAGCTTGGCTCTCGACTCGGAGGTCGTGGGTTCGATTCCCGCATTGGAACAACAAAAATGTCGTTTCCTAATTTGGTTAGGACAATTTAGGCTGATCACCCGATTGTGTGACAAGAAAGATGATCCATGCGTCGAATGGGCATGTAAAAAGTCGGACCTGCGCCTGATCTCTCGCCAGTCGTGTCGGTTATCCGTCCCACTGGGTTATGAGAGTAAAGGAAGAGAGTGTGCTCTTGTGTACTGCGCACACACTTGGGCACTTTAAAAATTACTCCTGCGTAGCGGGCCTGGTTTCAATGATACCGGCCACCGTCACCGAAATCGGTGTGGGGAGCTATATGTATATACTTACAATATCATGTATTGCATTATTTCCCTTGTTCGTAAGTGCTTTTATTAAATGTAGATATTAATAGGTGCAAGTTAGTTTACTTTTTACCTAATTGCCGAGAAAGGTGGGATATTCAATAAATTAAGACTAATAATGATAATAAACAGTACCTTCATCAAAGATTTCAAAACTAAAGATAGGCTTTGACGTACATTTGACAGAACAAATCTTCATCTTGGTTTTCACCATACCTCAATGTCAGACATCTTTATTTTACCATACTTCAAATGTCAAAATGGCCCCAAAAACTAAAAAATGGGGCTATTTAAGTGGAGTCAGTTTTTGCCTCAACATATCTACAACATATCTACTATATATACGTCTATGACCTACATACAGTTATACTTGTGCACTGAAAAAATAAGTTCATGTTTTATTACACCCCATAGATATAAACTTCTAGATAAGGATATATAATATGTATATTGTATCCGTCTAAATAACTTTTAAAAATACCACATTATTTGTGATTTTTTTTTAACTTAGAATGGGCATAAAAGATAGACATAATAGTATATGCCGTCGCAAACTTTTTTGTAGACCTTTAGAATAGAAACAATCCCACCATACATTGTTTTGTTAAAAATTATCTCTTATAAAGGTTTGGCAGCGTTTTCGATAAAATCTCCCACACGGCTTGATTTTTTTTACGACACCTTCAACAGTAATTATCGTCATAAATCAAATAATTTCTACAAAACCTTAACTAATTATTATCGACCTAAACCTTCCTAAGGAACCACTCTGTCGGTAAATGTAAACTGCATTAAAATCCTTTCAGTAGTTACTGTAGTTATCGCGAACATACAGACAGACAGACTCAGCGGGGGACTTAAATCCTACTAATATTATAAATATGAAAGTTTGTGAAGATGTATGGATGGATGGATGGGTGTTTGTTACTCTTTCACGCAAAAACTACTGAACGGATTTTGATGAAATTTGGTATGTAGTTTAGGCTCTAGATTAAAAGATATGCTACTTTTTTTCCCGGGAAAGAACAGTATTCCCGCGGGGTACCCGATAATATAATTACGCGAGCGGGGCCGCGGCCTAGTTAAATAGCTAGTTTATAATAAATTTTAGAGAAAAGTGCAAACTGTGCGAATTGCTGTGCTCACGCTAGTTACGCACGACCTTGGGCTGGGACTATTTAGTCCGGAATCCTGTAGGTCGAGAATAATTCAGAGCATTGAAAACAGAACTCGGCGCTAATTAGCCGAAAATCAAAGAGTGGAGAGTCAAACTGTCATAATATAGGTATGACATTGACATTTGACTCGACACTTGTGTGTTCGATTTCCAGCTCTATTGTATTAACGCAGAGTTCTATTTTTAGCGTTCTGAATTGTCTGCGACCTTCCGGATTCCGGATCATATAGTCCCAGCCTCATTATTCTCTGGCATAATGGCACAATGGCACGTATGGCACACATATTTCTCATTTGACTAAAGCATCCACTAAGGAAAGATTTTTCAAAATTCAACCCCGGAGGCCCAAAATAGGGGATAAAAGTTTGTATGATTTTTTTATTCCTTGGACATATTCACATGAAATTTAGTATGAATTGAGAACGGAAAAATAATGAGTAACTTACGTATTTTAGCTTTATTCAATATTAACCCCGAAAAAGAAAGTAAAGTAGCGGATGAAAGTTTCAAATTACTATAAAGATATCGTTTAAAACCCAATTTCACGCGGGAGCAGCCGCGGGCAAATGCTATTTATATTTTTTGCAGGCACTATCAAACTCTATAGCTTTTCTCTAGAACTCTATTGAGTTTGTCTGTCATTTCTCATCGTTTCTCAAAAACGATGTCATGAGCCCGTTTTTTTTAATTTATTCTGCAAATCCGACTATAGCCACATTATAAAGAAAGCCACATTATTTGTGAGTGTCATAACACTCACAAATAATGTGGCTTTCTTTTAGTAAAATAATTTTAAAAATAGGTTAAACTAGATCCAGAGATTACCCCTTACAATCTCGGTAAGTCATAAACTCAAATAGAAACAAACTTTACCTCTTTATAATATTAGTAAAGATATTAGACGCGACTTCGTACGCGAAAAAGAAATCCCGGAAGAACCGTACCTTTTCCTGCGATAAAAAGTTGCCTATATGTTTATCCAGAGTACTATACTCTACTACTATATCGAATTTCATTAAAGTCCGTTCAACTGTTATTACTTGAAAGATTAACGAACATTCTTACATCCATACATAAAAATTTCGCCTTTATAGTAAGGATATGTTCGTCGTCATGTTTTAATGATTTCGAAAATCTCTTGAATAGGAAAATGTTAGTTGGTATTAGGCGTACGAAAATTAGGAAATGTGATAATCATTGTGTAAACACTAGAAATAAGAACAAGTTAGATATGCCAGTGTTCAGACTAAGCAAAGATAGTAAATCCTTTAAAGGCCAATGTATACGCTTATACAATATAATCCCAGAAAAGGTTCAAAACCTTCCCATTAATAAGTTTAAAAAAGTGGTTAAAGAACGTTTGTGTGCCAAAGCGTATTATAAAATTAATGACATCAATCAAGACGGCACACCTTGGGAATAAGGTGGCTCCTTATCTTATGTTATTATTTGTTACATAGACATAAGCAAACATTGTAATAATTTTGATTTTAAAAGAATAATTTTCCATCTTTTTGGTAAAAGATGGTCCCAGACGAGTTTCTTGCCGGCTCTTCTCGCTGGGTTAGTTCCCGAACCGGTGGTAGGCATCACGTAGTAACGACGTTCAAAAAGAGTATTTAAAAATACCAATTTTGAATAAAAAAAATTTGACTTTGATTTTTGATTTTGCGTATAGACTTTGATCTTCAAAATATTTGAGATTGTGGTCACCCATCAGAGTTGAATCCATCACCGACGTTACCTGGTTTATACTTATATATTAATATACATCAATTATTAGGTAATACCTACATAAAGTTTCAGCCAGTTCAACTGATCAGCTATTCTATAGGATTTTATATGTTACATTTTTTAGACTGACATAACTTTTACATTTATGAACCGATTGAAATGAAACAAACACAAAATTTTTAGTAGAGCAAACCAAAACGCATTAGTGAAAACCGCATTCATATCGGTTGTGCCGTTGAGTTCGTACGCGCAAAAACAAATATCGCGGGAACTGTACATTTTTCCGCAATAAAATGTAGCTTATGTATAAATTCAGAGTCTAAACTACTACCATACTAAATTTAATCAAAATCCTTTCAGTAGATTTTGAGATTAGCGCGTACAATCCGTCAGACAAACAGTCGGTATGGTAGTAGTTTAGACTCTGGATTAAAACATAGGCTACTTTTTATCCCGAAAAAGTAGTGTTCCCGAGGGATACTGTATTTACGCGGGCGGGGCCGCGGGAAACAGCTAGTAGTTTAAAAATGTGTAATAGTTTTTCTTATTTGTCTTCCATGCACAGACAGCGACCAGTTACAAATTTATTATATGTATAGATATTATAGTTAAACTTTATGTTTACGATAACTAATTAATTAATTTATAAAAACTATTACCCGACTATGTAAATAATGTTACGCGGGCTATTATTACGAATCTATTGCCACCTCACTCAATACTATATATAGTCTCTCACACTCAATACTACGGTGGAAAAAACATACATACATACTTAAATAGTGCCAAATACATTACCTTTCCTTTTGGCTTCGCCGTAGTGGGGCAAATATAGCTTCTCTGCCAATAAAATCAGCCCTTTTCGTACCTAGCACATGCCCGAAACGTCACTTGTCAGCACATAATGAGAGTTGAAATTTAATTAAAAGTTCAGTAACAAGGATTCCGGTTGTTTCAAATTATTAAATTCTTCGTTTAAATTCTAATTAATCTTGAATCAGGAATTATTTCGGTATGAATATTGTTCATGGTTATAATTTTCTTTTTCCCGACGTTTCGGTGTCTTTTCAGCAGTTGTCATGAGAGGACTGGTCCATCATCCAGAGCTTAAACTACTACCATACCAAATTTCATCAAAAACTGTTCAGTAGTTTTTGAGTGCAAGTGTTATAAACATCCATCCATTCTCACAAACTTACACGCTTGTTATAGTAGTAGGAAGGTATTATTATTTAAACCTACTTTTATTTGTTTACAAATTAATCTTCCTATGGACCAACTTACTTTTACTAAATCTGATCCAATTTAATGTCTGTAAAAGTGTATAATTTACCCTATATTTCTGAGTTAGGCGTGGAGAACATTTTTGTTAGTTTCCTTCACCAAAAAGAGATCAAACAGTATTTTCTATAGCTTAGAAACGGTTGACTGGCCAGCAAAGAGTGTCTATCGTTCTTTGATCTTTGCCAAATACCTACATCCACAACGTATGGAGAAACTGTAAGTTACATCCCCGCAACTTAAGTTAAATAAGTTTTCCTTTCGTCTTGAAATAATATAAAGTAAAAAAATATTTTGTTACTCTATTGATGCTACTGTATTATACTCCCATTTACACTGACCAAATGTTTGGTATTTGGTAAGCGTTTGTATATTTTTTACGTTGTTGGGTTACTCGGTTTCGAATCGCGGTGAAGCGAATATTTTTGTAATTCTTTTAATTTATTTAAATCTACTAGAACTCCGAACAAATCTCGGTTACCCGGGTACTGTTATTATTACTAGTGTCATGTATCCTGGTAGAATTAAAAAAAAACTTGTAATCTTCTTCTCAATGAGATTTTATTCCTCAAACATACTTATCTAAAATTGTATCATTCTATTTTTCCAGGGAATCGTGCGAGAGCGTTGATCGTGTCTGCATGGCTGATAAGTGTCATATTCTCCATCCCACTTCTGATACTTTACGAGGTAAAAGAAGTACAAGGTAAGATTATTTTTGGAACTGAAATTAAATATTAAATGTCACGTCCGAGAAAAAGCTTTCACCCTCATAATTATTAGAATTTTTTGTATCTATACAAGTATTAAAATTGGTATAATTTGTTGAAGCTTCTAATAGGATTATGAACTAAGATCCCTGGCCCGCCAGACTATCCTCATATTCTTACTGATATTGTAGTATTTGTATGTACAGAAAACGTATAAATATATAATATAATATTGTAGTATTAGTGTGTACAATAACCCGCTAGTTTGCACGGTGGTCCAGTTCTCAGGTACAGGGCGCCAATGGTACAAAAAAACTGTAGTTACTTTTCTTACAGCGTATGCTAATTAGTAGAATAATGTCAATGAATACAAATAAGTGAAATTTACATCGATTAATTATTTTTATATCGTAGTTTTCACAAAAATAATAAAAGAAAATCAACAATTTAAAAAAAGACACTAAACTTCTAACCTTTATATTATCTCTATTGATACAAAGTTTAGAGAAGAATGACTTTGATAGGTTTTGTTCCTTACGTTATTCCTAAACTAATTATTTTTAAACAAAAAATTAAACCGATTTCCAAAGTGCACAAAAAAGTATGAAATAAAACTTATTACATATCTAAATAATTTCTTTTAAATTTGGCTAAAATTTTAACTATTTCTCTATTTAATCTTCAAAATTTTAAAGTCGGTATCAGCCCGAACAACATCCTTACGAAACAATATTTAAAATAGAACTCACGTTCAAGTTGGCAACAATATGGAACCGCATAATACCAGGCACTGTGGTGTTACGACAGTTGTTGTTGTGAGTGTTGGTGGTGAGTGACAGTTAGGCATTACACGACCTACCTTCCTATCCATAATAGTATCTCTTGCGTACCTACTCCTACTCATGGTACGTAATTTTATGTTGCTTTTCTGTCCTGTTTTTATGACTTTTGTATGTAAGTCGTGTTTTATTTGTGGTGTAATGTCTCATTGTGTCAAATAAATGTTTATTTATTTATTGAGAAAAAAAACATATATACAGCCGAACGTATAACCGCCTCTTTTTTTTGTAAGTGGGTTAAAAAATAATATTGATATTTTTTGAGGATGTAATATGTTAAGTGAGTACAATTTTCCGCAACTTTAGCGCCTTGTACCTAGTGTAATAAATTGGCCCATGGCACATTCTTAAATGCGAATTAGAGTTCTTGTATTTCAAATTTCCATAATCTTTATAGAATTTTATACACGTGTTACAAATATAATTATAATTACTAAATTATATTTACCTATGTATTATTATAATTTGAGCATAAAATATACTTAATAATATTAGCGTATGTCGACGACTGACCTCAAACTCAACTTAAGTAAGGGTCACTAGACACTAATAAGATCCCTCGTTCCAGGTCAGCTCCAGTGCTGGATAGAGCTAGGCTCACCGCAGAAGTGGCAGGTCTGGATGACGCTGGTATCTGTGATGATTTTCGTCCTGCCCGCTGTGGCCATCGCAGCGTGCTATGTCGTCATTGTCAGGACGATCTGGACGAAAAGCAAAGCGGTCGTCATGAGTCCACCCATTAATTCGAAGTCTACTAAAAAAAGGAGAAGTAAGTTTTTTTTTCGTTTGACCTTTTCAAGCTAATGTTATTTTAAGGCACATTTATTTAATAAAATATAATATCTATGTATAATTCACACCACGTAAATCTGGCCCCGTGCTAAGTGTCCGAAGTACTTGTGTTACAGGTACCAGACAACGGGAAGTATATTTAATACTTTATACTAAATATACATATTTTTAAGATTTTTACTAAATTATACTCATATTTAATACACATCCATGGCCTAGGCCATGTTCCTAGGAACACAGAAAACTTTTTAAGCTATTGCATAGCTTCTATCGCGGGCCTTGAGCGCGAGGACCGAATCCAGAAATTCCGTAGCGAAAATACCTCACGCTGCCGCATCGTCTAACGTCGTTTCAGTTCGGCAGTCTTCGACACGGCGTTGTGTGTGTGCGATAATTTTCTCAGAGAACACTATACTACGCGGGCGAAGCCGCGGGCAAAAGTTAGTTATGAAATATAATAATGCAATTCTACTGTATTTTAAACATTATTCAAAATTAAATTATTATTTTTAAGATTTAAGACGGAAGTAAAATCTATCTCTGAACCAAATATTAAAGCAAGGCTAACGCCGTTTTAGTAAGGACGTGTGGCACTCGGGGACTGCCACGGTAAAGCTATTGCATAGCAAGTCTACACGATACGTCTAGTCGCACGCACACAAACACCGTGCCGAAGTCTGCCGAACTGAAACGACGTTAGACGATGCACGGCTTTCAACGCCGTGTAACGTAGTTACATTTCCTCTCCGTAAAATCAAATATTTCGGCGTTACTCGCGTCATCTATGATTTGTATACTTAATTAGTTTAGTCATTCAGAGGCTTTAGCGCCACCTATCGGCGCACGTCCTTACTAAAACGGCGTTAGCCTTGCTTTAATATTTGGTTCATACATCGATTTTACTTCCGTCTTAAATCTTAAAAACTAATAATTTAATTTTGAATAATAATTAAAATACAGTAGATTTGTATTATTATATAAAATAATATATTTATTAATTTATTATTATAATATCTTTTTATTTTGATTTGTGTATTTTTTCTCTTCACGGTTTAGTTTTTTAGTTGTCAAATGTTAAGAAAAAAAGACGAAGAAGGGTATTTAAGGCACTTCTTCGATTGATGTTTTCCTATTAGAATAAAATTTTCTATAGACTCAAGATGTAGTCGTTATATCTCTTAATCCCGTTTTTACGGGGAGTTTTTTATATTACGGGGAGCTTGTAATAAAACACATTATTTTTTCATGTAAATTATCACATTGAGAAATTAGTTGTCAAAAAAAAAAAAAAGGAGACAGAGACGCTACCGGAAGTTGGGCATCATCGCGCCACGTGCTGACTACATTCCCGGATCCAGCTAAGTGCCCGTGTGGTTAAAGCCTCTCCGATTCCCACAGGCACCAAGAGGCTAAACCAGATCTTTCGGCCTTCTGCCCACGTCCCCTTTTTTAAATATATTTCTCACGTTGGTAATTCCTCGTTTCCTTTAAACTACCCGTAACATGTCGACCTCTGTGACTCGGTGGTAAGCGCGTTGTCGCTCAAGGCTGTGGTAGCTGGTTCGGATCTCGCCAAGGGAACATAAAGTTTTCTGTAGTACTGAGTCATGAATGTGTATTAAATATGTGTATAATATTTAATACACATTCTCATATGGTATTATCTTAATTATATGCATAGTATAAAAGTATTGAATATACATCCCACTGTCTGGTACCCGTAACAACTTGCCCGTAAAAACATTGGGTACTTTGCACGGGGCCATATTGAGGTGGTGAAAAATGTCCATAGATATTATAACTAGGTGTAAGAAAATATAAATGGCAAATATTCTTTGTAATAAATTATAACGTACCACCTTGTATTAATAACCAAGCCGAGCGTGATTATAGCGTAGCACCCACCGATCGTTGATTCTTTACGGTCAAGTCGAATTTTTTACAACAACCAATATTCAAAAAATAAAAACTTTTACCCGACTGCTACATAATGACAAAAGCAAGTGTCAATGTCATTTTCGACATTGACAGATGTCATGAAGAAAAGCCTATTTAGATAGGTTTATTTCAGTTGTGTAAAAGGCTATTTTCAGTGTAGAGACTGTTGACGTGTTTGTGTTAGACATTCTTATATCATTTGTAATACGTATCTGTGATAAGCACCAATAAAGCAGAATATAAGAATTGTTGCTGTATTATTATCATCACCACTGAAGCGCTTACATAGCAAGAGGTCGCAGCCCGATACACCGACTAGGCAAATTACATGGCCCATGCTACCCGGGCAATAGCCCGTGATAGTAATCATGAATCTATCGACACCTCATTCATTAAAAACGGATCAGTAGTTTAGGCGCCACGATAGAACAAACATCCTACTACTATTATAAATGTGAAAGTTTGTGAGGATGGATATATAGATGGGTGGATGGATGTTTGTTACTCTTTCACACAAAAACTACTGAACGGATTTCGATGAAAATTGGCATGGTAGTAGTTTAAGCTCTGGATTAAAACTTTTTATCCCGAAAAAGTACAGTCTTCCTTTGGGATACTATGTTTACGCGGGTGGAGCCGCGGGCGACAGCTAGTCTTGTACGTAATATATATATACATACAATATACATACATAGACTGTCGAAATAATTACCCTACCTTCTACCTGGCTTCACTGTAGTCGAGTAAAAACCAAGGAAGATTTACTTTGTGCCGAGTTTTTAAGCGTAAGGAACAGATTTCGTTAACAATAAACAAAGTGTATCTAACACAACACACAGTAGACTGCCAAAAACATTACCCTTCCTTCTGAGTTCACCGTAGTTGGGTAAAAACGGACATAAGCTAATCAGAGGGTCAATTCTGCTAAATAAAACCTGCAATAATACAATTACAATCAAGCCCGCTACGCTAAAACTGCCAAACCGGTATCCTTGTAAACGTTAAACCAGCGTCAAACGCGTTTTGATTCATGAAAACTTCACTATCAAAATCAGTTTATGATAACAAGTCGCTTCACTTATGATACAATCAAAGTAAAATAAAAGTCTACGTGAAATACGAGAATTAACATAGAAGAAGAAATATTAATATTGAACACACAAGAATGTCACACATGACACACCCAAAAGCATTTTGTTAGTTTTCTGAATCTGTAATAGGAGAACGGTGTAGGAATAAATTCCCCATTTTTCAGGCGACGTGGACTGCGACCCAGATTCGCGGCGTGCGAGCTCCAGAGGGCTGATACCACGGGCGAAGATCAAAAGTGTTAAAATGACCTTCGTCATTGTGTTTGGTAAGATTTGTTTCAATCATTTGTATTACTTTCATAGACGTATTTATTACTAAGATGAGGCATGTCGAGGCAACTGTCCCCATTTATAAAATGACGCCACTTTTCGGGTTTTTCGGGGCCATTTTGACATTTTAAGTACGGTGATATCAAGATGGCTGACAATCGAGGTATGGTGTAATCAAGATGGCGTAACTTTATCTTCTATGAAGATTTGTTTTGTCGAATGTACGTCATAGCCTATCTTTAGTTTTGAAATTTTTGATAAAAATTTACATTTTATTATTACATACAATTAAATTAACAATGCATTGCCATTTCACGTATCCTCTCATTTCGATGTGAATTGACCCTTAGTAAACGAAAAACAGCGTACAAATGAAGGAATTTGTGCTAGGTCTAGTATTACTACTAGTTGTGTATTTTTATGTGTTCCATGTTGTTCATTTACGATCATGTAGCATAAGCTTGTTCGTCTTCTATTCTTACCTTTAACTTACATTTTTTTTGAAAACAATATTGAATTCCCATTTATTTACCCTTCTTTTAGAGATTCTCGTAAGCCGTCTAAATATTTAATCTAAGACTTCGTCTTCATAACGTTTTGAATTGACTTTGATTACTTATTGGTCTGTTAATATTTTACTTCGGCAAAAAGAAATCAAACCGCGTTCGACGAAAATCAAGAGCAAATTTGCTCGTAATATTTTTATTTGCGGGGAAACGAGGCGGCAAATTCACTTATCAGTTCGTAACTGGTGATGACATTCCGAAGTCATTTACTTCGGTTTAAAGCGCCCCGGAGACGATCAAACGGTTTGACTCGAACCTTATGTGTTTTATGCAACCGTTTGACGCCGGTTTGAATGGTTTGTCAAACGGCACAGTGCTGTTTGGTTTGGTACGCCGCTATAATTATACTTGTGACGCGGACAAAGATGTCTCGAACAGGGATCGCGATTTTCTCATGTTTATTACGTTAATGTTCTGCGTAAAAGGAAAAAGGAAAAGAAAAAGAATTTGATCCAAAGAATGGTTCACGGTAACTACGTGCACCGGCACCGGCAACGCCGTGTTTTTAATTTCTATATCTTCGTCCGACATCTCTTTGTCACACACAACCTCAATCTACAAAATCCAGCGCAAACTAAGCCCAGTTAGATCAAACGTAATATGTAATTCCATCAAACGAGCTTCAAACCCGTAAATGTTTGACAAACCGTTCAAACTAGCTTTGTAAACGATCAAATTGGTTTGACTTTACGAGTTTGAGTCAAACCGTTTGATCTTAAGGATTTCGCTTAAGGAAAATTTACTTTGCTACTCGGATAAAAAAATCTTCGACCTGACCAGCTTTAGGGTCTATTCACACCAAAACGAAACGATAAGCTATCTTAAAAATATAGCGTCATGTATGCTACATGCATTTTTAAGGTAGCTATTTAAAATTGAACTTAATTCATTATTCTAGGTCACACATGTTTCATAATAAGAGTTCGAATGTCAGGTTGCAACGCACTGCACAGCGGATACGCAGTGTATGACTGATGTCAAATGAAATGTGTATCTTTGTGTGTAGTGAATAAAGTTCAATTTTGAATATCTTAAAAATGCAGCACCGCGTAGTGTCGCGTATCGTTGCGGTGCGGACTGACCCTTATAGATAATTGTTGACAGATGAGATTGGCTACGGCCCACGCGTAGACGATCCAAAAGGTTTCAAATATAACACAAATATTTTTCGGATTTAATAACTATTATTTTTAATTACAAGTTATGAAGTTAAACTGAAAAATAAAATAACCTAACCAAGAGCGTGTCAGGACATGTCTAAGGAGATTTCCGTAGCTAATATTTATAATAGGCTTTTTTTTAATTGCTTTAAAAGTTATTGTCCGATTTTGTTCAAAATAATTTTCCGTAAGCTCACTGCTTGACAAAGGGGTTACTAATAATGTTTAATTTTGTTTATTCTATGTTTTCAGTATTCGTCCTCTGCTGGTCTCCCTACATAGTGTTTGACCTACTACAAGTGTACAACCAGATACCTCTGACACAGGCCAACCTAGCGATAGCCACGCTCATCCAGAGTCTAGCTCCACTCAACTCCGCAGCAAATCCGTTAATATGCTGCATGTTTTCACCGCATATTTATATAAGTTTAAGGTGAACGCTTGTAATTATTATTTGTTTTTTATGTTTGTATGCTATTAAAATAGTTTCCACGTTAGGTACTTGACCCATTGCGCGGGCGACGCTTACTGCGTCATGTAAGTAAACAGGGATCAATAGGGTAGGGTAGGATTATATTGTACTATTTGTAATTTTGATTTCTTTAATATTTTTTTTCGAAATAATTTCTTAAATATTATTAATTAGTAAATAATAATTTTAAATTATTGGTAGTGTGATGTACTATCTGGGAGGCTGAGCGTTGCTCTGAATTATGTTAGTACGGAAAAAATAAACAGATGACTATAGCTGATAAAGACTCAAAGGTCTACTGTGGTAAATGGCTTGATGTGAGTTTAAATTTAGATAAGGCAATATTTTAACCCACTATCCTGAACATTCCAGACGCGTGCCGCCGTACAGCTGGCTGTGCTGCCTGCGGCGGCGGCGCGCGCGCGGCACGGTGCGCTCGCGCTCCGACTCCACCGCGCACTCCGACCTGCTCAGCTCCACGCACACGAGGCGGTCGCAGTCCGTCGCCACGGTAAATGAGCAGTTGGATCGCCTGATAGTAAGCGATTATAGGAGCCCATGTATACCTGCAGCACTCTTGGGTGCTTTCCCTGCTGAGTGAGGGCACCCACAAACTGCCTCCGGGCCGTTGCGACCATGCGACCTACAAAAATACTCACGAAAATGATTAAGGGTATAGACGTGTCTAACTTAAATCGCTCATCGCGCCGTCAATTTATTGCACACAGGTCGATATTTTATCCATTTATTCATTTACTATGCAAAATTTACCATACATCATCTTTTAAAACAATGAGCGTTATCACATAACAAACAGATTAGGCCTAGACGAACACTCCATCTACTTGGTCAGATACTGGTCCCTTTTAGCATTAATTTCCAATAACTTTACTCGAAAAATAACGTTGTTTACCACTTGTTTTTATAAATTTCAGGTCCTCAACCGCACCCGCAGCAGCAGCATCCCGAAGGTGGAGCAGCGCCGCACGCAGCTGCTCGTGCTTATCCCCGCCCGCGACTGACACAACCACATTCCCGTCAACGATGTCATGCTGTAGACTGTAGAGTATGAGTCCTGTGTATACATGCCACATAAGTCAATGATGTTATGCTGTAGAATGAAACACCTGTGTAGACATGCCACATAAGTCAATGATGTTATACTGTTAAATGAAATACCTGTGAAGACATGCGACAAAAGTCACTGATGTTATGCTGTAAAATGAAACACCTGTGTAGACATGCCACATAAGTCAATACTGTAGAATGAAATACCTGTGAAGAAATGCGACATAAGTCACTGACACAGTGATAACCATAGACACTTGATGATCACTCTGTCGAAACCGGTCGTGTAATATATTAAAATTAATATGAAATACTTATTTAAGTGGAAATCCTGTGTGTTATTACTATGAAACATGAATTTCCACCAAGAACCTATAGTACAATCAATAACATATCACTGATGTTATGCTGTAGAATGAAACAGATGATGTGTAGACATGCCACTTAAGTTATAATACCTAGCAAGAGTCAAGGATGTTATGCTGTAGACCCCTGTATATTAAGCATACATGTCACATAAGTAGTAATACTTGGTAAGAGTGGTAGTCACAGTAAAGGTGCTCACATCAGTTGAAGATTTTTCACGTCATGAAATTCAAACTTTAATAAAGGAAAAGATGTGAACATTACAGTATAATATGAGCTTACGCCCCCCGTGTACCAGGCTGTCTAAGGCTGACCCCACATTAGGCGTGCGCGGTCCTCGAGCGCGTTTTGCTGCTCCGCGGCGTGTGTGGAGAGCACACGCGCGCGCACGCGGCGCCCGCGTCGCATTCTTACCCCTTCTTCGGTGTTCGCCACTGTTTCGGTCGTCAGTCAAAGGGCGGCCAATGCGAGCGCCGAGTGCGCGCTGCACACACGCCACACGCCCGAGGAACGCGCACGCCTAATGTGGGGGACGGCTAAGGCTTCAGCACCCAGACTGCTAATAGACGAGGGGCCTAAACTACTTATGTAAATGCGTATCTTGATACTACAATGATCTTTCTCAATCTAATTGTTTACCGGCGTTAACTGGGACGATGTAAATTGAGCGATATCTCATATGTAAAAAGTACGATTATGAATAAGATAATTAAGTAGGCTTTGAACGTTCTAGAGAGAAATCAATGCTTCAAACGCTGTAATATTTACTAATATTATAAACGCGAAACTCTTGTATGTATCCATGGGTGTTTGTTACTCTTTCACGCAATAACTACTGAACGGATTTTGAAAAAATAAATTTGGTATAGTAGTAGTTCGAGATCTGGAGTAACACAAAGGCTTCTTATATTCGCAGCAATTTATTAACTATTCCCGCGAGATTTCTTTTTGCGAGTTCGAAGTCACAGCTGGTACCTAAAGCCCAATTCTCCTATTAGTATCTAAAGCCCAATTCTCGTAATATATTTGTTTGTCTGTCACATTCACATACGCCTGTATCGCGCGTGAGCGACTGAAACAGGATTATTATCATAAACAGTTACGAAAAATAACCCACAGCTAGATAAAAAAAACGTAGGTAACGAAGGTAAGCTCCGTTTTTAACCCCCGACGCAGAAAGAGGGGTGTTATATGTTTGATGTGTCTGTCGGGTCTGTCTGTGTGTCCATCTCTGGCATCGAAGCGAAACGTTCGATTAAGATGCGGTTTATTTTTGTTTGAATGCTGACGTGATAATTCATCATCATCATCAGCTTACTACTCGTCAATTCGGGTGCTACTTAATTTTTTTTATTTGTTTTTTAAACTTCACACAGCGATTTCTCTCTAGTTGCTTCGAAGCATTAGAATAACATTATATTAGTATTGATTGTTGTTTATAACTTCTGTAATGCCTTCATTTTAAGATATCATTGTTATCGACGCATTGTTATAAAACTAAAAATACAAAATATTATGTAGGTCCATACCAAGTATATGATAACGCACACAAGCACCACAAACGCACATAAAGCTATACGAGTGTTATAAAAAATTTGAGTTTGTGCCTCCAGGTTATTTATTTGAGGGTAGATATAAAAAAAATCATATTCCGGGCATAAAAATCCAGTCTACCATCAATTCCTCGCGTGCAGTGGGTTTCTTCAGACGGCCGCGAGCTCTCGTCGCGTGCGCACGGCGCGTCGCCCAGTGACAGTGTTAACTTACTTTGAGTGAGTACTTTTCTTGTTTTTTTTTACCAAATTAACTATGTTGAAAGGGATTTAGTTTCTTTTGTTCCTGAGTTTGTTTGCCAAATATATTGTTCGATTAAGGCTTATTAAGATAATAATAATTGTCGTTCGTATTTCATAAGTCAACAATATAGTTACTAAGCGATGAAAACTTTTGTTTCATTTGAACATGGAATCATTAAGTCCCCCTACACATTAACTATCTGAAACTATTTTATTGCCAGTGTAACAACATTATAATAATACTGTTTAAATGACGAAAATGTCAAGAATTAAGAAAATAAACACTCACATATTATTATTAAATTCAAAACAATTGAACACACAGCATTTTATTAGATAAAGCAATCGTGTAAATATTATATATTGTGTATTAATATAAGATCTAGTTCCTAAAGCATAATATTATCTTAATGTGTAGATATTATAAGATTTTATAATTATGTTTCATAATCTTTAGACTTTTGATAAATAAATAGGCTAGTGCGTCTAATGATAACCATATACTATGATGTATGGCTATCATTAGCTCATAGGGCGAGGTTACAACACTGCCAAAAAGCGACGCCAAAAACGACGTTGCGTTGTATTGCATTTACAAGAATTGTACGACATCGTTTATGAGATGCGTCATTGCAACGCAGCTTTGTGGCCTCGCCCATGCAATAGGTATATTATCGTCTAATCGATTCAATCAGTTCGATTGATTCAGATCCATATTGACATATAAACAGTATAGACTATAGACGGTCAGTTCTAACTGATCCAATCGAACTGATCAAGTCGATTGGACGATAGACTGTATAGTGTATGGCTTCCATAAGGCGCCTGCCGCCCAAT
Organism: Phengaris arion; assembly: GCA_963565745.1. Lineage (NCBI taxonomy): Eukaryota > Metazoa > Arthropoda > Insecta > Lepidoptera > Lycaenidae > Phengaris > Phengaris arion. The sequence continues at coordinate 6,785,136 of OY751439.1, read as the reverse complement.
ATAAAGTCATAATGATACATGGATACATCATTTGACACAAAGCGTCAGTAATACGAGTATTTATTTCCTATGCAATTTGTTTTACCTGCAGGCTTAGTACGAACAATTTTATCGTTGTCGAATGAGAAAAAACATCCGTATCCATTCGATAATGATACGAATACGATGTACTCAATTATTCGTGCTAAGCCAACTGTTTAATGAAAGTTTGGAGCGTATCTTTGCTAGAACTGCACATTATGCCAAAATTTTTAAATTTTAAAATATGTTATGAAAGAATATACTTACATTAAGACTTTCTATTAAACAGACAAAACATGCCAAATGTGAAGAAGACTTTATTTATAAATGTAAATGATGATATAATAAGATTATAGTATTAATAATAGTCTAGCTATTAATTATCTTGCTAAAGGTATTATTTTTTTACGGTAAGTAAAACAAAGTATTGTAAAATATAATTTATATTCAAAAAAATACATTCAATTTTAGATTTCAACAGTGTTTTGTACTCCCCTCCAGAAATTAAGAACAATAAACATTTTTTACCGTACCTACCCATAGTAACCTTCATAAAATTATGACGTTAAGATTGTTACCACTATTATATAGATAATATCTACATACTATTAAAATTGTAATAGTTTTATGCGTTATATCCTGTTTACCTTTTATAAGTCTGTCTATGTGACTGTGTGTATGTGTCTGTCCGTGACATCATCGCTCCTAAACGGCTGAACCGATTTTGATCTAGTTTTATTTGTTTGAAAGCTGACATGATCGAGAGTGTTCTTAGCAGTAATTTATTAACATCAGCACTCACTGCTTGACAATTCGGAAGTTACTCAATTTCTTCTTCTATCAAAGCTAATATTACAGGTTTTATTTGCCGAAAACAAATTATCGCCTTACTATCTTACTTCTCCAAATATTTACATCTTTAGCTTTCTTTCCAAATTTGATAAATTTGTATTAATTCTCAATATTATAGGTATTCTAAATATAATCACAGCTTATAATAATATGTACTTATTTCACTAATGTTTTCTAAGTGCCAATAATAACACATCACATCCATTATTGATATTTAAACATTAGAGTTAGGCATCACTTTGCCTGTCACTTACCTAATGTCTTTCGACGATTTCTATTTTAAAATCATCTTGTGCTCTCATGAAGAGACCAAACTTAGTTCTTATGTTAGGCACGGGCCCGTCCGCCGGTTTTCCAACAATTTTGTATCTCCTCAGGATTGTTGAGAGCGCTACTTTCATTGATATCTGGCCAAATTTGTACCCTGAAATCCAATTTGGAAATTTAACTAAGTTATAATATAAACTTCTCTTGTTATGTCACTTGCTTTACTTGTCAAGTAAAATATATTTTTAAAGTTAGCTTTTGCCCGCGGCACCGCCCGTGTAAATACGGTATCCCGTGGGAACTCTGCAATTTTTCGTGATAAAATGTGGCTTATGTGTTAATCAAAAGCAATCATACCAAAATTTGTTGTGTGAAAGAGTTACAAAACATACATCCTCACAAACTTTCGTATTTATAATAGTAGTAGGATTGGACTTACCTACGCAATTTCTTGGTCCATAACTAAAAGGCATAAAAGCTTCTGGAGCTACAGTTTCTAAACGTTCTGGTGAAAATCTGTCTGGATCGAAAGAATCTGCGTCGGGACCCCAACACTTTTGATTCCTATGAATACCTAATATTGCGGCAAATAGGCCAGTTCCTGCTGGAATAATCTTCCCAGATGCTGCAGTGTTAAAAACGAATTAAAATATTAGTGATGTGATATGTTGATTTATCTAAAATTGAAGTCTAGTCACACTCTTTACAAATTTTTCATCGCTGCGCTGTTCTATATATATTATATTATGTCCCTCCTTTTGTTTGCATGTTTCCATAGATTCTACTATTTTTTGTAACTTTATTTTAAAATAAATTAAAATTGCCATTAATAAATTTAGAAGGGTCATTCTTAAGTTTAAGTTTTTTATAATTCTATTGTTTTATTGGCTTTGTATATTTTTAGTCGTAAATATTCTTGGCAAAAGGTTATAAATTTAGGCATTAAGAAAAAAAAACCAACGAACAGATGTCAGTTTGTTTAAATGTGTCTAAATATTAGTGTGCGTGGGAACTGTATGACCGGGGTATGACTGATGCGGGGGTGAGAAACCCAGGTAGCAAGTAAGGAACGAATTGTATGGGACTGAAAGAGGCAGTCCCTGACGAACTTTGCTGTAAGACAGACCTCTGTCCATTTGTCGATGTAATTTAATCTTTTCAATAAACACTTCACTTAGTATTTTAACCGCCCCGTGATTCCTTAATATCAACATCATTTAATACTTGTATCCTATCAAAAAATCCGATACTACATAAATATCATACATATTAATTCATGAAGAAAAAACTTTAAGTTAATATTTATGAGAATTGTGCGAATGGAGAAGTTATCTTATAGTATATAAGAATGGAGATATTTGACACAGTTACCGTTTATGTGATGAAAGGTGTGCAAAAAGCTAATATTTTTTAAGTAATGCTTGAAAACACATAAATAAATTTAATAAAAATAAATTTACACACACTACCTCACTCACACTACCATGCGTTTGTGTAATAAAATTAGGTTAAACCAACAGTTTGACACAATTGTCAATCTTTCTTTCACATTCCACTGACAATATTTATATAAGAGACAAAATAACCCTATAAAAGTTGAAACTTAAAAATTAGAATATGTACATATGAATTATGATTTAAATTCGACCACTAGCCTACCTCTAGTCATAAATAACCTAACCAATAGCATATCAGGACATGTCTAAAGAGGGTTCCGTAACTATAAACGCCCAACAGGTTTTCTTTGAATTGCTTCAAAAGTTAATTTCGCTTAAAAGTAAAGTTCGATTTCGCTCAAAATAATTTTCCTAAAGAGTTTTTAGCATGATCTATCTATCATCATGGAAACTAACAAGTTTCTATCTTCTACGGTAATGGTTCGAGTAATGGAGGCCGATTACTCGAAAATGGTTGGATTTAAAAAAAAAAAAAAACTACCTTTATTTTTAAAGACCTATTAAACGATACATCACACGACGGGGTAGAATGAAATTTTTTCTTTCATCCCCACTTCTGATGTATCTATATACATACCACCACTATAATATAAAAATATTATTAATTTATGATGCCAAAACCAAAATCTACACACAATATATATATATATATTGATTAATAATATTATTTTTTTGGTCAACTGTATAGGTAATCTTGATCTAAAATCTTGGCATCTTCGCTTTTGCATTAACGCAAGAGTTCTATTTAGAATGCAATTTTTTCTGTCGCGACCACTAAAAACGCTATTGGGAACGTCCTGTCATGCAATTTCATTGTACGGTATGATAAATATTTTGCCGGAACTAATTTTTCCAAAGACATTTTATATGCAAACCTTCGCATAAAAAGTAATCGGTTGTCTGTAAAGTCGGTTTACTGACGATAGTTGAACGTGACAACGTCATAAGAAAATACTGATGGATCGCTCACTCAAGTAGGAGAGAGACAGATGTCGAACGCTGCCGAACGCGGAGGCCGATTGTGCCTCTTTGTCGCTCGTTCCGCGCTCTCGCTTGCACTTCAAGCCTTAAATGGAACCCCTCAGAGCGAGGTAACGCCGCATGAGTCATGTTTCTTCGTGCGTGCAGCCGGCTCCATCGAATTATAAGACGTTGTCACGTCAAAAGTATCGATTTGACAAGTGACATTAACTCACAAATTAAAAAAAAATCTTTATCACGCTGTATTTGTAAACATAACTCTAATCTGAAACAAAACAATATTTGTCTCCTTCATACTCAAAAGCTTATACGCGCGCAAGAGTGTGACGAGAGTTTTTCATTATGTACTGGCATCACGGCGTGTGCTCAGGGCCGGGTTAACTAAGACGAGGCCCGTTTCATTCTCGGTGCCAAGCTGTCGAAGTAATCTTTATTACTTTTAATGTGCTGCGGTGTGATAAAGGTTTATTAATAGATACTATAACCTGACCGTAGCTTAACTCCCTAATAAAACTAAAACTCATTAGGATGAAGTTGGTACAGTAAAGTTATTTGTCAACGACTTATTTCTAACACAGCTACTTAAATGGAATACGCTAGCCTTCAAGAAGAATACTTCTACATATACACGTATTATTTTATACTTTAAACGAGACAATCTTGTATATATATAATCGGTTTCTCAAAAATGGCTGCAAGTATTACCATGAATTTAGTATGCAGAGAGTTTTGGAGGAAAAAAATCGATCTAGCTAAATCTTATCCCTGCGAAACCGCGCATTTTTACCCGACTGTCAGGGTTATGTTTTTCGCGCGAATCTTGTATGTATGTATGTATGTAAATTCCTTTATTCCCACGTATCTTCCAAATGGCTGGATGGATTTCGACAATTAAGGTATCGTTAGCTTTGTCTCAATAACCCAAGTGTCCTTAGATAGCTTTTTTTTTTAAAAAATGACAAAATGGCGGATTTTGGCACCAAATTGTAAGTAGTTCAATTTTTTTTTTTTAACCAAACTTATCGACATTGGTATCAAAATAAAGGAAATTAAATGAAGATTTCTAAAATATACATATGTCATGTATTTAAATTTAATCAGAAATAATTACAATCATTTTAATGAAATCTATCGAATAAATTTGTAATCAATAGATTCAAATAGTCGTATTTAGCTTTAAATGTATAAAATGTTGGACACTATTGCACATTTTTGTTATACCCGGTATAGTTAATCATATTTTGTATTTACGACGCTCACCAAATCAGTTTAAAAAATGTTTATTCCGCTACTCACTGCTAGATGGCGCTGTATGTCGTTTAAAACGCGCTATCACATGTTCAATCAATATCAATGACCATAGTGTTGCCTAAAGTATGTTTATTTTGAGAAAATAATTCTGCCACTCACTGCTAGATGGCGCCGTATGTTGTTTAAAACAGCGCGTTATAAATTTCATCACATGTTCAAATTTCAATCAATATGTATGACCATAGTGTCGCCTATAATTATCTCACATCCGACACGACAACACGTACAGGCGTACAGACCGACCCTAACACGGGACCGGACCCGAACCCGAGTTCGAGTTCGCATCCTAGTAGACTAGGTACACTTCTAAATAGTGCCCGCGACCGCGATATTGATATAGAGAGCTCTACCAATACCGCGAACCTCATCGACATTAGGACTTACGTTACGCGCGCGAGTCATCCCGACCGTACGCGGAAGGGGAGAGGGATGGCCCTCTCAGTACCGATACCAACCAAAACGAGAGCTCCTCTATCGCGATAACTCGCACGCCGCTAGTTTCTGCTACTGCGCGTAAGTAACCTCACTCATCAGCGAATGAGGAAGGGGTCGGACCCCTTAGCAGGAGAGACCCGCGTCTCTCCTGTCATAATAATAGCTCACAATCCGTAGCTGTCCCCAATATCCGGTCTGAACATCACCCGGGTTATGTTAGGGAGGGTCAAACCCTCCCATCGACTCTTACCAAATAAACTAGCCACCAGGCTAGTTATAGTCCGATTTAGCTACAACGGTCTTAACCCGACCCTTAGCCTATAATTCCCCACCAAACGACTAGCTAAATGGCAATCACTAGACTAATAACTACTACTAACTAGACCGATTAAGCTAAGACGGCCAAAAGCCATTAGCGTAGACCGCTATGGGAGTGATGAGTATAGAATGGCCTGCTTTACGCAGAGACCAGATGGAAGTAGGAGAACTGCCTCAAGCTGTATTTCTAGAGTTTGATGAGTCTAGTATAACTGGCAATTTACCAGGCATTGGTGTTCGTATAGAGCCGTGCACTACTGAATTTGATGCTTTGCGTGGTAAAGGAAAGATCGAGCGACGTATGCTTCCATTAATTTTGAACTGGGCGGTAACAGTTCATAAATTATAGGGCACAACTTAAGACCGAGCTGTTGTTGATTTAAGCAGTAATATTTTCGCGAGAGGTCAGGCGTACGTGGCTTTGAGCAGAGTCAGATCACTTTCAGGTCTAGCGGTTAGTTCGCTAGATCCTAGAAAATTGCTACATCAACCACACGACCAAAACTCTCTTGACGAATTGAACCGCTTACGTCAATTATAATTTCATTTTATTTTGTTTCACACGCTATAATAATAATAAATTTTGTCCAATTTACAAAAGTCATAATAGAACACACTCTAGTTCATAAAAATGTGGACAGAATACTAAAAAGTCTAAAATAAAATAAATAATTAGAAAAATAAAAAAACCCGACTGCAAAAAAAACCTAATATACCTAAGATACCTAACGCACTAAAAAGACTGAAAAAAGACTGTAAAATCACAGTACTAAAACCTAATTCAACCTCTATTTTAGTTTAACACTTCACATAATCTTTAACCCATAGTGTAATCTGTTAAACTAAAATAGAGGTTGAATTAGGTTTTAGTACTGTGATTTCACAGTCTTGTTTCAGTCTTTTTAGTGCGTTAGGTATCTTAGGTATATTAGGTTTTTTTTTGCAGTCGGGTTTTTTTATTAAGCTATAATACAATATGTTTTTTCTTTCGTTGTGCAACAACGTATCAATAATTTCGACTCTTTTATATCAGTCCAATGGGCAGTTTGCCATGCATATGTATAATTTTGCTCTGTTCGAAAACTCAGAATGTGGTTTAAGTCCCGGACAAATAAATATAATTTTTATTTTTTTTATTTATCAGAACTCCGAGCAATCTCGTTACCCTGGTACACAATACTACAACTGAAAACTTCATTTAAATAACGATGATCAATTATTTTCATGAATAAGAGAAAAGAGCTCGCATCAGCTTCTTATGCTTTACGCGGTTCGTCACGGTAATGCCAGCGAATCGTCCGTAAAAATGTTCTAACTTCCCATAATGTAATGTTATGTAAATATAGATTTTGCATATTTTATAACTTATAATAGGTATGCTCCTAATTAAATAGTTTACATTTTATAAGTATATTGTTTTTATTTATTCCCAACTAAGTAAGTTTTTACACGGTTTTAATTAGAATGTTTGACTTGTTGATATTATTTTACGACCTTTATAACTAAGTGGTTGAGCGTTTCGGGATTTCAACAAAAGAAACAAAACAGTTTTCTGTATTTCCGGATGATTAATGTGTATCACTACATAATACTATATAGTTTAATGCTCTAAGTAAATTTTTATTTTCTTTATTAGGGACAACCAACAGTGATCACACAAATACAAAATGTTAAAAACTAGTATTTAGTTACGTATTAATAAATGTGACACCCACATCGTCATCCACATATTTTTACACATTGCTGTATACTCGAAACAGAAAAAATATCCAGATACAAATTAGTTAATTACTTTTAACAATAATCATAATAATTCTGGAAAGAATGCTTACATACAAAATTCTTGCACATATGGATTTGAAGAGCGATTTCAAAAATACTTAGAGTAAATATAATATACTTGGAGCATAAAAAGTATAATATAATAAAAATCTTAAATATCTAATCTATACCTAATAGATGGTATTAAAAATATTGTACATTTATGTTGTCTAGTACCCGTAACACACGTTCCTCGAGAACTTGGCACAGGCCAGATTGTGTGAAACCGTCCAAAGATATTATTATTATTTCCTTTCAAGGCAAAAAAAGAATCTATAGCAAATTTAACTACAGCTATGCATTTATATCCATGATTGCGAAAGTTAGCAGAAGTGGACAAACAGACGAACGAACGAATAGACGGACAACGGAGCAAAACTGTAAGGGTTGTTTGTAAATTGTAATACTACGGAACCATGTGATGTGTTCGCTATTTGCAGGAATCACCAAGCATGTAGAAGTGGATTGACCGTTGGAGCCATTGTGATTGTGATGAAATGCTATCCAATTGTTTTTTGAAAACTACTTAGCTACTTAAGAGTTTTAGATATACCTATTACCGTTAAAAGGCACGGGACTCTTTGTCCTTAGGGTTAATCCGGCCCTGCATTCGTTTATTCACATATACTCACACACACGTAACTATCTATGTGTAGACGTGCCAAGAAAACTATATTTACATATAATTGTGTTGTCTTTATAAATTATGTCTAATAAATGTTTATTATAATATAACTATAATATATACCAAATTTCATCTATTTATATACATAATTACAAAAGCTAGAATGGCAGACAGACAGACAGACGGACGGACGGACGGACGAACGGACGGACGGACAGAGCGAAACTATAAAGGTTCCTTGAGTATTACGGAACCCTAAAAATGCACTTACGTAATGTAATCTCCTTCACAACTTTTCGGCCGATAACAGGCACAGGTGGGTACAGCCTCATGCTCTCCTTAGTGACCATGTCCAAATAGATTAGCTTGCTCAGATCGTCTTGTGATGCAGGTCTATCAGTATCGAAAACGTCTTGAAGTCTGAAAATATATTATACCATTTACAGAAAAAAAAGAATTTTGAAAATCGGTCCACAGACGGCGAAGTAATAGTTGAACATCCAAAAATATATATAAATATATAATATACAGCCGAACATATATCTGCCTCCTTTAATGAAAGTCGGCTAATTAAAAATAATAGTATAATATTGAGATTTATTTGCCTTCTGATAATTAAAATGGATAATATTAGGTCATCACATATGAAATTGGGGGTGAAATTTTCGCTTGGGGCAGGCTTTGGCTGGTTCGCCAGGGTTCAGCCATTGCGATGAGCGCGTCCGATTATCGTACAGGATACACTTTTCATCACAGGTGATGATTCGATTTAAAATCCCTTCATTATTGTGCCGGTTGAGTAATGTAACGCTGCAGTCGACGCGCGTTTGTCGGTTTGTTGCACTCAATTCATGAGGTATGAGGTAAAAAGCTTGAAAGGTGGTTTCAAGCTTTTTCACCTTGCCAATTTGCGTCAAGTGAATTATAACAGTTTTATCACTAACACCGCAGCCTGCAGCTAACTCGGACGTGGTTTGCGATGGATCCGCTTCCACAATAGCCTTCAATTCTTTATTATTAACTTTGGTCTCCGGCCGTCCACGGGGCTTGTTCTGCAGGTCGGAATTTCCAGAACGAAAACGTTGGAACCAAAAACGCGCTGTGTTTTTTTGCGACACCGCCGCCATACACATCACTAATCCTTTGAGCCATTTCTGCAGCACTGATGCCACGGTGGAACTCGTACTCGAAAATAATACGATATTCCAAGTTTTCCATTTTGTAAACAGAGTAACGCAAAGAAAAAACCAAAAGAGGAAAAAACAAATGAATTACGGTTTTCGAAACACAAATGCATGAGTAAATAGCGGTATAAATTTAAGAAGTATAATCAAAGAAGATATATTTGAGATCAAAGTGGCCAGTACGACACAACGCCAATTTCATATGTAAGGACCTAATATTATGTAAGCGTAAGAAATGTTCGAGGAAAGGCCGTGTTGGAATAACATGCATCTTCATGGGCGAGGACACTGGCCTCTGCAATACAGTTTACACTAGTGCAGGGGTCAGGGACTTCAGATATGTAAAACTCCCCATGTGTAAATAAAGAATTTATTTATTTATTTGCCAGTTTGAGTGGGAAAAAACTTCCTCTGCACGCGTAGCCAACGCAAAAATGGTTTTATTTCTACGGAAGCAAATACAAAATGACAGATTGATAAAGGAAAGCTGTCATTTTGTCCATATTAACTGTCAGTATGTCTATTCTTGTGTAGACAAAACGCATTTCTTTGGTGGTCATGGTAATCGTGCATATCCAGCACGCGTACTATGACCACCATAGATATGGTTTCTTTCAACGGAAGAATAGACAAAACTTCAGATTGATAACGGAAATCTGTCATTTTGTATACACAATCTGTCAGCAACTCCATCCATACTCCGTACTCCATACAAATCATGTCTATTCTAGTTTATACAAAACGTATTTCTATGGCGGTCAAGCTACGCGTCACCTTAAAATATTAAAGTGACGCGTAGCATAACCGCCAAAGAAATATCTTTTCTTTTTTAATTTTCTTTGCAAAGTAGAGATAAATAGGAACTTACTCTGTATAAACTTTGTCTTGTACATCTGGATATAGGGCGAGTAGCATCAACGTGAAGCCAATAACGAAAGAGACTAGGTCAGTATCAATTATTACTATTAATATTTCTTCTCTCTTTTCTTCTTCTCCCAAATTAGAATTGATTATAGAATCGAATATTCCTTTTAGACTGTTTTTGGTATCTGAAAATTCAATAGCTTTTAGTAAGGAATATTTTCTTAACAACAATTAAGAAAAACGCTTCAAGATTTTCTACGGCCTTCCGGATTCCGGTGCATACAGGCCCAGCTTAATGCTAACTAAGCATCCTAGAGGAAAATAGCATTTAGCAGTTGACAGCGCTTACCGCTTAGCGATCGCTATTTTGCTTACGAGCGCATCCGAGTACTTTTTTCCGCCAAACACAGCCAATGTAACAACGGCTATTTGGAATATGAATTGATAATATGATAGCTTTACTAGAGGTCACCCTCTAGTAAATATCATCAAAATATCCAAATTCGCCCATAATAATAACTCATATACTTTTTAAATGTGAACTTTATAAGGATTCTTTTGTTTTTTAGACATAGAAAATTTAAAAAAAGTCATGTTGTAACCTTTCTTTTATCAATGGTTGTAACATATTGACAAACGTCAAAACGTCAAACGTCGTGTATCACAATTGTGTCTATCAAACGCACGGTAGTGTGTGTTGTTGCTATTTTTATTATTTTTTTCTATTTCTGAGTATTATTAAAAAAAATATTAACTTCCCGCACACCTTCCTCCACATAAACTTTAATTGTGCCAAATATAATAATAACAATTTTCGTAAAATCGTACTGAAAGTTTTTGCTTCATGTATTAATATAATAATTACATTAATAATACTTGGTTTTGAATTAGAATTACTGTGACTTTTTAGTTCTTCCTGACGTCGATGTAATACCTGTAAAACGTAGTTTTACTAAAATATTGTGTTTTATAATAGGTACTATCGAACAAGGTGCCGCTAGACTAGACATAAGATGAAAATCGCTTAACAGCGCCCGCGCCGTTGAGTCGTGCGCACTGTTACATCCCTATGCTGTTCCTAGAATTGCTGACGGGAGTGCTGATACATCATCACTACTCTGTCATCTTAGTTAGTAGGTTTGAGCTGCGAGCCAGTTCAGAGATAGACACGGGCCACCACGGACGCATATCTAATCTCCTAATGTATGGTGTAATCCAGTAAAATAAATTTGTGTTGTGAATCTTTTCCAGTTCAATAATTTTTTTTTTTTTTTAAAAGTCTTTTAAAAAGTCCGTTCTAACAGCACGCACAGCTAGGTACTCACGTGTAAATACGGAGTTCAACCACGTCTGCAGTCGTTGCGGTCGCTAACTTTGTGTTTAAATATTTTGAGGCGTCTTAGTACAAAGGAAAATTTTTAGAAACTAGTCGAGCAGAAACTTTTTCGATTTAGTACATACCTACCTACTTGCAATTAAAAAAAAGTGTAATTATCGTTGTTGAAACTTACTTTCACAATAAGCATAAATATCTAGTCAATAGTAATATTAGGTGACAGAAAAATTACCTTCTGAGCATAATGATGTGCAGTTTTCAATACTCTTTTTCCTTCTTCGTATTGCGGATGACATCTATACAAGAAATCAGGATGCTTCCAAATGGTAAACAACCTGTCCTTAGCAATCATCTCCCAACGTCGTATGGCTACGCAGAACTCTTCGCAATAAATTTCATCGTCCGATATGTCTACTCCCGTTCCTGTTAAATAATGTCTTATATTATATAATAGTAGATCAAATATGTTATGTTATGAAAATAAGAAAAAAATAAGAAAAAAAATTATATGAAGCAGAAGAACGGAAAGTACAAATAACCTATAAAGATTTAATTGATTCATAAACAGCCGTGTCTGAAAATACGATTTACCTGCCTCCACACCTAAATCCAAAATAGTTAACAAATACTCAAAAACCATAGAAAACTAACACTACTTAGATCTATCCATATAAAATTTTATGAGTGAGTACCTACTTATTGTATTTTTAGTTGTCTCCTTATTGAAAGTATGTTTAGGTTTATTCTATTATATCTGTGTATTTTATATAATTTATAAAATACTGTAAATAAAGTACTATAGGTGCTTTTATCGCGGGCTTTGAGCGCGGCGACCGAATCAAGAAACTCCGTAACGAAAATAAACCTAACACCCCCCACTCCGACCGGCACAGCGCGGCGGTGCGGCATTGAAAGCCGTGCATCGTCTAACCGTAACCGTAATTCGGCAGACTTTGGCACGGTGTTTGTGTGCGTGCGACTAGACGTATTCGTGTAGCCTTACTATGCAATAGCTTTACCGCGGTAGTACCCGAGTGCCATACGTATTTTTCTTACGAGTTTTTGTTTTATGGATGTACTTATATTATATTTGTATTCAAATAAAGAATATATTTATACATTTAAATAATCTACTTTTAAAATACTTACTGAGAACAGACCTAAGGATATAAGTATGCAAGTAGATTTCTACAGAAAACGGCCCTTTGCCGGCGTGACACGCCAACATGTCAGTCAACTTCACACTTTCTTCCGAGAAGGTGTTGACGAAACTGAACAAGAGTTTCGGATGAAACGACGGCACCAACACAGCTCTCCGTTCTCTTGCAATTGGACTTAAATTACAAAGAAATTAAACCTATAGTAATGTTGAACCTGTCACATCTTTTGGTTGAAATCTCCATTTTACACAGCACTGCATTTCAGATTGCTTTCTCGCATTGCATGTTCAATTACGAATCGTACATTCTATCTGAAATATCGTTGTAAATAATATAAGCTGCTATTTACTAGGTATTTTTCACACGACAAAAATCTTTAATACAGTAAAGTATAATTTTTCATATTATGAACTATTCCCACAACCTATCTATAAAATTTATTCCATACATATAAAGTGATTGTACTCATCCGAAATAAATGCGCTTCCATTCCCACTGAAAGTTCTAAAAAATTTGTAAACATAGTCCTTCTCTAAGCATGTCCTCAGAGCAAATGCTGTATCTTGAGCATCACATAACACTGGAAACCGGTTAAATAAAAATCATAAATACGTATACATACTCTCGAAAACATAACCCTCCTTCAGGTGCAGCTGCAGTCGGGTAAAAACTGTGACTCGCAAAAAAATAAGAAAATAATTTTGCATGGTAATTTATATTTATATATTATAATGATTTTATAAACTACTAGTTAGTCCGACACAGGTTGTTCGGTCTTAAATATGAACTAGAATAAAAAACTACACCTACACCTACACCTACAAGGTACACTAACATCTACACCTACTTATCTACCAACGAACGGTCTATCACCTACAATTTAAAAACCATAAACTACACCTACTACGATCTACACTTACAACATACACCTACCATCTACACCTAAAAAGTACTGAGGCTGAAACTATTGGGGCTTGTTTTCCTGAAATAAAACTATTTTGCATTCCAACCAAACAGATAATCTAAACAACGAAACGCATCTATAATAATACTAGTTAAATACTCGCGTAAATAAAGTAATCCACAGATACACAAGTTAGATAATATGTAGCGTAAAAAATAAAATGTTTTGCATTTTTTTTTTCAAATTTTTTATATTCTTATTATGGCTCTTACTCAGATAAACAACAAAGGTATAAGAAAAACCTTTTTTGTAAATTAAATTATTTCAACTTTTTCTTAGACGGTCAGTACAAAAAAAAACTAACGCAAAACAACGCTTCTGTTTTTGTTTTAAAGGATTTGTTTCAGATACCATAGAGGTAGGATTTAGGTGTACCTAATTTGAAAGAGGTTGAGAAATTAGGTGTTAATTAATTTCTCAAGTCGACGCGTACCTATATTTTTTTTTATGTATGACCACGCATAACTTTTTACAATATTGTCCAATTTTGATAATTCTTTTTTTGTTCTATCTGGTTTACTTCTTAGTTGGTCCCATTTTGGTATGGTATATGGTATACCACAATGGTAGACCTGATGATGGATTCCATGAGAAATCGAGAGAACTCCTCGAAATTTATATGGACACCTATAGTGATTTCAACTTTTTTGAAGTAACCCATGTGAAGTAAGCCATGTGAAGTAAGCCATGTGCTCCTAATAATTAAGTTTTTTGCCAAGGTACATCTTGGATTCAAAACCACTGAACAGAACTCCTCAGTCTTTGAAGATGCATGTTTGGGAATTTCAGCATATATATTATGCTTGCTGTTCTTGCTATTACAGAACAGCAAGCATAATATATAAATAATAGTATACAAACCTATGTAATAGGTGGTAAACAAATAGACTCTTGCAGCTCCACCAAGTTTCAATGTCTGGACTATGAAACTAGCCACTGCCGTCATAACTGCTGTTAAATTAATAAAAAATATATTGCACTATATATAAAAGTAGAAAACACCTTACACGTAGATAAATCTAAAACAATAATTCAGCATTACGACATGATATTTTTAATTTTATAAGAGGAATAGAAAAAGTTTTGGGGCCCCAATTTCACCAACGCATATAACGATGAGTTATTGTTTTCGATCTGTCTGTCCCCTTCTGTGATCTGTCTGTCTAACATTAAATGAGAGAGAGAGAGAGATCGAAACCGGGTTTAGCGTTAAGCTCATTTAAAGAAGTTTGATGAAATTTGTCATTAGGTATACTTGTTACTAGATATTGCCTGCGACTCTGAGCGTGCAAAAGTTAATCTCGGAGAAACCGTACATTTTTCCGCGATAAAAGTAGCATATGTGCTTCCTCGTGGTCTACTCTATGTATCTGCCAAATTTCATCTAAATCGGTCCAGTAATTTCGGAGCCAATACAATCCAAACAAACAAACAAACAAACTTTTCCTTTTTATAACATTAATAGAAGAACCGACCGACCGAACCGCACATTTTGCCGCGATAAGAAGCTGGCTACGTCCTTCCCCGTGGTCTAATCTATATCTGTGCCTTTCATCAAAATTGGTCAAGTATTTTGCCTTGAGCCTATTTAATGCAAACAAACAAACAAATCATTTCTCTTTATAATATTAGTATAGATAAATAAATAAATATCTATGGATGGAGATAAGTAGAGAGTACTAGCTCAACTTACGTTGTAACTAGCAATCTGTGGCTCAGTGTCGAATAATTATAAACCAATCGATACGAAACCGCCTCTTTAACCTTGATTTCCACTTCAAAGTATCTTAACTAAAGATTTTTGGTAGATGATAAGATATTTGGTAGTTTATAAATTACCTTCGGAGTCACCAAGAAACTTCCACGCTGAACCAATCACAGGCACCTCCACTCCCAAAGATGGAAATCCCTTTATCAAACGACAATCACGACGTCGTTTAAACATTTCATTGTAATACAAATAATACATGAAAGATAATGCTACTAGTATTAAAAACATATTTTATGTTCTTATTTCTTAATATAATAATTTAATTATTATTGTAACATCAAACATTCGTGTTCTCTGCTTTATTATTATGATGAAACGACTATGTAAAAATCGATTTGCATTTATTGGAATCTTCCAAATATTAATAATATCTATAATCGAGGAAACTAGTACACATTCGGCTATAGTATTCAATATGTATGACCCACACTCCTTCACTCTGAAACAATACAACGCAACTAAGTGCATAATTTTCAATTACGTGTTTTATTATGCTCGTGCAAGGTGATTTGTTTCCTTTGTTTTATAACATTGTTGTTATAATGCTAATATAGAACTAAATTAAGTTATTCGTTGTTAAATAATTGTTAAAAACATCATTCTTCTTTCTTTATCTTCTTGAAACAATTAGCTTAAACTTCAATTTACAATTATATAATACTATATATTACCCGCGACTTCATGCACGAAAACGGAAATCCCAAAGAAACTATACATTTTGCCGCAATAAAAAGTAGCCTTGAGAAGTTCGAAAACAAAATGTATGGGATTTGACATAAGGCATCGCAAGCGACATGTCACTTAGCGATGACTTATATCAAATCCTATACATTTTTGATTTCGAACATCGCCATCGAAATTATCGAATGCACCTTGACTAAAGGCCCAGTAGCTTAGATGAAGCTACTGGTCCGATTTTAATAAATGAGTTGTCAATTATAGTTTCGTAATGATACCGCGGGTAATTATAATTAGGCTATACAGAGTGGCCGGGAGATTGACGTCAAAAAAGAAATTAGGTCCCTCGTGTACCCGAATCACCCCTATGTCTGCTCAGCGAATTTTCATAGTTCGCGAGTTATGATTTTTTTTGTGAATTTTTGAGAAATTTGATTTGACCAACTTAAAAAATTAAAAAAAAAAGCTGAAGATTTTTTTCGAGATTTTTTTTGCAACTGAATCTTAACGAGTTGTACTTTTATGCATAAAATAATGAGGTTCCTAACTTTGATGAAGTTTGCGGAAATGTTGGGCAAAATTTAAAATGAAAAATTTACGTTCGGTGAATTATGACTGAAATTTTCAACTTTAAATTAAAAATTGAAATAGGTGACTTCATAGCCATGAAGGCCTATTAAGGAGCCCCTTAATATACTTCTAAAATGCACTAGTCTCCAACCTTTCATAATTATTTAAAAAAGTAATATTTAATGAGATACTTTAGCGAAAATCGGCCTTCACAGACAGCGAGGTGAAAAATTCTTAAAATTAGCCACCTTATTACCAATCTTTTTTTGACCATTTTATCATTAATAGGTCTATGAAATTGTGGTTTTACAGTACTGGCCATTTCAAATCAAAATAATTTTTGTTTGCCTAAGAATTCTAATTTCAAATTAATTTTATTTTAAAAACATGGAATTCTTTTTTCAAAAGTAGTCATTTATTTATTGATTAGTGTTACATTTTCATCGCATTTCAATCTTTTTCGTCATCATGGATACGTTAAAAATTCGAGTAATTATGGAATATGAGTTCTGCGTGGCAGCAACGCGGCACAAGCGGCACGTTTACGGAGCTAACACTACAAACCAACGCACCGCCTGTTCCGTTCTGGAAATTTCGACCTGAAAAATGAACCTCGCGGTCGTCCGAAGACTTTGGTCGACAATGACGAATTAAAGGCGATTGTGGAAGCTGATGATACACAATCTACGGCTGAATTAGCAGCAGCTTTCGACGTTAGCGTTAAAACAATATTGGTCCATTTGCGTCAAATTGGCAAGGTAAAAAAGCTTGACAAATGGGTGCCCCACTAACTCAATGATCGCTAGCGTCTGGGCTAGGGCAAATAATGTAAAAGTCCCTCAGTTAAAGGAAGAAAACCTATTTTATTTAGCATTAAAAATTGGATCTGTCGCAAATTATGCGATAATAAAGGAGGGTATTAACTACATTGCGCGTGTACCTACGCTATCATCCAATTCACCTTAGCCGATTATTAACTCATTAAATAGTCGCTACGTTAAACAAAATCTCGTGGCTGCTGCACGAGAGTGTAAATTAAATACATCGAACATTGGTTTCTCGATCTCGTCTGCTTTCTATGTCAACGACCACCTAACCCAAAGAAATAAACGTTTACTTGCAAAAGTAAAATCACGGGCGAAAGAAAATGATTTTAAATATATTTGGGTAAAGCATACCAAAATTATGGCCAGAAAATCGGACTCGGCGCCATTGTTTCTTATACAATCGGAAAAAGACTGAATTCTGGACAGAATTACAAAGTGAACTCTTTCCCTACTAATTTATTTACATTAATTAAAACCACAATAATAATATTTTATACGTGTATAAGTTAACGCTCTTGTTTTAGAAGTTAAGTATGTGCAACGTTCTTGCTATACATGGTTTGAAAAACACTAAACTTAAACCTGTCTGTTATCGCTCGGCTGTTTTCGTCTTCGTCATACTCGGCCTCCAAAGAGGTTTACCTGTTGATCCCGTCCCTCACTGACATTTCTAAACTATAAGAGATGGAAACTTGTAACTTTCCATGCTAAATACGGACACCACTGTATTTCTAGGTATAACACTAGATAGTAAATTACAGTGTGGTCCTCATATTGCTAATCTTGAAGATAGGCTCAGTTCTGCAGTATATGCAGTAAGAAAAATTAGGGAAATTTCGGACAAAGACACGGCGCGACTAGTTTATTTTAGTTACTTTCATAGTACTTTGTCTTACAGCATCCTTTTATGGAGAAATGCCGCCGACATTAATACAATATTTGTGCTGCAGAAATAAAACATGTATTTTTAAGAGAAATGTTTACCTTAACAGATATGATGCAATATTAATCTCTGGGACGTGGTTACTAGAAGGAATTCATGACGAAGAGTTGTTTGACGATAAGTACTTAGTTTTGCAGCGTGATAGACTATATCTTGACTGGTCAGTGTATGGGCGGAGGAGTGCTACTCGCGGTCCACCGGAACCTTGCTGCTGCGGAGCGCGTGGACTGGCGCTCGTCTGCTGAGGACATATGGGTGACCATCACGCATAAGTCTATTTGAAGTAGGTTAACTACTTATATTCACATTTGTACACTCTACCTCTGTAAGAAAAATGAGGGAAACAGTTCCAACACTCAATTGGATAATTTTTCAAATAAATTGTTCGTCGTAGTCAATGCATGCCCTGATGAACAAATTTATTATCATAGGTGATTTTAATTTACCTTTCATTGATTGTAATGAGTATGGTGATCACTCAGTGCATACAGGGTTTTCTCTTAACCGAACACAAATAGAATTTATAGATACCCTAGCACAATGTAATTTATCTCAGTGTAGTCAGGTACGTAATTGTAACAATAGGCTGTTAGATTTAGTATTCTCCAATATCGAGATTGATGTGACCCCTTGTGACGAGCCTTTAGTACCGGACGATCTCCCTCATCATAGGTCATTGTGCATTGATATTAATTTAACTGTACAAAGAACAATGGAAGTCAAGGAGAGAATAAAGTATTATTATAATTCGGGTAATTATGATGATTTATGCGCAGCTATCGATAAAATTAATTGGAATAACGTGTATTTTTTATTTGTATTAATCGAAGTAATCACCCATGCAATCAATTCATCTTTGCCAACGCAGTGGCAGTTTATTCTTAAAGAAATCAGCTGGACGGGAGGCAACAAATTCTTCAAAGGCATTTTGTACTGCCTCTCGGGTATTGAATTTTTTTCCCGCCAAGAAGTTATCTTAAGTTATAATTCTGGAAAAAGTAGTATGTAGGCGCAAGGTCTAGTGAGTAGGGCGGATGACGGAGATCTTCCAACACCAGTTCTTGCAACTTGGAGACCGTCTGCTGTGCAGTATGATGTTGCGCGTTGTCGTGCAGGAGCAGCGGAGACGAGCGATTGACCAATGCTGGTTGGAGATGTGCCAGCTTCTCCATCATTGTGTTCAGTTCTTTATAGTACACATCTGCAGTAATGCTCATCCCGTTTGGTAAGAAGCTGTGATTAATCACACCGGCGCTAGACCACCAAACAGTGACCATCACTTTTCTAGGGGTAAGTTTTCGTTTAGGGCATTGTTTAGGTGCTGAACCAGGATCCAATCAACTTGCTGAGCGCTTGCGGTTATAAAACAGAATCCATTTTTCATCGCGGGTAGCAATGTGGTTCAAAATTCCTTCATTTGTGTGTCTGTTGAGCAGTGCAAGGCACGTCTCGACGCGTACTTTGCGCTGGCGATCATTGAGTTCGTGGGGCACCCATTTGTCAAGCTTTTTTACCTTGCCAATTTGACACAAATGGACCAATATTGTTTTGACGCTAGCGTCATAAGCTGCTGCTAATTCAGCCGTAGATTGTGTATCATCAGCTTCCACAATTCGTCATTGTCGACCAAATTCTTCGTACGACCGCGAGGTTCATTTTCAGGTCGAAATTTCCAGAACGGAAGCGAGCAAACCAATAACAGGTGGTGCGTTGGTTTGTAGTGTTAGCTCCGTAAACGTCGTTGATGTTGCGTGCCGCTTGTGCCGCGTTGCTGCCACGACGGTACTCATATTCCATAATTACTCAAATTTTTAACGTATCCATGATGACGAAAAAGATTGAAATGCGATGAAAATGTAACACTAATCAATAAACAAGTGACTAATTTTGGAAAAAGAATTCCATGTTTTTAAAATAAAATTAATTTGAAATTACAATTCTTAGCCTAGCAAAAATTATTTTGATTTGAAATGGCCAGTACTGCAGAATGGCAATTTCATAGGTAAAGACCTATTATTTGTTTTTCTTAATAACGTGAGATGTAAAAATATAACTTATATTTCATTTTAAACCATCTTTACACAATTTGTTAACTTTATTTATATTAAACTGATATTAAGGAATATATTACGGATTATCTTAATACTGGGCAATACTTTAAATTGATAGTTAAAAAAATCATAAAATGTTATAAAACTTTGTCTTAGTTGCAACTATTAGTTAGCCATGAAAATTTTGAAATAAAATTATTTTTACTAGTAACACTTTCATAATTCACAATAGGGCAGCAAGTTGGCGATATAATATGATTTTCTTTTAAAATGTTTTAAATATTTGACCTAATACTCGTACAAGTCAAATTGTTCGGACATAAGATTTCATACTGCCATATAAAATGTTATGTCCGATGCTTTTTTAATTCTTTTCCGATGCATTGTGACACCCAATAACGACACAAACCCTCATAATGTTTTTAATAGTCGAAGATGTATGAACTAGCGCTTGACCTGGACAACTGACGGGTCGTTCGAACAAACATGGCTCAGTATGATTCACTTCACTTTTCATGCGCGTACTCGGTTTCTAAGCGTTTTAATCTAAGGTTCGGCCTGAACGGATTCGAGCACATACACGGAAAATTGCCACGAGCTTCGGTCGTATTTGTAGGGTTCCGTAATACTTAAGGAACGCTTATAATTTCACTCTGCCCGTCCGTCTGTCTGTCCGCGTTCTCCTAGCTTCTGTAATAACTTTATAAGAATAACTTTTGTAGTAATTCAAAGAAAACCTACGTCGACTAACGAACGTCTGAATTTAGTGAGGTGATACGCGCTTTATGTATCCAGAAAATTTACCAGTTGGAAAACTAGCGGTCATCCTAAAAATTTATTACATCAAAGAACTCAAACAAGAGTCTGTTTTATATTACGGTCGTTTCCTTCAACTTGTTACTCTAATTTTCTGTCTTGTTTTACTTCGTTTTGAACTGGAAATAATATCATTGTCACGTAACCAACTGCACGCTTGACCATCATGCATAATATGGTTTTAAATTTCCTTTAAAAAAACATGCACATCTTACGTCTAGCCACTAGGGTTTCTCTCTGAAGTAAAACCACCCTTCGCCACTATTATGCACCTTGCACATCTAAAAAACACATATTGCATTTGAATGAGCAAAAATAGTTTTTTTTATATCGTTTATGAATGAAATTTAATATTTTTATTTTTAGGTTGACGCCATCGACTATACTTTTTCCTTTACAGACACCTAACTGATATTCTGCTTTTAATGAATTAATTTATGTAAAGTATTCTAGTCAAACTTTTATCATATTTTTAAAAACTTTTCCTATACATGAAGTTAGAGATATTATTGGGCGGTATGAGTTATGATCTTGAGTTTGCTTACCTTTTTTTAAGGATCGGCAGTACACATTGGTTTGACAGATAACAATTACTGTAATGTATGG
Organism: Phengaris arion; assembly: GCA_963565745.1. Lineage (NCBI taxonomy): Eukaryota > Metazoa > Arthropoda > Insecta > Lepidoptera > Lycaenidae > Phengaris > Phengaris arion. The sequence continues at coordinate 6,763,278 of OY751439.1, read as the reverse complement.
CATTACAAAATCGAAATTCTTTTACCATAATATTCTTAAAATAGATAATTTATTACAGAAACTAGGAGAGCGGCGGACAGACAGACATACGGACGGGCAGAGTGAAATTATAAGGGTACCTTAAGAATTACGGAACCCTACAAACACGACCGAAACTCGTGGCAATTTTCCGTGTATGTGCTCGAATCCGTTCAGGCCGAACGTTAGATTAAAACGCCTAGAAACCGAGTACGTGCATGAAAAGTGAAGTAAATCACACTGAGCCATATCGGCTTAGTTTGTTCGAACGACCCGTCATCACAAACTGTTTCTTGTGGGACTTTTCCTATGACGCCGACTTTATTGCAGTTGGTTTTTAAATATGACAAATGACACTATCTATTGTGGTGATCTATGGCCAATTTATGACAGTTTTGAAAGTACTATAAGGAAGAAATATTAGGTCTTTACCCATGAAATTGCCGTTTTGTATGAAAAAATGTAAATTAATTTTTTTCATGTATTTTTTATTTGTATTAATCGAAGTAATCACCAATGCAATCAGTGCATCTTTGCCAACGCAGTGGCAGTTTATTGATGCCCTTCTTAAAGAAATCAGCTGGACGGGAGGTAACCAATACTTCAAAGGCATTTTTTTCTGCCTCTCGGTATTGAATTTTTTTCCCGCCAAGAAGTTATCCAAATTCTGAAAAAAGTAGCAGGCGCAAGATCTGGTGAGTAGGGCGGATGATGGACAGCTTCCAAACCAAGTTCTTGCAACTTGGAGACCGTCTGCTGTGCAGTATGAGGTCGCGCGTTGTCGTGCAGGAGCAGCGGAGACGAACGATTGACCAATGCTGGTTGGAGATGTGCCAGCTTTTGCATCATTGTGTTCAGTTTTTCACAGTACACATCTGCAGTAATGCTCACCCCGTTTGATAAGAAGCTGTGATGAATCACTCCGGCGCTAGACCACCAAACAGTGACCATCACTTTTCTAGGGGTAAGTTTTAGTTTAGGGCATTGTTTAGGTGCTGAACCAGAATCAAACCAACTTGCTGAGCGCTTGCGGTTATCAAACAGAATCCATTTTTCATCGCAGGTAACAATGCGGTTCAAAATTCCTTCATTTGTGTGTTTGTTGATCAGTGCAAGGCACGTCTCGACACGTACTTTGCGCTGGCTATCATTGAGTTCGTGGGGCACCCATTTGTCAAGCTTTTTTACCTTGGCAATTTGACGCAAAAGGACCAATATTGTTTTGACGCTAACGTCTAAAGCTGCTGCTGATTCAGCCGTAGATTGTTTATCATCAGCTTCCACAATTACCTTTAATTCGTCATTGTCGACCAAAGTCTTCGGACGACAGCGAGGTTCATTTTTCAGGTTGAAATTTCCAGAACGGAAGCGAACAAACCAATAACAGGTGGTGCGTTGGTTTGTAGTGTTAGCTCCGTAAACGTCGTTGATGTTGCGTGCCGCTTGTGCCGCGTTGCTGCCACGACGGTAGTCATATTCCATAATTACTCGAATTTTTAACGTATCCATGATGATGAAAAAGATTGAAATGCGATGAAAATGTAACACTAATCAATAAACAAATGACTACTTTTGGAAAAAGAATTCCATGTTTTTAAAATAAAATTAATTTGAAATTAGAATTCTGAGCCAAACAAAAATTATTTTGATTTGAAATGGCCAGTACTGCAGAACGGCAATTTCATAGGTAAAGACCTATTATTTAGTAATAACGAGAGACATCTGTAATAAAGTTGAATTTCTCAGATTCATGGAGCAAAAAACAGAATTTTATAAAATGTATACAGACGGCTCGAAAATCTTGGATGAGGTTCATTCAGCTTATTATGATGTAAATCTGAATGTTACTAAATGCTTTTTCCTAAACAATAATTGTTCCATTTATACTGCTGAATGTTATGCAATTTATATGGCATTATTTTATGTTAAATCCCGGACCGAAGTAAATAATGTACTTATTATATCGGACAGTAAGTACTAGCTTGAGACAATATTAATTTAAGTTTTAAATTTAATTATTTGATATTTAAAATTAAAAGTGTATTTTATGAGTTATCCTGTAATAAAATAGACTAGTTTCATCTATCAAAATCAAATGATATAAATTTGTTACTTATATAGTTTCTATCATAAGAAATTAATATATAACACTATTTTGTTATATAAATATGCGATTTATTTATAATTTCGTAAATAAAACTGTAGTTTCATTATCTATATGTCACGTGACCGAAAACACCAGCTGCCATATTTTCTTGATAATGGAGGCTTTCGTTTTGGAGCAAACATTTGTCGTTCAAATTTTAATCATTTTTTCTTTGCATAAAGAGATATTATTTTCTTGAAATAAAAATACTAGTTGACTATCGAATCGATACGAACATTTTTAATAAATTTGAAAAAAATGTAGAATAGCCTATTAATGTCGAATTAGTGTGGGTATAGCTGGTAATGAGAGGATTGATTTGGCTACCAAAGGATTACACGATGAGGATCATTATGAAAATTTAAAGGTGCCACTCACATACTTCTTTCCTGTAATGAAAGAAGGTATATTGGAAATGTGGAAAATAAACTGGAACCATGAAAATAACATAAAGGGTAAATGGTACAGTAATATTAAAAAAGAATTTAATATAGATACATGGTACAACAAGATAGAATGTGGCTCAAGAATTTTTAACTGTTCTCACAAGGACGAGGTTTGGTCATTGCTTGATTCCCTCTCATCTACATAGATTGAAAATAATAGGAGAATCGAGATGCCCCAAATGTAATGAAGTGAATGCAGACCCAAATCATATATCATCTTTAATTGCAAAGCAACAAGTTTGGACAGTTTAGTACTATGCTCACAAGTGCATGTAATTTGTAATGAAAACGATTTAAGTGTGCCCCGTCGCCCCGAAGATCTTTTATCGAATTTTGTTTTATAAATGTATAATTTGATTTATTTGTACAACGATGGAGAAATTGTATATAGCGAAATTGAAGTTTTAATTTAATTTTGAAAAAAAGAAGAATGAAGAATGCATAGTCGCATTAGAAGGAACTATTTTTATTTTATTAATATTAACGTATTATTTTTTTGACCAAAGGACTCGGCATCCAGCTCACAATAAAAAAAAAACTGTCAATGTTTATTGTTGGGTTGGTGGGCCAAGTCTATAAAGCGCAATAATTTGCTATGAATGAAAGTTGTGAATCTTGTCTAGCTATACATATATTATAATAATAATATATATGGACGCTTCACACCACGTGAATCTGGCCCCGTGCTAACTATCCGAAGAACTTGTGTTACAGGTACCAGAAAACGGGAAGTACTAAGGCGGGTCAATAAGTCCGTGACTTTTTGAATTTCTAACCTCCTTACTGAAAAAGCAACACTACTCCTGTCAACAGGCATCTGTCAGTTGACTCCTATCAATATTTGAACTTGCTGCGTCAGTTAGTTTGTGTTTTACAGCTATCTTTATCAGACTATCCAGTAACTTAAGGAAACAATGGAAAAAAGTGAATTTCGTGTGCTTATTAAGCATTATTTTTTGCGAAAAAAAACCATTACCGTGACCAAGGCTAAGCTTGATAAATACTATGGGGACTCTGCACCATCGATTTCAATGGTAGAAAAGTGGTTTACTGAATTTCGTTGTGGCCGTACAAGCACTGAAGATGTCGAACGTCCTGGACGCCCAGTTGAGGTCTCTACACCCGAAGCAATCGAAAAAATTCACGATATGGTGTTGGCCGACCGAAGATTGAAAGTGCAAGAGATTGTGGAAGCCATAGGCATCTCGCATGGCTCAGTGGTTTCAATTTTGAATGATCACTTGGGCATGAGAAAGCTTTCCGCAAGATGGGTGCCGCGTTTGTTCACAGTCGACCACAAACGCAATCGTGTAACAACTTCACAGGAAGGTTTGGCGTTGTTTAATCACAATATGGAGGAGTTTTTTAATCGTGGAGGAAACATGAATCCATCACAACACACCAGAGACCAAACAACAGTCAAAACAGTGTGTTTCTAAGGGTGAATCGGCGCCAAAGAAGGCCAAGGTGGGTTTGTCAGCCAATAAAGTTATGGCGACTGTTTTTTGGGATGCACGTGGGATAATCCACATTGACTATCTTCAAAAGGGAAGAACAATTAATGGGGAATATTATGCCAACTTATTGGACCGCTTCAATGAGGATTTGAAAACAAAACCGACCTCATTTGGCCAAGAAAAAAGTTCTTTTTCACCAAGACAATGCAAGGGTGCACACATGTGCAGTTGCCATGGCAAAAATCCATGAATTGGGCTATGAATTGCTCCCACATCCACCCTATTCTCAAGATTTGGCTCCGAGTGACTACTTCTTGCTCCCAAACCTGAAAAAATGGCTCGGTGGAAAAAGATTTGACTCCAATGATGAAGTCATCTCGCAAACAAAGGCCTATTTTGAGGACCTCGACAAATCATATTTTTTGGAAGGGATAAAAAAATTGGAGAAGCGTTGGACAAAGTGTATAGAGCTCAAGGGGGACTACGTTGAAAAATAAAATGATTTATTTATCAAAAAATCTGTGTTGTATTAAAAAAGTCACGGACTTATTGACCCGCCCTCGTATATTTAATACTTTATTTATATGCATATATTTAAGACTTTTACTATATTATACACATATATTTTAATACACATCCATGACCTAGGAACACAGGAAAACTATTTTGTTCCTTTGACAGGATTCGGACCCGCGACCCCCGGCTTGAGCACCAACGCGCTGAACCATTGAGCCACAGAGGGCGCCAAAATTTGTTTGTTTGCTTATAATAAAGAGGAAAAGTTTGTTATTTTAAACACTTACGGATTGTGTCGCGGTGCACTTTTCTTTTTCCCGACGTTTCGGCTACTTTCTAGCAGCCGTGGCCGTGGTCAGATGGGCAATTTGCGAACACATACTGGATCAACCTCGCCATCACATAAGATTTGATAAGCAAGAAATCAGAATACTGGCAAAGAAACACCGTTATCGCCCAAGAATGATACGCGACGCTATAGAAATTAAAAAGTACCCTAACTTTAACCGAGAAGATGGCTGGGTGCTGCCATCTAGTTGGGATCCAATAATTAACAATATAAAATGTAATTTAAAATCACCGCGGCTTCAAGATGCTGTTAGTATGTTTTGCGTGGATCGGAACACAAATAATAATTGAAGAATCTTCGGGTAGTTTGAACAACTTCAACAAATAGGACAATTGACACATCAGTCCTCCCGTGACCACGGCTGCTGGAAAGTAGTCGAAACGTCGGGAAAAAGAAAAGTGCACCGCTACACAATCCGTAAGTGTTTGAATCAATGAACAATATTCGCGTAAGCATAAGAAATCTATATAAGCAAAGTTTGTTTGTTTGCATTGCAAACTACTGGACCAATTTTGATTAAATATGGCACAAATATAGATCAGACTACGGGGTCGTAGTCCGTAGTCTGCTCTATGTTTGTGTCATATTTACATAGGATACTTTTTATCGCGGAAAAATGTCTCGCTTTCCGCGAGATTAACTTTTGCGCGCACGAAGTCTCGGACAACATTCGTTGGTCATATATTATAAGCGACCTAACGATGAATTAACTGTAGGGAGCCTTCTTTCTAACATGTTACAGCCTTCAAAATGTTTTGATGTTAATTGTTATGCGTGTAGGTATTTATTGTATGCGATATAATCATACCAAAATCATAAAATCAATACATCATAAGTCATAACAGGCAAATAACATATTTATACCATCGACATGTAGAATAATAAAATATAATGACCTGCAATAATATGTGAAAATGATCCACATAACAATTTTCTAGGTGTCATCAGTCAAGTAATTTAGTTTTATAAAAAGTTTTATATTGCGTGATTCGTTCGTAATTTTTTACTTTCAACGTCAATTCTTTTAATACCTGGCGGGATTCGAACTCGCAACCAAGGCTAGTTTAAATGTAGATGGTTTTATAACAAGTTTTGTTAACCGCAATGTTTATAACGCGATAAATCAACTAGATCAAGTTGTATTTTGTGGGGGACAACGGTTTCTCTCAACGCAGCTTATTAAGACTACGGAAGGATTAAGTTACGAATGTAGTTTGTAAACTGTAACAGTTCTAATGTTGCTTTAGGTATTTATTAAGTAGGAAAATATATACTCTGGTAGACCAAGCCATCTTATACTTTAAACGAGACAATCTTGTATAAATAATAATATAATCGTTTATTTATTATAGCCACTAGCGATAGCTTCTCGCTGAAAGCTAAGCTAGCTGAAATCGAATGTCAATGTGCATAGATCTTCGATGGAAAATAGTTGCCTCTTTAGACAAGACAAGGACCTTTCAGACAAGGAAACATATTAAGCCTCTGTACTAGATAAAGCTACATTTCTTTGCTTTCTACATTCAAATGAAATTACTGTATTTGACAACGTAAATCAGAATCCTGAATATTATTTTCTGTCGGTTACATCTGAACCCCAATCTTAATAATATTCTTTAAAAAACAAGACGATAATTTTTGGTTTTCTTAAATATTTTAAAACCCTCTTTAAATGTTTCCAGTGACTCTCACCATATGAATTATTAAATTGGCTAAGATGACTGACACTATATGCAATGTCTGGCCTGGTGAGCACTGCTAAGTACATCAAAGATGGTACGTGACTTTTCTATAGTTTTAAATTAGCCTCTATAGGAGTATCTACGGTTTTACAATATGTCATATTAAATTTCTTTAATAAATTATCAACATATTGCTCCTGATCAATAGTAATAGCATCTTGACACAATATATTGACTCTTAGACCTAAACATTGTTTTACTCGACCTATGTTTTTAATTTTAAATTTACAACCTCGTTCTTTAACTAGTTGCTCAGTAGCTTTATTTTAATACAATTTGAGAAAACAAAAAAATCATCGACAAATAATGCAATAATTATTTTGACATTGTCTTTAAATTTTGTGAACAAACAAGGCTCATATTCTGATTTTTTATAATCTAGACCAGCGGTTCTCAAACTTTTTTGGTGAAGGAACCCTTTTGGAAAGCAAAATACTTGACGGAACCCTACAATAAAACAATAGTTTTTAAAAGTGTATTCTTTATTAATAAACATAATAAAAGTACAATGGAACAGTTACTGATTATTACTTACTTTAACATGGCATGTACATTATTACAAGATATTAAAAAAGAAAAAATCTAACTAATCGGAGGTATGAAACTGTTTTTTATTTTTTATTAATTGGTTGATGTCAGGTTTGATAGAAGACAGTTGCAGTCTCATATCAGATTCGGCGTCCAGTCTATTGCGATATTTTGTTTTCGTGGCTGCATACGTTGAGAATCCTGTTTCGCACAAATATGTTTTTGGGAACGTGAGAAGAATTATATTCAGAGCCATTTTGCCAAGCATTGGATATTCATTACGAATTCTGCACCAAAAATCGTTGAGAGGCGTCATTTTGAACAGTGACTCCATACTTGTGTCTGATGACATTTCTAAAAGAGATTCATATATCTCGTTTGACATACTATCGGGCTTTTGCAAGTTGGGTAAAAAAGGATTATGAATCCATGAATTCAGTTTTATTTTTGTATTCTGTTCTTCGGGAAAATACTTTTCAAAAGATGCGCGCATCAATGTGAGATATTGGACCAATTCTTCAAACATATCATCTTGAAACATTTCTGAGTCGTTAACGCTAACAAACTCACTAAGTGACGTAAAGTTTTCTATTTCTCTCTTATCAACGCAAACAATCCAAAAATCTAATTTTCTTTTGAAGGCAGTTATTTTGTTATAGCCCTGGAACACTGTTGTCCGTTTACCTTGCAATGATAAATTCAATTCCTTTACTTTTTGTAAGATTTCCGCAGTAAAAGACAATCGGAACAACCTAGTTTTATCATACAAACGGTATTTCAAATTAAAAGAAGTATCAGCTGAAAGAAACATTTGTAACTCCGCTCTAAGTTCAAATAGCCTTGTTAAATATTTACCCCGAGACAGCCATCGCACTTCTGTATGGAGCAGCAGTGTTTTATGTTTGCTGCCATAATCTTCACACAATAATGAGAACAATCGGGATTGTAGTGGTCGTGATTTGATAAAATTCATTATTTTTACCGCTTCATCCATAACTAATTTTAGATTTGACGCCATTTTCTTCATCGCAAGTGCTTGTCTATGCAGAATACAATGGCTGGAACTACAATTAGGCGCTACAATTATTTATTTTTTAAATATATTGCGTGACACTGCTCCTGCTGTTTTACCTGTCATCGCTTTCTCCCCATCTGTACAAATGTTAATGCAATCGTTCCAACTGAGATTATTTTCGTCAAAAAATATGTTTATTTTATTAAAAATTTCATCCCCGGTAGTGTTTGTGGGCAGCGGTGAACACATAAGCATGTCTTCTTCAAAAGAACTCTCATATGGATATCTCACGATAACCAGCAAGATAGCCAGACCAGCGACATCAGTTGACTCATCCATTTGTAAGGCGAATCATGTTTTTTGTAGACGTGTAACTAGTTCTTGTTTGACGTAGCTTGCCAGATCATGGATTCGCCGTGAAACAGTATCGTTTGTAGAGATGTATTGAGGAAACGATTGAGCGAAACAAGGGCTCTAAAGTGTTGCAAAGAAACTGTCTATCGGACAAAGCCAGATGACGAAGCTAAAGACTGATCAAGGCAAGATCATCTCGTCGAAGCCAGAGATTTTGGAGGAGATAGAAGAGTTCTACAGACAGTTGTATACATCGACACGGACACCTGTTATCAGCACGGCTAAAGATCCAAGAGCCAAGCTAACTCGACATTATACCGAGGATATCCCGGACGTCAGCCTGTACGAGATTAGGATGGCCCTCAAACAGCTTAAGAACAACAAGGCGCCGGGTGAAGACGGAATTACGACAGAACTTCTGAGAGCGGGTGGAAAACTGGTACTCAAAGTCCTCCAGAAACTGTTCAATTCCGTCATACACGAAGGCGCCACACCTGAGGCATGGTGCAGGGGCGTTGTGGTGCTGTTCTTCAAAAAAGGAGACAATACCTTGTTGAGGAACTACAGACCGATCTCGCTCTTGAGCCATGTCTACAAATTGTTCTCGAGGGTTATCACGAACCGTCTCGCGCGCAGGCTCGACGAATTCCAGCCACCCGAACAAGCCAGTTTCCGAAAAGGCTACAGTACCATAGACCACATCCTCACACTCCGCCAGATTATAGAGAAATCGGAGGAATATAATCGTCCGCTCTGTCTGGCGTATGTGGACTATGAGAAAGCCTTCGATTCGATCGAAACCTGGGCGGTGCTTCAGTCTCTTCAGCGGTGCCACATTGACTATCGCTATATAGAAGTGTTGAAGTGTTTGTATAACAATGCCACCATATCGGTCCGAGTACAGAAAGGAAGTACGAAACCTATCCAATTGCAGAGATGTGTAAGGCAGGGAGATGTCATCTCTCCTAAACTCTTCACCACAGCATTGGAAGATGTTTTTAAACTCCTAGACTGGGAAGGATACGGCATCAACATAAATGGCGAATACATCACCCACCTTCGGTTTGCTGACGATATAGTCATAATGGCAGAATCGTTGGAAGACCTTAGCGCCATGCTCGGTGACCTCGATAGAGCTTCCCAACGAGTGGGTCTAAAAATGAACATGGACAAGACGAAAATTATGTCTAATGCCCATGTTGTACCCGCTCCAGTATTTGTTAGGAACTCTAAAATCGAAGTTGTTGACGAATACGTCTACCTGGGACAGACAGTCCGATTAGGCGAGTCCAACTTCGATAGTGAGGTTCAACGACGAATCCAACTCGGATGGGCAGCGTTCTAGAAACTACGCAGCGTCTTCGAGTCCGAAATACCTCAGTGCCTAAAGACAAAGGTCTTTGAACAGTGCGTGCTGCCAGAGATGTCTTATGGATGTGAAACGTGGTCCCTCACTGTTGGCCTCTTAAATAAGCTCAAAGTGACTCAAAGAGCGATGGAGAGAGCTATGCTCGGGGTTTCTTTGCGTGACAGAATCCGCAATGAGGAGATTCGCAGACGAACTGGAGTAACCGACATAGCTCGCAGAATCAGCAAGTTGAAGTGGCAATGGGCAGGCCACATCGCTCGTAGAACTGATAACCGCTGGGGAGTAAAGGTTCTAGAGTGGAGACCACGAACTGGAAAGCGCAGCGTAGGACGGCCTCCCTCTAGGTGGACCGGTGACCTTATGAAGGTCGCGGGCCGCCGTTGGTTGCAGGTGGCCCAGGACCGTTCGTTGTGGAAATCTTTGGGGGAGGCCTATGTCCAGCAGTGGACGTCCTATGGCTGAAAAAGAAAGAAGAAGAAGAAGACCTTACCCAAAGAGTAAAACGGAACCCTATTACTAAGGCTCCGCTGTTCGGGTGTCCATTTGTCTGTCTGAACCGAGATTGCTAGACAGTTGAAATTTTCAAAGATGATGTACGAATGATTCCAGAATTAACGTAAATATTAAAAATCCCATAACAAATGTAATTTTTAGCAGTTTTGTACGGAACCCTTTATTCGCAAGTCCAATTCGCACTTGGCCGATTTTTTATATACGAGTATATAATCGTATATCGTATCGTATCGTATCGTATATCGTTTCATGTCACAGTTGAGAGCACTCATTATGGCTATTAATAACAACGGCAGAGATTTTCGTTAAATCAAACTATACGCTATCTTACAACAGCAGCTCCGTGAATGCGGCAACTCATTATTGTATTAGAAACCCACACTGGGTTTCTAATACCATTTTGTGTAAGACAATTTCGAGGGTGCGTGAATTTGGTACGTACATCTGACACGAAGATTTAAATGTGACGGGCTCGGGCACGCCGACTTAGGCGTACTATTTGTTGCCGCATTTTTGAATTACGCCAGCGATATCTTGTCGAGCGCTGCGAGCCCAATAATTTATGTATGGTTTTAAAACTGCATTCATGCATGCATGCAATCGACTTACTGACCATTATTACAGACACAAGATGCCGTCTATGTGGTGCCTCAACTGCATTACATTATTTGCTTATTATAATCTCCGTGGGCCATGGGACGCTAACAAAACGAACAAAAGCGAGAAAATACTAGTTGCTAAGGATGTAGTCATGGCCTTAAGTGTTTATGTACTAGGACCACCTATGCCAGTTCCCTATGTAATATAATATCTATGGGCCCTTCACACTATGTCAATCTGGCCCCGTGCTAAGTATCCGAGGAACTTTTATTAGGTACTGCAGGTACCAGACAATGAGAAGTGTATTTAAACTTTTACTTTTATACTAGACATAATATTATATTTAAGATGTTTATTATATTATACACATATTTATTATACATCCGTGACCCAGGAACATTGAAAACCTTTTGCTCCCTGATGCCTCGGCAGGAATCGAACCTGAGACCTACGAATTGAGCGCCAACGTGCTAACCACTGAGCCACAGAGGTCGCCAGTTCTCTGTGTGGATTACTTTTAAGTTTAAAGATAAAAAATAATCATAATAATATTAAATTTTACTACTGATCCAGCTCTTATGTGCACTTAAATTGTTATAACAACTTACTCTTAAAAACATGAAATGGCTGAATTTAAATATTCGCCAAGATGAAGACACGCGTCGTTAACAAACCTGAAATGATTTATTACATAAAATGCAATATTGTTAAAAGTTTTCATATTTTATGAATAAATCACAGTCGGTATGTTCACCAGAGAATGAATAGGAAAAAGTAAAGCAATAAAATATATAAACCGCTTAACCCATTAACCGCCAAATTAAAGACAGCAAAATAAAATTAATAAAATGTAAATTTTATAATTAAATATAAACCACATTAACACAATAATAAAATAAACTCAAAACAATTATTTCTCCCCCTTACAAGAGTGTGTGCTCATTTGTGTACATACGTGAACCACTGCCTTATGGGTGCAAGCAATTTATTGTAATTTTTGTAAAAAAAATATTTTAGTTATCATTTTCAGTCAAGATTAATAGTGTAAAGAATTTAAACACTTATTATTTCATTTCAAAGCTTTAAAAATTAAACTTAGCCCATTTTAAATAAAATATTTGCTGAAATTACTTGATCTTATCCATTTAATTTGAACAAAAATCGAAAAACGTGCTCAAATTTTTCACAACTTCCTTTGACGTGTGCCTAAACTCATGGCACATGAGAGCCAGGCTTTTTAACGACCTATTATGTAGGTATATTACTAAATCCAACCTTCTTTTCCGAAGATGTAATGATTTCTTGAGGCCACAATCAAAATTCGGTAGATTTATTGCCAACACCTATCTAGTTTTATTTAATAATATTTGATACAGCTTATGAAAGCTTTTTTAAATAATTAATTATAAACTATTTTAAAAATAATAAAAACATTAAAACAATTTGTTGTACGTATTATGCCATTGTACTCAATAAGGCAGGATATCTCGAACAATATCTTTGCAGATATAAGTTTGAAAGCTATCAATTTTTTTTATATAGTTTTAGGTGTATTTTATAAATTGAAATTGTAAAATCAATTTTTAATTAACACTTTTGTGTCGATTGACAAGATCGACACAGCAATCTTACATGTACAAGCTCCAAAACGAATAACTTTGTTTATGTCTAGCGACAATAATTATAAATATATTTCTGTTTTATTGTTAACATCTAAGTAAAACATTATCCTTTTATCCAGTAAATTAAAAATAATCTCTCTAACTATGGACAATTTCACTCTACACTTAAATGTGTAGGTGTACCCAATTGCGTAAGGCGGCAGTAAATGGGTTAAGTGCTTGTCGAAGTTTTGGAGTTTTCCCATACTTTTCATAAGTTGATCGATTTCTGTGCTAAATTACATCTAAAACGGTCCAGGTTGGGTAACAAAGTTTGCTTTTTTTGCAGTTTACAAAGTGCTTGTTGGCTGTTTGACAAAGTAATATTTATTTAATAAAATAACATAATTTTAATAATTTATTAAAATTTAAATGTGCTAGTGCTTACTGCACAAAATATATACATATAAGATGGTGATATTATTATTACAAATCTCGCTATACTGGGTGATTTTTTACTCCGTTTCAGTAAAAACAGGGTACAGTAGGTTAGGTACATGAAATAGAGTACTATGGCATACTTAGTTAATAATTAACTTTTTATATCCTTTTTCTAACTTGGTGAAAATTTGTTCCGCACTACCATATTTTATACATTAAAAAGGAACCGGTAAGACGCTCGGCGTGTGGGGCGGTGAGCAATCGTGCGTCTCCTTTTTTAGTCAAAATAAAACACAGAAATGGTTTCAAATTTCAATAATCAATGTTTTAATTTCCTCGTAATAACAGAAGTATAATTAACCAATCTAAGCACAATTGCAAAACATTTATTAATCTTCAATTTAACATTTAACTTACAAAAAATCTGTAGAATCTTAATTAAGTACACTTTTAAGTTACTGCGAACATAGAATAAAATATATTATACACAAAAAAAAAACATTAAAGCTACTATATTTTATGCTCTTCAAATAATAAATAACAACAAAATCTTATCTTTATGGTATCTAAAAAAATACTTTCAAACAAAAACAGAAGCGGTTTTTGCGTTCGGTTTTGTACTGACCGTTTAGGAACACACCTCTGTAATTTATCTGAGATAAAGCCATAAAAATAAAAAACGATTTGTGCGTTTACCGTTCATTACCACTAGTAGCTGTAGGTACCTATACTTATTTCCATTAACATGACAATTGATTAGTGCTAAAGGTAAAATACCCACGAATAATACTCGTAATATCAGACAAGATTCATAAGTACAGAAAGTTGATGCGAAGTCCCGCTTTCTTTACCGCCGAGAAAATGCGTTTAAGCATCCCACAGGGGGCTGGGGGTCCTACCCGTGAGTATGTAAGACTCTGCTGCGCCCAAAAAGACGGTGAATGGGCGCAGCCCCTACTCACTAAAAACTCGGCGGTACTCCACTCAATACTACCCTTGGTGGGCCACGGGATCGCGTGAGCCTGCACCGCGACTTCGCCGGCGGGCACCTGCTACCACTAGTGTACACGGCGGTTTAATACCAAATTTTTGAGTTCCTAGCGATCTACAGTAGTCCAATGCATGTTCGCGATGACCTCTTTCTTCAACGCCGAGCTCTAGCCCTATTACAAGACAATTCAAACTCAAACTTTTATTTCCATGTAGGTTACCAAGTAACTCTTACTGGATTATCCTACATGATGCCTACCACCGGTGCGGAAAGGATGCCGTATAATGTTACTATGAAAATAACCAAAACAAACTAGTCGCGCTGTGTCCTCATGGGTAATTTCTCTAATTTTTTTGACTGCATATGCTGCAAAATTGAGCCTATCTGCCAGATTTGTAATATGGGGCCCCACTGCATTTTATAATCTAGTGTATATAGATATATAGTGTTTATTTGCTCAAATAATGTACAATTTCAAGGTGTTACAATGGTACTCGTAAATTGTGTACTTGCTTGCAAGGCGTGCAATGTTCATATTGTTATTTTACAACTTAAATAATAACTATTATTAAAAACAAAAACATAGAGAATAATATTTTAAGGTATTTAAGTCACAATATGAAATTTACAATTTATTGTCATTTTTATATTAGGTCTTTACCTATGAAATCCGTTTTGTATGAAAAAATTTAAATTAATTTTTTCATGTATTTTTATTTGTATTAATCGAAGTAATCACCTATGCAATCAATGCATCTTTGCCAACGCAGTGGCAGTTTATTGATGCCCTTCTTAAAGAAATCAGCTGGATGGGAGGCAACAAACGGGAACAACAACTGGTTGTAGATGTGCCAGCTTTTCTATCATTGTGTTCAGTTCTTCACAGTGCACATCTGCAGTAATGCTCACCCCGTTTGGTAAGAAGCTGTGATGAATCACACCGGCGCTACACCACCAAACAGTGACCATCACTTTTCTAGGGGTAAGTTTCCGTTAAGGGCATTGTTTAGGTGCTGAAGCAGGATCCAACCAACTCGCTGAGCGCTTGCGGTTATCAAACAGAATCCTTTTTTATCGCAGGTAATAATGCGATTCAAATTCCTTCATTTTTGTGTCTGTTGAGCAGTGCAAGGCACGTCTCGACGCGTACTTCGCGCTGGAGATCATTGAGTTCGTGGGTTTTTTTTGTCATGTCATTTGTCAAGCTTTTTTACCTTGCCAATTTGACGCAAATGGACCAATATTGTTTTGACGCTAACGTCGAAAGCTGCTGCTAATTCAGCCGTAGATTGTGTATCATCAGCTTCCACAATCGCCTTTCATTCGTCATTGTTGACCAAAGTCTTCGGACGACCGCGAGGTTCATTTTTGAGTTCGAAATTTCCAGAACGATAGCGAGCAAACCAATAACAGGTAGTGCATTGGTTTGTAGTGTTAGCTCCGTAAACGTCATTGATGTTGCGTGCCGCTTGTGCCGCGTTGCTGCCACGACGGTACTCATATTCCATAATTACTCGAATTTTTAACATATCCATGATGACGAAAAAGATCGAAATGCGATGAAAATGTAACACTAATCAATAAACAAATGACTATTTTTGGAAAAAGAATTCCATGTTTTTACAATAAAATTAATTTGAAATTATAATTCTTAGCCAAACAAAAATTATTTTGATTTGAAATGGCCAGTACTGCAAAACCGTAATTTCTTAAGTAAAGACCTATTTATTAACCTAAAAAAATGTACTATGTATTCTTCAGTTTACTTTGTCTATAATGTTTTTTGTAATGCAATTTTTATTTTTTAATTAGAATGATTTTTTTGTTGTAAAATTACGACATTATACCAAAAAAAATGTCATTGTATCATATTTATCAACTGTTAAAAAAATATAATAATAATTGTAACGAATATAAAATATAATTTAAACAATATTAATTAAACATTAATTGTTGAGTCATTTACTTTATGTCAACTTTATTACATTTAATTTTAATTCTTTTAAATAATCATCAATAAAATAATAACATTTTTAATAGTAAATTAAATAATATTTTTTTGAATATTCTCACATTTGTATTTTTTATGTCGTCAGGTAAATTATTGTATAACTTTATTGACATACAATTAGCATTTCTTTTGAAGACGTCTAGTTTTTGTAGAGGTATACATAATTTATTTTTATGTTTCAAAGGAAAAAAAGAAGACAATACGTCTTATTTTTTTTCGAAACAATACATGTGACATTTAACAAATATTGTCATTTCTTAAGTGTACATGCATGGCAAAGGTAAAATATTGTTTGTTTAAAAAGTGGTTTGCAACTTTCATTAATTTTCGACCACATAGCACTCGTATGCATCGTGGTATCCATTATGTTCATTTTCTCATCATTAAATAGCACATTGGTTTGTGCCATTTTTTGTTCCGCCGAGAAAACGCGATGCGGTTAAGCATCCCACGGGGGAATGGGGGTCCTACCTGTGAGTATGAGAGACTCTGCTGCGCCCGTTCGGGATTAGCACCTACTCACTAAAAACTCCACTCACCTTACTCACAATACCTTAAGCGGGCCACAGGATCGCGTGAGCCTGCACCGCGACACCGCCGGAAATTGGTTTGTGCCTGCCTAACAATAGACAGGCTAAGCTTTAAACATTTTGTTTCAGTTGAATTTAAAAGTAAATTATTAGCATTAAACCAATGCACCAGTTTTGAGACAGCACTATTTACCTCGTCGTAATTTGACTGTCGTCGCTTCACATTAAAAATTAGTAAAGTATCATTGGCAAAAAGTACTCTCTTGTTTATCTTTAACTAAATAAGGAAGGTCATTTATATAGATGAGAAGAAGAAACGGGTCTTTTTTTGGAATAAAATTTTCTATATATTCAATATGTAGTCGTTCATATTTCTTAATCCCGTTTTTACGGTGAGTTTTTTATATCTGTGTTGTGAAGTTTTATTCGGTTAATCATACTTGTATTAAAACATTATTTTTTCATATAAATTATCACCTTGTAAAATTAGTTGACAAATTTGGTTAGACGAACACGTGCTCTTATTCGTTCTCATCCTTCCGTTTTTCTGCATTGATTTATTAGGTTTGCATACTTTAATTGTTCTTAATATCCTCTTTTATTTTGCTTACACTTTTTTTATTTTGTGATGGTCACACAGCCCGTGATTTTGATCGTTTGGGGTTAAGATCATGCCAGCTGTGGGACTCCAACTCCACGTGTGTATGGATTTTCTAGGGACCTAAACTCCGGGTTCAACGCACCGTTTCGCAAGGACTTATTACTAGTTCCACACATCTGGATTTCTAAGTGCCGCTAGTTGTATTCCGGACTGAACTGACTGGCTTCGGACCTAGTATGCACCGCCCCTTGGACGATCTACGTCGCGGCGAATATACTGGCCTGAACGACAGAGAGACAGAGACGCTACCGGAAGTTGGCCTCCTCGCGCCACGTGCTGACCACACTTCTGGACCCAGCTAAGTGCCGGCGTGGTTAAAGCCCCTCCAATTCCTACAGACACCAAGAGGCTAAACCAGATCTTTCGGCCTTCTGCCCACGTCCCCTTTTTTAAATATATTTGTCACGTTGGAAATTCATCGTTTCATTTACTCTTAACCGTAACAAAGTTGAGTTCCAGGAATTTGGTCTGCCTTTCTTCGCCTGCGAACAAGGACTTTGGAGGAAAAACCAGCACCGGGGCTCAACACCAGCAGCTGCCGTGCCTTCTCCAAGGATCACCTTCATTGTTCCTGCGGAGCAAAGATGGGTCAGATTGCACATTGCCGGGTAGTGACGCAGCTAAAGCATCACCTCGCAGCATAGATCACAAGATAATTGCCCTGTTATTTCCCTTCACTTTCTAAATACCATCCTACTTCCAATTTTACCACTTTTCCTATACTAATATCAAAATAGAATTCACCGTGTGACCACGTGTCGGTTTTATAAAATCATCAGAATATCATTCAATCATACACGAATACCTAAATTTCAACTATTATATTATACTACAAATATTATATATATCGATCATACAATATATTTATTTATATATATATTGTATGATCAACGATTACTCCGCCGTCTGTGGACTAATTATCAAAATTCTTTGTTAAGTAATCATCATCATCACCTCTATCACCACACCATACATCATCACATTATGATGATATAAAACATACTTCTCATAGTACCTGAATAGAGAGTATTTTACTCCGACACGGATATCTTTGAACATTACTCTGCCGTTTATGGACCTATTAGAGAAATTATTTTGTTGTTGTAAAGAGTACAATTCTAATTTGGTCATTTAGTCCCATCCCATCATCCAGTCCCCCATGGAACTCCTCGAAATTTATATTGACATATATATGTCAATACACACGTGGAGTTGGAGTCCCACAGCCGGCATGATCTTAACCCCAAACGATCAAAATCACGGGCTGTGTGACCATCACAAAATAAAAAAGTGTAAGCAAAATAAAAGAGGATATTAAGAATGTTACATATATCAACAGTAAGATGTAACTGTCAATGTCATTATTGACATTGACAGATGTCATAAGTAAAGCCTATCGAGTTAGTTTATTTAGTTGGCCAAAAGGCTATACTTAGTGTAGACGTATATATTGTGCTAAGCAATCTCATTACATATTGTAATACGTATTCGTGGTAAGCACCAATAAAGGAGAGTATAAGAATTGCTGCTGTATTATTATCGTCACCACACGAGCGCACGAAGGACTTACAATCAAGAGGTCATAGACCAACACATGGTGTCAGGTGTGAAAATTTAAAAGAAAACGAAAATTATGAACAAAAAAGAGGGTACGTCGAAAACTCCGGAAGCTTCGAGACAATCTGAGTGTGGGAACTTAACAATGGCAGGCAACGGAGTACAGAAGCTTGAGATCTCTACAGAAATTATCAACAATAATGCTGAAAATTTCAAGAAATGGACGCAGTCATTCGAGATATTTCTACTGGCGTCGGGCACGGAGAAAACGGAAGACAAAAGAAAAATTGCAATCATGCTGCATTCCATGGGAGAAAAGGGTTTAAACATATACAATTCCTTCAATTTGGACCTAAGCACTGCTACTTTCCAAGAAGTCAAGGCAAAATTCGTCGAGTATTTTGAACCCAAAAAGAATTTGACGGTGGCACGACACAAATTCTTTACGTTGAAACAGCGTGTGAACGAATCCTTGGAAAACTTTCTAATGGAATTAGAAAACGCAAGTCATGCCTGTGAGCTTGGTTCGCTACGTGAGTCCCTTGTAAAGGACATTCTCATTGCTAATATGGCCACAAACTTCTCGCAATTTCGTCAAAAGCTACTACAAGAACAGGACCTATCCCTAGAAAGAGCCAAACTCCTCTGTAGAACACTGACGATGGCGCAGAAAAATGAAGAATCAATCAATGCAGCAGATGGAAGAGAAGCCACAATATACAAGCTACACAAAAGTCGTCGGTCCAATTCCCCCTCATACCAGAAAAGAAAAAACGCAAGATCTCCATCATGCCAAGGTCACCCAAGGTCAGCTACGCCTGGATCAAGAACAACGTCGTGTGTAAAGTGCAACACATCGCATGGTCGCCGCAACTGTCCAGCTTGGAAACACAGATGCAGGTCATGTTTTAAATATGGACATTTTACTCATTTATGTTTCAAGAAAAACAGTGTCAGGACTGTTGTTACTGGGGTAGGTAGCATAAATCTCGATGATGAATCAAGCCCCAAAAGTGCTGAGGCTGAGGCTGAGAGATTTACAATAGGGGCATTGTTCAACATTAAAAACATAAAATCACAGAATGCTAGTACAAATTTGATAAGCACAACAGACAAGTCCTGGTACTGTTCTCTTAATATAAACAACAAAAAGGTAGATTGCCTAATTGACACTGGCGCAGACATAAATGTGATGTCTTATCAAGTATTTAAAGAATTGAATCTTAAATTTGACAAGCAGAGTAAAGAAATGTGTAAAAAATATAATATATTTGCCTACAGTGGGCACAGAATACCGATAATTTCAGTGTTAAACATTTGTTGTTTATTTGAAAACAAAACAAAACCGGAAAACATTACTTTTGTTGTAACAAAATTAAATTGTCCAACTGTGATTGGTTTACCCACTTGTATAAAGCTAAATTTAATAACAAAAAACTTTTCTCTATCAATGGAAAATGAAAAAAATGTTGAGCAAAATGTATATAATATGTATCAAAAAACTTGTGACAAAATTGTGACCAGATATAATGATGTGTTTCAGGGTCTAGGCTGCCTCCCATACGAACACAGCATCGTGCTAAAAAAGGATGCTATTCCGTGCGTTGATCCCCCTAGAAAGGTACCCTTCGCGTTGGTTGAACCGTTGAGGAAAGAGCTTCAACTCGTGGAGAACATGGGAGTCATACGGAAGGTGAACAAACCTACTCTCTGGGTGAGTAGTTTAGTTATAGCCATGAAAAAGAATGGTGAATTGAGAATTTGCTTAGATCCTAGAAATTTAAATAAAAATTTATTGCGATGTCATTATCCAATTAAAAATATAGATGAAGTCAGGTCTAAATTGTCCAAAGCCTCTTATTTTTCACATTTAGATGCGTTTTCTGGGTTCTATAACATAAAATTAACTAAAGAAAGTAGTGATCTATGTACATTTCAAACTCCATTTGGCAGATACAAATTTTTAAGATTACCTTTTGGAATAAACACGACTACAGAAATTTTCTATAAAACCATGATAGATCTTTTTGGAGACATAGAAGGTATAATAATTTGGTGTGATGACATTTTAATATACGGTGAAACAATTGAAATACACAATAAAAGGTTAGAAATGTTTTTGGACAGGGCTAGGCAAGTTAATTTAAAATTAAATAAAGCCAAGTGCAAGTTTCTTCTTGAAGAAATAGCATATTTGGGCTATATTTTCAGTAAAGAAGGTGTAAAAATCGATCCAGAAAAAGTTAAAGCGATAAAAAACATGCCCATACCTAAAAATATTAAGGATTTGCAGAGATTTTTAGGCATGATAAATTTTTTAGCACCGTTTATAGAAAATCTAGCAGAAAAAACTAATACCCTAAGAAATTTGTTAAAAAAAGATATGTTATGGTTATGGGATGAAAATTGTCAAAAGTGCTTTGATTTATTAAAAGAAGTCATATCTAAAGCACCTGTGTTAACTAATTATAATTGCAACTTACCTGTGATTTTGTCGGTAGATTCATCAAAGAATGCACTGGGAGCGGTCTTGATGCAAGACAAACGACCCATTGCATATAGTTCAAGAACACTTACCCCCTCTCAACAAAACTACGCCCAGATTGAAAAAGAATTGTTTGCCATACAGTTTGGATGTAATAAATTTCACCAATATATTTATGGCAGTAAAACAACTGTTCATACTGATCACAAACCTTTAATTTACCTTTTTAAAAAACCTCTTCATGAAGTACCTGCTAGGCTACAAAGAATGATGTTATCGTTGCAGGGTTATGACCTAGAAGTAGTTTATGTACCTGGTAAATATATGTATATAGCAGATACTTTGTCAAGAGCCTCACTTAGTGATACATACATACCTCAGTATGAGCAAGACTTACAGTATCATGTTAATTCAGTATTCTCTAATCTCTCAGTAAGTAAGCCTTATTTAAAATTTATATTATTAGAAAGCAAAAATGATGAATCTTTAAATCTGCTCAAGTCTTATATTCAGAATGGTTGGCCAAGAAGCAAAAATAAAGTAAGCTCTCTTGTGAAACCATATTGGAACATTAAAAATGAAGTGCATATAATGAATGACTTATTATTATTTTTTTTTTTTATTTTTATTTATTTATTTATAAACTAAGAATACAAACATTAAGCTTAAACTATACAGTGTGACATAAACCATTGCTGGTTTTTCCGCACACTGCTATTCGTTGTCGGTAGCTCATTTTAATTTTTAATAACTAGTTATATTTAGTTAGACAATGCTTATATCTTAATTATGTTATTACTAAGTTTAGCAATATATTTTTAAGGTTACACACATTCTAATGTTTACGAAATCTAAAAAAGTCATAACCATAGGTAGAACTACAATACCGCCAATACACCGCGCGGCCGCATCCTCATCACACAATGGAAACACACGGGCATAAATTGCTTCAGCATAATATTATTTATTATCTAGGATATTTAAAAAAAAATTTTTTTTTTCTTAAGCTCGGGTTTTATTTACTTTGTTTGTGATGAATTTTATATTATACTACTAATAATTTTGAGAGGTAATAGTTTTTTAATTTATATTTAATATTCGTTTCATTTATTTCTTTTATAAGGTTATCAGGAAGATTATTTATTAAGTTAGGTACTTGATATTGCAACATTTGTTTGCCATAGAGGTTACAATATCGTGGAACTAAATATTTGATTTTTGACGCACTACGAGTTTGTTTATAATGGTGTATTATATTTAGATAGTTCTCGTTAAAAAAGTTTTCTTTTAGTAAAATATATTTTACCTGGTCATGTATGGGTAATATATTAGTTTTGATAAAAAGTTCTTCACAGTTATTAGTCTTAAGCTTTGCAGGCACTATCGTTTTTAGGATACGAAGCTGTAGGTCGTAAATTTGATCGAGATGCGATTTAAACGTCCTCCCGTAGCTACTTAGGCCGTAATATATTGTGGCTTCACCCAGGGCTTTGTATAGTGTTAAAATCATGGTATATGGAATGTTCTTTTTTATGATTCTAAACTTAGCTAACATTGCTCGTAGTTTGTCGCAAACTGAGTTAATATGATCCGTCCATTTAAATTTGTCATCGATTATTAGACCGAGATATTTATGTTTGCTCACTACTTCTATTGACTCACAATTACAACTTGTGTAGGCATTATTATGTAGGCAATTATGACTGTGCGCTATTATTTCCGGAGATATGGTACTACGATTTTGGCTGGAGCTAACATAAATAATTTTTGTCTTATTAGCATTAATCGCTAGTCCCGCATCATGAGACCACTTAGTCAGTAGTGTAAAATCCTTTTGAAGGTTCTTTATGGCTATGTTCATGTCCTTATTGGCGGAAACCAAACATGTGTCATCGGCAAATTGGTACATGTCACAATTATTGACGACATTGATGGCGTCATTAACGTATGTTATGTAGTGTAGGGGCCCTATAACTGAGCCTTGCGCGGTTCCTTCGTCAATAGGCACCTTTTCACTGAAAACGAATTTAAAGGCAATAGGCTTATTGTTCCAAAGTCCTTGCAAAGACAGATTTTAGATAAAATACACTGTGGTCATTTAGTATTAATAAGACACTAAACATCGCTAGAGAAACAGTTTACTGGCCAAATATAAACGCGGATATTAAGAACTTAATTGATCAATGTTCCGTCTGTGCTAAATACAGATCAAATCCACCCCGTGAACCGTTGAAATGCCATGAGATATCTTATCTTCCATGGGAGAAGGTAGGTATAGATTTATTATATTTTGATGGAGAAAATTTCCTTGTCTGCATGGATTATTATTCCAAGTACATAGAGTTAGCTTCTTTGCATAAGAATTACACTGTCGATAATATTGTTAAAAGTCTAAAATCGTTTTTCGGTCGACATGGTATACCCAAGGCATTGGTGTCTGACAATGGTCCACCATTTAACTCCTGCAAATTCAAGTCTTTTCTTGTTGATTGGGATGTAGAACACATAACCACTAGTCCGTACTGGTCGAGATCTAACGGCCAAGCTGAAACCGGTGTTAAAATTGTTAAAAACATATTACGAAAATGCAGAGAAGATGGCTCGGATATACATTTGGCGTTATTACACTATCGCAACGCTGCGAAGGGAGATTTTCCCAGTCCGGCCGCATTATTAATGTCTAGAAACTTGCGAGTAAATTTACCAATTCTTAACAAAAAATTAAAACCTAAAATTGTAAAATTTTCGACATTTGAAAAATGTCATAGACAGAGCAGAGACAAAATGTCTTTTTATTTTGACAGGAATGCGAAGCATACATCTCATGAGTTTCAGCCGGGAGATGACATTTACTTCAAAAAAAATCCTAAATCCTTTTGGTATCCGGGAATAATTAAAGAGAAATTAGGATGTGGTAGATCATATTATGTTGCGGATCCAAACGGTGTTGTGTATAGGAGGAATAGGGGACACATTAGACCTAGAAAAAAGAATTTAAAAGAAATAAATCCTCCACCTTCTTTTTATGGCGATGGCAGCACAATCAATATGCCTCCCATGCAAGAGAGTATAGATCCCATGAGTTTAACACAACGCGGAAACGGTCCCGTTCAAAATTGCATTAACGATGAGAACTGTGTTCCTATGGAAAGTCTAGAAAATACCGGTTACGTAACCAGGTCTGGTAGAAGTGTAAAGCGTCCTAAATTGTACATGCATGAGAAATTTGAGTAGATAAGTAATGTATTTGTTATTAGTTATGTACCAATATTTTTAGTTTGCTTTTATACTCGAAAAGGGAGGTGTTACATATATCAACAGTAAGATGTAACTGTCAATGTCATTATTGACATTGACAGATGTCATAAGTAAAGCCTATCGAGTTGAGAGATAAGAGCACATGTTCGTCTAACCAAATTTGTCAACTAATTTTACAAGGTGATAATTTATATGAAAAAATAATGTTTTAATACAAGTATTAACCGTAAGATTAACCGAATAAAACTTCACAACACAGATTTAAAAAACTCACCGTAAAAACGGGATTAAGAAATATGAACGACTACATATTGAATATATAGAAAATTTTATTCCAAAAAAAGACCCGTTTCTTTTTCTCATCTATATAAATGACATTCCTTATTTAGTTAAAGATAAACAAGAGATAGTACTTTTTGCCAATGATACTTTACTAATTTTTAATGTGAAGCGACGACAGTCAAATTACGACGAGGTAAATAGTGCTGTCTCAAAACTGGTGCATTGGTTTAATGCTAATAATTTACTTTTAAATTCAACTGAAACAAAATGTTTAAAGCTTAGCCTGTCTATTGTTAGACAGGCACAAACCAATGTCCGGCGGTGTCGCGGTGCAGGCTCACGCGATCCCGTGGCCCGCTTAAGGTATTGTGAGTAAGGTGAGTGGAGTTTTTAGTGAGTAAGTGCTAATCCCGAACGGGCGCAGCAGAGTCTCTCATACTCACAGGTAGGACCCCCATTCCCCCGTGGGATGCTTAACCGCATCGCGTTTTCTCGGCGGAACAAAAAATGGCACAAACCAATGTGCTATTTAATGATGAGAAAATGAACATAATGGATACCACGATGCATACGAGCGCTATGTGGTCGAAAATTAATGAAAGTTGCAAACCACTTTTTAAACAAACAATATTTTACCTTTGCCATGCATGTACACTTAAGAAATGACAATATTTGTTAAATGTCACATGTATTGTTTCGAAAAAAAATAAGACGTATTGTCTTCTTTACACGGACACGGATATCTTTGAACATTACTCTGCCGTTTATGGACCTATTAGAGAAATTATTTTGTTGTTGTAAAGAGTACAATTCTAATTTGGTCATTTAGTCCCATCCCATCATCCAGTCCCCCATGGAACTCCTCGAAATTTATATTGACATATATATGTCAATATAAATTTCGAGGTGTATGTAGGTGTACCATATAGTGATTTTGACTTTTTCTGAAGCAACACAAGCATATTATGCTACCAATAAATAAGATTTTCCACCAAGGTTTACCCTGGATCCAAAAGCACTGTGTCCGTAAACCAGTTATGGTTTACGGACGATAATCTTACGTAATAACATCATCTCAAGCCGAGCGCTTAGGCTGAACGCGTACCCTATCCCTTGTTCCGCGCTCTCGTTTGCACGCTCAGCTCAGGCGGAACGTGACAATTTTTTGTTTGCAGCTGGCGTTCATTGCCATCCATCCATCCAATCAAAAAATACGAGTACAATATGGTACTCGTAACCCTCCCACTAACACCAGAAGGTAAGGATATCTTCAATTTTTGAGCCATCTGTCACATCACAGGCAGTCGGAATGGAATTGCCAAGCTAGACCGCGTTGCGTAAAGTGTCTGGGAGACCACAGCACCTCTGACTGTCCCCGTAAGAGCCCAACTGAGGAAATTGAAGCCCTCAGCTGTGTCCTCTGTAAGACCCAAGGTCACCCAGCCAATTACAAAGGGTGCCAAAAAGCACCCAAAGTTAAAAAGCGCATTGCACCACAGACAAAAGGTGTCCCCCCCCAAGCAGAGATTCGTCCCTGCCCCCCTTCCCTCCAAATCTACGTGGACCAGACCCACCCAGAATCCCACTTCAATTCAAGCGGTTTTCCCCGCTCTTCCTACTCAGGCCACGCCCTCCACACCAAAAGCGCCTAAGGCCACGCCCTCTCCGACCCCAAGTTTCAATGCCAACCTCTCGTTCGTCACTCAGTTTCTAAGCGACATCGGGCCTATTGACCCTATGGAGGTTTCTATTTTAGCCACAAAGCTAAAAGGGTCGGTCACAGGTCACAGGTCCGCATCCAAGCTTTGTCAGCAAATCAAGTCTTGATCAGTAGGATCAAGGCGCTCTCCCCAGACTGTAATTGAGACTCTCCACGAGCTTAACTCGTACCACAGACCGGTTACGATTACACTTGGTAGTCTTAACCCAAACAATTCTAGTACTAGAAAGATTGTAGATTATAAAGCATTAGCGGAGAACATCAAAGCCCTCCTATCGAGTCGCCTTGATAAAATTCCCGACACCATAGACAGTAAAGAGACAGCCATAGAGGCCACCTCCCACTTGACAGATTACCTGGCAGCGACCATAGAATATTTATCAAAGGAGGTGCCAACGACTCACAAGGGCCGTAATTGGCCACTCCCAGATAACATAAAGGAGTCCATCAGACTCCGTAATGCGGCCAAACGCACATATGATCGCTACCCGATCACACGGAGAGCGACATGCTCCGTTAGATAGACCAAATCGTCCTCCTGCACTCGAAGACATAGACAAGGCCGAATGCCTAGCTGATAATTTCGAACAACAGCCGAGTACTCTCCCGATCGATCTCGAGCACCTTAGCTTAGTGAATAGCGAGGTCAACAGCTGACTCTCGAGGCCACCTGATGACGATAGTGTGAGGATGGTGGACTCTGAGGAGGTCCAAAACATTATAAAGTGTATGAATGCCAAAAAGGCCCCAGGCCAAGATGGTATTTTAAACAAAACACTTAAAATGTTACCGTCCGAGCTAATTCAACTCCTAGTGAACATTTTTAACGCCCTCTTAATAGGATGTTCATTCCCAGACATTTGGAAAGTAGCTATTGTCATAGATATACACAAACCGGGGAAACCCCAGAAGGCACCTGGTAGCTACCGACCAATTAGTCTCTTTAGCTCCCTTGGAAAAGTGTATGAAAGAGTAATAAAAAGGCGGCTCAATGACGTCATAAGCGATAAAAAACTCCTTCCAGACGAGCAGTTTGCCTTCCGCGAAATGCACAGCTGTCCTGCTCAAGTACACCACTTAACAGAGCACATAATTGCTAGCAAAAACGACAGGAAGACGACATGCGCCGTATTATTTGACATAGCAAAAGCTTTTGACAAAATTTGGCATAACGGATTGTTATACAAACTTTATCAAATGGGCATACCCGGTAATCTTGTTTTATTAATCAGTAACTTCCTTAAAAATCGCAAATTTCATTTCCGCGTAGAAGGCGCACTGTCGTCGCCAAGATATATGGAGGCGGGAGTACCGCATTGTTCGGTCCTCACGCCTTCCCTATATAACTGTACACTAGCGACATCCCCAAACACGCAAATGCAATTAGCCATATTCGCGGATGACACAGCCCTTTATTATTCTCACATCTGACCCTGTACCGCTTCTAAGGCCCTCCAGGTGTCAGTTACCGAACTTGGTAAATGATTCTCCAAATGGAGAATCGAAGTAAATCCTGACAAAAGTCACGCCATTCAATTCAACAAAAAATCTTGCGCAAAGAAGCGCACATGCGCTCGAAAAATTATGAGCCCTTTAAGCCTGCACAGCAATATAATCCCAGAGGTCACTCGTGTCAAATATTTAGGCGTAGTACTAAACAAGTCGATGACGTTTTCGAGTTACATCACTAACACGTTACGAAATAGACCGATTGCAAAGAGTCCAAAACTGGATTCTACGCATGGCAACAGGAGCCCCCTATTACATGCGTAACATCGACTTGCATAGAGACTGCGTCACCATAAAAGCCTATATCAAAGAACTCGTAGAGAGATTCTTTGATAAAGGCAAAAATCATCCAAACCCTCTTATCCAAAAGGCCCTAGACTACAACCACGATGCACAGACCATCCGACACCCGTACAAACGGCCTAAGCATATCTTAGCCGATCCCATTGACCGGATCACAAAAATACAGTTACGTAAACACAAATCACATGCACCCGCGAATTTTGTATCGTACCGGGGTCGACGCCGGACCCCGAGGTCCCACATCCGACACGATCACACGAACAGACGTACAGACCGACCCTAACACGGGACCGAACCCGAACCCGAGATCGAGTTCGCATCTAGTAGCCTAGGTACACTTCAAAATAGTGACCGCGACTGCGATATTGATATAGAGAGCTATACCAATACCGCGAAGCTCATCGACAGTAGGATTTATGCGCGCGAGTTATCCCGACCGTACGCGGAAGGGGAGAGGGACGGCCCTCTCAGTACCGAAACCACTAAAATCTCGAGCTCCTCTATCGCGATAACACGCTCGCCGTTAGTTTGTGCTACTAAGCGCGAGCAACCTCACTCCTCTGAGAGTGAATAAGGGGTCGGACCCCTTAGCAGGAGAGACCCCGTGTCCCCGTCGACAAAATAATAGCTTACAACCCGTAGCTGTCCCCAATATCCGGTCTGAACATCATCCGGGTGATGTTAGAGAGGGTCAAACCCTCCCATCATCTCTCAACTAATCAACTAGCCACTAGGCTAGTTATAGTCCGACGTAGCTACAGCGGTCTTAACCCGACCGTTAGCGTAGACCATTTCGAAAAAAAAAAGTCCAGAAAGCGCAAATACGTGCGTAAACCTACGTAGAGATTCTTATCTTATCAAAACAAAATGTCTGGCGGTCTATCTGTGATGCCTGGAAACTTGGAACTTTTTCCAAGAGGTGGGTTTTTTGGTGGTTTACATGCTTGTTTTATTTAAATATGCAATTAATCTGCTAGTCGACAAGTAATAATTAGAAAAATGAGAGCCTGAATCTATTTTATTTCTTTATTAGACTCGCCAACAGCAAAACACAGAAATACATTAAAAATATACTTAAACTAAAACATGCACTTATGTGTAAGCCAATTATAGGCGTGTACAGCATTCATTGAGAACAGTAAATATCATTCCTTATATAAAATCAATTAAACCCCATATGAATTGAATGTCTAATAATAATTACAATGTAGTTTTAATTTCCGAAAACAGTAGTTTGAATATTGTATTTAGTTAGTTTGCTTTTTATACTCTTACAGGAATCATTAAAAATATGTAGGTCCTTTACAGATGTGCAAGCTAGGTTGTAATCAGTACAGATATTAGATAAGGGAGAGTATTTTAGGATGTTTGTTTTACTTTTAGGAGTGTAGAATATTTTGGTAATTGGATAACGAGGATAGTGATACGGGACATTTAATTTTATATAACGAAGCAGGTTGTCGCAGTCAAAAATTCCGGATAATATCTTTTTTAGGAAAATTATATTAATCATCATGCGGCGACTGTGGAATGTCATCATTTTAAAGTGCTTTAAGCGTAAATCATAAGTAGCACGATGAGAAATACCAGGAGAGTGGAACGCGAGATGTCTCGTGAATGCTCGTTGGACACTTTCTATGCGCATGGAGTGGGAAATATATCTGGAGCCCCAAACTACTGATGAAAACTCCAAATGGCTACGAACCAATGAGTTATATAGAATAATTTTAGGCTTAATAC
The DNA here is from genome assembly GCA_963565745.1 of Phengaris arion. Lineage (NCBI taxonomy): Eukaryota > Metazoa > Arthropoda > Insecta > Lepidoptera > Lycaenidae > Phengaris > Phengaris arion. The sequence goes on along the minus strand of OY751439.1, from coordinate 6,733,136 downwards.
TTGAAAATCCTGTAGTGTTTCTTTTAAGAAATCCTAACATTCTATACGCTTTTTTGACACACATATCTATGTGTGACTTGAAATTGAGCTTGGAGTCAAATACCACGCCCAGGTCTCGAATCTCTGTAACCTGTTCCAGCATGGCAGAGTTTATAACATAAGTTACGGTCGTATTATTTTGTTCACGTTTTCGTGTAAATTTGAGATGAAATGACTTTTTCGCATTTAGAACCATACCATTAGCACAGCACCAGTTACATATCCTATTTAAATCTTGCTGAATAAGATCAGCATCCAATGCGCAGGTCACCCTTCTGTATATTTTAAGATCATCAGCAAATAGACCGAACTCACTATTATGTATGACATCTGAGAGATCATTTATAAAAGCTAAAAAAAGTATTGGACCAAGATGGGAGCCCTGTGGTACACCAGAAATTGCTGTGTAATCGTCTGACGTAAAACCATTAACAACAACATATAAAAGTCTTTTTGCTAGGTATGAACGAAACCATTCTAAAAGAGATCCTCCAATGCCATATCTTTTTAACTTTCTTAACAACCGGGCATGACAAACCTTGTCGAAGGCGCTAGAAAAATCCATATAAATTGAGAAAAATCCATATAAATTGAAAGCCTGAAGAAAAATAAGTTTTTTTTATGTAAATCTTTATATTGTACTGTAAGAAACTGGACGCTATTTCGTACAATGTATTGTACGAAATAGCCTCCAGCCAGAAAAAAATAGAAAGAGCGTTCTTAAATAAGTATTGCAAATTTTAAAATTGCAATACCTACTTATTTAAGAATTTATAGATTGTTTTCCTTATTATTACCAAACCATAAGTTGGCGACTAAATTTCCAAATTGGCGACCATTAAACGATGTAAGCAGCTATAAAACCAGATTGGGTTAATAAATTAATGGCTGCTAAAAATTTTATTTGCAGGCTACGTAAAATCACATTTTTGGATACTGTTGGAGTTTGTTTCCCTTTGTTATGGATGTCGTTTTCAAGGTTTTTGGGGGTGCTGAATAATATGAAAATTAAATATATTTTGAAATTCCAAAGTGGCGTACATTTTTTATTTAAAATTAATCAGCGTGTCCTTTTGAGGTTTCTGGGGGTGCTGATTATAAAATTGTGTTCAAATTTCAATTTCCAAAATGTACAATTTTCCATCTTCGTAAAAGTGACATGAGTATCTACTAATTTATAAGTTCTTGAGGATGCTGATTAGGATTGATAAATATTATCACAGTATGCAATTTAGCTATGTTTAAGCTATGGGTTTTTTTGAAATTATAGAGAAAGAAATGCTCTACTTTGAGACACAAGCGATGTATAAAGCTTTTGAAATGTTGAAAATTTCAGGATTTTAAAATTTCTTTTCCTCCCATCATAAAGAAAATATACAACATATTTTCTTCATGATGCGGGATTAATAAGCGGGAGCAAATTTTCATTATGACGCACAATTTCTGAGATAGAAGAATTTTACAAAAATGAAAATAAATACGCAATATTGAAATATATGTTAATTTTTGTAATTAACATCCCCCTGAACCTAGAAAAGGACAGGCTAGATTAATTTTATTAAAGATAAATGTCCAATATCTTTAAAATTCAAAATGGATATCATTTTTGTACTCAGCACCCCTAAAAACCTCGAATACGACACCCATGTCAATTTTACGAAAAATTAATACCTGCCATTTTGAAATTTCAAACTTATTAATATTTTTGTAATCGACACCCCCAAAAACCGAGAAAAATTAAAAATGGGAATTTTGTGCGCTCTTTTACGTTTTTTATGTGCGCTCGTTTTGTTATTAGTTATTATGTTTTTTTAATAACCTACATCAGGAAAATTATATGTGCCTATTCTTAAATTAAATATATACTCTCAAATTGTTGCGAAGATGGTTATTTGCTGGCCAAAATAATATCTGCCTGCCAGTTTGGAATATTCAGTGAACAAAACTGGTAGCAGTTAGTCGCCAGATTTGGATTTTTTTGTTCCTTACATTCTTTCGCTAGCTAGGTAATTTAGTATTCCATATTCGATTTTTCACATCCAAAATTTTATTGTTTTGTCGCAAGTTTAAATACATGCCATTATAAATTCACACTACAATAATGAGTTGCTGCATTCACAGAGCTGTTGTTGTTAGATAGTGCGGTATATTAATGTCGAGCGCCGAGACCAATCATTTATCTATGGTTGAAACTTAAAAAATTAAATATGAATTATGGTCGAATTTCAAACACAGGTCGACCGCTAGTTCTATTAAATTATGTGACAAATAGTTACTATGGCCGCTATCAATTATTCTCTATCACGACCATTCGAAGTAATTTATGTCCTAGCATGAGATATTCTCTGTAACTAAGTGAAATAGGTATACTTGTGATTCGAATACCATACATCTTGTGCATTCTAATGCATATTCAATATTACATTCGATAATAATAGATAAGTATTGTTTAGTTTACTCTCCTAATGAGGATCAATCACAAATCTTAGTAGAGCGGCTAGTTTGAAAGGCGCGCTTCCGTTGAATTGGTTAAGATGACGCCATCTGTCGCGATCCGTGCGACAACGGCTTGATTGTACTCATACTTCATAGGTATTATTCTCCGATTCTTGACGCTTGTGCCTCACGTGCATTGTTTTAGTTTATGTTAAATATTTCAGTTGTGTTTAGAGGGGAGGTGACGACGACAGGTGAAGTCATAGCGACTCGCTTCATTCTCGGGCGCGTTTTTGGAAATAATGCATTAAAAATGCTGTATCTTCGTCATTTTTGGTCCGATTTAAATAATTTATTTGCGGTAAGTACATACAGTTTTTTTTTGTCGCCATAAGTACTGCATACCCCACAGAAACGACTGATCCTCATTTAGGTATTCAGAAATCTTACCAAAAGAAATCAAAATTTTAATTAATATCGCATTAGTATCTGCAATTTGTATAATCAATGCACACCAGTCTATTATAAAAATATAAGATAGTTAGTATTTCCAATAATGTTCTAGAATATTTACATGAAAACTGGGAGAACTTAGTCTATTTGTATAATATGTCTCTTATATTGAGATCTAAACATAATATTATGTTTGTTGTTATATTAATTGCTTGATGTAAATTACTTTATTCCTCGTGTTCTTTAAGGGAAATTTTACGAAATACGATTCAACGATTTTAAGATCCTTATTTTTTCCCGGTTTTGACCTATAGGTCCATTCTGTTATTTAAATCTTACAATAATACAATTTCGATGCAGTGTCGTTATGGAAAAATAAAAACCGTAAAACCGTACGTCGGGCCCCGTACCATTATACTAATATTTTACATGTTTACATAATATTTCGTTATTTTTGTACGAAGTTTTCCAAGTAAGCGCATTTTACAAGTTAGGTATCTATAACTCCTAAACTAACAAAGTAATATAAGCTGTTATAGTTTTACTTTAAAGTTCATCACATTGACTACCATCATGAATTTTTTCACATTTTTCGAGCTAGCTGATTAGCTTTTAGAGGGGAGGGGGACGTCCTATTTTAACAAAAAAATGCGCTTTAAAGTTGAATATCTCGGAAAGGAATACCCAAATCAAAAATCGTGTTAGCCAACTCTAAATATTTTTAAAGTACCTATCTAATGGCACCCTTTACGTGTAGGAGAGGTAACCCAAAAAAAAAATTTTCGTGATTTAATTTTATCACTTTATTTACTTTATACACATATTATCCATGTAAAGTTTTTTTCTTTCTAGCACTAACCATTTGGACGGTAAGCCGAAGGCGGACGGACGGACGGACATGACGAAACCATAAAAGGTTCCGAAACGTAATAGCCCAAGATCTTCTAGGAAATTTGGAGCAGGTGTTTGAGGCAAGCTGAAACCTTGTCCTTACACTTCTATTGTACCTGAACACGATAATGCAGGTCGGACTGGTCAGAAGCGGAGCTATTATATATTGACTAATATACATTTTTTTTAATTCTCAAAAAATATGTGTGAGGCAATTTGAAATTTTGATATAGTGTTAGCTTAATGTTTAAGGGGTTAAGAAAAATAAAGTCAGGACATTTAGTCGGGGCTTCAATTTGTCACACCAGTGTAAAAGTGAATTGAAAAAGTTTAAAAAAATAAAAACACGGTATAAATTTAAAAACTTAAACATTAAACTCTGGCTATAAGACTCTATGATAAAAACCTAACCAAGAGGGTTGTTCGTTGAAGATTTGTTGGAGGGTTTCGTAACTATCAACGCGCAAAAGGTTTTCTTTGAATCACTTCAAAAGTTATTGTCAGATTTCGCTCAAAATAGTTTTCCTGAAGAGTTTTTATCATGATCTATCAGCATGGAAACTTACAAGTTTCTATCTCCTATAGTTTAGAAATGCCAGGGGGGGCCAACTTATAAACCACTTTGGAGGCTTTTGATTACTCGAAAATGGTTTACTTTGTAAAAAAAAGTCATGTATGAAACTTTGCCTTTATTTTAAAAGACCTATTCAACGATACCCCACACGATGTGGTATCCCAACTCCTTAAACATTAAACTAACACTATATCAAAATTTTAAATTACCCCAAACATGTTTTTTGGGGATTAAAAAATTCACGTTTCAAAAATTTGTATTTTGATTTAGCCCCGCTTCTCACCATATTCACGTTTATAGATAGACACGGATACCTCAAGGTATCCGTGTCCATCTATAAACGTCAAACCAACGTTCAACGCGTTTCGATTGGTCTAAACTCAAAATAATCAATGTATGATATCAAGACGGTTCATTCATAAATCATAATTCATTGAATGTAAATTGAAAGTTCAAGTTATTTACGAGAATTTGGGTTCTGAACTCTCACTAGATGTCAGGTCTGCATAATATTTTAAGCATTAATCGCAGATATACAACGAACTCAAAGAAAAGGGGAATGAAATAATGCGTTGTATGTCAATAAGTGAGGACTGAGTATAGTAGCGAACACTTAAGAAAAGTAGCTCATAAACGCACTTAATTACACCTCTGGTGTCATAATTGTCTACAGGTGCCATAATCGTATACCATCAGGCAATCCGTATGCTCTTTTGCCAGTCTCATTAAAAAAAAAAAGATGTTGGGAATTTATGAAATTCTTTTGTACGATAAACTGTAAATGTATTCAAATACTTCTGGAAAGTTTATTTTGGCCGGTTGCCAAAAGGACAATGAGCTCAAGAAAAGGAGATTGAACATCGTGGGCCCAACTGTAATGGGCTTGATATATCGTTTAAAAAATCGTCATTTTTTTGTCCTAAAATATAAAAAATCAGCCCAATTCTCAATCTGGGAGCCGAGAAAAATAAGAAAGATGTTTAGGTTTCGTGATATCGTCCATTTATTTAATCTATTTCAGTATTATAGTACATAAATACTTTATGCACAAGTCATTTATAATTGTCAATTTTGTCATAGGGTGTTGACGTTTTGATTTTTGATTCACTCGTTTCGTGTTTTGTAATGCGTTTCATTTTGTTGCGTTTTGAGCGTCTTCCTAAATAGTTAATAGTTTTTCAACGACCACTTCTTTAGCCTTCCTATACTCACGCCAATTTTTGTTACACATGTACTCGCGCACGGTGTCACAGACCGATAGATTCATACCCCCTACTATATAAATTTTATATATTTTTTTTAAACATTACAATTATTTTAAAGTTTAGGATATAATGAAACAAAATAGTATGGATAGTACTTAATTTATTAATTATTTTATTGACTTTCAGTCTATCACAAATCAGTTTTCAAATTTGAGATATTTTTCTTAAGTAATAGTAAAACGAAAATAAAATCTGAATTTGTACTTAAAAATAAAATAAACTTCTAAATAATAATAAAAAACATATCAAAGGACATATATATCTATGTTTGGCTTAGTTTTGAGCTTCACCATAACAATCAGGGCATACAGTTACAGCATGTTCCAAGCAAAAGTATTTTTTGCATGTGGCACAGTTGTAACGTGTCTTGCGGTTTTTTTTTGATGAGCAGTATCCACAACGACCAATCTTACTCGTATTATTGTTAGATGTTGCTGAAGACTCGGGTCCATCTAATTTAAATATTTCGGCGAGCCTGAGCCTTATGGTTCTCGGCAAGGATGTATTTAGAGCCCGACGTCTAAGATGCGGATTGATCAGATCGTATGCTAAGGCTTCAAGAAAGATCCTACGGCTCATTTTCTTCGAAGGGTTGTTCTGCAGGTATATTATAAACGTGTTTATACCTGCTACATTCATTAGGCTATAAAATATCACCATCGGCCATCTATTAGTATTACGTGCAACGTTGTAAGTCTCACACATTTTGTCCACGGTATCAACTCCACCTTTGGTTCTGTTGTAGTCCATTATAATTTCCGGTTTACCGGTATCTTCATTTATTTGAGCATCTTCATGCATGTTGAATACAAGAAGGACATTTTTGCCTTTTTTTGGTACATAGGATGCCAGACTGCAATTGCCTCGGTGCCCGAATATACTAGATTGTTCGGCTCTTCCTCGTATTTCCGTGAATTGTTTAGGCCCCTTTTGTTTTTACGAATCGTCCCAATAACTGTTAATTTATGTGACTCAAGCTTGTCTATCATTGGAATACTGGTGAAGAAGTTATCACATGTGATATTACGCCCAGTATTGTAAATATTTTCACTCAATCGCAAAACTAAGGCCATAGCGGAGTTGTCAACTTGATATGGACCGTCTGCTTGTCGTCCAAAATAAACTTCCATAGTATGGGTATAAAAATTTTTGGCATCTATCAACGCATAAATTTTAATTCCATATTAGTTGGGTTTCGATGGAATGTACTGGCGAAAGCTGCAACGTCCTCTAAAAGCTTCTAATTTCTCGTCAATTGTGACATACTGAGACACACTGTAATATTTTTTGAACGCTCCCACAACTTCATCGAACAACTCTCTAATAGGTGCCAGTTTATCCAGGTTCAATCTCTCATTTCGCGTATCTTTGTTGTCAAATCTGAGACAGCGCATCAATAGATAGAACCTGGTAAAGCTCATAGTTAGTCTACATATCTCTGGGGATGAACTATCAGTTCTGAACAAGTCTTTGGCATTTAGACGACCGTTTTTTCTGACTCCAGCAAAAATTAAAATGCCTAAAAAGCTTCAATTTCCATGCTGTCTGTATCGGCACAGTCTTTTTCTCTTGAGAAATTATGTTTCAATCGATTTATTTGTTCATTAGTGTACTTTACTATCATATTGATAATGCTCTCCGAGAAAAAAAGCTTCCATAGCTCACCTGGTTCCTTCAAATTTCTGGCTTCTCTTCTAGCGCCTGGAAGTTGAGTAACTATGTTTCTAGCACGTCGCCTAGTTGGGTGTAAGGCTGGAGATTTATTCCACCTAGTCCGTTCATCTTTACCTAAGTAAAAATCGCGGGAACTTCCTCTATCTCCTACCTCAGATGTCTCGTCACTGTCGTCGTCTTGTTCAGTATCGTATGTCTCTTCTTGTACCTCCACATGGTCTTCCACCTCACTGTCATTTTCGTCTTGATAGTTAGAGTCAGAACTTAATTCCTCCTCCAGCAACAATTTGATTCGGTCCTCATCCATTTTGATATGATATATTATAATCTAAAAAAGAATAACGAAGTTGATTAAAATATAATATATAATATATATAACATACATGCATAAATTTTACTATACATACTAAGGCGGGTCAATAAGTCCGTGACTTTTTGAATTTCTAACCTCCTTACTGAAAAAGCAACACTACTCCTGTCAACAGGCATCTGTCAGTTGACTCCTATCAAAATTTGAATTTGCTGCGTCAGTTAGTTTGTGTTTTACAGCTATCTTTATCAGACTATCCAGTAACTTAAGGAAACAATGGAAAAAAGTGAATTTCGTGTGCTTATTAAGCATTATTTTTTGCGAAAAAAAACCATTACCGAGACCAAGGCTAAGCTTGATAAATACTATGGGGACTCTGCACCATCGATTTCAATGGTAAAAAAGTGGTTTACTGAATTTCGTTGTGGCCTTACAAGCACTGAAGATGCCGAACGTCCTGGACGCCCAGTTGAGGTCTCTACACCCGAAACAATCGAAAAAATTCACGATATGGTGTTGGCCGACCGAAGATTGAAAGTGCAAGAGATTGTGGAAGCCATAGGCATCTCGCATGGCTCAGTGGTTTCAATTTTGAATGATCACTTGGGCATGAGAAAGCTTTCCGCAAGATGGGTGCCGCGTTTGCTCACAGTCGACCACAAACGCAATCGTGTAACAACTTCACAGGAAGGTTTGGCGTAGTTTAATCACAATATGGAGGAGTTTTTTAACCGTGGATGAAACATGGATCCATCACAATACACCAGAGACCAAACAACAGTCAAAACAGTGTGTTTCTAAGGGTGAATCGGCGCCAAAGAAGGCCAAGGTGGGTTTGTCAGCCAATAAAGTTATGGCGACTGTTTTTTGGGATGCACGTGGGATAATCCACATTGACTATCTTCAAAAGGGAAGAACAATTAATGGGGAATATTATGCCAACTTATTGGACCGCTTCAATGAGGATTTGAAAAAAAACCGACCTCATTTGGCCAAGAAAAAAGTTCTTTTTCACTAAGACAATGCAAGGGTGCACACATGTGCAGTTGCCATGGCAAAAATCCATGAATTGGGCTATGAATTGCTCCCACATCCACCCTATTCTCAAGATTTGGCTCCGAGTGACTACTTCTTGTTCCCAAACCTGGAAAAATGGCTCGGTGGAAAAAGATTTGACTCCAATGATGAAGTCATCTCGCAAACAAAGGCCTATTTTGAGGACCTCGACAAATCATATTTTTTGGAAGGGATAAAAAAATTGGAGAAGCGTTGGACAAAGTGTATAGAGCTCAAGGGGGACTACGTTGAAAAATAAAATGATTTATTTATCAAAAAATCTGTGTTTTATTCCAAAAGTCACGGACTTATTGACCCGCCCTCGTAAGTAATAAAGTATTCAAGGTTTGTAAAAAAATATATAAATTCAAAAAATATAAATATTAATAATACTTACACTAAAACTTGTACCTGTACTCGCGTCGGTCTCGCGGACCGATTGGCGCCATATGCTACCACACGTACGATTCGCACGAACGCACGGCGTGCACTAAAATGAAGTAAGCTACAAATCCGGCAGCTAGCAAAGAACTCAACTTCTCAGGATTTTCGTGCATAAAAATAATTACGAAAATGTGTTTCGTCGGTCTCAGAGACCAACGCGCGAGTATAGGAAGATTAATTATTACAGAATCCGGGTCACAAAGCTTGAAAAATAATTTCAGTCTACGGCTGTCGTAGAGGAAATGCAGCTATTCTTATGTACGCTTCTATTGTAATTGCATAGTAAAGAGATGAACTGTTGGAGCCTACTGAGCGCTCAATGCTCATGTTATGTGTATCATAATATTAAGGTACCTTAGCTGGACAAGGTATCGAGATCATATTGCTCCACCTGGATAATTTCTCAACGACATTTTAATCTTTATAGAAGACGAATAAACTATATACTTACTACATTAAAATTGTTCTGTTTCTTATAAATCTATTCCTGTTATATCTTTATTGTTTTTAAGTCATCATATTAATCATTAATAATAACCTATTATTCTGACTTTTCACGCATTCTCCACCTAATGTACCGTTTTAAAAGTTTATTTCATTGGTATTGAAACATAACCTCACCTTCACTAAACAGCTCATAACTTTGTTCTCAAATTGCTAAAAGTTACAGAATTTTCCACAAAGCTCTCATTAATCTAAATCTATCTATATATACCAGTTTTATCTTCATACATTCTTAGCCCAAGAATGTATGAAATGGTTTCAATGTCGTGAAGCATAATAAGTGTAGGTTAATTTCTGTAATTTATCTACTACATACGGAGGGTGCTGTGTGGATACACAGCACCCACCGTTTTTTAATCTTTTAAGAAACAGACAACTGGCTTTTTTAAGAAACAGACGGAAACGAGCAGACGGATCGCCTGATGTTAATCGATTACCAAAGGAGTTACACAGCTTTAGAAACAATTAAAATCTAGTTAAGGCCATTGGTCTACACGTTTTTATAATAATATTATTAATAATAAATTATTATGCTAATAGCCCTATCGTTTTTCTGAGAAAATTACAGTCGAGAATGAAAAACGACGATAACCGAAAGCCCCTGGGATTGTGGTCGTACTGTACCTATTATTTAATTTACGTCATTGTAATATGTAAAGTTTAAAAAACATGAGCAAATAATTCGAAGTAAAGGGCGATCATGCTTTTTGTGTTGTTTATTTTTATTGCAGAACGTACGTAGGTAAATAAGAGAATAAAATAATAATATAACAAGTAATTGCATATTGATTTAATTTCTACTAACAAGTTGTATTTGAAAATCATTTGCCGCTCTCATGAAAATTATTAATTTTGTTCTTATGTTAGGCACTGGCCCGTCCGCCGGTTTTCCAACTATTTTGTATCTCCTGAGGATTGTTGAGAGCACTACCTTCATAGATATCTGCCCGAATTTGTAACCTGAAAATAATACGAAGACACATTAGCGCCCTACACACGTAAACTTCGGACCGCGGATCGGACTGCGATTCAAACCGCGGAGGGATCTGTGCGGTTTTGATCGCGAACTAAAAGTTTAGTTACGACTAAAATACATCATGGTCCGGACTACCGGCATCTTACTTAATACGTCAAAATTCGTCATAGCGCACAGTTTAAACTGTGAAAAATGCACTGTCATCTACATGCCAGATCTGACTGTCGGCCGCGCATTTAGACGTTCGGTACGGAGCGCGGGTTGGAACTGTGCGTGGGACGGGCGCTATTTAATACCCGTAGGGCGAAGGGCCAAGGCACGGCACGGCATATAAAGCGGCACAATACCCACAGAAAAACAGCATAACAAATATAATATTCAAACGTGTCCGTTCTGGTTTGGCTTCTGGCAAATGTATTATGTAACATCTTGTGTTTCATCTTTCATTCATCATGCATTCATTCATCCTACTAATATTAGGTATAAATTTGAAAGTTTGTGAGGATGGATGGATGGATGGATATTTGTTACTCTTTCACACAAAAACTATTGAACGGATTTTGATGAAATTCGGTATGGTAGTAGTTTAGGCTCTGGAGTGAAACATAGGCTTACTTCTCATCCCAAAAAAAACAGTATTCCCGCGGGATACCCGATAGTATATTTAAACGGGCGGAGCCGCAGGAAACAGCAAGTCACAATTATAATAGTAAAGTATCATAATATTGCCCTAAGTGGGATAGAGAAGTATGTTTGTTATGTTCTGGACATAAAACACAATGATGTAAATTGACTTACCAACGCAATTCCTCGGTCCAAAACTGAAGGGCATATAAGCTTGAAGCGGGTTACCGCCAGAACGTTTTGAAAATCTATCCGGGTCGAAAGAATCTGCATCACTACCCCAATACTTTGGGTTTCTGTGAATACCCAGTATCCCTGCAAACAGTCCACTACCAGCGGGTATAGTCCTCCCAGATGCTGCAAAGTCGAAAATTTTGTTAACACTATATATTATATGTATGTAATGAGATAAACTACGGAAGCCTAAAAAAGAAGTAAAAATGCTTGAAAGTAAGCAAATAGGATAGACGACGTAATTTTTTATTGCATAAATGAATGGTACCTGATCTTAAATACTTAAAACTTCTAAGAGGAAGAAACAGTATACTAGACATCAATATTTTCGTAGGTACAGCGATGTTTACAAAGTTTCGCAAGTCTCGTGAAAACGCTCCATGTATTATTATTTTTAAACAGAAAATTAAACCGAATCCCAAAGTAAAAATACACAAAAAAGAATGAAATAAATCTTATTTTCCAAATAATTCCCCTTTTATATTCGGTTAAAATTTTGACTATTTCTCTACACAATCTTCATAATTTTGAAGTCGGTACCAGCTCATACAATATCCTGATAAATCATTATTTTATAGAACTCACGTTTAAGTTGGCTGGTACCGACTTCAGTAATGAATATTGTATAGAGAAATAGTTACAATTTTAGCCGAATATATTAAGTAAAAGTGTTATGTATTGTAATGCTGCAGGAACATATTAATATTTGTAAATATGTCCAAAGACCGAACTAATGATGAAGGTTTTATACATTGCAAATGGGAAAATCTTTTATGACCCGTTTCAATAACCTATCTACCAATAACTAGTTGTTAGAAACGTCAAAGTTGTATCGCAAAAACCGGCAAATGATTGAATGACGACGTTTTTAGCAAATAGTTAATGGTAAGGTTATTGAAACCTGCCATTAGTTCGCTCCGGTATAGGCCCCGATTTCACGAAAAAGTGCGATCCCTTTAACTCTCTGACAGTTTTGAAGATATTATAAAACCGAACTGACCCAAACAATATCCTATAATTTTTATATAATAGAACTCACGTTAAAATTTGCTGATACCGACTTCAAAATGAGGAAGATTGAGTAGAGAAATAGTTAAAATTTTAAAATTCACATACGGTAAAGTAATTACTAATGTTCGAAGATAGCCGTGTCGGTGTAAATTAAAAATATTAGTAGGATTACCCAACACATTATTATTAATTTCAAAACACTTACAGCCTGTAAGATTTTTTTGTAATTTGTAAATACTATATCTAACTGTATGGAATTGAATAAAGCTTTAATTATTTTTAACTATATAAATTACTATATATTACTAAATAATTTACATGCGAATGCGGATTTGGCAGCCGTAGATATCAGCAGAGGAGTTACAAGTATGAATACATTGTCGGTCTTTGCCGAGAATTCTCTGTCGAGCTGTGGTCGAGCTTCTCTGAGAGAATTCCGAGAATTCACTGTCGAGCGGGGCTCTCCCATAGTGAAAAAATACTCGTAAAATACTCTTGCTCGTCATAACATTACGTATAGTTTCGTTAACCCGAACAACGACAAAGATTTTAGCTTCATAGTTATTCTACTCGTATCAATTACAAACCTCTCGATTTGAAAATCAAACTTACGTAATGCAACGTCCTTGAGAACTTTTCTAGCAATAACTGGTACAGGCGGGAACAGTCTCATACTCTCCTTGATGACCATGTCCAAGTAATTAATTTTTCCGAGGTCTTCCTTTGTTATGGGTCTGTCGCTGCCACCGAAAATGTCATTTAGTCTGGACCAAACAGAAAATACGATATTATTATAAGCTTTGAAACTACAAAGTGTTGGTTGTATGTAATATTTAAGATAAGTAATAATACGACATGGAGTTATTACAAGCAAATATAGGAGAGAAGCTTCGGCAAGAATAGGCGAAGATAAGGCAAAGCGAGAAATAACCCTCACGTTTTTTTTTCGCCGAATAGGTTAGTGCATCGAAGGTCCAAGGGGATGTGGGGCTTAAGAGACTGGCAATGCATTTGCAACTCCTCTGGTGTTGTGGATGTCTATGGATAAGTAATAATTGCATTTCCAAAAGAATATCACGGTTATGAACTCACTCTCTATGAACTTTATCCTGCACCTGTGGGTATTGGGCAAGTAGCATGAGCGTGAAGCCCAGACTCAAGCCAACCAAGTCTGTTCCAACTATCAGCACCACTATTTCTTCTATCATCTCCTCTTCTCCCAAATGGGAGTTTATTATGGCATCGAATATTCCGTCCTTAAAACTCTCGCCAGCATCTATTTTTGTCACAAAAAGAGAACATTTAAAGTTTTTTTTTTCATTTAATGCGTGAAATACTCTAATATCTCTAAATCTTTAAAATTTACCTTAAACACATAATATTTTGTACAAAAAATATAAAAATTACACTACCTACCTGGTTTTGCATCAGTTGCAATCAGTTGATTGTGTCTTTTAATTTCTTCAAGTCGTCGATATAAAATCTTAAATTAAATATAATTATTATTATTTAAATGATTGACATTATACCCACCCTTTCTATGCTAAAAAAATACGGGGATTTATAAATCCCCGTATTTTTTTGTTTAGCAATAGCGTGCTCGAGTTACTTTAAAAAGTAACTCGAGCGCGTCAGATTGAGATAATGTGAAGATTAATACAAATATCTAACATGTGTCTGGTAATCAATATACAAAAATCAACTTGCTTGGTTCGGACGTCAAAAAATCGAGATTTTAATTTAATCGAGAGCAACTTTTTAAGAAGGTCCAACATAAAGTTTAAATGTAGTGTAAGCTCGTAGGAACATATTATTTAAATAAAAATAAAGAACTATATTTAAATAATAGCATTAATTGCCCGCGGCTTCGCCTGCGTGAAATTAGATTTTAAACATTCATTCCAAATTTTACCCACCTAGGGGCTGAATTTTAGAAAACGCTGAAATACGTAATTCATTATTTTCTTTGTATTCCATTCATATGAAATATCATGCCAATATGTCCAAGCAATCAAAAGTTTCATACAATCTTTTATCAACTATTTTACCCCCTTCGGGGTTGAATTTTTAAAATTCCTCCCTTAGTGGATGCCTACGTCATATAAAAAATAGGTGTGCCAAATTTCAAATTTCTAGCCTTAAGGATTTGGCTTGTGCGTTGATACATCACTAAATCAGCTTTGCCTTTTTATTTTTAGAGTACCGTAACTGTTCATCCGTCTGTCTGTCTGTCTGACCGTGCCTCTAGCTTCTGTAACTATAAATAGATGAAATTTGGTATATTCAAAGACTGTATATATCTCGGTTTTGGCATCATAAAGTAATAATAATTTTACATTTTACGGGTGGCTCTCCATACAAGTGAAGTGAGGATGAATAATATGTTTTCATTCTACCCGATTGTGTGGGATATCGTTGAAAAGGTCTTTTAAAAAAAAGGCAAGGTTTCATACATGAGTTCTTTACAAAGTCATCTATTTTCGTGTAATCAGCTTATAAATTTATAAACTTTCTATGCAGATCGATCATGCTTAATTATAATAATAATAATACTATTTAATAAAATTATTTGGAATTGAATCGGACAGTAGCTTTTGAAGTATTTTGAAAAAAAAACCTATTGCGCGTTGATAGTAACGGAGCCTTCCTTAGACATGTCCCGACATTCTCTTGGTTAGGTTATATAATATACTAGCTGTTGCCCGCGGCTCCGCCCGCGTAAATACAGAATCCCTCGGTAACACTGTATTTATTCGGAATACAAAGTAGCCTTTGTTTTAATCCAGAGCCTAAACTACTACCGTACCAAATTTCATCGAAATCCGTTTAGTAGTTTTTGCGTGAAAGAGTAACAAACATTCTCACAAACTTTCAGATTTATAATATTAGTAGAATTTAAATGAGCTTCACAGATATTTTATATTGAAATAGGCTAAATGGTTTAGTCCTGCTTGTCTAAAAACTGATTACTTACCTATACATTTATGCTACTTTTTAACCGACTTCCAAAAAAAGGAGGCGGTTATGCATTCGGCTGCATATAATTTTTTTTTTTTTTTTTTTTTGAAGTCGGTACCAGCCAACTTGAACGTGAGTTCTATAATTTATTGTTTTATCAGGATGTTGTTCAGGCTTGTGCGTTTTAACTTTAGAGGTCGGTTTTCATTTGTGACATTTTACATTATTCAAAAGTTTAACAAGTAATTAACAAAAAAATAATCCACCGAAAAAACCAAAAGCAAAAAATAACAAACCTTTTTTTTATTTCACCATAATAACTTAGTTCATACACTAATGTAAGTAATAATTATACTCAAGTTATTTTGAGTCGGCGCACATACATCAAAAGTGCCGATCTAGCTGGACAAAAATCAATTTACCGACGTTCTTCAATATTGATAATATTTTAGGTAAACATTTTCAAGTTGTTAACTATCTTAACAACAATAATAATAATGTTGTAAAATTATTATTTATTTTATAATACGACTCTAAACTTGCCGAATGCGTATCGACTGCCGAGTGCGCGCGCCTCATTCAGTCATGCTCTTTAACCCTGCTTTAATTGTAATTTCAGTTCGATTATTCTTTAGATTTTATTTTTATATGATAAGTAAACTTTTTTGTACCTTCTACTAATTCAATCTTAAATTATTATTGCAATATTTGCATTTATTTAATAACCGTAGGTATTTACTGAAGTTCTATCGAAATTACTCAAAAACTTTTAATTTTTTGTTAAAACTTTTTATTTTATATATTTTTTTGCGGCTAGAATCTACTCGTCACTATTACCTGATTATGCTCATTAATCGGCAATAAAACCTGTGAGCGAATGCATCATCATCAACATCAGTTGATGTTGATCATAAATTTGGGAATAACAAATGTTCAAAGACATCGATATCAGTGTAAAAGACTATGAGAAGTCCCTTACATCTATATAGTTACAAGAAGATGGTAGTGATGATGATAATTATTATTTTAATTGCCAGGCAAATGCTTGCTGTTCTTTAAACAAAGCTGAAATCAACCATTTATCTTAAAAGACTCAGGAGTTCTTTTCAGTGGTTTTGGATTCAAGGTGTACCTTATCACAAAATCTTAATTTCTGGTAGCCTGCATGACTGGGTTACTTTGAAAAAATTCAAAATCACTATAGCTATACACCTATAGTGATTTTGAATTTTTAAAATATATAATTAATATATTCAATCCCTCGCCAGGTCTACCATTTGGTGACAATGGGACCAACATGGAAGTTAACCTGTTACAACGAAAAAAGAATTATCAAAATCAAACTTCACTGTACAAAGTAATGCGTGGTCATGCATTAAAAAATATACGCGTTGACTTGAGCACCTCCTCCGGTTTTTCGTCGGCTAAATAAGTTAAAAAATATAAACCGACTACGCAAATTATATAGCCTATGTTACTCGGGCAATTATTACGAATCTATAGACACCTCATTCATTAAAATCGGCCAGCAAAATTAGCTTAGGCGCTATGATGGAACAAACAAACATACATAATATAAGGTCTTTACCTATGACATTGCCGTTTTGTATGAAAAAATTTAAACGATTTTTTTTCATGTATTTTTTATTTGTATTAATCGACGTTAAAATAATGCAATCAATGCATCTTTGCCAACGCAGTAGCAGTTTATTGATGCCCTTCTTAAAGAAATCAGCTGGACGGGAGGCAACAAATTCTTCAAAGGCATTTTGTACTGCCTCTCGGGTATTGATTTTTTTCCCGCCAAGATGTTATCCAAATTCTGGAAAAAGTAGTAGTCTGTAGGCGCAAGGTCTGGTGAGTAGGGCGGATGACGGAGAGCTTCATACCCCAGTTCTTGCAACTTGGAGACCGTCTGCTGTGCAGTATGAGGTCGCGCGTTGTCGTGCAGGAGCAGCGGAGACGAGCGATTGACCAATGCTGGTTGTAGATGTGCCAGCTTCTCCATTATTGTGTTCAGTTCTTCACAGTACACATCTGCAGTAATGCTCACCCCGTTTGGTAAGAAGCTGTGATGAATCACACCGGCGCTAGACCACCAAACAGTGACTATCACTTTTCTAGTGGTAAGTTTTCATTTAGGGTATTGTTTAGGTGCTGAACCAGGATCCAACCAACTTGATGAGCGCTTGCGGTTATCAAACAGAATCCATTTTTCATCGCAGGTAACAATGCGGTTCAAAATTCCTTCATTTGTGTGTCTGTTGAGCAGTGCAAGGCACGTCTCGACGCGTACTTCGAGCTGGCGATCATTGAGTTCGTGGGGCACCCATTTGTCAAGCTTTTATACCTTGCCAATTTGACGCAAATGGACCAATATTATTTTGACGCTAACGTTGAAAAGCTGCTGCTAATTCAGCCGTAGATTGTGTATCATCAGCTTCCACAATCGCCTTTAATTCGTCATTGTCGACCAAAGTCTTCCGACGACCGCGAGGTGCATTTTTCAGGTCGAAATTTTCAGCACTAAAGCGAGCAAACCAATAACAGGTGGTGCGTTGGTTTGTAGTGTTAGCTCCGTAAACGTCGTTGATGTTGCGTGCCACTTGTGCCGCGTTGCTGCCACGACGGTACTCATATTCCATAATTACTCGAATTTTTAACGTATCTATGATGACGAAAAAGATTAAAATGCGATGAAAATTTTACACTAATCAATAAACAAATGACTACTTTTGGAAAAAGAATTCCATGTTTTTAAAATAAAATTAATTTGAAATTAGAATTCTTAGCCAAACAAAAATTATTTTGATTTGTAATGGCCAGTACTGCAGAACGGCAATATCATAGGTAAAAACCTATTATATACTTTTGGCTTTGCCGTAGTCGTACCCGTATGTAGTACCCGTCACCACACTGAGTCACATCACACCAGTAAAATAAAAAAAATCATATAATCTTTTGTTCTTCCTATCACCTAATCCTGAAAACTACCAATTCTCCACAACGCTCGAATAACACAGCTTATGGTAGAAGAATGGCCATGATGTTTCACCAACCATAAACGCCATTCCAGAAACCGTATACAAAAATACAAAACGCGCGAACGGTCTAAAATATACTTTTACCTTTTTTGCATAATTATGTAGAGTTTTCACTATCCTTTTCCCTTCGTCATATTGAGAGCAGAATTGGTACAAAAACTCCGGATGTTTCCACAAGGATGCTAGTCTATCTTTTGCAATTCTCTCCCATGTAGTTAGTGCCTTGAATAATTCAGGGGAATCACATACCTCAGAGTACCTTGTATCCATTCCTGATCCTGTGGGCATTTTGATAAAAATATAAGAAAAGCTACAAATTAATTACCAATCCAGACAGATTTTAAATAAAAACTGGCAAATAATTAATATATTATTTTGGGCACATAATCTACTGCTTATGTCAAGACGTTTAGGAAGAGAAATATATATATTTTTTTTATTATACTAAATGAATTTACATTATGCTTTCTCTTAAGAGTATTTGAACGTAGTCTACTATAGATTATGTTTAAAAGGTATAAATGTTACTTGTCATGGTTCCCGCTCAAACTTGTCATTGTTGTCTGTGTTTTTTCCTCTTTTCCCTGTACACGTACTGTAATGAATTTAGCGTGAATAAAAACGCAAGCAATATTAGTATTTTTATTGATTCTCAACTTAAATATTCATCATGGTAGCATAGCGTGGTTCCTGGTTGCTGAAGAATCAATAAGACTGAAAATCGAAGATAGAACTAATACCCGGCAGCGGCGTTTTTTACCCTCCATACATTTTGAGGTTACCGGTGCGGCGTGCACATTCGATCACGTTGTTTAAAAATTGTTATTACGAAAAGAAGATGTCCAATACAAGCCACAATCCGTTTCACATTGACCGACTTGTCGGAAGAGATAATAATATGAGTTGGAAATTTGCTGTTGAAAAGGAAAGAAAAGCAAAATCAAAACTTTACTGCTAGACCCGATCATCTATGTGCATGTACAAAAAGCTACTACATGTCAGGAAGTCTGGAACAGCTTGCAACAGGCTTTCGATGACAGCGGGTTACACAGAAAAGTTGCATTACTGAGAGATCTCATCACAAATACATTGGACAGTTCACGAAATGTTGATGACTACGTAAACAAGATCATGTCGACCGCTCACAAGCTGAGGAATATAAAATTCAACATAGACGACGAATGGCTCGGTACTCTAATGTTAGCTGGCTTACCGGAAACCTATAAGCCAATGATTATGGGATTGGAGAGCTCAGGGATGAAGATCAGCGCTGACTCCATAAAAACAAAACTTCTGCAAGAGGTTCAGTGTTCAGAAAGTACAGCAGTTTTCACCAAAAAGACAGCGGCTCACAGGAATTACAGTATAGAAAAGGCTTATGTTCACAAAGGGCCCCGATGTTTCAAGTGTAATAAGCATGGACACTTTGCCAAGAATTGTCGTGCTCCGAAGAAGAAGAATAATGAAAAATTAGAAGACAACTAAGGTTATGTTGCAGCATTTTCAGCATGTTCACAGTCAATGAATCCGGACCTTTGGTATGTGGGCTCAGGTGCCTCCATGCGCATGACCAATAGATGTGACTGGATGTTTGACGTAACAAGTCCACCGATACCCACCATAACTGTTGCCAGTATAACCCCACTAGCTGTGAAAAGTATGGGAAAGGTTAATATTTATTGATGAAAGGTAACAAACAAAATAAAATACAGGTGAGAGAAGTTTTATACATACCCAAACTTGCTGCAAATCTTTTATCTGTAAGTGTCATGATGAAAAATGGATGTAGGGTAAATTTTAGAGATAAAAGTTGCGATATTTATGATAAAAATAATTATTTCCTCTGTTCAGCCATTTTAATAAACAATTTATATCAATTGAACACTCACAGAAAAGTTTTTTCTAACCTATCATGCTCAAATTACTTAAATGATGTTGTCCTGTGGCTCAGACGCATGGGATTATTGATATTTTCAGATGTTAATAAGTTACCGGAGTGCACAGAAGGTGTGAATCCGTTTCCTGACAAGAGTAAAGGTCAGTTCACATGTACCACCTGCCTGAAAGGTAAACAATGCAGACTGCCATTAATTAATATTGGAACCAGATCTTCATGCCCATTGCAGCTTATTCATACTGACTTATGTGGATCGATGGAGTAAACATCACTGGGAGGTATGAAATATTTTATTACCTTCATCGATGACTTTACAAGATAAGTTCATGTTTATTTTGTGAAAGACAAATTAAATATATAAGAAGTGTTCAAAGATTTTAAAAGTAAAGTTGAAAATGAACTTAATTTAAGGATTAAGTCAGTTCGGTCAGACAACGGTAAAGAGTATAATAACAAAGAATTTAATAGTTTTCTAGGTAGGCATGGAATTGAGCATCAAACAAGTGTACCTACCATACTCGCCACAACAGAATAGTCTTGCAGAAAGGATGAATAGGACATTTCTTGTAGAGAGGGCCAAGTGTATGTTGTTAGATGCTCGTTTGTCAAAACTATTTTGGGCAGAGGCGCTAGCAACAGCAGCCTATATAGTTAATAGATCGCCTACTAAATCACTTGATGGAAAGACTCCTATAGAGGTGTGGTCAGGCAAGAAACCCAATTTATATGTTGTGTCCCATATGTAATGTCCCAAATACCT
Source organism: Phengaris arion (assembly GCA_963565745.1). NCBI lineage: Eukaryota > Metazoa > Arthropoda > Insecta > Lepidoptera > Lycaenidae > Phengaris > Phengaris arion. The sequence goes on along the minus strand of OY751439.1, from coordinate 6,711,986 downwards.
AAAGAGAAACGTCAAAAATGGGACCCTAAATCAAAGAAATTGTTATTCATGGGTTATTGTGCATCTACTAAGGGTTATCGGCTACTTGATTCTAAAACTAATAAGATTATTAAAAGTAGAGATGTAGTATTTTTAGAAAATGTTCAACATAATGTGCAAACAAACCTTGCTTATCTGACAGTGATCCTGAAGTACAAGTAACTGAAGAAACCTGCAAAGAAAAAGAACAAAGTAGTTTTGATCAGTCTTCATATAAAGAGTACCAGCTGTCAGGCAATGATGATGATCCATCCTACATACCCGATGAAGAGGTTGATCAATTAACTCCAACCTGTAACATAAACTTACGACCACGCAGAGTACGCATGCAGCACACAGAAAAGGATGATCACGATGTAAGTTACTTTTGCCCAGTTTATAATTTGAGTGATCCTTGTACTGTCGATGAAGCATTTTCATCTCCACATACTGATCAGTGGAAGAAGGCTATGAAAGAAGAATATGATTCCTTAATTTAGAATAAAACGTCTTGGTCACTGGTGGATTTGCTATTAAATAAAAGAGCCTTGCCATGTAAATGGGTGTTTAAAAGTAAGACAAACGAGAAAGGAGAGATTGTTCGATTCAAAGCTAGATTAGTCATTAAGGAGTGTGCTCAAAGAAAAGGAAATGACTATGATGAGGTTTATGCACCCGTGGTAAGATACACCTCAGTCCGCTTCTTGCTGGCTCTTGCTGCTAAATATGACTTAGATATAATTCAAATGGATGCTGTAAGTGCATTTCTTCAGGGCGACTTAGATGCAGAAATATTTATGTCACAACCAGAGTGCTTTGAAGAAAGTGATCAGGTATGTCACCTCCATAAATCAATCTATGGGCTCAAGCAGGCTAGTCGCCAGTGGAAAATGAAACTTAACAATGTTCTACTTAAAATAGGACTAGAAAGATCAAAAGTAGATCCATGCATATATTACAATATAAATGAACTAAAAATTATTTTTATTGCAGTTTAGTTTGATGATTTAATGATTTTTACTAATGACATTAACACAGATACAAATATCAAAGAAAAACTTAAAGAGAAATTTTGTATGAAGTATTTGGGTGAGATACAGCAGTGTATTGGCATAAATATTACTAGAAATCGAGAGGCAGGTGGGATCATGTTGGATCAAGAAAAATATATTAAACAAGTTTTGGAACGCTTTAGCATGTCCGAATGCAAACCAGTGCACACTCACATAAAGGTAAATATGAAATTTGATAAGAAAATTGAATCTGACAAAAGCAACTTCCCATACAGGGAAGCTGTGGGTTGTTTAATATATCTGGCACAAGTGACAAGACCCGATATCACTTACGCAGTAAATAAGCATATTAAGCCAGTATTGTAATTACCCCAGCAGTGAACACTGGCTTGGAGTCAAGAGAGTCATGAGGTACTTACAAGGAACGAAGGACCTTAAGCTATCATATAAGAAAGATGAGTCCGCAAAAATAACTGGATACTGTGATTCAGACTGGACCAATGATCCTAATGATAGAAGGTCATGTACAGGCTATACTTTTATCTTCCAAAATGCAAGCATATCATGGAACTCTCGTAAACAGAATACTGTTGCGCTCTCCACAACAGAAGCTGAGTATATGTCTATGGCTTCAGCCGTCCAAGAGGCATTATGGCTAATACAGCTACAAAAGGAGTTATGTGGAGACACTGACCGGATGGTCAAGAGGATTCTTGTGATATGTAGTGACAACCAAAGTGCTGTTAAACTTTCTATTAGTGATAGTCATAAGCCTAGAACAAAACATATTGATATACGCTTCCATTTTCTCAGAGAATAATATGTAAATAAATTAATTGTAAAATTTGAATATTGCAATGGCAGTTATATGGTTGCCGATATTTTAACAAAAGGAACTGCATTAGAAAAACATCTGTATTGCGTTTCTAGAATGGGCTTAGTAGGTCTACGTTCAGGGGAGGGGTGTTAAGAGTATTTGAACGTAGTCTACTATAGATTATGTTTAAAAGGTATAAATGTCACTTGTCATGGTTCCCGCTCAAACTTGTCATTGTTATCTGTGTTTTTTCCTCTTTTCTCTGTACACGTAATGTAATGAATTTAGCGTGAATAAAAACGCAAGCAATATTAGTATTTTATTGATTCTCAACCTAAATATTCATCACTCTCTAACGCGCTGAGGTCATTAACATCACAGAAACAGGTGACTTACAGAAGAAGCACATAAATAACATCAACACAAACAGATCAGTGAGGTCAATGACCTGAACTGTGCCGTAAAGAGCGTAATTTATATTATTTAGTTAAATTTTTTGCTGATAATTTAAATTATTTTTCAGCCTAAGCCTCTTGACATAAGTAGTATGCAGAACCAAATATCCATAATTGATTTTGAAGTACTTTATATTATAATAAGTAGTAAGTTTGGAATTATGCAAATTTAAATAAAACAGAACCTTAATACATAAGTACCTACTTTAAACACAAATTCTTGTTTTAGCTGCAGGTACCCGAAGTGGATTGTATTTTTCGTGTTTTTTTTTTTTCAAAATTCAATATTTTATTAGCACCTAATTTAAGTACTCATAAACAAATTCGTTAACCTGTTTGCTCAACAATAATTGTTAACCAAACAGATTTAACGAACTTTTTTATTTTTGCTATATGCTACCGGCGACTTCGTGCGCGTAAAAAATATCTTGCGGAAACCGTACATTTTTACGCGATAAAAAGTAGTCCTTCCCCGTGGTCTACTCTATATCTCTGACAAATTTCATCAAAACTACTGGACAGTAGTTTCAGAGTCTAAATGCATTGATGCAAACAATCAAATAAACTTTTCCTAAATATTTATAATATTATAAGTATAGAGTATAAATAATAATTAAAAATAAACAAAATAAAACGTTAGTAAGAATTATTATTAACGTTTAATTTTTGTTTTTTGTTTTTTTTCGGTCCTGTTATTGTGTTTTTATCATATAAGTCTTGGTAATATTTGTACAGTGGAGTCATTTTACTAGGTAATATTTGACGTCTGTGAGTTTTATCTTCATAGTGAGGTGACCTGCTTAAAAACATCGATTAAAGTGAATGAATCGATACGGACTTAAAACATAATATGTGAATTTTAAAAATAATCAGGCGAATTCCTGTCCCATTATTATTTTTTCTTTCGTAAATTTAAAGAACAAAATAAGACAAGTACATAATTTAACAAAAAATTGCATTTATTCAGTTGCACTATCAGAACTGTTATTAGTATTGTCATCTTCATCACTGCTGTCAGCACTCAAATATATTATTAATTCATTTTCAATAATATTGTCTATTCTTACATCTCGTTCAAAATCTTGTAAAATTATTTTCTTTGTTTTCTCTACGACTTTTCTCCAGTCTTCTGTAGTGACTTCTGCACACGCAGTTTGTAGCAGACTCATCATTTTAGCAGTACTGAAGGGTGGTTCAGTATTGTTCCGCGCTGCATGACCCTTTATTTGTGCCCAAATAAGCTCGATGGCGTTATACTGGCTATGGTAGGGAGGCAATCGAATACATTCGTGTCCATGCTCTAGAGCTAGTTCATCGATTACTTAGCGGAGCTTCGACAGCTTAGTTGCTTTTACCAGATTTAACAATTCAACTTTTAATAATGATGGACTTGCATTCACACCATTTTTTACCAGCCACGAGACAATTTCTTGCTTTTTATTTGCTTGAGTTAGTGACTTATCAACTTGCACGGAATGGTTCGCATTCAACCATGTTTCTTCAATAAACACGACATTGTCCCAATCTGTAATTTTATTTACTTGACGTAGGAATGTTACTCTCTTCAAAATAATATCGTAGCGTTCTAGCAGGATTTTCCACTTATATTTTTCCACTTAGATTAATAATCGTGACATCGTGTGGTGCAGACGCGTTCTCGGTTGTATTCCACTGCCGTCATTGAAATCAAAACTTTATACAGCGTGTGTTACGACCCAATTTTCCGTGTACGCCAAATATAAAGGCTCGTCAAAGAGTAAGAAGAAATTAGAGGCGCAACAACAAGAATGCTCGGATCACCGAATAATAGTGGCAAGTGTGCTTCGAATCCTGACATCAGAAAGTCAGTAGAGGATCATAACGTAACCCTGCACCCAAAACGAAAGCACACCGACGATCTTGCGGAAACAATTGATGAAGTCACTTCGAAAGTCACAACTATGATGAACGGCTGGAAGAATGAGTTGCAAGATAATTTCACTAAGATGAAAAGTGAATTCGAATCTGTCTTGAAGGCTGATCTTGACAAACTAACGACATCGCTGAGTTCGTCCTTTGCTGAAATTAAATCAGAAATTAATACTGTTCGCCAAGAATACAAGGAATTTAAAAAATCCGTCCATTCGCTGGAATTGAAGCATCAGGAGACCAAGAAAAAAGTTTCCGATTTGGAAGACTCACTACAATTTCATAGTAATCAGCAGGAGACCGCAAATAAGAAAATCTATGCACTCACAGCTGAAAGAAAGGCCATACAATCGCTGGAAGCAAAGATACAATCTCTGTCTAGAGAAAATCAACTCTTACAAATCGAGCTGAACCAAAACAACCAGAGAGATAGGTTACTCAACCTACTAATCGTAGGTGTTATAGAACAGAAGTTCTAAAACCTCGTCGATATCATCCTAAGCATCGCTCAGCATTCCGGCGTATCACTACTCCCGCAAGATGTCCTGGAAGTTAACCGTGTCACCCCCAGAATCAAGCAGCCAGGCCGCCCAAGGAACATAATCATAAAGTTGAAGTCTCGCCTGCTTAAGGATAATATGATCTCCAGTGCCCGCAAGTCTCCGCTTATGGCAAAAGATCTCGGCCTGACTGACAGTACCTCCAGAATCTATATAAATGAACACTTGACATATCTCAATAAACAATTGTTAAAGAAAGCCCGAGATTCTGCGAAACAGCATAGTTTCAAATACGTGTGGACAAAAAACGGAAGGATCTATGTAAGGAAAGAAGACACGAAACCACGTTTCGTTTCAAATCACGCAGGAAAAGGATCTTCTCAAAATCCGATAACGTTACGGTATTCAACCTTGTACTTTTTTTACTTTCCCACACTTTTTAGTTAACAACTTAATATTTAATTTTTCCTTTCACCTCAATAAGCCTTTAACAATAATCCTAAACTACTACATAACAACATATTTTGTAAACTCAACTCTCAGTATATGGTCATTAATTTTTCGCTTTTGCGCTTCTATAATTTTTACTTACTCATTGACTCGATGCAAGAAAATATACATTGCAAATGACTTGCACCTTTACAAGATTAACGATACGCTAACAATGTGTGCGCTTTTTCTCCGGATTGACTTAGCACATTATATGAAAAACAGTCGTTTTATTTCTTTAATCCAATTATACATTACTCAATATGTAATTTGTATACTTATAACCCACAACATATTGCAACGTTTAAATTTTACAGCTTCATATACATCTCACTCAAAACATAATTTTAACATACTTAATTTATATTTTTATACGCTTTGTTCGCACATTATTAAATTACTTCCACAAGAAACCAAACACTGGTATATTCTACTTAAAATGTTTAAGTCCAAAGAATGCACCCATATTGAGCGCATGCACTTTAACAGCGGGCGGTCTTGTTTACCAGTTTCTGTGCGATAGTCGATCGGTTCAAAACTTTTCGTACTACCGACGTTTTGTCGTCACATTAAATAATTATTTGTCGATCGGGACTTTTACTCGCCTCATATACTCAATCCTACCGACTAACTTAAGGCATTATAATATTATTAAACTTTACTTTGGTTTCTGGAAGAGGCGGTTTCCAACAGTAATCTATGAAATAATACACTTATGTTTATATAGCTTCTTTGTTATTTGTTATTATGTTAAATATTCGTCGTACATTGTAGCTATAAAGAGGCGATACAATGCAGTAAGCGAGGATCGATCGGATAATAATAAACTTATATTTAAATGGGTACCAACTTCCTAAACATCTATTACCAAAACGTACGCGGGCTTAGAACCAAGTGCACGGAACTAAGGCTCAATATTCTCTGCAACGACTACGATATTATCGTCCTGACGGAGAGCTGGCTGCACGGCGACATATTCGACGCGGAGCTGTGCGGCGCGCGCTCGGGGCCGTGCCGCGGGATGTGGCCGCGCGCCCGCACGCCGAGCTTCTGTGGCTCACCGTGCCGGCGCGCGCCTGCGCCGCCGCACGCGACCTGCACCTCCTCGCCGTCTATGCTCCCCCGAACCCTCGCGTCCTGCCGGCCGAGTTAGATGCGATCGACGCGACTATCGGCAGCGCTTTAGCTCTCCATCCGAACGATTACTTTGTGTTCATCGGTGATTTAAACCTCCCGTTTTTGCTTGGAACTTAAACGGATACATGGTTTTAAAAAAAGGCCCAGTCGAAGTCCAGGACCGCGGAATTAAACTCATGGAATCGCTAACCTTCCACGGATTTCATCAGTACAACCTGCTAAAAAATCACTGTGGCAACACGCTCGATCTCGTCTTTTGCAACCTGCCGTTATCGGTGAGCCCGGTCTCCGCGCCTCTTCTGTTCGAAGACCGCACACACCCGTCGTTCGCCTTCACCGTGCTAGACCTGAGCGTTCCCAAGTTACGCTAGGCCGTAGTAAAAAAGTTTAACTTTAGAAAAGCTCCCTACCCCGTATTAAATTATATTTTTCAAAAACAAGACTGGAGTACCTTGCTGTCTGCTAAAACGGTCGACGATTCTGTAGATTTATTTTATGAGACCATAAACGCTTGCATCACATCACACGTCCCCGTTATAAATATCTCCGGGCGACGCACGTACCCCAATTGGTACTCTCCAGCGCTCATTAACATTATCAAAGAGAAGAGTAGGGCACACAAACGCTGGAAGAAATTCGGTAACAACTTGGATTACGACGAATTCGTACTCCTGAAATCCCTTGAACGTCGTATACAAAAAGAATGTTTTAGGAAATTTACATCCGACAGTGAAAAAAATTTGAAAACTGACCCTAAGACATTCTGGACGTATGTAAAGGCCTTACGCGGTGGCTCAGCGTATCCTAAAAAGCTATTGCTCGACGGAGTAGAATACACTGAAGGCAGGGACATGTGTGACGCCTTTAATACTTTCTTTAGAAGCGTTTCCGGCAAGCCTAGTAATGTTACTCCCTGTAGATCATTAACCTTCAATGCAGATGTAGTGTCAAGCATTCAAGTATCGACCTCAAATGTCGAAGGTATTTTACGAAATCTAGATATAAAAAAAGGCCCTGGCATTTTGGGTACGCTGCTCTAAATCTCTAGCTACTCCATTGACCATCTTGATAAATCGATCGCTGCGTGATGGTGTGTTCCCACAAAAATGGAAGGTAGCCCATATTGTTCCCATACATAAAAAAGGCTCTCGTATGAACGTGAAAAAATACAGGGGCATCTCCATTTTAAACACTGCTGCTAAAGTAATGGAAAAGTAGTACTAAATTTTATTTATCCGACACTTCACCGATTGATCCCCTACCAACAGCACGGTTTCCTTAGGCATCGCTCGACGACTGCTAATCTAGCCTGTTTCACTTCCTTTATTTTAGAGAATATGGAACGCGGGGGACAAATAGATGTTATCTACACAGACTTCGAAAAAGCGTTCGACCGGGTAGACCACCTCATTCTTCTACAAAAGCTCCAGGAGCTAGGAATTCACGGGAATTTACTTCGTTGGATGGAATCTTACCTATCGAATCGTTCCCAGGCTGTTGTAATGGGCGGTTATCGCTCAGACTATATCGAGATGCCCACTGGAGTTCCACAGGGCTCACACCTGGGACCATTACTTTACAACGCCTATTTGTACGATATCGGTTCGTGCCTCCAACATACTTTGTACTATCTCATGTATGCGGATGACAAAAAAATCTTTTGTTAGATTAATTCTATCCAGGACTGTTTACAGCTCCAAGCAGGCCTAGACAACTTGTTTAATTATTATACTCGCAACAATAATACTGTTAATTCCACTAAATGCGAATGTATTACATTCACTCGGAAACCAAAGCCCATAACCCTTAATTATTACATGAATGGTGTATTAATTCAAAGAAAACGTATCGTTAAGGACCTCGGTGTATATCTGGACAGTAAAATGACTGTTTCGGACCATGTTGAAAACGTAATTTTTCAACTTCTTCAAAAGCCCATTTTTTTTCAAATTCCAAAAGCCCAAATTCTTGTTTTCAAAAGAAAACAAGAATTTGGGCTTTGTTCTCCGGACATGTAAGTCATTCTTAAGCATCTCAGCACTCAAAATCGTTTATTCCGCATACGTGAGGAGCGTTTTGGAGTACAATAGTCCGATATGGCCCCTCATTACATTATATATAAAAGTCGCCTGGAACGCATTCAGAAAAAATTTATAACTTACCTGACTCACCGCTGTGGTAAAATATTTGATTCCTATGACGAGAGCTGCGCTGAGTTTGATCTCTTGTCCCTGGAGCAGAGACGTACTGTTTTGGACTTATGTTTACTGTACGATATCGCTAATAGTAAAATAGATTGCCCTTACCTCGTGTCACAACTTACCTTCCGAACGCCCAAATTCCGCACTAGAAACACCCCCCTACTGCACATACCTGCATCAAACACTAGTTATGGACAGAACTCTGTTATCTCACGTATAAGTCGCTCATACACAAAATAATTTAATTCTGTACCTAGACCTATTTGCTTACAATTCTAAAAGGAAATTCAAGAGTGAAGTTATAAAAATATTAAAAAAGGATGATTAAAGGAAAAAAAATAAAAAAATATTTACATAAACATGTGCAAACCTGACATGCGGTACCCTAGTGGTATTTTTCACAGATCCCAAGACTTCGTGTCGTAGGGCTAGGATGCCGCACATGCACACACTCACACATACACACTTACATGCGCACACACACACACACACACACACACTCACACACACATACACTCTTAATATTATATATTATTAATATTAATTAGGAGACAAAAATATTTTATTACAACCACAATACTGGGAGTTGTTTAGCTTATTATATTATAGTAATTAGTAACCATGCCAAGACTTCATTGTGTCGATAATTACGATGACGGTGTTTTTATTAAATTGTTTTTATTATTATGTTAAATAGCACTACTATTTGTCAAACAATGTAATACCTGTTACTGGCCATACTAATTGTTACATGTTTAGTGTTAAGTTCTAAATTGTAATACTCTGTTGGTATTGAATAAAGAAAAAAATAAATAAATAAATAAAAAAAAAAACAGATTTTTTAATTCTAAAGCCAATCGATTTCAAAACCTTTGATAAAAACGATTTACCGCCAAAAAATAAGCGTGCGTCATTTAACGAACTCATTAGCTTTTCCCGTGTAGGATATTCTTTTCTCGAGTAATAAATATCCTTAAATGTGGTTGCGAATTGCAGCAGCATCAAAATTATCAATGCTAACAATTTTCTTGCCTCTCTTTCTTTTTTTCAGTGTACTTAAAGTATTATCTTCTGAGCCTGATGGTCCGTATTTCTCTTTCATAATTTGAGTTACTGTCCTATTTCCTATTCCCAATGCTTCGGCAACGCGTTCTCTCGTTTGTGTCAATGGTAAAAGAGGCCCATCGTTAACTGATTCACGTTCAAAATAATTAAACAATTTCACCACTAGTTCGCGAGATTGACTGTTTAGCGTTTTCCCCCGTTTCGACATGGTAAGACTGTAATGTTTTTTTTGTTTACTAATCGTTAAGCATTCGGAGTCCAATTTGTAGCCAGGTAAACGTAGTCAATAAGATCAGTCCAATAAAAAGCCGGGTCAGAAGAAAATAACAGAGAGCACACCAAAAACGCACAGTCACTTCGCACGACGACAAAATACTGCGTCATGTAATGGCGACATGACATGGTGTCATCGACAGGCACTGGTGTTGCCAGCAATATCCCACCTAAATTGTACCTAACATCAATTATTTTTCTATTTAGTTATTTTTTGTATTTTTGTAGTTAAAAGAATAATAAATATAATTATGTTTTATTATAATCACAACGTGGTTATTAATTTATGGTGATTTTTCTTCACAAGAAATCATTGCATTCGATTCTACTTATCAGCTTTCTAGTCCAGTCAAAATAGACAAAAATAAGTCATAACTTAGCCAAAATTCACATAGAGCTGAAAATTGGCAGAGACGTTAAATACATCATTATAGATGAAATGTCAAAAATCCCCTTCGATCCTACTTCTGCAAAAAATTTTATTCAAGGTCAAAAGTATAAAATTAAGGTTTTTTCCATTTTTCCGAAAACCGTTAGTATTATCGTGAAAATAGATCAGACATAAGTTGTAGATCATACAATTCTCTACAAAAATGGTTCAGTCACTTTTTCTCTTACGACTCACCATTCATGAGATATCGCGGTTTTAATCATTAGAAAATTCATATTTTACATAATATGCACTAAAATGCAGCCTGTATACGTCACCGGACGTTCAATATAAATGAAAATAAGAAACTATTCGTTTGTGTTACTTACAAAATAAAACTTGTATAAATTAAATGAGAATTTTAAAATATAAGACTATACTGTCAGTCCCTAATTTCCTTCGTCGGTAACCTTGAGTAACTTCAGTCATTGTTTCAGTGTGGAGGGTCGCATACCTGCCTATTTTTGAAGGAAGTAAATGAAATGACTCAGTATATACAGTTAGTTTTGAAAATTCCTGTGCAGTGAGCAGACGTGCTTATTGGTAATATTTTCAATTTTAATTTGTGCTGTTAAATAATTTAAACAAAATGTCAGAAATTTGTTTTATTTGTGATAAACCTTTGAAAGAAAGTGAAGTCGTTGTTGTTGATCGTGGAATGAAGACTTTGATTGACGCAAGTGTTGAAAGAAATGATAATTTTTTTGAATACTTAAAAGACAAGCAATCTGTGACAGTCCACGTGCAGTATTGTAAAATGTATACTCGAAAGAGTAGTATTGTTGCAGCTAAAAGACAGCGCGAGACAGAAGAAGGTAGTACATCCACGATAAGTCCACCTCATACTAGAGCACGAGTAAGTGAGCCAGATTTTAACTTTAAAAAATGTTGTTTATTTTGCGGCGATGAAGCAAATGAAGAAGCTGAAAAGAAGAAAGAGCAGAATGTTCGTCGTAAAATTTATAACGTATCTACACTTGAATTTAAAGATTCCATTTTAAAGGTAGCTCGGACTCGTTCTGATGACGTAGCAAAAGCTGTTATTGCCCGCATTGAGTATGAATTTGACTTAGTTGCTGCTGAAGCTAAGTACCACAATAACTGTTATAATATCTTTCTGAGGCCTACCACGGGATATAAAGTCGGTCGTCCCGAAGATGATTCAGTAAACTTGGCGATGGAGAAAATATTTCAGTACATTGAAAATAATGATGATTGCCAATTTTCATTACAAGAATTGAAAGATATCGGCAAAAATCCAACTATAGATAATAAAACAATTAAAAGAAGATTAAAGTTAAAGTATGGTGATAAAATTATTATAACTGAGAAGAAAGGAAGCTTAACAATTATCTGTTTTATTGATAATCAGTACGATATTCTTAATAAAGCTCGGTATGAAAATAAAAAAACAAAATACAAACGAAGAACGATTCAGACTATTGAAAGCTGCTGCAGCAATTATTCGAGAGGATATTCAATCTGTAGTGATTGATAATGATAATTATCCCCCGCCGAGTCAAATGTTTGAAAATATTAACAGCGATATTCCGGAGTCCTTGACTTATTTTTTGGAGCAAGTAATTTTAAAAAATCTAAATGTGTGCATATTATGTAAAATATGAATTTTCTAATGACTAAAACCGCGATATCTCATGAATGGTGAGTCGTAAGAGAAAAAGTGACTGGACCATTTTTGTAGAGAATTGTATGATCTACAACTTTTGTCTAATCTATTTTCATGATAATACTAACTGTTTTCGAGAAAAATGGACAAAACCTTAATTTTATACTTTTGACCTTGAATAAATTTTTTTGCAGAAGTAGGATCGAAGGGGATTTTCGACATTTCATTTATAATGATGTATTTAACGTCTCTGCCAATTTTCAGCTCTATGCGAATTTTGGCTAAGTCAAATGCCTATTTTGACTGGACTATTCGAGTAACATCCCTAGTGTATAAAAAGAAAAGAAAAAGGATTAACTGACGCAACATTGTAACGAAGTTCAGTTCTTTAGATCAGAAATTGTTTATTATGTTTAGAATGGTTTATTAGTGAAAGCAAATCGTAAAATTACTCGTATCGGTCATTATTACAGTAAATATGTAATCGTAATTATTAAGTTGTCATAAAGTAATAAAAGTTAAGCCATTGTGCAGTTCTAACAAAACGAAAAAATATATTATTTTATCCCCGCCGTTACAAGGTTACTTTGTTGAATTTTGATAAATTGTCAAATGTTATCTATTAAAATGACTCCACTTTAGTGTAATGTTTTAATGAGTTAAATAAATGTTTACTGTTAATAATTTTGTTTTGGGAAAGCAAAAAATTAAAAACAACTTACGAACAATAGTCCTGATATTATATTCATAAAGGTACTGCTCCACGGAGAACGGTCCAGCTCCGGCATGGGATGCAAGGCTGTTCACCAAATTGACACTCTCTTCCCAGAACACGTCCACGAAGCTGAACAGGATCCGCGGGTGAAATGACGCCATCAGCACAGATCTACGCTCCCTCGCTATTGGACCTGAAAAAGGAACGTCGTTTAGAAATATGTGGTAATGTGCTATTGTATTTTATTACTGCATGGTTAATATGTAATATTATGAATTGGTAGCATAGTGCACTATTTTTTGTTTAGATTTGATTAGATCTAAACGCAGTATAATAGACCATGGACTTTTAGGTTAAGACGGTACCGGTCGCCCTCGCTCAGAATTTGTCATACATTAACTTTTAAGCAAAGAAAAAAAACTGAGTTGTCATAGTTGACTACACGATTGCGGCGAGCCTACAATATAAAATGAATGGGAAAGCAAGTCAATATCGAGTCGAGTTGGTTGTGGTAAGTCTGCGCCTAACCTAAAGCACCTGGGTAACCGAGCTTTGCTCGGGGTTCCGATAAATTAAAAAATAAATAAAAGAAATCACAAAAATATTCATCTGACCGGGATTCGAACATTTCCACACACATTCCAAAATTTCAAACAAAGCAAAAATGATACATGCGCATACCAAACAGCTAAGAGAAGTTGACATAATAGAGTCAAAATTATTTATATATTTTTTCATGACGAAAGAATCAACATATTATATAGCTTTAAATGCGCAGTTTCCCAGGGATAAAACTATACTTTTTGGGGATAAAAAGTAGTATATGTGTTAATCCAGAGCCTAAACTACTACAATTTAGTATATATTCATATATAACAATAAAAAATCCAATCAGTAGCTTTTGCGTGAAATAGTAACAAACATCCATCCATCCATTCATTCATCCATCCTCACAAACTTTCACTTTTACAGCTATATTAGTAGGATCAATATCAATCTCAAATAATAAAACCACTCACCAGAAACAAAAGCGCTTCCGTTGCCACTGAAGGTTCTCAGAAATTTATACAAGTAGTCCTTCTCTAAGCTTGTCTTTAGGACCACGGCTGCATCATGAGCATCAGTTATCACTGAAATCATAATTGTAAAACCTAATTAATCTATTTTATATGTTTATGTGTCCTTAATTAACACACATAAACATATAAATATTTGCATGTTTTGTCTCTGTCGCTCGAATAAATTATCCGAGACTTATTAGACAATTGTGAAAGAGGCCAAAAATCCATAGATAATATATAAATAAAAATGGATTGCAAATCCAATGTCTCGCTAAATCTCGAGAACGGCTGGACCGATTTGGCTTATTTTGGTCTTGAAATAATCGTGGAAGTCCAGGGAAGGTTTAAACGGTGAGAAATATAGGAAAAGGTGTAGGTGTAGGAGTAGTTGTATTTGTAGATGTAGGTGTAGTTACTTATTTACTCCAGTTCTTAGTTTAGACAGAACAACGTGTGTCGGGAATGATTAATATATTAATATACAGACCTATATAATACAAACTGAACAAGTTTACTCTGGCAGCTCCGCCGAGTCTCGTAGCCCAGTTAACGTAGTGCTCTACTATGTTCATAAGATCTGTTGAGATTATATTAAAAAGTAGGTTAGGTCATGATTTCTCCTCATATGAGTAGCCATTAAATACACTTATAACTCATCTAGTTTTTACATTTGCTGCCACCAGGCAGCAAATGTAAAAACTTAAAAAAAAAAACTTAAAAAAAAAATTACCAAATTAAAATAGTGGCCACAAAAAAATATTGTAAGTTGTATTTTATGAACATAGGAAAAAAAAAAGCAATAATATTATACATCAAACTCGGGGAATAAAAGATAATTGATTAAAAATAACCTAACCTATTTAAGTTAGGTTATTTTTAAAAGTTAAAAAAATTGCCCTTGCGGTTTGCGGAAAATCGACATCTATGTGATGTGATGTCAATTACGTAATGAAATTAATAGCTAGTTTGTTTGGAAACGCAATATGCTAACAGATAAATTATAGATGTCGCTTTCACGTTACGTAACCAAAAAAGTAATAATTATTTTTCTTCGTATAAATATAAATAGTATAGGGGGATCTATTTCACACCCCAATTAACATTTTTTTATAAAACTAGTACTAAGCTCCTTAACTATAAAAAAATAAATAAGTTTATACTCCAATAAAAATAAATCAATTTAATAAGCCACGGAGCTTTGACGCGTCGAATTGACAATTTACAGCATGATAAACATAGACTATACAGCCCCCTTACTCCCGACACAACCGAGAATCGAATCAGTTCGATCTCAATAGCTTTTTATACTCCCGACACCTACACTAGCGTACGATCGTGCGATGGCTCAATTTGTAACTAACCTAGATAAAGAAGTTCGTTTGTAACGTAGTTACATTTCCTCTCCGTAAAATCAATTATTTCGGCGTCACTCGCGTCATCTATGATTTGTATACTGTAGCAAAGCTACATTTTAACGCATTATTATAACTTATAACGACGCTCCTAGCGTCATCTATTGGCTGTAATTGCTAACTTTAATAACCAATTTATGTTAGACGACGCCATCTATTGGCAAAGGTTTCTAACTAGAGCTTCATCTCCAATATCCCTTTATTGTGGCAGTTGGATTATGCATTACCGCTAGTTGTCAGTTACAAAAAAACATTATGTCAGTAGGAGTATATAAGGGCTGTCACGAGATAACAGGGCCTTTTTCCTCCTGCTAGATGAAGAAGAAGAATTTTTACTGTTGAAGTTTTTCTAGTATCTTATATTTCTTAATCCCGTGTATCACGGTGAGTAATTTAGTATATCTGTGATGTGAATATTTGGAAAATCATGCTTGTATTAAAACGCATTATTCTTTCATGTAAACTATCATCTTGGTAAATTAGTTGTCAATTATTTGATTAGCCATACCACGTGCTATCATTTGTAGTTTCATCTCACTTTCTTTCATTGTTAAAATATTAGGATATTTGTATCCATGCCTTAATTATTCTGTATATCATCTTTTTAATATTGTAAAGGCCACACAGCCCGTGATTTTTGATCGTTTGGGGTTAAAATCGCACTGGCTGTGGGACCGGACTCCTACCTACCCACATGTCGTGAATATTTGCAGAACTTGGTTTCGGGCACAAAACTCCGCCAACTACAGCATTCGAGGTACTAAAAAGGACTTATACCTAGCTGGAGTTCTGAGTGCTGGTAGACATTGGACTGGGATTTTTTTGGACGATCTATCGACGTTGATCGGACACAGCGGTGACGGAGAAGCTACCGGAAGTTGGAGCCCCATCTCGCTCTCCCACCACGTGCTAGACTCCTGGACTAAGGACCGGACTCTACAGCTAAGTTCTCACGTGGTTTACAGCCCCTTAGATACCCTTAGACACCAAGAGGCTAGACCAGACCGTACGGCCTTCTGCCCACGACCCCTATTTTTTCTTTTTTTTATATATATATATATATATATATATATATATATATATATATATATATATATATATATATATATATATATATATATATATATATATATATATATATATATTGTCACGGAGAATCTTTTTTTTTATTTTAATTTCACCCGTAACAATACTTAATTATTTTAGTCATTTAGAGGCTTTAGCGCCACCTATCGGCGCACGACCTTACTAAAACGGCGTTAGCCTTGCTTTATTTGGTTCATAGATCGATTTTACTTACGTCTTAAATCTTAAAAAATAATAATTTAATTTTGAATAATGATCAAAATACAGTAGATTTGTATTATTACATAACATAATATATTGATTATTATTATAATATCTTTTTATCTTGATTTGTGGATTTTTTCTCTTTACGCTTTAGTTTTTTAGTTGTCAAATGTTAAGAAAAAAAGACGAAGAAGGGTATTTAAGGCACTTCTGCGAATGACGTTTCTCAGAAATACCTGACGGACCTGGAGAAGCACGGCAACGCCTCCTGGTTCTCATACTTGCTGCCGCAAGAACGTGCAGTGAAGGTAGGTATCAGAGGCCTACCTTCCTCCACAGATACCGAGGGCGTCAAGGCCGGGCTCGCCGAATTGGAATACGTGGCGGAATACGTGTCCCAAATTCCGGCAAGGTCTGAACCCGGCGGCTGCAAATTTTTCGTCCTAATTGTCAGGGCCCTAGATGTCGTGTCCGGCATATATAAAGTCAATGAACTTTTAAATATGCCGGGGATTTACATTGCAGCTTGGCGGGGCCGCAGCGGCCCGGCCCAGTGCCACCGATGCCTCCAGTTCGGGCACTCCAGCCACAATTGCCACCGTAAGGTGATTTGTGTCCGGTATGCCAAGGAGCACTCTGTCCTGGAGTGCCCCCACCCGTGTACCGAGATGCCCATCTGCGCAAACTGCAGAGGGGACCACCCAGGAAACAGCAGGGATTGCCCAAAATTCCGCAGGGAGGCAAGGAAACTGCGAGCAGATAAAGCCCCCCCTGTGCAAAGTCCGACCCGCCTCCCCCTCTGCAGGAGGCCCCACCTCCTCCGCCAACTTCAACATCTTTAATGGCGGAGGCCAACGACTACATCTCTAAACGCGTCGTCCCCCTGGCCCCCGACTCCTCCGTACGGAGGACAAAGAAGCCGAGAACCAGGAGGAAGGATGTCGCAGCTCCTGAGGCTACCCCCTGTTTTGCCCCTCCTCCACAATCAGCACTCTAGTGGAGCTGGAGACGCCCACGCTCGCTCCACAGTAGCTGGACTACTCGCGGGCCACTCGGCGCCCACAGCGCCCCCCGCACTCCCCGCGCACCTCGTGCTCACCCAGCGCCACCTCCTCGGCTATTACAGTCGTGGAACTAACTGCCACCTCGGAGCCCGCAAATCACGCGGCAGCCCCACACACTGAGCCTCCGGTGTCCCCTCCACTGCCCCAAGAGTTGGAGCAGAGTGAGGCACCTGCATCCACAGCAGAGCTCCTGCGGTCCCTCTTCTCCCTGGCTATGGACTTCGTTCAGAAGGTCCAGGCCGGGGAGGAATTGCTTCCTACCCTCATGCAGGCCCTCCTAAGAGGTGCCCCGACTATCTCTGCCCTCATTAAAATTTGGCTTCCCACCTAAGCTCATACCTGCGCCTAGATATCTCCGGCATCCAGAAGCTCCTATCAGAGGAGCCGACTGTGACTGCCGGAGATCTACGACGCACGCCCTGGACTTTGGACACAAGTGTGAAATGCAGCACCCCCCCCTCCACGCTTGAAAGTGGGTAATTTCTGTTTTTAGTTACAGTGTGTGACCATTCTTCGAGCGAGCGGAAGCCACGTGCCCGGTACATATGCTGACCCGCTGCAGTGGCATACCTGCTCGCCAAACGGCATCCACCTGCACAACACCAGACGCAGGGAGCATCGCGAGCCACGCTGCCGAGATGCGCCCATGCGCGGAGCGCCTCGCCAATGCACCGTTGGATCGATGCCCTCTCCTCCCTTACCCCGCGCCGGCTCTAAACCGGCGCAAATACTTCTTGTGCGCCCGGAGTATGACGTGGGGCAGCCCTTTTGCCCCATACGCCAACTCCGTGGCAGCCCTTCCCCCCCCGACATTAAAAGTCTGGGGCCCGGGAACACCCTTCCCCCCCCCTCCTTTCCCAGGTCGGTTGTGTCCGTGGTCGGCAAAAGCATCGTGTGCGGGAGTGGACCCATACACGCTTCCTGGTCCCCGGACCAGGACCCCGCCCGTCGCCAGTGCTGACCGCAGGTCTTGGCCGTCCTCGGCCGTTTGTCTTTTCTTCTCATCGCAGCCTCGGGCTTACCCCGCGTTCCGCGGGGGGTCTTCCCACAAAACGGACGTCTTGCGCCCAGTATTCGTACTGGGCGTGTCCTCTATAAAAAAATTAAGAACTCCACATGTAGAGGGGCATAGCCCCTGGTCATGTTTAACCGCCGAAAGCCCTTTTGAGGGGCCCGGCGAGAGAAGACGCCTTCTTCTACAACGACGTTTCTCTTTTAGAATAAAATTTTCTATAGACTCAAGATGTAGTCGTTATATTTATTAATCCCGTTTTTACGGTGATTTTTTTTTGTACTTATCTGTATTATGAAGTTTTATTTGGTAAATGACGCTTGTAATAAAACACATTATTTTTTCATGTATTTTATCACATTGTAAAATTAGTTGTCAAAATTTGAGTGGCCAAACCACGTCCTCATTCTTTCCGTTCTTGCATTGTTATAATATTAGGATGTTTGTATCCATACTTTAATTGTTCTTTATATCAACATTTATTTTGCTTACCCTTTATTTTATGATGGCCACACAGCCCGTGATTTTGATTGTTTGGGGTTAAGATCATGGCGGCTTTGGGACTCCTACTGTACGTTTTTTTGTATGGATCTGTACTCCGGGTTCAAGGCACCGTTTTTCATGGACTTATGGCTGGTTTCCACACTTCCGGATTTCTGAGTGCCGCTAGTTATTCCTAGCGCTGACTACACTTCTCGACCCAGCTAAGTGCCCGCGTGGTTAAGCCAAATGCCACAGACACCAAGAGGCTAAACCAGATCTTTCGGCCTTCTGCCCACGTCTCTTTTTTAAATATATTTGTGACGTTGGTAATTCCTCGTTTCATTTAAATTACCCGTAACACGTTAGATCGTAACTTTTGGTACTTTCGACGAAATCAATCGACTAAGAATCGAATGGCAGGATTGAAAACAAAAGTCGAATTACACGATAGCTAAAGAGGTCTCACTTCCAGTATCGAGTTTGCTTGTTTTAGTGTATTTGAACAAAATTACGTGATTATTATTGCAGTATTCCAGCATTATATTTTAATGTTATTGAAGGAGCTAATAGAATACGCGTTCGGGAAATGCAAAATTTACGAAGGTTCACCAAGTTCAACACATAGAAATGGACATGGATTGTGAGGAATATGTGTTTCGATGCAATTATCACCTTAAAAATGATTTATTTGACGTATGAGTCGCAGATTTAACTACTCATATGACGAAACCGATTCACTGAAATTATATCAGCGTTATGTGTAAAGTTATTTAAAACCTTTACGCATTTGTTTACACATTTGGCCGCTAATTTATGTATTATATTTTCACTTAAGACAGGGCCCGAGACAAATGAAGTTTACATAACATGAACTATATTAACGTATCATATAAAGACTTCGTTTCTCTCAATCTGTCTTTATATAAAAAGTCAATAAATAGTTATAAAATCGTATGTTGATATATAGATTACTATCACAGTTTTACTATGAAAATAACCTTTAAAAACCGACCATTGCATGAGATTGAGGCTGATCATTTGAATAAACATACACAAATTGTTATTTTAAGTGGAAAATATATAATTTTCCATATTTTTATTCATCTTCGCCAAGACTACGGCACTCAGCTGTGACTTGTTTACACTGTGGACGTAACGTCAGCAGCCGGATACTGCTAACGAAGCTGATAAGATACGATCTCAACGCGATCTCTATTTCGATTCGATTTTGTTCGGGAGTACGCATGATCGAAACTGAATCAAAATCGACATCGGATCAGACTCGTAAATCGAAATCGTATCAGTTTCGGGAGTAAGGCCACTGATATGATGACAACAATTACCACAGATAAGTTCGTATTTTGCACATGAATTCTCTGATATTCGTAGATTCATTCCCAAGTACTGAAAATTTCATTCCCAAGTACTAAAAATATATTATATTTTTTTACATAATAATATAAAAAATATATATTAAAGAACCACATATTATGTTCGAAATTTTTGGTCCGCTCTTGATGGAAAATCGGGCTGGATTCGCCAGTGTCCTTTAAATCAATTAAAATTTTATATTAAGGTGTCTGTAATAATAATAATAATAATAATAATAATAATTTATTTATTCACAAGAATGCAGTACAAAGGATAATATTTAAACATTACAAAGGATCTGTACATTCTACCATAACAAAATGGTGTGTGAAATTTTTAAAACATGCAATTGATTAAAACTAATACTTGAAAATAATAATAATATGAAGATTAGATTTACAAATTCATAATTATTGTTTTCAATGTCGAATTTTCAGTCAATCATAACATAATATAATAATCAATAGGTTTTATTTAAATCAATAACACATTACACATTAAACAAATTATTTATCCATCGTCTCTTAATTCTAATGTTATTACCTGCATAATATTATAATTAAATAATTAATTTTTACACCTTAATAACTATTTTTGTGCGTAAAGTATTCATTTATATTATAAAAACATTTTTCTGCAAGCCATATTGTCAAATTCCTTTTAAATACGTTATAGGGTAAATCTTTAAACTCGTCCGGTAAAACATTATATATTTTTATAATTTGTACAAATGCATTGTCTTTATAAATATTTAGATTACAAAGCGGGAAATAGATTTTATATTTATGCCTTTCATTTTTCCGTCCTAAATCCGATTTTAGTCGAAAGTATTCGGGGTGTAATTTTACAAAAGTACAGGCTTCTTTTATATACATGCAAGTGAGGGGCAGTATCTTAAATTTTTTGAACAATGGTTTGCAACTGTCTAGGAACCATGCTCCAGCTATAGCTCTAACACACTTTTTTTGCACACGAAACGCCTTATCAATATCTGTAGAATTTCCCCACAGTATCAGCCCATATGATAACACCGATGACACGTATCCGTGGTAAGCACTCAGTGCGGCTTCCGTGCTTACTGTTTGACGTATTCTCGTAATAGCGTAGACGAGTCGATCTAATTTTGTACATATATATTCTATTTGGTCTTTCCAGTTGCAATGTTTGTCTAAGATAACGCCTAGAAATTTTGTAGAATTCACTTCTTTGATTTTTATGTCCTTATAATAAATATTTAGGTTAATCTGTTGTCTTTTTAATTTATATTTATCTTTAAATTATTATTAGTTAGCCAGGTCAATACTTTGTCAAGATTTTCGTTAATACTATTCTCAAATTTTTTTAGATCATCACTTTTAATTATAAGTGTCGTGTCATCTGCAAATAAAATCATTTTTTGTGTAGTATCATTGATGTAAATCAGAAAAAGATATGGGCCCAAGACACTACCTTGTGGTACACCATATTCGTTAAGCTTGAAGTTTGACCGGTTCGTAATTTTCTTACCATTATAGATTTTACTTATTTCTATACATTGATACCGGTCAGATAAATAGCTATTTATCCAGTCATTAACTACTCCCCTTATCCCATATTTTTGTAGCTTGTAAAGAAGTAGGGCGTGATATACATGATCAAAAGCTTTTGACATATCTAGAAATATAGCAGTAACTGGAATTCTATTATTGAGGGACTCAGTGATTGATTTGATTAAGTCAAAACAAGCTACAGTAGTGTTACATTTTTTTCTAAAGCCAAACTGAGTTTGTGTAAGAATTTTTTGTGTTGATACGTAATTAGTAAGTCTATCTAGCATTGCTCTCTCAAATATTTTTGAAATAACCGGTATTAGTGTTATTGGATGATAATTATTCATGTCCGTCACGTCACCTTTTTTAAATATTGGTTTTACAATAGACTTTTTGAGTTTTTTGGGAAACGTTCCTTCTTGAAAAGATAGGTTTACAATATAGCTCAACGGTTGACATATGTGTTGCGCAGAAAGCTTAAGTATTTTCGTATTTATGTCATCTATACCGACAGACTTCGTATTTTTAAGAGTATGTATCAGTTTGTATATTTCTATTGGAGATGTAGGCTTTAGGTACATGGAATTACTAAAATTATTATACTGCATTGTAGAATTAATGTCATTTTTATTAAATTGAAAATTACTATTATTTGTCTGATTTATGTAAAAGTTATTGAATAATTCACTAATGTCCATGGGTGTCGTATACGATTGATTATTGTAAGATATTTTTTCTATGTCTCTGTTTAAAGTTATGTCTTTAATATTATTATTTATAATGTCCCATACAGCTTTACATTTGTTTTTATTAATTTGTAAGTATTTTAGATTATTTAGTTGTTTAGATTTGAGAATGCACAGTTTCAGTATCTTAGAGTATTTTTTGTATATTTTTTTGTACTTATTTTTATTACAAGCTATAAATTTATGTTGAAAATAGAGTATTCTTTTTTTACAGCACATTTTTTTAAACCTTTGGTTAACCACGATCCCGTTCTATGAGTTTTATTCCCTTTTTGTACCAGACAGAAGGGAAAAGATAAGTTGAAAAAAAGTAGATATAAATTATGAAATTCCTCAAAGGAATCATTCAAGTTCTGTTTTTCATAGACGTCTGAGAATGAAAGAGCCGACATACAGTTACAGAACTTTTGAATGTTTTCTTTACTAAAGTCTCTAACTATCTCATTCCACTTACACATCTTACGTTTTTTATTACATTTGACTGTTAAAGTTTGACCTGTTTCATGATCAGAAAGACCTATATAGTGAACTTTCGATTCAATTTCTTGAATGTTGCTTGAGATCTGATCAAGACAAGCTTGTAATCTAGTCGCTGTGTTAATATGGGTCCTTAAATTGAAATTTTTAAAAAGGCTTATAAGCTCTAAACAGTGCTTATTAGGTTTAAGAAAGTCTAAATTCCAGTCTCCACATAAAATAACAGATTTTCTTCGTTTTAATATTCTTAACAATAATTGCTCCATTTTGTGTAGGAATACATTTGGATTACTAGGTGGGGTCCTATATACACATATTACAATAATTTTTTGTACAGTTATCTCTAAACCACAGCATTCGAAATCAAAATCACTAGAAAATTCTGATAACCATGATAGTTTTTTGCAGAGTAGAGTTTTCTTCACTAGAATTTGTATTCTAGTGAAGAAATCTCTACTTGAGCCGCCCCTGTTAGAGTTTCGCGAGTAAGAAGATATTAAATTATACTTCGGTAATTTAAACAAATTTTCTGTTCCCTTTTTTATAAAAGTTTCAGTAAGGCAAATTATATCAATTTCTACAGTCTTTGACAATTCGGTAACAGCCATAAAGAGTTCTTCACTCTTATTTATTGCACCTGCTATGTTTTGATGTAAGACAGTTAAGCGAGAGTCATAGCTAGGAACGAAAAAGATTACAATTTGGAGATTTAGTATCTGATGGTTTTTGTTTGTTCTCATACATTTTACAAAAATAATATGGTATAAGTACCTCATTTTAGAACATTTGAACTGTTTCCAGAAAATGAATTAGGTTTATTCATAATTTTATTATCAGACTTACTATTTTTAAAGTAGAAAGGTATCGTCCCTTTCATGGGATTACATGATTTCGTATTAGTAGAGCTTGGCTTATTACATGCTAAATGTTTTGATATTATTTTAGGATTGAGGAATTTTTTAGCATAATCATTATAATCAATAGCGAAATTAATCGATTTACAAACAGTTGTTTTAGTAAAGTTTTACAATCTATAAATTCACAATTTTTGTATTTGCTACATAGAATTTTTGACTCCTTATTAAGCTTTCTAACATCTAAATAAATATTAGAATTAACACTTAAAACTAAAATTTTATTGCTTGTAAAGCTATGTAATATATATTTTAGGTTTGTTAAAACAGTTTTAATATCTGTGTCATTTTCTCCTATACATAATATTATAACATCATCGTTATTAAGAGTTAAATTTCTGAAGGTTTTCGTAACCTGATAAGACCTCGCATAGGCTCTAATCTCACCATAGAATGCATACTTATCGTAATTTGTCATGAATCTAGAGTTAAGTAGAGACGTAGTCAAGCCGGTGCATTGTTGAGTACCAAAAACATAAATTGTCTTTTCGTTTTTCTTATTTTTATGGCTTTGATGTTGTGTTTCTGGTATTAGTTCCTTGTTTGGTGAATGTTTTTTAATTTTTATTTCAGAAGAATTTTTATTGCAGTTGAGGTAAGCAATTTGTTGAAGGGCGCTACTTTCCTGTTTAGAGTTTAGCTCATTATTGTTTATGTTGTAATCCACACACGTGTTATTTAAAGTAATTGGTGAGAATGAAGGTATGTCCCTGACTACTAAAGAGCGTCGCTTTATTTTGCGATCAGTTCTAGGGCTTTTCGACTCTATCGGTGACTGACATAAATTTTTTAAGAAATTATTTTCTGTCTTCAGTTTATTTATTTGTTTGTTAAGGTTATTATTTTCCAGAATCAGATTTTCAAGTTCATTTTGTGTACTTTCAAGTGTAGTAGGGAGCTGTTCAATCGTGTCTTTCATTTCTAGTATATTAGTAGTTTCATTAGGCGTCATTTCTTCCAAGCTGCGTGATAATATATTAGGAGTAGAATATGAGGCATCGTCAGATAAACTTAGATTGCTGCGTAAATCTAAGGCACACGAATTATAAGAAGTATTTGGATTGGGGGTTTGCGGTGATTCAGTGCATTGAGTAGTCTCTTCTACCAGTGTTTGCTGGCCTAAATTAAGATGCTGTTTTCTTGTAGTATTTTTTGTAGTTATTTTATTGATTTCTTTGTCCTTTTCAATACATACTTTGCATCGCCAAGTTTTCTTTTCTTGTTGGTTTAACAATTTATACACCGTTAGTGGAAAGCCTATGCATTCGAATTCAAAATTATTTTTGCATATATAGCAGAATGCAGTTTTCTTTGACTCAACAATTTTCTTACATTTAAAACATGTTACTCGTCGCGCCATCTTTTGGACTTTCTTCGTTGATTCGTGATTCTTCGATAAGTTCATTAGTAAGCTGGTTAGCTAGATGATGATTATTTTAGTTCAGGCAGATTTGGCTAGATGGCGTTTTTGAATATATTTTAATGTCTTTGTCTGTTTTGAATGTAACGTTTTTTCTTGATCAAAATAATTTCAATATTTTTGTTTCACTTTTCACAGTGTTAATGTTATAGGTTACAGTACCTTTTTGGTCAGGTTATACTCACAACACTTAGACAATATAGTTTTATTTATGTTTAGGGGTTAAAAACCAGTTTTATCACTTCACTTTATAAACGTTGATATTTTTGTTGTCCGTGCACTTTTTTCAGAGATAACGTTCTATGACGTGAATTGATACTAGTTATACACAATTTTATAAGTTTTAACACTTTTCACACTGTTTTACTATTTTTAGTTACAAAAAATACGGAGCTCGATGTTAACCGTGCGCCATCTACCGGCAAACTCCTAGTAGTCTCCTGTACTCCTGTAGGCCTAGAAGACACTGCTTCAGGCGATGTGCTTAGTAAAAATAGGTTTCTTTAAACAGTTTTTGAGACGAATATATACATTTTATTGCATAAAAAAAATCTTGATCACTTTTGTTATCAAAACGCGTGTTTGTAATTTTTTTTGATAAAAAAAACATAAAATAACTATTAAAATTGATATTCTGGCAATAATAAAGGTATTATTTGTGAACAAATAATGAAAAGAAAATTACAATTACGTAATACATAATAAAAAAAGGGAACTGTTGTTTTTATTTTTCGATTATAATAAGATATTTGTTAGGATTAATTTATTTCAATGATAAATAATTCGGACGAGTCGAATGAAACATCGCGAAATGGTGACCTGTCATTGCTTCACTTTCATTTCCATGGGAACCGACGGTATCCACTTAGGCTTGTTGCTTGATGGACCTATGTCCTTTTGTTCCACTCTCCGACCGCTCAAATATCATTCGAATTTGTTGTTGAAAGCCCGTTCAAAGTTATTTTACATCCGACTTGACCTTTATGCCGACGACATTAGGTTGGTCATGTTTTTTCTGTCGTCATGTAATACTTATAATGTAAGACATGAGTAAATTCGCCTACTAATGTCAGATATTTTTATTTTATTAATTTTATTTCTTATCGTTTATAATTTTTTAATTTTTCTCCTCCGAGCAATGCTTAAATTACGGATCTTTACTAGGGGGCAGGCTTTTTAGAGATTACTCCTTAAGAATCAATTTTATAGGTGTATATAGCCCGGGGTATGAAAATTTATAGGGAGTGAAATCAGATTTTGAAATCAGGTATAAGAGATAATAAGCTAGAAACTGTAAAAACTATATGTGTTTATACACATAAATACTTACGCGTAAACTATATGTGTTTATACATATAAATACTTACGCGTAAATGACATAAAACTAACGTGTCACTTAATCCGATGTCACTCCATAATATAAATTTTCATACTCCGGGCTATATACACATATAAAATTGATTCTTAAGGAGTAATCTCTAAAAATCCTGCCCCCTAGTAAAGCTCCGTAATTTTTTTCCGTAACGGAAAATCCCTAAGTTGGTAACACTGAGATCGGTGTCTGGCCCAATCGCCCAATTGCTGTACATACGCACGGATTTGGTACGGAGCGAACCATATCCGATGCGGACCGCGGCGGACACAATTAATAATAACTATCTTCGCGTGCTTGGATTTGGTCCGGAAACGGCCCGGTTCAAAACGATAGACATACAGATATACACGCCTCACGCGCTACAGACTACAACGTACACAAACAAACACGAACACACATACATTGACGTTTGCTCGGCAAAATTTCTGAACTTTATATTTTGCATATTTCAGCAATTACAAAATTTTAACAACTTTTTTTTTAAATTGATTTATAAAAAATCAAATTTATTTTAAAACTGTGAAAACCTCTTGTGCTAAGCTTCTATCCAAGTAAGGTTAATCACCTACCATCTCCTTCAAATTATTCCAATAAGCAGGTAAATTAAATAAATATGTAATCTAATGTTGTTTTCATACAGAAATTCAATTTTGTCCTTATAATTAAACATAAAACTTCATTTTTACATATCACTTGTATCGAATCTGTACAAAAACTGTAAAAAAAATCGTTAGTGGCACTTTCGATAAATATCAGAATTTCAAATACCTACCACGTAAAGTGTCGTCATCATCAGATTCAATACAAATATGTTAAATAAAAGCCATATAAACTGCCAGAACTGACACTTATGTTATTTTTGGAATCTAATGTAATCGGTTCTGCCCGATTCAATACTTTATTCAGAAACATTTTCAAAACAAGAAAAACACTTTGAATACTAACTTGTACAACATATTTAAGTAACCAACACTTAAAAATAAAAAATAAATGACGTGCGTATAATGTGGTGAACACTCACGTTAGTGGCAGTTACGGCCTTGTCGCACACTCAGGTGCGCAACGCTAACTCGAATAAGTTAACATACGTTGGTATTAGTCGGACAGACTCATATTATGTTACGATAAAATACGACTCAAAAAACGCACTTGAAATGGGTTTTTAATATTTTTTTAAAATGTGGTACTAAGTAATATACTTAGTAGCACAATATATAAAGACACCAAAACAGTAATATAAAAGTGCCATTTTGCAGTTACAATAATTTACGTAGGCGCCGTCAAATTATTCTTTTGAATAAAAAAGGCATATAACAATGTTATGACTAAAACTTCGTAACAAGAGTACAATTACAATATATAGAATTAGCCTTGCAAGGGTTCACCTCATTCCCAAGGTGTGCTATCATCCATGAAGTCATTAAGTTAATAATATGCCTTATCTAAGTATATAACGTACTTAGA
The DNA here is from genome assembly GCA_963565745.1 of Phengaris arion. NCBI lineage: Eukaryota > Metazoa > Arthropoda > Insecta > Lepidoptera > Lycaenidae > Phengaris > Phengaris arion. Next base: position 6,683,720 of record OY751439.1, on the reverse strand, counting down.
GTCCTTTTTTAAATTTATGATTAAAAAGTTTTGATCATTTTCTGGGATCCTATTGTATAGGATACCAGATATCCCATATACATTGGCCTTTAAACAAATTCTTTTTTTATTATTTCACTACTATCTTTACATATCACCACTCGATTGGGAACAATTACCAATCCAATAGTTTTTTGTTCTGTATATATTTTTGTGTGTCTGAATAAACTGTTGTACTAATAGTTTGATAAAATTAAAGTTTGCTAGAAAATACAACACTTTAATCTTAATTAATTTTATTTAATAATAAAATCGAAAGAAAAATATTTTGATTATGATAAGAATTATTGGAAAAAAAAAACTTACGTTCCGGGCCACCAATTAACTTCCACGCAGAACCTATTACAGGCACTTCCCAAAGTCCAAAAGATGGGAACTCCATTATCAACTTATATTGACGACCATGTTTGAATCGTTTGTTGTAAAATACATATAATAAAAGTATTGACACAACAATAAATACATACATTTTAAGTAGTTATATTAAACGCGTGTATATCGAGAATACAAATCGGATTGGGGCTTAAACGTAAATTTTGTATTATATAATGATGTCGCGTAAGGCAAAAAACGAATGTTCATTGTATGTGCTCTTTATTTATTAGCTAGATTTTTACCGCGGCTTCGCCCCCGTAGTGTTCTTGGAGAAAAAATTTCTTCAGCAAATAACTCTACTCACTGCCATATACTTCTATCAATATTAAAAACGTTTTTTAGGGTTTCGTGCCCAATGTGTAAGCCTATCACCTCGACGCTACTGCGATACCGCTTCACATAATATATTAAAAGATAGAGTACATACGTACTTGTCAAAATAAATATTTCGGGAAATTGAAGAAGAAGAACGTAATTATTGTGTAATTAATCGTTAAAATTGCCATTCAAAATTCAAATGTTATTTGACATTCAAACAAAACTGATCAACTACCTCCATGGACAATTCATAATTACTGCAGTAGAAAATATTCTTGAGTCTCTAGTTATATACGTCTAGCGTTTTCGATAGCGCGATGTAAAAGCGCAGACCCTCAGGCCGGTCGCAACAGCAATGTCCCTGCATTTTAATTGACATGCTTTAAAGGGTCATATTGATGTATATTAAATGCACAATGTATTTAAGGTACTTAATTAAATAAGGATTAATGCTGTATTGCTTAAAATCACCTCGCAAATAATAATAATTCTCGTAAAAAGTAAAGAATAAAAAATGGTTATTGTGGGATATCCCTAAGAGATAGACATATACCATCGCGGACTTTTTTGTAGACCTTTTTAAGGTGTACAATACTGTTGTACATTATTTTGATCCGTCTCGTAGGATTCTTTATAACATCTTTTCGACTTTGGGAAGTGCCTGTAATAGGTTCTGAGTGGAAGTTAATTGGTGGCCCGGAACGTTATTAAATAAAATTGAAAGCGAAATTAATTAAGATTAAAGTGTTGTATTTTCTAGCAAACTTTAACTTTTACCTGCAATAACAATGGGCCGTAAATGCGATGCGATAGCATCTAAAACATCTGTCAAATTTTAAATTGATTCATTCGGATAAATGTAAGATCGTTTTCCCACTATCCGTTATCGGACCGATAAAGTAAAAGACAGGTTAATGTTTCATATATTTTACTTGCCCTTTGCTATCTGATATCGGATATCGGCGTCCGGCGACATCGGATCGGATAGCGGGAAAACACTTTAAGTCTTTTTTCGAATACGTCATTAGTCTATTTTAATTAAGGCCGTCACGAAGTTTTTGAGTGTAATATAATTTATGGTCTCAGACTGACTGGGGGACAACGAACCTTTTCAAGAAGAAAAGATTACAGTTTCACGTTGAGAAAGAAAATATAAATTTTAATTAATAAAATATTAATGAATAACTCATTGTTTTAATATCAGAGTTACGTAGAATATCTGGTAAAATATATTATATAAAATAAAAATTCTGTAGGCCTAATAAGATATATTATACATTTAAAGAATCTAAAGCTACTATTAATACTATTAATTAATTATTAATACTATTAACTAATTATTATTCAAATACTCCTAAGATCGACTTGCAGTGTTTCCATTTTAAGAAACTTATAGTTATCTATGATGATATGAGAATATCTAAGATGTTTTATGAGGTTTATATATTATGTCACAGTCACCAGAATCAGCCACCACGGATCATCATCATGAGAAACAAAATTCTAAGAAAAATAAAACAAAAAATTGGAAAATATTCTAATCCGACAACCAAAACTAGTTATCTCTTCTAAAACCAATCAAAATACTACACAATAAAATGGAAAATACATACAGACGATTCCCTCGAAAATTATTCAAACACAAAATCCAAAAATGAACAACGACAACTCGATGGAGACATCTAATAAATAGCAACTAGCACGAGCCCCTCCACCAATATCTCCAATACAGCTGGTCACTGCGGAGATTTGCGACCACAATCCGCCAGAGAAATCACTCCAAATAATAACATACAACGTGAGGAGTCTTTCCTCCCATGAGCATTTAATTTAGCTATTAGATTCGATGAAAAACATACAGTTTGATATTATGGGACTGTCAGAGGTGACAAGAGTGGGAAATTCAATATGCGAGTATGAAGATTTTATATTTCAATTTGTAGGAGAAACCGCAGGACGTTACGGAGTCGGATTTATACTAAAAATACATCTAAAAAATATGTAGAATCAATAATAGGGCTATCAGAACGGGTTGCTTTATTAGTATTAAATATAAATACCTTCAGACTCGCTATTGTTCAAGTTTATGCCTCAACAGAAGGTGCTGACGAAAACAAAATAGAAGAATTTTATAAAACCATAGATAAAGCCTTAACAATGACAACCAACAGTAAGATTATAGTAATGGGCGACTATAATGCCAAAATTGGCTTCCCAAAACCCGAGGAACACTTAATAATGAAGAAATTTGGCTATGGGATCAGAAATACTCCAGAAGAAAGAATGGTAGAATTTTCATACGAAAACAAGCTATCAATTATTAATTCTTACTTTGATAAGAAACCCAAAAATAGATGGACATGGAGATCACCCGACGGCAAAACGAAGAATGAATTGGATTATATTCTGTCCAACTTTCTACAGAACATGGAGAACATTGGAGTTCTAAATATTGAATACCCATTAGACCATAGACCAGTAAGAACAAAAATTAAAATTAAGCTACCCCAAAAAAGCCGAACAAGTTATACTAAAAACATCAAAAACCAAATCAAGTCTGAAGAACAAATTTCTACATTTAGTGAATACCTACATGACAAATTAAAACATCCAGTCATTACAGACCGTTCTAGGCAGTTAATACGCCGCAGACACGAGATACAAAACACCAAACCTAAAACTCAAAGCATGAAAAACGAGTTAAAGGCGCTCTATAAACTGACTAGCAAATATATAAAGCGAGATTATGCATCATATAGGTCACGTACAATAGAGAGACATCTTAATACAACTGGAAACCTAAAGCGAGCATTTAAAGAACTGAGAACACAAAAATATTGGATAGAAAAATTAAAAGGGCAAGAAAAGATAATTCTAAACATCGCAACGTCCTATTATAAAAACCTATATAGCTGCACTACCTCGCTACCACCTCACGAAGACGCCTTACAAATGCACCACAATGAAGAGGTCGAACCCATAGAAGAAATAGAAGTCATCGAACAAATTAAGAACATGAAGATAGAAAAGAGCCCAGGCCCAGACAGAATAACAAATGAAATCATAAAAATAGGTCTCCCGTTACTGACAAAACCATTAACAAAACTGTTTAACATGATTATTGTAACTACATGCAATGCATCCCCAGCAATGGTTCGAATCAAACATAATCTTGTTATATAAAAAAGGAGATCCAAATGATATTTCTAACTACCGACCTATACGCTTGTTACCAACGCTATACAAACTATTTTCTTCAATCATAGAGAAAAAAATTCGTCAAGTACTCGATAGTAAGTAACCCATAGAGCAAGCAGGTTTTAGAAAAGGCTATAGTACTACGGACCATATCCATACACTGCAACAAACTATAGAAAAGTATCAAGAATTCCAAAGACCACTCTACATGACTTTCATCGATTATCAAAAAGCATTCGACATAATATCACACTCAGCGATTTGGAAAACTCTACAAACTCAGAATGTCAATCAAAGATATATAAACATATTTAAACATTTTTATGCGAAAAGTCAGAGTAGAGTACAATTGGAAAACGTTGGACCGCCTATTAAAATAAATAGAGGAGTCAGACAAGGTCAGGACCCTCTTTCACTGCGCCTCTTCATAGCAGTGCTAGAGACGGTCCTGGGTAATCTGAAGTGGCAAGATTTGGGAATTAATATAAAAGGAAAGTATCTGTCATATTTAAGATTTACTGACGACATAGTACTTTTGAGTGACGATCATAAAGAATTACAATATATGTTATCCTCTCTGCATAAAGCTAGCACAGGGGTTGGCCTGGAAATAAACCTAACAAAAACTAAAGTTATGACAAACAGCATTCAAGAATCTATAGAGCTCGAAGACTTCGAACTGGAATACGTGAATAACTATATAGTTATATATATATAACAAATTATGGAGATACAAGGAAGTACTGAAAGGCAACTTTCCTATTAAATTAAAAAAGAAAGTAATGAACACATGTCTCTTACCTTCCTTGACATACGCATGCCAAACATGGAAGTTTACCCATAAGACTAAAAACAAAATAAAACGAGTCAAAGAAGTATGGAGAGGAGCATGATGAAAATTAGCAAACTACATAAAATACCACACAAAATTATCCGTGAAAAGACAGAAATTACTGACGCGTTTAGTCATGCCCAGAAATTAAAATGGCGATGGGCAGGTCATGTAGCCAGAATGACCGATGATAGGTGGACTATACGGACTACACTATGGCCAGGCCCAGTCGGCTACAGAAAAAGAGGCAGACCCCAAACAAGATGGGTAGACGACATCACACATACAGCAGACAGAGACTGGGTAACAGTAGCGAGCGACAGACATGTATGGCAATCTCTGGAGGAGGCTTTCACCTGAGGAGGGGTTCTTGCTCACTAACATATTGTACAAATTTATATATTTAATTGTTATTAAATTACATATAACTGACATTGAAGTATATACATAATATAATTATAAAAAAGTAAAAAAAATATTATAATATCCTATCCTCCGAACCTAAACATTAGAATGAAAATAATAATAAATAAATATTAACAATAAAAATTAAACTAAAATTGAAAACAAAATATGTAAACTTATGCTATTGTTATTTTATTTGTTTAACCTAATTGATGTGTAATTTAATCGAATTTTGTAAATGGCAAGACATAAAAGGCTTTTTGATTTTAATTTTTTTAATTTTTATTTTATTTATATATCAAGTCACCGATCGGTGTTGCTTGTGAATGCACGCGTACTATCTGTCGAACGTATTTCCAGTGATTCTCTACATGTTTCAATGCGGCAGCTGTAATAAAACTCACTCGGATGGACCTATTTCCAGTGTATGCTAAAATCAATATGATTTTGCTTGCTCTGGGGTCACTGAGTCAGGATATAGACGCTTGGGTGAGAGTAAGAATGCATGGAGATGTTTAAAGTGCAAGGCGAGTCCGTGCGCATCGCCGGTTCCCATGTTTCCTTCGTCCAGCCAATTGGACAAAATTCACCAACCAACTGAACGCAATCTTAATCCAGCTGGCTCCCCTTGCAACAGTTATTGAAGACATCAAGGGCATTGAATGTGATATCTCTGATCTTAAAGCCTCTGTTGAGATGGCGCATAATCGCACGGAAAAATTATCTAGTAGTGTTGAAGGTTTGAACACTAAAGTAACTAGTATTGAGAAGATCGCGTTTGACATTCCCAGTCTGCAGAGAGAAATAACAAGATTAAATGATGAAATCAATACGAGAGACCAATGGGCTAGGGCAAATAATGTAAAAGTCCCTCAGTTAAAGGAAGAAAACCTATTTTATTTGGCATGATATTAACTACATTGCGCGTGTACCTACGCTATCATCCAGTTCACCTTAGCCAATTATTAACTCATTCAATAGTCGCTACGTTAAATAAAATCTCGTGGCTGCTGCACGAGAGTGTAAATTAAATACATCGAACATTGGTTTCTCGATCTCGTCTGCTTTCTATGTCAACGACCACCTAACCCAAAGAAATAAAGGTTTACTTGCAAAAGCAAAATCACGGGTGAAAGAAATTGATTTTAAATATATTTGGGTAAAGCATACCAAAATTATGGCCAGAAAATCTGACTCGGCGCCATTGTTTCTTATACAATCGGAAAAAGATCTGGACAGAATTACAAAGTGAACTCTTTCCCTACTAATTTATTTACATTAATTAAAACCACAATAATAATATTTTATACGTGTATTAAATAAAATTAAGTTAACGCTCTTGTTTTAGAAGTTAAGTCTGTGCAACCTTCTTGCTATACATGGTTTGAAAAACACTGAACTTAAACCTGTCTGTTATCGCTCGACTGTTTTCGTCTTGAATAGTGTACGTATACTCGACCTACTGTTACAGGTAAGTATCCCCCTTATTAAGCAGTTATCGCATGCAAATGTTCGTAATTACTTGCGATTACAGGTTATTTCTCTCTGTACCAATATATCGGTGCATCACTATAACGCTACTTGTGTAATATAATATGCCTCTCGCTTAATCGGTGGCCGTTCGGGCGGCTCATGATTCTACCTTATTTTCAGCGGATAATACGGACAAATTGTATTCGTTACAGAAATAACAAATCTCAACTTTGATTATAACTTATAACAATATTTTCTTTGCTATTTTTTAATTGCTTGTTATAATACTTTTAGGAATCATAAGCAGTTTAACTAAAAAAAAAAAACAACAATCTATTACATACGATTACATTTATTAACTATGGAACACATTTAACACAGACTTTAACAAAGTTAAAATAGAACTCACGATTCTTACAAATCACACCGACAATCAAACCAGCATAGCTTCTACACGGCAACAGGATCGGACGCAAAAAGTGGTCCTTACACGCTGACGCTCTGTTTTATACCCTAATGGGAGGGGGTGGGGCCTCTCTCCCACCACCTATATAGAAATCCCTACCAAACTGCTAACACGGCCTCTCCTGACTACGCGTCGCCCACGACTGCATCCTGGATGTCCGGGAGGGCCCCGCAGGGTAGAACTGGCATCGAGGTCGACGAGTGGAGATGAGCCGACCTCCTCGTTCGCTCCAACCTGCAGCGATGGTCCTGGCTCGATGGTCCTGGCTCGTTACCCTCGTTCTCTGGATCAAAACTATCTCCATCTGTAGGACAGAACAAGCATAATTACCGCCACACATTCTCACATACATCTCTTACAAGGCCCCTACAAACATCTTACATTTCCTATAAGCACAACATTTTATAACATCATTCAGCCTTCTCCTTATTTTTGTCATGACCATTCTTACAGAAAATTGACAAACGTCCCGCAGTCCGTTGCCCCTGAAGAACGCCCCGCAGTTCGTTCTGTACTTATGTAGTAATCGTCCCGCAGTCCGTTGCTAAGAGGAACGTCCCGCAGTCCGTCCTCACATGTTGGAGCCTAAACATCTGTGGCAAGCGTCCCGCAGTCCGCTGCCATGAGGAACGTCCCGCAGTCCGTCCTCACATGTTGGAGCCTAAGCATCTGTGGCAAGCGTCCCGCAGTCCGCTGCCATGAGGAACGTCCCGCAGTCCGTCCTCACATGTTGGAGCCTAAGCATCTGTGGCAAGCGTCCCGCAGTCCGCTGCCATGAGGAACGTCCCGCAGTCCGTCCTCACATGTTGGAGCCTAAACATCTGTGGCAAGCGTCCCACAGTCCGCTGCCATGAGGAACGTCCCGCAGTCCGTCCTCACATGTCTAGGTTCAAAGAATGCGGCACATGTGTCAGGACACCACTCTCCATGCCAAGGCACCATATACTGTGCCGCCGCCTGAGAAGTTTTGCCAAAGGAGCCGCTCAGCAGTCGTAGCTCGTACCGTCCACCTGGTAGTATTCGAACAACCCGGTAGGGCCCTCGCATTCCTGGGTCTAGTTTGCCGGTTGCCTGTGAAAACTTGATGACGAAGACCAAGTCATTAATATTAAAAGTGTTGGGTAGCCGCCGGTGCCGGTTACGTAGGTGTCCTGTGCAGCCCTGTTCTGCTCAAGTAACTCAGATGCCCTTTGCCTATGTAGCTCGCGGCACGCTTCTCGACTTGTGGAGTTTTCAATAGCCACATTACGAACAAGGGATCGGATAACGGGGGTGGTAGCATCAGTTCCAATGAGAAGGTTCAATGCCGACATTTGCGTGGTCTTGTGTTTCGTAATATTAAGCGTCAGCTGTAACTTCCACAACGTTTCTGACCATGCAGCAGATTTGTGATTGACTACTTTACGAAGCATATTAAGCACGGTCCGAGCGTACCTTTCTACCTGCCCGTTCGCATGGTGCATTTCGGGTGTAATATAATGAATCGTGGAGCCTATCTCATTAAGGAGTACTAGTAAATTCTGATTATTCGAACATTCTACCATTGTCCGTTACAAAAAGTTTAGGTACACCAAAGAGCGAAATAGAATTATTTACAGTTTTTAACAATTCTCCTACATCCTGTCTGTATATTGGATAAAGCGAGGTAAATTTTGAAAAAGCGTCTACCATTAAAAGAACAAATTTATAGCCATGAGATTCGGGAAGGGGTCCTAAAGTATCTTAATGGATAGTCAGAAAAGGGTGTTTCAGGTTTTTGCCACGATGTTATATTTTGAAGGCGAGCTCTAGATACTCTTTTCTTTGAAATGCAAACAAGACAGTGACTAATATATTTTTTTACAAAATGTCTTAAACCTGGGAACCAGAAATGTCTTAATATAAGGTCAAAATTTTTATCGAAATCAATGTGCCTATGTTCGTCATGAAAGACGCGTAGTAGGCTTAGTTTGTGACCTTTAGGTATAAAGTAAAGTAGCCGCGACTCTTTACCTACTGGTGTGTATTTGTAATACAAAACATCATTTCGCAAAATATATCTGTCGGAGTCGAGACTACCTTCACTAAGCCTATGAATAAGCTGCCGAGTCTCATCGTCTGTATTTTGTACTATCTGAGCCCAGTTACGTGGTCTAGTAATATTATTAATCTCTAACGGGGGGTTTCGGCTCAAATAGTCCGCGTGAGACATCATGGTACCTTTCCGATATTCTATGTCGAAATTAAAGTCTTGTAAGTAGACCCACCAGCGTGCCACTCTCGGGAGCAGGTCCTTCTTCCGTTCAGTGGCTTTGAGGGCATTGCAGTCTGTAAAACTTTGAATTTAATACCAATTAAGCAATGCCTAAAATTCTGCAAGGCTCTCACAACCGCCAAAGTCTCCAGTACGTAGGAGTGGTACCTGTGTAGTGGCTTATTATTATTTTGGCAGTTAAAACTCTTGTGCCCCGTTTGGTTACAAGTAAAACATTTAACTTGACGATCAGTCCGTATATTTGGCGATTGCGTAAAACTTGATTTTCCGTTTTACAATTGATGTCCCTTAGCCTGCATTCTATCTTGTTTTGGTTTCTGATATATTGACAAGAACGAAACAATACCGTCGAGCGACAAGTTAGCATTAGCCGCAACGGCGCGCACCTGTGCATTGTTTATGCCTCGAATGACGATAAGCGTAATAAGTTCTTCGCTTAATCCCCTCCCTATTCGCAGCCGTAAAATTGTGCGCCGGGCATATTCACTATAAGACGAGTACTTATCGGAATTCGTATTCATTGTTTCGAATAGAATTGTTGCGTAATCTAATTTTTTAGAACATAACGGTTAGACCGTTATGTTCTAAAAAATTAGATTCACTGACGTTTAAAGCTACTCCATGTCCTATCACAGGTGACCCACTCGTTCAACCACGTCTTAGCGTCGCCTTTAAGACAATTTGCGACTCGGGACAAGCATTCACCGTCTCCCCATTGAGTAGTTAATTGTCCTCGATCGACCTCATCACACCACGCATCGATATCGTGTACAGATGGATCAAAATTAGAAATACAATATTTTTGGGGACGTCCTGGAATTATAGATTGTAACGCGTCGACAATTATTTGCGAAGGAGTAGGTGCATGGACGCTGCTTTCGGGTCGCGCCTTTGAGGACGTTGAAACCGAATTATTTTCGGTTTAGCACGCGTTTAGCCGTGTTAAAATAGTATTCAATGTATTATCGAGAGTTGAATGCCTGATGTGCGACTCCGAAAGTTGCCTATCTTGTGAACGCGAATGCGAATTACGTGAGCGCAACTGTAAATCCGTATTTGAACGCAAACGTGAACGGTCCCGCGAATACGAGCCATTATAGTCCGTAGCCCGTGATCTACGAGGTTTCATTGTTTAAATCACAAAATATCACAAAATTCCGCAAAATCCTCAGAATCGAGGGTAGATAGAAAAAAAAACTAAAAATAGTCAAATACTATGTCCAATGTGTTCATTAGTCGTAAGAAAAGCAGTCTAGGCAATTAGATTCTTATCCCACTACTGATTTTAGGAATCAGAAGCAGTTTAACTAAAAAAAACAACAATCTATCACACACGATTACATTTATTTACTATGGAACACATTTAACACAGTCTTTAACAAAGTTAAAATAGAACTCACGATTCTTACAAATCACACCGACAATCAAACCAGCAGAGCTTCCACACGGCAACAGGATCGGACGCAAAAAGTGGTCCTTACACGCTGACGCTCTGTTTTATATCCTAATGGGAGGGGGTGGGGCCTCTCTCCCACCACCTATATAGAAATCCCTACCAAACTGCTAACAATACATTAATATTAACAATGTTTTTACTACTATTTTGAACTACATTCTATGAATTTATACGCTCGATCTGCAAATATGATCATATGCAAATATGCCATATTGTCTATATTGATGATAATAATACTATTATATTTTCTAGACAATTTATTTTTATAATATAAATTCCTTGATAAACTTAGTTGTTATTCTTTAAAATACTTAAATTATATTATAATAACTTAATATTTCTACAATGTTATATTACTTACTGTTTTTTATATTATATGAATTTCTCAATATGGTATTTTTATTATTATGTAAAATTACATAGTGTATTGTTTTTCGATCACTCAACAGAATATATTATTGTATCTCCTATGGAATGTTCGTGATTATGGTTACTTTAAATATATGAACTTCCCCTTTTTTATAATAATACCTACAGCATTCCATAATATTTTGTTTACTCATTGGCATCACACACACAGGAAATAATTACAGACTTATTTTCGCTATACTTTTGACGTGACGTGACGTGAAGAATTATTATTGTTGTTGTTGTTGTTGTTGTTGTTGTTGACGTAGTTGATATATACAACCAAACCCCTACAATCGTACAATTGAAGATAATTCTATAAGTTAATATCGCCTCTACATCGCTACATAATCATTGATGGATTTTACTGTCGCCGCTGCAACATACATAATCGTTGGTAAAATAGAAGCGGAATTCAGGGAAACTAAATGCTGACTCTGCGCACGTGTAACTGGATCGATATGGAAGAATCCAACTCACTTAGCCTCCAACCTCGAGCAAGTCGACTAGATAAGATTTAGTGTTAATTTTATGTAATTTTTGGTAATTTTAAATAAAGTTAATTTTGAAAATTGATTTTTTTTGGGAGACTCGAGCGTCGAAAATATATTTAGCGCAGTCGGTAGGATTTCCGGGTCCGTCGGGATATAATTAGGGAAAATTCTGCACGAGATAGGCGTTCTCAGCCGAACCGGAAATTCCAAGAAGAACTTCGTCGCCCGAGCATCAGAACTTCGATACCTCCCAAGAATGCCGAGATCTATGTGAGTACACTATTATTTCAGTGATTTCTCCTTTATTTCCTTTGTTAGTATTAGAATTTTTATATCAGCACGCGTTATAAAATTTTCGATCTTGAAAATTAACGAACAGTGTAGAAATATTTTATAGGAATTTAAAGTAGGACCTAAAAAGATTTCAGTAGGAATTATTTAATCATTTTTAATTAAATAAATTGATTTGATATACATATATTCACTTAGATATTAAATAAAGGAAATTAAAATTATTTTTCAACTATAAAAATTAGTTATTAAAATAGGTAATATAATTTAATTAAATGAGTAGCAGGGAAAATTTACTTGATCAGTTAAGGCAAATTGACGAATCGAATATTAGCATAAATATGACTAGCCTAGACGATATCTGTAAAGCCCTCCGATTGGTTCCTGAATTCGATGGGAATCCTCATGTTTTAGTAAGATTTATTAATATATGTGATCAATTGGTTGCGACTTATGGACAGGATGGTAATCAATTAATTAATTCAGGTCTTTTAAATGGAATACTTAATAAAGTAGTAGGTGCTGCCGCACGACAAATTAATTCTAACGGCATCTCTAATGGATTCGTAATTCTTTAATAAATAATTTTGCAGATCAAAGAGACGAATCTGCACTTTATAACGATTTAGCTTTATTAACACAAGGGTCTAACACACCGCAAGAATTTTACGAACGTTGCCAGAACTTATATAGTACGGTTATGACTTATGTTTCACTGCATGAATCTCTTGTAACTACCATCGATGCTAAACGCGAGCTTTATAAAAAATTAACTCTCCAAGCATTTTTACGTGGTTTAAAAGATCCATTGGGCTCTCGTATTAGATGTATGCGTCCCGAAACGATTGAGAAAGCTTTAGAGTTAGTTCACGAAGAAGTTAATACTATGTACATTCAGAATAGAAATTCTCTTAATATGTCAGATAAAAAATTTAGTGACAATCAGCAGCTTTATAAAATATCTAATCATAATTTTCAGCCCTTCAGGCCTAATAATTTTAACATACCAGGTCCGTCTAGACCGCAATTTATGCATAAGCCATCTTTACCTCAAAATCAATTTAAAATGCCTTTTAATCATTTGCGAATGCCAACGCGCACTCAACAAATGTTCAGTGCACGACTTCCTAATTATCAACATGGTTTTCAAGTTCAACATAGACCACAACCCTCATTTCAAGGCCCTAAGCCTATGAGCGGTGTATCTCATTTTGTAACCAGAGAAAAACCAATGCAAGCAGGTCCTAGTGGATGGAATTGGTCCAAGCAGGGTATCCGCCACCTTCTGATTATTTTAAAACGCGTGACCTTAATATGAACGAATGTGCAAGCTTTGAACATCACGATGATTCTGATTATTATAACTATAATGACTACTATGATCATAACGATTATTATAACTATGACGGCTATTATAATGAGTATAGGGAAATGGTTCCGTATGAAAATCGTGAAAGTCTTATAGTCGAGGAGTTAGAAGAACAGCCGCAGTCAGAACAGAAATCATCATCATCTAGTGAAAATTTTCAGAAATCTCAGAGTACAAAAAAATTAAAATAGAAGTAAACCTTCAAACTCAACGTCAACTACCATTTATTAATATTTTACTCAAAGGAGGATTTTCTTAAAAATTTTTGATAGATACTGGAGCAAACCAGTCATTTATTAGTCCAGAGGCTGTGAAAAAATACTTTTCCCACATACCATTAAATTTTGATCCGTTTGAAGTCACTAACGTTCATGCAACAAGTAGAAATGACTACTTCATAACTTTACCGTGTTTCCTAGAATTTAATGATGACTATAAAATTAAATTATTCGTATATAGATTCCATAATTATTTTGACGGTTTGATAGGAATGGACTTACTAACTAAATTTGAAGCTAAATTAGACCTTAAAAATTCAACATTAATTACTAGAAATGCTATAAACCCTATTCACTTATATAATTCACGAAATTTAAATTTGTACGAAAAAGTTATACCTAACAAAACTTCTTTACTACTTAAATTACCTATTTACACCGTATATGGTGAAGTTTTAGTGCCGGAACAAATAATTTGTAATTGTATAGTTGGCGAATGCTTAACTATAGTAAAAAACAATAGAGGAATAGTCCAGGTAACAAACCCTACAAAAAATGATATAATCTTTTCATTAGATCATCCAACGCATGCTACTATATTTATTCGGAATTTTCACAAGAAATTTCACATCGTGCTAATGACGTAATTCCACGCTTACGTACAGATCATTTAAATGTCGAAGAAAAAGCTAATTTAACATCACTTTGCGCTAAATACGCCGACGTATTTTATATCGAAGGCGAGCCTTTGACGTTTACGAATAAAATTAAGCACAAAATCCGTACGCATGATGAAGTCCCCGTTTATACAAAAAGCTATCGCTATCCTTACATTTTACGTGAGGAAGTACAAGATCAAATGTCTAAAATGTTAAGTCAAGGAATTATTCGACCATCAGAGTCCGCTTGGAGCTCTCCGATTTGAATAGTCCCTAAAAAGATGGACGCCTCGGGAAAACAAAAATGGAGACTAGTCGTAGATTTTCGTAAACTCAACGAAAAGACTATTGACGATAAGTATCCCATACCTAATATCAATGATATCCTTGATAAGTTAGGAAAATGCCAATATTTCACTACCCTAGCTTCTCTAGCTTTCATCAAGTAGAAATGTCAGAGGAAGATATACATAAAACTGCTTTTAGTGTAGAAAATGGTAAATATGAATTTCTTAGAATGCCAATGGGTTTGAAAATCAGTCCCGCCTCGTTCCAAAGAGTCATGGACAATGTTCTTAAAGGCCTACAAAATGTAATCTGTTTGGTATACGTAGATGATATCATAGTTTTTTCAACATCATTACAAGAACATATAATAAATCTAGAAAAAGTTTTCCAAAGGCTACGTGAGTCTAATTTTAAAATTTAGTTAGATAAATCAGAGTTCTTAAAACACGTGACCGCATATCTAGGACATATAATTACTAGAGAGGGAATAAAACCTAATCCCGATAAAATATCCGCAATACAAAAATTTCCTATTCCTAAGACACCTAAGGAAATAAAATCATTTTAGGTTTAGTCGGTTACTACCGTAACTTCATTCCTGATTTTGCGAAAATCACAAAACCGTTAACTCAATGTTTAAAAAAGGGAAAGAAAATAACATTTGATGCAGTATTCGTTAACAGTTTCGAACGATGTAAGACACTTTTGATTAATGATCCAATATTAATATACCCAGATTTTGAAAAGGAATTTTTACTAACAACAGATGCATCAAATTTTGCTATAGGCGCGGTTCTTTCACAAGGAGCTGTTGGATCTGATAAACCAATAGCGTTCGCTTCTCGTACTTTAAATGATAGTAAAGTAAATTACAGCACAATTGAAAAAGAATTGTTAGCTATTGTATGGGCAACAAAATACTTTCCTCCTTATCTTTTTGGCCGTAAATTAAAAATTTTAACTGATCATAAACCTTTGCAGTGGGATATGAGTCTAAAAGAACCTAATTCTAGATTAACAAGATGGAGATTAAAGCTAAGCGAATTCGATTTTACTACTCAATATAAGCCCGGCAAAAAGAACACAAACGCCGATGCTCTTTCTCGTGTCGAAATCTGTAACGAAGAGATAAGTTCTATGATGAGAAATACATCGAAAGCATCCGAAACTGTAGCTGATGACTCTGAAAGCACTATGACCGCACACACCTCCAATGAAAACCCAATACTTGAAATCCCCATATCTTTTGATCCCCTAAATAAATTTCATCGACAATTAATTTTAAATATTGTAAGTGACGTAAAGAAACGCGCAATAGTTACTAAACCATTTGATACTCACACTAGGGTATCCATACAACTATCAGAATCTAATTTAGAGACAGATTTAATTAACGCAATCAAAGAATATGTTAACCCTAAAATAAAAACCGGTATACTTATTAACCCTCCATTAGGTATGTACAAAATTGTCCCAATATTGCAGGAAAAATTCAAAAGCTGTTGTATGAAAGTTTTAATCGCTAAAACTGAATTAGAAAACGTCAAAGAATATCTAAGACAACAAGAAATTATTCGTAATTACCACGAAGGCAAGACCAATCATCGTGGCATAAATGAATAATTCTATCTTGCATTATCAGCAAGTTACTATTGGCCTAAAATGAAAGAACATGTAACAAAATATATTAATGATTGTACAATATGTGGCCAAGCTAAGTATGATAGGAACCCTATTAGACCTAAGCTTGATTAAGCTACAAAGCCTAAAAAATACCTCCAGCTACAAAGCCTTTTGAAATTGTGCATATGGATACTTTTACAGCTCAAAATGAAAAATATGTAACCCTCATAGACGTATTTTCGAAATATGGACAGGCATACTTACTTAGGGATGGTACTGCACTTAGTGTTATACAGACTTTATTAACATTCAGCACTCATCATGGCTTACCACTCACCATAATTACCGATCAAGGTACAGAATTTAATAACCAAATGTTTTCAGAATTTTGTAAAATACATAAAATTATTCATCATCAGACTCTGGCTCACTCACCGAACGCTAATGGTAACATAGAACGTTTTCATTCGACTTTGCTTGAACATCTTCGTATATTAAAATTAAAGCAACGTGATCAACCTGTAATTAATTTAATGCCTTACGCTTTAATTGCGTATAATAGCTCGATACATAGTTTTACTAAGTGTAAACCTTATGATCTTATATTAGGACATACTGATCCACGTGATCCGATTGATGTCGACTTAACAGCTCGTTTACTCCAACAGTACATGCAATCTCATAGAGAACAAATGAAACAGGTTTATGACGTTGTAATGAAACATATTTTGCTCATAGAGAAGCTATCATTGAAAGATGTAACGAATCTAGAGAATGTGAAGTAGACTATGAACCCCAACAACAGGTTTTCGTTAGTAATCCTTCAGCTAGCAGATCTAAACTCGCACCTAGATATACACAGGATACCGTTTTAGCAAATTTACCTATTCATATATATACATCTAAGAAAAAATCTCCTATAGCTAAGAATAGGCTGAAACGAGTCCCTAAGACCGCGAAATTGTTGCAGGATGCTGATCATGATGCTTCTCACATCGACACTAGCTCTCGAGATAAATCTTGAAGAACTTGGAGAGAGCCCCGGAATTTTACCTTTTAAGTTAGGCCCCATGCGACTAATAATTGATTATCATACATTTTTGCAGTACATAGAATTAAGGGAAATAGATTCTAATTTTACTTTAGAACAGTCTCAGTTAAATGAAGTTAGAAATAAGTTAGATAATCTTACTTATGCTGTCTATGAGTCTCAGATAGAGTATTTAAGTAATAAACTTGATTTTGCTTTGCAACAATTAAAAACTCTAGAACCCGCAAGGTTCAGGAGAGGCTTAAATAGATAGTCTTGGGTCAGTAATAAAAAGTATAACTGGAAATTTAGATTATTCAGATGCAATAAAATATGATGAAGCTCTTTCAGTTCTTAAGAAAAATCAAGATAAAATAGTTATAGCACAAAATCATCACATCAGACTTAGCAAAGATTGGATGGATGAACAAAATAAAATTATTTCTAAAATTGTTAATAATCAAAATGAAATTAATAACACATTATTTATGCTTACAAATCCTGACTCATTTCCTTCACCGGATATAGTTAAATTCGCTAAATTCGCACAAGCATTGGCAATTAGCAGTAATAACGTAGATAGTTTACTAAGCGAAATAAGTAGAATAGAAAATGCGCTATCATTTTGCAGTGCTTCGCGCACTCATCATTCTATGATAGGTATAGACGTCATGAAAAATATGTTAAGTAAGCTTAAGACATTTTATAATAAAGAAGAAATATTAGATTTAGAAATTAGAGATTATTATGATATTATTAAGCCAGCATCTTATTATAATGGAGATCAATTAGTTTTTGCTTTCAAATTCCCTATAGTTTCACCACTTGAATATAATTTGTATAAATTAGCTATTGTCCCTAATAAAAATAGACAGGCTATTATTCCTCCTTCTCCATTCCTTGCAATCACTGGTAATATACACGTGTACACGAAGGCAGAATGCCCGAAGATAGGCATGAGGTACATATGTGAAGATGAATTCAACCACTTACTTAAACCCCGTCTGGATTGTATCAGCAACATCGTTGAAGGAAAATTAAATGAAGATAAATCCTGCGAGATGACGACCGTGAATCTGATGAAACCTGCAATGGAAAAACTTGATGACCGCCACTACGTCGTAGTGTTCCCGCAGCTAACTCAAGCCCGGTTATCCTGTGAACGAGAAGAACTTATCAATCTCAATGGAAGCTACCTAGCCACAATACCACATACCTGCAAGCTGCACACAGAAGACTTCACCATAGTCAACACATACGATCACATCAAAGGAAAGCCCATAAAAATTTCAAAATTTTCAGCTCATATAAAAGAGCTTAAATCGTCATTTTCTGTTAAAAGTAATTCAATTAGTTTGAAGAAACTTCATGAAATTCAAGACAAAATTCATCATCAAGAACCTATTCAATTAGAACAAATTCCAATGTTCTATAATACAACTATTCCTTTCTATACTATATTATTCAGTGCTATTGCACTCTCTCTAATAATTTTGGGTAGAAGACTTTTCCTGAACAGAAGAAAGAAGAATCAAGAAAGAAAAGAATCCAGCAAGCGGCCATGTCAAGAATCAAGTTATGCTGAACCTGGACCAAGTCAAGATCGTGGGAAGCTGCCAATGACATTTTTTCCCGTTGTTCAAAAATAGTCATTGATCTAAGGGGGGAGATGATATATACAACCAAACCCCTACAATCGTACAATTGAAGATAATTCTATAAGTTAATATCGCCTCTACATCGCTACATAATCATTGATGGATTTTACTGTCGCCGCTGCAACAGACATAATCGTTGGTAAAATAGAAGCGGAATTCAGGGAAACTAAATGCTGACTCTGCGCACGTGTAACTGGATCGATATGGAAGAATCCAACTCACTTAGCCTCCAACCTCGAGCAAGTCGACTAGATAAGATTTAGTGTAAATTTTATGTAATTTTTGGTAGTTTTAAATAAAGTTAATTTTGAAAATTGTTTTTTTTTTGGGAGACTCGAATGTCGAAAATATACTTTAGTTATATCCACCCCTCAGCACCCTGTCATCATTATATAATGCAGCGATGACAGATTAACTGCTTATCAACAATAGTTCTAGTTAAGGTTTTGTTTATTTAAGATTTAATTCATGGAAGCATTACATTGTAATCCGGCTTCACCACCGTCTTGAGACGGGATAGGAAGTCAGTCGATTATAGCATGAGTTTCTGCTAGGTAGTCTCCGGACAGACCCTAGCTTTCTTGTAAAAGGTCTGCCCGTTAATTATAGTTAAGTTTTAATTAAGTATTAAATGTAACTTAATAATAAAATTTCATCTTTTTTTAAAAAGACTTTTCTCGCTCCCGCAAACTTGTCTGGCGCAGCCGGCGCGGATTTTTCCGAAAAATCATTTACGTCAATCGTCGCGTTTAAATCATCGATCTGATAAATCATGAACGAGCCTGGCGCAGTGAAGGAGAGATCCGGAGCCTACCATCAAATTCGACAATGCAGCTGGAAGAAAGATGAATACGGCGTGTTGGTGAGTCGAACTTTTTCACCTCCCTTGCCCACTGTTAATCCAGGAATAAATCTTCCGTTTTAACGTAATCTGGTTTCCCAGTTAGTATTTTTAAGTGTGTTATATGTGCTAAAAAATTAAATGAATATTATATGAATAAATTAATAAAAAGATAAGTAAAGTATAAATGAATTAAATACCTAATTATTATTAAAATACCATATTATGAAGTAAATTAAAAGTGAAAATTAAAAGTGAATAAAAAATAAATTAAATATTATTGAATTATAAAGAGAATTATTGAATAAATAAATATATTAAAGTAAAAATTATATTGAGTCAAATAAGCATTAAAATTACAAAAATGGAGCAAATTACACTAATTCCGAGTGAATTTATAAAACTAATCCCATTATTTACTCGTAATTGAAAAGTTTAAGGGTAGCCAAGCCCAAAATACTTATATTATGCATTGTTTAATGAGCAGGTTAATAGACAATGCTGCTGCTCTTATTAGTGAAAGAGAGGATGTAGTATCTTGGACAGATTTTAAGGATTTGTTAATCTGTGAGGATGGGACATTAAAAGACTACATTCCCGAATAAAGTTACGTTTATTACTGACTGATTAAACCTAATACATGCATTATTATAACAGTCTTACATATTACACCACATGCCCTACAAAAATAAAAAATAAAAATCAACACAATGTTTATTTTTATTTACTAACTATATTTTTGAATATACTTAATTTAAAATTATTATAAAAATATATTTTTAATTATAACACAGAAAGAGAAAAAAAACTTATTTAAATTCAAATTAAATTTTATACAAAATAAAGTAATAGTAATAACTTGCTTACATTTTCTAATTAAGATTACAAAACATTCATAGTTTTTTCATATTACTTACTTAGTTCTTATTACTACCAGTACATACACAAAGAAAAGTGCTATTATTTTAAACTTATTTATTACATATGATATAATCTACTCCTATTTTTATGTATGGTTTTTTCTTTACCGTCCACTAAAATAACAACGTTAGGGGAAACATCTTTTACAACTGTAAAGGGTCCTAAATACAAAGAATCTAATTTGTTACAGTTTTCATTTTTTATTAGAATTAAATCTCCTGGTTTATAGACAATAGGATTCACATAGCCATCATATCTGTCTTTTCTTATAACTTTACTATTATACAAATTATATTTTCTTGCTTCCAATTGTGACTTTTGTATGCGATATTTTAATTCTATTGGATAACTATCGAAATTATAAACTGGCTCAATATTGTTAGTGAGATTACTCGGTATACTACATGATTTTCCGAATACAAGTTCAAATGGAGTGTATTGTGTCTCCGAATGTACTGTTGTGTTATACGAGAAACACCAGTACGGAAGCCATATACTCCATTTTTGAGTTTGATTGTTATTTATTTGCGTTCTTAGATAAAATAATAAATATACGCTTCCACGTATTTCGTTAAGCTACACTGAAGAGTTAAAATATATTTATATATTATAATGGGCCAACTAAGTCTAAATACACCTTATCAAACGCTGATGATCAACAATCCGAGATAACCATCGGTTCTTTTATCGTTTTCAAATATTTGTACCTTTGACATTTGTCACACTTTTTTACAAACTCAGTCACATCTTTTTCAAGTCCACTCCAAAAATACTTTCTACGAATATTATTCATCATGCGCCTAATTCCAGCATGCCCACTCGTGGGAAGAATATGAAAGTCATTTAGAATAATTCTTTTTGTATCCCCGTCAGTTATTTTTTTAATGCCTTTAATGACACATAAGCGGGGTCCGGACCACATACGCTTTTTATTTATATACTGAGCTAGCTCCTTTATTATTAATTAATTTCTCTCATTTTTAATAACATACACAGTGTCTATATTTAGACGTAAACAAAATGATTCCATTTCCCTCACAGAGACAGCTCGTGTTCACTGTGATTGGGTAAATAGTTTCACAAATAATGACGAGTATGCAAAATCTCTACAATCAGAAGTTATATTACTATTTTTAACCTTTTTCCACTCTACTTCATTCACAAAAATTAACTCTGTATAGACCCTCGGTAACTTAATTATTTCAACGACTCTCGGATGATCAGTCCAATCGTCGGTAGGAACATTAATTATCGAAGGGCTAACGACCGCACTGTCCTTCAATCTCTTACTCTGCGCTCTAGTCAACACCGCCATCACATGTTCATTCATCTCCTTCAATTCCGCACTCGTCACCTGTATCCTCGATAATGCGTCTGCAGCCACATTATCTTTACCTTTCACATAAACAACTTCAAAATCATATTCATGTAATAATAACCTAAACTTCATTAATCTACTAGAAGGATCTGACATATTATATAAATATATTAAGGGACGATGATCCGTTTCTATAATAAAACGCCTGCCATAAAGATAAGGTCTAAAATATTTAATTGACCAAACGATAGCCAGTAATTCCTTCTCTATAGTAGGATAGTTACGTTATGCCTTGTTAAGGCTTCGGCTAGCGTACGCTACAGTTCTACGGTCACTATTACATAGCACACCCCCAATAGCACAACCCGATGAATCGGTTTGTAAAATAAACTTATTTTTAGCACTAAAATTTGGGTATTGTAACACCGGTGGATGTGTAAGCGAATGTTTTAACGAATCGAAAGCAATTTGACAAGAACTATCCCATATAAAATGTATATTTTTCCGACATAAGTTATTCAAAGGTAAACAGATTTTAGCAAAGTAAGAAATAAATTTACGGTAGTAGTTAGCAAACGCAACAAAACGCTTAACTTCGTCAGCATTTTTTGGAGTGGGGTATTCTTTTAGAACCCTAATTTTTTCTGGATCGGGACTGATACCATTCGCTGATACAACGTGACCAAGGTATAAAATTTCTTTACGTAAAAAATCACACTTTTCGGGATTTAATTTAAGATTTACTTTGCGTAATCTAGTCAAAATATCAATTAAATTTTTGTTATGAATATCTAAGCTACGACCGAAACATACTTAATTGTCCAAATAAATAAAACATGTATCGTAATTGAGACCCGCCATGGCAACAGTCATCTTACGAGAAAATGCACTCGGACTCGTCTTTAGCCCCATCGGCATACGAGTCATTTGATACTGACCTGACGGTGTCGTGAAGGCAGTATATTTTCTACTATTTGAATTTAATTTTGCACGAAAGTATCCCTGCGTCAAATCTAATTGTGTAAAATATATGGAACCGGAAAGGGAATCAAGTATATCCGTAATATTTGGTAGGGGAAATTTGTCGTCTAAGATGCACTTATTTAAGTTACGAAAATCAATCACAAGCCGCCACTTTTTGTTTGTGTTATTAGATGATGGTTTATGAACCAAAAGAATTGGGCTACTCCATTCAGAGCTTGCCGGCTCTATAATATTATTCTTTAACATATTTTTAACTTGATTTTCAATTTCATCTCGTTGTGAATAAGGCAATCTATATTGTTTTGTATAAATTGGTTCCGTATTTGGTTTTAATTGAATATTTTGCTCATATAGATTACAAGTTCCTAATTTATCACCGGGAATAAAGAAAACGTCAGAAAATTTTGTACAAATATCTTGAATTGATTTACTTTCTTCTAGGTTTAAATGATTTAAATTTAGTTGCGAAAGTAATTCTTTCACTCTTTTTTCGTCTATATTATTTTGTTTACTAAAAGAGCATATTTGATATTCCGACAACTTATGAATATTTGGCTTAAAATAACTGAGATTAATCTGCTCGTCCCGTGTATTTAAAATTTGAACAAAAATATGTCCTTGTTTAGGCCTACAAATACTGGAAGTATACACTACCTACAAATATTCCATCGCATAATTCCTCTGGCAACACTACACATTCATCATTCTGACTCACACTTATTTCAAATATTTTTTCACATCTAGCTGGCACCGATATAAAATTATTAAAACCTAACTTTCCCATCCTTAAACTTACACTTAACTGATTACCAAATAAATTTAAAGATAAAGTATTATTTTCGTAATTTAAAATACAATTATATTTAACTAAAAAATCTTGGCCGATAATGCCATTCTGTTGACACGGTAAATTCCTTAAAACATAGAACTTGTGATATATTTCATTCCCACAGAATATAAGCGGAATGTAAGCATATCCTTCGCTTTGTAATTGTCCGCCTATTCCATTTATGCTTGTTTTCTTTATGCATGGGAATGTTCAAGTCCTTTAAAGTATCAAATTTTACCGCTGACAATGATGCTCCGGTGTCAACCAGCCATCTATACGTGTTACCTTTTACGAATAAATCTATAGAATTATCAAAACTACTAGCTAATATTATATTATTACTATAGCTATCACTAAAATTATTAGCCTCGAAAAAACTGATTTGGAGGCTTATATTCTTTACCCTGTAAACTATAATTTCGACCTCTAAAAGAAGACACGGGGCCTTGCCTAGAGCCCCATCGGGAAAGCCTTACTGTCGCTTGCCACTGATTTGCCCGCGGTGGCATCATATTTCGGGCTCGCCCCCGGCCTCGAGCATAGTATGAACCTCGCTGCCTATAGAAGTTTAAAAACTTACCTCTATTATGTTGGCTCGTGCAGATAGAACCAACTCCCTGGTCCACAGCACTGGATTCGGCCGCTCGAGAGTACTCTTCGTCCTTCGCCGCTCCGATTACATCCTTCAGCTGGGTGTAATCTCGGGCCGCTAAAATGGTGCTAAGTCGACTATTTCTCAAGCCTTCAGTAAATCTTTTTACAGCCAATTTTTCATTTAATGGTCGCAATATTTGATAGGCTTTCTCATCGCTTTCAGCTTGGGAAATCGTCAACTTAACAAAAATATCTTCTAACTATTTACCGAATTCCTCGATAGTATTACAACCTTGGCGAGTTTTCATCATCTCTACCTGTAGGGCAGTTGCTGACTGCTTAGTTAGAAGATGTTTTTTCATGTCAGAAATAAGCTCTATACTAGTTTTATAACTAGAACTAAGTTGCAATTTAGCGCTTTCATAACTTTTAATAACTGCTCCTCATTAATATCCAAGGTCGTCCTATAAAATTCTAGTGCATCAATTAATTTTTTGGTGACGTCTTCTTCGCCTGTCATAACAGGGAGAAGAGAAGCCGCCGTTTTCACGTCAAACTCAGCCATAGTTACCGTATTAATATTCGCAATACAAAAGTCAACAATTTGTTGATAATTCTTTTCTATATCTTCACAAATTTTTAATAATTTTAAACTTCATCCACCCTCACATCCTGCTTAATGTCTTCTTTTTCAATACTTATTTCTAACTCCTTACGTTTTAAAATATATTTCTCGTATAAAACCTGAGTCTGTTTCAACTTATTTTCTAACAATATATTTGTTCTTCTTACTTTACTTAGCTTAACCAAATTTACTCTAATACTTTTTATTTCCTCGCAAATATTAATAATTTCCATTTATTAAACAACAAAAAAAAATTAAATCTGTCTACTCTTTAAAATATTATATAAAAAATAAATGAACTAAATTCGTTTGAAGTATGAACTACGATATAATATTACATTACTTTACTTATTTTATCTACCTTTCAAAATTTATAGAGCAAGAAAAATAACATTAAAGAACAATAGTACCCTAATCATTAGAGTCACGTAGTCCAAAATTCTTAGTAGATAGTCTTCAGTCCATAGTCCAACATTTCGGTGTCCTCTCTGTAGCTCGGTGGCACCCTGCGCCTGTAGTCCCGTTACACTCCGACCTCCTTGGGCTCGTCCGCTCGATCTGGGCGCCTGGCTCCTGACCTCCGAAATGCACTCCTCGCCAGCTCTTGTCTAATCCATTGGACGTGGCACCTCTTGTATATAACGTAAAGTCCAGCTATCACAGCCAACATCAGAATCACCAAAATCACAGTCAATATGGTATTGTTTCCACTTAAATTTTTGTGTATAAGTTCAACATCGGCAGAATTTACATCACCCGCGGCATTTTGGGCTATAATGATTTCTTCCTTCGATTGTGTTTTACCCATTTTAAATCAAAAATATTTTTTGACAAAATAATAAAATTAAAAAGTCCATTTTCTTTACGCGGATCTCACGGCGCGCGATTTTAATGTAAACCGTCGCGGTTCGACTTGCAAGGTCGCCATGTGAGGATGGGACATTAAAAGACTACATTCCCGATTAAAGTTACGTTTATTACTGACTGATTAAACCTAATACATGCATTATTATAACAGTCTTACATATTACGCCACAAATCCAACATTTTGGTGATCAATGTAACGAAGAGTGCATAGCCATTGAGCTAGAAAATTTAAAAATTAGAACTTATGAAACCTATTTGGATTTTTGCAATAGGATACAATCTGTCAGATCAAATTTAATTTCTAAAGTCAATAGAATAGACAACGAGGAGATTAAGAAAAGTAAAATTATAATTTATAATAATATGGCATTGAATGTATTTTTATACAACTTACCTGAGCATATCGTAAGAATAGTGAGACTAAAAGTACCGAATAATTTGGAAAATGCACTTAGCATTGTATTAGAGGAAGTGAATTTTCATGAACAATATAACGCGAAAAATAAAATATATTCCCAAAATAAAAAATTTCAGACCAATAATTTTAATTATAAAAATAATTTTATGCAAAGCCAAATACATTTAAGTTCGGAATTCCGCAACAGGCGCAATTTAATTATCAAAAACCAATGTCACAAAAATTTAAATTTAATAATTATAACAATAATAATAATCAACAGTTCGGATATAAGCCTAATTTTAATAACAACCATCAGTTTGACCAAATACCAGTATAGACCAAATTTTAATAATAATTTTCAGCGAATGACACCGCAACAGTTTGGTCAAAATAATAAGTTTCAGAACCATTTATCAAATAAACCATTTAACCAATTACATGGCCAGAAGCCACAGTCTCAATTCGATAATAGACCACAATTCGGTTATAGACCACCACAAAATTTAGGTTACAAACCACAGGTTCAACAACAGAATACGGATGTGTCTATGAGGACAGCCCCTAGACCAACTATAAATCAATTACAATTAAATGAGGAGAATCCTCAAGCTTCAACTTCCCAGGACTATGGTCGAGATGAAGTTGATAAAATAAATTTTGATTCAGAAAATTATGTAGCGCAGCCAATTGAAAATTTTCGGGGAAAAGGCTTAAAGGGCCCCATGAAATAATCGAAATAAACTGTGATAAAAATCTTAGGTTGCCGCACATTTATATACCGGAAATAAATTCTAAATTCATGATAGATACGGGTAGTACGCGATCATTTATAAGACCTGATATAGCGCATAAATATTTTAGTAACTATATGTATAATGAGCCATTTGAAATAATTAATAAGAAAGAAAAACAAAATACAAACGCAGATGCATTATCTCGCGTAAAATTAAATATAATAGACGATGATAAAAATTCATAAGTAGTTAACGTAGAGGAGAAGGAAAAGAATTCACAAAATATATAACAAATGTTACAGGTAAAATAGCTAGATTAGCCGAAAATCAAAGAGTATCAGAAGAATCCAAAACAATAACCATTTCAGATTCATCTGCTACCATTTCAGTAAGCCCAGATGATTTAGAATTTGAGGAACAATACCCGATACCTTCAGTATCGAGCAGTAATGAAACAATACATTCTAATGTAAATTATGACACCTCAGGTATACGAATATTAAAGGAAGCAATTGATACTAAGCCAAATCAAATTTTAGTTTTTTCATGGTTTAAAAACGAATTACATGTAAAAAATTTATCTAGACCCAAGCAAAGAATTTTAGAAATATTTTTACCCTTAAATAATATAGAACTAGTTAAAAACTTTTTAAAGGAATATGTAAGACCAAAAATTAAATATTTTATCTATTTTGAAAATAAATATGAATGAAAATAAATATGAATAATGAATATTATTTAACTTTAGTTGATGCTTTTAGTAATTTAGGTCAAGCAATTAATATAAGTAATCGTTCAACGCCGGAAGTAGTCCGAGCATTAATTAAATATTTTTCATTTTATGGAATCCCTAGAAAAATATCATGCGACCCTGAGACTGAATTTAATAACCTGTTAATGAAGGAATTAACAGAAATGTATAAAATTGAATTACATATTACCACAGCAAATAACCCATATTCTACAGGTAAAATAGAAAGATTTCATTCCACCATTTTAGAAATTTATAAATTGGCAAAATATGAACAAAAGTTTACAGATGCAGCATCAGTAATGACATATTCAATTATGGCATACAATAATACGATTCATAGTGTAACATAACTTACACCATTTGAAGTAGTCTTTGGACACACAGATTCTAACAGTACATTTAATATTAGCTTCGAAAAAACATATATGCAACAGTTATTAAAGGATCATGCAAAAAGAACGAAATATTTATATAATTTTATTACTAATAGAATGATAGAGTTGAAAGAAAGAGAAATTAAAAGGAAAGGTGGAGAAACTAGTCCCGAATTAAATGAAGGAAGCACTATTTTTGCTAAAGCAGTAAATAAGCGTCAAAGTAAAGATAAACCCTTATATCAAAAGGCCCAAGTCATTGGTCCAGAGAATCGTAACACAGTACCAATAAATATAGGAGCTAGAAATAGCAAGGTCCCATTAAAAAATATTAAACGTCCTCCACAGGTCATGCATCATAGCCACGGTTCTGATGAGCCACAACCTGGCCCTTCAACTTCAAAAGATTGAGGGAATCCCAGGACTTCTTCCTGTAAGAAAAGGTTCTGCATATAAGTAAGAAAATAAATGGATAATTATAAAAGTTTTAGATTTAGTTAAAATATATGATAATTTAGATTATAATATCAACGGATATAAAGATTTTTTTAAGTTAATAAATGATAATAAGACACACCATAGCGAATTTAATTAATATTATTAGATCTCAAACAGAATTCATAAGAGACTCTACAATCTCTAAATATAGGCAGATTGTTCCCACGCAAAGATTCAAAAGAGGTTTACTAAATCCATTAGGTACAGTGATTAAATCCATCACTGGAAACCTAGACAATGAGCATCCTCATCAGATATGATAGCCTAATTCAGGATATAAATAAGAATCAAAATTTATTACAAAATAAAATTACCTTAATTACCAAAGTATTGGATTATCAAAGCAACAATACTGAAATTATTTATAGTAATTCTATTATTCAAAACGAACGTTTAAAGCGAATTGAATCAATGGTTAAAGAATTAAACAATAAAGAAAATAAGTCAATTTACTCTACTTATATATTATGTTTACAACTTTTATCAATAGTTTCAGAACAATATATATTATTTTAAATGAAATTGAAAATGCTCTTGCCTTAAGCAAAGTTTCTGTTTTACACCAGTCAATTGTTGTTGTTGAATTTCAACAGAATTACTTGAAATTTTGATTAATGTACAAAAATCAAATAATCATTTGTTATATTCTGTAATAGAAAGTAATCTTGTTAAAATAGAACGTATGTTATTAGTTAAGGCTTATGTAAAAGCCAGATAACGTTTATAATAGAGGTCCCATTGATAGATAATAATACTTACGACTTTTACCAAATTTATTCTTTACCAGTCTATAACGAGATTAAGAACAAGACCTTTATTATAATCCCTGAATATCCCTTCGTTATGGTGAAAGGTTCATCATACTCATATGTAGCATCACCTTGTGAAGAAATATCAAATGAGGAATTCCTGTGCACCGATAAAGAAATTGTGTCATATAAACTACCCACCTGTGTAGAACAGCTGATGGAATATCATGAAGATACGTCGCTGTGCATCCCTTATGCTGTCTATATTGAGGATATTAAGGTCCAACGCCTTTCAACATCAGAATGGATAATATATTCAAAGGATAACATAATTATGACAGATAAATGCGGAAAGGAAATAAATAAAACACCTATTAAGGGGACGTATATTCTAAAGACGGACCCAGGTTGTGAAATTAACTTGGGAAATTTATACCTAAGGCACTTACAAAATTCATTTGGAGAAATAACCTATAAAAGCACACCCCGCATTAAATTAAATAAAATTAAGATTGAAGATACAGAAGCAAGCCCTATAGACATGCAGGGAATAAACTTAGATGACACAAAGTATTTGACAAATTTAGTGAAGATGCAGGAGTCTATGAGTGAACTCAGTGAAAGTGAAAATATAAAAGTGAAAAGTATAAGTGTAGCGACCATAATTTTGTATGTAATCTTTTGTGTAACCTTAATATTAAGTATTTTAAAATATAGAAATTCTATTTTTAGATTCTTTTGTTTTAAAGGTCGTAACCCTCAAGAAGTTGAAATTCCTGAGGATTCCGAACTTAGGGAGGGAGGAGTTATATCCACCCCTCAGCACCCTGTCATCATTATATAATGCAGCGATGACAGATTAACTGCTTATCAACAATAGTTCTAGTTAAGGTTTTGTTTATTTAAGATTTAATTCATGGAAGCATTACATTGTAATCCGGCTTCACCACCGTCTTGAGACGGGATAGGAAGTCAGTCGATCATAGCATGAGCTTCTGCTAGGTAGTCTCCGGACAGACCCTAACTTTCTTATAAAAGCTCTGCCCGTTAATTATAGTTAAGTTTTAATTAAGTATTAAATGTAACTTAATAATAAAATTTCATCATTTTTTAAAAAGTCTTCTCGCTCCCGCAAACTTGTCTACGTTGTCACGTTCAACTATCGTCAGTAAACCGACTTTACAGACAACCAGTATGTTTTTTTATGATGAGTTAAATCTTCAATTATGTTACTTAATGTATTTTCTATGTAATAAGTTTATTTTAAGCATTTATATTTTAATTTATTTACAAATTTTAAGTAATGTCTCTGTATTATTGATAATAATTATTGTATTGTTCTCGATTAAAAATGGAGTCCAAACTTAATATATAATAAAATAAGGTATTTCATGAATACCTACTATGAGAATAGAATGTACAGACACTAGACAGATATATTTTTAATAATACATGTATTTTACATGCACAGTTCGTTTTTATTGTTCCGTAGTAACTACATGGAACTTTTAAAATTTCGCTCTGTCCGTCTGTCTGTCTGTCTCTCCGTCTGGCCGTCCTTCCTTGCTAACTTCAGTAATTATGAATATAGACAAAATGTAGTTCAAATATTGATTGTAAATTTTGTATTCTTGGGTTGGCTCGTACGTTTAATGTGGGTATAGACATTTTTTTTTCACTCTACCCCATCGTGTAGGGCATCGTCGAATAGGTAATTTTTAATAAAGGCGATGTTTTTTATACATGTTTTTTTTACAAAGTCAACCATTTTCGAATACTCGGCCTCCAAAGAGGTTTACCTGTTGATTCCGGCCCTCACTGACATTCCTAAACTATAAGAGATGGAAACTTGTAACTTTCCATGCTAAATACGGACACCACTGTATTTCTAGTTATAACACTAGATAGTAAATTACAGTGTGCTCCTCATATTGCTAATCTTGAAGATAGGCTCAGTTCTGCAGCATATGCAGTAAGAAAAATTAGGGAAATTTCTGACAAACAACACGGTGCAACTAGTTTATTTTAGTTACTTCCATAGTAGTATGTCTTACGGCATCCTTTTATGGAGAAATGCCGCCGACATTAATACAATATTTGTGCTGCAGAAATAAACCATGTATTTTTAAGAGAAATGTTTACCTTAACAGATATGATGCAATATTAATCTCTGAGACGTGGTTACTAGAAGGAATTCATGACGAAGAGTTGTTAGACGATAGGTACTTAGTTTTGCGGCGTGATAGACTATAGCTTGACTGGTCAGTGTATGGGCGGAGGAGTGCTACTCGCGGTCCACCAGAACCTTGCTGCTGCGGAGCGCGTGGACTGGCGCTCGTCTTATTTTCGTCGATTTATGCGCAGCTATCGATTAAATTAATTGGAATAACATTTTAAATCATAACGCGATAGAAGAAGCAGTTAAACATTTTTATGATAATATTTATGATCTACGTAACACCCACATTCCCCATAAGCTCGTGTCGTCGTCCAAAACTTTCCCTCCCTGGTTTGACACATCTCTAAAAAAGATTCTAAAAGAAAAATTTAAACATCATCGCAAATACAAATTGTATGGAAATCTGAACGATAACGTAACTTTGTGTACGTGTCGATATGTAATGCTTACGCCTACATCTATCTGTTGCTTGCTTCACTTTGTACGATGCGTTTGTTTGAAGACTATCTAGGCCTTATTAGTCTAAGGGCCGAACTGACATTAGTTCGGTCGGATGCGATTTTCTCCGTGTATGTGCTCGAATCCGTTCAGGCCGAACTGACGTCAGTTCTAACTGAACGGAACAAAACTTTAAAGTTGTGGAGTGTGTACTCTTAAAATTGAAATTATTGTATTAGGTCTTTACCTATGAAATTTCCGTTTTGTATGAAAAATTTTAAACGAATTTTTTTCATGTATTTTTGTATTAATCGAAGTAATCACCCATGCAATCAATTCACCTTTGCCAACGCAGTGGCAGTTTATTGATGCCCTTCTTAAAGAAATCAGCTGGACGGGAGGCAACCAATACTTCAAAGGCATTTTTTTCTGCTTCTCGGGT
Source organism: Phengaris arion (assembly GCA_963565745.1). Lineage (NCBI taxonomy): Eukaryota > Metazoa > Arthropoda > Insecta > Lepidoptera > Lycaenidae > Phengaris > Phengaris arion. Next base: position 6,651,319 of record OY751439.1, on the reverse strand, counting down.
ATTGAATTTTTTTCCCGCCAAGAAGTTATCTTAAGTTATAATTCTGGAAAAAGTAGTATGTAGGCGCAAGGTCTGGTGAGTAGGGCAGATGACAGAGATCTTCCAACCCCAGTTCTTGCAACTTGGAGACCGTCTGCTGTGCAGTATGAGGTCGCGCGTTGTCGTGCAGGAGAAGCAGAGACGAGCGATTGACCAATGCTGGTTGGAGATGTGCCAGCTTCTCCATCATTGTGTTCAGTTCTTCATAGTACTCATCTACAGTAATGCTCATCCCGTTTGGTAAGAAGCTGTGATTAATCACACCGGCGCTAGACCACCAAACAGTGACCATCACTTTTCTAGGGGTAAGTTTTCGTTTAGGGCATTGCTTAGGTGCTGAACCAGGATCTACGAACTTGCTGAGCGCTTGCGGTTATCAAACAGAATCCATTTTTCATCGCAGGTAACAATGCGGTTCAAAATTCCTTCATTTGTGTGTCTGTTGAGCAGTGCAAGACACGTCTCGACGCGTACTTTGCTCTGGCAATCATTGAGTTCGTGGGGCACCCATTTGACAAGCTTTTTTACCTTGCCAATTTGACGCAAATGGACCAATATTGTTTTGACGCTAACGTCTAAAGCTGCTGCTAATTCAGCCGTAGATTGTTTATCATCAGCTTCCACAATCGCCTTTAATTCGTCATTGTCGACCAAAGTCTTCGGACGACAGCAAGGTTCATTTTCAGGTTGAAATTTCCAGAACGGAAGCGAACAAACTAATAACAGGTGGTGCATTGGTTTGTAGTGTTAGCTCCGTAAACGTCGTTGATGTTGCGTGCCGCTTGTGCCGCGTTGCTGCCACGACGGTACTCATATTCCATAATTACTCGAATTTTTAACGTATCCATGATGACGAAAAGGATTGAAATGCGATGAAAATGTAACACTAATCAATAAACAAATGACCACTTTTGGAAAAAGAATTCCATGTTTTTAAAATAAAATTAATCTGAAATTAGAATTCTTAGCCAAACAAAAATTATTTTGATTTGAAATGGCCAGTACTGCAGAACGGCAATTTCATAGGTGAAGACCTATTATTTAGTAACAACTAGAGACATCTGTAATAAAGTTGAATTTCTCAGATTCATGGAGCAAAAAACAGAATTTTATAAAATGTATACAGACGGTTCGAAAATCTTGGATGAGGTTAATTCAGCTTATTATGATGTAAATCTGAATGTTACTAAATGCTTTTTACTAAACAACAATTGTTCCATTTATACGGCTGAATGTTATGCAATTTATATGGCATTATTTTATGTTAAATCCCAGACCAAAGTAAATAATGTACTTATTATATCGGACAGTAAGTACTAGCACAAGACTACTGACACTGAGACAATATTAATTTAAGTTTTAAATTTAATTATTTGATATTTAAAATTAAAAGTGTATTTTATGAGTTATCCTGTAATAAAATAGACTAGTTTCATCTATCAAAATCAAATGATATAAATTTGTTACTTATATAGTTTCTATCATAAGAAATTAATATATAACACTATTTTTTTATATAAATATGCGATTTATTTATAATTTCGTAAATAAAACTGTAGTTTTATTATCTGTATGTCACGTGACCGAAAACACCAGCCGCCATATTTTTTTGTAAGTGACGTCATAAGAACATAGTCAAATCGAATAAACAACAGCGTAAGTTAAATCTAAAGTTCATGCACTACACACGCACATATGACATTTATTTGTTTCTGTTCTTATGACGTCACGATAACGGTGGCTGTCGTTTTGGAGCAAACATTTGTCGTTCAAATTTTAATCATTTTTTCTTTGCATAAAGAGATATTATTTTCTTGAAATAAAAATACTAGTTGACTATCGAATCGATACTAACATTTTAAAATAAATTTGAAAAAAATGTAGAATAGCCTATTAATGTCGAATTAGTGTGGGTATAGCTGGTAATGAGAGGATTGATTTGGCTACCAAAGGATCACATGATGTGGATCATTATGAAAATTTAAAGGTGCCACTCACAGACTTCTTTCCTGTAATGAAATAACGTATATTGGAAATGTGGAAAATAAACTGGAACCATGTAAATAACATAAAGGGTAAATGGTACAGTAATATTAAAAAAGAATTTTTTAACTGTTCTCACAAGGACGAGATTTGGTCATTGCTTGATTCCCTCTCATCTACATAGATTGAAAATAATAGAAGAATCGCGATGCCCCAAATGTAATGAAGTGAATGCAGACCCAAATCATATATCATCTTTAATTGCAAAGCAACAAGTTTGGACAGTTTAGTACTATGCTCACAAGCAGCTATTGGAAAGCAACCACCGTCGCCCTCAGACACTCGAAACAGCAGTGAAATAACTAATGTATTGCTGCCTTTAAAATTATTACAATAATTATAAAAAGTGTGTTACAGTCTTTTACGTCACAACCAAAGTCACTGCAGCAGCCACTGAATCGCCGTTGTCGACATAGTACCATCGTGATCACTTCTCCGTCATGTTGCTGCCGTCACGTCCCGGCACACGAACGATTTCTAGCAGCATTAGTTCGCACATAGTAGACCAGCTCTAATAAAAAAAAAACATGTTATTCCCGTGGTGCTTCCCCTTTAATTCTGAATTTTTGTCATCACAATTTTTGCTGTCTCCCGCTTTGCTTGGGGAGGGAAACTGGAATACTTCCTACTCCTCCTACAATCTTCTGATTAATTTCGTTGCGGGTTCCAAGACAGATATAGCATGTCCCCCGGGCACCCCTGAGATCATATCAAAGGGTTCTTGCGGTTGGTTACCACTGTCGATCCTGGCTACACAGGAGTTGCAGTGGGTAAGTCTGGTGGGCCAATTGCTCGTTTAAAAAAGACCAGCACTAATATGGAGCACGCTACTATACCCCAAGTCTCTGGAGCCCTGGACTATAGTGTTAAACTCGTCCCACATTATCCACGTTGATAGTTTCACAGAATACAGAACATCTCTCTCGGAAATCGAACCCACTACCTCCGAATCAAGAGCCAAGCTCTAACCACTAGACCATACCTCGAAAGCTGCCAACCATAGACTAATCAGATATAATAACAACTATTACCACAGATAAGTACGTATTTTGCACATGAATACTCTGATATTCAGAGTAAATATGTAATTATCTGCGAACTTTATCATGGCTATACGCCTAAAAGTACAACTTACATATAGTTTTTGTAGCCTCGTATTTTAATTACTAGGCAGTAAATGTGTGGCGACTTGCCGATGCCGATCATTTAGTAGTTTTGACCTATTTAGTAGGCATTTAGTTCTTAGTAGTTTTTTTGTACGAAATAGCCTCCAGCCAGAAAAAATTAGAAAGAGCGTTCTTAAATAAGTATTGCAAATTTTTAAATTTCAAAACCTACTTATTTAAGAATTTATAGATTTTCCTCCTCTTTGCTGTTTTCCTTATTTTTATAATATACATGATACAATAATTATTTGCGCGATTTAGGATATTTTCCACTATCAAATTTAATAATCGAGAATTCAATGAAGTTTAAAAATGTATAAATTATTTTATAACATATGTAATTGACAAATAAATTACAATATCTTCACAGATACAACCCTGGCGCATTCATGCGTTCGCGTGCTTACACGAGGCCGGCAACGCAATCTCGAATCTCTGTGCGCGTACTTATGGTACATTTTTTCTCGCTGCGAAAAGCAGATATTATTATTAAGATTTTTAACGTAGATTTTTTTTAGCGTAGGTATTTACGATTTTGTATGGAAGTGATGTATCTGTTACGTAGTAAATATTAGGACATAGGAGAACAACGTGGCCAGTACAACAAAACGCCAATTTCATAAGAAATTGGCGTTTTGTTGTACTGGCCACGTTGTTCGCAAATATATCTTCTTTGGTTAGGAATTTCAAATTTAAACCCCTATTTACTCATGCATTTTGTTTCGAAAACCGTAAATCATTTGATTTTCCTCTTTTGATTTATTCTTTGCGTCACTCTGTTTACAAAATGGAAAACTTGAAATATCGTATTATTTTCGAGTACGAGTTCCACCGTGGCATCAGTGCTGCAAATGGGGCTCGAAGGTTTAATGATGTGTATGTCGGCGGTATCGCAAAAGAAATTGGAAATACGATTGTTACATAAAAGGATAGGGAGAAAGTGCAGGTGGAAAATGCGGGCTTGCCTTCGATATCTGGGCTGGTTCTTTGGCTAATTTGCTCGCATCCGGCGACAGGTTCTCGTGGCCACCTTTCTGGATACCACTGCACTTATATCACTACATTTATGCACATATCGCGTTTTTTGATGATTGTCTGATTTCCAAAGAAGTGAATGTTCACACAATACCGCTGATTGGGTACAGTAAACCGGCTGACTTGAGACTTGATGACGCGAACATGAGAGTCATGGACTCTGCTGGAGCTGCTGCATGGAGCGCGTCGAAGCCGAGAGCGAAAACGCCATCAGACGCTACTTGACGTTTTTTTTTATGTTTTTCTTTCTTCTACCCGCAAGGAAAAGATATTGGGATTGGAAAGGGACATTGTGCGTTCGGAAACTTTGATTGACAAAAATATAATTTAACTTATTTTTGACCGAACATACCGCCCGCCAAAGAGCTGGTAAGCTCTTTAGCTTTATACGAAAAAAAAAAAAGTATGACCAAATGACTTGGTCCTAAGAGTAATGCTGTTTGAGTTGAGGTTCCTAGATGAGTTTCCTTGGATGATTCAAATTTAAACCGCTTTTTACTCATGCATTTTGTTTCGAAAACTGTAAATCATTTGATTTTCCTCTTTTGATTTATTCTTTGCGTCACTCTGTTTACAAAATGGAAAACTTGAAATATCGTATTATTTTCGAGTACGAGTTCCACCGTGGCATCAGTGCTGCAAAAAGGGCTCGAAGGTTTAATGATGTGTATGTCGGCGGTATCGCAAAAGAAATTGGAAATACGATTGTTACATAAAAGGATAGGGAGAAAGTGCAGGTGGGAAATGCGGGCTTACCTTCGATATCTGGGCTGGTTCTTTGGCTAAGTTGCTCGCATCCGGCGACAGGTTCTCGTGGCCACCTTTCTGCATACCACTGCACTTATATCACTACATTTATGCACATATCGCGTTTTTTGATGATTGTCTGATTTCCAAAGAAGTGAATGTTCACACAATACCACTAATTGGGTACAGTAAACCGGCTGACTTGAGACTTGATGACGCAAACATGAGAGTCATGGACTCTGCTGGAGCTGCTGCATGGAGCGCGTCGAAGCCGAGAGCGAAAACGCCATCAGACGCTACTTGACGTTTTTTTTTTATGTTTTTCTTTCTTCTACCCGCAAGGAAAAGATATTGGGATTGGAAAGGGACATTGTGCGTTCGGAAACTTTGATTGACAAAAATATAATTTAACTAATTTTTGACCGAACATACCGCCCGCCAAAGAGCTGGTAAGCTCTTTAGCTTTATACGAAAAAAAATAAAGTATGACCAAATGACTTGGTGCTAAGAGTAATGCTGTTTGAGTTGAGGTTTCTAGATGAGTTTCCTTGGATGATTTTCAAAAGATAAACTAAATTACGAGTCGATTTTCCAGATAAGAATATTTTCCGAGAACGTAAGCTATTGTACTAATTCTAAACTAAAACTAAGCTACCGCTAAGATATATAAATCGTTAGATGTCACACTCTGGGAGGGGACAAAGTTTAGTTACCGCTCTGAGGCATGAACCTACGCTAGTTTTTAACTCTACAACACGTACTGTGCCGTCAGCTCCGGGATGTAATATGCAAACTCTACTAAGCTTCCAACGGAGTGGTGGAAGATTGTCTTCCATGATAAGCACAAGATCTCCCAACTTGATGTTTGGAACATTCTTACACCATTTCGACCGCTGTTGAAGATTGTGCAGATATTCACGATGCTGACTTTGCCAAAAATGCTGTGATATCTGCTGTACCAGTTTCCAGTGCTTCAAAGGCGAGATTGGTGTATGGTCAAAATCATATTCCGGTAAGCTGATTAAAGGTTGACCAATTAGAAAATGACCGGTAGTGAGCACTTCCAAGTCATCGACATCACTGGACAATGGACACCGTGGCCTAGAGTTGAGTACCGCCTCTACCCGCGTAAAAACAGTTGTAAGCTCTTCGAATGTAAGTACCTGTTCGCCAATGGTACGATAAAGAATAAGTTTGGATGATTTAACCATCGACTCCCAAAGGCCACCCATGTGGGTTGCATAAGGAGGATTAATATGCCAGTTTATGTTAAATTTCGAAATGTTACTTTTCAAGTCCTGTTGATTTTCCATGAGAAAAGACTCTACTTCCTTTAAATGTCGCTTGGCTCCTTGAAAGTTTTTACCGCAATCACTATAAATGTCTGTAACCGCACCTCTGCGAGAAACAAAGCGATGAAGACAAGCCATGAACGCGTCGGAAGTCAGATCCGACACGACCTCGAGATGGACAGCCTTGACCACCAACCACACAAATACACAAAGATAGGCTTTGGACCTCTGCGCCTTGCGCGTCGTGGAAGACCTTATGAAAAAGGGACCTGCGAAATCTACGCCAACCCGCTGAAAGGGACGCGCTTGACGCACTCTAGCAGCAGGTAAGTCACCCATAAAGGGCTTTAAGGCTTTCGCTCTTAAACGATAACACTTAAGACATTTAAAGACGCGATGTCGTATCAAACGACGAGCTGAAGGTATCCAAAATCGTTGTCGAACAATATTCATTAAGGTAGAAGGTCCAGCATGAAGATACTGTTGATGATATTAATCGACAATAAGGTTGGTAAGATGATGTGCCTTAGGTAATAAAATAGGATGCCTAGCATCGGTTGGTAGGCCAGAATGCCTCAATCTACCGCCAACGCGAAGTAGACCGTGAGAATCGATAAATACATCTAAGCGAGTCAAAGGACCCTTCAGTGATCGCTTACAATGAAGAGCTTTGAGCTCTGATTCAAATGCTGTATGCTGTGCTAATTTAACAATTACATTCAAAGCGTTGTTTAATTCCCTCACGGAGAGAGTTCCAGTGAGCTTATCATTAGAGCGCGAGTTGTGTGCGAAACGGATTATCCAAGCGGTAGTCCGCTGTAACCTAGACCAAGAGCTAAAACGCTCCAACCACACATCTGATAAAACCCCCCCTTCGACCCCGGCAACAGTCAATGAGGAAATCGTAGGCGGTTTCAGACCAGGCATGTCCTCAGCGACCTCATCACAATCAGACGGCCAGGTAGATGAATCATCCTTCAGCCATGAAGGAGACCACCACAGTGGATGGTTGGCCAAGTCTGTGGCTACCAATCCCCTGCTCGCACAATCCGCGGAATTGAGTGCGGAGGGCACGTGCCGCCAGTTTACAAACGGGACGAGGCCCTGAACCTGGGAAACACGATTACCCTCGAAGGTCTGAAGCAGATGTGGAGGAGTTCGAAGCCACGCAACCGCGATCTTGGAATCGCACCAGGCTGTTGTGCTGTTGATATCAATTCTGGCACAGAGCATGGACAAAATATGTGCCAAAAGGCGGGAAATAAGAACAGCTCCGCACAACTCAAGACGCGGAATGGTAATCTTTTGTTTGATAGGCGCTACTTTTGACTTAGCGGTAGCAGTAGGTGCACAGCTACTTCGCCAGAAGAGTCAGTAGTGCGCAAATAAGCCACGGCTGCATAACCGTATTGTAAGGCATCACAAAACCCCATAAGATGTGAATGAACAATTGAATTACCTAAAATGAACCTAGGTATACATGGAAATTGTAGAAGCTTGAACCCTTCGACGAAAGAATCCCATAGTTTGCAGAACTCTTCCGGAAGTGGATCGTCCCAAGAAAGTTCCAATATCCACAAAGGCTGCATTAAGACCTTTAAATAAAAAGTAATAGGCGTCAAATATCCACAAGGATCATAAATCCGTGCGATATTTGAAAGTACTTGACGTTTAGTTTTGCAGCTAGGCAAATTCGAAACTCGATAGACGAAAGAATCGGATCTAGAGTTCCACTCTACCCCTAAGATTTTAAAAATTTTGTCACCAGTCTCCTCAACACGAAACGGCTTCTCTAGATGTTCTGTCGGATATTCTTCGAGTGCCTCATCGCAGTTACTGATCCACATTCTAGCCAAAAAACCACCTTGTGCTAATATATCAACCACCTGCTGCTGCAACAGTCGTGATGATGAAATGCATTCACCGCCACTAATTACATCATCAACGAAGATATCTTCTTTGAGAGCACGAGCCGCTGCAGGACATGAGTCTGCGTTGAGAGAGGCCAGCCCATGAATGACACGAATGGCTAAGTAGGCAGAACTTGACATTCTGTAAGTGACAGTAGTGAGCTCAAATTGTTGAATTGGTTGATCAGGAGACTCGCGCCAGAGTATAGTCTGAAACCTGCAGTCGTTAGCGTGAAGCTTCACACATCTATACATCTGTTTTATGTCACAGATAAAAACGACTCTATGAGTTCGGAAACGCAAAATGATATCCTGAATGTCCTGTTGAAGTTTATGACCAGACATTAAAATTTGATTGAGAGACTCCTGAACTACTGGGTGACGAAGCATCAAATACAGCTCTAAGTTTGGTTGTACTGCTACTTTCCTTAAGAACACCGTGATGAGGCATGTAATATCTTTCCGATGAGACACCACCAGATATGGCTCGCATATGACCGCTTGATAAATAATCCGACATGAATTCATTATATAATTCCCTAAGCCTAGGGTCACGCTGAAGCTTCTTTTCTAAAATGTTAAAACGCCTCAATGCAGTATCAAATGTGGAACCTAAAGCCTTTTGTGTCACCTTGAACGGCAGACGAACAATAAACCTTCCCGTTGCATCACTAGTATGAGTGTCTAAAAAATGTTTCTCGCATTGAATATTCTCTGGATCCTGTATGACCATAGCTGGAGGCTCCTTGACTTCCCAGAAACGTGAAAGTATGGAGTCCAAGTCAACAGTACAAGACAGAGATGTAATGCGTTGACAAAAGAGTGAGTTAATGGGAGCTTGACCCATTAACACCCATCCAAAAAAAAATGCATGTGCAGTAGGCATACTTTCACCTAACTGCATTTTCCTACCATCGAATATCAAATTGTAAAGATCTATGCCAATAAGCATATCTATGGGACCAGGTAAAGAGAACTTGGCATCAGCTAAAACTAAGTCCTTGCACCTGTCAATAACTTCGGATGATATTGGAGCACTTGGTAAGGTACCAGTGATGCGTTGTAAAGTAAGTATCACCGCTTGAGTGGTCAGTGCAGGAGTTGACCCGTTAATGAAAGAATGGACAGAACACTCCATACTCCCATAAGTGCGCTGACCGCTAGATTCCCCTAAAACAAACAAAACAGTTGAATTGAGTCGGGGCAAGTTCAGTCTCTGAGCCAAATTTTCAGTTATAATTGTAACCTGAGATCCACTATCTAATAGAGCTCGCACCGCATGCATATACCATGGACATCCCGGATACCAACTACAGCCGTACCTAAAAGCATAGTAGAGCCCTTGTGGATACTATTGCTAAGTGGTGATGAAAATGGTAGAACTATGAGTTACTGGACCCACTTCATTCACGCTAGGATGGATAGCCGATGAATCCTGAGCATGGTTATCTACAAAATTAATATGTAATTTAGTATGATGGCGCTTGTGGCAAATGCGACAGTCAGTCTGTCACTGGCATTTGCTTACCGAATGAAAGCGTAAATAATTAAAACATAATTTGTTTTTTATCACAAATTCCTTACGCTGTTCTGATGTCATCGAATTAAATTTATCACATATTATATAGATGTTGTGTTCCCCCTTACAACATGAACATGAATATGAAGTGTTAACAATAAAAGATTTGCTTGGCCGAATATGTGAAACGCTAGTACTGCTAGACACTATTCCCTTAGTGCCAGAGACAGTTTCCAATACCCTAAGCTGAGTTTCCAAGAAGCTAAGCAAATTGTTAAATGTTGGAATATCAGCAAGTGCTGATGATGATGATGTTTTACAAAATTCCAACTCAAACTTTCCCCGCAAGTCAATGGGCAACATTCTTATGATAATGTGTAACAAAATGAAACTCCAAGAGTCAGTTTCAAACCCCAACGCTGACAAGGCTTGTATATTTTCCTTTAAGCAGTTAACTAACCTTCGCAATCCTGAATTGATTTGATTAGGATTTAGAGAACCTACGGCTAGGATTGACTCCAAATGCCTATCTGCTATGAGTCTCTTATTCTCGTAACGCTCCTTTAAGAGGCTGTAAGCTACTTGATAGTTAGTTTCAGAAAGTTCTAAATGTTTGATTAAGTTTAGCGGTTCCGTTTGTAATACTGATAACAAGTAATGCATTTTTTGCACGCCACTGATTTCACAATTGTTATGAATTAGACTATCAAACATTGCAATGAAATTAGGCCAATCTGTATAAGATCCTGAAAATTGCTGCAAAGAAATTTTAGGCAAACTAAATTGTTGAGATTTAACTAAATGGTTTTTTTGATTAGTTGATTGTGTATATGACTCAGAAACAGAACCTAAACTATCTGAAATAACTTGCACTGAATAATACTTGTCATAAAACTCTTCTAGTTGTGTGTCAATCTCGGATTGCAAATCACTATCTGAACATTTTGATCCTAAATAATTATAAGCTCCCTGAAAATCACTTTTATAATTATTGTTTATTTCTTTAAAACGCACTTTAAACATCGATAAAGTGTTAGGATTACATTGAGAATCCAAACTAATTTGAGTTGCTAATTTGTACAAGGTTTTCAAAAGACTAACGCGCATATTCGTTCGCTGTATCTCATACTGAGAATCATCAAAGAAAACTTGTTTAGGGCTCTTTTGTCCTTTACCCATCTTGAAAATTATAAAATTTTGACTTAATAAAGTAGGTAAGCTATTTGCGATTAAAATGTACCTTAACAAAGTTGACACTTGACAGATAAATTAATATCAAATTTGAATTAAGTTGACAGATGTCAAACTCAAATGACGTTCGAACAAACAAGTGAAAATGTACCGAGTTTATGGCCAAAACCATAGACACTATGCAATTATTTTTTAAATTCTATCCATAAAGATACGCCCTCTATAGTCTATATCAACATGTTCGGTAAAAAATACGAAATTATGTCCTTGAAACTAAGGCTGCAAATAAAATTTTACGAAATTTTATAAAACTTTAAAATATGATTGAAAACAAGTTGATGCACTAAAATAAGACGATTTTCGATAGGAAATAAGGCTTTTAGGTTGAAATATGTTAGGATGAATAGGGATTAAAGTTAATGACATGCTGATTTGATAATGGCGTCTTTTCGACAACCATCAACGAATTAAATTTGGAATCGTGAATAATGTTTAGATATGCACGGAAGGCCAAGAAATGCTTGAAATAGGATAATTAAGATGATGATGGACCAATAAATTGTCCGAGTAGAAGGACCTTTAATACGGCTCGATGGGCCATAACATGTTACATAAAAGGATAGGGAGAAAATGCAGGTGGGAAATGCGGGCTTAGCTTCGATATCTAGGCTGGTTCTTTGGCTAATTTGCTCGCATCTGGCGACAGGTTCTCGTGGCCACCTTTCTGGATACCGCTGCACTTATATCAGTACATTTATGCACATATGCGTTTGCGTTTGGCATGCGTTTTTTGATGATTGTCTTATTTCCAAAGAAGTAAATGTTCACACAATACCGCTGCTGTACAATACTGCTGCCACTGCTGCTTCAGGACAACGCTAGATCACCAACGCACTGCACAACAGACGGCTAACAAATTAGAGGAGCTTCAATTGGAATGTCTAGGATATCCATCGTACTCTCCGGACCTTGCTCCAACAGATTACCATTTTTTTCAAAATTTGGATAACTTCTTGCAAGGGAAAAAATTCAACTCCGATGTGCCCAGTCCAAAGCGATTTCAAAGATTTGATTGTTTCCTGTCCGAATGGTTATTTAGTAAAGGAATCAATGAACTACCTATGAGACGGCAAAAGTGCATAGATAGCAATGGTATATACCATTGATACTTTGATTAAATAAATATATTATGCTTAAAAAAATCGACTTTATGTTCCTCCTTTACAAAGCGCCAATTTCATATTTATTCATCTGTGACCTCAAATATGTTTTAAGGGTAATAATGAAGTCATAAACGCATTATAAATAACATACTAAGAGGTACATTGACACGCATAATTTTTAGGGTACCTTAACCAAAGAGTAAAACGGAACCCTATTACTAAGGCTCCGCTGTTCGGGTGTCCATTTGTCTGTCTGAACCGAGATTGCTAGACAGTTGAAATTTTCAAAGATGATGTAGGTATGATTCCAGAATTAACATAAATATTAAAGGTTAAGGCCCTCCCATAACAAACGTAATTTTTTAGCAGTTTTGTACGGAACCTTTTGTTCGCAATTCCGATTCGTACTTGGCCGATTTTTTATATATATCGTTTCATTTCACAGTTGAGAGCACCCATTATGGCTATTAATAACAACGACAGAGATTTTCGTTAAATCAAACTACACGCTATCTTACAACAGCAGCTCCGTGAATGCGGCAACTCATTATTGTAGTGTGGGTTTCTAATATCATTGTGTGTAAGACAATTTCTAGGGTGCGTGAATTTGGTACGTACATCTGACACGAAGATTTAAATGTGACGGGCTCGGGCACGCCGACTTGGGCGTACTATTTGTTGCCGCATTTTTGAAATACGCCAGCGGTATCTTGTCGAGCGCTGCGAGCCCAATAATTTATGTATGGTTTTAAAACTGCATTATTGTAAGATTCAATAAGCAGAATCGACCTACTGACCATTATTACAGACACAAGATGCCGTCTATGTGGTGCCTCAGCTGCATTACATTATTTGCTTATTATAATCTCCGTGGGCCATGGGACGCTAACAAAACGAACAAAAGCGAGAAAATACTAGTTGCTAAGGATGTAGTCATGGTTTGGTGTTAAGATCATGCCAAAAACATTACTCTTCCTTTTGGCTGGCTTCGCCGTAGTCGGTTAAAAATTTACCTGCCATAAACGATTAGTTCTACATTTAAATGACAGGTAACCTGCATTTCCTTGATTGAGCAGCTCGAATCGGCGCATAATATTGTGTACTGTTTACAATTCCACCTCAATTTTTTATATTAATAAGATCCTGAATATATAAATGCATGTTGCCAGAGGGCGCGTTTTGTTTTGTGTTTTATTCCTTTTTTTATATATTAATCATGGATATAAAGTGCCCCATTCTACGATTCTGCGAAGCTTTAAACGTTTATAGCTCCAAAAACATAATATTAAGTATATTAATTTTATCGAGATACAATTCCTATGACCATTTTATTTCATTTTTCACTAAAGAATATCAATTTTTAAAACTGTGTGCGGCTTTAGAACTTTTGAACCACGCTGCTATCTTGCAACATGCATTTGTTTATATAATCAGTAATTCATCCTTCATTCATTTATATAGGATTATATAAAACTTGAGGTGGTAAACAGTGCACATGCGCCGATTCGATATACGATCTTGACTAGAAAATCTCTCTCTCGTCTTACTACAGAGACTGAATCCATGACCTCGAAGTCCAGCCTATCCCACCTATGTACCACTGAAGTTCGGAACTTCGGAATCGCGTGGGTGGTACATGAGGTATTACGCCTTATATTATACACGCCTTTGCTGCGTGGGCGTGTGGTCCGTGTTTTTGACGTTGATTTGATGGAGGTAGATTAAATTCAGCGCCTTGATATTATGTAGGTATTAACGTAATAGATCTATTACAAAGGACTCACAAAATAGGATAGACCTGTAAAGAAATATTGAGGTATTGCTGCTTGATAAGGAGAAAAAAAAGTAACAATAACAATTTATGTGTAGTTAAGTAATTAAATACATCTAAAATTACAAAAAAGGTTCAATAATTTTTGCTAAATTTGTGAAAAAAACTACACCATAAACCATTAGTTTACTTACATCATATTATATAAAGACATATAAGTATGAGTATAAATGCAAAATATTATTTTTAACAAAAAAATAAAACCGACATCCAAAGTAAAAATGCACAAAAAATTCCTTATTCCTTAAAATTATATTCGGCTAAAATTTTGACTTTGAAGTCGGTACCTACCAGCAAATAATTATTGTAATTAATATAATTTTAATTACTTTTGCTTACATCAAGCACATAAAATCCCATGATAAAAATTAAGATAAAAGTCTCACAGTCTCGAAACGTATTACAATTTCTAGCAATGAAGCTTAAATATAAATTTTAAGACATCAAAATAATATGTTTGTTGATACAACCTGAAGTATTGCACAGTAGATTTATTATTTTTCCGGTATACCTATTGATGTCAAATCAAACTGAAACTTTGGGAATAGGCCAAAGTAAATACAAAGCCTCAGCGCACATTGTAAACGAAAAGATTTTTGAATCGCTATTTTTAAATAAGTCATAAAAACTTGCATTGGTTTATAAAGTGTGTGGAATAGTGTGTGGCATTGTCACAATTTACATTATTCTTCGCTGCATTTTGGATACGTCAATTTTCATAACTGACTACCGTTAAACCATAATATTTTAATTTGTCGTGAATGAAACTAGTATTGAGAGTGCATAAAAGACCTGGAAGAAAATATCCTGGATATATATAATGATATATAATGATTTAATTATAAGCTTGTTATTAAATAATTGTTATTAAAATGTTTTAGTAAGTAACAAATCTCTATCATGATATTTATTTCAGAAAGTTTGAAAAACTTACGGTTGTAGTTTGCTATGGGGCTAATGAGGAAACATGGTCGCAAAGGAACTGGTTTGATTGAAAACTTGTCAGTACTTTTATTAAATTCTTAGTAAGTCAATATTATTGGAGCTATTTTGGGATATAATTCGTTTGTTATTGATTCAATCAGCACTGCCCGTTGTCGTTTGAAAAATTCCCATGCCATTATTTTGATGCCGTTAGTGTTTATTGAAAACTAACTTTTGCCCGCTGCTGGGTGATTTTTTACTCCGTTTCAATAAAAACAGGGTACAGTAGGTTAGGTACATGAAATAGAGTACTATGGCATACTTCGTTAATAATTAACTTTTGATTTCTTTTTTCTAACTTGGGGAAAATTTCTTCCGCACTACCATATTTTATACATTAAAAAGGAACCGGAAGGACGCTCGGTGTGTGGGGTGGTGAGCTATCGGCCGTCGCCTTTTTTTTTTTAGTTTCAAATTTCAATAATCAATGTTTTAATTTCCTCGTACTTCTAGGTACTCTGCCTGGTGGGGACGACCTGGGAGATTTCTTTGTTTTGTAGCATTTTAAGTTTTGGAGTAGTTATTATTTTTTTAGTACTTACCTACTTTTATAGTTTGTAAATATTTTAAATAGATTTTAGTTAATTTCAGCTTTTAACATGACCTAATATAACAATTATATATCATAATATAATTAACATTTCCTCGTAATAACAGAAGTATAATTAACTAATCTAAGCACAATTGCAAAACATTTATTACTCTTCAATTTAACATTTAACATCTGTAGAATCTTAATTAAGTACATTTTGAAGTTACTGCGAACATAGAATGATACATACACAAAAAAAAACATTAAAGCTACTACATTTAATGCTCTTCAAATAACACCAAAATCTTATCTTTATGATATCTAAAAAAATACTTTCAAACAAAAACAGAAGCGTTTTTTACCCGACTGTCAGGAAGGGTTATGTTTTTCGCGCGTATCTTGTATGTATGTATGTAAATTCCTTTAATCCCACGTATCTTCCAAACGGCTGGATGGATTTCGACAATTAAGGTATCGTTAGATTTGTCTCAATAACCCAAGTGTCCTTAGATAATTTTTTTTTTAAATGACAAAAAAGCAGATTTTGGCTTTAACCTAACTTTAACTTCTAACCTAACCTAACCAAGGCTAGTTTAAATGTAGATGGTTTTATAACAAGTCTTGTTAACCGCAATGTTTATAACGCGATAAATCAACTAGATCAAGTTGTAACTTGTGGGGGACAACGGTTTCTCTCAACGCAGCTTATTAAAACTACGGAAGGATTAAGTTACGAATGTAGTTTGTAAACTGTAACAGTTCTAATGTTGCTTTATGTATTTATTAAGTAGGAAAATATATACTCTGGTAGACCAAGCCATCTTTACTTTAAACGAGACAATTTTGTATATATAATAATATAATCGTTTATTTATTATAGCCACTAGCGATAGCTTCTCGCTGAAAGCTAAGCTAGCTGAAAATGGAATGTCAATATGCATAGATCTTCGATGGAAAATAGTTGCCTCTTTACTGGCTTCAGACAAGAAAACATATTTAGCCTCTGTACTAGATAAAGCTACATTTCTTTGCTTTCTACATTCAAATGAAATTACTGTATTTGACAACTTAAATCAGAATCCTGAATATTATTTTCTGTCGGTTATATCCGACGGAATAACGGATTACGGAACCCCAATCTGCATCAACAAATCCCTCAATAGTAGAACTATTCTTTAAAAAAACAAGACGATAATTTTTGGTTTTCTTAAATATTTTAAAACCCTCTTTAAATATTTCCAGTGAGTCTCACCATATGAATTATTAAGTTGGCTAAGATAACTGACACTATATTTAATGTCTGGCTTGGTGAGCACTGCTAAGTTCATTAAAGACGTTACGTGACTTTTCTATAGTTTTAAATTAGCTATTAATTTTTAAATTTTTAATAATATTTAATTTAATTAATTTTTAAATAGAAGTATCTACGGTTTTACAATATGTCATATTAAATTTATTTAATAAATTATCAAGATAATGCTCCTGATCAATAGTAAATAGCATCTTGATACAATATATTGCTCTTAGACCTAAACGTTGTTTTACTCGACCTATGTTTTTAATTTTAAATTTACAACCTAGTTCTTTAACTACTAAAGTTAAAGTTCGTAGTTGCTCAGTAGCTTTATTTTAATACAATTTGAGAAAACAAAAAAATCATCGACAAATAATGCAATAATTACTTTGACATTATCTTTAAATTTTTGTGAACAAACAAGGCTCATATTCTGATTTTGTTTCTGATTGATCTAGACTAATTAAATAATCATTAACCTTATGATGCCTAACCCCGGAAGACTGTTTTAACCCATATATAGCTTCAACTTTAGTTTTATATTTATAAGTAACAGGTATTCTCATGTACACTGTTTCATTTAACTATTACCGTGCGGAGCAAGGACCAGACTGCTAGCCGAACTTATTCTGGAACAAGCCATATAGAACTGTCCGTGTGAGAAATAGTTCTCTCTTAGGTCTTTCCCAGCCACTTTCAATGGCTGCCCTTGAGCCTTATTAATGGCAGTCTTTTAAATACAAATGAATACTCTGATGGAATCAATGGTATTTTATGTATGAAAACAGTTTACATGAAATACAGTACCTTGAGCATATTGAGTGACTACAGTAGCCTCGACAATGTTGCGATGGAGAACATTTATCTGGAGTATTGTGCCATTGCACAATTTCGGAGGCTTAATAATAATTCTTTTTGCATCTCACAACTCTTGTGAATACGCGTCTTTTGAGCCTTTTTTAATATCATATCTTCAAACTCTCCGAGAGATAAGATAGTTGCATTTTTTCGTGAAAACGGGACCTATACTGGAGCGAACGATGCCTTCTTCTCCGCTGCAGTGCCGCCGGACCCACTAAAGCGATAACAGCAGCATCTGCATAATACTGCAGAACCTTCGCATGGTAGTTTATTCTGCCATCACTCCGGGAGAGCAGTCCAGGCACTGAACGCTCTGCTGCCGGGAGGACTCGTGTATTGGGCGACGGATTCCCCAATCCGTCACCCGATTCCTATAGGGCGGTAACTGGCGCTCACGTATAGCGCACCTGCCCTCTTATCGCCGCCTGCGATCGGGATCTGCAGCTACGTCCGCCTCTCTCCTCCGTTCTGCGACCTTCTTTTGCGAAATCACGGCTTCGCAAAAGGTTGCCATCGCCTCAAAGGCCTCTCTCGACCGGACCATACCTTCAAGGATGGCCGGGAGACTTAGGTCTACTCCAATTACGGCGCATAGCATCAATCGCTACTCGTCCATGGCGGGGCAAGCCTCGAGCGTATGCTGCGCCGTGTAGTCACTGTCCGGGCAGTGGTGGCACTGGGGCAACGGTTCTCTCTGGGCCGTGTGGTGCAGGTTATGGCCGAAACACGTGTGCCCGATCAGCACCTGCCCGCCCGTCCGCGCCGATTAGAAATGATGAAACCATCACATCTGCACACAGTTCTCTGTGTAAAGCACAACAGGAGATCAGGCGACCAAACTAAACTTGAGTTAACAAATAAGCAAACGCATCGCCTATTGGAAAGCAACCACCGTCGCCCTCAGACACTCGAAACAGCAGTGAAATAACTAGTGTATTGCTGCCTTTAAAATTATTACAATTATAAAAAGTGGGTTACAGTCTTTTACGTCACAACCAAAGTCCCTGCAGCAGCCACTGAATCGCCGTTGTCGACATAGCACCATCGTGATCACTTCTCCGTCATGTTGCCGCCGTCACATCCCGGCACACGAACGATTTCTAGCAGCATTAGTTCGCACATAGTAGACCAGCACTAATATGGAGCATGCTACTATACCCCAAGTATCTGGAGCCCTGGACTATAGCGTTAAACTCGTCCCACACTATCCACGTTGATAGTTTCACAGAATACAGAACATCTCTCTCGGGAATCGAACCCACTACCTCCGAATCAAGAGCCAAGCTCTAACCACTAGACCATACCTCGAAGGCTGCTAACCATAGACTATTCAGATATAATAACAACTATTACCACAGATAAGTACGTATTTTGCACATGAATACTCTGATATTTAGAGTAAATATGTAAATTATCTACGAACTTAATCATGGCTATACGCCTAAAAGTACAACTTACGTATAGTTTTTGTAGCCTCGTATTTTAATTACCAGGCAGTAAATGTGTGGCGACTTGCCGATGCCGATCATTTAGTAGTTTTGACCTATTTAGTAGGCATTTAGTTCTTAGTAGTTTTTTTTGTACGAAATAGCCTCCAGCCAGAAAAAATTAGAAAGAGTGTTCTTAAATAAGTATTGCAAATTTTTTAATTTCAAATCTACTTATTTAAGAATTTATATATTTTCCTCCTCTTTGCTGTTTTCCTTATTATTATATACATAATACAATTATTTGCGCGATTTAGGATATTTTCAACTATCAAAATTTAATAATCGAGAATTCAATGAAGTTTAAAAATGTATAAATTATGCCGGCAACGCAATCTCGAATCTCTGTGCGCGTACTTATGGTACATTTTTTCTCTCTGCGAAAAGCAGATATTATTATTAAGATTTTTAACCTTTTTTAGCGTAGGTATTTACGATTTTGTATGGGAGTGATGTATCTGTTACGTAGTAAATATTAGGACCTTACTTATGAAATTGGCGTTTTGTCGTACTGGCCACTTTGTTCGCAAATATATCTTCTTTGGTTAGGAATTCCAATTTCAAATTTAAACCGCTATTTACTCATGCATTTTTGTTTCGAAAACCGTAAATCATTTGATTTTCCTCTTTTGATTTTTTCTTTGCGTCACTCTGTTTACAAAATGGAAAACTTGAAATATCGTATTATTTTCGAGTACGAGTTCCACCGTGGCACCAGTGCTGCAGAAACGGCTCGAAGGTTTAATGATGTGTATGTCGGCGGTGTCGCAAAAGAAATTGGAAATACGATAATTGGAAACGTTCATCGCAATGGCTAAACCCTGGCGAACCAGCCAAAGCCTGCCCCGAGCGAAAATTGACTAAAAAAAAGTTGCTTGTGAGCGTTTGGTGGACTAGTGCGGGTGTCGTTCACTACAGATTTCTTAAATCTGGCCAACAATTACGGCAAATATCTATTGCCAGCAACTGCAAATCATGACAGAAAAGCTAGCTGCTAAACATCCGAGGTTGGTCATTCGCTCTAAGCCACTGCAGCTTCAGGACAACGCTAGATCACCAACGCACAGCACAACAGACGGCTAACAAATTAGAGGAGCTTCAATTGGAATGTCTAGGATATCCACCGTACTCCCCGGACCTTGCTCCAACAAATTACCATTTTTTTCGAAATTTGGATAACTTCTTGCAAGGGAAAAAATTCAACTCCGATGTGCCCAGTCCAAAGCGATTTCAAAGATTTTATTGTTTCCTGTCCGAATGGTTATTTGGTAAAGGAATCAATGAACTACCTATGAGACGGCAAAAGTGCATAGATAGCAATGGTATATACTTTGATGAAATAAATATATTATGCTTAAAAAAATCGACTTTATGTTCCTCCTTTACAAAACGCCAATTTCATATTTATTCATCTGTGACCTCAAATATGTTTTAAGAGTAATAATGAAGTCATAAACGCATTATAAATAACATACTAAGAGGTACATTGACACGCATAATTTTTAGGGTACTTACCTTACCCAAAGAGTAAAACGGAACCCTATTACTATGGCTCCGCTGTTCGGGTGTCCATTTGTCTGTCTGGACCGAGATTGCTAGACAGTTGAAATTTTCAAAGATGATGTAGGTATGATTCCGGAAATAACATTAATATTAAAGGTTAAGGCCCTCCCTCAAACGTAATTTTTTAGCAGTTTAGTACGGAACCCTTTGTTCGCAAGTCCAATTCGTACTTGGCCGATTTTTTATATACATCGTTTCATGTCACAGTTGAGAGCACCCATTATGGGTATTAATACTAAGGCGGGTCAATAAGTCCGTGACTTTTTGAATTTCTAACCTCCTTACTGAAAAAGCAACACTACTCCTGTCAACAGGCATCTGTCAGTTGACTCCTATCAAAATTTGAACTTGCTGCGTCAGTTAGTTTGTGTTTTACAGCTATCTTTATCAGACTATCCAATAACTTAAGGAAACAATGGAAAAAAGTGAATTTCGTGTGCTTATTAAGCATTATTTTTTGCGAAAAAAAACCATTACCGAGACCAAGGCTAAGCTTGATTAATACTATGGGGACTCTGCACCATCGATTTCAATGGTAAAAAAGTGGTTTACTGAATTTCGTTGTGGCCGTACAAGCACTGAAGATGCCGAACGTTCTGGACGCCCAGTTGAGGTCTCTACACCCGAAACAATCGAAAAAATTCACGATATGGTGTTGGCCGACCGAAGATTGAAAGTGCAAGAGATTGTGGAAGCCATAGGCATCTCGCATGGCTCAGTGGTTTCAATTTTGAATGATCACTTGGGCATGAGAAAGCTTTCCGCAAGATGGGTGCCGCGTTTGCTCACAGTCGACCACAAACGCAATCGTGTAACAACTTCACAGGAAGGTTTGGCGTTGTTTAATCACAATATGGAGGAGTTTTTTAACCGTGGACGAAACATGGATCCATCACAATACACCAGAGACCAAACAACAGTCAAAACAGTGCGTTTCTAAGGGTGAATCGGCGCCAAAGAAGGCCAAGGTGGGTTTGTCAGCCAATAAAGTTATGGCGACTGTTTTTTGGGATGCACGTGGGATAATCCACATTGACTATCTTCAAAAGGGAAGAACAATTAATGGGGAATATTATGCCAACTTATTGGACCGCTTCAATGAGAATTTGAAAAAAAACCGACCTCATTTGGCCAAGAAAAAAGTTCTTTTTCACCAAGACAATGCAAGGGTGCACACGTGTGCAGTTGCCATGGCAAAAATCCATGAATTGGGCTATGAATTGCTCCCACATCCACCCTATTCTCCAGATTTGGCTCCGAGTGACTACTTCTTGTTCCCAAACCTGAAAAAATGGCTCGGTGGAAAAAGATTTGACTCCAATGATGAAGTCATCTCGCAAACAAAGGCCTATTTTGAGGACCTCGACAAATCATATTTTTTGGAAGGGATAAAAAAATTGGAGAAGCGTTGGATAAAGTGTATAGAGCTCAAGGGGGACTACGTTGAAAAATAAAATGATTTATTTATCAAAAAATCTGTGTTTTATTCCAAAAGTCACGGACTTATTGACCCGCCCTCGTAACAACGACAGAGATTTTCGTTAAATCAAACTACACGCTATCTTACAACAGCAGCTCCGTGAATGCGGCAACTCATTATTGTAGTGTGGGTTTCTAATATCATTGTGTGTAAGACAATTTCTAGGGTGCGTGAATTTGGTACGTACATCTGACACGAAGATTTAAATGTGACGGGCTCGGACACGCCGACTTGGGCGTACTATTTGTTTCCGCAGTTTTGAAATACGCCAGCGGTATCTTGTCGAGCGCTGCGATACCAATAATTTATGTGTGGTTTTAAAACTGCATTATTGTAAGATTCAATTAGCAGAATCGACCTACTGACCATTATTACAGACTCAAGATGCCGTCTATGTGGTGCCTCAACTGCATTACATTATTTGCTTATTATAATCTCCGTGGGCCATGGGACGCTAACAAAACGAACAAAAGCGAGAAAATACTAGTTGCTAAGGATGTAGTCATGGCTTTAAGTGTTTATGTACTAGGACCACTTACGCCAGTTCCCTATGTAATTTAATATCTATGGACGCTTCACACCACATCAATCTGGCCCCGTGCTATCTATCCGAAGAACTTTTATTAGGTACTGCAGGTACCAGACAATGAGAAGTGTATTTAATACTTTTACTTTTATACTAGAAATAATATTATATTTAAGATTTTTATTATATTATGCACATATTTATTATACATCCGTGACCCAGGAACATTGAAAATGTTTTTGGTCCCTGATGCCTCAGCAGGATTCGAACCTGCGATCTCCAACTTGAGCGCCAACGTGCTAACCACTGAGCCACAGAGGTCGCCAGTTCTCCGTGTGGATTACTTTTAAGTTTAAAGATAACAAATAATCATAATAATATTAAATTTTACTACTAATCCAGCTCTTATGTGCACTTAAATTGTAATAACAACTTACACTTAAAAACATGAAATAGCTGAATTTAAATATTCGCCAAGATGAAGACACGCGTCGTTAACGAACCTGAAATGATTTATTACATTAAATCCAATATTGTTAAAAGTTTTCATATTTTATGAATAAATCACAGTCGGTATGTTCACCAGAGAATGAATAGGCAAAAGTAAAGCAATTAAATACATAAACCTCTTAACCCATTAACCGCCAAATGAAAGACAGCAAAATAACATTAATAAAATGTTAATTTTCTTATTAAATATAAACCACATAAACACAATAATAAAATGAACTCAAAAAAATTGTTTCTCCCCCTTACAAGGGGGTGTGCTGGCGTGAATTTAAACACTTATTATTTGATTTCAAAGCTTCAAAAATTAAATTTAGCCCATTTTAAATAAAATATTTGCTGGGTTGGGTTACAAAGGCTTGTTGGCTGGTTGACAAAGTAATATTTATTTAATAAAATAACATAATTTTAATAATTTATTAAAATTTAAATGTGCTAGTGCTTACTGCACAAAATATATATAAGATGGTGATATTATTATTAAAAATCTCGCTATACTGGGTGATTTTTTTACTCCGTTTCAGTAAAAACAGGGTACAAGTAGGTTAGGTACATGAAATAGAGTACTATGGCATACTTAGTTAATAATTAACTTTTTATTTCTTTTTTCTAACATGGTTAAAATTTGTTCCGCACTACCATATTTTATACATTAAAAAGAAACCGGTAAGACGCTCGGCGTTTGGGGTGGTGATCTATCGGGCGTCGCCTGTTTTAGTCATAATAAAACAGAGAAATGGTTTCAAATTTCAATAAACACTGTTTTAATTTCCTCGTAATAACAGAAGTATAATTAACTAATCTAAGCACAATTGAAAAACATTTATTAATCTTCAATTTAACATTTAACTTACAAAACATCTGTAGAATCTTAATTAAGTACACTTTGAAGTTACTACGAACATAGAAATATATACCTACACAAAAAAAAAACATTAAAGCTACTACATTTAATGCTCTTCAAATAATAAATAACACCAAAATCTTTATGATATCAAAAAAAATACTTTCAAACAAAAACAGAAGCGTTTTTTGCGTTCGTTTTTGTAACATACCTCTGTAATTTATCTGAGATAAAGCCATAAAAATAAAAAACGTATCTGTGCATTTTTTGTTCTACGTTTATTACTACTAGTAGCTGTAGGTACCTATACTTATTTCCGTTAACATGATAATTTATTAGTGCTGAAGGTAAAATACCCACGAATAATACTCGTAATAATATGGTGGATAAGATTTATAAGTACATGATGCGAAGTCCTCCTTTTTTTTCCGCTGATAAAATGCGTTTAAGCATCCCACGGGGGGCTGGGGGTCCTACCCGTGAGTATGTGATACTCTGCTGCGCCCAAAAAGATGGTGAATGGGCGCAGCCCCTACTCACTAAAAACTCGGCGCTACTCCACTCATTACTACCCTTGGCGGGCCACGGGATCGCGTGAGCCTGCACCGCGACTTCGCCGGCGGGCACCTGCTACCACTAGTGTACACGGTGGCTTTATACCAAATTTTTGAGTCCCTAGCGATCTACAGTAGTCCAATGCATGTTCGCGATGACCTCCTTCTTCGACGCCGAGCTCTAGCCCTATTACCAGACAACTCAAACTCAAAACTTTTATTTCCATGTAGGTTACCAAATAACTCTTATTAAAGAATTGTCCTACATGATGCCTATCACCGGTGCGGAAAGGATGCCGTATAATATTACTATGATAATAACTAAAATAAACTAGTCGCGCTGTGTCCTCGTCGGTAATTTTTCTAAATTTTTTGACTGCATATGCTGCAAAATTGAGCCTATCTGCCAGATTTGTAATATGGGGCCCCACTGCAATTTATAATCTAGTGTTATTCCTAAGAATAATATATATAGAATAATATATATAGAATAGAATAATAATATATAGTGTTTATTTGCTCAAATAATGTACAATTTCAAAGTGTTACAATGGTAAATTGTGTACTTGCTTATTCTGCCTTTGTTGAGGCGTGCAATATTCATATTGTTATTTTACAACTTAAATAATAACTATTATTAAACACCAAAACATAGAGAACAATATTTTAAGGTATTTAAGTCACAGTATGAAATTTACAATTTATTGTCATTTTTATATTAACCTAAAAAAATATAATATGTATTCTTCAGTTTACTTTGTCTATATTTTTTTTTGTATTGCCATTTTTTTTTAAATTAGAATGATATGTTTTTGTTATAATGTCGTATGTCAATAGTTAAATAAATATAAAAATATATAAAAAAATAATTGTAACGGATATAAAATATTAATTAAACAATATTAATTAAACATTAATTGTTGAGTCATTAACTTTATGTCAACTTTATTACATTTAATTTTAATTGTATTATGCTGATAATTTTATAAATATAACCTTAAGTCATTATCTTTTAAATAATCATCAATAGAGTAATAAATAACATTTTTTAATAGTAAATTAAATAATATTTTTTTGAATATTCTCACATTTGTATTTTTCATGTCGTCAGGTAAATGATTGTATAACTTTATTTACATACAAAAAGCATTTCTTTTGAAGACGTCTAGTTTTTGTAGAGGTATACATAATTTATTTTTTTTCGAAAAGATACATGTGACCTTTAACAAATATTGTTATTTCTTAAGTGTACATGCATGGCAAAGGTAAAATATCGTTTTGTTTAAAAAGTGGTTTGCAACTTTCATTAAGTTTCGGGCCACATAGCGCTCGTATGCATCGTGGTATCCATTATGTTCATTTTCTCATCATTAAATAGCACATTGGCTTGTGCCATTTTTTGTTCCGCCGAGAAAACGCGATGCGGTTAAGCATCCCACGGGGGAATGGGGGTCCTACCCGTGAGTATGAGAGACTCTACTGCGCCCGTTCGGGATTAGCACCTACTCACTAAAAACTCGGGGGTACTCCACTCACCTTACTCACAATACCTTTATCGGGCCACGGGATCGCGTGAGCCTGCACCGCGACTCCGCCGGACATTGGTTTGTGGCTGCCTAACATTAGACAGGCTAAACTTTAAACATTTTGTTTCAGTTGAATTTAAAATTAAATTATTAGCATTAAACCAATGCACCAGTTTTGAGACAGCACTATTTACCTCGTCGTAATTTGACTGTCGTCGCTTCACATTAACAATTAGTAAAGTATCATTGGCAAAAAGTACTATCTCTTGTTTATCTTTAACTAAATAAGGAAGGTCATTTATATAGATGAGAAAAAGAAACGGGCCCAAAATGGCACACCTAGTTCTATTTTGGTCCCAGTAGACCTTGCAGAATTTACTTCTACGCTCTGCATTCTATTTGATTCTTGTTCTTTTGTTCTTTTTTTTTAATAAAATTTTCTATATATTCAATATGTAGTCGTTTATATTTCTTAATCCGTTTTTTACGGTGAGATTTTATATCTGTGTTGTGAAGTTTTATTCGGTAAATCACGCTTGTATTAAAACACGTTATTTTTTCATATAAATTATCACATTGTAAAATTAGTTGACAAATTTGGTTAGACACATGCTGTTATTCTTTCTCATCCTTTCGTTTCTCTGCATTGATTTATTAGGTTTACATACTTTAATTGTTCTTAATATCCTCTTTTATTTTGCTTACCCTTTTTTTATTTTGTGATGGTCACACAGCCCGTGATTTTGATCGTTTGGTGTTAAGATCATGCCAAAAACATTACTCTTCCTTTTGGCTGGCTTCGCCGTAGTCGGTTAAAAATTTACCTGCCATAAACGATTAGTTCTACATTTAAATGACAGGTAACCTGCATTTCCTTGATTGAGCAGCTCGAATCGGCGCATAATATTGTGTACTGTTTACAATTCCACCTCAATTTTTTATATTAATAAGATCCTGAATATATAAATGCATGTTGCCAGAGGGCGCGTTTTGTTTTGTGTTTTATTCCTTTTTTTATATATTAATCATGGATATAAAGTGCCCCATTCTACGATTCTGCGAAGCTTTAAACGTTTATAGCTCCAAAAATATAATATTAAGTATATTCATTTTATCGAGATACAATTCCTATGACCATTTTATTTCATTTTTCACTAAAGAATATCAATTTTTAAAACTGTGTGCGGCTTTAGAACTTTTGAACCACGCTGCTATCTTGCAACATGCATTTGTTTATATAATCAGTAATTCATCCTTCATTCATTTATATAGGATTATATAAAACTTGAGGTGGTAAACAGTGCACATGCGCCGATTCGATATACGATCTTGACTAGAAAATCTCTCTCTCGTCTTACTACAGAGACTGAATCCGCGACCTCGAAGTCCAGCCTATCCCACCTATGTACCACTGAAGTTCGGAACTTCGGAATCGCGTGGGTGGTACATGAGGTATTACGCCTTATATTATACACGCCTTTGCTGCGTGGGCGTGTGGTCCGTGTTTTTGACGTTGATTTGATGGAGGTAGATTAAATTCAGCGCCTTGATATTATGTAGGTATTAACGTAATAGATCTATTACAAAGGACTCACAAAATAGGATAGACCTGTAAAGAAATATTGAGGTATTGCTGCTTGATAAGGAGAAAAAAAAGTAACAATAACAATTTATGTGTAGTTAAGTAATTAAATACATCTAAAATTACAAAAAAGGTTCAATAATTTTTGCTAAATTTGTGAAAAAAACTACACCATAAACCATTAGTTTACTTACATCATATTATATAAAGACATATAAGTATGAATATAAATGCAAAATATTATTTTTAACAAAAAAATAAAACCGACATCCAAAGTAAAAATGCACAAAAAATTCCTTATTCCTTAAAATTATATTCGGCTAAAATTTTGACTTTGAAGTCGGTACCTACCAGCAAATAATTATTGTAATTAATATAATTTTAATTACTTTTGCTTACATCAAGCACATAAAATCCCATGATAAAAATTAAGATAAAAGTCTCACAGTCTCGAAACGTATTTCAATTTCTAGCAATGTAGCTTAAATATAAATTTTAAGACATCAAAATAATATGTTTGTTGATACAACCTGGTATTGCACAGTAGATTTATTATTTTTCCGGTATACCTATTGATGTCAAATCAAACTGAAACTTTGGGAATAGGCCAAAGTAAATACAAAGCCTCAGCGCACATTGTAAACGAAAAGATTTTTGAATCGCTATTTTTAAATAAGCCATAAAAACATGCATTGGTTTATAAAGTGTGTGGAATAGTGTGTGGCATTGTCACAATTTACATTATTCTTCTCTGCATTTTGGATACGTCAATTTTCATAACTGACTACCGTTAAACCATAATATTTTAATTTGTCGTGACTGAAACTAGTATTGAGAGTGCATAAAAGACCTGGAAGAAAATATACTGGATATATATATATAATGATATGTAACAATGATTTAGTTATAAGCTTGTTATTAAATAATTGTTATTAAAATGTTTTAGTAAGTAACAAATCTCTATCATGATATTTATTTCAGAAAGTTTGAAAAACTTACGGTTGTAGTTTGCTATGGGGCTGTGGAAACATGGTCGCAAAGAAACTGGTTTGTTTGAAAACTTGTCAGTACTTTTATTAAATTCTTAGTAAGTCAATATTATTGGAGCTATTTTGGGATATAATTCGTTTGTTATTGATTCAATCAGCACTGCCCGTTGTCGTTTGAAAAATTCCCATGCCATTATTTTGATACCGTTAGTGTTTATTGAAAACTAACTTTTGCCCGCTGCTCCACCCGCGTAAATATAGTATCCCACGGGAACACTGTACTTTTTCGGGATAAAAAGTAGCCTATGTATTAAACCAGAGCTTAAAACTACTGCCATATCATATTTCATCGAAATTTGGTAGTTTTTGCGTGAAATAGTAAAAACATCCATTAATCCATTCATCCTCACAAACTTTCACATTTTTTTTTATTATTTATTTATTTAAGGTCGTTTTTTAACATCTAGGTCATTTAACGACCACCTTAAATACAAATATTATTAAACTTAAATAAATTCATATACATTAATCAGTTTTAAATATTTTAAAGTACAATCACAACCATTTCCATTCAAACACTGTTCTAAATTATTAGGTAAGTTACATATTCTTTTTTCTAAATGAAATTCTACACAATCTATGAATAAATGTAAAACTGATAAATCAGATCCACACTTGCACTTATTTATTCTATAATGGTAGTAGGATTTAATATACTTCAAATATTGGTAAAATTTAAGTTTAAGTTTTTCTGGCTTTATTTTTATTATTAAATGAAAAAGTAAGAAATATTTACGAATAAAGTACAGATTATTCTTGGGTCCATGCAATAGGACCTATTTACAAAAGTAAAGATAGTCGATTATTATTTAACACAAAATCCAACAGATTTAAATGTGATGTCTCAACAGCAATTTCTGGTGAAATTTAAGACTTGCCGAGCGGCCATTTTGTTCGAATTTCTTAGGAAGAAGTGGAGTCATTTCACACTGAAACAAAACGATACGCGACATGACGCTGCATTCTATTCTTCTCTCAAAAACAATTCAACTATTCAAAACTGTTTTTATTCAAAACACAAGAAGAACATGTTTCATTGTAAGAGTTCGAATGGCAGAGTGCACCGCGCTGCACAGCGCATGTGCAGTGTATGACGATCAGTCATCAAATAAAACATGTAGGTATATTTTTGTGTAGAGAATAAAGTTCAATTTTGAATAGCCATCCTAAAAGTGCAGCGCCGCGTAGCGTCGCATATCGTCGCGTTGTGAACTGACCCTAATAGCATCAAATCCTTCCTTAGCCTTACCGAGAAGGGCTCTAACCAAGAAGACATAATATTTGTTCTCCAATACTTTATCTATTAACTCTGGCTAGAATATGTCCTGATTTTCTGGTCAAGTGGTTATGAGTTCGGATAGTAATAACACGATAGACGGAACATCGCAGTTATTAAAGCCGTAATAAAATTAGATATAGCCTGGGTTGCTAGGGGCCTATTTTTAGGATTCCGTAATACTAAGGCAACCCTTATACCCTCGTGTTCAATAGGTCTTTGAAAATAAAGGCAAGGTTTCAATCACGACTTTTTTACAAAGTCAACCATTTTCGAGTAATCAGCCTCCAAAGTGGTTTATAAGTTGTGTGCT
The DNA here is from genome assembly GCA_963565745.1 of Phengaris arion. Lineage (NCBI taxonomy): Eukaryota > Metazoa > Arthropoda > Insecta > Lepidoptera > Lycaenidae > Phengaris > Phengaris arion. Next base: position 6,621,005 of record OY751439.1, on the reverse strand, counting down.
CGTAATATATTCCTTAAAACTAAATTAAACCTTTAAACTATGATTAAGAACGCCATAAAAAGAAGTGTATAAAACTCAAACTTAACCCAAACCTAAAAAACCGGCCAAGTGCGACCCGGACGTACGCAAGAAGGGTTCCGTACAAAACGGCTTCTGTAAAATATGATGTTTGTTGTATGGGAGCCTCACTTAAATATTTATGTTATTCTGTTTTTCGTATTAGCTATTATAGTAGCAACAAAAATACACCTTCTCTGAATATTCTATAGCTATCACGGTTCATGAGATATAGCCTGGTGACGGACAAACGGACAGACAGCGAAGTCTCAGTAATAGCGTTCCGTTTTTACCTTTTGGCACGGAACCCTAAAAACACAATATCACATTAACCAGGGCAATAAGAAAGATTTGTTTATAAATACTGACAAGTTACGTTATTGTGACCATAAAATTATGAGTATCAATCACTGTGATCTTGAAGTCGTAAGCCCCCGCGACATCTTCTGATATTCGCCCCTAATTACCAGAGGAGAGAAGAAATTTTATGGGGAACATTCCGGAGTTTTCCCCAGCAAATGAGTTCAGTGGCCCACGTATTTTATGACCTTGACCTTTTTAATTTGTTGACTTTTGTGGCAGGAACGTGACGAGTACTTTTATTGTACCCTATGATATTATTTATGGATCACCGTTGCTCGTTGCTTAATCTGCTATACGTGTTTTTCAGATAACTTCCGACGATGTAAAAGTTATGTTATTAAGCGCATGTATTACGCCGTTTTCGTTTTAAACCTTATTATTTGCCTTGATAATAAACTTATTGTATTTATTGCCTTATTGCCTTAATAATAAACGAAAACTAAGGCTTTACTTTGTTCCGAGTATTTAGACTAGATACCGCTGGCATACTTGAAAAATGCGGCAGCAAATAGTATGCCGAAGTCGGCTTGCCGGAGCCCGTCACATTGAAATCTTCGTGTCAGATGTCTAGAAATTATAAATGGGTTATAATTAATCTTGCGAACAAAAAATAAGTTGGCGACTGCATATGAGCATATTATTATATTATTACTGAATTTTGGAGCGAATTAATATGTTGGCGACTAAATTACTAAACTGGCGAAAGCGCTCTGGCGACATAAATACAGAAATCGGCAGATAAAAGGTAGCGAAAGGACATCATTCATTTTGGACCAAAAAATGAAAGTGCCGGCCAGAAAAAAAAACTACGATATTCGGATAGAATACACAATTTCTATCATTTTTTACTATGACTTCCAATCTGTGCGCACAACGGTTACGTCGTAATAACATAAAAAATAAAATATTTTTTTATTAATTCTTTGTTGTTAAAAAAAGATTGGAGTGACATTATAATATAAAAAAATATTATATTAAAACTTATTTAGGTACATAATCGCAAAATACTCAAGGTCAAAACCTAGTGGTCAAGATATAAAATCGTACTATTTAACACATTCATATTTATTCTTTATAATAAAGAATGTTGTCTGTTTAGAGTCAAACATTACAGGTTACTTTCTCTCAAAACTTCAAATGGAATTCCGAGAACTAATGAAAAGGGTTAAGGGACGGCTACCTGGGTGCGTGAGCGCATTGTTATTGGTTGCCGACCGCCCGCCCGCGCTACGCCAGCGGCCAGCCAGCGGCCAGCCAGTCAGTTATCCATGCAACTTTGGTTACATCGGACGGCTATCGTGACAATAATCTCTTGTTCTTAGAGCGATATAATATCAAGTGTATTTAGCGAAGCTTAATATCTGACATTATGAACGTACAATTGTGTATTTCGTGTCGTGTGCCTATTGGTGATCGCCGAAGTTATAGTTGGACATCCCGTGAATCACAACACATCGAAATCGCACAGTTTGTTATTGAAGATCTACTGGGTCATCAGGTGAGGATTATATTATCGCTATAACGAACGAATATGCCTAAGATATTTACTACGAACAAACATCATAACTCTTATGTACATAATGTTATAACATAAGCCGCATTTGCTGCTGTGTTTTTTAACAAACACAAGTTTTCAAATAAAGAGGGCCCCCCGCCCTCCGCAGATATATATATTTTTTTATTTAATGATATATTACTAAGCTAATAAACTTTTTTTTTCAGAATGAACCTACAGATGTTATATGACGACCTTGTTGGCAAAGGGCCGAGCGGCAATATCTCCGACATCAACGTGAAGTGCAGGAAGAACCTGACAACGAAGAACCTGATGTTGCAGACGAAGAAGTTGACGCTGTGCCTCATTCTACAGTTTTACCTGGATTTGTACGAACTAGTAATACGGCAAACTCTTGTGTATTTCAACACTGTGTAGACTCAACAAGACACAGAATACCAGAAAACATTATTCTACGTGTTCTTTGCCGATACAGTGTATTCATATCAGAAAACAGTCGTGTTTGCAGCGAACACCTCGAGCAAAATGAATGGCATTTACTTGCTATGCAAGACAATTTAATTCAAGATTTTAATTCTGCACAGATCGTTAGTGCGCTAAGGTTGTTAATAAACCACATTAAAACAGAAGTTTTAGATTTTGAGCATTATGAATTGATCAATAACAAAGAGTTCCACGATTGGACTGGTCTTACTGCTAAACAATTCTCTGATTTATTGGCCAACACTCTGAGCTTAAATCAAAGAAGAAACAAAAAAACAATTTTAGCAGCTTTACTTGCAAAGATCCGAACTGGAGACTCAAATGCTAGGCTCGCAACGATATTTAAAACGAGCGAATCCACATTTGCGCGAATGCTTGAGACTGGCCGAGAAGCACTTTTGCGAGACTTTGTTCCAATGCATTTGGGGTTTGACCATATGACTCGGGAAGATGTCACACGTAGGAATCTTCTTATCCCAGAAAGTCTTTTTGGAAATATTGAAAGTCCTCCCGAAGAAAGAAAAGCTATTACAATTGTGGACGGCACATACATCTACATCCAAAAAAGCTCAAACTACTTTTTTCAACGAAAATCTTATAGTAGTCACAAGTTCCGGAACTTAGTAAAACCATTTTTATTTGTCTGCTGCGACGGTCACATAATAGAAGTTTCAGGTCCACATGTTGCTACTTCTCCAGATGCGCAGATAATGCAGAATATTGCTGAAAATGAAAGTGATCATGGCGATGGATTATTCCAATGGTTCTACCAAAGCGGGGACGTATTTATTTTGGACCGTGGGTTCAGAGATGCAGTTCCCATTCTTGAAGGAAATGGTTACACTGTGAAAATGCCGGAGACAAAGCATCCTGGAGCGACGCAACTAACCACGGAACAAGCAAACAAGTCACGCCTTGTTACTATTTGCCGTTGGGTTGTGGAAGTAGTAAATGGCCGATTTAAACGAGATTTCCGCCTGTTGAGAAACGTTCATATTAATATAACATTGCACTATATGTTTGAATATTTTAGAATCGCAGCAGCATTAATAAATGCTTATCACGTGTTGATAGTAGATAATGTCCATGCTTCTGATTTTTTACAAATAATCCGGGAAAGGATAAACATGCCCAATACACTGGCAGATCTTGTCGCCAGACGTAACTTGAACAGAATGAGAGCACAGTTCCAGCCCATGTCTGCAGATATGGCTGAGTTTAATGACTTTCCTACGCTGACCGAAGAAGAATTAATATTATTTAGCCTCGGTATATATCAGCTGAAACAAGCGAGAAGTTACTATGGAGAGCATGTTCAACCAGATGGAGTTTTTAGCATTGAGCTAAGTGGTGGAATTCCTCTAGAGCTTGTAAGGGAATTGGAGGGAGAGAACTTGTGGTTGATTCGAGGGCGAATACAATCCCGACACATCCGATCTAAAACATACTATGTGTATATTGCTCTGGATAGAACAGCAACCGGGCGTCGAGCAATAAAACATTACTATTGCACATGCCATATAGGAATGAGAACCATCGGATGTTGCTCCCATACTATGTGCATAGTCTGGTACATGGGTTATGCTAGACATGACCCTTACCTCAGCCCACCCGCAATAAGTTTAGATGACGTATTTGTAAGACTAGAAAATGTTTAATTTTACGTCATTAACTTATTATTGATATTAGCCTTTATTCAGAAGAACAATACATTTATTTTATATACATTACAAAATATTCAAATCAATAATTGATTTTTCCGTTGCGCGGTCTCTGCTTCTGAGTGCCTCTTGGCAATGGCCTCCCCCAACAGCTTCCACTCACATCTCTGACATGCCACTCCACATACACTAGTCCACATTTTGCCAGCCATTTGTACCATTTCATCTTCCCATCTTTTTAGAGATCTGCCCTCTTTTCTTTTAGCCCTTCTGGGATACAAAGATGTTATTAGTTTTGTCCATTTGTCTGGCCCTCTCAAAATCAAAACATGTCCGGGCCGGACATATTTTGATTGTTTGTTGTTTCATTTCAATTTTTTAGTTTTATATGTTACATCAGTTACACGTGTCATTTTTCTCAACTCCTTGTTTTCTATTTTGTCTATCCTTTTCTTTCCAAACATACTCCTCTCCATAGCCTTCGGCCCAACTTCCAGCATACTTGTATGAGCTTTTGTTAGTGCCCAAGTTTGGCACCCTTATGTTAGAATGGGTGGAATCCATGTATTAAATAGTTTTCTTTTGGTGCTCATGTTTATACTTATGCATTTTACTATTTCTTTAAAGGACCAGAATCTTTTCCAGGCATTGCCAATTTTTTTTTTGTATATCTTTGGTTGTTGTATCATATATATTAGTTATAACCACTGATTCTAAGCAGGAATCTTGCGGTTAATATTGTCTATTTCTCCCAGCGCCATCACACCTTGCCAGAGTTGCCAGAGCGTTTTTTTCTTAGTAATGTTGTCATTACCTTGTAATATCGATCAAACAAAACAAATGCTGTTTAGTCTATTTATATTTCTTCTTCTTATATATAAAAATGCATTTTCAAATGTGTTAGTCGCGCTAAAACTCGAAAACGGCTGAACGGATTGGGCTGATTTTAGTTTTAAAATGTTCGTAGAAGTCCAGGGAAGGTTCTAAAGTGACACGAAGTTCACCGGGACAGTTAGTCTTCTTCTTATATATAAAAATGGATTTTCAAATGTGTTAGTCGCGCTAAAACTCGAAAACGGCTGAACTAGTTGGGCTGATTTTAGTCTCAAAATATTCGTAGAAGTCCAGGGAAGGTTTTAAAGTGACACGAAGTTCACCGGGACAGCTAGTACTTGATACATATTTTTTATTTTTATTTTATGACTAAATATTTTTTTCCAATACTATTTATCAACCTTACCACTGTGTTTTACTATCAAGTATTATATCATAACGTAAGATATCCATGCTTTTAATAGTGACACTCCAACCTTTTTATCACAAAAGGATTATTTTTAAATTATTTTATTACGACGTAACCATTGGGCGCACAGATTGGACGTCATAGTAAAAAATGTTAGGAATTGTGTATTCTATTCGAATATATATTTTTTTCTTTCTGGCCGGCACTTTCATTTTTTGGTCAAAAAATGTATGAAACGTGAATGATGTCCTTTAATCCAAACTGTCACCGAAATTCATAAGTTGGCGACTAAATTTCCGAATTGGCGACCATTAAACGATGTAAGCAGCTATAAAACCAGATTGGGTTAATAAATTAATGGCTGCTAAAAATTTTATTTGCAGGCTACATAAAATCACATTTTTGGATACTGTTGGAGTTTGTTTTCCTTTGTTATGGATGTCGTTTTCAAGGTTTTTGGGGGTGCTGAATAATATAAAAATTAAATATATTTTGAAATTTCAAAGTGGCGTACATTTTTTATTTAAAATTAATCAGCGTGTCCTTTTGAGGTTTCTGGGGGTATAAAATTGTGTTCAAATTTCAATTTCCAAAATGAACAATTTTCTATCGTAAAAGTGACATGAGTATCTACATTATATTATTTTATTTTTTTTATTTTATTTATAATTAGGATTGATGAATATTATCACAGTATGCAATTTAGCTATGTTTAAGCTATGGGTTTTTTTGGAATTATAGAGAAAGAAATGCTCTACTTTGAGACAAGCGATGTATAAAGCTATTGAAATGTAGAAAATTTCAGGATTTTAAAATTTCTTTTCCTCCCATCATGAAGAAAATATGTTGTTGCGGGATTAATAAGCGGGAGCAAATTTTCATTATGACGCACAATTTATGAGATAGAAGAATTTTACAAAAATGTAAATAAATACGCAATTTTGAAATATATGTTAATTTTTGTAATTAACATCCCCCTAAACCTAGAAAAGGACAGGCTAGATTAATTTGATTAAAAATAAATGTCCAATATCTTTGAAATTTAAAATGGATATCATTTTTGTACTCAGCACCCTTAAAAACCTCGAATACGACACCCATGTCAATTTTACGAAAAATAAATATCTGCCATTTTGAAATTTCAAATTTAATAATATGTTTGTAATCAACACCCCCCAAAACCGAGAAAAATTAAAAATGGGAATTTTGTGCGCTCCTTTACGTTTTTTATGTTTAATATATATTTCATATATATTAATTTTAAATAAATCAGCTTCAGAAACGGACTTGTCACAAACCAGATCGAGTACTTTCCAATTCACGACTCCACCAGATTATCTATCTATGCGGAACAAGAGGTGTAGAGACCAGATGGAGGACTCTTTTTCTACACAACTAAACGACTTTCAAAACGAAATAAGATCACTATTTACATCTTTAACTTCTGCACAGTCAAATGAACTAAAAAATCTCACTACTCAACTTAAAGAAATACAACTAACAAATTATAACATAGAAAATTCAGTTGCGTATCAAACTTCACAGAATGAAGAATTTAGAAAAAGTATTATAGAATTAGAGACACAAGTGAAGCAGGACAGACAATATATCACGTTGTTAGATAATAAGCTTGAAGATATACAATTACAGGGCCGTATGTCTAGTTTCGAAATTAGAAATGTTCCTAAATTGAATAATGAAAACAAAGAAGATCTAATTGACATGACCGTCAATCTTTCTAAAACGATAGAATGTGACATATCAAATTCAGATATCTATGATATCTACAGACTTAAACCGAAGTCGGGACATTCCAATAACACCCCAATAATTGTAGAAATGAAGTCGGTTATGATGAAGAATAATGTCTTAAAATCTGCTAAAACATTTAATAAAAAGCATAAAACCAATAAGTTATGCGCGGGACATGCTGGATATAAAACACAAGTGGACACTGCAATATACTTATGTGAAAATCTAACGCCTAAAGGCTCACGGTTGTTTTTCTTGGCCCGTGACTTGATTAAGACAAAAAAAAATTAAATTCTGCTGGACAGCTTACGGAAAAGTTTATGTGAGAGAAAATGAACAAACACCTGTAATACAAATATTTACTGAAAACCAGGTACACGAACTACTGGCAGGCTCATCTAAAGATAACCGAGGGAAGTGACTAAATGTAGCTATAACAATAATTCATTCATTTTCATGTACTATAATCAAGTCAATACCAGCATTTTATTTCATAGTTCATTCTGTAATACTACTACTATTAATCAAAAACAAATACTTTTCACAATTTAACAACATATTTACACTCCACCTACAGATTCATCATTATACGTCTACTAAAGGTACTCATTTGCTTATCTTTAAACCCTTTTGTTATTATATTACAAAATTAATCAGAAACTTGTCGATCAATATATCAGATGAACGAATGAAGTCTCCCAGTTATGGATTACTTTACATAATTGTTTTAAAACCAAATTTATTAGATATTAATTACTTTAACAATGCCAAATAAACTCTATAATTTAAATGAAATAGACAGTCTTAACATTGCCCGTTCAATATCATGCAATTGAGATGAGCTTTCTAGTCATTTGACTGTAAACAATAAGGATTTAATAATTATATCTCATGACATACGCAAATTTTATTCATATTTATTCAAATTTCGATGATTTTCTTATTACTATATCTAATCTCTCTATTTACCCAGACATATTAATCTTAATTGAATGTAGATTAAGTCCAGATAAATCAATACCGCATCTGGAAAACTATAGCTGTTACTCTACCTCAAATCATCTGAACCAAAATGACGGAGTGGTGGTTTACATTAAGCAATCATTGAACGCGAAGGTTAAGGAGATTAGACTAATACAAGCATCTTGCCTTCAGGTTGATTTGCTTAATAATTCCTTAATTTGCATTTATATATCCCCGTCCAATACAAACACAGAAAATTTTGTAAATTCTCTTTGCTCTCATTTGGATTCTGTAAATATGAATAGGAATATTATCATTGCGGGTGATATTAATATCAATATTACGCAAAAATCACATGAAACTAACCTGGAATACAATAATAAAATGAATTATCTTAATTCGCTCTCAGTATATGGTATTCTTGCTGGACATACTTTACCTACTCCTGAAAAAAGTTGCTTAGACCACTTTATGCTGAAAATTAACAGAATAAAAAAATCAGCAGTTATCGCTATCCTAAAAACAAGTATAACTGATCACTACACTACTCTTCTTTGTCTCTCAAGAACGCAAATTTCTAACCCAATCTCTAGAACTAAAAATAAAATAGATTTAAATAAAGCCTTAATCGATTTAAAACAGAAAAATCTCTCTAATTTGATGACAAACAACGACCCAAATTCTATCACACATTGCTTAATTCATGAACTTACTGAAACCATAAAGAAAAACACTAAAATTATAAAAATTCCTAAGTCTAAATTAACAATAAAGCCTTGGATTACCCCGGGAATTTTACGTTGTATTAAACATCGTAATAAATTACAACTGACAGTACGAAAAGAGAGTCATAACGAAGTTTTAAGAGTAACATACTTACGCTATAGGAACCATTGCAATAATCTAATTAAAAAACTCAAACGCAACTATGAAGGAGAATTGCTGAGTAAATCTGTTGCAAATAACAAATTACTTTGAAATAACATAAAAAATATAACATATAGCAGGAAATCCCATAATGATAATAACGAACTATTAAATATTAAACAAAACCCGCATGAATCTATTAATTTTATAAATACTTACTTTTCTAATGTAGGAGCAGATCTTGCTCATAAAGTATTATCCAATTCTGAACACTACGATACAACAACAAGAAATATTTTTTCCTCTGTTAATTCCTTCGCATTGATGAAGACCGATGTAGGTGAAGTAAAGAATACACTTATGAACTTGAGATCAAATAGGGCACCTGGCTGGGACGACGTTCCTACTAGCTTCTTTTTTGTTGCTGACGCTACGCCCGAGCATGGCTCACGTAGTCACGTCGCCTCCCCACCCCCCTCTCCGCGACAAAGACTCAACCGTATTCAATGATACACAATGGTCATAATTGTGTGGCCACCCTTTCAAATGTTACCCTGACTGTGCGTTCGCGAAGCGATTTCGTCTCTACGCGATCAGTTCTCATGAGCGCGTGTCATCTGAAAGAGCCATTACAAGGACATGTTGGAGTTGTAGTTGGTTACAATATAATATATTCCTAAAGTGTTATATTCATGTAACACTTTAGGAATAGCCTGGAAGTGTGAAAACCTTAACCACGTAGTAGCTGTATATTTATGCATATTATAATTACAGCATATTCGAGCTTCGTCTCGTCGCGGTGTGAACTGATCCTTAGATAACATTCTTGGTCATTTAGTTTTCTATTGGGTTGTCATCTTAAGAGTTTAGCGTGAAAGATCTAAATTGGTTAAACTCTTTATTTTCAAAGAAAAGAAAATTAGCTTAGTAGCCTAGAGTTTTATACACTTCTTTTTATGGCGTTCTTAATCATAGTTTAAAGGTTTAATTTAGTTTTAAGGAATATATTACGAGCACACTTTGCTTCAAAGGAAACGAAATTGTTTTGTGAACTTAAAAGTCGCTATTTATCCTTCTTAAATCATTTTTTAGACAAAAGAGGTACCTACGTTAAACCACAGATTACTAAATAGTTTACTATGTAAGTAAAACTACTAACACCATATGAGTTAGCTACCTTTAGTTGCTTAATAACTTTTTCACAGTAATAACACACAGGACATCTTGCACTATTTCCACTTTAATAAGTATTTTACAGTAATTTTAATATACTACACGACCGGTTTCGACACAGTCATCATCAGGTCTACACCTGCAACGCAAATAGTGCAAGAAGTCATGTGTGTTATAACTGTGAAACATGAATGTCCACCAAGAACCTACAGCACACACCACCCACCAACCACAAGGAGGGTTTCGTAACTATCAACGCGCAATAGGTTTTCTTTGAATTACTTCATAAGTTGTTGTCCTGTTTCGCTCAAAATAATTTTCCTAAAAAGTATTTTAGCATTATCTATCAGCATGGAAACTTACATGTTTCTATCTCTTATATTTTAGACATACCGGGGGGGGCAACTTATAAACCACTTTGGAGGCTGATTACTCGAAAATGGTTGACTGTATAAAAGTCGTGTTTGCCTTTGCCATTGCCTTTATTTTCAAACACGATGGGATAGAATGAAAAAATATTTTTCATCCCCACTACATATGAATGGAGAGCCACCCCTAAAATATAAAATTATTATTCTTTTATAATGTCAAAACAGAGATCTATACATATTTTATAGCTATACCAAATTTCATCCATTTAGATTCATAATTACAAAAGCTAGGAGAGCGGACAGACAGACGGACGAACAGAACGAAACCATAAGGGTTGCTTTAGTATTACGGAACCCTAAAAATAGGCTTCACGAAGAAAGCCCCTAGCAACCCAGGCTGTATCTTATTTTATTACTGCTTTAATAACTGCGATGTTCCGTCTATCGTGTTATTACTATCCGAACTCATAACCTCTTGACCAAGAAATACGGACATAATATTCTAGCCAGAGTTAATAGATAAAGTATTGGAGAAAAATATTATGTTTTCTTGGTTAGAGCCCTTCTCGGTAAGGCTAAGGAAGGTTTTGATGCGATTAGGGTCAGTTCACACCGCGACGATATGCGACGCTACGCGGCGCTGCACTTTTTGGATAGCTATTCAAAATTGAACTTTATTCTCTACAGAAAAATATACCTACATGTTTTATTTGATGACTGATCGTCATACACTGCACATGCTCTGTGCAGCGCGGTGCACTCTGCCATTCGAACTCTTACAATGAAACATGTTCTTCTTGTGTTTTGAATAAAAACAGTTTTGAATAGTTGAATTGTTTTTGAGAGAAGAATAGAATGCAGCGTCATGTCGCGTATCGTTTTGTTTCAGTGTGAAATGACTCCACTTCTTCCTAAGAAATTCGAACAAAATGGCCGCTCGGCAAGTCTTAAATTTCACCAGAAATTGCTGTTGAGACAACACATTTAAATCTGTTGGATTTTGTGTTAAATAATAATAATCGACTATCTTTACTTTTATAAATAGATCCTCTATTGCATGGACCCAAGAATGATCTGTACTTTATTCGTAAATAATTCTTACTTTCTCATTTAATAATAAAAATAAAGCCAGAAAAACTTAAACTTAAACTTTACCAATATTTGAAGGATATTAAATCCTACTACCATTATAAATGTGAAAGGATGAATGGATTAATGGATGTTTTTACTCTTTCACACAAAAACTACCGAATTTCGATAAAATATGATATGGCAGTAGTTTTAAGCTCTGGATTAATACATAGGCTACTTTTTATCCCGAAAAAGTACAGTGTTCCCGTGGGATACTATATTTACGCGTGTGGAACAGCGGGCAAAAGTTAGTTTTCAATAAACACTAACGGTATCAAAATAATGGCATGGGAATTTTTCAAACGACAACGGGCAGTGCTGATTGAATCAATAACAAACGAATTATATCCCAAAATAGCTCCAATAATATTGACTTACTAAGAATTTAATAAAAGTACTGACAAGTTTTCAATCAAACCAGTTCCTTTGCGACCATGTTTCCTCATTAGCCCCATAGCAAACTACAACCGTATGTTTTTCAAACTTTCTGAAATAAATATCATGATAGAGATTTGTTACTTACTAAAACATTTTAATATCAATTATTTAATAACAAGCTTATAACTAAATCATTATATATCATTATATATATACACGATATTTTTTTCCAGGTCTTTTATGCACTCTCGATACTAGTTTTATTCACGACAAATTAAAATATTATGGTTTAACGGTAGTCAGTTATGAAAATTGACGTACCCAAAATGCAGAGAAGAATAATGTAAATTGTGACAATGCCACACACTATTCCACACACTTTGTAAACCAATGCAAGTTTTTATGGCTTATTTAAAAATAGCGATTCAAAAATCTTTTCGTTTACAATGTGCGCTGAGGCTTTGTATTTACTTTGCCTATTCCCTAAGTTTCAGTTCGATTTGACATCAATAGGTATACCGGAAAAATAATTTATTTATTTATTTATTTACAACTTACAACTTCCATCATTACAGGTTTAAACCTAATACAATAGTGTTACTAGTAGGTACTTAAATCTATCTTACTTGCTACACAATAGGTGACCTTAGTGAACTCGTTCAATGAGCACGTAAATAAATCGACGGTGTTTGCGACCGTGTTCAGAGTCCGCAGCGCCCGCGTGAGCGGGGCCATCCGCAGCAGGTTGGTGCGCGCGCGCGACACCTCCAGCAGAGGCGGTCGGCGCCGCCGCTCCGCGTACCCGTCCGGCACACACAGCCTGGCCGCTTGTAACACAGCTGGATTGTGCGTTACACCGCGCTAAACTTTCACTACATATATGGCCAGGGCCACTTCCCTCCTGACTTCTAATTTATAGTAGCCGACCATACCCAGAACAAATAGCGTTGGATACAGCAACGGATAACCTGGGTACACGCCGTACCTTTTGAGATGTATGAAGCGCACAAATTTGTTCTGGATACGTTATAGCATATTTATGTATTTGTCCTCGTGTGGGGACCAAATCAGGGCATTGCCTTCTAAGTGGCTTTTCACGAGAGCTTCGTAGAGTGCTTTCAAAGCTGCGATATTATCAAACTGATTAGCTTGTCGTAGCAGAAACCCTAGATTGCGATAAGCTTTTTTACATACGTCAACTATGTGTTTTCTGAAGTTTAAATCGGGTGTGAAGTTAACTCCTAGATCCTTAATCTCAGTGACGCGTTTCAGTGGTGTTCCCTCTATGTGGTATTGATGATGACGAGGAGAGCGAGCGCGGCTAAATTTTTACGCAATTACGGCAAACATTACGCAGCACTTAGCCGTATTGAAGTACAGTTTATTGTCACTAGACCACTTCACAATTCAGTCTATGTCCTGCTGCAGTTTATATAATAAATCTACTGTGCAATACTTTAGGTTGTATCAATAAACATATTATTTTGATGTCTTAAAATTTACATTTAAACTACATTTCTAGAAATTGAAATACGTTTCGAGACTGTAAGACTTTTCTCTTAATTTTTATCATGGGATTTTATGTGCTTGATGTAAACAAAAGTAATTAAAATTATATTAATTACAATAATTATTTGCTGGTAGGTACCGACTTCAAAATTAAAATTTTAGCCGAATATAATTATAAGGAATAAGGAATTTTTTGTGCATTTTTACTTTGGATGTCGGTTTTATTTTTTTGTTTAAAATAATATTTTGCATTTATATTCATACTTATAATATGTTTTTATATAATATGATGTAAGTAAACTAATGGTTTATGGTGTAGTTTTTTCACAAATTTAGCAAAAAATACTGAACCTTTTTTGTAATTTTAGATGTATTTAATTACTTTACTACACATAAATTGTTATTGTTACTTTTTTTCTCCTTATCAAGCAGCAATACCTCAATATTTATTTACAGGTCTACCCAAAATAGGTTTTGTGAGTCCTTTGTAAGGGAGCTCTATAACATTAATACCTACATAATATCAAGGCGCTGAATTTAATCTACCTCCCTCAATCAACGTCAAAAACACGGACCACACGTCCACGCAGCAAAGGCGTATGTATACCTCATGTACCACCCACGCGATTCCGAAGTTCCGAAAAAAATTGAGGTGGAATTGTAAACAGTACACAATATTATGCGCCGATTCGAGCTGCTCAATCAAGGAAATGCAGGTTACCTGTCATTTAAATGTAGAACTAATCGTTTATGGCAGGTAAGTTTTTAACCGACTACGGCGAAGCCATAAGGAAGAGTAATGTTTTTGGCAGTATATGTATGTATGTATGTTTGTTCCACCGTACATACATATTACATAACACCCCGCCTACTTATAATTAACTTAATACTATATAATTAACGTAGTCGGGTTATAATTTTTGACGCGTTAGACTTTGCCCAGAAAGCGTAATTATCGCGTATTCATACGCACGAAGCGCGTGTCGAGGTACTAGGCGTACATTGCGTCCAGATGCTACGCGCGTATTTTTTACTAATGCGCGTATCGTACTAAATTGCCGTTTAAACTTATAATAAATTAAATAACTAATACTATAAAACTAATAAATTAAACCGCTTTGGTTGATTCAGGCACTGATCCAGCTCACAAAAGAGGATGTGGTCCGATGTGGTTCTTCATAACATGTTAATTAAAATTAAGAAAAAAAAAAGAATGAAATATTTTCTTTATAATATGTTAATTAAACGCTAACGCGCGGAGTGAACGAGAAAGTTTTTCGCTTATTTAGCAATTATAAATTTATTTTAAGTTTTGTAAAAAAATAAGCATTCAATATACCTTTAACAAATTAACATCAACAAAGATTATAAATTAATTAAATAATAATATATATGAATAAATAGTACAGAAACACACACAACTTTTATAGATTATATAACATCGAAATGTGTATCTTGTCATGTCAAATAAATTGTGTACGAGTATCTTTGTGTGTAAAGAATCAAGTTCAATTTTGAATATCTTAAAAATGCAGACCGCGTAACGTCGCGTATCGTTGCGGTGCGGACTGATCCTTATAGATAATAATTGTTGACAGTCGAGATTGGCTACGGCCTACGCGTAGACGATCCAAAAGGTTTCAAATATTAGGTCTTTACTTATGAAATTTCCGTTTTGTATGAAAAAATGTTGAATTGAATTGTTCATGTATTTAAATTTTTTATTTGTATTAATTGAAGTAATCACCCATGCAATCAATGCATCTTTGCCAACGCAGTGGCAGTTTATTGGTGCCCTCCTTAAAGAAATCAGCTGGACAAATTCTTCAAAGGCATTTTGTACTACCTCTCGGGTATTGAATTTTTTTCCCGCCAAAAAGTTATCCAAATTCTGGAAAAAGTAGTAGTCTGTAGGCGCAAGGTCTGGTGATTAGGGCGGATGACGGAGAGCTTCCAACCCCAGTTCTTTCAACTTGGAGACCGTCTGCTGTGCAGTATGAGATCGCGCGTTGTCGTGCAGGAGCAGCTTAGACGAGCGATTATTGTCCAGTTCTTCACAGTACTCATCTGCAGTAATGCTCACCCCGTTTGGTAAGAAGCTGTGATGAATCACACCGGCGCTAGACCACCAAACAGTGACCATCACTTTTATAGGGGTAGGTTTCCGTTAAGGGCATTGTTTAGGTGCTGAACCAGGATCCAACCAACTTGCTGAGCGCTTGCGGTTATCAAACAGAATCCATTTTTCGTCGCAGGTAACAATGCGGTTCAAATTCCTTCATTTTTGTGTCTGGTGAGCAGTGCAAGGCACGTCTCGACGCGTACTTCGCGCTGGCGATCATTGAGTTCGTGGGGCACCAATTTGTCAAGCATTTTTACCTTGCCAATTTGACGCAAATGGACCAATATTGTTTTGACGCTAATGTCGAAAGCTGCTGCTAATTCAGCCGTAGATTGTGTATCATCAGCTTCCACAATCGCCTTTAATTCGTCATTGTTGACGAAAGTCTTCGGACGACCGCGAGGTTTATTTTTGAGTTCGAAATTTCCAGAACGGTAGCGAGCAATCCAATAACAGGTGGTGCATTGGTTTGTAGTGTTATCTCCGTAAACGTCGTTGATGTTGCGTGCCGCTTGTGCCGCGTTGCTGCCACGACGGTACTCATATTCCATAATTACTCGAATTTTTAACGTATCCATGATGACGAAAAAGATTGAAATGCGATGAAAATGTAACACTAATCAATAAACAAATGACTATTTTTGGAAAAAGAATTCCATGTTTTTACAATAAAATTAATTTGAAATTATAATTCTTAGCCAAACAAAAATTATTTTGATTTGAAATGGCCAGTACTGCAGAACCATAATTTCATAAGTAAAGACCTATTTATTAACCTAAAAAAATATAATATGTATTCTTCAGTTTACTTTGTCTATAATTTTTTTTTTAATGCAATTTTTTTTTTAAATTAGAATGATATTTTTTTTGTTATAATGTTACGACATTATAAAAAAAAATATATCATTGTATCATATTTTTTAATTGTTAAAAAAATATAATAATAATTGTAACGAATATTAAATAATATTTAAACAATATTAATTAAACATTGATTGTTGAGTCATTTACTTTATGTCAACTTTATTACATTTCATTTTAATTGTTTTATGCTGATAATTTTATCAATATAACCATAAGTCATTATCTTTTAAATAATCATCCATAGAGTAATAACATATTTAATTTAATATTTTTTTGAATATTCTCACATTTGTATTTTTGATGTCGTCAGGTAAATTATTGTATAACTTTATTGACATACAATAAGCATTTCTTTTGAAGACGTCTAGTTTTTGTAGAGGTATACATAATTTATTTTTATGTTTCAAAGGAAAAAATAAGACAATACGTCTTCTTTTTTTTCGAAACAATACATGTGACATTTAACAAATATTGTCATTTCTTAAGTGTACATGCATGGCAAAGGTAAAATATTGTTTGTTTAAAAAGTGGTTTGCAACTTTCATTAACTTTCGGACCACATAGCGCTCGTATGCATTGTGGTATCTATTATGTTCATTTTCTCATCATTAAATAGCACATTGGTTTGTGCCATTTTTTGTTCCGCCGAGAAAACGCGATGCGGTTAAGCATCCCACGGGGGAATGGGGGTCCTACCCGTGAGTATGAGAGACTCTGCTGCGCCCGTTCGGGATTAGCACCTACTCACTAAAAACTCGGCGGTACTCCACTCACCTTACTCACAATACCTTTAGCGCGCCAGGGGATCGCGTGAGCCTGCACCGCAACTCCGCCGAACATTGGTTTGTGCCTGCCTAACATTAGACAGGCTAAACTTTAAACATTTTGTTTCAGTGGAATTTAAATAAAAATGTAAATTGTTAGCATTAAACCAATGCACCAGTTATGAGACAGCACTATTTACCTCGTCATAATTTGACTGTCGTCGCTTCACATTAAAATTAGTAAAGTATCATTGGCAAAAAGTACTATCTTTTATTTATCTTTAACTAAATAAGGAAGGTCATTTATATAAATGCGAAAAAGAAACGGGCCCAAAGGGCACACCTAGTTCTATTTTGGTCCCAGTAGACCTTGCAGAATTTACTTCTACCCTCTGCATTCTATTTTCTTCTTGTTCTTTTGTTCTTTTTTTGGAATAAAATTTTCTATATATTCAATATGTAGTCGTTCATATTTCTTAATCCCGTTTTTACGGTGAGTTTTTTATATCTGTGTTGTGAAGTTTTATTCGGTAAATCACGCTTGTATTAAAACACATTATTTTTTCATATAAATTATCCCCTTGTAAAATTAGTTGACAAATTTGGTTAGACGAACACTTGCTCTTATTCTTTCTCATCCTTCCGTTTTTCTACATTGATTTAATAGGTTTGCATACTTTAATTGTTCTTAATATCCTCTTTTATTTTGCTTACCCTTTTTTATTTTGTGATGGTCACACAGCCCGTGATTTTGATCGATCGTTTGGGGTTAAGATCATGCCGGCTGTGGGACTCCAACTCCACGTGTGTATGTATTTTCTAGGGACCTAGACTCCGGGTTCAACGCACCGTTTCGCAAGGACTTTTTACTAGTTCCACACATCTGGATTTCTAAGTGTCGCTAGTTGTATTCCGGACTCAACTGACTGGCTTCGGACCTAGTATGCACCGCCCCTTGGACGATCTACGTCGCGGCGAATATACTGGTCTGACAGACCAGACAGAGACGCTACCGGAAGTTGGGCTCCTCGCGCCACGTGCTGACTACACTCCTGGACCAAGCTAAGTGCCCACGTGGTTAAGGCCCCTCCGATTCCCACAGACACCAATATCCTAAACCAGATCTTTCGGCCTTCTGCCCACGTACCCTTTTTTAAATATATTTGTCACGTTGGTAATTCATCGTTTCATTTACTCGTACTTTAAACGTAATAATGTTGAGTTCCGGAAATTTGGTCTGTCTTTCTTCGCCTGCGAACAAGGACTTTGGAGGAAAAATCAGCACCGGGGCTTAACACCAACAGCTGCCGTGCTTTCTCCAAGGATCACCTTCAATGTTCCTGCGGAGCAAAGACGGGTCAAATTGCACATTGCCGGGTAGTGACGCAGCTAAAGCATCACCTCGCAGCGTAGATCGCAAGATAATTGCCCTGTTATTTCCCTTCACTTTCTAAATACTATTCTACTTCCAATTTTACCACTTTTCCTATACTAATATCAAAATAGCATTCACCGTGTGACCACGGCGGTGTGACACGGCGCTAGAACACCAAACAGTGACCATCAATTTTCTAGGGGTAAGTTTTCGTTTAGGGCATTGTTTAGGTTCTGAACCAGGATCCAACCAACTTGCTGAGCGCTTGCGGTTATCAAACAGAGTCCATTTTTCATCGCAGGTAACAATGTGGTTTAAAATTCCTTTGGTTTAAAATTTGTGTGTCTGTTGAGCAGTGCAAGGCACGTCTCGACGCGTACTTCGCGCTGGCGATCATTGAGTTCGTGGGGCACCAATTTGTCAAGCTTTTTTACCTTGCCAATTTGACGCAAATTGATCAATATTGTTTTGACGCTGACGTCGAAAGCTGCTACTAATTTAGCCGTAGATTGTGTATCATTAGCTTCCACAATCGCCTTTAATTCGCCATTGTTGACCAAAGTCTTCGGACGACCGTGAGGTTCATTTTTCAGGTCGAAATTTCCAGAACGGAAGCGAGCAAACCAATAACAGGTGGTGCGTTGGTTTGTAGTGTTAGCTCCGTAAACGTTGTTGATATTGCGTGCCGCTTGTGCCGCGTTGCTGCCACGACTGTACTCATAATCCATAATTACTCGAATTTTTAACGTATCCATTTATTATCCTATATTTGTGCTGCAGAAGCGAGCTGTTCGGGCAATCTATAAGCTGGCCCCCAACACGTCATTAAGAGAGAAGCTTAAAGAAACTGGAATCTTAACTGTAGCTTCTCAGTATGTTCTATCAAATGTATATATGTTAAAAAAATTAAACCTGTTCTAAAAGAAGAGTGACAACCACAATAGAAATACCAGAAATAAGCATAAGCTTGATGTACCAGTGACTAGACTTAGTAAAGTAAGGAATTCGTTTAAAGGCCAATGTATACACCTATACAATAAGATCCCAGAAAGCGTTCAAAATTCTAAGATATAGATAGTATGTGTACTGTGTAGGTACACAAACTATCTTACTACCTACACCTACTAGCTAGTAGGTGTAGGTAGTATTATTATTACTTACTACTTACTTACTATTTTACTACTTATTTTACTACTATATTATTACTTACTATATTACTAGTAGTATTATTTAAAAGTTTGCACATAAATGTAGCTAAAATTAATGAATAAATAATTTCAGATCGTTTACCTATTTTTATAACTATATTAGGGCCTATATTATATAATTAAATATTATTTTGCTTACGAAATACATTTGAATTATCATAATCTGACTAGTAATCTGAATATAAAAGTATAATAAAATACATACCAACAAGTTCAATCTGAAAAGTTTTAAACATCATTGTTTGCTAACTTTAGCTTACCAATTTTACTCACGTTGATGAGTAAATAAATAAATAAATAAATAAATAAATAAATAAATAAATAAATAAATGAATGAATGAATGAATGGATGAATGAATGAATGAATGAATGAATGAATGAATGAATGAATGAACGAACGAACGAACGAATGAATGAATGAATGAATGAATGAATGAATGAATGAATGAATGAATGAATGAATGAATGTATGAATAAATAAATAAATAAATATTCATTTCCAAAAACAGTTTACAAATTATTAAGCAGAACTCGTAGTCACCTAGTAAGCTTACGCCTGTATCAGGTGACTAGGCTTCTTCCACAGCTAATATTAATACAAAGATCTATCAAAATATTACATGTACATTATGAAATTTATTTACAAGAGTATAATAGTAAAGTTATGGTAATAATTAATTAACAAAAATATATATTATATATATTAAATATTTAGTACCAGCATAGCTCTATCACCAATAAGTTTAATAAAATCTAAATTATGTATGTAAAAAATATTTTTTTACTCTATTGATGCTACTGTATTATACTCCCATTTACACTGACCAAATGTTTGGTATTTGGTAAGCGTTTGTATATTTTTTACGTTGTTGGGTTACTCGGTTTCGAATCGCCGTCAAGCGAATATTTTTGTAATTCTTTTAATTTATTTAAATCTACTAGAACTCCGAACATATCTCGGTTACCCAGGTACTGATATTATTACTAGTGTCATGTATCCTGGTAGAATTAAAAAAAAACTTGTAATCTTCTTCTCAATGAGATTTTATTCCTCAAACATACTTATCTAAAATTGTATCATTCTATTTTTCCAGGGAATCGTGCGAGAGCGTTGATCGTGTCTGCATGGCTGATAAGTGTCATATTCTCCATCCCACTTCTGATACTTTACGAGGTAAAAGAAGTACAAGGTAAGATTATTTTTGGAACTGAAATTAAATATTAAATGTCACGTCCGAGAAAAAGCTTTCACCCTCATAATTATTAGAATTTTTTGTAACTATGTTATACAAGTATTAAAATTGGTATAATTTGTTGAAGCGTCTAATAGGATTGTGATCTAAGATCCCTGGCCCGCCAGACTATCCTTATATTCTTACTGATATTGTAGTATTTGTATGTACAGAAAACGTATAAATATATAATATAATATTGTAGTATTAGTGTGTACAATAACCCGATAGTTTGCGCGGTGGTCCAGTTCTCAAGTACAGGGCGCCAATGGTACAAAAAAACTGTAGTTACTTTTCTTACAGCTTTTGAAATTTTTCTAACGTATGCTAATTAGTAGAATAATGTCAATTGAATACAAATAAGTGAAATTTACAACGATTAATTATTTTTATATCGTAGTTTTCACAAAAATAATAATAGAAAATCAACAACTTAAAAAAAAGACACTAAACTTCTAACGTTTATATTATCTCTGTTGATACAAAGCTTAGAGAAGAATGACTTTAATAGGTTTTGTTCCTTACATTATTCCTAAACTAATTATTTTTAAACAAACAATTAAACCGATTTCCAAAGTGCACAAAAAAGTATGAAATAAAACTTATTACATATCTAAATAATATCTTTTAAATTTGGCTAAAATTTTAACTATTTCTCTACTCAATCTTCAAAATTTTAAAGTCGGTATCAGCCCGAACAACATCCTTACAAAACAATATTTAAAATAGAACTCACGTTCAAGTTGGCAACAATATGGAACCGCATAATACGTACTGTGGTATACGCACTGTGGTGTTACGCCTCAGTGAGTGACAGTTAGGCATTACACTACCTACCTTCCTATCCATAATAGTATCTCTTGCGTACCTACTCCTACTCATGGTACGTAATTTTATGTTGTTTTTCTGTCCTGTTTTTATGACTTTTGTATGTAAGTCGTGTTTTATTTGTGGTGTAATGTCTCATTGTGTCAAATAAATGTTTATTTAATTATTGAAAAAAAAAACATATATACAGACGAACGTATAACCGCCTCTTTTTTTTTGTAAGTGGGTTAAAAATTGATAATATTGATATTTTTTGAGGATGTAATATGTTAAGTGAGTACAATTTTCCGCAACTTTAGCGCCTTATACCTATAAATTAGCCCATGGCACATTCTTAAATGCGAATTAGAGTTCTCATATTTTAATTTCCATAATCTTTATAGAATTTTATACACGTGTAACAAATATAATTATAATTACTAAATTATATTTACCTATGTATTATTATAATTTGAGCATAAAATATACCTAATAATATTAGCGTATGTCGACGACTGACCTCAAACTCATCTTAAGTAAGGGTCACTAGACACTAATAAGATCCCTCGTTCCAGGTCAGCTCCAGTGCTGGATAGAGCTAGGCTCACCGCAGAAGTGGCAGGTCTGGATGACGCTGGTATCTGTGATAATTTTCGTCCTGCCCGCTGTGGCCATCGCAGCGTGCTATGTCGTCATTGTCAGGACGATCTGGACGAAAAGCAAAGCGGTCGTCATGAGTCCACCCATTAATTCGAAGTCTACTAAAAAAAGGAGAAGTAAGTTTTTTTTTCGTTTGACCTTTTCAAACTAATGTTATTTTAAGGCACATTTATTGAATACAATATAATATATATGGATAATTCACACCACGTAAATCTGGCCCCATGCTAAGTATCCGAAGTACTTGTGTTACAGGTACCAGACAACGGGAAGTATATTTAATACTTTATACTAAATATACATATTTTTAAGATTTTTACTAAATTATACACATATTTATTACACATCTATGGCCTAGGCCATGTTCCTAGGAACACAGAAAACTTTTTGTTCTGGCTTTTGCGCCAACGCGGTAACGATTGAGCTACAAAGGCCGTCATTTAATGCAACAATCTTTGTGATATACGAGTACTATACTCACAATATGGCTCCTAATGAATATATTTTGGCCTACAAGCCACATTTGAAATGACATGCCGTGGTACAGTGCATAGCCTAGTGTATACTCGTTCGGAATAATTAAACGGATGAGATGAAGATTCGTTGTCCACGAACTAATGCGAATAAGTTTCAGTTGATGGAATGGATAACGAAGCATTATGTCAATTGTAAGTTATGTACTTTTGTGGTGTTTGAGTACCTATTTATCACAAAAAAACAGCTCTTAATTACCATAATTAGCGTTTGTCTGTAACATAGTTACATTTCCTCTCCGTAAATCACTTATTTCGGCGTTACTCGCGTCATCTATGATTTGTATACTTAATTATTTTAGTCATTCAGAGGCTTTAGCGCCACCTATCGACGCACGTCTTAACTAAAACGGCGTTAGCCTTGCTTTAATATTTGGTTCATACATCGATTTTACTTCCGTCTTAAATCTTAAAAACTACCTAATAATTTAATTTTGAATAATAATTAAAATACAGTAGATTTGTATTATTATATAAAATAATATATTTATTAATTTATTATTATAATATCTTTTAATTTTGATTTGTGTATTTTTTCTCTTCACGGTTTAGTTTTTTAGTTCAAATGTTAAGAAAAAAAGACGAAGAAGGGTATTTAAGGCACTTCGATTGATGTTTTCCTTTTAGAATAAAATTTTCTATAGACTCAAGATGTAGTCGTTATATCTCTTAATCCCGTTTTTACGGTGAGTTTTTTAGTGAGTTTTATTTGGTCAATCACGCTTGTAATAAAACACATTATTTTTTCATGTAAATTATCACATTGTGAAATAAGTTGTCAAAATTTGATTGGCCAAACCACATGCTCATTCTTTCCGTTCTTGCATTGATATAATATTAGGATGTTTGTATCCATACTTTAATTGTTCTTCGTATCCTCATTTATTTTGCTTACCCTTTATTTTGTGATAGTCACACAGCCCGTGATTTTGATCGTTTGGGGTTAAGATCATGGCGGCTTTGGGACTCCCAACTCCACACATTTTATGGATTTTCCAGGGACCTATACTCCGAGTTCAAGGCACCGTTTTTCATGGACTTATGGCTGGTTTCCACACATCCGGATTTCTGAGTGCCGCTAGTTGTTCCGGCACTGAACTGACTGGCTTTGGACCCAGTCTGCACCGCCCCTTGGACGATCTACGTCGCGGCAAATATACCGGCCTGAACGTCAGAGAGACAGAGACGCTACCGGAAGTTGGACATCATCGCGCCACGTGCTGACTACATTCCCGGATCCAGCTAAGTGCCCGTGTGGTTAAAGCCTCTCCGATTCCCACAGACACCAAGAGGCTAAACCAGATCTTTCGGCCTTCTGCCCACGTCCCCTTTTTTAAATATATTTCTCACGTTGGTAATTCCTCGTTTCCTTTAAACCACCCGTAACATGTCGACCTCTGTGACTCGGTGGTAAGCGCGTTGTCGCTCAAGGCTGTGGTCGCTGGTTCGGATCTCGCCAAGGGAACAGAAAGTTTTCTGTAGTACTGAGTCATGAATGTGTATTAAATATGTGTATAATATTTAATACACATTCTCATATGGTATTATCTTAATTATATGCATAGTATAAAAGTATTGAATATACATCCCACTGTCTGGTACCCGTAACAACTTGCCCGTAAAAACATTGGGTACTTTGCACGGGGCCATATTGAGGTGGTGAAAAATGTCCATAGATATTATAACTAGGTGTAAGAAAATATAAATGGCAAATATTCTTTGTAATAAATTATAACGTACCACCTTGTATTAATAACCAAGCCGAGCGTGATTATAGCGTAGCACCCACCGATCGTTGATTCTTTACGGTCAAGTCGAATTTTTTACAACAACCAATATTCAAAAAATAAAAACTTTTACCCGACTGCTACATAATGACAAAAGCAAGTGTCAATGTCATTTTCGACATTGACAGATGTCATGAAGAAAAGCCTATTTAGATAGGTTTATTTCAGTTGTGTAAAAGGCTATTTTCAGTGTAGAGACTGTTGACGTGTTTGTGTTAGACATTCTTATATCATTTGTAATACGTATCTGTGATAAGCACCAATAAAGCAGAATATAAGAATTGTTGCTGTATTATTATCATCACCACTGAAGCGCTTACATAGCAAGAGGTCGCAGCCCGATACACCGACTAGGCAAATTACATGGCCCATGTTACCCGGGCAATAGCCCGTGATAGTAATCATGAATCTATCGACACCTCATTCATTAAAAACGGATCAGTAGTTTAGGCGCCACGATAGAACAAACATCCTACTACTATTATAAATGTGAAAGTTTGTGAGGATGGATATATAGATGGGTGGATGGATGTTTGTTACTCTTTCACACAAAAACTACTGAACGGATTTCGATGAAAATTGGCATGGTAGTAGTTTAAGCTCTGGATTAAAACTTTTTATCCCGAAAAAGTACAGTCTTCCTTTGGGATACTATGTTTACGCGGGTGGAGCCGCGGGCGACAGCTAGTCTTGTACGTAATATATATATACATACAATATACATACATAGACTGTCGAAATAATTACCCTACCTTCTACCTGGCTTCACTGTAGTCGAGTAAAAACCAAGGAAGATTTACTTTGTGCCGAGTTTTTAAGCGTAAGGAACAGATTTCGTTAACAATAAACAAAGTGTATCTAACACAACACACAGTAGACTGCCAAAAACATTACCCTTCCTTCTGAGTTCACCGTAGTTGGGTAAAAACGGACATAAGCTAATCAGAGGGTCAATTCTGCTAAATAAAACCTGCAATAATACAATTACAATCAAGCCCGCTACGCTAAAACTGCCAAACCGGTATCCTTGTAAACGTTAAACCAGCGTCAAACGCGTTTTGATTCATGAAAACTTCACTATCAAAATCAGTTTATGATAACAAGTCGCTTCACTTATGATACAATCAAAGTAAAATAAAAGTCTACGTGAAATACGAGAATTAACATAGAAGAAGAAATATTAATATTGAACACACAAGAATGTCACACATGACACACCCAAAAGCATTTTGTTAGTTTTCTGAATCTGTAATAGGAGAACGGTGTAGGAATAAATTCCCCATTTTTCAGGCGACGTGGACTGCGACCCAGATTCGCGGCGTGCGAGCTCCAGAGGGCTGATACCACGGGCGAAGATCAAAAGTGTTAAAATGACCTTCGTCATTGTGTTTGGTAAGATTTGTTTCAATCATTTGTATTACTTTCATAGACGTATTTATTACTAAGATGAGGCATGTCGAGGCAACTGTCCCCATTTATAAAATGACGCCACTTTTCGGGTTTTTCGGGGCCATTTTGACATTTTAAGTACGGTGATATCAAGATGGCTGACAATCGAGGTATGGTGTAATCAAGATGGCGTAACTTTATCTTCTATGAAGATTTGTTTTGTCGAATGTACGTCATAGCCTATCTTTAGTTTTGAAATTTTTGATAAAAATTTACATTTTATTATTACATACAATTAAATTAACAATGCATTGCCATTTCACGTATCCTCTCATTTCGATGTGAATTGACCCTTAGTAAACGAAAAACAGCGTACAAATGAAGGAATTTGTGCTAGGTCTAGTATTACTACTAGTTGTGTATTTTTATGTGTTCCATGTTGTTCATTTACGATCATGTAGCATAAGCTTGTTCGTCTTCTATTCTTACCTTTAACTTACATTTTTTTTGAAAACAATATTGAATTCCCATTTATTTACCCTTCTTTTAGAGATTCTCGTAAGCCGTCTAAATATTTAATCTAAGACTTCGTCTTCATAACGTTTTGAATTGACTTTGATTACTTATTGGTCTGTTAATATTTTACTTCGGCAAAAAGAAATCAAACCGCGTTCGACGAAAATCAAGAGCAAATTTGCTCGTAATATTTTTATTTGCGGGGAAACGAGGCGGCAAATTCACTTATCAGTTCGTAACTGGTGATGACATTCCGAAGTCATTTACTTCGGTTTAAAGCGCCCCGGAGACGATCAAACGGTTTGACTCGAACCTTATGTGTTTTATGCAACCGTTTGACGCCGGTTTGAATGGTTTGTCAAACGGCACAGTGCTGTTTGGTTTGGTACGCCGCTATAATTATACTTGTGACGCGGACAAAGATGTCTCGAACAGGGATCGCGATTTTCTCATGTTTATTACGTTAATGTTCTGCGTAAAAGGAAAAAGGAAAAGAAAAAGAATTTGATCCAAAGAATGGTTCACGGTAACTACGTGCACCGGCACCGGCAACGCCGTGTTTTTAATTTCTATATCTTCGTCCGACATCTCTTTGTCACACACAACCTCAATCTACAAAATCCAGCGCAAACTAAGCCCAGTTAGATCAAACGTAATATGTAATTCCATCAAACGAGCTTCAAACCCGTAAATGTTTGACAAACCGTTCAAACTAGCTTTGTAAACGATCAAATTGGTTTGACTTTACGAGTTTGAGTCAAACCGTTTGATCTTAAGGATTTCGCTTAAGGAAAATTTACTTTGCTACTCGGATAAAAAAATCTTCGACCTGACCAGCTTTAGGGTCTATTCACACCAAAACGAAACGATAAGCTATCTTAAAAATATAGCGTCATGTATGCTACATGCATTTTTAAGGTAGCTATTTAAAATTGAACTTAATTCATTATTCTAGGTCACACATGTTTCATAATAAGAGTTCGAATGTCAGGTTGCAACGCACTGCACAGCGGATACGCAGTGTATGACTGATGTCAAATGAAATGTGTATCTTTGTGTGTAGTGAATAAAGTTCAATTTTGAATATCTTAAAAATGCAGCACCGCGTAGTGTCGCGTATCGTTGCGGTGCGGACTGACTCTTATAGATAATTGTTGACAGATGAGATTGGCTACGGCCCACGCGTAGACGATCCAAAAGGTTTCAAATATAACACAAATATTTTTCGGATTTAATAACTATTATTTTTAATTACAAGTTATGAAGTTAAACTGAAAAATAAAATAACCTAACCAAGAGCGTGTCAGGACATGTCTAAGGAGATTTCCGTAGCTAATATTTATAATAGGCTTTTTTTTAATTGCTTTAAAAGTTATTGTCCGATTTTGTTCAAAATAATTTTCCGTAAGCTCACTGCTTGACAAAGGGGTTACTAATAATGTTTAATTTTGTTTATTCTATGTTTTCAGTATTCGTCCTCTGCTGGTCTCCCTACATAGTGTTTGACCTACTACAAGTGTACAACCAGATACCTCTGACACAGGCCAACCTAGCGATAGCCACGCTCATCCAGAGTCTAGCTCCACTCAACTCCGCAGCAAATCCGTTAATATGCTGCATGTTTTCACCGCATATTTATATAAGTTTAAGGTGAACGCTTGTAATTATTATTTGTTTTTTATGTTTGTATGCTATTAAAATAGTTTCCACGTTAGGTACTTGACCCATTGCGCGGGCGACGCTTACTGCGTCATGTAAGTAAACAGGGATCAATAGGGTAGGGTAGGATTATATTGTACTATTTGTAATTTTGATTTCTTTAATATTTTTTTTCGAAATAATTTCTTAAATATTATTAATTAGTAAATAATAATTTTAAATTATTGGTAGTGTGATGTACTATCTGGGAGGCTGAGCGTTGCTCTGAATTATGTTAGTACGGAAAAAATAAACAGATGACTATAGCTGATAAAGACTCAAAGGTCTACTGTGGTAAATGGCTTGATGTGAGTTTAAATTTAGATAAGGCAATATTTTAACCCACTATCCTGAACATTCCAGACGCGTGCCGCCGTACAGCTGGCTGTGCTGCCTGCGGCGGCGGCGCGCGCGCGGCACGGTGCGCTCGCGCTCCGACTCCACCGCGCACTCCGACCTGCTCAGCTCCACGCACACGAGGCGGTCGCAGTCCGTCGCCACGGTAAATGAGCAGTTGGATCGCCTGATAGTAAGCGATTATAGGAGCCCATGTATACCTGCAGCACTCTTGGGTGCTTTCCCTGCTGAGTGAGGGCACCCACAAACTGCCTCCGGGCCGTTGCGACCATGCGACCTACAAAAATACTCACGAAAATGATTAAGGGTATAGACGTGTCTAACTTAAATCGCTCATCGCGCCGTCAATTTATTGCACACAGGTCGATATTTTATCCATTTATTCATTTACTATGCAAAATTTACCATACATCATCTTTTAAAACAATGAGCGTTATCACATAACAAACAGATTAGGCCTAGACGAACACTCCATCTACTTGGTCAGATACTGGTCCCTTTTAGCATTAATTTCCAATAACTTTACTCGAAAAATAACGTTGTTTACCACTTGTTTTTATAAATTTCAGGTCCTCAACCGCACCCGCAGCAGCAGCATCCCGAAGGTGGAGCAGCGCCGCACGCAGCTGCTCGTGCTTATCCCCGCCCGCGACTGACACAACCACATTCCCGTCAACGATGTCATGCTGTAGACTGTAGAGTATGAGTCCTGTGTATACATGCCACATAAGTCAATGATGTTATGCTGTAGAATGAAACACCTGTGTAGACATGCCACATAAGTCAATGATGTTATACTGTTAAATGAAATACCTGTGAAGACATGCGACAAAAGTCACTGATGTTATGCTGTAAAATGAAACACCTGTGTAGACATGCCACATAAGTCAATACATCATCGACTATACTGTAGAATGAAATACCTGTGAAGAAATGCGACATAAGTCACTGACACAGTAATAACCATAGACACTTGATGATCACTCTGTCGAAACCGGTCGTGTAATATATTAAAATTAATATGAAATACTTATTTAAGTGGAAATCCTGTGTGTTATTACTATGAAACATGAATTTCCACCAAGAACCTATAGTACAATCAATAACATATCACTGATGTTATGCTGTAGAATGAAACAGATGATGTGTAGACATGCCACTTAAGTTATAATACCTAGCAAGAGTCAAGGATGTTATGCTGTAGACCCCTGTATATTAAGCATACATGTCACATAAGTAGTAATACTTGGTAAGAGTGGTAGTCACAGTAAAGGTGCTCACATCAGTTGAAGATTTTTCACGTCATGAAATTCAAACTTTAATAAAGGAAAAGATGTGAACATTACAGTATAATATGAGCTTACGCCCCCCGTGTACCAGGCTGTCTAAGGCTGACCCCACATTAGGCGTGCGCGGTCCTCGAGCGCGTGTTGCTGCTCCGCGGCGTGTGTGGAGAGCACACGCGCGCGCACGCGGCGCCCGCGTCGCATTCTTACCCCTTCTTCGGTTTTCGCCACTGTTTCGGTCGTCAGTCAAAGGGCGGCCAATGCGAGCGCCGAGTGCGCGCTGCACACACGCCACACGCCCGAGGAACGCGCACGCCTAATGTGGGGGACGGCTAAGGCTTCAGCACCCAGACTGCTAATAGACGAGGGGCCTAAACTACTTATGTAAATGCGTATCTTGATACTACAATGATCTTTCTCAATCTAATTGTTTACCGGCGTTAACTGGGCCGATGTAAATTGAGCGATATCTCATATGTAAAAAGTACGATTATGAATAAGATAATTAAGTAGGCTTTGAACGTTCTAGAGAGAAATCAATGCTTCAAACGCTGTAATATTTACTAATATTATAAACGCGAAACTCTTGTATGTATCCATGGGTGTTTGTTACTCTTTCACGCAATAACTACTGAACGGATTTTGAAAAAATAAATTTGGTATAGTAGTAGTTCGAGATCTGGAGTAACACAAAGGCTTCTTATATTCGCTGCAATTTATTAACTATTCCCGCGAGATTTCTTTTTGCGAGTTCGAAGTCACAGCTGGTACCTAAAGCCCAATTCTCCTATTAGTATCTAAAGCCCAATTCTCGTAATATATTTGTTTGTCTGTCACATTCACATACGCCTGTATCGCGCGTGAGCGACTGAAACAGGATTATTATCATAAACAGTTACGAAAAATAACCCACAGCTAGATAAAAAAAACGTAGGTAACGAAGGTAAGCTCCGTTTTTAACCCCCGGCGCAGAAAGAGGGGTGTTATATGTTTGATGTGTCTGTCGGGTCTGTCTGTGTGTCCATCTCTGGCATCGAAGCGAAACGTTCGATTAAGATGCGTTTTATTTTTGTTTGAATGCTGACGTGATAATTCATCATCATCATCAGCTTACTACTCGTCAATTCGGGTGCTACTTATTTTTTTTTATTTGTTTTTTAAACTTCACACAGCGATTTCTCTCTAGTTGCTTCGAAGCATTAGAATAACATTATATTAGTATTGATTGTTGTTTATAACTTCTGTAATGCCTTCATTTTAAGATATCATTGTTATCGACGCATTGTTATAAAACTAAAAATACAAAATATTATGTAGGTCCATACCAAGTATATGATAACGCACACAAGCACCACAAACGCACATAAAGCTATACGAGTGTTATAAAAAATTTGAGTTTGAGCCTCCAGGTTATTTATTTGAGGGTAGATATAAAAAAAATCATATTCCGGGCATAAAAATCCAGTCTACCATCAATTCCTCGCGTGCAGTGGGTTTCTTCAGACGGCCGCGAGCTCTCGTCGCGTGCGCACGGCGCGTTGCCCAGTGACAGTGTTAACTTACTTTGAGTGAGTACTTTTCTTGTTTTTTTTTACCTCATTAACTATGTTGAAAGGGATTTAGTTTCTTTTGTTCCTGAGTTTGTTTGCCAAATATATTGTTCGATTAATGCTTATTAAGATAATAATAATTGTCGTTCGTATTTCATAAGTCAACAATATAGTTACTAAGCGATGAAAACTTTTGTTTCATTTGAACATGGAATCATTAAGTCCCCCTACACATTAACTATCTGAAACTATTTTATTGCCAGTGTAACAACATTATAATAATACTGTTTAAATGACGAAAATGTCAAGGATCAAGAAAATAAACACTCACATATTATTATTAAATTCAAAACAATTGAACACACAGCATTTTATTAGATAAAGCAATCGTGTAAATATTATATATTGTGTATTAATATAAGATCTAGTTCCTAAAGCATAATATTATCTTAATGTGTAGATATTATAAGATTTTATAATTATGTTTCATAATCTTTAGACTTTTGATAAATAAATAGGCTAGTGCGTCTAATGATAACCATATACTATGATGTATGGCTATCATTAGCTCATAGGGCGAGGTTACAACACTGTCAAAAAGCGACGCCAAAAACGACGTTGCGTTGTATTGCATTTACAAGAATTGTACGACATCGTTTATGAGATGCGTCATTGCAACGCAGCTTTGTGGCCTCGCCCATGCAATAGGTATATTATCGTCTAATCGATTCAATCAGTTCGATTGATTCAGATCCATATTGACATATAAACAGTATAGACTATAGACGGTCAGTTCTAACTGATCCAATCGAACTGATCAAGTCGATTGGACGATAGACTGTATAGTGTATGGCTTCCATAAGGCGCCTGCCGCCCAATATAAAGTCATAATGATACATGGATACATCATTTGACACAAAGCGTCAGTAATACGAGTATTTATTTCCTATGCAATTTGTTTTACCTGCAGGCTTAGTACGAACAATTTTATCGTTGTCGAATGAGAAAAAACATCCGTATCCATTCGATAATGATACGAATACGATGTACTCAATTATTCGTGCTAAGCCAACTGTTTAATGAAAGTTTGGAGCGTATCTTTGCTAGAACTGCACATTATGCCAAAATTTTTAAATTTTAAAATATGTTATGAAAGAATATACTTACATTAAGACTTTCTATTAAACAGACAAAACATGCCAAATGTGAAGAAGACTTTATTTATAAATGTAAATGATGATATAATAAGATTATAGTATTAATAATAGTCTAGCTATTAATTATCTTGCTAAAGGTATTATTTTTTTACGGTAAGTAAAACAAAGTATTGTAAAATATAATTTATATTCAAAAAAATACATTCAATTTTAGATTTCAACAGTGTTTTGTACTCCCCTCCAGAAATTAAGAACAATAAGCATTTTTTACCGTACCTACCCATAGTAACCTTCATAAAATTATGACGTTAAGATTGTTACCACTATTATATAGATAATATCTACATACTATTAAAATTGTAATAGTTTTATGCGTTATATCCTGTTTACCTTTTATAAGTCTGTCTATGTGACTGTGTGTATGTGTCTGTCCGTGACATCATCGCTCCTAAACGGCTGAACCGATTTTGATCTAGTTTTATTTGTTTGAAAGCTGACATGATCGAGAGTGTTCTTAGCAGTAATTTATTAACATCAGCACTCACTGCTTGACAATTCGGAAGTTACTCAATTTCTTCTTCTATCAAAGCTAATATTACAGGTTTTATTTGCCGAAAACAAATTATCGCCTTACTATCTTACTTCTCCAAATATTTACATCTTTAGCTTTCTTTCCAAATTTGATAAATTTGTATTAATTCTCAATATTATAGGTATTCTAAATATAATCACAGCTTATAATAATATGTACTTATTTCACTATTGTTTTCTAAGTGCCAATAATAACACATCACATCCATTATTGATATTTAAACATTAGAGTTAGGCATCACTTTGCCTGTCACTTACCTAATGTCTTTCGACGATTTCTATTTTAAAATCATCTTGTGCTCTCATGAAGAGACCAAACTTAGTTCTTATGTTAGGCACGGGCCCGTCCGCCGGTTTTCCAACAATTTTGTATCTCCTCAGGATTGTTGAGAGCGCTACTTTCATTGATATCTGGCCAAATTTGTACCCTGAAATCCAATTTGGAAATTTAACTAAGTTATAATATAAACTTCTCTTGTTATGTCACTTGCTTTACTTGTCAAGTAAAATATATTTTTAAAGTTAGCTTTTGCCCGCGGCACCGCCCGTGTAAATACGGTATCCCGTGGGAACTCTGCAATTTTTCGTGATAAAATGTGGCTTATGTGTTAATCAAAAGCAATCATACCAAAATTTGTTGTGTGAAAGAGTTACAAAACATACATCCTCACAAACTTTCGTATTTATAATAGTAGTAGGATTGGACTTACCTACGCAATTTCTTGGTCCATAACTAAAAGGCATAAAAGCTTCTGGAGCTACAGTTTCTAAACGTTCTGGTGAAAATCTGTCTGGATCGAAAGAATCTGCGTCGGGACCCCAACACTTTTGATTCCTATGAATACCTAATATTGCGGCAAATAGGCCAGTTCCTGCTGGAATAATCTTCCCAGATGCTGCAGTGTTAAAAACGAATTAAAATATTAGTGATGTGATATGTTGATTTATCTAAAATTGAAGTCTAGTCACACTCTTTACAAATTTTTCATCGCTGCGCTGTTCTATATATATTATATTATGTCCCTCCTTTTGTTTGCATGTTTCCATAGATTCTACTATTTTTTGTAACTTTATTTTAAAATAAATTAAAATTGCCATTAATAAATTTAGAAGGGTCATTCTTAAGTTTAAGTTTTTTATAATTCTATTGTTTTATTGGCTTTGTATATTTTTAGTCGTAAATATTCTTGGCAAAAGGTTATAAATTTAGGCATTAAGAAAAAAAAACCAACGAACAGATGTCAGTTTGTTTAAATGTGTCTAAATATTAGTGTGCGTGGGAACTGTATGACCGGGGTATGACTGATGCGGGGGTGAGAAACCCAGGTAGCAAGTAAGGAACGAATTGTATGGGACTGAAAGAGGCAGTCCCTGACGAACTTTGCTGTAAGACAGACCTCTGTCCATTTGTCGATGTAATTTAATCTTTTCAATAAACACTTCACTTAGTATTTTAACCGCCCCGTGATTCCTTAATATCAACATCATTTAATACTTGTATCCTATCAAAAAATCCGATACTACATAAATATCATACATATTAATTCATGAAGAAAAAACTTTAAGTTAATATTTATGAGAATTGTGCGAATGGAGAAGTTATCTTATAGTATATAAGAATGGAGATATTTGACACAGTTACCGTTTATGTGATGAAAGGTGTGCAAAAAGCTAATATTTTTTAAGTAATGCTTGAAAACACATAAATAAATTTAATAAAAATAAATTTACACACACTACCTCACTCACACTACCATGCGTTTGTGTAATAAAATTAGGTTAAACCAACAGTTTGACACAATTGTCAATCTTTCTTTCACATTCCACTGACAATATTTATATAAGAGACAAAATAACCCTATAAAAGTTGAAACTTAAAAATTAGAATATGTACATATGAATTATGATTTAAATTCGACCACTAGCCTACCTCTAGTCATAAATAACCTAACCAATAGCATGTCAGGACATGTCTAAAGAGGGTTCCGTAACTATAAACGCCCAACAGGTTTTCTTTGAATTGCTTCAAAAGTTAATTTCGCTTAAAAGTAAAGTTCGATTTCGCTCAAAATAATTTTCCTAAAGAGTTTTTAGCATGATCTATCTATCATCATGGAAACTAACAAGTTTCTATCTTCTACGGTAATGGTTCGAGTAATGGAGGCCGATTACTCGAAAATGGTTGGATTTAAAAAAAAAAAAAACTACCTTTATTTTTAAAGACCTATTAAACGATACATCACACGACGGGGTAGAATGAAATTTTTTCTTTCATCCCCACTTCTGATGTATCTATATACATACCACCACTATAATATAAAAATATTATTAATTTATGATGCCAAAACCAAAATCTACACACAATATATATATATATATATTGATTAATAATATTATTTTTTTGGTCAACTGTATAGATAATCTTGATCTAAAATCTTGGCATCTTCGCTTTTGCATTAACGCAAGAGTTCTATTTAGAATGCAATTTTTTCTGTCGCGACCACTAAAAACGCTATTGGGAACGTCCTGTCATGCAATTTCATTGTACGGTATGATAAATATTTTGCCGGAACTAATTTTTCCAAAGACATTTTATATGCAAACCTTCGCATAAAAAGTAATCGGTTGTCTGTAAAGTCGGTTTACTGACGATAGTTGAACGTGACAACGTCATAAGAAAATACTGATGAATCGCTCACTCAAGTAGGAGAGAGACAGATGTCGAACGCTGCCGAACGCGGAGGCCGATTGTGCCTCTTTGTCGCTCGTTCCGCGCTCTCGCTTGCACTTCAAGCCTTAAATGGAACGCCTCAGAGCGAGGTAACGCCGCATGAGTCATGTTTCTTCGTGCGTGCAGCCGGCTCCATCGAATTATAAGACGTTGTCACGTCAAAAGTATCGATTTGACAAGTGACATTAACTCACAAATTAAAAAAAAATCTTTATCACGCTGTATTTGTAAACATAACTCTAATCTGAAACAAAACAATATTTGTCTCCTTCATACTCAAAAGCTTATACGCGCGCAAGAGTGTGACGAGAGTTTTTCATTATGTACTGGCATCACGGCGTGTGCTCAGGGCCGGGTTAACTAAGACGAGGCCCGTTTCATTCTCGGTGCCAAGCTGTCGAAGTAATCTTTATTACTTTTAATGTGCTGCGGTGTGATAAAGGTTTATTAATAGATACTATAACCTGACCGTAGCTTAACTCCCTAATAAAACTAAAACTCATTAGGATGAAGTTGGTACAGTAAAGTTATTTGTCAACGACTTATTTCTAACACAGCTACTTAAATGGAATACGCTAGCCTTCAAGAAGAATACTTCTACATATACACGTATTATTTTATACTTTAAACGAGACAATCTTGTATATATATAATCGGTTTCTCAAAAATGGCTGCAAGTATTACCATGAATTTAGTATGCAGGGAGTTTTGGAGGAAAAAAATCGATCTAGCTAGATCTTATCCCTGCGAAACCGCGCATTTTTACCCGACTGTCAGGGTTATGTTTTTCGCGCGAATCTTGTATGTATGTATGTATGTAAATTCCTTTATTCCCACGTATCTTCCAAATGGCTGGATGGATTTCGACAATTAAGGTATCGTTAGCTTTGTCTCAATAACCCAAGTGTCCTTAGATAGCTTTTTTTTAAAAAAAATGACAAAATGGCGGATTTTGGCACCAAATTGTAAGTAGTTCAAATTTTTTTTTTTAACCAAACTTATCGACATTGGTATCAAAATAAAGGAAATTAAATGAAGATTTCTAAAATATACATATGTCATGTATTTAAATTTAATCAGAAATAATTACAATCATTTTAATGAAATCTATCGAATAAATTTGTAATCAATAGATTCAAATAGTCGTATTTAGCTTTAAATGTATAAAATGTTGGACACTATTGCACATTTTTGTTATACCCGGTATAGTTAATCATATTTTGTATTTACGACGCTCACCAAATCAGTTTAAAAAATGTTTATTCCGCTACTCACTGCTAGATGGCGCTGTATGTCGTTTAAAACGCGCTATCACATGTTCAATCAATATCAATGACCATAGTGTTGCCTAAAGTATGTTTATTTTGAGAAAATAATTCTGCCACTCACTGCTAGATGGCGCCGTATGTTGTTTAAAACAGCGCGTTATAAATTTCATCACATGTTCAAATTTCAATCAATATGTATGACCATAGTGTCGCCTATAATTATCTCACATCCGACACGACAACACGTACAGGCGTACAGACCGACCCTAACACGGGACCGGACCCGAACCCGAGTTCGAGTTCGCATCCTAGTAGACTAGGTACACTTCTAAATAGTGCCCGCGACCGCGATATTGATATAGAGAGCTCTACCAATACCGCGAACCTCATCGACATTAGGACTTACGTTACGCGCGCGAGTCATCCCGACCGTACGCGGAAGGGGAGAGGGATGGCCCTCTCAGTACCGATACCAACCAAAACGAGAGCTCCTCTATCGCGATAACTCGCACGCCGCTAGTTTCTACTACTGCGCGTAAGTAACCTCACTCATCAGCGAATGAGGAAGGGGTCGGACCCCTTAGCAGGAGAGACCCGCGTCTCCCCTGTCATAATAATAGCTCACAATCCGTAGCTGTCCCCAATATCCGGTCTGAACATCACCCGGGTTATGTTAGGGAGGGTCAAACCCTCCCATCGACTCTTACCAAATAAACTAGCCACCAGGCTAGTTATAGTCCGATTTAGCTACAACGGTCTTAACCCGACCCTTAGCCTATAATTCCCCACCAAACGACTAGCTAAATGGCAATCACTAGACTAATAACTACTACTAACTAGACCGATTAAGCTAAGACGGCCAAAAGCCATTAGCGTAGACCGCTATGGGAGTGATGAGTATAGAATGGCCTGCTTTACGCAGAGACCAGATGGAAGTAGGAGAACTGCCTCAAGCTGTATTTCTAGAGTTTGATGAGTCTAGTATAACTGGCAATTTACCAGGCATTGGTGTTCGTATAGAGCCGTGCACTACTGAATTTGATGCTTTGCGTGGTAAAGGAAAGATCGAGCGACGTATGCTTCCATTAATTTTGAACTGGGCGGTAACAGTTCATAAATTATAGGGCACAACTTAAGACCGAGCTGTTGTTGATTTAAGCAGTAATATTTTCGCGAGAGGTCAGGCGTACGTGGCTTTGAGCAGAGTCAGATCACTTTCAGGTCTAGCGGTTAGTTCGCTAGATCCTAGAAAATTGCTACATCAACCACACGACCAAAACTCTCTTGACGAATTGAACCGCTTACGTCAATTATAATTTCATTTTATTTTGTTTCACACGCTATAATAATAATAAATTTTGTCCAATTTACAAAAGTCATAATAGAACACACTCTAGTTCATAAAAATGTGGACAGAATACTAAAAAGTCTAAAATAAAATAAATAATTAGAAAAATAAAAAAACCCGACTGCAAAAAAAACCTAATATACCTAAGATACCTAACGCACTAAAAAGACTGAAAAAAGACTGTAAAATCACAGTACTAAAACCTAATTCAACCTCTATTTTAGTTTAACACTTCACATAATCTTTAACCCATAGTGTAATCTGTTAAACTAAAATAGAGGTTGAATTAGGTTTTAGTACTGTGATTTCACAGTCTTGTTTCAGTCTTTTTAGTGCGTTAGGTATCTTAGGTATATTAGGTTTTTTTTTGCAGTCGGGTTTTTTTATTAAGCTATAATACAATATGTTTTTTCTTTCGTTGTGCAACAACGTATCAATAATTTCGACTCTTTTATATCAGTCCAATGGGCAGTTTGCCATGCATATGTATAATTTTGCTCTGTTCGAAAACTCAGAATGTGGTTTAAGTCCCGGACAAATAAATATAATTTTTATTTTTTTTATTTATCAGAACTCCGAGCAATCTCGTTACCCTGGTACACAATACTACAACTGAAAACTTCATTTAAATAACGATGATCAATTATTTTCATGAATAAGAGAAAAGAGCTCGCATCAGCTTCTTATGCTTTACGCGGTTCGTCACGGTAATGCCAGCGAATCGTCCGTAAAAATGTTCTAACTTCCCATAATGTAATGTTATGTAAATATAGATTTTGCATATTTTATAACTTATAATAGGTATGCTCCTAATTAAATAGTTTACATTTTATAAGTATATTGTTTTTATTTATTCCCAACTAAGTAAGTTTTTACACGGTTTTAATTAGAATGTTTGACTTGTTGATATTATTTTACGACCTTTATAACTAAGTGGTTGAGCGTTTCGGGATTTCAACAAAAGAAACAAAACAGTTTTCTGTATTTCCGGATGATTAATGTGTATCACTACATAATACTATATAGTTTAATGCTCTAAGTAAATTTTTATTTTCTTTATTAGGGACAACCAACAGTGATCACACAAATACAAAATGTTAAAAACTAGTATTTAGTTACGTATTAATAAATGTGACACCCACATCGTCATCCACATATTTTTACACATTGCTGTATACTCGAAACAGAAAAAATATCCAGATACAAATTAGTTAATTACTTTTAACAATAATCATAATAATTCTGGAAAGAATGCTTACATACAAAATTCTTGCACATATGGATTTGAAGAGCGATTTCAAAAATACTTAGAGTAAATATAATATACTTGGAGCATAAAAAGTATAATATAATAAAAATCTTAAATATCTAATCTATACCTAATAGATGGTATTAAAAATATTGTACATTTATGTTGTCTAGTACCCGTAACACACGTTCCTCGAGAACTTGGCACAGGCCAGATTGTGTGAAACCGTCAAAGATATTATTATTATTTCCTTTCAAGGCAAAAAAAGAATCTATAGCAAATTTAACTACAGCTATACATTTATATCCATGATTGCGGAAGTTAGCAGAAGTGGACAAACAGACGAACGAACGAATAGACGGACAACGGAGCAAAACTGTAAGGGTTGTTTGTAAATTGTAATACTACGGAAACATGTGATGTGTTCGCTATTTGCAGGAATCACCAAGCATGTAGAAGTGGATTGACCGTTGGAGCCATTGTGATTGTGATGAAATGCTATCCAATTGTTTTTTGAAAACTACTTAGCTACTTAAGAGTTTTAGATATACCTATTACCGTTAAAAGGCACGGGACTCTTTGTCCTTAGGGTTAATCCGGCCCTGCATTCGTTTATTCACATATACTCACACACACGTAACTATCTATGTGTAGACGTGCCAAGAAAACTATATTTACATATAATTGTGTTGTCTTTATAAATTATGTCTAATAAATGTTTATTATAATATAACTATAATATATACCAAATTTCATCTATTTATATACATAATTACAAAAGCTAGAATGGCAGACAGACAGACAGACGGATGGACGGACGGACGAACGGACGGACGGACAGAGCGAAACTATAAAGGTTCCTTGAGTATTACGGAACCCTAAAAATGCACTTACGTAATGTAATCTCCTTCACAACTTTTCGGCCGATAACAGGCACAGGTGGGTACAGCCTCATGCTCTCCTTAGTGACCATGTCCAAATAGATTAGCTTGCTCAGATCGTCTTGTGATGCAGGTCTATCAGTATCGAAAACGTCTTGAAGTCTGAAAATATATTATACCATTTACAGAAAAAAAAGAATTTTGAAAATCGGTCCACAGACGGCGAAGTAATAGTTGAACATCCAAAAATATATATAAATATATAATATACAGCCGAACATATATCTGCCTCCTTTAATGAATGTCGGCTAATTAAAAATAATAGTATAATATTGAGATTTATTTGCCTTCTGATAATTAAAATGGATAATATTAGGTCATCACATATGAAATTGGGGGTGAAATTTTCGCTTGGGGCAGGCTTTGGCTGGTTCGCCAGGGTTCAGCCATTGCGATGAGCGCTTCCGATTATCGTACAGGATACACTTTTCATCACAGGTGATGATTCGATTTAAAATCCCTTCATTATTGTGCCGGTTGAGTAATGTAACGCTGCAGTCGACGCGCGTTTGTCGGTTTGTTGCACTCAATTCATGAGGTATGAGGTAAAAAGCTTGAAAGGTGGTTTCAAGCTTTTTCACCTTGCCAATTTGCGTCAAGTGAATTATAACAGTTTTATCAATAACACCGCAGCCTGCAGCTAACTCGGACGTGGTTTGCGATGGATCCGCTTCCACAATAGCCTTCAATTCTTTATTATTAACTTTGGTCTCCGGCCGTCCACGGGGCTTGTTCTGCAGGTCGGAATTTCCAGAACGAAAACGTTGGAACCAAAAACGCACTGTGTTTTTTTGCGACACCGCCGCCATACACATCACTAATCCTTTGAGCCATTTCTGCAGCACTGATGCCACGGTGGAACTCGTACTCGAAAATAATACGATATTCCAAGTTTTCCATTTTGTAAACAGAGTAACGCAAAGAAAAAACCAAAAGAGGAAAAAACAAATGAATTACGGTTTTCGAAACACAAATGCATGAGTAAATAGCGGTATAAATTTAAGAAGTATAATCAAAGAAGATATATTTGAGATCAAAGTGGCCAGTACGACACAACGCCAATTTCATATGTAAGGACCTAATATTATGTAAGCGTAAGAAATGTTCGAGGAAAGGCCGTGTTGGAATAACATGCATCTTCATGGGCGAGGACACTGGCCTCTGCAATACAGTTTACACTAGTGCAGGGGTCAGGGACTTCAGATATGTAAAACTCCCCATGTGTAAATAAAGAATTTATTTATTTATTTGCCAGTTTGAGTGGGAAAAAACTTCCTCTGCACGCGTAGCCAACGCAAAAATGGTTTTATTTCTACGGAAGCAAATACAAAATGACAGATTGATAAAGGAAAGCTGTCATTTTGTCCATATTAACTGTCAGTATGTCTATTCTTGTGTAGACAAAACGCATTTCTTTGGTGGTCATGGTAATCGTGCATATCCAGCACGCGTACTATGACCACCATAGATATGGTTTCTTTCAACGGAAGAATAGACAAAACTTCAGATTGATAACGGAAATCTGTCATTTTGTATACACAATCTGTCAGCAACTCCATCCATACTCCGTACTCCATACAAATCATGTCTATTCTAGTTTATACAAAACGTATTTCTATGGCGGTCAAGCTACGCGTCACCTTAAAATATTAAAGTGACGCGTAGCATAACCGCCAAAGAAATATCTTTTCTTTTTTAATTTTCTTTGCAAAGTAGAGATAAATAGGAACTTACTCTGTATAAACTTTGTCTTGTACATCTGGATATAGGGCGAGTAGCATCAACGTGAAGCCAATAACGAAAGAGACTAGGTCAGTATCAATTATTACTATTAATATTTCTTCTCTCTTTTCTTCTTCTCCCAAATTAGAATTGATTATAGAATCGAATATTCCTTTTAGACTGTTTTTGGTATCTGAAAATTCAATAGCTTTTAGTAAGGAATATTTTCTTAACAACAATTAAGAAAAACGCTTCAAGATTTTCTACGGCCTTCCGGATTCCGGTGCATACAGGCCCAGCTTAATGCTAACTAAGCATCCTAGAGGAAAATAGCATTTAGCATTTAGCAGCAGCTAAGCGGTAAGCGCTGTTACCGCTTAGCGATCGCTATTTTGCTTACGAGCGCATCCGAGTACTTTTTTCCGCCAAACACAGCCAATGTAACAACGGCTATTTGGAATATGAATTGATAATATGATAGCTTTACTAGAGGTCACCCTCTAGTAAATATCATCAAAATATCCAAATTCGCCCATAATAATAACTCATATACTTTTTAAATGTGAACTTTATAAGGATTCTTTTGTTTTTTAGACATAGAAAATTTAAAAAAAGTCATGTTGTAACCTTTCTTTTATCAATGGTTGTAACATATTGACAAACGTCAAAACGTCAAACGTCGTGTATCACAATTGTGTCTATCAAACGCACGGTAGTGTGTGTTGTTGCTATTTTTATTATTTTTTTCTATTTCTGAGTATTATTAAAAAAAATATTAACTTCCCGCACACCTTCCTCCACATAAACTTTAATTGTGCCAAATATAATAATAACAATTTTCGTAAAATCGTACTGAAAGTTTTTGCTTCATGTATTAATATAATAATTACATTAATAATACTTGGTTTTGAATTAGAATTACTGTGACTTTTTAGTTCTTCCTGACGTCGATGTAATACCTGTAAAACGTAGTTTTACTAAAATATTGTGTTTTATAATAGGTACTATCGAACAAGGTGCCGCTAGACTAGACATAAGATGAAAATCGCTTAACAGCGCCCGCGCCGTTGAGTCGTGCGCACTGTTACATCCCTATGCTGTTCCTAGAATTGCTGACGGGAGTGCTGATACATCATCACTACTCTGTCATCTTAGTTAGTAGGTTTGAGCTGCGAGCCAGTTCAGAGATAGACACGGGCCACCACGGACGCATATCTAATCTCCTAATGTATGGTGTAATCCAGTAAAATAAATTTGTGTTGTGAATCTTTTCCAGTTCAATAATTTTTTTTTTTTTTTAAAAGTCTTTTAAAAAGTCCGTTCTAACAGCACGCACAGCTAGGTACTCACGTGTAAATACGGAGTTCAACCACGTCTGCAGTCGTTGCGGTCGCTAACTTTGTGTTTAAATATTTTGAGGCGTCTTAGTACAAAGGAAAATTTTTAGAAACTAGTCGAGCAGAAACTTTTTCGATTTAGTACATACCTACCTACTTGCAATTAAAAAAAAGTGTAATTATCGTTGTTGAAACTTACTTTCACAATAAGCATAAATATCTAGTCAATAGTAATATTAGGTGACAGAAAAATTACCTTCTGAGCATAATGATGTGCAGTTTTCAATACTCTTTTTCCTTCTTCGTATTGCGGATGACATCTGTACAAGAAATCAGGATGCTTCCAAATGGTAAACAACCTGTCCTTAGCAATCATCTCCCAACGTCGTATGGCTACGCAGAACTCTTCGCAATAAATTTCATCGT
This sequence comes from Phengaris arion, assembly GCA_963565745.1. Lineage (NCBI taxonomy): Eukaryota > Metazoa > Arthropoda > Insecta > Lepidoptera > Lycaenidae > Phengaris > Phengaris arion. Next base: position 6,576,620 of record OY751439.1, on the reverse strand, counting down.
CCGATATGTCTACTCCCGTTCCTGTTAAATAATGTCTTATATTATATAATAGTAGATCAAATATGTTATGTTATGAAAATAAGAAAAAAATAAGAAAAAAAATTATATGAAGCAGAAGAACGGAAAGTACAAATAACCTATAAAGATTTAATTGATTCATAAACAGCCGTGTCTGAAAATACGATTTACCTGCCTCCACACCTAAATCCAAAATAGTTAACAAATACTCAAAAACCATAGAAAACTAACACTACTTAGATCTATCCATATAAAATTTTATGAGTGAGTACCTACTTATTGTATTTTTAGTTGTCTCCTTATTGAAAGTATGTTTAGGTTTATTCTATTATATCTGTGTATTTTATATAATTTATAAAATACTGTAAATAAAGTACTATAGGTGCTTTTATCGCGGGCTTTGAGCGCGGCGACCGAATCAAGAAACTCCGTAACGAAAATAAACCTAACACCCCCCACTCCGACCGGCACAGCGCGGCGGTGCGGCATTGAAAGCCGTGCATCGTCTAACCGTAACCGTAATTCGGCAGACTTTGGCACGGTGTTTGTGTGCGTGCGACTAGACGTATTCGTGTAGCCTTACTATGCAATAGCTTTACCGCGGTAGTACCCGAGTGCCATACGTATTTTTCTTACGAGTTTTTGTTTTATGGATGTACTTATATTATATTTGTATTCAAATAAAGAATATATTTATACATTTAAATAATCTACTTTTAAAATACTTACTGAGAACAGACCTAAGGATATAAGTATGCAAGTAGATTTCTACAGAAAACGGCCCTTTGCCGGCGTGACACGCCAACATGTCAGTCAACTTCACACTTTCTTCCGAGAAGGTGTTGACGAAACTGAACAAGAGTTTCGGATGAAACGACGGCACCAACACAGCTCTCCGTTCTCTTGCAATTGGACTTAAATTACAAAGAAATTAAACCTATAGTAATGTTGAACCTGTCACATCTTTTGGTTGAAATCTCCATTTTACACAGCACTGCATTTCAGATTGCTTTCTCGCATTGCATGTTCAATTACGAATCGTACATTCTATCTGAAATATCGTTGTAAATAATATAAGCTGCTATTTACTAGGTATTTTTCACACGACAAAAATCTTTAATACAGTAAAGTATAATTTTTCATATTATGAACTATTCCCACAACCTATCTATAAAATTTATTCCATACATATAAAGTGATTGTACTCATCCGAAATAAATGCGCTTCCATTCCCACTGAAAGTTCTAAAAAATTTGTAAACATAGTCCTTCTCTAAGCATGTCCTCAGAGCAAATGCTGTATCTTGAGCATCACATAACACTGGAAACCGGTTAAATAAAAATCATAAATACGTATACATACTCTCGAAAACATAACCCTCCTTCAGGTGCAGCTGCAGTCGGGTAAAAACTGTGACTCGCAAAAAAATAAGAAAATAATTTTGCATGGTAATTTATATTTATATATTATAATGATTTTATAAACTACTAGTTAGTCCGACACAGGTTGTTCGGTCTTAAATATGAACTAGAATAAAAAACTACACCTACACCTACACCTACAAGGTACACTAACATCTACACCTACTTATCTACCAACGAACGGTCTATCACCTACAATTTAAAAACCATAAACTACACCTACTACGATCTACACTTACAACATACACCTACCATCTACACCTAAAAAGTACTGAGGCTGAAACTATTGGGGCTTGTTTTCCTGAAATAAAACTATTTTGCATTCCAACCAAACAGATAATCTAAACAACGAAACGCATCTATAATAATACTAGTTAAATACTCGCGTAAATAAAGTAATCCACAGATACACAAGTTAGATAATATGTAGCGTAAAAAATAAAATGTTTTGCATTTTTTTTTTCAAATTTTTTATATTCTTATTATGGCTCTTACTCAGATAAACAACAAAGGTATAAGAAAAACCTTTTTTGTAAATTAAATTATTTCAACTTTTTCTTAGACGGTCAGTACAAAAAAAAACTAACGCAAAACAACGCTTCTGTTTTTGTTTTAAAGGATTTGTTTCAGATACCATAGAGGTAGGATTTAGGTGTACCTAATTTGAAAGAGGTTGAGAAATTAGGTGTTAATTAATTTCTCAAGTCGACGCGTACCTATATTTTTTTTTATGTATGACCACGCATAACTTTTTACAATATTGTCCAATTTTGATAATTCTTTTTTTGTTCTATCTGGTTTACTTCTTAGTTGGTCCCATTTTGGTATGGTATATGGTATACCACAATGGTAGACCTGATGATGGATTCCATGAGAAATCGAGAGAACTCCTCGAAATTTATATGGACACCTATAGTGATTTCAACTTTTTTGAAGTAACCCATGTGAAGTAAGCCATGTGAAGTAAGCCATGTGCTCCTAATAATTAAGTTTTTTGCCAAGGTACATCTTGGATTCAAAACCACTGAACAGAACTCCTCAGTCTTTGAAGATGCATGTTTGGGAATTTCAGCATTGTTTCTGTTCTTGCTGTTACAGAACAGCAAGCATAATATATAAATAATAGTATACAAACCTATGTAATAGGTGGTAAACAAATAGACTCTTGCAGCTCCACCAAGTTTCAATGTCTGGACTATGAAACTAGCCACTGCCGTCATAACTGCTTTTAAATTAATAAAAAATATATTGCACTATATATAAAAGTAGAAAACACCTTACACGTAGATAAATCTAAAACAATAATTCAGCATTACGACATGATATTTTTAATTTTATAAGAGGAATAGAAAAAGTTTTGGGGCCCCAATTTCACCAACGCATATAACGATGAGTTATTGTTTTCGATCTGTCTGTCCCCTTCTGTGATCTGTCTGTCTAACATTAAATGAGAGAGAGAGAGAGATCGAAACCGGGTTTAGCGTTAAGCTCATTTAAAGAAGTTTGATGAAATTTGTCATTAGGTATACTTGTTACTAGATATTGCCTGCGACTCTGAGCGTGCAAAAGTTAATCTCGGAGAAACCGTACATTTTTCCGCGATAAAAGTAGCATATGTGCTTCCTCGTGGTCTACTCTATGTATCTGCCAAATTTCATCTAAATCGGTCCAGTAATTTCGGAGCCAATACAATCCAAACAAACAAACAAACTTTTCCTTTTTATAACATTAATAGAAGAACCGACCGACCGAACCGCACATTTTGCCGCGATAAGAAGCTGGCTACGTCCTTCCCCGTGGTCTAATCTATATCTGTGCCTTTCATCAAAATTGGTCAAGTATTTTGCCTTGAGCCTATTTAATGCAAACAAACAAACAAATCATTTCTCTTTATAATATTAGTATAGATAAATAAATAAATATCTATGGATGGAGATAAGTAGAGAGTACTAGCTCAACTTACGTTGTAACTAGCAATCTGTGGCTCAGTGTCGAATAATTATAAACCAATCAATACGAAACCGCCTTTTTAACCTTGATTTCCACTTCAAAGTATCTTAACTAAAGATTTTTGGTAGATGATAAGATATTTGGTAGTTTATAAATTACCTTCGGAGTCACCAAGAAACTTCCACGCTGAAACAATCACAGGCACCTCCACTCCCAAAGATGGAAATCCCTTTATCAAACGACAATCACGACGTCGTTTAAACATTTCATTGTAATACAAATAATACATGAAAGATAATGCTACTAGTATTAAAAACATATTTTATGTTCTTATTTCTTAATATAATAATTTAATTATTATTGTAACATCAAACATTCGTGTTCTCTGCTTTATTATTATGATGAAACGACTATGTAAAAATCGATTTGCATTTATTGGAATCTTCCAAATATTAATAATATCTATAATCGAGGAAACTAGTACACATTCGGCTATAGTATTCAATATGTATGACCCCACACTCCTTCACTCTGAAACAATACAACGCAACTAAGTGCATTATTTTCAATTACGTGTTTTATTATGCTCGTGCAAGGTGATTTGTTTCCTTTGTTTTATAACATTGTTGTTATAATGCTAATATAGAACTAAATTAAGTTATTCGTTGTTAAATAATTGTTAAAAACATCATTCTTCTTTCTCTATCTTCTTGAAACAATTAGCTTAAACTTCAATTTACAATTATATAATACTATATATTACCCGCGACTTCATGCACGAAAACGGAAATCCCAAAGAAACTATACATTTTGCCGCAATAAAAAGTAGCCTTGAGAAGTTCGAAAACAAAATGTATGGGATTTGACATAAGGCATCGCAAGCGACATGTCACTTAGCGATGACTTATATCAAATCCTATACATTTTTGATTTCGAACATCGCCATCGAAATTATCGAATGCACCTTGACTAAAGGCCCAGTAGCTTAGATGAAGCTACTGGTCCGATTTTAATAAATGAGTTGTCAGTAGTTTCGTAATGATACCGCGGGTAATTATAATTAGGCTATACAGAGTGGCTGGGAGATTGACGTCAAAAAAGAAATTAGGTCCCTCGTGTACCCGAATCACCCCTATGTCTACTCAGCGAATTTTCATAGTTCGCGAGTTATGATTTTTTTTGTGAATTTTTGAGAAATTTGATTTGACCAACTTAAAAAATTAAAAAAAAAAGTTGAAGATTTTTTTCGAGATTTTTTTTGCAACTGAATCTTAACGAGTTGTACTTTTATGCATAAAATAATGAGGTTCCTAACTTTGATGAAGTTTGCGGAAATGTTGGGCAAAATTTAAAATGAAAAATTTACGTTCGGTGAATTATGACTGAAATTTTCAACTTTAAATTAAAAATTGAAATAGGTGACTTCATAGCCATGAAGGCCTATTAAGGAGCCCCTTAATATACTTCTAAAATGCACTAGTCTCCAACCTTTCATAATTATTTAAAAAAGTAATATTTAATGAGATACTTTAGCGAAAATCGGCCTTCACAGACAGCGAGGTGAAAAATTCTTAAAATTAGCCACCTTATTACCAATCTTTTTTTGACCATTTTATCATTAATAGGTCTATGAAATTGTGGTTTTACAGTACTGGCCATTTCAAATCAAAATAATTTTTGTTTGCCTAAGAATTCTAATTTCAAATTAATTTTATTTTAAAAACATGGAATTCTTTTTTCAAAAGTAGTCATTTATTTATTGATTAGTGTTACATTTTAATCGCATTTCAATCTTTTTCGTCATCATGGATACGTTAAAAATTCGAGTAATTATGGAATATGAGTTCTGCGTGGCAGCAACGCGGCACAAGCGGCACGTTTACGGAGCTAACACTACAAACCAACGCACCGCCTGTTCCGTTCTGGAAATTTCGACCTGAAAAATGAACCTCGCGGTCGTCCGAAGACTTTGGTCGACAATGACGAATTAAAGGCGATTGTGGAAGCTGATGATACACAATCTACGGCTGAATTAGCAGCAGCTTTCGACGTTAGCGTTAAAACAATATTGGTCCATTTGCGTCAAATTGGCAAGGTAAAAAAGCTTGACAAATGGGTGCCCCACTAACTCAATGATCGATAGCGTCTGGGCTAGGGCAAATAATGTAAAAGTCCCTCAGTTAAAGGAAGAAAACCTATTTTATTTAGCATTAAAAATTGGATCTGTCGCAAATTATGCGATAATAAAGGAGGGTATTAACTACATTGCGCGTGTACCTACGCTATCATCCAATTCACCTTAGCCGATTATTAACTCATTAAATAGTCGCTACGTTAAACAAAATCTCGTGGCTGCTGCACGAGAGTGTAAATTAAATACATCGAACATTGGTTTCTCGATCTCGTCTGCTTTCTATGTCAACGACCACCTAACCAAAAGAAATAAACGTTTACTTGCAAAAGTAAAATCACGGGCGAAAGAAAATGATTTTAAATATATTTGGGTAAAGCATACCAAAATTATGGCCAGAAAATCGGACTCGGCGCCATTGTTTCTTATACAATCGGAAAAAGACTGAATTCTGGACAGAATTACAAAGTGAACTCTTTCCCTACTAATTTATTTACATTAATTAAAACCACAATAATAATATTTTATACGTGTATAAGTTAACGCTCTTGTTTTAGAAGTTAAGTATGTGCAACGTTCTTGCTATACATGGTTTGAAAAACACTAAACTTAAACCTGTCTGTTATCGCTCGGCTGTTTTCGTCTTCGTCATACTCGGCCTCCAAAGAGGTTTACCTGTTGATCCCGTCCCTCACTGACATTTCTAAACTATAAGAGATGGAAACTTGTAACTTTCCATGCTAAATACGGACACCACTGTATTTCTAGGTATAACACTAGATAGTAAATTACAGTGTGGTCCTCATATTGCTAATCTTGAAGATAGGCTCAGTTCTGCAGTATATGCAGTAAGAAAAATTAAGGAAATTTCGGACAAAGACACGGCGCGACTAGTTTATTTTAGTTACTTTCATAGTACTTTGTCTTACAGCATCCTTTTATGGAGAAATGCCGCCGACATTAATACAATATTTGTGCTGCAGAAATAAAACATGTATTTTTAAGAGAAATGTTTACCTTAACAGATATGATGCAATATTAATCTCTGGGACGTGGTTACTAGAAGGAATTCATGACGAAGAGTTGTTTGACGATAAGTACTTAGTTTTGCAGCGTGATAGACTATATCTTGACTGGTCAGTGTATGGGCGGAGGAGTGCTACTCGCGGTCCACCGGAACCTTGCTGCTGCGGAGCGCGTGGACTGGCGCTCGTCTGCTGAGGACATATGGGTGACCATCACGCATAAGTCTATTTGAAGTAGGTTAACTACTTATATTCACATTTGTACACTCTACCTCTGTAAGAAAAATGAGGGAAACAGTTCCAACACTCAATTGGATAATTTTTCAAATAAATTGTTCGTCGTAGTCAATGCATGCCCTGATGAACAAATTTATTATCATAGGTGATTTTAATTTACCTTTCATTGATTGTAATGAGTATGGTGATCACTCAGTGCATACAGGGTTTTCTCTTAACCGAACACAAATAGAATTTATAGATACCCTAGCACAATGTAATTTATCTCAGTGTAGTCAGGTACGTAATTGTAACAATAGGCTGTTAGATTTAGTATTCTCCAATATCGAGATTGATGTGACCCCTTGTGACGAGCCTTTAGTACCGGACGATCTCCCTCATCATAGGTCATTGTGCATTGATATTAATTTAACTGTACAAAGAACAATGGAAGTCAAGGAGAGAATAAAGTATTATTATAATTCGGGTAATTATGATGATTTATGCGCAGCTATCGATAAAATTAATTGGAATAACGTGTATTTTTTATTTGTATTAATCGAAGTAATCACCCATGCAATCAATTCATCTTTGCCAACGCAGTGGCAGTTTATTCTTAAAGAAATCAGCTGGACGGGAGGCAACAAATTCTTCAAAGGCATTTTGTACTGCCTCTCGGGTATTGAATTTTTTTCCCGCCAAGAAGTTATCTTAAGTTATAATTCTGGAAAAAGTAGTATGTAGGCGCAAGGTCTAGTGAGTAGGGCGGATGACGGAGATCTTCCAACACCAGTTCTTGCAACTTGGAGACCGTCTGCTGTGCAGTATGATGTTGCGCGTTGTCGTGCAGGAGCAGCGGAGACGAGCGATTGACCAATGCTGGTTGGAGATGTGCCAGCTTCTCCATCATTGTGTTCAGTTCTTTATAGTACACATCTGCAGTAATGCTCATCCCGTTTGGTAAGAAGCTGTGATTAATCACACCGGCGCTAGACCACCAAACAGTGACCATTACTTTTCTAGGGGTAAGTTTTCGTTTAGGGCATTGTTTAGGTGCTGAACCAGGATCCAATCAACTTGCTGAGCGCTTGCGGTTATAAAACAGAATCCATTTTTCATCGCGGGTAGCAATGTGGTTCAAAATTCCTTTATTTGTGTGTCTGTTGAGCAGTGCAAGGCACGTCTCGACGCGTACTTTGCGCTGGCGATCATTGAGTTCGTGGGGCACCCATTTGTCAAGCTTTTTTACCTTGCCAATTTGACACAAATGGACCAATATTGTTTTGACGCTAACGTCATAAGCTGCTGCTAATTCAGCCGTAGATTGTGTATCATCAGCTTCCACAATTCGTCATTGTCGACCAAATTCTTCGTACGACCGCGAGGTTCATTTTCAGGTCGAAATTTCCAGAACGGAAGCGAGCAAACCAATAACAGGTGGTGCATTGGTTTGTAGTGTTAGCTCCGTAAACGTCGTTGATGTTGCGTGCCGCTTGTGCCGCGTTGCTGCCACGACGGTACTCATATTCCATAATTACTCAAATTTTTAACGTATCCATGATGATGAAAAAGATTGAAATGCGATGAAAATGTAACACTAATCAATAAACAAGTGACTAATTTTGGAAAAAGAATTCCATGTTTTTAAAATAAAATTAATTTGAAATTACAATTCTTAGCCTAGCAAAAATTATTTTGATTTGAAATGGCCAGTACTGCAGAATGGCAATTTCATAGGTAAAGACCTATTATTTGTTTTTCTTAATAACGTGAGATGTAAAAATATAACTTATATTTCATTTTAAACCATCTTTACACAATTTGTTAACTTTATTTATATTAAACTGATATTAAGGAATATATTACGGATTATCTTAATACTGGGCAATACTTTAAATTGATAGTTAAAAAAATCATAAAATGTTATAAAACTTTGTCTTAGTTGCAACTATTAGTTAGCCATGAAAATTTTGAAATAAAATTATTTTTACTAGTAACACTTTCATAATTCACAATAGGGCAGCAAGTTGGCGATATAATATGATTTTCTTTTAAAATGTTTTAAATATTTGACCTAATACTCGTACAAGTCAAATTGTTCGGACATAAGATTTCATACTGCCATATAAAATGTTATGTCCGATGCTTTTTTAATTCTTTTCCGATGCATTGTGACACCCAATAACGACACAAACCGTCATAATGTTTTTAATAGTCGGAGATGTATGAACTAGCGCTTGACCTGGACAACTGACGGGTCGTTCGAACAAACATGGCTCAGTATGATTCACTTCACTTTTCATGCGCGTACTCGGTTTCTAAGCGTTTTAATCTAAGGTTCGGCCTGAACGGATTCGAGCACATACACGGAAAATTGCCACGAGCTTCGGTCGTATTTGTAGGGTTCCGTAATACTTAAGGAACGCTTATAATTTCACTCTGCCCGTCCGTCTGTCTGTCCGCGTTCTCCTAGCTTCTGTAATAACTTTATAAGAATAACTTTTGTAGTAATTCAAAGAAAACCTACGTCGACTAACGAACGTCTGAATTTAGTGAGGTGATACGCGCTTTATGTATCCAGAAAATTTGCCAGTTGGAAAACTAGCGGTCATCCTAAAAATTTATTACATCAAAGAACTCAAACAAGAGTCTGTTTTATATTACGGTCGTTTCCTTCAACTTGTTACTCTAATTTTCTGTCTTGTTTTACTTCGTTTTGAACTGGAAATAATGTCATTGTCACGTAACCAACTGCACGCTTGACCATCATGCATAATATGGTTTTAAATTTCCTTTAAAAAAACATGCACATCTTACGTCTAGCCACTAGGGTTTCTCTCTGAAGTAAAACCACCCTTCGCCACTATTATGCACCTTGCACATCTAAAAAACACATATTGCATTTGAATGAGCAAAAATAGTTTTTTTTATATCGTTTATGAATGAAATTTAATATTTTTATTTTTAGGTTGACGCCATCGACTATACTTTTTCCTTTACAGACACCTAACTGATATTCTGCTTTTAATGAATTAATTTATGTAAAGTATTCTAGTCAAACTTTTATCATATTTTTAAAAACTTTTCCTATACATGAAGTTAGAGATATTATTGGGCGGTATGAGTTATGATCTTGAGTTTGCTTACCTTTTTTTAAGGATCGGCAGTACACATTGGTTTGACAGATAACAGTTACTGTAATGTATGGCATTACAAAATCGAAATTCTTTTACCATAATATTCTTAAAATAGATAATTTATTACAGAAACTAGGAGAGCGGCGGACAGACAGACATACGGACGGGCAGAGTGAAATTATAAGGGAACCTTAAGAATTACGGAACCCTACAAACACGACCGAAACTCGTGGCAATTTTCCGTGTATGTGCTCGAATCCGTTCAGGCCGAACCTTAGATTAAAACGCCTAGAAACCGAGTACGTGCATGAAAAGTGAAGTAAATCATACTGAGCCATATCGGCTTAGTTTGTTCTAACGACCCGTCATCACAAACTGTTTCTTGTGGGACTTTTCCTATGACGCCGACTTTATTGCAGTAGGTTTTTAAATATGACAAATGACACTATCTATTGTGGTGATCTATGGCCAATTTATGACAGTTTTGAAAGTACTATAAGGAAGAAATATTAGGTCTTTACCCATGAAATTGCCGTTTTGTATGAAAAAATGTAAATGAATTTTTTTCATGTATTTTTTATTTGTATTAATCGAAGTAATCACCAATGCAATCAATGCATCTTTGCCAACGCAGTGGCAGTTTATTGATGCCCTTCTTAAAGAAATCAGCTGGACGGGAGGTAACCAATATTTCAAAGGCATTTTTTTCTGCCTCTCGGTATTGAATTTTTTTCCCGCCAAGAAGTTATCCAAATTCTGAAAAAAGTAGCAGGCGCAAGGTCTGGTGAGTAGGGCGGATGATGGACAGCTTCCAAACCAAGTTCTTGCAACTTGGAGACCGTCTGCTGTGCAGTATGAGGTCGCGCGTTGTCGTGCAGGAGCAGCGGAGACGAACGATTGACCAATGCTGGTTGGAGATGTGCCAGCTTTTGCATCATTGTGTTCAGTTTTTCACAGTACACATCTGCAGTAATGCTCACCCCGTTTGATAAGAAGCTGTGATGAATCACTCCGGCGCTAGACCACCAAACAGTGACCATCACTTTTCTAGGGGTAAGTTTTAGTTTAGGGCATTGTTTAGGTGCTGAACCAGAATCAAACCAACTTGCTGAGCGCTTGCGGTTATCAAACAGAATCCATTTTTCATCGCAGGTAACAATGCGGTTCAAAATTCCTTCATTTGTGTGTTTGTTGATCAGTGCAAGGCACGTCTCGACGCGTACTTTGCGCTGGCTATCATTGAGTTCGTGGGGCACCCATTTGTCAAGCTTTTTTACCTTGGCAATTTGACGCAAAAGGACCAATATTGTTTTGACGCTAACGTCTAAAGCTGCTGCTGATTCAGCCGTAGATTGTTTATCATCAGCTTCCACAATTACCTTTAATTCGTCATTGTCGACCAAAGTCTTCGGACGACAGCGAGGTTCATTTTTCAGGTTGAAATTTCCAGAACGGAAGCGAACAAACCAATAACAGGTGGTGCGTTGGTTTGTAGTGTTAGCTCCGTAAACGTCGTTGATGTTGCGTGCCGCTTGTGCCGCGTTGCTGCCACGACGGTAGTCATATTCCATAATTACTCGAATTTTTAACGTATCCATGATGATGAAAAAGATTGAAATGCGATGAAAATGTAACACTAATCAATAAACAAATGACTACTTTTGGAAAAAGAATTCCATGTTTTTAAAATAAAATTAATTTGAAATTAGAATTCTGAGCCAAACAAAAATTATTTTGATTCGAAATGGCCAGTACTGCAGAACGGCAATTTCATAGGTAAAGACCTATTATTTAGTAATAACGAGAGACATCTGTAATAAAGTTGAATTTCTCAGATTCATGGAGCAAAAAACAGAATTTTATAAAATGTATACAGACGGCTCGAAAATCTTGGATGAGGTTCATTCAGCTTATTATGATGTAAATCTGAATGTTACTAAATGCTTTTTCCTAAACAATAATTGTTCCATTTATACTGCTGAATGTTATGCAATTTATATGGCATTATTTTATGTTAAATCCCGGACCGAAGTAAATAATGTACTTATTATATCGGACAGTAAGTACTAGCTTGAGACAATATTAATTTAAGTTTTAAATTTAATTATTTGATATTTAAAATTAAAAGTGTATTTTATGAGTTATCCTGTAATAAAATAGACTAGTTTCATCTATCAAAATCAAATGATATAAATTTGTTACTTATATAGTTTCTATCATAAGAAATTAATATATAACACTATTTTGTTATATAAATATGCGATTTATTTATAATTTCGTAAATAAAACTGTAGTTTTATTATCTATATGTCACGTGACCGAAAACACCAGCTGCCATATTTTCTTGATAATGGTGGCTTTCGTTTTGGAGCAAACATTTGTCGTTCAAATTTTAATCATTTTTTCTTTGCATAAAGAGATATTATTTTCTTGAAATAAAAATACTAGTTGACTATCGAATCGATACGAACATTTTTAATAAATTTGAAAAAAATGTAGAATAGCCTATTAATGTCGAATTAGTGTGGGTATAGCTGGTAATGAGAGGATTGATTTGGCTACCAAAGGATTACACGATGAGGATCATTATGAAAATTTAAAGGTGCCACTCACAGACTTCTTTCCTGTAATGAAAGAAGGTATATTGGAAATGTGGAAAATAAACTGGAACCATGAAAATAACATAAAGGGTAAATGGTACAGTAATATTAAAAAAGAATTTAATATAGATACATGGTACAACAAGATAGAATGTGGCTCAAGAATTTTTAACTGTTCTCACAAGGACGAGGTTTGGTCATTGCTTGATTCCCTCTCATCTACATAGATTGAAAATAATAGGAGAATCGAGATGCCCCAAATGTAATGAAGTGAATGCAGACCTAAATCATATATCATCTTTAATTGCAAAGCAACAAGTTTGGACAGTTTAGTACTATGCTCACAAGTGCAAGTAATTTGTAATGAAAACGATTTAAGTGTGCCCCGTCGCCCCGAAGATCTTTTATCGAATTTTGTTTTATAAATGTATAATTAGATTTATTTGTACAACGATGGAGAAATTGTATATAGCGAAATTGAAGTTTTAATTTAATTTTGAAAAAAAGAAGAATGAAGAATGCATAGTCGCATTAGAAGGAACTATTTTTATTTTATTAATATTAACGTATTATTTTTTTGACCAAAGGACTCGGCATCCAGCTCACAATAAAAAAAAAACTGTCAATGTTTATTGTTGGGTTGGTGGGCCAAGTCTATAAAGCGCAATAATTTGCTATGAATGAAAGTTGTGAATCTTGTCTAGCTATACATATATTATAATAATAATATATATGGACGCTTCACACCACGTGAATCTGGCCCCGTGCTAACTATCCGAAGAACTTGTGTTACAGGTACCAGAAAACGGGAAGTACTAATATATTTAATACTTTATTTATATGCATATATTTAAGACTTTTACTATATTATACACATATATTTTAATACACATCCATGACCTAGGAACACAGGAAAACTATTTTGTTCCTTTGACAGGATTCGGACCCGCGACCCCCGGCTTGAGCACCAACGCGCTGAACCATTGAGCCACAGAGGGCGCCAAAATTTGTTTGTTTGCTTATAATAAAGAGGAAAAGTTTGTTATTTTAAACACTTACGGATTGTGTCGCGGTGCACTTTTCTTTTTCCCGACGTTTCGGCTACTTTCTAGCAGCCGTGGCCGTGGTCAGATGGGCAATTTGCGAACACATACTGGATCAACCTCGCCATCACATAAGATTTGATAAGCAAGAAATCAGAATACTGGCAAAGAAACACCGTTATCGCCCAAGAATGATACGCGAGGCTATAGAAATTAAAAAGTACCCTAACTTTAACCGAGAAGATGGCTGGGTGCTGCCATCTAGTTGGGATCCAATAATTAACAATATAAAATGTAATTTAAAATCACCGCGGCTTCAAGATGCTGTTAGTATGTTTTGCGTGGATCGGAACACAAATAATAATTGAAGAATCTTCGGGTAGTTTGAACAACTTCAACAAATAGGACAATTGACACATCAGTCCTCCCGTGACCACGGCTGCTGGAAAGTAGTCGAAACGTCGGGAAAAAGAAAAGTGCACCGCTACACAATCCGTAAGTGTTTGAATCAACGAACAATATTCGCGTAAGCATAAGAAATCTATATAAGCAAAGTTTGTTTGTTTGCATTGCAAACTACTGGACCAATTTTGATTAAATATGGCACAAATATAGATCAGACTACGGGGTCGTAGTCCGTAGTCTGCTCTATGTTTGTGTCATATTTACATAGGATACTTTTTATCGCGGAAAAATGTCTCGATTTCCGCGAGATTAACTTTTGCGCGCACGAAGTCTCGGACAACATTCGTTGGTCATATATTATAAGCGACCTAACGATGAATTAACTGTAGGGAGCCTTCTTTCTAACATGTTACAGCCTTCAAAATGTTTTGATGTTAATTGTTATGCGTGTAGGTATTTATTGTATGCGATATAATCATACCAAAATCATAAAATCAATACATCATAAGTCATAACAGGCAAATAACATATTTATACCATCGACATGTAGAATAATAAAATATAATGACCTGCAATAATATGTGAAAATGATCCACATAACAATTTTCTAGGTGTCATCAGTCAAGTAATTTAGTTTTATAAAAAGTTTTATATTGCGTGATTCGTTCGTAATTTTTTACTTTCAACGTCAATTCTTTTAATACCTGGCGGGATTCGAACTCGCAACCAAGGCTAGTTTAAATGTAGATGGTTTTATAACAAGTTTTGTTAACCGCAATGTTTATAACGCGATAAATCAACTAGATCAAGTTGTATTTTGTGGGGGACAACGGTTTCTCTCAACGCAGCTTATTTAGACTACGGAAGGATTAAGTTACGAATGTAGTTTGTAAACTGTAACAGTTCTAATGTTGCTTTAGGTATTTATTAAGTAGGAAAATATATACTCTGGTAGACCAAGCCATCTTATACTTTAAACGAGACAATCTTGTATAAATAATAATATAATCGTTTATTTATTATAGCCACTAGCGATAGCTTCTCGCTGAAAGCTAAGCTAGCTGAAATCGAATGTCAATGTGCATAGATCTTCGATGGAAAATAGTTGCCTCTTTAGACAAGACAAGGAACTTTCAGACAAGGAAACATATTAAGCCTCTGTACTAGATAAAGCTACATTTCTTTGCTTTCTACATTCAAATGAAATTACTGTATTTGACAACTTAAATCAGAATCCTGAATATTATTTTCTGTTGGTTACATCTGAACCCCAATCTTAATAATATTCTTTAAAAAACAAGACGATAATTTTTGCTTTTCTTAAATATTTTAAAACCCTCTTTAAATGTTTCCAGTGACTCTCACCATATGAATTATTAAATTGGCTAAGATAACTGACACTATATGCAATGTCTGGCCTGGTGAGCACTGCTAAGTACATCAAAGACGTTACGTGACTTTTCTATAGTTTTAAATTAGCCTCTATAGGAGTATCTACGGTTTTACAATATGTCATATTAAATTTCTTTAATAAATTATCAACATATTGCTCCTGATCAATAGTAATAGCATCTTGACACAATATATTGACTCTTAGACCTAAACATTGTTTTACTCGACCTATGTTTTTAATTTTAAATTTACAACCTCGTTCTTTAACTAGTTGCTCAGTAGCTTTATTTTAATACAATTTGAGAAAACAAAAAAATCATCGACAAATAATGCAATAATTATTTTGAGATTGTCTTTAAATTTTGTGAACAAACAAGGCTCATATTCTGATTTTTTATAATCTAGACCAGCGGTTCTCAAACTTTTTTGGTGAAGGAACCCTTTTGGAAAGCAAAATACTTGACGGAACCCTACAATAAAACAATAGTTTTTAAAAGTGTATTCTTTATTAATAAACATAATAAAAGTACAATGTAACAGTTACTGATTATTACTTACTTTAACATGGCATGTACATTATTACAAGATATTAAAAAAGAAAAAATCTAACTAATCGGAGGTATGAAACTGTTTTTTATTTTTCATTAATTGGTTGATGTCAGGTTTGATAGAAGACAGTTGCAGTCTCATATCAGATTCGGCGTCCAGTCTATTGCGATATTTTGTTTTCGTGGCTGCATACGTTGAGAATCCTGTTTCGCACAAATATGTTTTTGGGAACGTGAGAAGAATTATATTCAGAGCCATTTTGCCAAGCATTGGATATTCATTACGAATTCTGCACCAAAAATCGTTGAGAGGCGTCATTTTGAACAGTGACTCCATACTTGTGTCTGATGACATTTCTAAAAGAGATTCATATATCTCGTTTGACATACTATCGGGCTTTTGCAAGTTGGGTAAAAAAGGATTATGAATCCATGAATTCAGTTTTATTTTTGTATTCTGTTCTTCGGGAAAATACTTTTCAAAAGATGCGCGCATCAATGTGAGATATTGGACCAATTTTTCAAACATATCATCTTGAAACATTTCTGAGTCGTTAACGCTAACAAACTCACTAAGTGACGTAAAGTTTTCTATTTCTCTCTTATCAACGCAAACAATCCAAAAATCTAATTTTCTTTTGAAGGCAGTTATTTTGTTATAGCCCTGGAACACTGTTGTCCGTTTACCTTGAAATGATAAATTCAATTCCTTTACTTTTTGTAAGATTTCCGCAGTAAAAGACAATCGGAACAACCTAGTTTTATCATACAAACGGTATTTCAAATTAAAAGAAGTATCAGCTGAAAGAAACATTTGTAACTCCGCTCTAAGTTCAAATAGCCTTGTTAAATATTTACCCCGAGACAGCCATCGCACTTCTGTATGGAGCAGCAGTGTTTTATGTTTGCTGCCATAATCTTCACACAATAATGAGAACAATCGGGATTGTAGTGGTCGTGATTTGATAAAATTCATTATTTTTACCGCTTCATCCATAACTAATTTTAGATTTGACGCCATTTTCTTCATCGCAAGTGCTTGTCTATGCAGAATACAATGGCTGGAACTACAATTAGGCGCTACAATTATTTATTTTTTATGCGTGACACTGCTCCTGCTGTTTTACCTGTCATCGCTTTGGCCCCATCTGTACAAATGTTAATGCAATCGTTCCAACTGAGATTATTTTCGTCAAAAAATATGTTTATTTTATTAAAAATTTCATCCCCGGTAGTGTTTGTGGGCAGCGGTGAACACATAAGCATGTCTTCTTCAAAAGAACTTTCATATGGATATCTCACGATAACCAGCAAGATAACCAGACCAGCGACATCAGTTGACTCATCCATTTGTAAGGCGAATCGTGTTTTTTGTAGACGTGTAACTAGTTCTTGTTTGACGTAGCTTGCCAGATCATGGATTCGCCGTGAAACAGTATCGTTTGTAGAGATGTATTGAGGAAACGATTGAGCGAAACAAGGGCTCTAAAGTGTTGCAAAGAAACTGTCTATCGGACAAAGCCAGATGACGAAGCTAAAGACTGATCAAGGCAAGATCATCTCGTCGAAGCCAGAGATTTTGGAGGAGATAGAAGAGTTCTACAGACAGTTGTATACATCGACACGGACACCTGTTATCAGCACGGCTAAAGATCCAAGAGCCAAGCTAACTCGACATTATACCGAGGATATCCCGGACGTCAGCCTGTACGAGATTAGGATGGCCCTCAAACAGCTTAAGAACAACAAGGCGCCGGGTGAAGACGGAATTACGACAGAACTTCTGAGAGCGGGTGGAAAACTGGTACTCAAAGTCCTGCAGAAACTGTTCAATTCCGTCATACACGAAGGCGCCACACCTGAGGCATGGTGCAGGGGCGTTGTGGTGCTGTTCTTCAAAAAAGGAGACAATACCTTGTTGAGGAACTACAGACCGATCTCGCTCTTGAGCCATATCTACAAATTGTTCTCGAGGGTTATCACGAACCGTCTCGCGCGCAGGCTCGACGAATTCCAGCCACCCGAACAAGCCAGTTTCCGAAAAGGCTACAGTACCATAGACCACATCCTCACACTCCGCCAGATTATAGAGAAATCGGAGGAATATAATCGTCCGCTCTGTCTGGCGTATGTGGACTATGAGAAAGCCTTCGATTCGATCGAAACCTGGGCGGTGCTTCAGTCTCTTCAGCGGTGCCACATTGACTATCGCTATATAGAAGTGTTGAAGTGTTTGTATAACAATGCCACCATATCGGTCCGAGTACAGAAAGGAAGTACGAAACCTATCCAATTGCAGAGATGTGTAAGGCAGGGAGATGTCATCTCTCCTAAACTCTTCACCACAGCATTGGAAGATGTTTTTAAACTCCTAGACTGGGAAGGATATGGCATCAACATAAATGGCGAATACATCACCCACCTTCGGTTTGCTGACGATATAGTCATAATGGCAGAATCGTTGGAAGACCTTAGCGCCATGCTCGGTGACCTCGATAGAGCTTCCCAACGAGTGGGTCTAAAAATGAACATGGACAAGACGAAAATTATGTCTAATGCCCATGTTGTACCCGCTCCAGTATTTGTTAGGAACTCTAAAATCGAAGTTGTTGACGAATACGTCTACCTGGGACAGACAGTCCGATTAGGCGAGTCCAACTTCGATAGTGAGGTTCAACGACGAATCCAACTCGGATGGGCAGCGTTCTAGAAACTACGCAGCGTCTTCGAGTCCGAAATACCTCAGTGCCTAAAGACAAAGGTCTTTGAACAGTGCGTGCTGCCAGAGATGTCTTATGGATGTGAAACGTGGTCCCTCACTGTTGGCCTCTTAAATAAGCTCAAAGAGCGATGGAGAGAGCTATGCTCGGGGTTTCTTTGCGTGACAGAATCCGCAATGAGGAGATTCGCAGACGAACTGGAGTAACCGACATAGCTCGCAGAATCAGCAAGTTGAAGTGGCAATGGGCAGGCCACATCGCTCGTAGAACTGATAACCGCTGGGGAGTAAAGGTTCTAGAGTGGAGACCACGAACTGGAAAGCGCAGCGTAGGACGGCCTCCCTCTAGGTGGACCGGTGACCTTATGAAGGTCGCGGGCCGCCGTTGGTTGCAGGTGGCCCAGAACCGTTCGTTGTGGAAATCTTTGGGGGAGGCCTATGTCCAGCAGTGGACGTCCTATGGCTGAAAAAGAAAGAAGAAGAAGAAGACCTTACCCAAAGAGTAAAACGGAACCCTATTACTAAGGCTCCTCTGTTCGGGTGTCCATTTGTCTGTCTGAACCGAGATTGCTAGACAGTTGAAATTTTCAAAGATGATGTACGAATGATTCCAGAATTAACGTAAATATTAAAAATCCCATAACAAATGTAATTTTTAGCAGTTTTGTACGGAACCCTTTATTCGCAAGTCCAATTCGCACTTGGCCGATTTTTTATATACGAGTATATAATCGTATATCGTATCGTATCGTATCGTATATCGTTTCATGTCACAGTTGAGAGCACTCATTATGGCTATTAATAACAACGGCAGAGATTTTCGTTAAATCAAACTATACGCTATCTTACAACAGCAGCTCCGTGAATGCGGCAACTCATTATTGTATTAGAAACCCACACTGGATTTCTAATACCATTTTGTGTAAGACAATTTCGAGGGTGCGTGAATTTGGTACGTACATCTGACACGAAGATTTAAATGTGACGGGCTCGGGCACGCCGACTTAGGCGTACTATTTGTTGCCGCATTTTTGAATTACGCCAGCGATATCTTGTCGAGCGCTGCGAGCCCAATAATTTATGTATGGTTTTAAAACTGCATTCATGCATGCATGCAATCGACCTACTGACCATTATTACAGACACAAGATGCCGTCTATGTGGTGCCTCAACTGCATTACATTATTTGCTTATTATAATCTCCGTGGGCCATAGGACGCTAACAAAACGAACAAAAGCGAGAAAATACTAGTTGCTAAGGATGTAGTCATGGCCTTAAGTGTTTATGTACTAGGACCACCTATGCCAGTTCCCTATGTAATATAATATCTATTGGCCCTTCACACTATGTCAATCTGGCCCCGTGCTAAGTATCCGAGGAACTTTTATTAGGTACTGCAGGTACCAGACAATGAGAAGTGTATTTAAACTTTTACTTTTATACTAGACATAATATTATATTTAAGATGTTTATTATATTATACACATATTTATTATACATCCGTGACCCAGGAACATTGAAAACCTTTTGCTCCCTGATGCCTCGGCAGGATTCGAACCTGAGACCTACGAATTGAGCGCCAACGTGCTAACCACTGAGCCACAGAGGTCGCCAGTTCTCTGTGTGGATTACTTTTAAGTTTAAAGATAAAAAATAATCATAATAATATTAAATTTTACTACTGATCCAGCTCTTATGTGCACTTAAATTGTTATAACAACTTACTCTTAAAAACATGAAATGGCTGAATTTAAATATTCGCTAAGATGAAGACACGCGTCGTTAACAAACCTGAAATGATTTATTACATAAAATGCAATATTGTTAAAAATTTTCATATTTTATGAATAAATCACAGTCGGTATGTTCACCAGAGAATGAATAGGAAAAAGTAAAGCAATAAAATATATAAACCGCTTAACCCATTAACCGCCAAATTAAAAACAGCAAAATAAAATTAATAAAATGTAAATTTTTTTATTAAATATAAACCACATTAACACAATAATAAAATTAACTCAAAACAATTATTTCTCCCCCTTACAACAGTGTGTGCTCATTTGTGTACATACGTGAACCACTGCCTTATGGGTGCAAGCAATTTATTGTAATTTTTGTAAAAAAATATTTTAGTTATCATTTTCAGTCAAGATTAATAGTGTAAAGAATTTAAACACTTATTATTTCATTTCAAAGCTTTAAAAATTAAACTTAGCCCATTTTAAATAAAATATTTGCTGAAATTACTTGATCTTATCCATTTAATTTGAACAAAAATCGAAAAACGTGCTCAAATTTTTCACAACTTCCTTTGACGTGTGCTAAAACTCATGGCACATGAGAGCCAGGCTTTTGAACGACCTAACTATTATGTAGGTATATTACTAAATCCAACCTTCTTTTCCGAAGATGTAATGATTTCTTGAGGCCACAATCAAAATTCGGTAGATTTATTGCCAACACCTATCTAGTTTTATTTAATAATATTTGATACAGCTTATGAAAGCTTTTTTAAATAATTAATTATAAACTATTTTAAAAATAATAAAAACATTAAAACAATTTGTTGTACGTATTATGCCATTGTACTCAATCAGGTACGGCAGGATATCTCGAACAATATCTTTGCAGATATAAGTTTGAAAGCTATCAATTTTTTTTATATAGTTTTAGGTGTATTTTATAAATTGAAATTGTAAAATCAATTTTTAATTAACATTAGATTGACAAGATCGACACAGCAATCTTACATGTACAAACTCCAAAACGAATAACTTTGTTTATGGCTAGCGACAATAATTATAAATATATTTCTGTTTTATTGTTAACATCTAAGTAAAACATTATCCTTTTATCCAGTAAATTAAAAATAATCTCTCTAACTATGGACAATTTCACTCTACACTTAAATGTGTAGGTGTACCCAATTGCGTAAGGCGGCAGTAAATGGGTTAAGTGCTTGTCGAAGTTTTGGAGTTTTCCCATACTTTTCATAAGTTGATCGATTTCTGTGCTAAATTACATCTAAAACGGTCCAGGTTGGGTAACAAAGTTTGCTTTTTTTGCAGTTTACAAAGTGCTTGTTGGCTGTTTGACAAAGTAATATTTATTTAATAAAATAACATAATTTTAATAATTTATTAAAATTTAAATGTGCTAGTGCTTACTGCACAAAATATATACATATAAGATGGTGATATTATTATTACAAATCTCGCTATACTGGGTGATTTTTTACTCCGTTTCAGTAAAAACAGGGTACAGTAGGTTAGGTACATGAAATAGAGTACTATGGCATACTTAGTTAATAATTAACTTTTTATTTCCTTTTTCTAACTTGGTGAAAATTTGTTCCGCACTACCATATTTTATACATTAAAAAGGAACTGGTAAGACGCTCGGCTTGTGGGGCGGTGAGCAATCGTGCGTCGCCTTTTTTAGTCAAAATAAAACACAGAAATGGTTTCAAATTTCAATAATCAATGTTTTAATTTCCTCGTAATAACAGAAGTATAATTAACCAATCTAAGCACAATTGCAAAACATTTATTAATCTTCAATTTAACATTTAACTTACAAAAAATCTGTAGAATCTTAATTAAGTACACTTTTAAGTTACTGCGAACATAGAATAAAATATATTATACACAAAAAAAAAACATTAAAGCTACTATATTTTATGCTCTTCAAATAATAAATAACAACAAAATCTTATCTTTATGGTATCTAAAAAAATACTTTCAAACAAAAACAGAAGCGGTTTTTGCGTTCGGTTTTGTACTGACCGTTTAGGAACACACCTCTGTAATTTATCTGAGATAAAGCCATAAAAATAAAAAACGATTTGTGCGTTTACCGTTCATTACCATTAGTAGCTGTAGATACCTATACTTATTTCCATTAACATGACAATTGATTAGTGCTAAAGGTAAAATACCCACGAATAATACTCGTAATATCAGACAAGATTCATAAGTACAGAAAGTTGATGCGAAGTCCCGCTTTCTTTACCGCCGAGAAAATGCGTTTAAGCATCCCACAGGGGGCTGGGGGTCCTACCCGTGAGTATGTAAGACTCTGCTGCGCCCAAAAAGACGGTGAATGGGCGCAGCCCCTACTCACTAAAAACTCGGCGGTACTCCACTCAATACTACCCTTGGTGGGCCACGGGATCGCGTGAGCCTGCACCGCGACTTCGCCGGCGGGCACCTGCTACCACTAGTGTACACGGCGGTTTAATACCAAATTTTTGAGTTCCTAGCGATCTACAGTAGTCCAATGCATGTTCGCGATGACCTCTTTCTTCAACGCCGAGCTCTAGCCCTATTACAAGACAATTCAAACTCAAACTTTTATTTCCATGTAGGTTACCAAGTAACTCTTACTGGATTATCCTACATGATGCCTACCACCGGTGCGGAAAGGATGCCGTATAATGTTACTATGAAAATAACCAAAACAAACTAGTCGCGCTGTGTCCTCATGGGTAATTTCTCTAATTTTTTTGACTGCATATGCTGCAAAATTGAGCCTATCTGCCAGATTTGTAATATGGGGCCCCACTGCAATTTATAATCTAGTGTATATAGATATATAGTGTTTATTTGCTCAAATAATGTACAATTTCAAGGTGTTACAATGGTACTCGTAAATTGTGTACTTGCTTGCAAGGCGTGCAATGTTCATATTGTTATTTTACAACTTAAATAATAACTATTATTAAAAACAAAATCATAGAGAATAATATTTTAAGGTATTTAAGTCACAATATGAAATTTACAATTTATTGTCATTTTTATATTAGGTCTTTACCTATGAAATCCGTTTTGTATGAAAAAATTTAAATTAATTTTTTCATGTATTTTTATTTGTATTAATCGAAGTAATCACCTATGCAATCAATGCATCTTTGCCAACGCAGTGGCAGTTTATTGATGCCCTTCTTAAAGAAATCAGCTGGATGGGAGGCAACAAACGGGAACAACAACTGGTTGTAGATGTGCCAGCTTTTCTATCATTGTGTTCAGTTCTTCACAGTGCACATCTGCAGTAATGCTCACCCCGTTTGGTAAGAAGCTGTGATGAATCACACCGGCGCTACACCACCAAACAGTGACCATCACTTTTCTAGGGGTAAGTTTCCGTTAAGGGCATTGTTTAGGTGCTGAAGCAGGATCCAACCAACTCGCTGAGCGCTTGCGGTTATCAAACAGAATCCTTTTTTATCGCAGGTAATAATGCGATTCAAATTCCTTCATTTTTGTGTCTGTTGAGCAGTGCAAGGCACGTCTCGACGCGTACTTCGCGCTGGAGATCATTGAGTTCGTGGGTTTTTTTTGTCATGTCATTTGTCAAGCTTTTTTACCTTGCCAATTTGACGCAAATGGACCAATATTGTTTTGACGCTAACGTCGAAAGCTGCTGCTAATTCAGCCGTAGATTGTGTATCATCAGCTTCCACAATCGCCTTTCATTCGTCATTGTTGACCAAAGTCTTCGGACGACCGCGAGGTTCATTTTTGAGTTCGAAATTTCCAGAACGATAGCGAGCAAACCAATAACAGGTAGTGCATTGGTTTGTAGTGTTAGCTCCGTAAACGTCATTGATGTTGCGTGCCGCTTGTGCCGCGTTGCTGCCACGACGGTACTCATATTCCATAATTACTCGAATTTTTAACGTATCCATGATGACGAAAAAGATCGAAATGCGATGAAAATGTAACACTAATCAATAAACAAATGACTATTTTTGGAAAAAGAATTCCATGTTTTTACAATAAAATTAATTTGAAATTATAATTCTTAGCCAAACAAAAATTATTTTGATTTGAAATGGCCAGTACTGCAAAACCGTAATTTCTTAAGTAAAGACCTATTTATTTACCTAAAAAAATGTACTATGTATTCTTCAGTTTACTTTGTCTATAATGTTTTTTGTAATGCAATTTTTATTTTTTAATTAGAATGATTTTTTTGTTGTAAAATTACGACATTATACCAAAAAAAATGTCATTGTATCATATTTATCAACTGTTAAAAAAATATAATAATAATTGTAACGAATATAAAATATTATTTAAACAATATTAATTAAACATTAATTGTTGAGTCATTTACTTTATGTCAACTTTATTACATTTAATTTTAATTCTTTTAAATAATCATCAATAAAATAATAACATTTTTAATAGTAAATTAAATAATATTTTTTTGAATATTCTCACATTTGTATTTTTTATGTCGTCAGGTAAATTATTGTATAACTTTATTGACATACAATTAGCATTTCTTTTGAAGACGTCTAGTTTTTGTAGAGGTATACATAATTTATTTTTATGTTTCAAAGGAAAAAAAGAAGACAATACGTCTTATTTTTTTTCGAAACAATACATGTGACATTTAACAAATATTGTCATTTCTTAAGTGTACATGCATGGCAAAGGTAAAATATTGTTTGTTTAAAAAGTGGTTTGCAACTTTCATTAATTTTCGATCACATAGCACTCGTATGCATCGTGGTATCCATTATGTTCATTTTCTCATCATTAAATAGCACATTGGTTTGTGCCATTTTTTGTTCCGCCGAGAAAACGCGATGCGGTTAAGCATCCCACGGGGGAATGGGGGTCCTACCTGTGAGTATGAGAGACTCTGCTGCGCCCGTTCGGGATTAGCACCTACTCACTAAAAACTCCACTCACCTTACTCACAATACCTTAAGCGGGCCACAGGATCGCGTGAGCCTGCACCGCGACACCGCCGGAAATTGGTTTGTGCCTGCCTAACAATAGACAGGCTAAGCTTTAAACATTTTGTTTCAGTTGAATTTAAAAGTAAATTATTAGCATTAAACCAATGCACCAGTTTTGAGACAGCACTATTTACCTCGTCGTAATTTGACTGTCGTCGCTTCACATTAAAAATTAGTAAAGTATCATTGGCAAAAAGTACTCTCTTGTTTATCTTTAACTAAATAAGGAAGGTCATTTATATAGATGAGAAGAAGAAACGGGTCTTTTTTTGGAATAAAATTTTCTATATATTCAATATGTAGTCGTTCATATTTCTTAATCCCGTTTTTACGGTGAGTTTTTTATATCTGTGTTGTGAAGTTTTATTCGGTTAATCATACTTGTATTAAAACATTATTTTTTCATATAAATTATCACCTTGTAAAATTAGTTGACAAATTTGGTTAGACGAACACGTGCTCTTATTCGTTCTCATCCTTCCGTTTTTCTGCATTGATTTATTAGGTTTGCATACTTTAATTGTTCTTAATATCCTCTTTTATTTTGCTTACACTTTTTTTATTTTGTGATGGTCACACAGCCCGTGATTTTGATCGTTTGGGGTTAAGATCATGCCGGCTGTGGGACTCCAACTCCACGTGTGTATGGATTTTCTAGGGACCTAAACTCCGGGTTCAACGCACCGTTTCGCAAGGACTTATTACTAGTTCCACACATCTGGATTTCTAAGTGCCGCTAGTTGTATTCCGGACTGAACTGACTGGCTTCGGACCTAGTATGCACCGCCCCTTGGACGATCTACGTCGCGGCGAATATACTGGCCTGAACGACAGAGAGACAGAGACGCTACCGGAAGTTGGCCTCCTCGCGCCACGTGCTGACCACACTTCTGGACCCAGCTAAGTGCCGGCGTGGTTAAAGCCCCTCCAATTCCCACAGACACCAAAAGGCTAAACCAGATCTTTCGGCCTTCTGCCCACGTCCCCTTTTTTAAATATATTTGTCACGTTGGAAATTCATCGTTTCATTTACTCTTAACCGTAACAAAGTTGAGTTCCAGGAATTTGGTCTGCCTTTCTTCGCCTGCGAACAAGGACTTTGGAGGAAAAACCAGCACCGGGGCTTAACACCAGCAGCTGCCGTGCCTTCTCCAAGGATCACCTTCATTGTTCCTGCGGAGCAAAGATGGGTCAGATTGCACATTGCCGGGTAGTGACGCAGCTAAAGCATCACCTCGCAGCATAGATCACAAGATAATTGCCCTGTTATTTCCCTTCACTTTCTAAATACCATCCTACTTCCAATTTTACCACTTTTCCTATACTAATATCAAAATAGAATTCACCGTGTGACCACGTGTCGGTTTTATAAAATCATCAGAATATCATTCAATCATACACGAATACCTAAATTTCAACTATTATATTATACTACAAATATTATATATATCGATCATACAATATATTTATTTATATATATATTGTATGATCAACGATTACTCCGCCGTCTGTGGACTAATTATCAAAATTCTTTGTTAAGTAATCATCATCATCACCTCTATCACCACACCATACATCATCACATTATGATGATATAAAAGATACTTCTCATAGTACCTGAATAGAGAGTATTTTACTCCGACACGGATATCTTTGAACATTACTCTGCCGTTTATGGACCTATTAGAGAAATTATTTTGTTGTTGTAAAGAGTACAATTCTAATTTGGTCATTTAGTCCCATCCCATCATCCAGTCCCCCATGGAACTCCTCGAAATTTATATTGACATATATATGTCAATACACACGTGGAGTTGGAGTCCCACAGCCGGCATGATCTTAACCCCAAACGATCAAAATCACGGGCTGTGTGACCATCACAAAATAAAAAAGTGTAAGCAAAATAAAAGAGGATATTAAGAATGTTACATATATCAACAGTAAGATGTAACTGTCAATGTCATTATTGACATTGACAGATGTCATAAGTAAAGCTTATCGAGTTAGTTTATTTAGTTGGCCAAAAGGCTATACATAGTGTAGACGTATATATTGTGCTAAGCATATCTCATTACATATTGTAATACGTATTCGTGGTAAGCACCAATAAAGGAGAGTATAAGAATTGCTGCTGTATTATTATCGTCACCACACGAGCGCACGAAGGACTTACAATCAAGCGGTCATAGACCAACACATGGTGTCAGGTGTGAAAATTTAAAAGAAAACGAAAATTATGAACAAAAAAGAGGGTACGTCGAAAACTCCGGAAGCTTCGAGACAATCTGAGTGTGGGAACTTAACAATGGCAGGCAACGGAGTACAGAAGCTTGAGATCTCTACAGAAATTATCAACAATAATGCTGAAAATTTCAAGAAATGGACGCAGTCATTCGAGATATTTCTACTGGCGTCGGGCACGGAGAAAACGGAAGACAAAAGAAAAATTGCAATCATGCTGCATTCCATGGGAGAAAAGGGTTTAAACATATACAATTCCTTCAATTTGGACCTAAGCACTGCTACTTTCCAAGAAGTCAAGGCAAAATTCGTCGAGTATTTTGAACCCAAAAAGAATTTGACGGTGGCACGACACAAATTCTTTACGTTGAAACAGCGTGTGAACGAATCCTTGGAAAACTTTCTAATGGAATTAGAAAACGCAAGTCATGCCTGTGAGTTTGGTTCGCTACGTGAGTCCCTTGTAAAGGACATTCTCATTGCTAATATGGCCACAAACTTCTCGCAATTTCGTCAAAAGCTACTACAAGAACAGGACCTATCCCTAGAAAGAGCCAAACTCCTCTGTAGAACACTGACGATGGCGCAGAAAAATGAAGAATCAATCAATGCAGCAGATGGAAGAGAAGCCACAATATACAAGCTACACAAAAGTCGTCGGTCCAATTCCCCCTCATACCAGAAAAGAAAAAACGCAAGATCTCCATCATGCCAAGGTCACCCAAGGTCAGCTACGCCTGGATCAAGAACAACGTCGTGTGTAAAGTGCAACACATCGCATGGTCGCCGCAACTGTCCAGCTTGGAAACACAGATGCAGGTCATGTTTTAAATATGGACATTTTACTCATTTATGTTTCAAGAAAAACAGTGTCAGGACTGTTGTTACTGGGGTAGATAGCATAAATCTCGATGATGAATCAAGCCCCAAAAGTGCTGAGGCTGAGGCTGAGAGATTTACAATAGGGGCATTGTTCAACATTAAAAACATAAAATCACAGAATGCTAGTACAAATTTGATAAGCACAACAGACAAGTCCTGGTACTGTTCTCTTAATATAAACAACAAAAAGGTAGATTGCCTAATTGACACTGGCGCAGACATAAATGTGATGTCTTATCAAGTATTTAAAGAATTGAATCTTAAATTTGACAAGCAGAGTAAAGAAATGTGTAAAAAATATAATACATTTGCCTACAGTGGGCACAGAATACCGATAATTTCAGTGTTAAACATTTGTTGTTTAGTTGAAAACAAAACAAAACCGGAAAACATTACTTTTGTTGTAACAAAATTAAATTGTCCAACTGTGATTGGCTTACCCACTTGTATAAAGCTAAATTTAATAACAAAAAACTTTTCTCTATCAATGGAAAATGAAAAAAATGTTGAGCAAAATGTATATAATATGTATCAAAAAACTTGTGACAAAATTGTGACCAGATATAATGATGTGTTTCAGGGTCTAGGCTGCCTCCCATACGAACACAGCATCGTGCTAAAAAAGGATGCTATTCCGTGCGTTGATCCCCCTAGAAAGGTACCCTTCGCGTTGGTTGAACCGTTGAGGAAAGAGCTTCAACTCGTGGAGAACATGGGAGTCATACGGAAGGTGAACAAACCTACTCTCTGGGTGAGTAGTTTAGTTATAGCCATGAAAAAGAATGGTGAATTGAGAATTTGCTTAGATCCTAGAAATTTAAATAAAAATTTATTGAGATGTCAT
Source organism: Phengaris arion (assembly GCA_963565745.1). Taxonomy (NCBI): domain Eukaryota; kingdom Metazoa; phylum Arthropoda; class Insecta; order Lepidoptera; family Lycaenidae; genus Phengaris; species Phengaris arion. The sequence continues at coordinate 6,547,296 of OY751439.1, read as the reverse complement.
TATCCAATTAAAAATATAGATGAAGTCAGGTCTAAATTGTCCAAAGCCTCTTATTTTTCACATTTAGATGCGTTTTCTGGGTTCTATAACATAAAATTAACTAAAGAAAGTAGTGATCTATGTACATTTCAAACTCCATTTGGCAGATACAAATTTTTAAGATTACCTTTTGGAATAAACACGACTACAGAAATTTTCTATAAAACCATGATAGATCTTTTTGGAGACATAGAAGGTATAATAATTTGGTGTGATGACATTTTAATATACGGTGAAACAATTGAAATACACAATAAAAGGTTAGAAATGTTTTTGGACAGGGCTAGGCAAGTTAATTTAAAATTAAATAAAGCCAAGTGCAAGTTTCTTCTTGAAGAAATAGCATATTTGGGCTATATTTTCAGTAAAGAAGGTGTAAAAATCGATCCAGAAAAAGTTAAAGCGATAAAAAACATGCCCATACCTAAAAATATTAAGGATTTGCAGAGATTTTTAGGCATGATAAATTTTTTAGCACCGTTTATAGAAAATCTAGCAGAAAAAACTAATACCCTAAGAAATTTGTTAAAAAAAGATATGTTATGGTTATGGGATGAAAATTGTCAAAAGTGCTTTGATTTATTAAAAGAAGTCATATCTAAAGCACCTGTGTTAACTAATTATAATTGCAACTTACCTGTGATTTTGTCGGTAGATTCATCAAAGAATGCACTGGGAGCGGTCTTGATGCAAGACAAACGACCCATTGCATATAGTTCAAGAACACTTACCCCCTCTCAACAAAACTACGCCCAGATTGAAAAAGAATTGTTTGCCATACAGTTTGGATGTAATAAATTTCACCAATATATTTATGGCAGTAAAACAACTGTTCATACTGATCACAAACCTTTAATTTACCTTTTTAAAAAACCTCTTCATGAAGTACCTGCTAGGCTACAAAGAATGATGTTATCGTTGCAGGGTTATGACCTAGAAGTAGTTTATGTACCTGGTAAATATATGTATATAGCAGATACTTTGTCAAGAGCCTCACTTAGTGATACATACATACCTCAGTATGAGCAAGACTTACAGTATCATGTTAATTCAGTATTCTCTAATCTCTCAGTAAGTAAGCCTTATTTAAAATTTATATTATTAGAAAGCAAAAATGATGAATCTTTAAATCTGCTCAAGTCTTATATTCAGAATGGTTGGCCAAGAAGCAAAAATAAAGTAAGCTCTCTTGTGAAACCATATTGGAACATTCAAAATGAAGTGCATATAATGAATGACTTATTATTTAAAGGCAATAGGCTTATTGTTCCAAAGTCCTTGCAAAGACAGATTTTAGATAAAATACACTGTGGTCATTTAGGTATTAATAAGACACTAAACATCGCTAGAGAAACAGTTTACTGGCCAAATATAAACGCGGATATTAAGAACTTAATTGATCAATGTTCCGTCTGTGCTAAATACAGATCAAATCCACCCCGTGAACCGTTGAAATGCCATGAGATATCTTATCTTCCATGGGAGAAGGTAGGTATAGATTTATTATATTTTGATGGAGAAAATTTCCTTGTCTGCATGGATTATTATTCCAAGTACATAGAGTTAGCTTCTTTGCATAAGAATTACACTGTCGATAATGTTGTTAAAAGTCTAAAATCGTTTTTCGGTCGACATGGTATACCCAAGGCATTGGTGTCTGACAATGGTCCACCATTTAACTCCTGCAAATTCAAGTCTTTTCTTGTTGATTGGGATGTAGAACACATAACCACTAGTCCGTACTGGTCGAGATCTAACGGCCAAGCTGAAACCGGTGTTAAAATTGTTAAAAACATATTACGAAAATGCAGAGAAGATGGCTCGGATATACATTTGGCGTTATTACACTATCGCAACGCTGCGAAGGGAGATTTTCCCAGTCCGGCCGCATTATTAATGTCTAGAAACTTGCGAGTAAATTTACCAATTCTTAACAAAAAATTAAAACCTAAAATTGTAAAATTTTCGACATTTGAAAAATGTCATAGACAGAGCAGAGACAAAATGTCTTTTTATTTTGACAGGAATGCGAAGCATACATCTCATGAGTTTCAGCCGGGAGATGACATTTACTTCAAAAAAAATCCTAAATCCTTTTGGTCTCCGGGAATAATTAAAGAGAAATTAGGATGTGGTAGATCATATTATGTTGCGGATCCAAACGGTGTTGTGTATAGGAGGAATAGGGGACACATTAGACCTAGAAAAAAGAATTTAAAAGAAATAAATCCTCCACCTTCTTTTTATGGCGATGGCAGCACAATCAATATGCCTCCCATGCAAGAGAGTATAGATCCCATGAGTTTAACACAACGCGGAAACGGTCCCGTTCAAAATTGCATTAACGATGAGAACTGTGTTCCTATGGAAAGTCTAGAAAATACCGGTTACGTAACCAGGTCTGGTAGAAGTGTAAAGCGTCCTAAATTGTACATGCATGAGAAATTTGAGTAGATAAGTAATGTATTTGTTATTAGTTATGTACCAATATTTTTAGTTTGCTTTTATACTCGAAAAGGGAGGTGTTACATATATCAACAGTAAGATGTAACTGTCAATGTCATTATTGACATTGACAGATGTCATAAGTAAAGCCTATCGAGTTGAGAGATAAGAGCACATGTTCGTCTAACCAAATTTGTCAACTAATTTTACAAGGTGATAATTTATATGAAAAAATAATGTTTTAATACAAGTATTAACCGCAAGATTAACCGAATAAAACTTCACAACACAGATTTAAAAAACTCACCGTAAAAACGGGATTAAGAAATATGAACGACTACATATTGAATATATAGAAAATTTTATTCCAAAAAAAGACCCGTTTCTTTTTCTCATCTATATAAATGACATTCCTTATTTAGTTAAAGATAAACAAGAGATAGTACTTTTTGCCAATGATACTTTACTAATTTTTAATGTGAAGCGACGACAGTCAAATTACGACGAGGTAAATAGTGCTGTCTCAAAACTGGTGCATTGGTTTAATGCTAATAATTTACTTTTAAATTCAACTGAAACAAAATGTTTAAAGCTTAGCCTGTCTATTGTTAGACAGGCACAAACCAATGTCCGGCGGTGTCGCGGTGCAGGCTCACGCGATCCCGTGGCCCGCTTAAGGTATTGTTAGTAAGGTGAGTGGAGTTTTTAGTGAGTAGGTGCTAATCCCGAACGGGCGCAGCAGAGTCTCTCATACTCACAGGTAGGACCCCCATTCCCCCGTGGGATGCTTAACCGCATCGCGTTTTCTCGGCGGAACAAAAAATGGCACAAACCAATGTGCTATTTAATGATGAGAAAATGAACATAATGGATACCACGATGCATACGAGCGCTATGTGGTCGAAAATTAATGAAAGTTGCAAACCACTTTTTAAACAAACAATATTTTACCTTTGCCATGCATGTACACTTAAGAAATGACAATATTTGTTAAATGTCACATGTATTGTTTCGAAAAAAAATAAGACGTATTGTCTTCTTTACACGGACACGGATATCTTTGAACATTACTCTGCCGTTTATGGACCTATTAGAGAAATTATTTTGTTGTTGTAAAGAGTACAATTCTAATTTGGTCATTTAGTCCCATCCCATCATCCAGTCCCCCATGGAACTCCTCGAAATTTATATTGACATATATATGTCAATATAAATTTCGAGGTGTATGTAGGTGTACTATATAGTGATTTTGACTTTTTCTGAAGCAACACAAGCATATTATGCTACCAATAAATAAGATTTTCCACCAAGGTTTACCCTGGATCCAAAAGCACTGTGTCCGTAAACCAGTTATGGTTTACGGACGATAATCTTACGTAATAACATCATCTCAAGCCGAGCGCTTAGGCTGAACGCGTACCCTATCCCTTGTTCCGCGCTCTCGTTTGCACGCTCAGCTCAGGCGGAACGTGACAATTTTTCGTTTGCAGCTGGCGTTCATTGCCTAAACACGTTAAGATTTTGTTCAGAAAGCAGGCCCCTCAGGTCTCACAGACCGTCCCGGCTCCAAAAATGCCTCCTCCTTTCATCATACAGGAGAAGGAAAAATGGAACCTGATTAGCGCAGCGATAACGAGCAAAGCTTCGTTACTCTTCTGCACACACGACCCCAATTGGAATCAAAGTCCAGGTTAAAACTTCGGAGGATCATCGCCTCCTCACCGCGTTCCTACGCAACAAAAATATAGGTTACCATACCTATGCCCTAGAAAACGAGAGCGTGCTGCGCGTCGTCATAACCGGCGTCGATAAGTGCCTCTCCACAAGAGAGGTGTTCATGGACATCCAGTCCCAGGGCTATCCCGCCACAGAGGTACATCGCATGTACCATCCAATCAAAAAATACGAGTACAATATGGTACTCGTAACCCTCCCACTAACACCCAAAGTTAAAAAGCGCATTGCACCACAGACAAAAGGTGTCCCCCCCCAAGCAGAGATTCGTCCCTGCCCCCCTTCCCTCCAAATCTACGTGGACCAGACCCACCCAGAATCCCACTTCAATTCAAGCGGTTTTCCCCGCTCTTCCTACTCAGGCCACGCCCTCCACACCAAAAGCGCCTAAGGCCACGCCCTCTCCGACCCCAAGTTTCAATGCCAACCTCTCGTTCGTCACTCAGTTTCTAAGCGACATCGGGCCTATTGACCCTATGGAGGTTTCTATTTTAGCCACAAAGCTAAAAGGGTCGGTCACAGGTCACAGGTCCGCATCCAAGCTTTGTCAGCAAATCAAGTCTTGATCAGTAGGATCAAGGCGCTCTCCCCAGACTGTAATTGAGACTCTCCACGAGCTTAACTCGTACCACAGACCGGTTACGATTACACTTGGTAGTCTTAACCCAAACAATTCTAGTACTAGAAAGATTGTAGATTATAAAGCATTAGCGGAGAACATCAAAGCCCTCCTATCGAGTCGCCTTGATAAAATTCCCGACACCATAGACAGTAAAGAGACAGCCATAGAGGCCACCTCCCACTTGACAGATTACCTGGCAGCGACCATAGAATATTTATCAAAGGAGGTGCCAACGACTCACAAGGGCCGTTGGCCACTCCCAGATAACATAAAGGAGTCCATCAGACTCCGTAATGCGGCCAAACGCACATATGATCGCTACCCGATCACACGGAGAGCGACATGCTCCGTTAGACAGACCAAATCGTCCTCCTGCACTCGAAGACATAGACAAGGCCGAATGCCTAGCTGATAATTTCGAACAACAGCCGAGTACTCTCCCGATCGATCTCGAGCACCTTAGCTTAGTGAATAGCGAGGTCAACAGCTGACTCTCGAGGCCACCTGATGACGATAGTGTGAGGATGGTGGACTCTGAGGAGGTCCAAAACATTATAAAGTGTATGAATGCCAAAAAGGCCCCAGGCCAAGATGGTATTTTAAACAAAACACTTAAAATGTTACCGTCCGAGCTAATTCAACTCCTAGTGAACATTTTTAACGCCCTCTTAATAGGATGTTCATTCCCAGACATTTGGAAAGTAGCTATTGTCATAGATATACACAAACCGGGGAAACCCCAGAAGGCACCTGGTAGCTACCGACCAATTAGTCTCTTTAGCTCCCTTGGAAAAGTGTATGAAAGAGTAATAAAAAGGCGGCTCAATGACGTCATAAGCGATAAAAAACTCCTTCCAGACGAGCATTTTGCCTTCCGCGAAATGCACAGCTGTCCTGCTCAAGTACACCACTTAACAGAGCACATAATTGCTAGCAAAAACGACAGGAAGACGACATGCGCCGTATTATTTGACATAGCAAAAGCTTTTGACAAAATTTGGCATAACGGATTGTTATACAAACTTTATCAAATGGGCATACCCGGTAATCTTGTTTTATTAATCAGTAACTTCCTTAAAAATCGCAAATTTCATTTCCGCGTAGAAGGCGCACTGTCGTCGCCAAGATATATGGAGGCGGGAGTACCGCATTGTTCGGTCCTCACGCCTTCCCTATATAACTGTACACTAGCGACATCCCCAAACACGCAAATGCAATTAGCCATATTCGCGGATGACACAGCCCTTTATTATTCTCACATCTGACCCTGTACCGCTTCTAAGGCCCTCCAGGTGTCAGTTACCGAACTTGGTAAATGATTCTCCAAATGGAGAATCGAAGTAAATCCCGACAAAAGTCACGCCATTCAATTCAACAAAAAATCTTGCGCAAAGAAGCGCACATGCGCTCGAAAAATTATGAGCCCTTTAAGCCTGCACAGCAATATAATCCCAGAGGTCACTCGTGTCAAATATTTAGGCGTAGTACTAAACAAGTCGATGACGTTTTCGAGTTACATCACTAACACGTTACGAAATAGACCGATTGCAAAGAGTCCAAAACTGGATTCTACGCATGGCAACAGGAGCCCCCTATTACATGCGTAACATCGACTTGCATAGAGACTGCGTCACCATAAAAGCCTATATCAAAGAACTCGTAGAGAGATTCTTTGATAAAGGCAAAAATCATCCAAACCCTCTTATCCAAAAGGCCCTAGACTACAACCACGATGCACAGACCATCCGACACCCGTACAAACGGCCTAAGCATATCTTAGCCGATCCCATTGACCGGATCACAAAAATACAGTTACGTAAACACAAATCACATGCACCCGCGAATTTTGTATCGTACCGGGGTCGACGCCGGACCCCGAGGTCCCACATCCGACACGATCACACGAACAGACGTACAGACCGACCCTAACACGGGACCGAACCCGAACCCGAGATCGAGTTCGCATCTAGTAGCCTAGGTACACTTCAAAATAGTGACCGCGACTGCGATATTGATATAGAGAGCTATACCAATACCGCGAAGCTCATCGACAGTAGGATTTATGCGCGCGAGTTATCCCGACCGTACGCGGAAGGGGAGAGGGACGGCCCTCTCAGTACCGAAACCACTAAAATCTCGAGCTCCTCTATCGCGATAACACGCTCGCCGTTAGTTTGTGCTACTAAGCGCGAGCAACCTCACTCCTCTGAGAGTGAATAAGGGGTCGGACTCCTTAGCAGGAGAGACCCCGTGTCCCCGTCGACAAAATAATAGCTTACAACCCGTAGCTGTCCCCAATATCCGGTCTGAACATCATCCGGGTGATGTTAGAGAGGGTCAAACCCTCCCATCATCTCTCAACTAATCAACTAGCCACTAGGCTAGTTATAGTCCGACGTAGCTACAGCGGTCTTAACCCGACCGTTAGCGTAGACCATTTCGAAAAAAAAAAGTCCAGAAAGCGCAAATACGTGCGTAAACCTACGTAGAGATTCTTATCTTATCAAAACAAAATGTCTGGCGGTCTATCTGTGATGCCAACTTGGAACTTTTTCCAAGAGGTGGGTTTTTTGGTGGTTTACATGCTTGTTTTATTTAAATATGCAATTAATCTGCTAGTCGACAAGTAATAATTAGAAAAATGAGAGCCTGAATCTATTTTATTTCTTTATTAGACTCGCCAACAGCAAAACACAGAAATACATTAAAAATATACTTAAACTAAAACATGCACTTATGTGTAAGCCAATTATAGGCGTGTACAGCATTCATTGAGAACAGTAAATATCATTCCTTATATAAAATCAATTAAACCCCATATGAATTGAATGTCTAATAATAATTACAATGTAGTTTTAATTTCCGAAAACAGTAGTTTGAATATTGTATTTAGTTAGTTTGCTTTTTATACTCTTACAGGAATCATTAAAAATATGTAGGTCCTTTACAGATGTGCAAGCTAGGTTGTAATCAGTATAGATATTAGATAAGGGAGAGTATTTTAGGATGATTGTTTTACTTTTAGGAGTGTAGAATATTTTGGTAATTGGATAACGAGGATAGTGATACGGGACATTTAATTTTATATAACGAAGCAGGTTGTCGCAGTCAAAAATTCCGGATAATATCTTTTTTAGGAAAATTATATTAATCATCATGCGGCGACTGTGGAGTGTCATCATTTTAAAGTGCTTTAAGCGTAAATCATAAGTAGCACGATGAGAAATACCAGGAGAGTGGAACGCGAGATGTCTCGTGAATGCTCGTTGGACACTTTCTATGCGCATGGAGTGGGAAATATATCTGGAGCCCCAAACTACTGATGAAAACTCCAAATGGCTACGAACCAATGAGTTATATAGAATAATTTTAGACTTAATACTTGAAAATCCTGTAGTGTTTCTTTTAAGAAATCCTAACATTCTATACGCTTTTTTGACACACATATCTGTGTGACTTGAAATTGAGCTTGGAGTCAAATACCACGCCCAGGTCTCGAATCTCTGTAACCTGTTCCAGCATGGCAGAGTTTATAACATAAGTTACGGTCGTATTATTTTGTTCACGTTTTCGTGTAAATTTGAGATGAAATGACTTTTTCGCATTTAGAACCATACCATTAGCACAGCACCAGTTACATATCCTATTTAAATCTTGCTGAATAAGATCAGCATCCAATGCGCAGGTCACCCTTCTGTATATTTTAAGATCATCAGCAAATAGACCGAACTCACTATTATGTATGACATCTGAGAGATCATTTATAAAAGCTAAAAAAAGTATTGGACCAAGATGGGAGCCCTGTGGTACACCAGAAATTGCTGTGTAATCGTCTGACGTAAAACCATTAACAACAACATATAAAAGTCTTTTTGCTAGGTATGAACGAAACCATTCTAAAAGAGATCCTCCAATGCCATATCTTTTTAACTTTCTTAACAACCGGGCATGACAAACCTTGTCGAAGGCGCTAGAAAAATCCATATAAATTGAGAAAAATCCATATAAATTGAAAGCCTGAAGAAAAATAAGTTTTTTTTATGTAAATCTTTATATTGTACTGTAAGAAACTGGACGCTATTTCGTACAATGTATTGTACGAAATAGCCTCCAGCCAGAAAAAAATAGAAAGAGCGTTCTTAAATAAGTATTGCAAATTTTAAAATTGCAATACCTACTTATTTAAGAATTTATAGATTGTTTTCCTTATTATTACCAAACCATAAGTTGGCGACTAAATTTCCAAATTGGCGACCATTAAACGATGTAAGCAGCTATAAAACCAGATTGGGTTAATAAATTAATGGCTGCTAAAAATTTTATTTGCAGGCTACGTAAAATCACATTTTTGGATACTGTTGGAGTTTGTTTCCCTTTGTTATGGATGTCGTTTTCAAGGTTTTTGGGGGTGCTGAATAATATGAAAATTAAATATATTTTGAAATTCCAAAGTGGCGTACATTTTTTATTTAAAATTAATCAGCGTGTCCTTTTGAGGTTTCTGGGGGTGCTGATTATAAAATTGTGTTCAAATTTCAATTTCCAAAATGTACAATTTTCCATCTTCGTAAAAGTGACATGAGTATCTACTAATTTATAAGTTCTTGAGGATGCTGATTAGGATTGATAAATATTATCACAGTATGCAATTTAGCTATGTTTAAGCTATGGGTTTTTTTGAAATTATAGAGAAAGAAATGCTCTACTTTGAGACACAAGCGATGTATAAAGCTTTTGAAATGTTGAAAATTTCAGGATTTTAAAATTTCTTTTCCTCCCATCATAAAGAAAATATACAACATATTTTCTTCATGATGCGGGATTAATAAGCGGGAGCAAATTTTCATTATGACGCACAATTTCTGAGATAGAAGAATTTTACAAAAATGAAAATAAATACGCAATATTGAAATATATGTTAATTTTTGTAATTAACATCCCCCTGAACCTAGAAAAGGACAGGCTAGATTAATTTTATTAAAGATAAATGTCCAATATCTTTAAAATTCAAAATGGATATCATTTTTGTACTCAGCACCCCTAAAAACCTCGAATACGACACCCATGTCAATTTTACGAAAAATTAATACCTGCCATTTTGAAATTTCAAACTTATTAATATTTTTGTAATCGACACCCCCAAAAACCGAGAAAAATTAAAAATGGGAATTTTGTGCGCTCTTTTACGTTTTTTATGTGCGCTCGTTTTGTTATTAGTTATTATGTTTTTTTAATAACCTACATCAGGAAAATTATATGTGCCTATTCTTAAATTAAATATATACTCTCAAATTGTTGCGAAGATGGTTATTTGCTGGCCAAAATAATATCTGCCTGCCAGTTTGGAATATTCAGTGAACAAAACTGGTAGCAGTTAGTCGCCAGATTTGGATTTTTTTGTTCCTTACATTCTTTCGCTAGCTTGGTAATTTAGTATTCCATATTCGATTTTTTCACATCCAAAATTTTATTGTTTTGTCGCAAGTTTAAATACATGCCATTATAAATTCACACTACAATAATGAGTTGCTGCATTCACAGAGCTGTTGTTGTTAGATAGTGCGGTATATTAATGTCGAGCGCCGAGACCAATCATTTATCTATGGTTGAAACTTAAAAAATTAAATATGAATTATGGTTGAATTTCAAACACAGGTCGACCGCTAGTTCTATTAAATTATGTGACAAATAGTTACTATGGCCGCTATCAATTATTCTCTATCACGACCATTCGAAGTAATTTATGTCCTAGCATGAGATATTATCTGTAACTAAGTGAAATAGGTATACTTGTGATTCGAATACCATACATCTTGTGCATTCTAATGCATATTCAATATTACATTGGATAATAATAGATAAGTATTGTTTAGTTTACTCTCCTAATGAGGATCAATCACAAATCTTAGTAGAGCGGCTAGTTTGAAAGGCGCGCTTCCGTTGAATTGGTTAAGATGACGCCATCTGTCGCGATCCTTGCGACAACGGCTTGATTGTACTCATACTTCATAGGTATTATTCTCCGATTCTTGACGCTTGTGCCTCACGTGCATTGTTTTAGTTTATGTTAAATATTTCAGTTGTGTTTAGAGGGGAGGTGACGACGACAGATGAAGTCATAGCGACTCGCTTCATTCTCGGGCGCGTTTTTGGAAATAATGCATTAAAAATGCTGTATCTTCGTCATTTTTGGTCCGATTTAAATAATTTATTTGCGGTAAGTACATACAGTTTTTTTTTGTCGCCATAAGTACTGCATACCCCACAAAAACGACTGATCCTCATTTAGGTATTCAGAAATCGTACCAAAAGAAATCAAAATTTTAATTAATATCGCATTAGTATCTGCAATTTGTATAATCAATGCACACCAGTCTATTATAAAAATATAAGATAGTTAGTATTTCCAATAATGTTCTAGAATATTTACATGAAAACTGGGAGAACTTAGTCTATTTGTATAATATGTCTCTTATATTGAGATCTAAACATAATATTATGTTTGTTGTTATATTAATTGCTTGATGTAAATTACTTTATTCCTCGTGTTCTTTAAGGGAAATTTTACGAAATACGATTCAACGATTTTAAGATCCTTATTTTTTCCCGGTTTTGACCTATAGGTCCATTCTGTTATTTAAATCTTACAATAATACAATTTCGATGCAGTGTCGTTATGGAAAAATAAAAACCGTAAAACCGTACGTCGGGCCCCGTACCATTATACTAATATTTTACATGTTTACATAATATTTCGTTATTTTTGTACGAAGTTTTCCAAGTAAGCGCATTTTACAAGTTAGGTATCTATAACTCCTAAACTAACATAGTAATATAAGCCGTTATAGTTTTACTTTAAAGTTCATCACATTGACTACCATCATGAATTTTTTCACATTTTTCGAGCTAGCTGATTAGCTTTTAGAGGGGAGGGGGACGTCCTATTTTAACAAAAAAATGCGCTTTAAAGTTGAATATCTCGGAAAGGAATACCCAAATCAAAAATCGTGTTAGCCAACTCTAAATATTTTTAAAGTACCTATCTAATGGCACCCTTTACGTGTAGGAGAGGTAACCCAAAAAAAAAATTTTCGTGATTTAATTTTATCACTTTATTTACTTTATACACATATTATCCATGTAAAGTTTTTTTCTTTCTAGCACTAACCATTTGGACGGTAAGCCGAAGGCGGACGGACGGACGGACATGACGAAACCATAAAAGGTTCCGAAACGTAATAGCCCAAGATCTTCTAGGAAATTTGGAGCAGGTGTTTGAGGCAAGCTGAAACCTTGTCCTTACACTTCTATTGTACCTCAACACGATAATGCAGGTCGGACTGGTCAGAAGCGGAGCTATTATATATTGACTAATATACATTTTTTTTTATTCTCAAAAAATATGTGTGAGGCAATTTGAAATTTTGATATAGTGTTAGCTTAATGTTTAAGGGGTTGGGAAAAATAAAGTCAGGACATTTAGTCGGGGCTTCAATTTGTCACACCAGTGTAAAAGTGAATTGAAAAAGTTTAAAAAAATAAAAACACGGTATAAATTTAAAAACTTAAACATTAAACTCTGGCTATAAGACTCTATGATAAAAACCTAACCAAGAGGGTTGTTCGTTGAAGATTTGTTGGAGGGTTTCGTAACTATCAACGCGCAATAGGTTTTCTTTGAATCACTTCAAAAGTTATTGTCAGATTTCGCTCAAAATAGTTTTCCTGAAGAGTTTTTATCATGATCTATCAGCATGGAAACTTACAAGTTTCTATCTCCTATAGTTTAGAAATGCCAGGGGGGGGCAACTTATAAACCACTTTGGAGGCTTTTGATTACTCGAAAATGGTTTACTTTGTAAAAAAAAGTCATGTATGAAACTTTGCCTTTATTTTAAAAGACCTATTCAACGATACCCCACACGATGTGGTATCCCAACTCCTTAAACATTAAACTAACACTATATCAAAATTTTAAATTACCCCAAACATGTTTTTTGGGGATTAAAAAATTCACGTTTCAAAAATTTGTATTTTGATTTAGCCCCGCTTCTCACCATATTCACGTTTATAGATGGACACGGATACCTCAAGGTATCCGTGTCCATCTATAAACGTCAAACCAACGTTCAACGCGTTTCGATTGGTCTAAACTCAAAATAATCAATGTATGATATCAAGACGGTTCATTCATAAATCATAATTCATTGAATGTAAATTGAAAGTTCAAGTTATTTACGAGAATTTGGGTTCTGAACTCTCACTAGATGTCAGGTCTGCATAATATTTTAAGCATTAATCGCAGATATACAACAAACTCAAAGAAAAGGGGAATGAAATAATGCGTTGTATGTCAATAAGTGAGGACTGAGTATAGTAGCGAACACCTAAGAAAAGAAGCTCATAAACGCACTTAATTACACCTCTGGTGTCATAATTGTCTACAGGTGCCATAATCGTATACCATCAGGCAATCCGTATGCTCTTTTGCCAGTCTCATTAAAAAAAAAAGATGTTGGGAATTTATGAAATTCTTTTGTACGATAAACTGTAAATGTATTCAAATACTTCTGGATTGTTTATTTTGGCCGGTTGCCAAAAGGACAATGAGCTCAAGAAAAGGAGATTGAACATCGTGGGCCCAACTGTAATGGGCTTGATATATCGTTTAAAAAATCGTCATTTTTTTGTCCTAAAATATAAAAAATCAGCCCAATTCTCAATCTGGGAGCCGAGAAAAATAAGAAAGATGTTTAGGTTTCGTGATATCGTCCATTTATTTAATCTATTTCAGTATTATAGTACATAAATACTTTATGCACAAGTCATTTATAATTGTCAATTTTGTCATAGGGTGTTGACGTTTTGACTTTTGATTCACTCGTTTCGTGTTTTGTAATGCGTTTCATTTTGTTGCGTTTTGAGCGTCTTCCTAAATAGTTAATAGTTTTCAACGACCACTTCTTTAGCCTTCCTATACTCACGCCAATTTTTGTTACACATGTACTCGCGCACGGTGTCACAGACCGATAGATTCAAACCCCCTACTATATAAATTTTTATATATTTTTTTTAAACATTACAATTATTTTAAAGTTTAGGATATAATGAAACAAAATAGTATGGATAGTACTTAATTTATTAATTATTTTATTGACTTTCAGTCTATCACAAATCAGTTTTCAAATTTGAGATATTTTTCTTAAGTAATAGTAAAACAAAAATAAAATCTGAATTTGTACTTAAAAATAAAATAAACTTCTAAATAATAATAAAAAACATATCAAAGGACATATATATCTATGTTTGGCTTAGTTTTGAGCTTCACCATAACAATCAGGGCATACAGTTACAGCATGTTCCAAGCAAAAGTATTTTTTGCATGTGGCACAGTTGTAACGTGTCTTGCGGTTTTTTTTTGATGAGCAGTATCCACAACGACCAATCTTACTCGTATTATTGTTAGATGTTGCTGAAGACTCGGGTCCATCTAATTTACATATTTCGGCGAGCCTGAGCCTTATGGTTCTCGGCAAGGATGTATTTAGAGCCCGACGTCTAAGATGCGGATTGATCAGATCGTATGCTAAGGCTTCAAGAAAGATCCTACGGCTCATTTTCTTCGAAAGGTTGTTCTGCAGGTATATTATAAACGTGTTTATACCTGCTACATTCATTAGGCTATAAAATATCACCATCGGCCATCTATTAGTATTACGTGCAACGTTGTAAGTCTCACACATTTTGTCCACGGTATCAACTCCACCTTTGGTTCTGTTGTAGTCCATTATAATTTCCGGTTTACCGGTATCTTCATTTATTTGAGCATCTTCATGCATGTTGAATACAAGAAGGACATTTTTGCCTTTTTTTGGTACATAGGATGCCAGACTGCAATTGCCTCGGTGCCCGAATATACTAGATTGTTCGGCTCTTCCTCGTATTTCCGTGAATTGTTTAGGCAACTCCCTTTTGTTTTTACGAATCGTCCCAATAACTGTTAATTTATGTGACTCAAGCTTGTCTATCATTGGAATACTGGTGAAGAAGTTATCACATGTGATATTACGCCCAGTATTGTAAATATTTTCACTCAATCGCAAAACTAAGGCCATGGCGGAGTTGTCAACTTGATATGGACCGTCTGCTTGTCGTCCAAAATAAACTTCCATAGTATGGGTATAAAAATTTTTGGCATCTATCAACGCATAAATTTTAATTCCATATTAGTTGGGTTTCGATGGAATGTACTGGCGAAAGCTGCAACGTCCTCTAAAAGCTTCTAATTTCTCGTCAATTGTGACATACTGAGACACACTGTAATATTTTTTGAACGCTCCCACAACTTCATCGAACAACTCTCTAATAGGTGCCAGTTTATCCAGGTTCAATCTCTCATTTCGCGTATCTTTGTTGTCAAATCTGAGACAGCGCATCAATAGATAGAACCTGGTAAAGCTCATAGTTAGTCTACATATCTCTGGGGATGAACTATCAGTTCTGAACAAGTCTTTGGCATTTAGACGACCGTTTTTTCTGACTCCAGCAAAAATTAAAATGCCTAAAAAGCTTCAATTTCCATGCTGTCTGTATCGGCACAGTCTTTTTCTCTTGAGAAATTATGTTTCAATCGATTTATTTGTTCATTAGTGTACTTTACTATCATATTGATAATGCTCTCCGGGAAAAAAAGCTTCCATAGCTCACCTGGTTCCTTCAAATTTCTGGCTTCTCTTCTAGCGCCTGGAATTTGAGTAACTATGTTTCTAGCACGTCGCCTAGTTGGGTGTAAGGCTGGAGATTTATTCCACCTAGTCCGTTCATCTTTACCTAAGTAAAAATCGCGGGAACTTCCTCTATCTCCTACCTCAGATGTCTCGTCACTGTCGTCGTCTTGTTCAGTATCGTATGTCTCTTCTTGTACCTCCACATGGTCTTCCACCTCACTGTCATTTTCGTCTTCATAGTTAGTGTCAGAACTTAATTCCTCCTCCAGCAACAATTTGATTCGGTCCTCATCCATTTTGATATGATATATTATAATCTAAAAAAGAATAACGAAGTTGATTAAAATATAATATATAATAAATATAACATACATGCATAAATTTTACTATACATAAGTAATAAAGTATTCAAGGTTTGTAAAAAAATATATAAATTCAAAAAATATAAATATTAATACTTACACTAAAACTTGTACCTGTACTCGCGTCGGTCTCACGGACCGATTGGCGCCATATGCACACACACGTACGATTCGCACGAACGCACGGCGTGCACTAAAATGAAGTAAGCTACAAATCCGGCAGCTAGCAAAGAACTCAACTTCTCAGGATTTTCGTGCATAAAAATAATTACGAAAATGTGTTTCGTCGGTCTCAGAGACCAACGCGCGAGTATAGGAAGATTAATTATTACAGAATCCGGGTCACAAAGCTTGAAAAATAATTTCAGTCTACGGCTGTCGTAGAGGAAATGCAGCTATTCTTATGTACGCTTCTATTGTAATTGCATAGTAAAGAGATGAACTGTTGGAGCCTACTGAGCGCTCAATGCTCATGTTATGTGTATCATATTAAGGTACCTTAGCTGGACAAGGTATCGAGATCATATTGCTCCACCTGGATAATTTCTCAACGACATTTTAATCTTTATAGAAGACGAATAAACTATATACTTACTACATTAAAATTATTCTGTTTCTTATAAATCTATTCCTGTTATATCTTTATTGTTTTTAAGTCATCATATTAATCATTAATAATAACCTATTATTCTGACTTTTCACGCATTCTCCACCTAATGTACCGTTTTAAAAGTTTATTTCATTGGTATTGAAACATAACCTCACCTTCACTAAACAGCTCATAACTTTGTTCCCAAATTGCTAAAAGTTACAGAATTTTCCACAAAGCTCTCATTAATCTAAATCTATCTATATATACCAGTTTTATCTTCATACATTCTTAGCCCAAGAATGTATGAAATGGTTTCAATGTCGTGAAGCATAATAAGTGTAGGTTAATTTCTGTAATTTATCTACTACATACGGAGGGTGCTGTGTGGATACACAGCACCCACCGTTTTTTAATCTTTTAAGAAACAGACAACTGGCTTTTTTAAGAAACAGACGGAAACGAGCAGACGGATCGCCTGATGTTAATCGATTACCAAAGGAGTTACACAGCTTTAGAAACAATTAAAATCTAGTTAAGGCCATTGGTCTACACGTTTTTATAATAATATTATTAATAATAAATTATTATGCTAATAGCCCTATCGTTTTTCTGAGAAAATTACAGTCGAGAATGAAAAACGACGATAACCGAAAGCCCCTGGGATTGTGGTCGTACTGTACCTATTATTTAATTTACGTCATTGTAATATGTAAAGTTTAAAAAACATGAGCAAATAATTCGAAGTAAAGGGCGATCATGCTTTTTGTGTTGTTTATTTTTATTGCAGAACGTACGTAGGTAAATAAGAGAATAAAATAATAATATAACAAGTAATTGAATATTGATTTAATTTCTACTAACAAGTTGTATTTGAAAATCATTTGCCGCTCTCATGAAAATTATTAATTTTGTTCTTATGTTAGGCACTGGCCCGTCCGCCGGTTTTCCAACTATTTTGTATCTCCTGAGGATTGTTGAGAGCACTACCTTCATAGATATCTGCCCGAATTTGTAACCTGAAAATAATACGAAGACACATTAGCGCCCTACACACGTAAACTTCGGACCGCGGATCGGACTGCGATTCAAACCGCGGAGGGATCTGTGCGGTTTTGATCGCGAACTAAAAGTTTAGTTACGACTAAAATACATCATGGTCCGGACTACCGGCATCTTACTTAATACGTCAAAATTCGTCATAGCGCACAGTTTAAACTGTGAAAAATGCACTGTCATCTACATGCCAGATCTGACTGTCGGCCGCGCATTTAGACGTTCGGTACGGAGCGCGGGTTGGAACTGTGCGTGGGACGGGCGCTATTTAATACCCGTAGGGCGAAGGGCCAAGGCACGGCACGGCATATAAAGCGGCACAATACCCACAGAAAAACAGCATAACAAATATAATATTCAAACGTGTCCGTTCTGGTTTGGCTTCTGGCAAATGTATTATGTAACATCTTGTGTTTCATCTTTCATTCATCATGCATTCATTCATCCTACTAATATTAGGTATAAATTTGAAAGTTTGTGAGGATGGATGGATGGATGGATATTTGTTACTCTTTCACACAAAAACTATTGAACGGATTTTGATGAAATTCGGTATGGTAGTAGTTTAGGCTCTGGAGTGAAACATAGGCTTACTTCTCATCCCAAAAAAAACAGTATTCCCGCGGGATACCCGATAGTATATTTAAACGGGCGGAGCCGCAGGAAACAGCAAGTCACAATTATAATAGTAAAGTATCATATTGCCCTAAGTGGGATAGAGAAGTATGTTTGTTATGTTCTGGACATAAAACACAATGATGTAAATTGACTTACCAACGCAATTCCTCGGTCCAAAACTGAAGGGCATATAAGCTTGAAGCGGGTTACCGCCAGAACGTTTTGAAAATCTATCCGGGTCGAAAGAATCTGCATCACTACCCCAATACTTTGGGTTTCTGTGAATACCCAGTATCCCTGCAAACAGTCCACTACCAGCGGGTATAGTCCTCCCAGATGCTGCAAAGTCGAAAATTTTGTTAACACTATATATTATATGTATGTAATGAGATAAACTACGGAAGCCTAAAAAAGAAGTAAAAATGCTTGAAAGTAAGCAAATAGGATAGACGACGTAATTTTTTATTGCATAAATGAATGGTACCTGATCTTAAATACTTAAAACTTCTAAGAGGAAGAAACAGTATACTAGACATCAATATTTTCGTAGGTACAGCGATTTGTTTACAAAGTTTCGCAAGTCTCGTGAAAACGCTCCATGTATTATTATTTTTAAACAGAAAATTAAACCGAATCCCAAAGTAAAAATACACAAAAAAGAATGAAATAAATCTTATTTTCCAAATAATTCCCCTTTTATATTCGGTTAAAATTTTGACTATTTCTCTACACAATCTTCATAATTTTGAAGTCGGTACCAGCTCATACAATATCCTGATAAATCATTATTGTATAGAACTCACGTTTAAGTTGGCTGGTACCGACTTCAGTTATGAATATTGTATAGAGAAATAGTTACAATTTTAGCCGAATATATTAAGTAAAAGTGTTATGTATTGTAATGCTGCAGGAACATATTAATATTTGTAAATATGTCCAAAAACCGAACTAATGATGAAGGTTTTATACATTGCAAATGGGAAAATCTTTTATGACCCGTTTCAATAACCTATCTACCAATAACTAGTTGTTAGAAACGTCAAAGTTGTATCGCAAAAACCGGCAAATGATTGAATGACGACGTTTTTAGCAAATAGTTAATGGTAAGGTTATTGAAACCTGCCATTAGTTCGCTCCGGTATAGGCCCCGATTTCACGAAAAAGTGCGATCCCTTTAACTCTCTGACAGTTTTGAAGATATTATAAAACCGAACTGACCCAAACAATATCCTATAATTTTTATATAATAGAACTCACGTTAAAATTTGCCGATACCGACTTCAAAATGAGGAAGATTGAGTAGAAAAATAGTTAAAATTTTAAAATTCACATACGGTAAAGTAATTACTAATGTTCGAAGATAGCCGTGTCGGTGTAAATTAAAAATATTAGTAGGATTACCCAACACATTATTATTAATTTCAAAACACTTACAGCCTGTAAGATTTTTTTGTAATTTGTAAATACTATATCTAACTGTATGGAATTGAATAAAGCTTTAATTATTTTTAACTATATAAATTACTATATATTACTAAATAATTTACATGCGAATGCGGATTTGGCAGCCGTAGATATCAGCAGAGGAGTGACAAGTATGAATACATTGTCGGTCTTTGCCGAGAATTCTCTGTCGAGCTGTGGTCGAGCTTCTCTGAGAGAATTCCGAGAATTCACTGTCGAGCGGGGCTCTCCCATAGTGAAAAAATACTCGTAAAATACTCTTGCTCGTCATAACATTACGTATAGTTTCGTTAACCCGAACAACGACAAAGATTTTAGCTTCATAGTTATTCTACTCGTATCAATTACAAACCTCTCGATTTGAAAATCAAACTTACGTAATGCAACGTCCTTGAGAACTTTTCTAGCAATAACTGGTACAGGCGGGAACAGTCTCATACTCTCCTTGATGACCATGTCCAAGTAATTAATTTTTCCGAGGTCTTCCTTTGTTATGGGTCTGTCGCTGCCACCGAAAATGTCATTTAGTCTGGACCAAACAGAAAATACGATATTATTATAAGCTTTGAAACTACAAAGTGTTGGTTGTATGTAATATTTAAGATAAGTAATAATACGACATGGAGTTATTACAAGCAAATATAGGAGAGAAGTTTCGGCAAGAATAGGCGAAGATAAGGCAAAGCGAGAAATAACCCTCACGTTTTTTTTCGCCGAATAGGTTAGTGCATCGAAGGTCCAAGGGGATGTGGGGCTTAAGAGACTGGCAATGTATTTGCAACTCCTCTGGTGTTGTGGATGTCTATGGATAAGTAATAATTGCATTTCCAAAAGAATATCACGGTTATGAACTCACTCTCTATGAACTTTATCCTGCACCTGTGGGTATTGGGCAAGTAGCATGAGCGTGAAGCCCAGACTCAAGCCAACCAAGTCTGTTCCAACTATCAGCACCACTATTTCTTCTATCATCTCCTCTTCTCCCAAATGGGAGTTTATTATGGCATCGAATATTCCGTCCTTAAAACTCTCGCCAGCATCTATTTTTGTCACAAAAAGAGAACATTTAAAGTATTTTTTTTTTTCATTTAATGCGTGAAATACTCTAATATCTCTAAATCTTTAAAATTTACCTTAAACACATAATATTTTGTACAAAAAATATAAAAATTACACTACCTACCTGGTTTTGCATCAGTTGCAATCAGTTGATTGTGTCTTTTAATTTCTTCAAGTCGTCGATATAAAATCTTAAATTAAATATAATTATTATTATTTAAATGATTGACATTATACCCACCCTTTCTATGCTAAAAAAATACGGGGATTTATAAATCCCCGTATTTTTTTGTTTAGCAATAGCGTGCTCGAGTTACTTTAAAAAGTAACTCGAGCGCGTCAGATTGAGATAATGTGAAGATTAATACAAATATCTAACATGTGTCTGGTAATCAATATACAAAAATCAACTTGCTTGGTTCGGACGTCAAAAAATCGAGATTTTAATTTAATCGAGAGCAACTTTTTAAGAAGGTCCAACATAAAGTTTAAATGTAGTGTAAGCTCGTAGGAACATATTATTTAAATAAAAATAAAGAACTATATTTAAATAATAGCATTAATTGCCCGCGGCTTCGCCTGCGTGAAATTAGATTTTAAACATTCATTCCAAATTTTACCCACCTAGGGGCTGAATTTTAGAAAACGCTGAAATACGTAATTCATTATTTTCTTTGTATTCCATTCATATGAAATATCATGCCAATATGTCCAAGCAATCAAAAGTTTCATACAATCTTTTATCAACTATTTTACCCCCTTCGGGGTTGAATTTTTAAAATTCCTCCCTTAGTGGATGCCTACGTCATATAAAAAATAGGTGTGCCAAATTTCAAATTTCTAGCCTTAAGGATTTGGCTTGTGCGTTGATACATCACTAAATCAGCTTTGCCTTTTTATTTTTAGAGTACCGTAACTGTTCATCCGTCTGTCTGTCTGTCTGACCGTGCCTCTAGCTTCTGTAACTATAAATAGATGAAATTTGGTATATTCAAAGACTGTATATATCTCGGTTTTGGCATCATAAAGTAATAATAATTTTACATTTTACGGGTGGCTCTCCATACAAGTGAAGTGAGGATGAATAATATGTTTTCATTCTACCCGATTGTGTGGGATATCGTTGAAAAGGTCTTTTAAAAAAAAGGCAAGGTTTCATACATGAGTTCTTTACAAAGTCATCTATTTTCGTGTAATCAGCTTATAAATTTATAAACTTTCTATGCAGATCGATCATGCTTAATTATAATAATAATAATACTATTTAATAAAATTATTTGGAATTGAATCGGACAGTAGCTTTTGAAGTATTTTGAAAAAAAAACCTATTGCGCGTTGATAGTAACGGAGCCTTCCTTAGACATGTCCCGACATTCTCTTGGTTAGGTTATATAATATACTAGCTGTTGCCCGCGGCTCCGCCCGCGTAAATACAGAATCCCTCGGTAACACTGTATTTATTCGGAATACAAAGTAGCCTTTGTTTTAATCCAGAGCCTAAACTACTACCGTACCAAATTTCATCGAAATCCGTTTAGTAGTTTTTGCGTGAAAGAGTAACAAACATTCTCACAAACTTTCAGATTTATAATATTAGTAGAATTTAAATGAGCTTCACAGATATTTTATATTGAAATAGGCTAAATGGTTTAGTCCTGCTTGTCTAAAAACTGATTACTTACCTATACATTTATGCTACTTTTTAACCGACTTCCAAAAAAAGGAGGCGGTTATGCATTCGGCTGCATATAATTTTTTTTTTTTTTTTTTTTTGAAGTCGGTACCAGCCAACTTGAACGTGAGTTCTATAATTTATTGTTTTATCAGGATGTTGTTCAGGCTTGTGCGTTTTAACTTTAGAGGTCGGTTTTCATTTGTGACATTTTACATTATTCAAAAGTTTAACAAGTAATTAACAAAAAAATAATCCACCGAAAAAACCAAAAGCAAAAAATAACAAACCTTTTTTTTATTTCACCATAATAACTTAGTTCATACACTAATGTAAGTAATAATTATACTCAAGTTATTTTGAGTCGGCGCACATACATCAAAAGTGCCGATCTAGCTGGACAAAAATCAATTTACCGACGTTCTTCAATATTGATAATATTTTAGGTAAACATTTTCAAGTTGTTAACTATCTTAACAACAATAATAATAATGTTGTAAAATTATTATTTATTTTATAATACGACTCTAAACTTGCCGAATGCGTATCGACTGCCGAGTGCGCGCGCCTCATTCAGTCATGCTCTTTAACCCTGCTTTAATTGTAATTTCAGTTCGATTATTCTTTAGATTTTATTTTTATATGATAAGTAAACTTTTTTGTACCTTCTACTAATTCAATCTTAAATTATTATTGCAATATTTGCATTTATTTAATAACCGTAGGTATTTACTGAAGTTCTATCGAAATTACTCAAAAACTTTTAATTTTTTGTTAAAACTTTTTATTTTATATATTTTTTTGCGGCTAGAATCTACTCGTCACTATTACCTGATTATGCTCGTTAATCGGCAATAAAACCTGTGAGCGAATGCATCATCATCAACATCAGTTGATGTTGATCATAAATTTGGGAATAACAAATGTTCAAAGACATCGATATCAGTGTAAAAGACTATGAGAAGTCCCTTACATCTATATAGTTACAAGAAGATGGTAGTGATGATGATAATTATTATTTTAATTGCCAGGCAAATGCTTGCTGTTCTTTAAACAAAGCTGAAATCAACCATTTATCTTAAAAGACTCAGGAGTTCTTTTCAGTGGTTTTGGATTCAAGGTGTACCTTATCACAAAATCTTAATTTCTGGTAGCCTGCATGACTGGGTTACTTTGAAAAAATTCAAAATCACTATAGCTATACACCTATAGTGATTTTGAATTTTTAAAATATATAATTAATATATTCAATCCCTCGCCAGGTCTACCATTTGGTGACAATGGGACCAACATGGAAGTTAACCTGTTACAACGAAAAAAGAATTATCAAAATCAAACTTCACTGTACAAAGTAATGCGTGGTCATGCATTAAAAAATATACGCGTTGACTTGAGCACCTCCTCCGGTTTTTCGTCGGCTAAATAAGTTAAAAAATATAAACCGACTACGCAAATTATATAGCCTATGTTACTCGGGCAATTATTACGAATCTATAGACACCTCATTCATTAAAATCGGCCAGCAAAATTAGCTTAGGCGCTATGATGGAACAAACAAACATACATAATATAAGGTCTTTACCTATGACATTGCCGTTTTGTATGAAAAAATTTAAACGATTTTTTTTCATGTATTTTTTATTTGTATTAATCGACGTTAAAATAATGCAATCAATGCATCTTTGCCAACGCAGTAGCAGTTTATTGATGCCCTTCTTAAAGAAATCAGCTGGACGGGAGGCAACAAATTCTTCAAAGGCATTTTGTACTGCCTCTCGGGTATTGATTTTTTTTCCGCCAAGATGTTATCCAAATTCTGGAAAAAGTAGTAGTCTGTAGGCGCAAGGTCTGGTGAGTAGGGCGGATGACGGAGAGCTTCATACCCCAGTTCTTGCAACTTGGAGACCGTCTGCTGTGCAGTATGAGGTCGCGCGTTGTCGTGCAGGAGCAGCGGAGACGAGCGATTGACCAATGCTGGTTGGAGATGTGCCAGCTTCTCCATTATTGTGTTCAGTTCTTCACAGTACACATCTGCAGTAATGCTCACCCCGTTTGGTAAGAAGCTGTGATGAATCACACCGGCGCTAGACCACCAAACAGTGACTATCACTTTTCTAGTGGTAAGTTTTCATTTAGGGTATTGTTTAGGTGCTGAACCAGGATCCAACCAACTTGATGAGCGCTTGCGGTTATCAAACAGAATCCATTTTTCATCGCAGGTAACAATGCGGTTCAAAATTCCTTCATTTGTGTGTCTGTTGAGCAGTGCAAGGCACGTCTCGACGCGTACTTCGAGCTGGCGATCATTGAGTTCGTGGGGCACCCATTTGTCAAGCTTTTATACCTTGCCAATTTGACGCAAATGGACCAATATTATTTTGACGCTAACGTTGAAATGCTGCTGCTAATTCAGCCGTAGATTGTGTATCATCAGCTTCCACAATCGCCTTTAATTCGTCATTGTCGACCAAAGTCTTCCGACGACCGCGAGGTGCATTTTTCAGGTCGAAATTTTCAGCACTAAAGCGAGCAAACCAATAACAGGTGGTGCGTTGGTTTGTAGTGTTAGCTCCGTAAACGTCGTTGATGTTGCGTGCCACTTGTGCCGCGTTGCTGCCACGACGGTACTCATATTCCATAATTACTCGAATTTTTAACGTATCTATGATGACGAAAAAGATTAAAATGCGATGAAAATTTTACACTAATCAATAAACAAATGACTACTTTTGGAAAAAGAATTCCATGTTTTTAAAATAAAATTAATTTGAAATTAGAATTCTTAGCCAAACAAAAATTATTTTGATTTGTAATGGCCAGTACTGCAGAACGGCAATATCATAGGTAAAAACCTATTATATACTTTTGGCTTTGCCGTAGTCGTACCCGTATGTAGTACCCGTCACCACACTGAGTCACATCACACCAGTAAAATAAAAAAAATCATATAATCTTTTGTTCTTCCTATCACCTAATCCTGAAAACTACCAATTCTCCACAACGCTCGAATAACACAGCTTATGGTAGAAGAATGGCCATGATGTTTCACCAACCATAAACGCCATTCCAGAAACCGTATACAAAAATAGAAAACGCGCGAACGGTCTAAAATATACTTTTACCTTTTTTGCATAATTATGTAGAGTTTTCACTATCCTTTTCCCTTCGTCATATTGAGAGCAGAATTGGTACAAAAACTCCGGATGTTTCCACAAGGATGCTAGTCTATCTTTTGCAATTCTCTCCCATGTAGTTAGTGCCTTGAATAATTCAGGGGAATCACATACCTCAGAGTACCTTGTATCCATTCCTGATCCTGTGGGCATTTTGATAAAAATATAAGAAAAGCTACAAATTAATTACCAATCCAGACAGATTTTAAATAGAAACTGGCAAATAATTAATATATTATTTTGGGCACATAATCTACTGCTTATGTCAAGACGTTTAGGAAGAGAAATATATATTTTTTTTTTATTATACTAAATGAATTTACATTATGCTTTCTCTTAAGAGTATTTGAACGTAGTCTACTATAGATTATGTTTAAAAGGTATAAATGTTACTTGTCATGGTTCCCGCTCAAACTTGTCATTGTTGTCTGTGTTTTTTCCTCTTTTCCCTGTACACGTACTGTAATGAATTTAGCGTGAATAAAAACGCAAGCAATATTAGTATTTTTATTGATTCTCAACTTAAATATTCATCATGGTAGCATAGCGTGGTTCCTGGTTGCTGAAGAATCAATAAGACTGAAAATCGAAGATAGAACTAATACCCGGCAGCGGCGTTTTTTACCCTCCATACATTTTGAGGTTACCGGTGCGGCGTGCACATTCGATCACGTTGTTTAAAAATTGTTATTACGAAAAGAAGATGTCCAATACAAGCCACAATCCGTTTCACATTGACCGACTTGTCGGAAGAGATAATAATATGAGTTGGAAATTTGCTGTTGAAAAGGAAAGAAAAGCAAAATCAAAACTTTACTGCTAGACCCGATCATCTATGTGCATGTACAAAAAGCTACTACATGTCAGGAAGTCTGGAACAGCTTGCAACAGGCTTTCGATGACAGCGGGTTACACAGAAAAGTTGCATTACTGAGAGATCTCATCACAAATACATTGGACAGTTCACGAAATGTTGATGACTACGTAAACAAGATCATGTCGACCGCTCACAAGCTGAGGAATATAAAATTCAACATAGACGACGAATGGCTCGGTACTCTAATGTTAGCTGGCTTACCGGAAACCTATAAGCCAATGATTATGGGATTGGAGAGCTCAGGGATGAAGATCAGCGCTGACTCCATAAAAACAAAACTTCTGCAAGAGGTTCAGTGTTCAGAAAGTACAGCAGTTTTCACCAAAAAGACAGCGGCTCACAGGAATTACAGTATAGAAAAGGCTTATGTTCACAAAGGGCCCCGATGTTTCAAGTGTAATAAGCATGGACACTTTGCCAAGAATTGTCGTGCTCCGAAGAAGAAGAATAATGAAAAATTAGAAGACAACTAAGGTTATGTTGCAGCATTTTCAGCATGTTCACAGTCAATGAATCCGGACCTTTGGTATGTGGGCTCAGGTGCCTCCATGCGCATGACCAATAGATGTGACTGGATGTTTGACGTAACAAGTCCACCGATACCCACCATAACTGTTGCCAGTATAACCCCACTAGCTGTGAAAAGTATGGGAAAGGTTAATATTTATTGATGAAAGGTAACAAACAAAATAAAATACAGGTGAGAGAAGTTTTATACATACCCAAACTTGCTGCAAATCTTTTATCTGTAAGTGTCATGATGAAAAATGGATGTAGGGTAAATTTTAGAGATAAAAGTTGCGATATTTATGATAAAAATAATTATTTCCTCTGTTCAGCCATTTTAATAAACAATTTATATCAATTGAACACTCACAGAAAAGTTTTTTCTAACCTATCATGCTCAAATTACTTAAATGATGTTGTCCTGTGGCTCAGACGCATGGGATTATTGATATTTTCAGATGTTAATAAGTTACCGGAGTGCACAGAAGGTGTGAATCCGTTTCCTGACAAGAGTAAAGGTCAGTTCACATGTACCACCTGCCTGAAAGGTAAACAATGCAGACTGCCATTAATTAATATTGGAACCAGATCTTCATGCCCATTGCAGCTTATTCATACTGACTTATGTGGATCGATGGAGTAAACATCACTGGGAGGTATGAAATATTTTATTACCTTCATCGATGACTTTACAAGATAAGTTCATGTTTATTTTGTGAAAGACAAATTAAATATATAAGAAGTGTTCAAAGATTTTAAAAGTAAAGTTGAAAATGAACTTAATTTAAGGATTAAGTCAGTTCGGTCAGACAACGGTAAAGAGTATAATAACAAAGAATTTAATAGTTTTCTAGGTAGGCATGGAATTGAGCATCAAACAAGTGTACCTACCATACTCGCCACAACAGAATAGTCTTGCAGAAAGGATGAATAGGACATTTCTTGTAGAGAGGGCCAAGTGTATGTTGTTAGATGCTCGTTTGTCAAAACTATTTTGGGCAGAGGCGCTAGCAACAGCAGCCTATATAGTTAATAGATCGCCTACTAAATCACTTGATGGAAAGACTCCTATAGAGGTGTGGTCAGGCAAGAAACCCAATTTATATGTTGTGTCCCATATGTAATGTCCCAAATACCTAAAGAGAAACGTCAAAAATGGGACCCTAAATCAAAGAAATTGTTATTCATGGGTTATTGTGCATCTACTAAGGGTTATCGGCTACTTGATTCTAAAACTAATAAGATTATTAAAAGTAGAGATGTAGTATTTTTAGAAAATGTTCAACATAATGTGCAAACAAACCTTGCTTATCTGACAGTGATCCTGAAGTACAAGTAACTGAAGAAACCTGCAAAGAAAAAGAACAAAGTAGTTTTGATCAGTCTTCATATAAAGAGTACCAGCTGTCAGGCAATGATGATGATCCATCCTACATACCCGATGAAGAGGTTGATCAATTAACTCCAACCTGTAACATAAACTTACGACCACGCAGAGTACGCATGCAGCACACAGAAAAGGATGATCACGATGTAAGTTACTTTTGCCCAGTTTATAATTTGAGTGATCGTTGTACTGTTGATGAAGCATTTTCATCTCCACATACTGATCAGTGGAAGAAGGCTATGAAAGAAGAATATGATTCCTTAATTTAGAATAAAACGTCTTGGTCACTGGTGGATTTGCTATTAAATAAAAGAGCCTTGCCATGTAAATGGGTGTTTAAAAGTAAGACAAACGAGAAAGGAGAGATTGTTCGCTTCAAAGCTAGATTAGTCATTAAGGAGTGTGCTCAAAGAAAAGGAAATGACTATGATGAGGTTTATGCACCCGTGGTAAGATACACCTCAGTCCGCTTCTTGCTGGCTCTTGCTGCTAAATATGACTTAGATATAATTCAAATGGATGCTGTAAGTGCATTTCTTCAGGGCGACTTAGATGCAGAAATATTTATGTCACAACCAGAGTGCTTTGAAGAAAGTGATCAGGTATGTCACCTCCATAAATCAATCTATGGGCTCAAGCAGGCTAGTCGCCAGTGGAAAATGAAACTTAACAATGTTCTACTTAAAATAGGACTAGAAAGATCAAAAGTAGATCCATGCATATATTACAATATAAATGAACTAAAAATTATTTTTATTGCAGTTTAGTTTGATGATTTAATGATTTTTACTAATGACATTAACACAGATACAAATATCAAAGAAAAACTTAAAGAGAAATTTTGTATGAAGTATTTGGGTGAGATACAGCAGTGTATTGGCATAAATATTACTAGAAATCGAGAGGCAGGTGGGATCATGTTGGATCAAGAAAAATATATTAAACAAGTTTTGGAACGCTTTAGCATGTCCGAATGCAAACCAGTGCACACTCACATAAAGGTAAATATGAAATTTGATAAGAAAATTGAATCTGACAAAAGCAACTTCCCATACAGGGAAGCTGTGGGTTGTTTAATATATCTGGCACAAGTGACAAGACCTGATATCACTTACGCAGTAAATAAGCATATTAAGCCAGTATTGTAATTACCCCAGCAGTGAACACTGGCTTGGAGTCAAGAGAGTCATGAGGTACTTACAAGGAACGAAGGACCTTAAGCTATCATATAAGAAAGATGAGTCCGCAAAAATAACTGGATACTGTGATTCAGACTGGACCAATGATCCTAATGATAGAAGGTCATGTACAGGCTATACTTTTATCTTCCAAAATGCAAGCATATCATGGAACTCTCGTAAACAGAATACTGTTGCGCTCTCCACAACAGAAGCTGAGTATATGTCTATGGCTTCAGCCGTCCAAGAGGCATTATGGCTAATACAGCTACAAAAGGAGTTATGTGGAGACACTGACCGGATGGTCAAGAGGATTCTTGTGATATGTAGTGACAACCAAAGTGCTGTTAAACTTTCTATTAGTGATAGTCATAAGCCTAGAACAAAACATATTGATATACGCTTCCATTTTCTCAGAGAATAATATGTAAATAAATTAATTGTAAAATTTGAATATTGCAATGGCAGTTATATGGTTGCCGATATTTTAACAAAAGGAACTGCATTAGAAAAACATCTGTATTGCGTTTCTAGAATGGGCTTAGTAGGTCTACGTTCAGGGGAGGGGTGTTAAGAGTATTTGAACGTAGTCTACTATAGATTATGTTTAAAAGGTATAAATGTCACTTGTCATGGTTCCCGCTCAAACTTGTCATTGTTATCTGTGTTTTTTCCTCTTTTCTCTGTACACGTAATGTAATGAATTTAGCGTGAATAAAAACGCAAGCAATATTAGTATTTTATTGATTCTCAACCTAAATATTCATCACTCTCTAACGCGCTGAGGTCATTAACATCACAGAAACAGGTGACTTACAGAAGAAGCACATAAATAACATCAACACAAACAGATCAGTGAGGTCAATGACCTGAACTGTGCCGTAAAGAGCGTAATTTATATTATTTAGTTAAATTTTTTGCTGATAATTTAAATTATTTTTCAGCCTAAGCCTCTTGACATAAGTAGTATGCAGAACCAAATATCCATAATTGATTTTGAAGTACTTTATATTATAATAAGTAGTAAGTTTGGAATTATGCAAATTTAAATAAAACAGAACCTTAATACATAAGTACCTACTTTAAACACAAATTCTTGTTTTAGCTGCAGGTACCCGAAGTGGATTGTATTTTTCGTGTTTTTTTTTTTCAAAATTCAATATTTTATTAGCACCTAATTTAAGTACTCATAAACAAATTCGTTAACCTGTTTGCTCAACAATAATTGTTAACCAAACAGATTTAACGAACTTTTTTATTTTTGCTATATGCTACCGGCGACTTCGTGCGCGTAAAAAATATCTTGCGGAAACCGTACATTTTTACGCGATAAAAAGTAGTCCTTCCCCGTGGTCTACTCTATATCTCTGACAAATTTCATCAAAACTACTGGACAGTAGTTTCAGAGTCTAAATGCATTGATGCAAACAATCAAATAAACTTTTCCTAAATATTTATAATATTATAAGTATAGAGTATAAATAATAATTAAAAATAAACAAAATAAAACGTTAGTAAGAATTATTATTAACGTTTAATTTTTGTTTTTTGTTTTTTTTCGGTCCTGTTATTGTGTTTTTATCATATAAGTCTTGGTAATATTTGTACAGTGGAGTCATTTTACTAGGTAATATTTGACGTCTGTGAGTTTTATCTTCATAGTGAGGTGACCTGCTTAAAAACATCGATTAAAGTGAATGAATCGATACGGACTTAAAACATAATATGTGAATTTTAAAAATAATCAGGCGAATTCCTGTCCCATTATTATTTTCGTATCTTTCGTAAATTTAAAGAACAAAATAAGACAAGTACATAATTTAACAAAAAATTGCATTTATTCAGTTGCACTATCAGAACTGTTATTAGTATTGTCATCTTCATCACTGCTGTCAGCACTCAAATATATTATTAATTCATTTTCAATAATATTGTCTATTCTTACATCTCGTTCAAAATCTTGTAAAATTATTTTCTTTGTTTTCTCTACGACTTTTCTCCAGTCTTCTGTAGTGACTTCTGCACACGCAGTTTGTAGCAGACTCATCATTTTAGCAGTACTGAAGGGTGGTTCAGTATTGTTCCGCGCTGCATGACCCTTTATTTGTGCCCAAATAAGCTCGATGGCGTTATACTGGCTATGGTAGGTAGGCAATCGAATACATTCGTGTCCATGCTCTAGAGCTAGTTCATCGATTACTTAGCGGAGCTTCGACAGCTTAGTTGCTTTTACCAGATTTAACAATTCAACTTTTAATAATGATGGACTTGCATTCACACCATTTTTTACCAGCCACGAGACAATTTCTTGCTTTTTATTTGCTTGAGTTAGTGACTTATCAACTTGCACGGAATGGTTCGCATTCAACCATGTTTCTTCAATAAACACGACATTGTCCCAATCTGTAATTTTATTTACTTGACGTAGGAATGTTACTCTCTTCAAAATAATATCGTAGCGTTCTAGCAGGATTTTCCACTTATATTTTTCCACTTAGATTAATAATCGTGACATCGTGTGGTGCAGACGCGTTCTCGGTTGTATTCCACTGCCGTCATTGAAATCAAAACTTTATACAGCGTGTGTTACGACCCAATTTTCCGTGTACGCCAAATATAAAGGCTCGTCAAAGAGTAAGAAGAAATTAGAGGCGCAACAACAAGAATGCTCGGATCACCGAATAATAGTGGCAAGTGTGCTTCGAATCCTGACATCAGAAAGTCAGTAGAGGATCATAACGTAACCCTGCACCCAAAACGAAAGCACACCGACGATCTTGCGGAAACAATTGATGAAGTCACTTCGAAAGTCACAACTATGATGAACGGCTGGAAGAATGAGTTGCAAGATAATTTCACTAAGATGAAATGTGAATTCGAATCTATCTTGAAGGCTGATCTTGACAAACTAACGACATCGCTGAGTTCGTCCTTTGCTGAAATTAAATCAGAAATTAATACTGTTCGCCAAGAATACAAGGAATTTAAAAAATCCGTCCATTCGCTGGAATTGAAGCATCAGGAGACCAAGAAAAAAGTTTCCGATTTGGAAGACTCACTACAATTTCATAGTAATCAGCAGGAGACCGCAAATAAGAAAATCTATGCACTCACAGCTGAAAGAAAGGCCATACAATCGCTGGAAGCAAAGATACAATCTCTGTCTAGAGAAAATCAACTCTTACAAATCGAGCTGAACCAAAACAACCAGAGAGATAGGTTACTCAACCTACTAATCGTAGGTGTTATAGAACAGAAGTTCTAAAACCTCGTCGATATCATCCTAAGCATCGCTCAGCATTCCGGCGTATCACTACTCCCGCAAGATGTCCTGGAAGTTAACCGTGTCACCCCCAGAATCAAGCAGCCAGGCCGCCCAAGGAACATAATCATAAAGTTGAAGTCTCGCCTGCTTAAGGATAATATGATCTCCAGTGCCCGCAAGTCTCCGCTTATGGCAAAAGATCTCGGCCTGACTGACAGTACCTCCAGAATCTATATAAATGAACACTTGACATATCTCAATAAACAATTGTTAAAGAAAGCCCGAGATTCTGCGAAACAGCATAGTTTCAAATACGTGTGGACAAAAAACGGAAGGATCTATGTAAGGAAAGAAGACACGAAACCACGTTTCGTTTCAAATCACGCAGGAAAAGGATCTTCTCAAAATCCGATAACGTTACGGTATTCAACCTTGTACTTATTTTACTTTCCCACACTTTTTAGTTAACAACTTAATATTTAATTTTTCCTTTCACCTCAATAAGCCTTTAACAATAATCCTAAACTACTACATAACAACATATTTTGTAAACTCAACTCTCAGTATATGGTCATTAATTTTTCGCTTTTGCGCTTCTATAATTCTTACTTACTCATTGACTCGATGCAAGAAAATATACATTGCAAATGACTTGCACCTTTACAAGATTAACGATACGCTAACAATGTGTGCGCTTTTTCTCCGGATTGACTTAGCACATTATATGAAAAACAGTCGTTTTATTTCTTTAATCCAATTATACATTACTCAATATGTAATTTGTATACTTATAATAATAACCCACAACATATTGCAACGTTTAAATTTTACAGCTTCATATACATCTCACTCAAAACATAATTTTAACATACTTAATTTATATTTTTATACGCTTTGTTCGCACATTATTAAATTACTTCCACAAGAAACCAAACACTGGTATATTCTACTTAAAATGTTTAAGTCCAAAGAATGCACCCATATTGAGCGCATGCACTTTAACAGCGGGCGGTCTTGTTTACCAGTTTCTGTGCGATAGTCGATCGGTTCAAAACTTTTCGTACTACCGACGTTTTGTCGTCACATTAAATTATTATTTGTCGATCGGGACTTTTACTCGCCTCATATACTCAATCCTACCGACTAACTTAAGGCATTATAATATTATTAAACTTTACTTTGGTTTCTGGAAGAGGCGGTTTCCAACAGTAATCTATGAATAATACACTTATGTTTATATAGCTTCTTTGTTATTTGTTATTATGTTAAATATTCGTCGTACATTGTAGCTATAAAGAGGCGATACAATGCAGTAAGCGAGGATCGATCGGATAATAATAAACTTATATTTAAATGGGTACCAACTTCCTAAACATCTATTACCAAAACGTACGCGGGCTTAGAACCAAGTGCACGGAACTAAGGCTCAATATTCTCTGCAACGACTACGATATTATCGTCCTGACGGAGAGCTGGCTGCACGGCGACATATTCGACGCGGAGCTGTGCGGCGCGCGCTCGGGGCCGTGCCGCGGGATGTGGCCGCGCGCCCGCACGCCGAGCTTCTGTGGCTCACCGTGCCGGCGCGCGCCTGCGCCGCCGCACGCGACCTGCACCTCCTCGCCGTCTATGCTCCCCCGAACCCTCGCGTCCTGCCGGCCGAGTTAGATGCGATCGACGCGACTATCGGCAGCGCTTTAGCTCTCCATCCGAACGATTACTTTGTGTTCATCGGTGATTTAAACCTCCCGTTTTTGCTTGGAACTTAAACGGATACATGGTTTTAAAAAAAGGCCCAGTCGAAGTCCAGGACCGCGGAATTAAACTCATGGAATCGCTAACCTTCCACGGATTTCATCAGTACAACCTGCTAAAAAATCACTGTGGCAACACGCTCGATCTCGTCTTTTGCAACCTGCCGTTATCGGTGAGCCCGGTCTCCGCGCCTCTTCTGTTCGAAGACCGCACACACCCGTCGTTCGCCTTCACCGTGCTAGACCTGAGCGTTCCCAAGTTACGCTAGGCCGTAGTAAAAAAGTTTAACTTTAGAAAAGCTCCCTACCCCGTATTAAATACATCCGACAGTGAAAAAGATTTGAAAACTGACCCTAAGACATTCTGGACGTATGTAAAGGCCCTACGCGGTGGCTCAGCGTATCCTAAAAAGCTATTGCTCGACGGAGTAGAATACACTGAAGGCAGGGACATGTGTGACGCCTTTAATACTTTCTTTAGAAGCGTTTCCGGCAAGCCTAGTAATGTTACTCCCTGTAGATCATTAACCTTCAATGCAGATGTAGTGTCAAGCATTCAAGTATCGACCTCAAATGTCGAAGGTATTTTACGAAATCTAGATATAAAAAAAGGCCCTGGCATTTTGGGTACGCTGCTCTAAATCTCTAGCTACTCCATTGACCATCTTGATAAATCGATCGCTGCGTGATGGTGTGTTCCCACAAAAATGGAAGGTAGCCCATATTGTTCCCATACATAAAAAAGGCTCTCGTATGAACGTGAAAAAATACAGGGGCATCTCCATTTTAAACACTGCTGCTAAAGTAATGGAAAAGTAGTACTAAATTTTATTTATCCGACACTTCACCGATTGATCCCCTACCAACAGCACGGTTTCCTTAGGCATCGCTCGACGACTGCTAATCTAGCCTGTTTCACTTCCTTTATTTTAGAGAATATGGAACGCGGGGGACAAATAGATGTTATCTACACAGACTTCGAAAAAGCGTTCGACCGGGTAGACCACCTCATTCTTCTACAAAAGCTCCAGGAGCTAGGAATTTACGGGAATTTACTTCGTTGGATGGAATCTTACCTATCGAATCGTTCCCAGGCTGTTGTAATGGGCGGTTATCGCTCAGACTATATCGAGATGCCCACTGGAGTTCCACAGGGCTCACACCTGGGACCATTACTTTACAACGCCTATTTGTACGATATCGGTTCGTGCCTCCAACATACTTTGTACTATCTCATGTATGCGGATGACAAAAAAATCTTTTGTTAGATTAATTCTATCCAGGACTGTTTACAGCTCCAAGCAGGCCTAGACAACTTGTTTAATTATTATACTCGCAACAATAATACTGTTAATTCCACTAAATGCGAATGTATTACATTCACTCGGAAACCAAAGCCCATAGCCCTTAATTATTACATGAATGGTGTATTAATTCAAAGAAAACGTATCGTTAAGGACCTCGGTGTATATCTGGACAGTAAAATGACTGTTTCGGACCATGTTGAAAACGTAATTTTTCAACTTCTTCAAAAGCCCATTTTTTTTCAAATTCCAAAAGCCCAAATTCTTGTTTTCAAAAGAAAACAAGAATTTGGGCTTTGTTCTCCGGACATGTAAGTCATTCTTAAGCATCTCAGCACTCAAAATCGTTTATTCCGCATACGTGAGGAGCGTTTTGGAGTACAATAGTCCGATATGGCCCCTCATTACATTATATATAAAAGTCGCCTGGAACGCATTCAGAAAAAATTTATAACTTACCTGACTCACCGCTGTGGTAAAATATTTGATTCCTATGACGAGAGCTGCGCTGAGTTTGATCTCTTGTCCCTGGAGCAGAGACGTACTGTTTTGGACTTATGTTTACTGTACGATATCGCTAATAGTAAAATAGATTGCCCTTACCTCGTGTCACAACTTACCTTCCGAACGCCCAAATTCCGCACTAGAAACACCCCCCTACTGCACATACCTGCATCAAACACTAGTTATGGACAGAACTCTGTTATCTCACGTATAAGTCGCTCATACACAAAATAATTTAATTCTGTACCTAGACCTATTTGCTTACAATTCTAAAAGGAAATTCAAGAGTGAAGTTATAAAAATATTAAAAAAGGATGATTAAAGGAAAAAAAATAAAAAAATATTTACATAAACATGTGCAAACCTGACATGCGGTACCCTAGTGGTATTTTTCACTGATCCCAAGACTTCGTGTCGTAGGGCTAGGATGCCGCACATGCACACACTCACACATACACACTTACATGCGCACACACACACACACACACACTCACACACACATACACTCTTAATATTATATATTATTAATATTAATTAGGAGACAAAAATATTTTATTACAACCACAATACTGGGAGTTGTTTAGCTTATTATATTATAGTAATTAGTAACCATGCCAAGACTTCATTGTGTCGATAATTACGATGACGGTGTTTTTATTAAATTGTTTTTATTATTATGTTAAATAGCACTACTATTTGTCAAACAATGTAATACCTGTTACTGGCCATACTAATTGTTACATGTTTAGTGTTAAGTTCTAAATTGTAATACTCTGTTGGTATTGAATAAAGAAAAAAATAAATAAATAAATAAAAAAAAAACAGATTTTTTAATTCTAAAGCCAATCGATTTCAAAACCTTTGATAAAGACGATTTACCGCCAAAAAATAAGCGTGCGTCATTTAACGAACTCATTAGCTTTTCCCGTGTAGGATATTCTTTTCTCGAGTAATAAATATCCTTAAATGTGGTTGCGAATTGCAGCAGCATCAAAATTATCAATGCTAACAATTTTCTTGCCTCTCTTTCTTTTTTTCAGTGTACTTAAAGTATTATCTTCTGAGCCTGATGGTCCGTATTTCTCTTTCATAATTTGAGTTACTGTCCTATTTCCTATTCCCAATGCTTCGGCAACGCGTTCTCTCGTTTGTGTCAATGGTAAAAGAGGCCCATCGTTAACTGATTCACGTTCAAAATAATTAAACAATTTCACCACTAGTTCGCGAGATTGACTGTTTAGCGTTTTCCCCCGTTTCGACATGGTAAGACTGTAATGTTTTTTTTGTTTACTAATCGTTAAGCATTCGGAGTCCAATTTGTAGCCAGGTAAACGTAGTCAATAAGATCAGTCCAATAAAAAGCCGGGTCAGAAGAAAATAACAGAGAGCACACCAAAAACGCACAGTCACTTCGCACGACGACAAAATACTGCGTCATGTAATGTCGACATGACATGGTGTCATCGACAGGCACTGGTGTTGCCAGCAATATCCCACCTAAATTATACCTAACATCAATTATTTTTCTATTTAGTTATTTTTTGTATTTTTGTAGTTAAAAGAATAATAAATATAATTATGTTTTATTATAATCACAACGTGGTTATTAATTTATAGTGATTTTTCTTCACAAGAAATCATTGCATTCGATTCTACTTATCAGCTTTCTAGTCCAGTCAAAATAGACAAAAATAAGTCATAACTTAGCCAAAATTCACATAGAGCTGAAAATTGGCAGAGACGTTAAATACATCATTATAGATGAAATGTCAAAAATCCCCTTCGATCCTACTTCTGTTTTTGTACATTTTTGTAGAGAATTGTATGATCTACAACTTTTGTCTAATCTATTTTCATGATAATACTAACTGTTTTCGAGAAAAATGGACAAAACCTTAATTTTATACTTTTGACCTTGAATAAATTTTTTTGCAGAAGTAGGATCGAAGGGGATTTTCGACATTTCATTTATAATGATGTATTTAACGTCTCTGCCAATTTTCAGCTCTATGCGAATTTTGGCTAAGTCAAATGCCTATTTTGACTGGACTATTCGAGTAACATCCCTAGTGTATAAAAAGAAAAGAAAAAGGATTAACTGACGCAACATTGTAACGACGTACAGTTCTTTAGATCAGAAATTGTTTATTATGTTTAGAATGGTTTATTAGTGAAATCAAATCGTAAAATTACTCGTATCGGTCATTATTACAGTAAATATGTAATCGTAATTATTAAGTTGTCATAAAGTAATAAAAGTTAAGCCATTGTGCAGTTCTAACAAAACGAAAAAATATATTATTTTATCCCCGCCGTTACAAGGTTACTTTGTTGAATTTTGATAAATTGTCAAATGTTATCTATTAAAATGACTCCACTTTAGTGTAATGTTTTAATGAGTTAAATAAATGTTTACTGTTAATAATTTTGTTTTGGGAAAGCAAAAAATTAAAAACAACTTACGAACAATAGTCCTGATATTATATTCATAAAGGTACTGCTCCACGGAGAACGGTCCAGCTCCGGCATGGGATGCAAGGCTGTTCACCAAATTGACACTCTCTTCCCAGAACACGTCCACGAAGCTGAACAGGATCCGCGGGTGAAATGACGCCATCAGCACAGATCTACGCTCCCTCGCTATTGGAGGAAAAGGAGGAAAAGGAACGTCGTTTAGAAATATGTGGTAATGTGCTATTGTATTTTACTACTGCATGGTTAATATGTAATATTATGAATTGGTAGCATAGTGCACTATTTTTTGTTTAGATTTGATTAGATCTAAACGCAGTATAATAGACCATGGACTTTTAGGTTAAGACGGTACCGGTCGCCCTCGCTCAGAATTTGTCATACATTAACTTTTAAGCAAAGAAAAAAAACTGAGTTGTCATAGTTGACTACACGATTGCGGCGAGCCTACAATATAAAATGAATGGGAAAGCAAGTCAATATCGAGTCGAGTTGGTTGTGGTAAGTCTGCGCCTAACCTAAAGCACCTGGGTAACCGAGCTTTGCTCGGGGTTCCGATAAATTAAAAAATAAATAAAAGAAATCACAAAAATATTCATCTGACCGGGATTCGAACATTTCCACACACATTCCAAAATTTCAAACAAAGCAAAAATGATACATGCGCATACCAAACAGCTAAGAGAAGTTGACATAATAGAGTCAAAATTATTTATATATTTTTTCATGACGAAAGAATCAACATATTATATAGCTTTAAATGCGCAGTTTCCCAGGGATAAAACTATACTTTTTGGGGATAAAAAGTAGTATATGTGTTAATCCAGAGCCTAAACTACTACAATTTAGTATATATTCATATATAACAATAAAAAATCCAATCAGTAGCTTTTGCGTGAAATAGTAACAAACATCCATCCATCCATTCATTCATCCATCCTCACAAACTTTCACTTTTACAGCTATATTAGTAGGATCAATATCAATCTCAAATAATAAAACCACTCACCAGAAACAAAAGCGCTTCCGTTGCCACTGAAGGTTCTCAGAAATTTATACAAGTAGTCCTTCTCTAAGCTTGTCTTTAGGACCACGGCTGCATCATGAGCATCAGTTATCACTGAAATCATAATTGTAAAACCTAATTAATCTATTTTATATGTTTATGTGTGCTTAATTAACACACATAAACATATAAATATTTGCATGTTTTGTCTCTGTCGCTCGAATAAATTATCCGAGACTTATTAGACAATTGTGAAAGAGGCCAAAAATCCATAGATAATATATAAATAAAAATGGATTGCAAATCCAATGTCTCGCTAAATCTCGAGAACGGCTGGACCGATTTGGCTTATTTTGGTCTTGAAATAATCGTGGAAGTCCAGGGAAGGTTTAAACGGTGAGAAATATAGGAAAAGGTGTAGGTGTAGGAGTAGTTGTATTTGTAGATGTAGGTGTAGTTACTTATTTACTCCAGTTCTTAGTTTAGACAGAACAACGTGTGTCGGGAATGATTAATATATTAATATACAGACCTATATAATACAAACTGAACAAGTTTACTCTGGCAGCTCCGCCGAGTCTCGTAGCCCAGTTAACGTAGTGCTCTACTATGTTCATAAGATCTGTTGAGATTATATTAAAAAGTAGGTTAGGTCATGATTTCTCCTCATATGAGTAGCCATTAAATACACTTATAACTCATCTAGTTTTTACATTTGCTGCCACCAGGCAGCAAATGTAAAAACTTAAAAAAAAAAAACTTAAAAAAAAAATTACCAAATTAAAATAGTGGCCACAAAAAAATATTGTAAGTTGTATTTTATGAACATAGGAAAAAAAAAGCAATAATATTATACATCAAACTCGGGGAATAAAAGATAATTGATTAAAAATAACCTAACCTATTTAAGTTAGGTTATTTTTAAAAGTTAAAAAAATTGCCCTTTTGTTTGCGGAAAATCGACATCTATGTGATGTGATGTCAATTACGTAATGAAATTAATAGCTAGTTTGTTTTGAAACGCAATATGCTAACAGATAAATTATAGATGTCGCTTTCACGTTACGTAACCAAAAAAGTAATAATTATTTTTCTTCGTATAAATATAAATAGTTTAGGGGGATCTATTTCACACCCCAATTAACATTTTTTTATAAAACTAGTACTAAGCTCCTTAACTATAAAAAAATAAATAAGTTTATACTCCAATAAAAATAAATCAATTTAATAAGCCACGGAGCTTTGACGCGTCGAATTGACAATTTACAGCATGATAAACATAGACTATACAGCCCCCTTACTCCCGACACAACCGAGAATCGAATCAGTTCGATCTCAATAGCTTTTTATACTCCCGACACCTACACTAGCGTACGATCGTGCGATGGCTCAATTTGTAACTAACCTAGATAAAGAAGTTCGTTTGTAACGTAGTTACATTTCCTCTCCGTAAAATCAATTATTTCGGCGTCACTCGCGTCATCTATGATTTGTATACTGTAGCAAAGCTACAATTTAACGCATTATTATAACTTATAACGACGCTCCTAGCGTCATCTATTGGCTGTAATTGCTAACTTTAATAACCAATTTATGTTAGACGACGCCATCTATTGGCAAAGGTTTCTAACTAGAGCTTCATCTCCAATATCCCTTTATTGTGGCAGTTGGATTATGCATTACCGCTAGTTGTCAGTTACAAAAAAACATTATGTCAGTAGGAGTATATAAGGGCTGTCACGAGATAACAGGGCCTTTTTCCTCCTGCTAGATGAAGAAGAAGAATTTTTACTGTTGAAGTTTTTCTAGTATCTTATATTTCTTAATCCCGTGTATCACGGTGAGTAATTTAGTATATCTGTGATGTGAATATTTGGAAAATCATGCTTGTATTAAAACGCATTATTCTTTCATGTAAACTATCATCTTGGTAAATTAGTTGTCAATTATTTGATTAGCCATACCACGTGCTATCATTTGTAGTTTCATCTCACTTTCTTTCATTGTTAAAATATTAGGATATTTGTATCCATGCCTTAATTATTCTGTATATCATCTTTTTAATATTGTAAAGGCCACACAGCCCGTGATTTTTGATCGTTTGGGGTTAAAATCGCACTGGCTGTGGGACCGGACTCCTACCTACCCACATGTCGTGAATATTTGCAGAACTTGGTTTCGGGCACAAAACTCCGCCAACTACAGCATTCGAGGTACTAAAAAGGACTTATACCTAGCTGGAGTTCTGAGTGCTGGTAGACATTGGACTGGGATTTTTTTGGACGATCTATCGACGTTGATCGGACACAGCGGTGACGGAGAAGCTACCGGAAGTTGGAGCCCCATCTCGCTCTCCCACCACGTGCTAGACTCCTGGACTAAGGACCGGACTCTACAGCTAAGTTCTCACGTGGTTTACAGCCCCTTAGATACCCTTAGACACCAAGAGGCTAGACCAGACCGTACGGCCTTCTGCCTACGACCCCTATTTTTTCTTTTTTTTAAATATATATATATATATTGTCACGGAGAATCTTTTTTTTTATTTTAATTTCACCCGTAACAATACTTAATTATTTTAGTCATTTAGAGGCTTTAGCGCCACCTATCGGCGCACGACCTTACTAAAACGGCGTTAGCCTTGCTTTATTTGGTTCATAGATCGATTTTACTTACGTCTTAAATCTTAAAAAATAATAATTTAATTTTGAATAATGATCAAAATACAGTAGATTTGTATTATTACATAACATAATATATTGATTATTATTATAATATCTTTTTATCTTGATTTGTGGATTTTTTCTCTTTACGCTTTAGTTTTTTAGTTGTCAAATGTTAAGAAAAAAAGACGAAGAAGGGTATTTAAGGCACTTCTGCGAATGACGTTTCTCAGAAATACCTGACGGACTTGGAGAAGCACGGCAACGCCTCCTGGTTCTCATACTTGCTGCCGCAAGAACGTGCAGTGAAGGTAGGTATCAGAGGCCTACCTTCCTCCACAGATACCGAGGGCGTCAAGGCCGGGCTCGCCGAATTGGAATACGTGGCGGAATACGTGTCCCAAATTCCGGCAAGGTCTGAACCCGGCGGCTGCAAATTTTTCGTCCTAATTGTCAGGGCCCCAGATGTCGTGTCCGGCATATATAAAGTCAATGAACTTTTAAATATGCCGGGGATTTACATTGCAGCTTGGCGGGGCCGCAGCGGCCCGGCCCAGTGCCACCGATGCCTCCAGTTCGGGCACTCCAGCCACAATTGCCACCGTAAGGTGATTTGTGTCCGGTATGCCAAGGAGCACTCTGTCCTGGAGTGCCCCCACCCGTGTACCGAGATGCCCATCTGCGCAAACTGCAGAGGGGACCACCCAGGAAACAGCAGGGATTGCCCAAAATTCCGCAGGGAGGCAAGGAAACTGCGAGCAGATAAAGCCCCCCCTGTGCAAAGTCCGACCCGCCTCCCCCTCTGCAGGAGGCCCCACCTCCTCCGCCAACTTCAACATCTTTAATGGCGGAGGCCAACGACTACATCTCTAAACGCGTCGTCCCCCTGGCCCCCGACTCCTCCGTACGGAGGACAAAGAAGCCGAGAACCAGGAGGAAGGATGTCGCAGCTCCTGAGGCTACCCCCTGTTTTGCCCCTCCTCCACAATCAGCACTTTAGTGGAGCTGGAGACGCCCACGCTCGCTCCACAGTAGCTGGACTACTCGCGGGCCACTCGGCGCCCACAGCGCCCCCCGCACTCCCCGCGCACCTCGTGCTCACCCAGCGCCACCTCCTCGGCTATTACAGTCGTGGAACTAACTGCCACCTCGGAGCCCGCAAATCACGCGGCAGCCCCACACACTGAGCCTCCGGTGTCCCCTCCACTGCCCCAAGAGTTGGAGCAGAGTGAGGCACCTGCATCCACAGCAGAGCTCCTGCGGTCCCTCTTCTCCCTGGCTATGGACTTCGTTCAGAAGGTCCAGGCCGGGGAGGAATTGCTTCCTACCCTCATGCAGGCCCTCCTAAGAGGTGCCCCGACTATCTCTGCCCTCATTAAAATTTGGCTTCCCACCTAAGCTCATACCTGCGCCTAGATATCTCCGGCATCCAGAAGCTCCTATCAGAGGAGCCGACTGTGACTGCCGGAGATCTACGACGCACGCCCTGGACTTTGGACACAAGTGTGAAATGCAGCACCCCCCCCTCCACGCTTGAAAGTGGGTAATTTCTGTTTTTAGTTACAGTGTGTGACCATTCTTCGAGCGAGCGGAAGCCACGTGCCCGGTACATATGCTGACCCGCTGCAGTGGCATACCTGCTCGCCAAACGGCATCCACCTGCACAACACCAGACGCAGGGAGCATCGCGAGCCACGCTGCCGAGATGCGCCCATGCGCGGAGCGCCTCGCCAATGCACCGTTGGATCGATGCCCTCTCCTCCCTTACCCCGCGCCGGCTCTAAACCGGCGCAAATACTTCTTGTGCGCCCGGAGTATGACGTGGGGCAGCCCTTTTGCCCCATACGCCAACTCCGTGGCAGCCCTTCCCCCCCCGACATTAAAAGTCTGGGGCCCGGGAACACCCTTCCCCCCCCCTCCTTTCCCAGGTCGGTTGTGTCCGTGGTCGGCAAAAGCATCGTGTGCGGGAGTGGACCCATACACGCTTCCTGGTCCCCGGACCAGGACCCCGCCCGTCGCCAGTGCTGACCGCAGGTCTTGGCCGTCCTCGGCCGTTTGTCTTTTCTTCTCATCGCAGCCTCGGGCTTACCCCGCGTTCCGCGGGGGGTCTTCCCACAAAACGGACGTCTTGCGCCCAGTATTCGTACTGGGCGTGTCCTCTATAAAAAAATTAAGAACTCCACATGTAGAGGGGCATAGCCCCTGGTCATGTTTAACCGCCGAAGGCCCTTTTGAGGGGCCCGGCGAGAGAAGACGCCTTCTTCTACAACGACGTTTCTCTTTTAGAATAAAATTTTCTATAGACTCAAGATGTAGTCGTTATATTTATTAATCCCGTTTTTACGGTGATTTTTTTTTGTACTTATCTGTATTATGAAGTTTTATTTGGTAAATGACGCTTTTAATAAAACACATTATTTTTTCATGTATTTTATCA
The DNA here is from genome assembly GCA_963565745.1 of Phengaris arion. NCBI lineage: Eukaryota > Metazoa > Arthropoda > Insecta > Lepidoptera > Lycaenidae > Phengaris > Phengaris arion. The sequence continues at coordinate 6,502,382 of OY751439.1, read as the reverse complement.
CATTGTAAAATTAGTTGTCAAAATTTGAGTGGCCAAACCACGTCCTCATTCTTTCCGTTCTTGCATTGTTATAATATTAGGATGTTTGTATCCATACTTTAATTGTTCTTTATATCAACATTTATTTTGCTTACCCTTTATTTTATGATGGCCACACAGCCCGTGATTTTGATTGTTTGGGGTTAAGATCATGGCGGCTTTGGGACTCCTACTGTACGTTTTTTTGTATGGATCTGTACTCCGGGTTCAAGGCACCGTTTTTCATGGACTTATGGCTGGTTTCCACACTTCCGGATTTCTGAGTGCCGCTAGTTATTCCTAGCGCTGACTACACTCCTCGACCCAGCTAAGTGCCCGCGTGGTTAAGCCAAATGCCACAGACACCAAGAGGCTAAACCAGATCTTTCGGCCTTCTGCCCACGTCTCTTTTTTAAATATATTTGTGACGTTGGTAATTCCTCGTTTCATTTAAATTACCCGTAACACGTTAGATCGTAACTTTTGGTACTTTCGACGAAATCAATCGACTAAGAATCGAATGGCAGGATTGAAAACAAAAGTCGAATTACACGATAGCTAAAGAGGTCTCACTTCCAGTATCGAGTTTGCTTGTTTTAGTGTATTTGAACAAAATTACGTGATTATTATTGCAGTATTCCAGCATTATATTTTAATGTTATTGAAGGAGCTAATAGAATACGCGTTCGGGAAATGCAAAATTTACGAAGGTTCACCAAGTTCAACACATAGAAATGGACATGGATTGTGAGGAATATGTGTTTCGATGCAATTATCACCTTAAAAATGATTTATTTGACGTATGAGTCGCAGATTTAACTACTCATATGACGAAACCGATTCACTGAAATTATATCAGCGTTATGTGTAAAGTTATTTAAAACCTTTACGCATTTGTTTACACATTTGGCCGCTAATTTATGTATTATATTTTCACTTAAGACAGGGCCCGAGACAAATGAAGTTTACATAACATGAACTATATTAACGTATCATATAAAGACTTCGTTTCTCTCAATCTGTCTTTATATAAAAAGTCAATAAATAGTTATAAAATCGTATGTTGATATATAGATTACTATCACAGTTTTACTATGAAAATAACCTTTAAAAACCGACCATTGCATGAGATTGAGGCTGATCATTTGAATAAACATACACAAATTGTTATTTTAAGTGGAAAATATATAATTTTCCATATTTTTATTCATCTTCGCCAAGACTACGGCACTCAGCTGTGACTTGTTTACACTGTGGACGTAACGTCAGCAGCCGGATACTGCTAACGAAGCTGATAAGATACGATCTCAACGCGATCTCTATTTCGATTCGATTTTGTTCGGGAGTACGCATGATCGAAACTGAATCAAAATCGACATCGGATCAGACTCGTAAATCGAAATCGTATCAGTTTCGGGAGTAAGGCCACTGATATGATGACAACAATTACCACAGATAAGTTCGTATTTTGCACATGAATTCTCTGATATTCGTAGATTCATTCCCAAGTACTGAAAATTTCATTCCCAAGTACTAAAAATATATTATATTTTTTTACGTAATAATATAAAAAATATATATTAAAGAACCACATATTATGTTCGAAATTTTTGGTCCGCTCTTGATGGAAAATCGGGCTGGATTCGCCAGTGTCCTTTAAATCAATTAAAATTTTATATTAAGGTGTCTGTAATAATAATAATAATAATAATAATAATAATTTATTTATTCACAAGAATGCAGTACAAAGGATAATATTTAAACATTACAAAGGATCTGTACATTCTACCATAACAAAATGGTGTGTGAAATTTTTAAAACATGCAATTGATTAAAACTAATACTTGAAAATAATAATAATATGAAGATTAGATTTACAAATTCATAATTATTGTTTTCAATGTCGAATTTTCAGTCAATCATAACATAATATAATAATCAATAGGTTTTATTTAAATCAATAACACATTACACATTAAACAAATTATTTATCCATCGTCTCTTAATTCTAATGTTATTACCTGCATAATATTATAATTAAATAATTAATTTTTACACCTTAATAACTATTTTTGTGCGTAAAGTATTCATTTATATTATAAAAACATTTTTCTGCAAGCCATATTGTCAAATTCCTTTTAAATACGTTATAGGGTAAATCTTTAAACTCGTCCGGTAAAACATTATATATTTTTATAATTTGTACAAATGCATTGTCTTTATAAATATTTAGATTACAAAGCGGGAAATAGATTTTATATTTATGCCTTTCATTTTTCCGTCCTAAATCCGATTTTAGTCGAAAGTATTCGGGGTGTAATTTTACAAAAGTACAGGCTTCTTTTATATACATGCAAGTGAGGGGCAGTATCTTAAATTTTTTGAACAATGGTTTGCAACTGTCTAGGAACCATGCTCCAGCTATAGCTCTAACACACTTTTTTTGCACACGAAACGCCTTATCAATATCTGTAGAATTTCCCCACAGTATCAGCCCATATGATAACACCGATGACACGTATCCGTGGTAAGCACTCAGTGCGGCTTCCGTGCTTACTGTTTGACGTATTCTCGTAATAGCGTAGACGAGTCGATCTAATTTTGTACATATATATTCTATTTGGTCTTTCCAGTTGCAATGTTTGTCTAAGATAACGCCTAGAAATTTTGTAGAATTCACTTCTTTGATTTTTATGTCCTTATAATAAATATTTAGGTTAATCTGTTGTCTTTTGTGGTTTTTAAATTGTATTAATTGAGTTTTATTTATATTTATCTTTAAATTATTATTAGTTAGCCAGGTCAATACTTTGTCAAGATTTTCGTTAATACTATTGTCAAATTTTTTTAGATCATCACTTTTAATTATAAGTGTCGTGTCATCTGCAAATAAAATCATTTTTTGTGTAGTATCATTGATGTAAATCAGAAAAAGATATGGGCCTAAGACACTACCTTGTGGTACACCATATTCGTTAAGCTTGAAGTTTGACCGGTTCGTAATTTTCTTACCATTATAGATTTTACTTATTTCTATACATTGATACCGGTCAGATAAATAGCTATTTATCCAGTCATTAACTACTCCCCTTATCCCATATTTTTGTAGCTTGTAAAGAAGTAGGGCGTGATATACATGATCAAAAGCTTTTGACATATCTAGAAATATAGCAGTAACTGGAATTCTATTATTGAGGGACTCAGTGATTGATTTGATTAAGTCAAAACAAGCTACAGTAGTGTTACATTTTTTTCTAAAGCCAAACTGAGTTTGTGTAAGAATTTTTTGTGTTGATACGTAATTAGTAAGTCTATCTAGCATTGCTCTCTCAAATATTTTTGAAATAACCGGTATTAGTGTTATTGGATGATAATTATTCATGTCCGTCACGTCACCTTTTTTAAATATTGGTTTTACAATAGACTTTTTGAGTTTTTTGGGAAACGTTCCTTCTTGAAAAGATAGGTTTACAATATAGCTCAACGGTTGACATATGTGTTGCACAGAAAGCTTAAGTATTTTCGTATTTATGTCATCTATACCGACAGACTTCGTATTTTTAAGAGTATGTATCAGTTTGTATATTTCTATTGGAGATGTAGGCTTTAGGTACATGGAATTACTAAAATTATTATACTGCATTGTAGAATTAATGTCATTTTTATTAAATTGAAAATTACTATTATTTGTCTGATTTATGTAAAAGTTATTGAATAATTCACTAATGTCCATGGGTGTCGTATACGATTGATTATTGTAAGATATTTTTTCTATGCTCTGTTTAAAGTTATGTCTTTAATATTATTATTTATAATGTCCCATACAGCTTTACATTTGTTTTTATTAATTTGTAAGTATTTTAGATTATTTAGTTGTTTAGATTTGAGAATGCACAGTTTCAGTATCTTAGAGTATTTTTTGTATATTTTTTTGTACTTATTTTTATTAGAAGCTATAAATTTATGTTGAAAATAGAGTATTCTTTTTTTACAGCACATTTTTTTAAACCTTTGGTTAACCACGATCCCGTTCTATGAGTTTTATTCCCTTTTTGTACCAGACAGAAGGGAAAAGATAAGTTGAAAAAAAGTAGATATAAATTATGAAATTCCTCAAAGGAATCATTCAAGTTCTGTTTTTCATAGACGTCTGAGAATGAAAGAGCCGACATACAGTTACAGAACTTTTGAATTTTTTCTTTACTAAAGTCTCTAACTATCTCATTCCACTTACACATCTTACGTTTTTTATTACATTTGACTGTTAAAGTTTGACCTGTTTCATGATCAGAAAGACCTATATAGTGAACTTTCGATTCAATTTCTTGAATGTTGCTTGAGATCTGATCAAGACAAGCTTGTAATCTAGTCGCTGTGTTAATATGGGTCCTTAAATTGAAATTTTTAAAAAGGCTTATAAGCTCTAAACAGTGCTTATTAGGTTTAAGAAAGTCTAAATTCCAGTCTCCACATAAAATAACAGATTTTCTTCGTTTTAATATTCTTAACAATAATTGCTCCATTTTGTGTAGGAATACATTTGGATTACTAGGTGGGGTCCTATATACACATATTACAATAATTTTTTGTACAGTTATCTCTAAACCACAGCATTCGAAATCAAAATCACTAGAAAATTCTGATAACCATGATAGTTTTTTGCAGAGTAGAGTTTTCTTCACTAGAATTTGTATTCTAGTGAAGAAAACTCTACTTGAGCCGCCCCTGTTAGAGTTTCGCGAGTAAGAAGATATTAAATTATACTCCGGTAATTTAAACAAATTTTCTGTTCCCTTTTTTATAAAAGTTTCAGTAAGGCAAATTATATCAATTTCTACAGTCTTTGACAATTCGGTAACAGCCATAAAGAGTTCTTCACTCTTATTTATTGCACCTGCTATGTTTTGATGTAAGACAGTTAAGCGAGAGTCATAGCTAGGAACGAAAAAGATTACAATTTGGAGATTTAGTATCTGATGGTTTTTGTTTGTTCTCATACATTTTACAAAAATAATATGGTATAAGTACCTCGTTTTAGAACATTTGAACTGTTTCCAGAAAATGAATTAGGTTTATTCATAATTTTATTATCAGACTTACTATTTTTAAAGTAGAAAGGTATCGTCCCTTTCATGGGATTACATGATTTCGTATTAGTAGAGCTTGGCTTATTACATGCTAAATGTTTTGATATTATTTTAGGATTGAGGAATTTTTTAGCATAATCATTATAATCAATAGCGAAATTAATCGATTTACAAACAGTTGTTTTAGTAAAGTTTTACAATCTATAAATTCACAATTTTTGTATTTGCTACATAGAATTTTTGACTCCTTATTAAGCTTTCTAACATCTAAATAAATATTAGAATTAACACTTAAAACTAAAATTTTATTGCTTGTAAAGCTATGTAATATATATTTTAGGTTTGTTAAAACAGTTTTAATATCTGTGTCATTTTCTCCTATACATAATATTATAACATCATCGTTATTAAGAGTTAAATTTCTGAAGGTTTTCGTAACCTGATAAGACCTCGCATAGGCTCTAATCTCACCATAGAATGCATACTTATCGTAATTTGTCATGAATCTAGAGTTAAGTAGAGACGTAGTCAAGCCGGTGCATTGTTGAGTACCAAAAACATAAATTGTCTTTTCGTTTTTCTTATTTTTATGGCTTTGATGTTGTGTTTCTGGTATTAGTTCCTTGTTTGGTGAATGTTTTTTAATTTTTATTTCAGAAGAATTTTTATTGCAGTTGAGGTAAGCAATTTGTTGAAGGGCGCTACTTTCCTGTTTAGAGTTTAGCTCATTATTGTTTATGTTGTAATCCACACACGTGTTATTTAAAGTAATTGGTGAGAATGAAGGTATGTCCCTGACTACTAAAGAGCGTCGCTTTATTTTGCGATCAGTTCTAGGGCTTTTCGACTCTATCGGTGACTGACATAAATTTTTTAAGAAATTATTTTCTGTCTTCAGTTTATTTATTTGTTTGTTAAGGTTATTATTTTCCAGAATCAGATTTTCAAGTTCATTTTGTGTACTTTCAAGTGTAGTAGGGAGCTGTTCAATCGTGTCTTTCATTTCTAGTATATTAGTAGTTTCATTAGGCGTCATTTCTTCCAAGCTGCGTGATAATATATTAGGAGTAGAATATGAGGCATCGTCAGATAAACTTAGATTGCTGCGTAAATCTAAGGCACACGAATTATAAGAAGTATTTGGATTGGGGGTTTGCGGTGATTCAGTGCATTGAGTAGTCTCTTCTACCAGTGTTTGCTGGCCTAAATTAAGATGCTGTTTTCTTGTAGTATTTTTTGTAGTTATTTTATTGATTTCTTTGTCCTTTTCAATACATACTTTGCATCGCCAAGTTTTCTTTTCTTGTTGGTTTAACAATTTATACACCGTTAGTGGAAAGCCTATGCATTCGAATTCAAAATTATTTTTGCATATATAGCAGAATGCAGTTTTCTTTGACTCAACAATTTTCTTACATTTAAAACATGTTACTCGTCGCGCCATCTTTTGGACTTTCTTCGTTGATTCGTGATTCTTCGATAGGTTCATTAGTAAGCTGGTTAGCTAGATGATGATTATTTTAGTTCAGGCAGATTTGGCTAGATGGCGTTTTTGAATATATTTTAATGTCTTTGTCTGTTTTGAATGTAACGTTTTTTCTTGATCAAAATAATTTCAATATTTTTGTTTCACTTTTCACAGTGTTAATGTTATAGGTTACAGTACCTTTTTGGTCAGGTTATACTCACAACACTTAGACAATATAGTTTTATTTATGTTTAGGGGTTAAAAACCAGTTTTATCACTTCACTTTATAAACGTTGATATTTTTGTTGTCCGTGCACTTTTTTCAGAGATAACGTTCTATGACGTGAATTGATACTAGTTATACACAATTTTATAAGTTTTAACACTTTTCACACTGTTTTACTATTTTTAGTTACAAAAAATACGGAGCTCGATGTTAACCGTGCGCCATCTACCGGCAAACTCCTAGTAGTCTCCTGTACTCCTGTAGGCCTAGAAGACACTGCTTCAGGCGATGTGCTTAGTAAAAATAGGTTTCTTTAAACAGTTTTTGAGACGAATATATACATTTTATTGCATAAAAAAAATCTTGATCACTTTTGTTATCAAAACGCGTGTTTGTAATTTTTTTTGATAAAAAAAACATAAAATAACTATTAAAATTGATATTCTGGCAATAATAAAGGTATTATTTGTGAACAAATAATGAAAAGAAAATTACAATTACGTAATACATAATAAAAAAAGGGAACTGTTGTTTTTATTTTTCGATTATAATAAGATATTTGTTAGGATTAATTTATTTCAATGATAAATAATTCGGACGAGTCGAATGAAACATCGCGAAATGGTGACCTGTCATTGCTTCACTTTCATTTCCATGGGAACCGACGGTATCCACTTAGGCTTGTTGCTTGATGGACCTATGTTCTTTTGTTCCACTCTCCGACCGCTCAAATATCATTCGAATTTGTTGTTGAAAGCCCGTTCAAAGTTATTTTACATCCGACTTGACCTTTATGCCGACGACATTAGGTTGGTCATGTTTTTTCTGTCGTCATGTAATACTTATAATGTAAGACATGAGTAAATTCGCCTACTAATGTCAGATATTTTTATTTTATTAATTTTATTTCTTATCGTTTATAATTTTTTAATTTTTCTCCTCCGAGCAATGCTTAAATTACGGATCTTTACTAGGGGGCAGGCTTTTTAGAGATTACTCCTTAAGAATCAATTTTATAGGTGTATATAGCCCGGGGTATGAAAATTTATAGGGAGTGAAATCAGATTTTGAAATCAGGTATAAGAGATAATAAGCTAGAAACTGTAAAAACTATATGTGTTTATACACATAAATACTTACGCGTAAACTATATGTGTTTATACATATAAATACTTACGCGTAAATGACATAAAACTAACGTGTCACTTAATCCGATGTCACTCCATATAAATTTTCATACTCCGGGCTATATACACATATAAAATTGATTCTTAAGGAGTAATCTCTAAAAATCCTGCCCCCTAGTAAAGCTCCGTAATTTTTTTCCGTAACGGAAAATCCCTAAGTTGGTAACACTGAGATCGGTGTCTGGCCCAATCGCCCAATTGCTGTACATACGCACGGATTTGGTACGGAGCGAACCATATCCGATGCGGACCGCGGCGGACACAATTAATAATAACTATCTTCGCGTGCTTGGATTTGGTCCGGAAACGGCCCGGTTCAAAACGATAGACATACAGATATACACGCCTCACGCGCTACAGACTACAACGTACACAAACAAACACGAACACACATACATTGACGTTTGCTCGGCAAAATTTCTGAACTTTATATTTTGCATATTTCAGCAATTACAAAATTTTAACAACTTTTTTTTTAAATTGATTTATAAAAAATCAAATTTATTTTAAAACTGTGAAAACCTCTTGTGCTAAGCTTCTATCCAAGTAAGGTTAATCACCTACCATCTCCTTCAAATTATTCCAATAAGCAGGTAAATTAAATAAATATGTAATCTAATGTTGTTTTCATACAGAAATTCAATTTTGTCCTTATAATTAAACATAAAACTTCATTTTTACATATCACTTGTATCGAATCTGTACAAAAACTGTAAAAAAAATCGTTAGTGGCACTTTCGATAAATATCAGAATTTCAAATACCTACCACGTAAAGTGTCGTCATCATCAGATTCAATACAAATATGTTAAATAAAAGCCATATAAACTGCCAGAACTGCCACTTATGTTATTTTTGGAATCTAATGTAATCGGTTCTGCCCGATTCAATACTTTATTCAGAAACATTTTCAAAACAAGAAAAACACTTTGAATACTAACTTGTACAACATATTTAAGTAACCAACACTTAAAAATAAAAAATAAATGACGTGCGTATAATGTGGTGAACACTCACGTTAGTGGCAGTTACGGCCTTGTCGCACACTCAGGTGCGCAACGCTAACTCGAATAAGTTAACATACGTTGGTATTAGTCGGACAGACTCATATTATGTTACGATAAAATACGACTCAAAAAACGCACTTGAAATGGGTTTTTAATATTTTTTTAAAATGTGGTACTAAGTAATATACTTAGTAGCACAATATATAAAGACACCAAAACAGTAATATAAAAGTGCCATTTTGCAGTTACAATAATTTACGTAGGCGCCGTCAAATTATTCTTTTGAATAAAAAAGGCATATAACAATGTTATGACTAAAACTTCGTAACAAGAGTACAATTACAATATATAGAATTAGCCTTGCAAGGGTTCACCTCATTCCCAAGGTGTGCTATCATCCATGAAGTCATTAAGTTAATAATATGCCTTATCTAAGTATATAACGTACTTAGAGTCCTTTTTTAAATTTATGATTAAAAAGTTTTGATCATTTTCTGGGATCCTATTGTATAGGATACCAGATATCCCATATACATTGGCCTTTAAACAAATTCTTTTTTTATTATTTCACTACTATCTTTACATATCACCACTCGATTGGGAACAATTACCAATCCAATAGTTTTTTGTTCTGTATATATTTTTGTGTGTCTGAATAAACTGTTGTACTAATAGTTTGATAAAATTAAAGTTTGCTAGAAAATACAACACTTTAATCTTAATTAATTTTATTTAATAATAAAATCGAAAGAAAAATATTTTGATTATGATAAGAATTATTGGAAAAAAAAAACTTACGTTCCGGGCCACCAATTAACTTCCACGCAGAACCTATTACAGGCACTTCCCAAAGTCCAAAAGATGGGAACTCCATTATCAACTTATATTGACGACCATGTTTGAATCGTTTGTTGTAAAATACATATAATAAAAGTATTGACACAACAATAAATACATACATTTTAAGTAGTTATATTAAACGCGTGTATATCGAGAATACAAATCGGATTGGGGCTTAAACGTAAATTTTGTATTATATAATGATGTCGCGTAAGGCAAAAAACGAATGTTCATTGTATGTGCTCTTTATTTATTAGCTAGATTTTTACCGCGGCTTCGCCCCCGTAGTGTTCTTGGAGAAAAAATTTCTTCAGCAAATAACTCTACTCACTGCCATATACTTCTATCAATATTAAAAACGTTTTTTAGGGTTTCGTGCCCAATGTGTAAGCCTATCACCTCGACGCTACTGCGATACCGCTTCACATAATATATTAAAAGATAGAGTACATACGTACTTGTCAAAATAAATATTTCGGGAAATTGAAGAAGAAGAACGTAATTATTGTGTAATTAATCGTTAAAATTGCCATTCAAAATTCAAATGTTATTTGACATTCAAACAAAACTGATCAACTACCTCCATGGACAATTCATAATTACTGCAGTAGAAAATATTCTTGAGTCTCTAGTTATATACGTCTAGCGTTTTCGATAGCGCGATGTAAAAGCGCAGACCCTCAGGCCGGTCGCAACAGCAATGTCCCTGCATTTTAATTGACATGCTTTAAAGGGTCATATTGATGTATATTAAATGCACAATGTATTTAAGGTACTTAATTAAATAAGGATTAATGCTGTATTGCTTAAAATCACCTCGCAAATAATAATAATTCTCGTAAAAAGTAAAGAATAAAAAATGGTTATTGTGGGATATCCCTAAGAGATAGACATATACCATCGCGGACTTTTTTGTAGACCTTTTTAAGGTGTACAATACTGTTGTACATTATTTTGATCCGTCTCGTAGGATTCTTTATAACATCTTTTCGACTTTGGGAAGTGCCTGTAATAGGTTCTGAGTGGAAGTTAATTGGTGGCCCGGAACGTTATTAAATAAAATTGAAAGCGAAATTAATTAAGATTAAAGTGTTGTATTTTCTAGCAAACTTTAACTTTTACCTGCAATAACAATGGGCCGTAAATGCGATGCGATAGCATCTAAAACATCTGTCAAATTTTAAATTGATTCATTCGGATAAATGTAAGATCGTTTTCCCACTATCCGTTATCGGACCGATAAAGTAAAAGACAGGTTAATGTTTCATATATTTTACTTGCCCTTTGCTATCTGATATCGGATATCGGCGTCCGGCGACATCGGATCGGATAGCGGGAAAACACTTTAAGTCTTTTTTCGAATACGTCATTAGTCTATTTTAATTAAGGCCGTCACGAAGTTTTTGAGTGTAATATAATTTATGGTCTCAGACTGACTGGGGGACAACGAACCTTTTCAAGAAGAAAAGATTACAGTTTCACGTTGAGAAAGAAAATATAAATTTTAATTAATAAAATATTAATGAATAACTCATTGTTTTAATATCAGAGTTACGTAGAATATCTGGTAAAATATATTATATAAAATAAAAATTCTGTAGGCCTAATAAGATATATTATACATTTAAAGAATCTAAAGCTACTATTAATACTATTAATTAATTATTAATACTATTAACTAATTATTATTCAAATACTCCTAATATCGACTTGCAGTGTTTCCATTTTAAGAAACTTATAGTTATCTATGATGATATGAGAATATCTAAGATGTTTTATGAGGTTTATATATTATGTCACAGTCACCAGAATCAGCCACCACGGATCATCATCATGAGAAACAAAATTCTAAGAAAAATAAAACAAAAAATTGGAAAATATTCTAATCCGACAACCAAAACTAGTTATCTCTTCTAAAACCAATCAAAATACTACACAATAAAATGGAAAATACATACAGACGATTCCCTCGAAAATTATTCAAACACAAAATCCAAAAATGAACAACGACAACTCGATGGAGACATCTAATAAATAGCAACTAGCACGAGCCCCTCCACCAATATCTCCAATACAGCTGGTCACTGCGGAGATTTGTGACCACAATCCGCCAGAGAAATCACTCCAAATAATAACATACAACGTGAGGAGTCTTTCCTCCCATGAGCGTTTAATTTAGCTATTAGATTCGATGAAAAACATACAGTTTGATATTATGGGACTGTCAGAGGTGACAAGAGTGGGAAATTCAATATGCGAGTATGAAGATTTTATATTTCAATTTGTAGGAGAAACCGCAGGACGTTACGGAGTCGGATTTATACTAAAAATACATCTAAAAAATATGTAGAATCAATAATAGGGCTATCAGAACGGGTTGCTTTATTAGTATTAAATATAAATACCTTCAGACTCGCTATTGTTCAAGTTTATGCCTCAACAGCTGAAGGTGCTGACGAAAACAAAATAGAAGAATTTTATAAAACCATAGATAAAGCCTTAACAATGACAACCAACAGTAAGATTATAGTAATGGGCGACTTTAATGCCAAAATTGGCTTCCCAAAACCCGAGGAACACTTAATAATGAAGAAATTTGGCTATGGGATCAGAAATACTCCAGAAGAAAGAATGGTAGAATTTTCATACGAAAACAAGCTATCAATTATTAATTCTTACTTTGATAAGAAACCCAAAAATAGATGGACATGGAGATCACCCGACGGCAAAACGAAGAATGAATTGGATTATATTCTGTCCAACTTTCTACAGAACATGGAGAACATTGGAGTTCTAAATATTGAATACCCATTAGACCATAGACCAGTAAGAACAAAAATTAAAATTAAGCTACCCCAAAAAAGCCGAACAAGTTATACTAAAAACATCAAAAACCAAATCAAGTCTGAAGAACAAATTTCTACATTTAGTGAATACCTACATGACAAATTAAAACATCCAGTCATTACAGACCGTTCTAGGCAGTTAATACGCCGCAGACACGAGATACAAAACACCAAACCTAAAACTCAAAGCATGAAAAACGAGTTAAAGGCGCTCTATAAACTGACTAGCAAATATATAAAGCGAGATTATGCATCATATAGGTCACGTACAATAGAGAGACATCTTAATACAACTGGAAACCTAAAGCGAGCATTTAAAGAACTGAGAACACAAAAATATTGGATAGAAAAATTAAAAGGGCAAGAAAAGATAATTCTAAACATCGCAACGTCCTATTATAAAAACCTATATAGCTGCACTACCTCGCTACCACCTCACGAAGACGCCTTACAAATGCACCACAATGAAGAGGTCGAACCCATAGAAGAAATAGAAGTCATCGAACAAATTAAGAACATGAAGATAGAAAAGAGCCCAGGCCCAGACAGAATAACAAATGAAATCATAAAAATAGGTCTCCCGTTACTGACAAAACCATTAACAAAACTGTTTAACATGATTATTGTAACTACATGCAATGCATCCCCAGCAATGGTTCGAATCAAACATAATCTTGTTATATAAAAAAGGAGATCCAAATGATATTTCTAACTACCGACCTATACGCTTGTTACCAACGCTATACAAACTATTTTCTTCAATCATAGAGAAAAAAATTCGTCAAGTACTCGATAGTAAGTAACCCATAGAGCAAGCAGGTTTTAGAAAAGGCTATAGTACTACGGACCATATCCATACACTGCAACAAACTATAGAAAAGTATCAAGAATTCCAAAGACCACTCTACATGACTTTCATCGATTATCAAAAAGCATTCGACATAATATCACACTCAGCGATTTGGAAAACTCTACAAACTCAGAATGTCAATCAAAGATATATAAACATATTTAAACATTTTTATGCGAAAAGTCAGAGTAGAGTACAATTGGAAAACGTTGGACCGCCTATTAAAATAAATAGAGGAGTCAGACAAGGTCAGGACCCTCTTTCACTGCGCCTCTTCATAGCAGTGCTAGAGACGGTCCTGGGTAATCTGAAGTGGCAAGATTTGGGAATTAATATAAAAGGAAAGTATCTGTCATATTTAAGATTTACTGACGACATAGTACTTTTGAGTGACGATCATAAAGAATTACAATATATGTTATCCTCTCTGCATAAAGCTAGCACAGGGGTTGGCCTGGAAATAAACCTAACAAAAACTAAAGTTATGACAAACAGCATTCAAGAATCTATAGAGCTCGAAGACTTCGAATTGGAATACGTGAATAACTATATAGTTATATATATATAACAAATTATGGAGATACAAGGAAGTACTGAAAGGCAACTTTCCTATTAAATTAAAAAAGAAAGTAATGAACACATGTCTCTTACCTTCCTTGACATACGCATGCCAAACATGGAAGTTTACCCATAAGACTAAAAACAAAATAAAACGAGTCAAAGAAGTATGGAGAGGAGCATGATGAAAATTAGCAAACTACATAAAATACCACACAAAATTATCCGTGAAAAGACAGAAATTACTGACGCGTTTAGTCATGCCCAGAAATTAAAATGGCGATGGGCAGGTCATGTAGCCAGAATGACCGATGATAGGTGGACTATACGGACTACACTATGGCCAGGCCCAGTCGGCTACAGAAAAAGAGGCAGACCCCAAACAAGATGGGTAGACGACATCACACATACAGCAGACAGAGACTGGGTAACAGTAGCGAGCGACAGACATGTATGGCAATCTCTGGAGGAGGCTTTCACCTGAGGAGGGGTTCTTGCTCACTAACATATTGTACAAATTTATATATTTAATTGTTATTAAATTACATATAACTGACATTGAAGTATATACATAATATAATTATAAAAAAGTAAAAAAAATATTATAATATCCTATCCTCCGAACCTAAACATTAGAATGAAAATAATAATAAATAAATATTAACAATAAAAATTAAACTAAAATTGAAAACAAAATATGTAAACTTATGCTATTGTTATTTTATTTGTTTAACCTAATTGATGTGTAATTTAATCGAATTTTGTAAATGGCAAGACATAAAAGGCTTTTTGATTTTAATTTTTTTAATTTTTATTTTATTTATATATCAAGTCACCGATCGGTGTTGCTTGTGAATGCACGCGTACTATCTGTCGAACGTATTTCCAGTGATTCTCTACATGTTTCAATGCGGCAGCTGTAATAAAACTCACTCGGATGGACCTATTTCCAGTGTATGCTAAAATCAATATGATTTTGCTTGCTCTGGGGTCACTGAGTCAGGATATAGACGCTTGGGTGAGAGTAAGAATGCATGGAGATGTTTAAAGTGCAAGGCGAGTCCGTGCGCATCGCCGGTTCCCATGTTTCCTTCGTCCAGCCAATTGGACAAAATTCACCAACCAACTGAACGCAATCTTAATCCAGCTGGCTCCCCTTGCAACAGTTATTGAAGACATCAAGGGCATTGAATGTGATATCTCTGATCTTAAAGCCTCTGTTGAGATGGCGCATAATCGCACGGAAAAATTATCTAGTAGTGTTGAAGGTTTGAACACTAAAGTAACTAGTATTGAGAAGATCGCGTTTGACATTCCCAGTCTGCAGAGAGAAATAACAAGATTAAATGATGAAATCAATACGAGAGACCAATGGGCTAGGGCAAATAATGTAAAAGTCCCTCAGTTAAAGGAAGAAAACCTATTTTATTTGGCATGATATTAACTACATTGCGCGTGTACCTACGCTATCATCCAGTTCACCTTAGCCAATTATTAACTCATTCAATAGTCGCTACGTTAAATAAAATCTCGTGGCTGCTGCACGAGAGTGTAAATTAAATACATCGAACATTGGTTTCTCGATCTCGTCTGCTTTCTATGTCAACGACCACCTAACCCAAAGAAATAAAGGTTTACTTGCAAAAGCAAAATCACGGGTGAAAGAAATTGATTTTAAATATATTTGGGTAAAGCATACCAAAATTATGGCCAGAAAATCTGACTCGGCGCCATTGTTTCTTATACAATCGGAAAAAGATCTGGACAGAATTACAAAGTGAACTCTTTCCCTACTAATTTATTTACATTAATTAAAACCACAATAATAATATTTTATACGTGTATTAAATAAAATTAAGTTAACGCTCTTGTTTTAGAAGTTAAGTCTGTGCAACCTTCTTGCTATACATGGTTTGAAAAACACTGAACTTAAACCTGTCTGTTATCGCTCGACTGTTTTCGTCTTGAATAGTGTACGTATACTCGACCTACTGTTACAGGTAAGTATCCCCCTTATTAAGCAGTTATCGCATGCAAATGTTCGTAATTACTTGCGATTACAGGTTATTTCTCTCTGTACCAATATATCGGTGCATCACTATAACGCTACTTGTGTAATATAATATGCCTCTCGCTTAATCGGTGGCCGTTCGGGCGGCTCATGATTCTACCTTATTTTCAGCGGATAATACGGACAAATTGTATTCGTTACAGAAATAACAAATCTCAACTTTGATTATAACTTATAACAATATTTTCTTTGCTATTTTTTAATTGCTTGTTATAATACTTTTAGGAATCATAAGCAGTTTAACTAAAAAAAAAAAACAACAATCTATTACATACGATTACATTTATTAACTATGGAACACATTTAACACAGACTTTAACAAAGTTAAAATAGAACTCACGATTCTTACAAATCACACCGACAATCAAACCAGCATAGCTTCTACACGGCAACAGGATCGGACGCAAAAAGTGGTCCTTACACGCTGACGCTCTGTTTTATACCCTAATGGGAGGGGGTGGGGCCTCTCTCCCACCACCTATATAGAAATCCCTACCAAACTGCTAACACGGCCTCTCCTGACTACGCGTCGCCCACGACTGCATCCTGGATGTCCGGGAGGGCCCCGCAGGGTAGAACTGGCATCGAGGTCGACGAGTGGAGATAAGCCGACCTCCTCGTTCGCTCCAACCTGCAGCGATGGTCCTGGCTCGATGGTCCTGGCTCGTTACCCTCGTTCTCTGGATCAAAACTATCTCCATCTGTAGGACAGAACAAGCATAATTACCGCCACACATTCTCACATACATCTCTTACAAGGCCCCTACAAACATCTTACATTTCCTATAAGCACAACATTTTATAACATCATTCAGCCTTCTCCTTATTTTTGTCATGACCATTCTTACAGAAAATTGACAAACGTCCCGCAGTCCGTTGCCCCTGAAGAACGCCCCGCAGTTCGTTCTGTACTTATGTAGTAATCGTCCCGCAGTCCGTTGCTAAGAGGAACGTCCCGCAGTCCGTCCTCACATGTTGGAGCCTAAACATCTGTGGCAAGCGTCCCGCAGTCCGCTGCCATGAGGAACGTCCCGCAGTCCGTCCTCACATGTTGGAGCCTAAGCATCTGTGGCAAGCGTCCCGCAGTCCGCTGCCATGAGGAACGTCCCGCAGTCCGTCCTCACATGTTGGAGCCTAAGCATCTGTGGCAAGCGTCCCGCAGTCCGCTGCCATGAGGAACGTCCCGCAGTCCGTCCTCACATGTTGGAGCCTAAACATCTGTGGCAAGCGTCCCACAGTCCGCTGCCATGAGGAACGTCCCGCAGTCCGTCCTCACATGTCTAGGTTCAAAGAATGCGGCACATGTGTCAGGACACCACTCTCCATGCCAAGGCACCATATACTGTGCCGCCGCCTGAGAAGTTTTGCCAAAGGAGCCGCTCAGCAGTCGTAGCTCGTACCGTCCACCTGGTAGTATTCGAACAACCCGGTAGGGCCCTCGCATTCCTGGGTCTAGTTTGCCGGTTGCCTGTGAAAACTTGATGACGAAGACCAAGTCATTAATATTAAAAGTGTTGGGTAGCCGCCGGTGCCGGTTACGTAGGTGTCCTGTGCAGCCCTGTTCTGCTCAAGTAACTCAGATGCCCTTTGCCTATGTAGCTCGCGGCACGCTTCTCGACTTGTGGAGTTTTCAATAGCCACATTACGAACAAGGGATCGGATAACGGGGGTGGTAGCATCAGTTCCAATGAGAAGGTTCAATGCCGACATTTGCGTGGTCTTGTGTTTCGTAATATTAAGCGTCAGCTGTAACTTCCACAACGTTTCTGACCATGCAGCAGATTTGTGATTGACTACTTTACGAAGCATATTAAGCACGGTCCGAGCGTACCTTTCTACCTGCCCGTTCGCATGGTGCATTTCGGGTGTAATATAATGAATCGTGGAGCCTATCTCATTAAGGAGTACTAGTAAATTCTGATGATTCGAACATTCTACCATTGTCCGTTACAAAAAGTTTAGGTACACCAAAGAGCGAAATAGAATTATTTACAGTTTTTAACAATTCTCCTACATCCTGTCTGTATATTGGATAAAGCGAGGTAAATTTTGAAAAAGCGTCTACCATTAAAAGAACAAATTTATAGCCATGAGATTCGGGAAGGGGTCCTAAAGTATCTTAATGGATAGTCAGAAAAGGGTGTTTCAGGTTTTTGCCACGATGTTATATTTTGAAGGCGAGCTCTAGATACTCTTTTCTTTGAAATGCAAACAAGACAGTGACTAATATATTTTTTTACAAAATGTCTTAAACCTGGGAACCAGAAATGTCTTAATATAAGGTCAAAATTTTTATCGAAATCAATGTGCCTATGTTCGTCATGAAAGACGCGTAGTAGGCTTAGTTTGTGACCTTTAGGTATAAAGTAAAGTAGCCGCGACTCTTTACCTACTGGTGTGTATTTGTAATACAAAACATCATTTCGCAAAATATATCTGTCGGAGTCGAGACTACCTTCACTAAGCCTATGAATAAGCTGCCGAGTCTCATCGTCTGTATTTTGTGCTATCTGAGCCCAGTTACGTGGTCTAGTAATATTATTAATCTCTAACGGGGGGTTTCGGCTCAAATAGTCCGCGTGAGACATCATGGTACCTTTCCGATATTCTATGTCGAAATTAAAGTCTTGTAAGTAGACCCACCAGCGTGCCACTCTCGGGAGCAGGTCCTTCTTCCGTTCAGTGGCTTTGAGGGCATTGCAGTCTGTAAAACTTTGAATTTAATACCAATTAAGCAATGCCTAAAATTCTGCAAGGCTCTCACAACCGCCAAAGTCTCCAGTACGTAGGAGTGGTACCTGTGTAGTGGCTTATTATTATTTTGGCAGTTAAAACTCTTGTGCCCCGTTTGGTTACAAGTAAAATATTTAACTTGACGATCAGTCCGTATATTTGGCGATTGCTTAAAACTTGATTTTCCGTTTTACAATTGATGTCCCTTAGCCTGCATTCTATCTTGTTTTGGTTTCTGATATATTGACAAGAACGAAACAATACCGTCGGGCGACAAGTTAGCATTAGCCGCAACGGCGCGCACCTGTGCATTGTTTATGCCTCGAATGACGATAAGCGTAATAAGTTCTTCGCTTAATCCCCTCACTATTCGCAGCCGTAAAATTGTGCGCCGGGCATATTCACTATAAGACGAGTACTTATCGGAATTCGTATTCATTGTTTCGAATAGAATTGTTGCGTAATCTAATTTTTTAGAACATAACGGTTAGACCGTTATGTTCTAAAAAATTAGATTCACTGACGTTTAAAGCTACTCCATGTCCTATCACAGGTGACCCACTCGTTCAACCACGTCTTAGCGTCGCCTTTAAGACAATTTGCGACTCGGGACAAGCATTCACCGTCTCCCCATTGATTAGTTAATTGTCCTCGATCGACCTCATCACACCACGCATCGATATCGTGTACAGATGGATCAAAATTAGAAATACAATATTTTTGGGGACGTCCTGGAATTATAGATTGTAACGCGTCGACAATTATTTGCGAAGGAGTAGGTGCATGGACGCTGCTTTCGGGTCGCGCCTTTGAGGACGTTGAAACCGAATTATTTTCGGCTTAGCACGCGTTTAGCCGTGTTAAAATAGTATTCAATGTATTATCGAAAGTTGAATGCCTGCTGTGCGACTCCGAAAGTTGCCTATCTTGTGAACGCGAATGCGAATTACGTGAGCGCAACTGTAAATCCGTATTTGAACGCAAACGTGAACGGTCCCGCGAATACGAGCCATTATAGTCCGTAGCCCGTGATCTACGAGGTTTCATTGTTTAAATCACAAAATATCACAAAATTCCGCAAACTTTAACAATCGTACAATTGAAGATAATTCTATAAGTTAATATCGCCTCTACATCGCTACATAATCATTGATGGATTTTACTGTCGCCGCTGCAACATACATAATCGTTGGTAAAATAGAAGCGGAATTCAGGGAAACTAAATGCTGACTCTGCGCACGTGTAACTGGATCGATATGGAAGAATCCAACTCACTTAGCCTCCAACCTCGAGCAAGTCGACTAGATAAGATTTAGTGTTAATTTTATGTAATTTTTGGTAATTTTAAATAAAGTTAATTTTGAAAATTGATTTTTTTTGGGAGACTCGAGCGTCGAAAATATATTTAGCGCAGTCGGTAGGATTTCCGGGTCCGTCGGGACATAATTAGGGAAAATTCTGCACGAGATAGGCGTTCTCAGCCGAACCGGAAATTCCAAGAAGAACTTCGTCGCCCGAGCATCAGAACTTCGATACCTCCCAAGAATGCCGAGATCTATGTGAGTACACTATTATTTCAGTGATTTCTCCTTTATTTCCTTTGTTAGTATTAGAATTTTTATATCAGCACGCGTTATAAAATTTTCGATCTTGAAAATTAACGAACAGTGTAGAAATATTTTATAGGAATTTAAAGTAGGACCTAAAAAGATTTCAGTAGGAATTATTTAATCATTTTTAATTAAATAAATTGATTTGATATACATATATTCACTTAGATATTAAATAAAGGAAATTAAAATTATTTTTCAACTATAAAAATTAGTTATTAAAATAGGTAATATAATTTAATTAAATGAGTAGCAGGGAAAATTTACTTGATCAGTTAAGGCAAATTGACGAATCGAATATTAGCATAAATATGACTAGCCTAGACGATATCTGTAAAGCCCTCCGATTGGTTCCTGAATTAGATGGGAATCCTAATGTTTTAGTAAGATTTATTAATATATGTGATCAATTGGTTGCGACTTATGGACAGGATGGTAATCAATTAATTAATTCAGGTCTTTTAAATGGAATACTTAATAAAGTAGTAGGTGCTGCCGCACGACAAATTAATTCTAACGGCATCTCTAATGGATTCGTAATTCTTTAATAAATAATTTTGCAGATCAAAGAGACGAATCTGCACTTTATAACGATTTAGCTTTATTAACACAAGGGTCTAACACACCGCAAGAATTTTACGAACGTTGCCAGAACTTATATAGTACGGTTATGACTTATGTTTCACTGCATGAATCTCTTGTAACTACCATCGATGCTAAACGCGAGCTTTATAAAAAATTAACTCTCCAAGCATTTTTACGTGGTTTAAAAGATCCATTGGGCTCTCGTATTAGATGTATGCGTCCCGAAACGATTGAGAAAGCTTTAGAGTTAGTTCACGAAGAAGTTAATACTATGTACATTCAGAATAGAAATTCTCTTAATATGTCAGATAAAAAATTTAGTGACAATCAGCAGCTTTATAAAATATCTAATCATAATTTTCAGCCCTTCAGGCCTAATAATTTTAACATACCAGGTCCGTCTAGACCGCAATTTATGCATAAGCCATCTTTACCTCAAAATCAATTTAAAATGCCTTTTAATCATTTGCGAATGCCAACGCGCACTCAACAAATGTTCAGTGCACGACTTCCTAATTATCAACATGGTTTTCAAGTTCAACATAGACCACAACCCTCATTTCAAGGCCCTAAGCCTATGAGCGGTGTATCTCATTTTGTAACCAGAGAAAAACCAATGCAAGCAGGTCCTAGTGGATGGAATTGGTCCAAGCAGGGTATCCGCCACCTTCTGATTATTTTAAAACGCGTGACCTTAATATGAACGAATGTGCAAGCTTTGAACATCACGATGATTCTGATTATTATAACTATAATGACTACTATGATCATAACGATTATTATAACTATGACGGCTATTATAATGAGTATAGGGAAATGGTTCCGTATGAAAATCGTGAAAGTCTTATAGTCGAGGAGTTAGAAGAACAGCCGCAGTCAGAACAGAAATCATCATCATCTAGTGAAAATTTTCAGAAATCTCAGAGTACAAAAAAATTAAAATAGAAGTAAACCTTCAAACTCAACGTCAACTACCATTTATTAATATTTTACTCAAAGGAGGATTTTCTTAAAAATTTTTGATAGATACTGGAGCAAACCAGTCATTTATTAGTCCAGAGGCTGTGAAAAAATACTTTTCCCACATACCATTAAATTTTGATCCGTTTGAAGTCACTCACGTTCATGCAACAAGTAGAAATGACTACTTCATAACTTTACCGTGTTTCCTAGAATTTAATGATGACTGTAAAATTAAATTATTCGTATATAGATTCCATAATTATTTTGACGGTTCGATAGGAATGGACTTACTAACTAAATTTGAAGCTAAATTAGACCTTAAAAATTCAACATTAATTACTAGAAATGCTATAAACCCTATTCACTTATATAATTCACGAAATTTAAATTTGTACGAAAAAGTTATACCTAACGAAACTTCTTTACTACTTAAATTACCTATTTACACCGTATATGGTGAAGTTTTAGTGCCGGAACAAATAATTTGTAATTGTATAGTTGGCGAATGCTTAACTATAGTAAAAAACAATAGAGGAATAGTCCA
The DNA here is from genome assembly GCA_963565745.1 of Phengaris arion. Taxonomy (NCBI): domain Eukaryota; kingdom Metazoa; phylum Arthropoda; class Insecta; order Lepidoptera; family Lycaenidae; genus Phengaris; species Phengaris arion. The sequence goes on along the minus strand of OY751439.1, from coordinate 6,479,790 downwards.
GGTAACAAACCCTACAAAAAATGATATAATCTTTTCATTAGATCATCCAACGCATGCTACTATATTTATTCGGAATTTTCACAAGAAATTTCACATCGTGCTAATGACGTAATTCCACGCTTACGTACAGATCATTTAAATGTCGAAGAAAAAGCTAATTTAACATCACTTTGCGCTAAATACGCCGACGTATTTTATATCGAAGGCGAGCCTTTGACGTTTACGAATAAAATTAAGCACAAAATCCGTACGCATGATGAAGTCCCCGTTTATACAAAAAGCTATCGCTATCCTTACATTTTACGTGAGGAAGTACAAGATCAAATGTCTAAAATGTTAAGTCAAGGAATTATTCGACCATCAGAGTCCGCTTGGAGCTCTCCGATTTGAATAGTCCCTAAAAAGATGGACGCCTCGGGAAAACAAAAATGGAGACTAGTCGTAGATTTTCGTAAACTCAACGAAAAGACTATTGACGATAAGTATCCCATACCTAATATCAATGATATCCTTGATAAGTTAGGAAAATGCCAATATTTCACTACCCTAGATCTAGCTTTCATCAAGTAGAAATGTCAGAGGAAGATATACATAAAACTGCTTTTAGTGTAGAAAATGGTAAATATGAATTTCTTAGAATGCCAATGGGTTTGAAAATCAGTCCCGCCTTGTTCCAAAGAGTCATGGACAATGTTCTTAAAGGCCTACAAAATGTAATCTGTTTGGTATACCTAGATGATATCATAGTTTTTTCAACATCATTACAAGAACATATAATAAATCTAGAAAAAGTTTTCCAAAGGCTACGTGAGTCTAATTTAAAAATTTAGTTAGATAAATCAGAGTTCTTAAAACACGAGACCGCATATCTAGGACATATAATTACTAGAGAGGGAATAAAACCTAATCCCGATAAAATATCCGCAATACAAAAATTTCCTATTCCTAAGACACCTAAGGAAATAAAATCATTTTAGGTTTAGTCGGTTACTACCGTAACTTCATTCCTGATTTTGCGAAAATCACAAAACCGTTAACTCAATGTTTAAAAAAGGGAAAGAAAATAACATTTGATGCAGAATACGTTAACAGTTTCGAACGATGTAAGACACTTTTGATTAATGATCCAATATTAATATACCCAGATTTTGAAAAGGAATTTTTACTAACAACAGATGCATCAAATTTTGCTATAGGCGCGGTTCTTTCACAAGGAGCTGTTGGATCTGATAAACCAATAGCGTTCGCTTCTCGTACTTTAAATGATAGTAAAGTAAATTACAGCACAATTGAAAAAGAATTGTTAGCTATTGTATGGGCAACAAAATACTTTCCTCCTTATCTTTTTGGCCGTAAATTAAAAATTTTAACTGATCATAAACCTTTGCAGTGGGATATGAGTCTAAAAGAACCTAATTCTAGATTAACAAGATGGAGATTAAAGCTAAGCGAATTCGATTTTACTACTATGAAAGTTTTAATCGCTAAAACTGAATTAGAAAACGTCAAAGAATATCTAAGACACCAAGAAATTATTCGTAATTACCACGAAGGCAAGACCAATCATCGTGGCATAAATGAATAATTCTATCTTGCATTATCAGCAAGTTACTATTGGCCTAAAATGAAAGAACATGTAACAAAATATATTAATGATTGTACAATATGTGGCCAAGCTAAGTATGATAGGAACCCTATTAGACCTAAGCTTAATCTAGTACCTCCAGCTACAAAGCCTTTTGAAATTGTGCATATGGATACTTTTACAGCTCAAAATGAAAAATATGTAACCCTCATAGACGTATTTTCGAAATATGGACAGGCATACTTACTTAGGGATGGTACTGCACTTAGTGTTATACAGACTTTATTAACATTCAGCACTCATCATGGCTTACCACTCACCATAATTACCGATCAAGGTACAGAATTTAATAACCAAATGTTTTCAGAATTTTGTAAAATACATAAAATTATTCATCATCAGACTCTGGCTCACTCACCGAACGCTAATGGTAACATAGAACGTTTTCATTCGACTTTGCTTGAACATCTTCGTATATTAAAATTAAAGCAACGTGATCAACCTGTAATTAATTTAATGCCTTACGCTTTAATTGCGTATAATAGCTCGATACATAGTTTTACTAAGTGTAAACCTTATGATCTTATATTAGGACATACTGATCCACGTGATCCGATTGATGTCGACTTAACAGCTCGTTTACTCCAACAGTACATGCAATCTCATAGAGAACAAATGAAACAGGTTTATGACGTTGTAATGAAACATATTTTGCTCATAGAGAAGCTATCATTGAAAGATGTAACGAATCTAGAGAATGTGAAGTAGACTATGAACCCCAACAACAGGTTTTCGTTAGTAATCCTTCAGCTAGCAGATCTAAACTCGCACCTAGATATACACAGGATACCGTTTTAGCAAATTTACCTATTCATATATATACATCTAAGAAAAAATCTCCTATAGCTAAGAATAGGCTGAAACGAGTCCCTAAGACCGCGAAATTGTTGCAGGATGCTGATCATGATGCTTCTCACATCGACACTAGCTCTCGAGATAAATCTTGAAGAACTTGGAGAGAGCCCCGGAATTTTACCTTTTAAGTTAGGCCCATGCGACTAATAATTGATTATCATACATTTTTGCAGTACATAGAATTAAGGGAAATAGATTCTAATTTTACTTTAGAACAGTCTCAGTTAAATGAAGTTAGAAATAAGTTAGATAATCTTACTTATGCTGTCTATGAGTCTCAGATAGAGTATTTAAGTAATAAACTTGATTTTGCTTTGCAACAATTAAAAACTCTAGAACCCGCAAGGTTCAGGAGAGGCTTAAATAGATAGTCTTGGGTCAGTAATAAAAAGTATAACTGGAAATTTAGATTATTCAGATGCAATAAAATATGATGAAGCTCTTTCAGTTCTTAAGAAAAATCAAGATAAAATAGTTATAGCACAAAATCATCACATCAGACTTAGCAAAGATTGGATGGATGAACAAAATAAAATTATTTCTAAAATTGTTAATAATCAAAATGAAATTAATAACACATTATTTATGCTTACAAATCCTGACTCATTTCCTTCACCGGATATAGTTAAATTCGCTAAATTCGCACAAGCATTGGCAATTAGCAGTAATAACGTAGATAGTTTACTAAGCGAAATAAGTAGAATAGAAAATGCGCTATCATTTTGCAGTGCTTCGCGCACTCATCATTCTATGATAGGTATAGACGTCATGAAAAATATGTTAAGTAAGCTTAAGACATTTTATAATAAAGAAGAAATATTAGATTTAGAAATTAGAGATTATTATGATATTATTAAGCCAGCATCTTATTATAATGGAGATCAATTAGTTTTTGCTTTCAAATTCCCTATAGTTTCACCACTTGAATATAATTTGTATAAATTAGCTATTGTCCCTAATAAAAATAGACAGGCTATTATTCCTCCTTCTCCATTCCTTGCAATCACTGGTAATATACACGTGTACACGAAGGCAGAATGCCCGAAGATAGGCATGAGGTACATATGTGAAGATGAATTCAACCACTTACTTAAACCCCGTCTGGATTGTATCAGCAACATCGTTGAAGGAAAATTAAATGAAGATAAATCCTGCGAGATGACGACCGTGAATCTGATGAAACCTGCAATGGAAAAACTTGATGAACGCCACTACGTCGTAGTGTTCCCGCAGCTAACTCAAGCCCGGTTATCCTGTGAACGAGAAGAACTTATCAATCTCAATGGAAGCTACCTAGCCACAATACCACATACCTGCAAGCTGCACACAAAAGACTTCACCATAGTCAACACATACGATCACATCAAAGGAAAGCCCATAAAAATTTCAAAATTTTCAGCTCATATAAAAGAGCTTAAATTGTCATTTTCTGTTAAAAGTAATTCAATTAGTTTGAAGAAACTTCATGAAATTCAAGACAAAATTCATCATCAAGAACCTATTCAATTAGAACAAATTCCAATGTTCTATAATACAACTATTCCTTTCTATACTATATTATTCAGTGCTATTGCACTCTCTCTAATAATTTTGGGTAGAAGACTTTTCCTGAACAGAAGAAAGAAGAATCAAGAAAGAAAAGAATCCAGCAAGCGGCCATGTCAAGAATCAAGTTATGCTGAACCTGGACCAAGTCAAGATCGTGGGAAGCTGCCAATGACATTTTTTCCCGTTGTTCAAAAATAGTCATTGATCTAAGGGGGGAGATGATATATACAACCAAACCCCTACAATCGTACAATTGAAGATAATTCTATAAGTTAATATCGCCTCTACATCGCTACATAATCATTGATGGATTTTACTGTCGCCGCTGCAACAGACATAATCGTTGGTAAAATAGAAGCGGAATTCAGGGAAACTAAATGCTGACTCTGCGCACGTGTAACTGGATCGATATGGAAGAATCCAACTCACTTAGCCTCCAACCTCGAGCAAGTCGACTAGATAAGATTTAGTGTAAATTTTATGTAATTTTTGGTAGTTTTAAATAAAGTTAATTTTGAAAATTGTTTTTTTTTTGGGAGACTCGAATGTCGAAAATATACTTTAGTTATATCCACCCCTCAGCACCCTGTCATCATTATATAATGCAGCGATGACAGATTAACTGCTTATCAACAATAGTTCTAGTTAAGGTTTTGTTTATTTAAGATTTAATTCATGGAAGCATTACATTGTAATCCGGCTTCACCACCGTCTTGAGACGGGATAGGAAGTCAGTCGATCATAGCATGAGTTTCTGCTAGGTAGTGTCCGGACAGACCCTAGCTTTCTTGTAAAAGGTCTGCCCGTTAATTATAGTTAAGTTTTAATTAAGTATTAAATGTAACTTAATAATAAAATTTCATCTTTTTTTAAAAAGACTTTTCTCGCTCCCGCAAACTTGTCTGGCGCAGCCGGCGCGGATTTTTCCGAAAAATCATTTACGTCAATCGTCGCGTTTAAATCATCGATCTGATAAATCATGAACGAGCCTGGCGCAGTGAAGGAGAGATCCGGAGCCTACAAACAAATTCGACAATGCAGCTGGAAGAAAGATGAATACGGCGTGTTGGTGAGTCGAACTTTTTCACTTCCCTTGCCCACTGTTAATCCAGGAATAAATCTTCCGTTTTAACGTAATCTGGTTTCCCAGTTAGTATTTTTAAGTGTGTTATATGTGCTAAAAAATTAAATGAATATTATATGAATAAATTAATAAAAAGATAAGTAAAGTATAAATGAATTAAATACCTAATTATTATTAAAATACCATATTATGAAGTAAATTAAAAGTGAAAATTAAAAGTGAATAAAAAATAAATTAAATATTATTGAATTATAAAGAGAATTATTGAATAAATAAATATATTAAAGTAAAAATTATATTGAGTCAAATAAGCATTAAAATTACAAAAATGGAGCAAATTACACTAATTCCGAGTGAATTTATAAAACTAATCCCATTATTTACTCGTAATTGAAAAGTTTAAGGGTAGCCAAGCCCAAAATACTTATATTATGCATTGTTTAATGAGCAGGTTAATAGACAATGCTGCTGCTCTTATTAGTGAAAGAGAGGATGTAGTATCTTGGACAGATTTTAAGGATTTGTTAATCTGTGAGGATGGGACATTAAAAGACTACATTCCCGAATAAAGTTACGTTTATTACTGACTGATTAAACCTAATACATGCATTATTATAACAGTCTTACATATTACACCACATGCCCTACAAAAATAAAAAATAAAAATCAACACAATGTTTATTTTTATTTACTAACTATATTTTTGAATATACTTAATTTAAAATTATTATAAAAATATATTTTTAATTATAACACAGAAAGAGAAAAAAAACTTATTTAAATTCAAATTAAATTTTATACAAAATAAAGTAATAGTAATAACTTGCTTACATTTTCTAATTAAGATTACAAAACATTCATAGTTTTTTCATATTACTTACTTAGTTCTTATTACTACCAGTACATACACAAAGAAAAGTGCTATTATTTTAAACTTATTTATTACATATGATATAATCTACTCCTATTTTTATGTATGGTTTTTTCTTTACCGTCCACTAAAATAACAACGTTAGGGGAAACATCTTTTACAACTGTAAAGGGTCCTAAATACAAAGAATCTAATTTGTTACAGTTTTCATTTTTTATTAGAATTAAATCTCCTGGTTTATAGACAATAGGATTCACATAGCCATCATATCTGTCTTTTCTTATAACTTTACTATTATACAAATTATATTTTCTTGCTTCCAATTGTGACTTTTGTATGCGATATTTTAATTCTATTGGATAACTATCGAAATTATAAACTGGCTCAATATTGTTAGTGAGATTACTCGGTATACTACATGATTTTCCGAATACAAGTTCAAATGGAGTGTATTGTGTCTCCGAATGTACTGTTGTGTTATACGAGAAACACCAGTACGGAAGCCATATACTCCATTTTTGAGTTTGATTGTTATTTATTTGCGTTCTTAGATAAAATAATAAATATACGCTTCCACGTATTTCGTTAAGCTACATTGAAGAGTTAAAATATATTTATATATTATAATGGGCCAACTAAGTCTAAATACACCTTATCAAACGCTGATGATCAACAATCCGAGATAACCATCGGTTCTTTTATCGTTTTCAAATATTTGTACCTTTGACATTTATCACACTTTTTTACAAACTCAGTCACATCTTTTTCAAGTCCACTCCAAAAATACTTTCTACGAATATTATTCATCATGCGCCTAATTCCAGCATGCCCACTCGTGGGAAGAATATGAAATTAATTTTGCACGAAAGTATCCCTGCGTCAAATCTAATTGTGTAAAATATATGGAACCGGAAAGGGAATCAAGTATATCCGTAATATTTGGTAGGGGAAATTTGTCGTCTAAGATGCACTTATTTAAGTTACGAAAATCAATCACAAGCCGCCACTTTTTGTTTGTGTTATTAGATGATGGTTTATGAACCAAAAGAATTGGGCTACTCCATTCAGAGCTTGCCGGCTCTATAATATTATTCTTTAACATATTTTTAACTTGATTTTCAATTTCATCTCGTTGTGAATAAGGCAATCTATATTGTTTTGTATAAATTGGTTCCGTATTTGGTTTTAATTGAATATTTTGCTCATATAGATTACAAGTTCCTAATTTATCACCGGGAATAAAGAAAACGTCAGAAAATTTTGTACAAATATCTTGAATTGATTTACTTTCTTCTAGGTTTAAATGATTTAAATTTAGTTGCGAAAGTAATTCTTTCACTCTTTTTTCGTCTATATTATTTTGTTTACTAAAAGAGCATATTTGATATTCCGACAACTTATGAATATTTGGCTTAAAATAACTGAGATTAATCTGCTCGTCCCGTGTATTTAAAATTTGAACAAAAATATGTCCTTGTTTAGGCCTACAAATACTGGAAGTATACACTACCTACAAATATTCCATCGCATAATTCCTCTGGCAACACTACACATTCATCATTCTGACTCACACTTATTTCAAATATTTTTTCACATCTAGCTGGCACCGATATAAAATTATTAAAACCTAACTTTCCCATCCTTAAACTTACACTTAACTGATTACCAAATAAATTTAAAGATAAAGTATTATTTTCGTAATTTAAAATACAATTATATTTAACTAAAAAATCTTGGCCGATAATGCCATTCTGTTGACACGGTAAATTCCTTAAAACATAGAACTTGTGATATATTTCATTCCCACAGAATATAAGCGGAATGTAAGCATATCCTTCGCTTTGTAATTGTCCGCCTATTCCATTTATGCTTGTTTTCTTTATGCATGGGAATGTTCAAGTCCTTTAAAGTATCAAATTTTACCGCTGACAATGATGCTCCGGTGTCAACCAGCCATCTATACGTGTTACCTTTTACGAATAAATCTATAGAATTATCAAAACTACTAGCTAATATTATATTATTACTATAGCTATCACTAAAATTATTAGCCTCGAAAAAACTGATTTGGAGGCTTATATTCTTTACCCTGTAAACTATAATTTCTACCTCTAAAAGAAGACACGGGGCCTTGCCTAGAGCCCCATCGGGAAAGCCTTACTGTCGCTTGCCACTGATTTGCCCGCGGTGGCATCATATTTCGGGCTCGCCCCCGGCCTCGAGCATAGTATGAACCTCGCTGCCTATAGAAGTTTAAAAACTTACCTCTATTATGTTGGCTCGTGCAGATAGAACCAACTCCCTGGTCCACAGCACTGGATTCGGCCGCTCGAGAGTACTCTTCGTCCTTCGCCGCTCCGATTACATCCTTCAGCTGGGTGTAATCTCGGGCCGCTAAAATGGTGCTAAGTCGACTATTTCTCAAGCCTTCAGTAAATCTTTTTACAGCCAATTTTTCATTTAATGGTCGCAATATTTGATAGGCTTTCTCATCGCTTTCAGCTTGGGAAATCGTCAACTTAACAAAAATATCTTCTAACTATTTACCGAATTCCTCGATAGTATTACAACCTTGGCGAGTTTTCATCATCTCTACCTGTAGGGCAGTTGCTGACTGCTTAGTTAGAAGATGTTTTTTCATGTCAGAAATAAGCTCTATACTAGTTTTATAACTAGAACTAAGTTGCAATTTAGCGCTTTCATAACTTTTAATAACTGCTCCTCATTAATATCCAAGGTCGTCCTATAAAATTCTAGTGCATCAATTAATTTTTTGGTGACGTCTTCTTCGCCTGTCATAACAGGGAGAAGAGAAGCCGCCGTTTTCACGTCAAACTCAGCCATAGTTACCGTATTAATATTCGCAATACAAAAGTCAACAATTTGTTGATAATTCTTTTCTATATCTTCACAAATTTTTAATAATTTTAAACTTCATCCACCCTCACATCCTGCTTAATGTCTTCTTTTTCAATACTTATTTCTAACTCCTTACGTTTTAAAATATATTTCTCGTATAAAACCTGAGTCTGTTTCAACTTATTTTCTAACAATATATTTGTTCTTCTTACTTTACTTAGCTTAACCAAATTTACTCTAATACTTTTTATTTCCTCGCAAATATTAATAATTTCCATTTATTAAACAACAAAAAAAAATTAAATCTGTCTACTCTTTAAAATATTATATAAAAAATAAATGAACTAAATTCGTTTGAAGTATGAACTACGATATAATATTACATTACTTTACTTATTTTATCTACCTTTCAAAATTTATAGAGCAAGAAAAATAACATTAAAGAACAATAGTACCCTAATCATTAGAGTCACGTAGTCCAAAATTCTTAGTAGATAGTCTTCAGTCCATAGTCCAACATTTCGGTGTCCTCTCTGTAGCTCGGTGGCACCCTGCGCCTGTAGTCCCGTTACACTCCGACCTCCTTGGGCTCGTCCGCTCGATCTGGGCGCCTGGCTCCTGACCTCCGAAATGCACTCCTCGCCAGCTCTTGTCTAATCCATTGGACGTGGCACCTCTTGTATATAACGTAAAGTCCAGCTATCACAGCCAACATCAGAATCACCAAAATCACAGTCAATATGGTATTGTTTCCACTTAAATTTTTGTGTATAAGTTCAACATCGGCAGAATTTACATCACCCGCGGCATTTTGGGCTATAATGATTTCTTCCTTCGATTGTGTTTTACCCATTTTAAATCAAAAATATTTTTTGACAAAATAATAAAATTAAAAAGTCCATTTTCTTTACGCGGATCTCACGGCGCGCGATTTTAATGTAAACCGTCGCGGTTCGACTTGCAAGGTCGCCATGTGAGGATGGGACATTAAAAGACTACATTCCCGATTAAAGTTACGTTTATTACTGACTGATTAAACCTAATACATGCATTATTATAACAGTCTTACATATTACGCCACAAATCCAACATTTTGGTGATCAATGTAACGAAGAGTGCATAGCCATTGAGCTAGAAAATTTAAAAATTAGAACTTATGAAACCTATTTGGATTTTTGCAATAGGATACAATCTGTCAGATCAAATTTAATTTCTAAAGTCAATAGAATAGACAACGAGGAGATTAAGAAAAGTAAAATTATAATTTATAATAATATGGCATTGAATGTATTTTTATACAACTTACCTGAGCATATCGTAAGAATAGTGAGACTAAAAGTACCGAATAATTTGGAAAATGCACTTAGCATTGTATTAGAGGAAGTGAATTTTCATGAACAATATAACGCGAAAAATAAAATATATTCCCAAAATAAAAAATTTCAGACCAATAATTTTAATTATAAAAATAATTTTATGCAAAGCCAAATACATTTAAGTTCGGAATTCCGCAACAGGCGCAATTTAATTATCAAAAACCAATGTCACAAAAATTTAAATTTAATAATTATAACAATAATAATAATCAACAGTTCGGATATAAGCCTAATTTTAATAACAACCATCAGTTTGACCAAATACCAGTATAGACCAAATTTTAATAATAATTTTCAGCGAATGACACCGCAACAGTTTGGTCAAAATAATAAGTTTCAGAACCATTTATCAAATAAACCATTTAACCAATTACATGGCCAGAAGCCACAGTCTCAATTCGATAATAGACCACAATTCGGTTATAGACCACCACAAAATTTAGGTTACAAACCACAGGTTCAACAACAGAATACGGATGTGTCTATGAGGACAGCCCCTAGACCAACTATAAATCAATTACAATTAAATGAGGAGAATCCTCAAGCTTCAACTTCCCAGGACTATGGTCGAGATGAAGTTGATAAAATAAATTTTGATTCAGAAAATTATGTAGCGCAGCCAATTGAAAATTTTCGGGGAAAAGGCTTAAAGGGCCCCATGAAATAATCGAAATAAACTGTGATAAAAATCTTAGGTTGCCGCACATTTATATACCGGAAATAAATTCTAAATTCATGATAGATACGGGTAGTACGCGATCATTTATAAGACCTGATATAGCGCATAAATATTTTAGTAACTATATGTATAATGAGCCATTTGAAATAATTAATAAGAAAGAAAAACAAAATACAAACGCAGATGCATTATCTCGCGTAAAATTAAATATAATAGACGATGATAAAAATTCATAAGTAGTTAACGTAGAGGAGAAGGAAAAGAATTCACAAAATATATAACAAATGTTACAGGTAAAATAGCTAGATTAGCCGAAAATCAAAGAGTATCAGAAGAATCCAAAACAATAACCATTTCAGATTCATCTGCTACCATTTCAGTAAGCCCAGATGATTTAGAATTTGAGGAACAATACCCGATACCTTCAGTATCGAGCAGTAATGAAACAATATATTCTAATGTAAATTATGACACCTCAGGTATACGAATATTAAAGGAAGCAATTGATACTAAGCCAAATCAAATTTTATTTTTTTCATGGTTTAAAAACGAATTACATGTAAAAAATTTATCTAGACCCAAGCAAAGAATTTTAGAAATATTTTTACCCTTAAATAATATAGAACTAGTTAAAAACTTTTTAAAGGAATATGTAAGACCAAAAATTAAATATTTTATCTATTTTGAAAATAAATATGAATGAAAATAAATATGAATAATGAATATTATTTAACTTTAGTTGATGCTTTTAGTAATTTAGGTCAAGCAATTAATATAAGTAATCGTTCAACGCCGGAAGTAGTCCGAGCATTAATTAAATATTTTTCATTTTATGGAATCCCTAGAAAAATATCATGCGACCCTGGGACTGAATTTAATAACCTGTTAATGAAGGAATTAACAGAAATGTATAAAATTGAATTACATATTACCACAGCAAATAACCCAAAGTCTACAGGTAAAATAGAAAGATTTCATTCCACCATTTTAGAAATTTATAAATTGGCAAAATATGAACAAAAGTTTACAGATGCAGCATCAGTAATGACATATTCAATTATGGCATACAATAATACGATTCATAGTGTAACATAACTTACACCATTTGAAGTAGTCTTTGGACACACAGATTCTAACAGTACATTTAATATTAGCTTCGAAAAAACATATATGCAACAGTTATTAAAGGATCATGCAAAAAGAACGAAATATTTATATAATTTTATTACTAATAGAATGATAGAGTTGAAAGAAAGAGAAATTAAAAGGAAAGGTGGAGAAACTAGTCCCGAATTAAATGAAGGAAGCACTATTTTTGCTAAAGCAGTAAATAAGCGTCAAAGTAAAGATAAACCCTTATATCAAAAGGCCCAAGTCATTGGTCCAGAGAATCGTAACACAGTACCAATAAATATAGGAGCTAGAAATAGCAAGGTCCCATTAAAAAATATTAAACGTCCTCCACAGGTCATGCATCATAGCCACGGTTCTGATGAGCCACAGCCTGGCCCTTCAACTTCAAAAGATTGAGGGAATCCCAGGACTTCTTCCTGTAAGAAAAGGTTCTGCATATAAGTAAGAAAATAAATGGATAATTATAAAAGTTTTAGATTTAGTTAAAATATATGATAATTTAGATTATAATATCAACGGATATAAAGATTTTTTTAAGTTAATAAATGATAATAAGACACACCATAGCGAATTTAATTAATATTATTAGATCTCAAACAGAATTCATAAGAGACTCTACAATCTCTAAATATAGGCAGATTGTTCCCACGCAAAGATTCAAAAGAGGTTTACTAAATCCATTAGGTACAGTGATTAAATCCATCACTGGAAACCTAGACAATGAGCATCCTCATCAGATATGATAGCCTAATTCAGGATATAAATAAGAATCAAAATTTATTACAAAATAAAATTACCTTAATTACCAAAGTATTGGATTATCAAAGCAACAATACTGAAATTATTTATAGTAATTCTATTATTCAAAACGAACGTTTAAAGCGAATTGAATCAATGGTTAAAGAATTAAACAATAAAGAAAATAAGTCAATTTACTCTACTTATATATTATGTTTACAACTTTTATCAATAGTTTCAGAACAATATATATTATTTTAAATGAAATTGAAAATGCTCTTGCCTTAAGCAAAGTTTCTGTTTTACACCAGTCAATTGTTGTTGTTGAATTTCAACAGAATTACTTGAAATTTTGATTAATGTACAAAAATCAAATAATCATTTGTTATATTCTGTAATAGAAAGTAATCTAGTTAAAATAGAACGTATGTTATTAGTTAAGGCTTATGTAAAAGCCAGATAACGTTTATAATAGAGGTCCCATTGATAGATAATAATACTTACGACTTTTACCAAATTTATTCTTTACCAGTCTATAACGAGATTAAGAACAAGACCTTTATTATAATCCCTGAATATCCCTTCGTTATGGTGAAAGGTTCATCATACTCATATGTAGCATCACCTTGTGAAGAAATATCAAATGAGGAATTCCTGTGCACCGATAAAGAAATTGTGTCATATAAACTACCCACCTGTGTAGAACAGCTGATGGAATATCATGAAGATACGTCGCTGTGCATCCCTTATGCTGTCTATATTGAGGATATTAAGGTCCAACGCCTTTCAACATCAGAATGGATAATATATTCAAAGGATAACATAATTATGACAGATAAATGCGGAAAGGAAATAAATAAAACACCTATTAAGGGGACGTATATTCTAAAGACGGACCCAGGTTGTGAAATTAACTTGGGAAATTTATACCTAAGGCACTTACAAAATTCATTTGGAGAAATAACCTATAAAAGCACACCCCGCATTAAATTAAATAAAATTAAGATTGAAGATACAGAAGCAAGCCCTATAGACATGCAGGGAATAAACTTAGATGACACAAAGTATTTGACAAATTTAGTGAAGATGCAGGAGTCTATGAGTGAACTCAGTGAAAGTGAAAATATAAAAGTCATTAAAGTGAAAAGTATAAGTGTAGCGACCATAATTTTGTATGTAATCTTTTGTGTAACCTTAATATTAAGTATTTTAAAATATAGAAATTCTATTTTTAGATTCTTTTGTTTTAAAGGTCGTAACCCTCAAGAAGTTGAAATTCCTGAGGGTTCCGAACTTAGGGAGGGAGGAGTTATATCCACCCCTCAGCACCCTGTCATCATTATATAATGCAGCGATGACAGATTAACTGCTTATCAACAATAGTTCTAGTTAAGGTTTTGTTTATTTAAGATTTAATTCATGGAAGCATTACATTGTAATCCGGCTTCACCACCGTCTTGAGACGGGATAGGAAGTCAGTCGATCATAGCATGAGCTTCTGCTAGGTAGTCTCCGGACAGACCCTAACTTTCTTATAAAAGCTCTGCCCGTTAATTATAGTTAAGTTTTAATTAAGTATTAAATGTAACTTAATAATAAAATTTCATCATTTTTTAAAAAGTCTTCTCGCTCCCGCAAACTTGTCTACGTTGTCACGTTCAACTATCGTCAGTAAACCGACTTTACAGACAACCAGTATGTTTTTTTATGATGAGTTAAATCTTCAATTATGTTACTTAATGTATTTTCTATGTAATAAGTTTATTTTAAGCATTTATATTTTAATTTATTTACAAATTTTAAGTAATGTCTCTGTATTATTGATAATAATTATTGTATTGTTCTCGATTAAAAATGGAGTCCAAACTTAATATATAATAAAATAAGGTATTTCATGAATACCTACTATGAGAATAGAATGTACAGACACTAGACAGATATATTTTTAATAATACATGTATTTTACATGCACAGTTCGTTTTTATTGTTCCGTAGTAACTACATGGAACTTTTAAAATTTCGCTCTGTCCGTCTGTCTGTCTGTCTCTCCGTCTGGCCGTCCTTCCTTGCTAACTTCAGTAATTATGAATATAGACAAAATGTAGTTCAAATATTGATTGTAAATTTTGTATTCTTGGGTTGGCTCGTACGTTTAATGTGGGTATAGACATTTTTTTTTCACTCTACCCCATCGTGTAGGGCATCGTCGAATAGGTAATTTTTAATAAAGGCGATGTTTTTTATACATGTTTTTTTTACAAAGTCAACCATTTTCGAATACTCGGCCTCCAAAGAGGTTTACCTGTTGATCCCGGCCCTCACTGACATTCCTAAACTATAAGAGATGGAAACTTGTAACTTTCCATGCTAAATACGGACACCACTGTATTTCTAGGTATAACACTAGATAGTAAATTACAGTGTGCTCCTCATATTGCTAATCTTGAAGATAGGCTCAGTTCTGCAGCATATGCAGTAAGAAAAATTAGGGAAATTTCTGACAAACAACACGGTGCAACTAGTTTATTTTAGTTACTTCCATAGTAGTATGTCTTACGGCATCCTTTTATGGAGAAATGCCGCCGACATTAATACAATATTTGTGCTGCAGAAATAAACCATGTATTTTTAAGAGAAATGTTTACCTTAACAGATATGATGCAATATTAATCTCTGAGACGTGGTTACTAGAAGGAATTCATGACGAAGAGTTGTTAGACGATAGGTACTTAGTTTTGCGGCGTGATAGACTATAGCTTGACTGGTCAGTGTATGGGCGGAGGAGTGCTACTCGCGGTCCACCAGAACCTTGCTGCTGCGCAGCGCGTGGACTGGCGCTCGTCTTATTTTCGTCGATTTATGCGCAGCTATCGATTAAATTAATTGGAATAACATTTTAAATCATAACGCGATAGAAGAAGCAGTTAAACATTTTTATGATAATATTTATGATCTACGTAACACCCACATTCCCCATAAGCTCGTGTCGTCGTCCAAAACTTTCCCTCCCTGGTTTGACACATCTCTAAAAAAGATTCTAAAAGAAAAATTTAAACATCATCGCAAATACAAATTGTATGGAAATCTGAACGATAACGTAACTTTGTGTACGTGTCGATATGTAATGCTTACGCCTACATCTATCTGTTGCTTGCTTCACTTTGTACGATGCGTTTGTTTGAAGACTATCTAGGCCTTATTAGTCTAAGGGCCGAACTGACATTAGTTCGGTCGGATGCGATTTTCTCCGTGTATGTGCTCGAATCCGTTCAGGCCGAACTGACGTCAGTTCTAACTGAACGGAACAAAACTTTAAAGTTGTGGAGTGTGTACTCTTAAAATTGAAATTATTGTATTAGGTCTTTACCTATGAAATTTCCGTTTTGTATGAAAAATTTTAAACGAATTTTTTTCATGTATTTTTGTATTAATCGAAGTAATCACCCATGCAATCAATTCACCTTTGCCAACGCAGTGGCAGTTTATTGATGCCCTTCTTAAAGAAATCAGCTGGACGGGAGGCAACCAATACTTCAAAGGCATTTTTTTCTGCTTCTCGGGTATTGAATTTTTTTCCCGCCAAGAAGTTATCTTAAGTTATAATTCTGGAAAAAGTAGTATGTAGGCGCAAGGTCTGGTGAGTAGGGCAGATGACAGAGATCTTCCAACCCCAGTTCTTGCAACTTGGAGACCGTCTGCTGTGCAGTATGAGGTCGCGCGTTGTCGTGCAGGAGAAGCAGAGACGAGCGATTGACCAATGCTGGTTGGAGATGTGCCAGCTTCTCCATCATTGTGTTCAGTTCTTCATAGTACTCATCTACAGTAATGCTCATCCCGTTTGGTAAGAAGCTGTGATTAATCACACCGGCGCTAGACCACCAAACAGTGACCATCACTTTTCTAGGGGTAAGTTTTCGTTTAGGGCATTGCTTAGGTGCTGAACCAGGATCTACGAACTTGCTGAGCGCTTGCGGTTATCAAACAGAATCCATTTTTCATCGCAGGTAACAATGCGGTTCAAAATTCCTTCATTTGTGTGTCTGTTGAGCAGTGCAAGACACGTCTCGACGCGTACTTTGCTCTGGCGATCATTGAGTTCGTGGGGCACCCATTTGACAAGCTTTTTTACCTTGCCAATTTGACGCAAATGGACCAATATTGTTTTGACGCTAACGTCTAAAGCTGCTGCTAATTCAGCCGTAGATTGTTTATCATCAGCTTCCACAATCGCCTTTAATTCGTCATTGTCGACCAAAGTCTTCGGACGACAGCAAGGTTCATTTTCAGGTTGAAATTTCCAGAACGGAAGCGAACAAACTAATAACAGGTGGTGCATTGGTTTGTAGTGTTAGCTCCGTAAACGTCGTTGATGTTGCGTGCCGCTTGTGCCGCGTTGCTGCCACGACGGTACTCATATTCCATAATTACTCGAATTTTTAACGTATCCATGATGACGAAAAGGATTGAAATGCGATGAAAATGTAACACTAATCAATAAACAAATGACCACTTTTGGAAAAAGAATTCCATGTTTTTAAAATAAAATTAATCTGAAATTAGAATTCTTAGCCAAACAAAAATTATTTTGATTTGAAATGGCCAGTACTGCAGAACGGCAATTTCATAGGTGAAGACCTATTATTTAGTAACAACTAGAGACATCTGTAATAAAGTTGAATTTCTCAGATTCATGGAGCAAAAAACAGAATTTTATAAAATGTATACAGACGGTTCGAAAATCTTGGATGAGGTTAATTCAGCTTATTATGATGTAAATCTGAATGTTACTAAATGCTTTTTACTAAACAACAATTGTTCCATTTATACTGCTGAATGTTATGCAATTTATATGGCATTATTTTATGTTAAATCCCAGACCAAAGTAAATAATGTACTTATTATATCGGACAGTAAGTACTAGCACAAGACTACTGACACTGAGACAATATTAATTTAAGTTTTAAATTTAATTATTTGATATTTAAAATTAAAAGTGTATTTTATGAGTTATCCTGTAATAAAATAGACTAGTTTCATCTATCAAAATCAAATGATATAAATTTGTTACTTATATAGTTTCTATCATAAGAAATTAATATATAACACTATTTTGTTATATAAATATGCGATTTATTTATAATTTCGTAAATAAAACTGTAGTTTTATTATCTGTATGTCACGTGACCGAAAACACCAGCCGCCATATTTTTTTGTAAGTGACGTCATAAGAACATAGTCAAATCGAATAAACAACAGCGTAAGTTAAATCTAAAGTTCATGCACTACACACGCACATATGACATTTATTTGTTTCTGTTCTTATGACGTCACGATAACGGTGGCTGTCGTTTTGGAGCAAACATTTGTCGTTCAAATTTTAATCATTTTTTCTTTGCATAAAGAGATATTATTTTCTTGAAATAAAAATACTAGTTGACTATCGAATCGATACTAACATTTTAAAATAAATTTGAAAAAAATGTAGAATAGCCTATTAATGTCGAATTAGTGTGGGTATAGCTGGTAATGAGAGGATTGATTTGGCTACCAAAGGATCACATGATGTGGATCATTATGAAAATTTAAAGGTGCCACTCACAGACTTCTTTCCTGTAATGAAATAACGTATATTGGAAATGTGGAAAATAAACTGGAACCATGTAAATAACATAAAGGGTAAATGGTACAGTAATATTAAAAAAGAATTTTTTAACTGTTCTCACAAGGACGAGATTTGGTCATTGCTTGATTCCCTCTCATCTACATAGATTGAAAATAATAGAAGAATCGCGATGCCCCAAATGTAATGAAGTGAATGCAGACCCAAATCATATATCATCTTTAATTGCAAAGCAACAAGTTTGGACAGTTTAGTACTATGCTCACAAGCAGCTATTGGAAAGCAACCACCGTCGCCCTCAGACACTCGAAACAGCAGTGAAATAACTAATGTATTGCTGCCTTTAAAATTATTACAATTGAAGGGGTAAGTGGACAAGGGTGCTATCCAGCAAATAGTTTAAAAGGAGTAATGAGCGTTTGAAAATAATAAAGAATCAAATGAAATCAGCAATTTAAGCTTATACTTTTAAAACAAAATATTAGTACTAATACTTAGATAAGATTTATTACTTCATAAATAATATTAAAAATTAGGTTATTCTATGTAAATTTATTAAAAAACAATGAAAATATCAACATAATACCTTTGTTTATTATAAACCATAATCAGTTTAGTTATGAAGACTTTACAAAGGCTCTAAGTGGTAAACAAATAAAATAGCATATATTTTTATGAAATAGTTTTATTAATAAAAAATTTGTATGCCACATAAATTGTACTTAACATACTATTGATTAATTATTGAGAATGATTTATAATATTTATGTAAAATCACTGAGACTCCTGATCAATATACTCAGGTTGTGCTTTTATATCACCAATTTTTTCTTTTGAAACTTCACCCTTGTGATTCATGTTACATCTAATGGACACTGTTGGGATAACATCAAGTTTTTTTACGAGAGAGACTTCCAGAAATGGTGTGTAGAGGTCATAGTTTGTCTTATAAAAATATCTGCCAAAGTCTTCAATGTGAATCCACTTGACATTAGTTTTTAAGTTGATATTTTGTTTTAATGTATTTGTGTTAGGTATTACTATCCCTAAATCGTCTTTTAATTTGTTAAAATCGTAAAAGTGGTGATTCATATCATCAATAACCGAATCTTTTTTGATGCCATTCTAATTATATTTCTGTAATTATTAGGAGTAAATATTTTTTCATTTTCTTAAGATTTTCTATGCAGCCAAAATCACATTCTAAAAATGTGTGACCTACTTCTGGAAATTTGTGTTCTATAGATGCAAACATTTTATGTAAAATCATGTACTGATATAGGTAAAACAATTAGAAATTGATTTTAATTTTGCCCACTACAAGAATCTGACCATAGACCATAAACTTTCCAAACTACTTAAATTATTTAAACAGGAAAAAAGAGACACAAGCCGTAAAAACAAATTATTTCTAAAAATTTCATATGTAGTTGTTACTTGTTAGAGAAAATTTTCAAAACTGAGTTGACATTTGAGTTCTGACTGACGTAATATTGGCGGGATCGGGATGTCATTGTCAAAAATCGTGCGTTCGGAAATATGTTCAAGTGTTTAAAATGCTATAATTTGAAATACAAAACCAGCACTTTGATCAACAACACATTATAACACTGGTGATTAAAGACATTAAAACCATTGTAAAGGATTTGAAAAAAAAAAATCTATTTAACATTAGCAAACGTAACCTATAGCTTATAACACCTTTGTTTATTTTTTTAAGATTTAATCATTTTATCTTTGCGAAGATGCAAAAGATTTATTGATTGATAATTACCTTATATTATTCTAAAAGTAGCAATGATAATGATTCTCTGAAAATATTTCTGCTGATATCACATTTGCAAGTCTAAAATAAATACTTGATTGGCAGATAAAACTTTTGCTAGCCTCTGTACGTATGTAACGTAGACTTGGCGTGTTTTAAGTTTATAAAATTGATTTATCATCAGTTAAAACCTATGTTCATGCAAAAAAGTTAGATTTTTGAATTTCGTCAGATAACACCTTTGTCCACTTAACCCTTCAATTATAAAAAGTGTGTTACAGTCTTTTACGTCACAACCAAAGTCACTGCAGCAGCCACTGAATCGCCGTTGTCGACATAGTACCATCGTGATCACTTCTTCGTCATGTTGCTGCCGTCACGTCCCGGCACACGAACGATTTCTAGCAGCATTAGTTCGCACATAGTAGACCAGCTCTAATAAAAAAAAACATGTTATTCCCGTGGTGCTTCCCCTTTAATTCTGAATTTTTGTCATCACAATTTTTGCTGTCTCCCGCTTTGCTTGGGGAGGGAAACTGGAATACTTCCTACTCCTCCTACAATCTTCTGATTAATTTCGTTGCGGGTTCCAAGACAGATATAGCATGTCCCCCGGGCACCCCTGAGATCATATCAAAGGGTTCTTGCGGTTGGTTACCACTGTCGATCCTGGCTACACAGGAGTTGCAGTGGTGGGTAAGTGTGGTGGGCCAATTGCTCGTTTAAAAAAGACCAGCACTAATATGGAGCACGCTACTATACCCCAAGTCTCTGGAGCCCTGGACTATAGTGTTAAACTCGTCCCACATTATCCACGTTGATAGTTTCACAGAATACAGAACATCTCTCTCGGAAATCGAACCCACTACCTCCGAATCAAGAGCCAAGCTCTAACCACTAGACCATACCTCGAAAGCTGCCAACCATAGACTAATCAGATATAATAACAACTATTACCACAGATAAGTACGTATTTTGCACATGAATACTCTGATATTCAGAGTAAATATGTAATTATCTGCGAACTTTATCATGGCTATACGCCTAAAAGTACAACTTACATATAGTTTTTGTAGCCTCGTATTTTAATTACTAGGCAGTAAATGTGTGGCGACTTGCCGATGCCGATCATTTAGTAGTTTTGACCTATTTAGTAGGCATTTAGTTCTTAGTAGTTTTTTTGTACGAAATAGCCTCCAGCCAGAAAAAATTAGAAAGAGCGTTCTTAAATAAGTATTGCAAATTTTTAAATTTCAAAACCTACTTATTTAAGAATTTATAGATTTTCCTCCTCTTTGCTGTTTTCCTTATTTTTATAATATACATGATACAATAATTATTTGCGCGATTTAGGATATTTTCCACTATCAAATTTAATAATCGAGAATTCAATGAAGTTTAAAAATGTATAAATTATTTTATAACATATGTAATTGACAAATAAATTACAATATCTTCACAGATACAACCCTGGCGCATTCATGCGTTCGCGTGCTTACACGAGGCCGGCAACGCAATCTCGAATCTCTGTGCGCGTACTTATGGTACATTTTTTCTCGCTGCGAAAAGCAGATATTATTATTAAGATTTTTAACGTAGATTTTTTTTAGCGTAGGTATTTACGATTTTGTATGGAAGTGATGTATCTGTTACGTAGTAAATATTAGGACCTTACTTATGAAATTGGCGTTTTGTTGTACTGGCCACGTTGTTCGCAAATATATCTTCTTTGGTTAGGAATTTCAAATTTAAACCCCTATTTACTCATGCATTTTGTTTCGAAAACCGTAAATCATTTGATTTTCCTCTTTTGATTTATTCTTTGCGTCACTCTGTTTACAAAATGGAAAACTTGAAATATCGTATTATTTTCGAGTACGAGTTCCACCGTGGCATCAGTGCTGCAAAAAGGGCTCGAAGGTTTAATGATGTGTATGTCGGCGGTATCGCAAAAGAAATTGGAAATACGATTGTTACATAAAAGGATAGGGAGAAAGTGCAGGTGGAAAATGCGGGCTTACCTTCGATATCTGGGCTGGTTCTTTGGCTAATTTGCTCGCATCCGGCGACAGGTTCTCGTGGCCACCTTTTTGGATACCACTGCACTTATATCACTACATTTATGCACATATCGCGTTTTTTGATGATTGTCTGATTTCCAAAGAAGTGAATGTTCACACAATACCGCTGATTGGGTACAGTAAACCGGCTGACTTGAGACTTGATGACGCGAACATGAGAGTCATGGACTCTGCTGGAGCTGCTGCATGGAGCGCGTCGAAGCCGAGAGCGAAAACGCCATCAGACGCTACTTGACGTTTTTTTTTATGTTTTTCTTTCTTCTACCCGCAAGGAAAAGATATTGGGATTGGAAAGGGACATTGTGCGTTCGGAAACTTTGATTGACAAAAATATAATTTAACTTATTTTTGACCGAACATACCGCCCGCCAAAGAGCTGGTAAGCTCTTTAGCTTTATACGAAAAAAAAAAAAGTATGACCAAATGACTTGGTCCTAAGAGTAATGCTGTTTGAGTTGAGGTTCCTAGATGAGTTTCCTTGGATGATTCAAATTTAAACCGCTTTTTACTCATGCATTTTGTTTCGAAAACCGTAAATCATTTGATTTTCCTCTTTTGATTTATTCTTTGCGTCACTCTGTTTACAAAATGGAAAACTTGAAATATCGTATTATTTTCGAGTACGAGTTCCACCGTGGCATCAGTGCTGCAAAAAGGGCTCGAAGGTTTAATGATGTGTATGTCGGCGGTATCGCAAAAGAAATTGGAAATACGATTGTTACATAAAAGGATAGGGAGAAAGTGCAGGTGGGAAATGCGGGCTTACCTTCGATATCTGGGCTGGTTCTTTGGCTAAGTTGCTCGCATCCGGTGACAGGTTCTCGTGGCCACCTTTCTGCATACCACTGCACTTATATCACTACATTTATGCACATATCGCGTTTTTTGATGATTGTCTGATTTCCAAAGAAGTGAATGTTCACACAATACCACTAATTGGGTACAGTAAACCGGCTGACTTGAGACTTGATGACGCAAACATGAGAGTCATGGACTCTGCTGGAGCTGCTGCATGGAGCGCGTCGAAGCCGAGAGCGAAAACGCCATCAGACGCTACTTGACGTTTTTTTTTTATGTTTTTCTTTCTTCTACCCGCAAGGAAAAGATATTGGGATTGGAAAGGGACATTGTGCGTTCGGAAACTTTGATTGACAAAAATATAATTTAACTAATTTTTGACCGAACATACCGCCCGCCAAAGAGCTGGTAAGCTCTTTAGCTTTATACGAAAAAAAATAAAGTATGACCAAATGACTTGGTGCTAAGAGTAATGCTGTTTGAGTTGAGGTTCCTAGATGAGTTTCCTTGGATGATTTTCAAAAGATAAACTAAATTACGAGTCGATTTTCCAGATAAGAATATTTTCCGAGAACGTAAGCTATTGTACTAATTCTAAACTAAAACTAAGCTACCGCTAAGATATATAAATCGTTAGATGTCACACTCTGGGAGGGGACAAAGATTAGTTACCGCTCTGAGGCATGAACCTACGCTAGTTTTTAACTCTACAACACGTACTGTGCCGTCAGCTCCGGGATGTAATATGCAAACTCTACTAAGCTTCCAACGGAGTGGTGGAAGATTGTCTTCCATGATAAGCACAAGATCTCCCAACTTGATGTTTGGAACATTCTTACACCATTTCGACCGCTGTTGAAGATTGTGCAGATATTCACGATGCTGACTTTGCCAAAAATGCTGTGATATCTGCTGTACCAGTTTCCAGTGCTTCAAAGGCGAGATTGGTGTATGGTCAAAATCATATTCCGGTAAGCTGATTAAAGGTTGACCAATTAGAAAATGACCGGTAGTGAGCACTTCCAAGTCATCGACATCACTGGACAATGGACACCGTGGCCTAGAGTTGAGTACTGCCTCTACCCGCGTAAAAACAGTTGTAAGCTCTTCGAATGTAAGTACCTGTTCGCCAATGGTACGATAAAGAATAAGTTTGGATGATTTAACCATCGACTCCCAAAGGCCACTCATGTGGGTTGCATAAGGAGGATTAATATGCCAGTTTATGTTAAATTTCGAAATGTTACTTTTCAAGTCCTGTTGATTTTCCATGAGAAAAGACTCTACTTCCTTTAAATGTCGCTTGGCTCCTTGAAAGTTTTTACCGCAATCACTATAAATGTCTGTAACCGCACCTCTGCGAGAAACAAAGCGATGAAGACAAGCCATGAACGCGTCGGAAGTCAGATCCGACACGACCTCGAGATGGACAGCCTTGACCACCAACCACACAAATACACAAAGATAGGCTTTGGACCTCTGCGCCTTGCGCGTCGTGGAAGACCTTATGAAAAAGGGACCTGCGAAATCTACGCCAACCCGCTGAAAGGGACGCGCTTGACGCACTCTAGCAGCAGGTAAGTCACCCATAAAGGGCTTTAAGGCTTTCGCTCTTAAACGATAACACTTAAGACATTTAAAGACGCGATGTCGTATCAAACGACGAGCTGAAGGTATCCAAAATCGTTGTCGAACAATATTCATTAAGGTAGAAGGTCCAGCATGAAGATACTGTTGATGATATTAATCGACAATAAGGTTGGTAAGATGATGTGCCTTAGGTAATAAAATAGGATGCCTAGCATCGGTTGGTAGGCCAGAATGCCTCAATCTACCGCCAACGCGAAGTAGACCGTGAGAATCGATAAATACATCTAAGCGAGTCAAAGGACCCTTCAGTGATCGCTTACAATGAAGAGCTTTGAGCTCTGATTCAAATGCTGTATGCTGTGCTAATTTAACAATTACATTCAAAGCGTTGTTTAATTCCCTCACGGAGAGAGTTCCAGTGAGCTTATCATTAGAGCGCGAGTTGTGTGCGAAACGGATTATCCAAGCGGTAGTCCGCTGTAACCTAGACCAAGAGCTAAAACGCTCCAACCACACATCTGATAAAACCCCCCCTTCGACCCCGGCAACAGTCAATGAGGAAATCGTAGGCGGTTCCAGACCAGGCATGTCCTCAGCGACCTCATCACAATCAGACGGCCAGGTGGATGAATCATCCTTCAGCCATGAAGGAGACCACCACAGTGGATGGTTGGCCAAGTCTGTGGCTACCAATCTCCTGCTCGCACAATCCGCGGAATTGAGTGCGGAGGGCACGTGCCGCCAGTTTACAAACGGGACGAGGCCCTGAACCTGGGAAACACGATTACCCTCGAAGGTCTGAAGCAGATGTGGAGGAGTTCGAAGCCACGCAACCGCGATCTTGGAATCGCACCAGGCTGTTGTGCTGTTGATATCAATTCTGGCACAGAGCATGGACAAAATATGTGCCAAAAGGCGGGAAATAAGAACAGCTCCGCACAACTCAAGACGCGGAATGGTAATCTTTTGTTTGATAGGCGCTACTTTTGACTTAGCGGTAGCAGTAGGTGCACAGCTACTTCGCCAGAAGAGTCAGTAGTGCGCAAATAAGCCACGGCTGCATAACCGTATTGTAAGGCATCACAAAACTCCATAAGATGTGAATGAACAATTGAATTACCTAAAATGAACCTAGGTATACATGGAAATTGTAGAAGCTTGAACCCTTCGACGAAAGAATCCCATAGTTTGCAGAACTCTTCCGGAAGTGGATCGTCCCAAGAAAGTTCCAATATCCACAAAGGCTGCATTAAGACCTTTAAATAAAAAGTAATAGGCGTCAAATATCCACAAGGATCATAAATCCGTGCGATATTTGAAAGTACTTGACGTTTAGTTTTGCAACTAGGCAAATTCGAAACTCGATAGACGAAAGAATCGGATCTAGAGTTCCACTCTACCCCTAAGATTTTAAAAATGTTGTCACCAGTCTCCTCAACACGAAACGGCTTCTCTAGATGTTCTGTCGGATATTCTTCGAGTGCCTCATCGCAGTTACTGATCCACATTCTAGCCAAAAAACCACCTTGTGCTAATATATCAACCACCTGCTGCTGCAACAGTCGTGATGATGAAATGCATTCACCGCCACTAATTACATCATCAACGAAGATATCTTCTTTGAGAGCACGAGCCGCTGCAGGACATGAGTCTGCGTTGAGAGAGGCCAGCCCATGAATGACACGAATGGCTAAGTAGGCAGAACTTGACATTCTGTAAGTGACAGTAGTGAGCTCAAATTGTTGAATTGGTTGATCAGGAGACTCGCGCCAGAGTATAGTCTGAAACCTGCAGTCGTTAGCGTGAAGCTTCACACATCTATACATCTGTTTTATGTCACAGATAAAAACGACTCTATGAGTTCGGAAACGCAAAATGATATCCTGAATGTCCTGTTGAAGTTTATGACCAGACATTAAAATTTGATTGAGAGACTCCTGAACTACTGGGTGACGAAGCATCAAATACAGCTCTAAGTTTGGTTGTACTGCTACTTTCCTTAAGAACACCGTGATGAGGCATGTAATATCTTTCCGATGAGACACCACCAGATATGGCTCGCATATGACCGCTTGATAAATAATCCGACATGAATTCATTATATAATTCCCTAAGCCTAGGGTCACGCTGAAGCTTCTTTTCTAAAATGTTAAAACGCCTCAATGCAGTATCAAATGTGGAACCTAAAGCCTTTTGTGTCACCTTGAACGGCAGACGAACAATAAACCTTCCCGTTGCATCACTAGTATGAGTGTCTAAAAAATGTTTCTCGCATTGAATATTCTCTGGATCCTGTATGACCATAGCTGGAGGCTCCTTGACTTCCCAGAAACGTGAAAGTATGGAGTCCAAGTCAACAGTACAAGACAGAGCTGTAATGCGTTGACAAAAGAGTGAGTTAATGGGAGCTTGACCCATTAACACCCATCCAAAAAAAAATGCATGTGCAGTAGGCATACTTTCACCTAACTGCATTTTCCTACCATCGAATACCAAATTGTAAAGATCTATGCCAATAAGCATATCTATGGGACCAGGTAAAGAGAACTTGGCATCAGCTAAAACTAAGTCCTTGCACCTGTCAATAACTTCGGATGATATTGGAGCACTTGGTAAGGTACCAGTGATGCGTTGTAAAGTAAGTATCACCGCTTGAGTGGTCAGTGCAGGAGTTGACCCGTTAATGAAAGAATGGACAGAACACTCCATACTCCCATAAGTGCGCTGACCGCTAGATTCCCCTAAAACAAACAAAACAGTTGAATTGAGTCGGGGCAAGTTCAGTCTCTGAGCCAAATTTTCAGTTATAATTGTAACCTGAGATCCGCTATCTAATAGAGCTCGCACCGCATGCATATACCATGGACATCCCGGATACCAACTACAGCCGTACCTAAAAGCATAGTAGAGCCCTTGTGGATACTATTGCTAAGTGGTGATGAAAATGGTAGAACTATGAGTTACTGGACCCACTTCATTCACGCTAGGATGGATAGCCGATGAATTATTAATATGTAATTTAGTATGATGGCGCTTGTGGCAAATGCGACAGTCAGTCTGTCACTGGCATTTGCTTACCGAATGAAAGCGTAAATAATTAAAACATAATTTGTTTTTTATCACAAATTCCTTACGCTGTTCTGATGTCATCGAATTAAATTTATCACATATTATATAGATGTTGTGTTCCCCCTTACAACATGAACATGAATATGAAGTGTTAACAATAAAAGATTTGCTAGGCCGAATATGTGAAACGCTAGTACTGCTAGACACTATTCCCTTAGTGCCAGAGACAGTTTCCAATACCCTAAGCTGAGTTTCCAAGAAGCTAAGCAAATTGTTAAATGTTGGAATATCAGCAAGTGCTGATGATGATGATGTTTTACAAAATTCCAACTCAAACTTTCCCCGCAAGTCAATGGGCAACATTCTTATGATAATGTGTAACAAAATGAAACTCCAAGAGTCAGTTTCAAACCCCAACGCTGACAAGGCTTGTATATTTTCCTTTAAGCAGTTAACTAACCTTCGCAATCCTGAATTGATTTGATTAGGATTTAGAGAACCTACGGCTAGGATTGACTCCAAATGCCTATCTGCTATGAGTCTCTTATTCTCGTAACGCTCCTTTAAGAGGCTGTAAGCTACTTGATAGTTAGTTTCAGAAAGTTCTAAATGTTTGATTAAGTTTAGCGGTTCCGTTTGCAATACTGATAACAAGTAATGCATTTTTTGCACGCCACTGATTTCACAATTGTTATGAATTAGACTATCAAACATTGCAATGAAATTAGGCCAATCTGTATAAGATCCTGAAAATTGCTGCAAAGAAATTTTAGGCAAACTAAATTGTTGAGATTTAACTAAATGGTTTTTTTGATTAGTTGATTGTGTATATGACTCAGAAACAGAACCTAAACTATCTGAAATAACTTGCACTGAATAATACTTGTCATAAAACTCTTCTAGTTGTGTGTCAATCTCGGATTGCAAATCACTATCTGAACATTTTGATCCTAAATAATTATAAGCTCCCTGAAAATCACTTTTATAATTATTGTTTATTTCTTTAAAACGCACTTTAAACATCGATAAAGTGTTAGGATTACATTGAGAATCCAAACTAATTTGAGTTGCTAATTTGTACAAGGTTTCCAAAAGACTAACGCGCATATTCGTTCGCTGTATCTCATACTGAGAATCATCAAAGAAAACTTGTTTAGGGCTCTTTTGTCCTTTACCCATCTTGAAAATTATAAAATTTTGACTTAATAAAGTAGGTAAGCTATTTGCGATTAAAATGTACCTTAACAAAGTTGACACTTGACAGATAAATTAATATCAAATTTGAATTAAGTTGACAGATGTCAAACTCAAATGACGTTCGAACAAACAAGTGAAAATGTACCGAGTTTATGGCCAAAACCATAGACACTATGCAATTATTTTTTAAATTCTATCTATAAAGATACGCCCTCTATAGTCTATATCAACATGTTCGGTAAAAAATACGAAATTATGTCCTTGAAACTAAGGCTGCAAATAAAATTTTACGAAATTTTATAAAACTTTAAAATATGATTGAAAACAAGTTGATGCACTAAAATAAGACGATTTTCGATAGGAAATAAGGCTTTTAGGTTGAAATATGTTAGGATGAATAGGGATTAAAGTTAATGACATGCTGATTTGATAATGGCGTCTTTTCGACAACCATCAACGAATTAAATTTGGAATCGTGAATAATGTTTAGATATGCACGGAAGGCCAAGAAATGCTTGAAATAGGATAATTAAGATGATGATGGACCAATAAATTGTCCGAGTAGAAGGACCTTTAATACGGCTCGATGGGCCATAACATGTTACATAAAAGGATAGGGAGAAAATGCAGGTGGGAAATGCGGGCTTACCTTCGATATCTAGGCTGGTTCTTTGGCTAATTTGCTCGCATCTGGCGACAGGTTCTCGTGGCCACCTTTCTGGATACCGCTGCACTTATATCAGTACATTTATGCACATATGCGTTTGCGTTTGGCATGCGTTTTTTGATGATTGTCTTATTTCCAAAGAAGTAAATGTTCACACAATACCGCTGCTGTACAATACTGCTGCCACTGCTGCTTCAGGACAACGCTAGATCACCAACGCACTGCACAACAGACGGCTAACAAATTAGAGGAGCTTCAATTGGAATGTCTAGGATATCCATCGTACTCTCCGGACCTTGCTCCAACAGATTACCATTTTTTTCAAAATTTGGATAACTTCTTGCAAGGGAAAAAATTCAACTCCGATGTGCCCAGTCCAAAGCGATTTCAAAGATTTGATTGTTTCCTGTCCGAATGGTTATTTAGTAAAGGAATCAATGAACTACCTATGAGACGGCAAAAGTGCATAGATAGCAATGGTATATACCATTGATACTTTGATTAAATAAATATATTATGCTTAAAAAAATCGACTTTATGTTCCTCCTTTACAAAGCGCCAATTTCATATTTATTCATCTGTGACCTCAAATATGTTTTAAGGGTAATAATGAAGTCATAAACGCATTATAAATAACATACTAAGAGGTACATTGACACGCATAATTTTTAGGGTACCTTAACCAAAGAGTAAAACGGAACCCTATTACTTATTGTTCGGGTGTCCATTTGTCTGTCTGAACCGAGATTGCTAGACAGTTGAAATTTTCAAAAATGATGTAGGTATGATTCCAGAATTAACATAAATATTAAAGGTTAAGGCCCTCCCATAACAAACGTAATTTTTTAGCAGTTTTGTACGGAACCTTTTGTTCGCAAGTCCGATTCGTACTTGGCCGATTTTTTATATATATCGTTTCATTTCACAGTTGAGAGCACCCATTATGGCTATTAATAACAACGACAGAGATTTTCGTTAAATCAAACTACACGCTATCTTACAACAGCAGCTCCGTGAATGCGGCAACTCATTATTGTAGTGTGGGTTTCTAATATCATTGTGTGTAAGACAATTTCTATGGTGCGTGAATTTGGTACGTACATCTGACACGAAGATTTAAATGTGACGGGCTCGGGCACGCCGACTTGGGCGTACTATTTGTTGCCGCATTTTTGAAATACGCCAGCGGTATCTTGTCGAGCGCTGCGAGCCCAATAATTTATGTATGGTTTTAAAACTGCATTATTGTAAGATTCAATAAGCAGAATCGACCTACTGACCATTATTACAGACACAAGATGCCGTCTATGTGGTGCCTCAGCTGCATTACATTATTTGCTTATTATAATCTCCGTGGGCCATGGGACGCTAACAAAACGAACAAAAGCGAGAAAATACTAGTTGCTAAGGATGTAGTCATTAAGGCCTTAAGTGTTTATGTACTAGGACCACCTACGCCAGATCCCTATGTAATTTAATATCTATGGACTCCTCACACCACGTCAATCGGATACGTGCTAAGTATCCGAAGAACTTTTATTGGGTACTGCACGTACCAGACAATGAGAAGTGTATTTAATACTTTTACTTTTATACTAGAAATAATATTATAGTTAAGATTTTTATTATATTATACACATATTTATTATACATCCGTGACCCAGGAACATTGAAAACCTTTTGGTCCCTGATGCCTCAGCAGGATTCGAACCTGCGATCTCCGACTTCAGCGCCAACGTGCTAACCACTGAGCCACAGAGGTCGCCAGTTCTCTGTGTGGATTACTTTTAAGTTTAAAGATAACAAATAATAATAATAATAATATTAAATTTTACTACTAATCCAGCTCTTATGTGCACTTAAATTGTTATAACAACTTGCTCTTAAAAACATAAAATAGCTGAATTTAAATATTCGCCAAGATGAAGAACGCGTCGTTAACGAACCTGAAATGATTTATTACATAAATTCCAATATTGTTAAAAGTTTTCATATTTTATGAATAAATCACAGGCGGTATGTTCACCAGAGAATGAATAGGAAAAAGTAAAGCAATAAAATACATAAAACTCTTAACACATTAACCGCCAAATGAAAGACAGCAAAATAACATTAATAAAATGTAAATTTTCTTAATAAATATAAACCACATAAACACAATAATAAAATGAACTCAAAAAAATTGTTTCTCCCCCTTACAAGGGGGTGTACTCATTTGTGTGCATATGGGTGCAAGCAATTTATTGTAATTTTTGTAAAAAAAATATTTTAGTTATCATTTTGCAGTCAATATTAATAGTTTAAAGAATTTAAACACTTATTATTTGATTTCAAAGCTGCAAAAATTAAACTTAGCCCATTTTAAATAAAATATTTGCTGAAATTACTTGATCTTATCCATTAAATTTGAACAAAAATCGTAAAACGTTCTCAACTTTTTCACAACTTCCTTTGACGTGTGCCTAAACTCATGGTACATCAGAGCCAGGCTTTTGAACGACCTAACTATTATGTATATTACTAAATCCAACCTTCTTTTCAGAAGATGTATTGATTTCTTGAGGTCACAATCAAAATTCGGTAGATTTACTGCCAACACCTATCTAGTTTCATTTAATTATATTTGATACAGCTTATGAAAGCTTTTTTAAATAATTAATTACTAACTATTTTAAAAATAATAAAAACATTAAAACAATTTGCTGCTAAAAGCTGAAAGCTATCAATTTATATTTTTTTATATAGTTTTAGGTGTATTTTATAAATTGAAATTGTAAAATCAATTCTTATTGAACATTAGATTGACAAGATCGACACAGCTATCTTACATGTACAAGCTCCAAAACGAATAACTTTAGTTATGGCTAGCGACAATAATTATATTTCTGTTTTATTGTTAACATCTACCTAAAACATTATCCTTTTATCCAGTAAATTATAAATAATCTCTCTGTATGGACAATTTCACTCTACACTTAAATGTGTAGGTGTACCCAATTGCGTAAGGCGGCAGTAAATGGGTTAAGTGCGTGTCGAAATTTTTGGAGTTTTCCCATACTTTTCATAAGTTGACCGATTTCTGTGCTAAATTGCATCTAAAACGGTTCAGGTTGGGTTACAAAGGCTTGTTGGCTGGTTGACAAAGTAATATTTATTTAATAAAATAACATAATTTTAATAATTTATTAAAATTTAAATGTGCTAGTGCTTACTGCACAAAATATATATAAGATGGTGATATTATTATTACAAATCTCGCTACATACTGGGTGTAAATACTGGGTGATTTTTTACTCCGTTTCAGTAAAAACAGGGTACATTAGCTTAGGTATATGAAATAGAGTACTATGGCATACTTAGTTAATAATTAACTATTTATTTCTTTTTTCTAACTTGGTGAAAATTTGTTCCGCACTACCATATTTTATACATTAGAAAGGAACCGGTAAGACGCTCGGCGTGTGGGGTGATGATCTATCGGGCGGCGCTTTTTTAGTCATAATAATTAATAAGTCATAATAAACATAATAAAAAATTAATCATAAAACAGAGAAATGGTTTCAAATTTCAATAATCGCTGTTTTAATTTCCTCGTAATAACAGAAGTACAATTAACTAATCTAAGCACAATTGCAAAACATTTATTAATCTTCAATTTAACATTTAACTTGCAAAACATCTGTAGAATCTTAATTAAGTACACTTTGAAGTTACTGCGAACATAGAATGAAATATATACACAAAAAAAAACATTAAAGCTACTACATTTTATGTTCTTCAAATAATAAATAATACCAAAATCTTATCTTTATGATATCTAAAAAAATACTTTCAAACAAAAACAGAAGCGTTTTTTGCGTTTGTTTTTGTAACATACCTCTGTAATTTATCTGAGATAAAGCCATAAAAATAAAAAACGTATCCGTGCATTTTTTGTTCAACGTTTATTACTACTAGTAACTGTAGGTACCTAACCTAACCTATACTTATTTTCGTTAACATGACAATTTATTAGTGCTGAAGGTAGAATACCCACGAATAATACTCGTAATAATATGGTGGATAAGATTTATAAGTACAGAAAGGCGGAAAAAAAGTGAAAGTTGATGCGAAGTCCCCCTTGGACTTCGCATCAACTTTCACATTTTTTCCGCCGAGAAAATTCGTTTAAGCATCCCACGGGGGGCTGGGGGTCCTACCCGTGAGTATGTGAGACTCTGCTGCGCACAAAAAGATGGTGAATGGGCGCAGCCCCTACTCACTAAAAACTCGGCGGTACTCCACTCAATACTACCCTTGGCGGGCCACGAGATCGCGTGAGCCTGCACCGCGACTTCGCCGGCGGGCACCTGCTACCACTAGTGTACACGGCGGCTTAATACCAAATTTTTGAGTCCCTAGCGATCTACAGTATTCCAATGCATGTTCGCGATGACCTCCTTCTTCGACGCCGAGCTCTAGTCCTATTACCAGACAACTCAAACTCAAAACTTTTATTTCCATGTAGGTTACCAAATAACTCTTATTAAAGAATTGTCCTACATGATGCCTATCACCGGTGCGGAAAGGATGCCGTATAATGTTACTATGATAATAACTAAAATAAACTAGTCGCGCTGTGTCCTCGTCGGTAATTTCTCTAATTTTTTTGACTGCATATGCTGAAAAATTGAGCCTATCTGCCAGATTTGTAATATGGGGCCCCACTGAAATTTATAATCTAGTGTTATTCCTAAGAATATATAGATATATAGTGTTTATTTGCTCAAATAATGTACAATTTCAAGGTGTTACAATGGTAAATTGTGTACTTGCTTATTCTGCCTTTGTTGAGGCGTGCAATATTCATATAGTTATTTTACAACTTAAATAATAACTATTATTAAAAACAAAAACATAGAGAACAATATTTTAAGGTATTTAAGTCACAGTATGAAATTTACAATTTATTGTCATTTTTATATTAACCTAAAAAAATATAATATGTATTCTTCAGTTTACATTGTCTATATTTTTTTTTGTAATGCCATTTTTAAAAAAAATTAGAATGATATGTTTTTTTTATAATGTCGTATGTCAATAGTTAAAAAAAATATAATAACAATTGTATCGAATATAAAATATTAATCAAACAATATTAATTAAACATTAATTGTTGAGTCATTATCTTTATGTCAACTTTATTACATTTAATTTTAATTGTATTATGCTGATAATTTTATAAATATAACCTTAAGTCATTATCTTTTAAATAATCATCAATAGAGTAATAACATTTTTTAATAGTAAATTAAATAATATTTTTTTGAATATTCTCACATTTGTTATTTTCATGTCGTCAGGTAAATTGATTGTATAACTTTATTTACATACAACAAGCATTTCTTTTGAAAACGTCTAGTTTTTGTAGAGGTATACATATTTTATTTTTATGTTTCAAAGGAAAAAAAAGACAATACAAACAGCTTGTATTGTCTTCTTTTTTTTCGAAAAGATACATGTGACCTTTAACAAATATTGTCATTTCTTAAGACGTGTACATGCATGGCAAAGGTAAAATATTGTTTGTTTAAAAAGTGGTTTGCAACTTTCATTAAGTTCGGACCACATAGTGCTCGTATGCATCGTGGTATCCATTATGTTCATTTTCTCATCATTAAATAGCACATTGGCTTGTGCCATTTTTTGTTCCGCCGAGAAAACGCGATGCGGTTAAGCATCCCACGGGGGAATGGGGGTCCTACCCGTGAGTATGAGAGACTCTACTGCGCCCGTTCGGGATTAGCACCTACTCACTAAAAACTCGGGGGTACTCCACTCACCTTACTCACAATACCTTTATCGGGCCACGGGATCGCGTGAGCCTGCACCGCGACTCCGCCGGACATTGGTTTGTGCCTGCCTAACATTAGACAGGCTAAACTTTAAACATTTTGTTTCAGTTGAATTTAAAATTAAATTATTAGCATTAAACCAATGCACCAGTTTTGAGACAGCACTATTTACCTCGTCGTAATTTGACTGTCGTCGCTTCACATTAACAATTAGTAAAGTATCATTGGCAAAAAGTACTATCTCTTGTTTATCTTTAACTAAATAAGGAAGGTCATTTATATAGATGAGAAAAAGAAACGGGCCCAAAATGGCACACCTAGTTCTATTTTGGTCCCAGTAGACCTTGCAGAATTTACTTCTACGCTCTGCATTCTATTTGATTCTTGTTCTTTTGTTCTTTTTTTTTAATAAAATTTTCTATATATTCAATATGTAGTCGTTTATATTTCTTAATCCCTTTTTTACGGTGAGATTTTATATCTGTGTTGTGAAGTTTTATTCGGTAAATCACGCTTGTATTAAAACACGTTATTTTTTCATATAAATTATCACATTATAAAATTAGTTGACAAATTTGGTTAGACACGTCATGTTGTTATTCTTTCTCATCCTTTCGTTTTTCTGCATTGATTTATTAGGTTTACATACTTTAATTGTTCTTAATATCCTCTTTTATTTTGCTTACCCTTTTTTTATTTTGTGATGGTCACACAGCCCATGATTTTGATCGTTTGGTGTTAAGATCATGCCAAAAACATTACTCTTCCTTTTGGCTGGCTTCGCCGTAGTCGGTTAAAAATTTACCTGCCATAAACGATTAGTTCTACATTTAAATGACAGGTAACCTGCATTTCCTTGATTGAGCAGCTCGAATCGGCGCATAATATTGTGTACTGTTTACAATTCCACCTCAATTTTTTATATTAATAAGATCCTGAATATATAAATGCATGTTGCCAGAGGGCGCGTTTTGTTTTGTGTTTTTTTTTTTTTTTTATATATTAATCATGGATATAAAGTGCCCCATTCTACGATTCTGCGAAGCTTTAAACGTTTATAGCTCCAAAAATATAATATTAAGTATATTAATTTTATCGAGATATAATTCCTATGACCATTTTATTTCATTTTTCACTAAAGAATATCAATTTTTAAAACTGTGTGCGGCTTTAGAACTTTTGAACCACGCTGCTATCTTGCAACATGCATTTGTTTATATAATCAGTAATTCATCCTTCATTCATTTATATAGGATTATATAAAACTTGAGGTGGTAAACAGTGCACATGCGCCGATTCGATATACGATCTTGACTAGAAAATCTCTCTCTCGTCTTACTACAGAGACTACAGAGAGAGAACTTTGGAATCGCGTGGGTGGTACATGAGGTATTACGCCTTATATTATACACGCCTTTGCTGCGTGGGCGTGTGGTCCGTGTTTTTGACGTTGATTTGATGGAGGTAGATTAAATTCAGCGCCTTGATATTATGTAGGTATTAACGTAATAGATCTATTACAAAGGACTCACAAAATAGGATAGACCTGTAAAGAAATATTGAGGTATTGCTGCTTGATAAGGAGAAAAAAAGTAACAATAACAATTTATGTGTAGTTAAGTAATTAAATACATCTAAAATTACAAAAAAGGTTCAATAATTTTTGCTAAATTTGTGAAAAAAACTACACCATAAACCATTAGTTTACTTACATCATATTATATAAAGACATATAAGTATGAATATAAATGCAAAATATTATTTTTAACAAAAAAATAAAACCGACATCCAAAGTAAAAATGCACAAAAAATTCCTTATTCCTTAAAATTATATTCGGCTAAAATTTTGACTTTGAAGTCGGTACCTACCAGCAAATAATTATTGTAATTAATATAATTTTAATTACTTTTGCTTACATCAAGCACATAAAATCCCATGATAAAAATTAAGATAAAAGTCTCACAGTCTCGAAACGTATTACAATTTCTAGCAATGAAGCTAAAGAAGAAAAAGTTGATACAACCTGAAGTATTGCACAGTAGATTTATTATTTTTCCGGTATACCTATTGATGTCAAATCAAACTGAAACTTTGGGAATAGGCCAAAGTAAATACAAAGCCTCAGCGCACATTGTAAACGAAAAGATTTTTGAATCGCTATTTTTAAATAAGTCATAAAAACTTGCATTGGTTTATAAAGTGTGTGGAATAGTGTGTGGCATTGTCACAATTTACATTATTCTTCGCTGCATTTTGGATACGTCAATTTTCATAACTGACTACCGTTAAACCATAATATTTTAATTTGTCGTGAATGAAACTAGTATTGAGAGGCATAAAAGACCTGGAAGAAAATATCCTGGATATATATAATGATATATAATGATTTAATTATAAGCTTGTTATTAAATAATTGTTATTAAAATGTTTTAGTAAGTAACAAATCTCTATCATGATATTTATTTCAGAAAGTTTGAAAAACATAGGGTTGTAGTTTGCTATGGGGCTAATGAGGAAACATGGTCGCAAAGGAACTGGTTTGATTGAAAACTTGTCAGTACTTTTATTAAATTCTTAGTAAGTCAATATTATTGGAGCTATTTTGGGATATAATTCGTTTGTTATTGATTCAATCAGCACTGCCCGTTGTCGTTTGAAAAATTCCCATGCCATTATTTTGATACCGTTAGTGTTTATTGAAAACTAACTTTTGCCCGCTGCTCCACCCGCGTAAATATAGTATCCCACGGGAACACTGTACTTTTTCGGGATAAAAAGTAGCCTATGTATTAAACCAGAGCTTAAAACTACTGCCATATCATATTTCATCGAAATTTGGTAGTTTTTGCGTGAAATAGTAAAAACATCCATTAATCCATTCATCCTCACAAACTTTCACATTTTTTTTTATTATTTATTTATTTAAGGTCGTTTTTTAACATCTAGGTCATTTAACGACCACCTTAAATACAAATATTATTAAACTTAAATAAATTCATATACATTAATCAGTTTTAAATATTTTAAAGTACAATCACAACCATTTCCATTCAAACACTGTTCTAAATTATTAGGTAAGTTACATATTCTTTTTTCTAAATGAAATTCTACACAATCTATGAATAAATGTAAAACTGATAAATCAGATCCACACTTGCACTTATTTATTCTATAATGGTAGTAGGATTTAATATACTTCAAATATTGGTAAAATTTAAGTTTAAGTTTTTCTGGCTTTATTTTTATTATTAAATGAAAAAGTAAGAAATATTTACGAATAAAGTACAGATTATTCTTGGGTCCATGCAACAGGACCTATTTACAAAAGTAAAGATAGTCGATTATTATTTAACACAAAATCCAACAGATTTAAATGTGATGTCTCAACAGCAATTTCTGGTGAAATTTAAGACTTGCCGAGCGGCCATTTTGTTCGAATTTCTTAGGAAGAAGTGGAGTCATTTCACACTGAAACAAAACGATACGCGACATGACGCTGCATTCTATTCTTCTCTCAAAAACAATTCAACTATTCAAAACTGTTTTTATTCAAAACACAAGAAGAACATGTTTCATTGTAAGAGTTCGAATGGCAGAGTGCACCGCGCTGCACAGCGCATGTGCAGTGTATGACGATCAGTCATCAAATAAAACATGTAGGTATATTTTTTTGTAGAGAATAAAGTTCAATTTTGAATAGCTATCCTAAAAGTGCAGCGCCGCGTAGCGTCGCATATCGTCGCGGTGTGAACTGACCCTAATCGCATCAAAACCTTCCTTAGCCTTACCGAGAAGTGCTCTAACCAAGAAGACATAATATTTGTTCTCCAATACTTTATCTATTAACTCTGGCTAGAATATGTCCTGATTTTCTGGTCAAGTGGTTATGAGTTCGGATAGTAATAACACGATAGACGGAACATCGCAGTTATTAAAGCCGTAATAAAATTAGATATAGCCTGGGTTGCTAGGGGCCTATTTTTAGGATTCCGTAATACTAAGGCAACCCTTATACCCTCGTGTTCAATAGGTCTTTGAAAATAAAGGCAAGGTTTCAATCACGACTTTTTTACAAAGTCAACCATTTTCGAGTAATCAGCCTCCAAAGTGGTTTATAAGTTGTGTGCTCGTAATATATTCCTTAAAACTAAATTAAACCTTTAAACTATGATTAAGAACGCCATAAAAAGAAGTGTATAAAACTCAAACTTAACCCAAACCTAAAAAACCGGCCAAGTGCGACCCGGACGTACGCAAGAAGGGTTCCGTACAAAACGGCTTCTGTAAAAATATGATGTTTGTTGTATGGGAGCCTCACTTAAATATTTATGTTATTCTGTTTTTCGTATTAGCTATTATAGTAGCAACAAAAATACACCTTCTCTGAATATTCTATAGCTATCACGGTTCATGAGATATAGCCTGGTAACGGACAAACGGACAGACAGCGAAGTCTCAGTAATAGCGTTCCGTTTTTACCTTTTGGCACGGAACCCTAAAAACACAATATCACATTAACCAGGGCAATAAGAAAGATTTGTTCATAAATACTGACAAGTTACGTTATTGTGACCATAAAATTATGAGTATCAATCACTGTGATCTTGAAGTCGTAAGCCCCCGCGACTTCATCTGATATTCGCCCCTAATTACCAGAGGAGAGAAGAAATTTTATGGGCGCGAACATTCCGGAGTTTTCCCCAGCAAATGAGTTCAGTGGCCCACGTGTTTTATGACCTTGACCTGTTTAATTATTTTGACTTTTGTGGCAGGAACGTGACGAGTACTTTTATTGTACCCTAGGATATTATTTATGGATCACCGTTGCTCGTTGCTTAATCTGCTATACGTGTTTTTCAGATAACTTCCGACGATGTAAAAGTTATGTTATTAAGCGCATGTATTACGCCGTTTTCGTTTTAAACCTTATTATTTGCCTTGATAATAAACTTATTGTATTTATTGCCTTATTGCCTTAATAATAAACGAAAACTAAGGCTTTACTTTGTTCCGAGTATTTAGACTAGATACCGCTGGCATACTTGAAAAATGCGGCTACTGCATATGAGCATATTATTATATTATTACTGAATTTTGGAGCGAATTAATATGTTGACGACTAAATTACTAAACTGGCGAAAGCGCTCTGGCGACATAAATGCGAAAGGACATCATTCATTTTGGACCAAAAAATGAAAGTGCCGGCAAGAAAAAAAAACTACGATATTCGGATAAAATACACAATTTCTATCATTTTTTACTATGACGTCCAATCTGTGCGCACAACGGTTACGTCGTAATAACATAAAAAATAAAATATTTTTTTATTAATTCTTTGTTGTTAAAAAAAGATTGGAGTGACATTATAATATAAAAAATATTATATTTAAACTTATTTAGGTACATAATCGCAAAATACTCAAGGTCAAAACCTAGTGGTCAAGATATAAAATCGTACTATTTAACACATTCATATTTATTCTTTATAATAAAGAATGTTGTCTGTTTAGAGTCAAACATTACAGGTTACTTTCTCTCAAAACTTCAAATGGAATTCCGAGAACTAATGAAAAGGGTTAAGGGACGGCTACCTGGGTGCGTGAGCGCATTGTTATTGGTTGCCGACCGCCCGCCCGCGCTACGCCAGCGGCCAGCCAGCGGCCAGCCAGTCAGTTATCCATGCAACTTTGGTTACATCGGACGGCTATCGTGACAATAATCTCTTGTTCTTAGAGCGATATAATATCAAGTGTATTTAGCGAAGCTTAATATCTGACATTATGAACGTACAATTGTGTATTTCGTGTCGTGTGCCTATTGGTGATCGCCGAAGTTATAGTTGGACATCCCGTGAATCACAACACATCGAAATCGCACAGTTTGTTATTGAAGATCTACTGGGTCATCAGGTGAGGATTATATTATCGCTATAACGAACGAATATGCCTAAGATATTTACTACGAACAAACATCATAACTCTTATGTACATAATGTTATAACATAAGCCGCATTTGCTGCTGTGTTTTTTAATAAACACAAGTTTTCAAATAAAGAGGGCCCCCCGCCCTCCGCAGATATATATTTTTTTATTTAATGATATATTACTAAGCTAATAAACTTTTTTTTTTCAGAATGAACCTACAGATGTTATATGCCGACCTTGTTGGCAAAGGGCCGAGCGGCAATATCTCCGACGTCAACGTGAAGTGCAGGAAGAACCTGACAACGAAGAACCTGATGTTGCAGACGAAGAAGTTGACGCTGTGCCTAATTCTACAGTTTTACCTGGATTTGTACGAACTAGTAATACGGCAAACTCTTGTGTATTTCAACACTGTGTAGACTCAACAAGACACAGAATACCAGAAAACATTATTCTACGTGTTCTTTGCCGATACAGTGTATTCATATCAGAAAACAGTCGTGTTTGCAGCGAACACCTCGAGCAAAATGAATGGCATTTACTTGCTATGCAAGACAATTTAATTCAAGATTTTAATTCTGCACAGATCGTTAGTGCGCTAAGGTTGTTAATAAACCACATTAAAACAGAAGTTTTAGATTTTGAGCATTATATTGATCAATAACAAAGAGTTCCACGATTGGACTGGTCTTACTGCTGAACAATTCTCTGATTTATTGGCCAACACTCCGAGCTTAAATCAAAGAAGAAACAAAAAAACAATTTTAGCAGCTTTACTTGCAAAGATCCGAACTGGAGACTCAAATGCTAGGCTCGCAACGATATTTAAAACGAGCGAATCCACATTTGCGCGAATGCTTGAGACTGGCCGAGAAGCACTTTTGCGAGACTTTGTTCCAATGCATTTGGGGTTTGACCATATGACTCGGGAAGATGTCACACGTAGGAATCTTCTTATCCCAGAAAGTCTTTTTGGAAATATTGAAAGTCCTCCCGAAGAAAGAAAAGCTATTACAATTGTGGACGGCACATACATCTACATCCAAAAAAGCTCAAACTACTTTTTTCAACGAAAATCTTATAGTAGTCACAAGTTCCGGAACTTAGTAAAACCATTTTTATTTGTCTGCTGCGACGGTCACATAATAGAAGTTTCAGGTCCACATGCTGCTACTTCTTCAGATGCGCAGATAATGCAGAATATTGCTGAAAATGAAAGTGATCATGGCGATGGATTATTCCAATGGTTCTACCAAAGCGGGGACGTATTTATTTTGGACCGTGGGTTCAGAGATGCAGTTCCCATTCTTGAAGGAAATGGTTACACTGTGAAAATGCCGGAGACAAAGCATCCTGGAGCGACGCAACTAACCACGGAACAAGCAAACAAGTCACGCCTTGTTACTATTTGCCATTGGGTTGTGGAAGTAGTAAATGGCCGATTTAAACGAGATTTCCGCCTGTTGAGAAACGTTCATATTAATATAACATTGCACTATATGTTTGAATATTTTAGAATCGCAGCAGCATTAATAAATGCTTATCACGTGTTGATAGTAGATAATGTCCATGCTTCTGATTTTTTACAAATAATCCGAGAAAGGATAAACATGCCCAATACACTGGCAGATCTTGTCGCCAGACGTAACTTGAACAGAATGAGAGCACAGTTCCAGCCCATGTCTGCAGATATGGCTGAGTTTAATGACTTTCCTACGCTGACCGAAGAAGAATTAATATTATTTAGCCTCGGTATATATCAGCTAAAACAAGCGAGAAGTTACTATGGAGAGCATGTTCAACCAGATGGAGTTTTTAGCATTGAGCTAAGTGGTGGAATTCCTCTAGAGCTTGTAAGGGAATTGGAGGGAGAGGACTTGTGGTTGATTCGAGGGCGAATACAATCCCGACACATCCGATCTAAAACATACTATGTGTATATTGCTCTGGATAGAACAGCAACCGGGCGTCGAGCAATAAAACATTACTATTGCACATGCCATATAGGAATGAGAACCATCGGATGTTGCTCCCATACTATGTGCATAGTCTGGTACATGGGTTATGCTAGACATGACCCTTACCTCAGCCCACCCGCAATAAGTTTAGATGACGTATTTGTAAGACTAGAAAATGTTTAATTGTACGTCATTAACTTATTATTGTTATTAGCCTTTATTCAGAAGAACAATACATTTATTTTATATACATTACAAAATATTCAAATCAATAATTGATTTTTCCGTTGCGCGGTCTCTGCTTCTGAGTGCCTCTTGGCAATGGCCTCCCCCAACAGCTTCCACTCACATCTCTGACATGCCACTCCACATACACTAGTCCACATTTTGCCAGCCATTTGTACCATTTCATCTTCCCATCTTTTTAGAGATCTGCCCTCTTTTCTTTTAGCCCTTCTGGGATACAAAGATGTTATTATTTTTGTCCATTTGTCTGGCCCTCTCAAAATCAAAACATGTCCGGGCCGGACATGTTTTGATTGTTTGTTGTTTCATTTCAATTTTTTAGTTTTATATGTTACATCAGTTACACGTGTCATTTTTCTCAACTCCTTGTTTTCTATTTTGTCTATCCTTTTCTTTCCAAACATACTCCTCTCCATAGCCTTCGGCCCAACTTCCAGCATACTTGTATGAGCTTTTGTTAGTGCCCAAGTTTGGCACCCTTATGTTAGAATGGGTGGAATCCATGTATTAAATAGTTTTCTTTTGGTGCTCATGTTTATACTTATGCATTTTACTATTTCTTTAAAGGACCAGAATCTTTTCCAGGCATTGCCAATTTTTTTTTTTGTATATCTTTGGTTGTTGTATCATGTATATTAGTTATAACCACTGATTCTAAGCAGGAATCTTGCGGTTAATATTGTCTATTTCTCACAGCGCCATCACACCTTGCCAGAGTTGCCAGAGCGTTTTTTTCTTAGTAATGTTGTCATTACCTTGTAATATCGATCAAACAAAACAAATGCTGTTTAGTCTATTTATATTTCTTCTTTTTATATATAAAAATGCATTTTCAAATGTGTTAGTCGCGCTAAAACTCGAAAACGGCTGAACGGATTGGGCTGATTTTAGTTTTAAAATATTCGTAGAAGTCCAGGGAAGGTTCTAAAGTGACACGAAGTTCACCGGGACAGTTAGTCTTCTTCTTATATATAAAAATGGATTTTCAAATGTGTTAGTCGCGCTAAAACTCGAAAACGGCTGAACTAGTTGGGCTGATTTTAGTCTCAAAATATTCGTAGAAGTCCAGGGAAGGTTTTAAAGTGACACGAAGTTCACCGGGACAGCTAGTACTTGATACATATTTTTTATTTTTATTTTATGACTAAATATTTTTTTCCAATACTATTTATCAACCTTACCACTGTGTTTTACTATCAAGTATTATATCATAACGTAATATATCCATGCTTTTAATAGTGACACTCCAACCTTTTTATCACAAAAGGATTATTTTTAAAT
The DNA here is from genome assembly GCA_963565745.1 of Phengaris arion. Lineage (NCBI taxonomy): Eukaryota > Metazoa > Arthropoda > Insecta > Lepidoptera > Lycaenidae > Phengaris > Phengaris arion. Next base: position 6,434,970 of record OY751439.1, on the reverse strand, counting down.
TATTTTATTACGACGTAACCATTGGGCGCACAGATTGGACGTCATAGTAAAAAATGTTAGGAATTGTGTATTCTATTCGAATATATATTTTTTTCTTTCTGGCCGGCACTTTCATTTTTTGGTCAAAAAATGTATGAAACGTGAATGATGTCCTTTAATCCAAACTGTCACCGAAATTCATAAGTTGGCGACTAAATTTCCGAATTGGCGACCATTAAACGATGTAAGCAGCTATAAAACCAGATTGGGTTAATAAATTAATGGCTGCTAAAAATTTTATTTGCAGGCTACATAAAATCACATTTTTGGATACTGTTGGAGTTTGTTTTCCTTTGTTATGGATGTCGTTTTCAAGGTTTTTGGGGGTGCTGAATAATATAAAAATTAAATATATTTTGAAATTTCAAAGTGGCGTACATTTTTTATTTAAAATTAATCAGCGTGTCCTTTTGAGGTTTCTGGGGGTATAAAATTGTGTTCAAATTTCAATTTCCAAAATGAACAATTTTCTATCGTAAAAGTGACATGAGTATCTACATTATATTATTTTATTTTTTTTATTTTATTTATTATTAGGATTGATGAATATTATCACAGTATGCAATTTAGCTATGTTTAAGCTATGGGTTTTTTTGGAATTATAGAGAAAGAAATGCTCTACTTTGAGACAAGCGATGTATAAAGCTATTGAAATGTAGAAAATTTCAGGATTTTAAAATTTCTTTTCCTCCCATCATGAAGAAAATATGTTGTTGCGGGATTAATAAGCGGGAGCAAATTTTCATTATGACGCACAATTTATGAGATAGAAGAATTTTACAAAAATGTAAATAAATACGCAATTTTGAAATATATGTTAATTTTTGTAATTAACATCCCCCTAAACCTAGAAAAGGACAGGCTAGATTAATTTGATTAAAAATAAATGTCCAATATCTTTGAAATTTAAAATGGATATCATTTTTGTACTCAGCACCCTTAAAAACCTCGAATACGACACCCATGTCAATTTTACGAAAAATAAATATCTGCCATTTTGAAATTTCAAATTTAATAATATGTTTGTAATCAACACCCCCCAAAACCGAGAAAAATTAAAAATGGGAATTTTGTGCGCTCCTTTACGTTTTTTATGTTTAATATATATTTCATATATATTAATTTTAAATAAATCAGCTTCAGAAACGGACTTGTCGCAAACCAGATCGTGTACTTTCCAATTCACGACTCCACCAGATTATCTATCTATGCGGAACAAGAGGTGTAGAGACCAGATGGAGGACTCTTTTTCTACACAACTAAACGACTTTCAAAACGAAATAAGATCACTATTTACATCTTTAACTTCTGCACAGTCAAATGAACTAAAAAATCTCACTACTCAACTTAAAGAAATACAACTAACAAATTATAACATAGAAAATTCAGTTGCGTATCTAACTTCACAGAATGAAGAATTTAGAAAAAGTATTATAGAATTAGAGACACAAGTGAAGCAGGACAGACAATATATTACGTTGTTAGATAATAAGCTTGAAGATATACAATTACAGGGCCGTATGTCTAGTTTCGAAATTAGAAATGTTCCTAAATTGAATAATGAAAACAAAGAAGATCTGATTGACATGACCGTCAATCTTTCTAAAACGATAGAATGTGACATATCAAATTCAGATATCTATGATATCTACAGACTTAAACCGAAGTCGGGACATTCCAATAACACCCCAATAATTGTAGAAATTAAGTCGGTTATGATGAAGAATAATGTCTTAAAATCTGCTAAAACATTTAATAAAAAGCATAAAACCAATAAGTTATGCGCGGGACATGCTGGATATACAACAACACAAGTGGACACTGCAATATACTTATGTGAACATCTAACGCCTAAAGGCTCACGGTTGTTTTTCTTGGCCCGTGACTTGATTAAGACAAAAAAATTAAATTCTGCTGGACAGCTTACGGAAAAGTTTATGTGAGAGAAAATGAACAAACACCTGTAATACAAATATTTACTGAAAACCAGGTACACGAACTACTGGCAGGCTCATCTAAAGATAACCGAGGGAAGTGACTAAATGTAGCTATAACAATAATTCATTCATTTTCATGTACTATAATCAAGTCAATACCAGCATTTTATTTCATAGTTCATTCTGTAATACTACTACTATTAATCAAAAACAAATACTTTTCACAATTTAACAACATATTTACACTCCACCTACAGATTCATCATTATACGTCTACTAAAGGTACTCATTTGCTTATCTTTAAACCCTTTTGTTATTATATTACAAAATTAATCAGAAACTTGTCGATCAATATATCAGATGAACGAATGAAGTCTCCCAGTTATGGATTACTTTACATAATTGTTTTAAAACCAAATTTATTAGATATTAATTACTTTAACAATGCCAAATAAACTCTATAATTTAAATGAAATAGACAGTCTTAACATTGCCCGTTCAATATCATGCAATTGAGATGAGCTTTCTAGTCATTTGACTGTAAACAATAAGGATTTAATAATTATATCTCATAACATACGCAAATTTTATTCATATTTATTCAAATTTCGATGATTTTCTTATTACTATATCTAATCTCTCTATTTACCCAGACAAATTAATCTTAATTGAATGTAGATTAAGTCCAGATAAATCAATACCGCATCTGGAAAACTATAGCTGTTACTCTACCTCAAATCATCTGAACCAAAATGACGGAGTGGTGGTTTACATTAAGCAATCATTGAACGCGAAGGTTAAGGAGATTAGACTAATACAAGCATCTTGCCTTCAGGTTGATTTGCTTAATAATTCCTTAATTTGCATTTATATATCCCCGTCCAATACAAACACAGAAAATTTTGTAAATTCTCTTTGCTCTCATTTGGATTCTGTAAATATGAATAGGAATATTATCATTGCGGGTGATATTAACATCAATATTACGCAAAAATCACATGAAACTAACCTGGAATACAATAATAAAATGAATTATCTTAATTCGCTCTCAGTATATGGTATTCTTGCTGGACATACTTTACCTACTCCTGAAAAAAGTTGCTTAGACCACTTTATGCTGAAAATTAACAGAATAAAAAAATCAGCAGTTATCGCTATCCTAAAAACAAGTATAACTGATCACTACACTACTCTTCTTTGTCTCTCAAGAACGCAAATTTCTAACCCAATCTCTAGAACTAAAAATAAAATAGATTTAAATAAAGCCTTAATCGATTTAAAACAGAAAAATCTCTCTAATTTGATGACAAACAACGACCCAAAGTCTATCACACATTGCTTAATTAATGAACTTACTGAAACCATAAAGAAAAACACTAAAATTATAAAAATTCCTAAGTCTAAATTAACAATAAAGCCTTGGATTACCCCGGGAATTTTACGTTGTATTAAACATCGTAATAAATTACAACTGACAGTACGAAAAGAGAGTCATAACGAAGTTTTATGAGTAACATACTTACGCTATAGGAACCATTGCAATAATCTAATTAAAAAACTCAAAGGCAACTATGAAGGAGAATTGCTGAGTAAATCTGTTGCAAATAACAAATTACTTTGAAATAACATAAAAAATATAACATATAGCAGGAAATCCCATAATGATAATAACGAACTATTAAATATTAAACAAAACCCGCATGAATCTATTAATTTTATAAATACTTACTTTTCTAATGTAGGAGCAGATCTTGCTCATAAAGTATTATCCAATTCTGAACACTACGATACAACAACAAGAAATAATTTTTCCTCTGTTAATTCCTTCGCATTGATGAAGACCGATGTAGGTGAAGTAAAGAATACACTTATGAACTTTAGATCAAATAGGGCACCTGGCTGGGACGACGTTCCTACTAGCTTCTTTTTTGTTGCTGACGCTACGCCCGAGCATGGCTCACGTAGTCACGTCGCCTCCCCACCCCCCTCTCCGCGACAAAGACTCAACCGTATTCAATGATACACAATGGTCATAATTGTGTGGCCACCCTTTCAAATGTTACCCTGACTGTGCGTTCGCGAAGCGATTTCGTCTCTACGCGATCAGTTCTCATGAGCGCGTGTCATCTGAAAGAGCCATTACAAGGACATGTTGGAGTTGTAGTTGGTTACAATATAATATATTCCTAAAGTGTTATATTCATGTAACACTTTAGGAATAGCCTGGAAGTGTGAAAACCTTAACCACGTAGTAGCTGTATATTTATGCATATTATTATTACAGCATATTCGAGCTTCGTCTCGTCGCGGTGTGAACTGATCCTTAGATAACATTCTTGGTCATTTAGTTTTCTATTGGGTTGTCATCTTAAGAGTTTAGCGTGAAAGATCTAAATTGGTTAAACTCTTTATTTTCAAAGAAAAGAAAATTAGCTTAGTTTGAGTTTTATACACTTCTTTTTATGGCGTTCTTAATCATAGTTTAAAGGTTTAATTTAGTTTTAAGGAATATATTACGAGCACACTTTGCTTCAAAGGAAACGAAATTGTTTTGTGAACTTAAAAGTCGCTATTTATCCTTCTTAAATCATTTTTTAGACAAAAGAGGTACCTACGTTAAACCACAGATTACTAAATAGTTTACTATGTAAGTAAAACTACTAACACCATATGAGTTAGCTACCTTTAGTTGCTTAATAACTTTTTCACAGTAATAACACACAGGACATCTTGCACTATTTCCACTTTAATAAGTATTTTACAGTAATTTTAATATACTACACGACCGGTTTCGACACAGTCATCATCAGGTCTACACCTGCAACGCAAATAGTGCAAGAAGTCATGTGTGTTATAACTGTGAAACATGAATGTCCACCAAGAACCTACAGCACACACCACCCACCAACCACAAGGAGGGTTTCGTAACTATCAACGCGCAATAGGTTTTCTTTGAATTACTTCATAAGTTGTTGTCCTGTTTCGCTCAAAATAATTTTCCTAAAAAGTATTTTAGCATTATCTATCAGCATGGAAACTTACATGTTTCTATCTCTTATATTTTAGACATACCGGGGGGGGCAACTTATAAACCACTTTGGAGGCTGATTACTCGAAAATGGTTGACTGTATAAAAGTCGTGTTTGCCTTTGCCATTGCCTTTATTTTCAAACACGATGGGATAGAATGAAAAAATATTTTTCATCCCCACTACATATGAATGGAGAGCCACCCCTAAAATATAAAATTATTATTCTTTTATAATGTCAAAACAGAGATCTATACATATTTTATAGCTATACCAAATTTCATCCATTTAGATTCATAATTACAAAAGCTAGGAGAGCGGACAGACAGACGGACGAACAGAACGAAACCATAAGGGTTGCTTTAGTATTACGGAACCCTAAAAATAGGCTTCACGAAGAAAGCCCCTAGCAACCCAGGCTGTATCTTATTTTATTACTGCTTTAATAACTGCGATGTTCCGTCTATCGTGTTATTACTATCCGAACTCATAACCACTTGACCAAGAAATACGGACATAATATTCTAGCCAGAGTTAATAGATAAAGTATTGGAGAAAAATATTATGTTTTCTTGGTTAGAGCCCTTCTCGGTAAGGCTAAGGAAGGTTTTGATGCGATTAGGGTCAGTTAACACCGCGACGATATGCGACGCTACGCGGCGCTGCACTTTTTGGATAACTATTCAAAATTGAACTTTATTCTCTACAGAAAAATATACCTACATGTTTTATTTGATGACTGATCGTCATACACTGCACATGCGCTGTGCAGCGCGGTGCACTCTGCCATTCGAACTCTTACAATGAAACATGTTCCTCTTGTGTTTTGAATAAAAACAGTTTTGAATTGTTGAATTGTTTTTGAGAGAAGAATAGAATGCAGCGTCATGTCGCGTATCGTTTTGTTTCAGTGTGAAATGACTCCACTTCTTCCTAAGAAATTCGAACAAAATGGCCGCTCGGCAAGTCTTAAATTTCACCAGAAATTGCTGTTGAGACAACACATTTAAATCTGTTGGATTTTGTGTTAAATAATAATAATCGACTATCTTTACTTTTATAAATAGATCCTCTATTGCATGGACCCAAGAATGATCTGTACTTTATTCGTAAATAATTCTTACTTTCTCATTTAATAATAAAAATAAAGCCAGAAAAACTTAAACTTAAACTTTACCAATATTTGAAGGATATTAAATCCTACTACCATTATAAATGTGAAAGGATGAATGGATTAATGGATGTTTTTACTCTTTCACACAAAAACTACCGAATTTCGATAAAATATGATATGGCAGTAGTTTTAAGCTCTGGATTAATACATAGGCTACTTTTTATCCCGAAAAAGTACAGTGTTCCCGTGGGATACTATATTTACGCGTGTGGAACAGCGGGCAAAAGTTAGTTTTCAATAAACACTAACGGTATCAAAATAATGGCATGGGAATTTTTCAAACGACAACGGGCAGTGCTGATTGAATCAATAACAAACGAATTATATCCCAAAATAGCTCCAATAATATTGACTTACTAAGAATTTAATAAAAGTACTGACAAGTTTTCAATCAAACCAGTTCCTTTGCGACCATGTTTCCTCATTAGCCCCATAGCAAACTACAACCGTAAGTTTTTCAAACTTTCTGAAATAAATATCATGATAGAGATTTGTTACTTACTGAAACATTTGAATATCAATTATTTAATAACAAGCTTATAACTAAATCATTATATATCATTATATATATACACGATATTTTTTTCCAGGTCTTTTATGCACTCTCGATACTAGTTTTATTCACGACAAATTAAAATATTATGGTTTAACGGTAGTCAGTTATGAAAATTGACGTATCCAAAATGCAGAGAAGAATAATGTAAATTGTGACAATGCCACACACTATTCCACACACTTTGTAAACCAATGCAAGTTTTTATGGCTTATTTAAAAATAGCGATTCAAAAATCTTTTCGTTTACAATGTGCGCTGAGGCTTTGTATTTACTTTGCCTATTCCCTAAGTTTCAGTTCGATTTGACATCAATAGGTATACCGGAAAAATAATTTATTTATTTATTTATTTACAACTTACAACTTCCATCATTACAGGTTTAAACCTAATACAATAGTGTTACTAGTAGGTACTTAAATCTATCTTACTTGCTACACAATAGGTGACCTTAGTGAACTCGTTCAATGAGCACGTAAATAAATCGACGGTGTTTGCGACCGTGTTCAGCGTCCGCAGCGCCCGTGTGAGCGGGGCCATCCGCAGCAGGTTGGTGCGCGCGCGCGACACCTCCAGCAGTGGCGGTCGGCGCCGCCGCTCCGCGTACCCGTCCGGCACACACAGCCTGGCCGCTTGTAACACAGCTGGATTGTGCGTTACACCGCGCAAAACTTTCACTACATATGTGGCCAGGGCCACTTCCCTCCTGACTTCTAATTTATAGTAGCCGACCATACCCAGAACAAATAGCGTTGGATACAGCAACGGATAACCTGGGTACACGCCGTACCTTTTGAGATGTATGAAGCGCACAAATTTGTTCTGGATACGTTATAGCATATTTATGTATTTGTCCTCGTGTGGGGACCAAATCAGGGCATTGCCTTCTAAGTGGCTTTTCACGAGAGCTTCGTAGAGTGCTTTCAAAGCTGCGATATTATCAAACTGATTAGCTTGTCGTAGCAGAAACCCTAGATTGCGATAAGCCTTTTTACATACGTCAACTATGTGTTTTCTGAAGTTTAAATCGGGTGTGAAGTTAACTCCTAGATCCTTAATCTCAGTGACGCGTTTCAGTGGTGTTCCCTCTATGTGGTATTGATGATGACGAGGAGAGCGAGCGCGGCTAAATTTTTACGCAATTACGGCAAACATTACGCAGCACTTAGCCGTATTGAAGTACAGTTTATTGTCACTAGACCACTTCACAATTCAGTCTATGTCCTGCTGCAGTTTATATAATAAATCTACTGTGCAATACTTTAGGTTGTATCAATAAACATATTATTTTGATGTCTTAAAATTTACATTTAAACTACATTTCTAGAAATTGAAATACGTTTCGAGACTGTAAGACTTTTCTCTTAATTTTTATCATGGGATTTTATGTGCTTGATGTAAACAAAAGTAATTAAAATTATATTAATTACAATAATTATTTGCTGGTAGGTACCGACTTCAAAATTAAAATTTTAGCTGAATATAATTATAAGGAATAAGGAATTTTTTGTGCATTTTTACTTTGGATGTCGGTTTTATTTTTTTGTTTAAAATAATATTTTGCATTTATATTCATACTTATAATATGTTTTTATATAATATGATGTAAGTAAACTAATGGTTTATGGTGTAGTTTTTTCACAAATTTAGCAAAAAATACTGAACCTTTTTTGTAATTTTAGATATATTTAATTACTTTACTACACATAAATTGTTATTGTTACTTTTTTTCTCCTTATCAAGCAGCAATACCTCAATATTTATTTACAGGTCTACCCAAAATAGGTTTTGTGAGTGCTTTGTAAGGGAGCTCTATAACATTAATACCTACATAATATCAAGGTGCTGAATTTAATCTACCTCCCTCAATCAACGTCAAAAACACGGACCACACGTCCACGCAGCAAAGGCGTATGTATACCTCATGTACCACCCACGCGATTCCGAAGTTCCGAAAAAAATTGAGGTGGAATTGTAAACAGTACACAATATTATGCGCCGATTCGAGCTGCTCAATCAAGGAAATGCAGGTTACCTGTCATTTAAATGTAGAACTAATCGTTTATGGCAGGTAAGTTTTTAACCGACTACGGCGAAGCCATAAGGAAGAGTAATGTTTTTGGCAGTATATGTATGTATGTATGTTTGTTCCACCGTACATACATATTACATAACACCCCGGCCTACTTATGCTATATAATTAACGTAGTCGGGTTATAATTTTTGACGCGTTAGACTTTGCCCAGAAAGCGTAATTGTTGCGTATTCATACGCACGAAGCGCGTGTCGAGGTACTAGGCGTACATTGCGTCCAGATGCTACGCGCGTATTTTTTACTAATGCGCGTATCGTACTAAATTGCCGTTTAAACTTATAATAAATTAAATAACTAATACTATAAAACTAATAAATTAAACCGCTTTGGCTGATTCAGGCACTGATCCAGCTCACAAAAGAGGATGTGGTCCGATGTGGTTCTTCATAACATGTTAATTAAAATTAAGAAAAAAAAAAGAATGAAATATTTTCTTTATAATATGTTAATTAAACGCTAACGCGCGGAGTGAACGAGAAAGTTTTTCGCTTATTTAGCAATTATAAATTTATTTTAAGTTTTGTAAAAAAATAAGCATTCAATATACCTTTAACAAATTAACATCAACAAAGATTATAAATTAATTAAATAATAATATATATGAATAAATAGTACAGAAACACACACAAATTTTATAGATTATATAACATCGAAATGTGTATCTTGTCATGTCAAATAAATTGTGTACGAGTATCTTTGTGTGTAAAGAATCAAGTTCAATTTTGAATATCTTAAAAATGTAGACCGCGTAATGTCGCGTATCGTTGCGGTGCGGACTGATCCTTATAGATAATAATTGTTGACAGTCGAGATTGGCTACGGCCTACGCGTAGACGATCCAAAAGGTTTCAAATATTAGGTCTTTACTTATGAAATTTCCGTTTTGTATGAAAAAATGTTGAATTGAATTGTTCATGTATTTAAATTTTTTATTTGTATTAATTGAAGTAATCACCCATGCAATCAATGCATCTTTGCCAACGCAGTGGCAGTTTATTGGTGCCCTCCTTAAAGAAATCAGCTGGACAAATTCTTCAAAGGCATTTTGTACTACCTCTCGGGTATTTAATTTTTTTCCCGCCAAAAAGTTATCCAAATTCTGGAAAAAGTAGTAGTCTGTAGGCGCAAGGTCTGGTGATTAGGGCGGATGACGAAGAGCTTCCAACCCCAGTTCTTTCAACTTGGAGACCGTCTGCTGTGCAGTATGAGATCGCGCGTTGTCGTGCAGGAGCAGCTTAGACGAGCGATTATTGTCCAGTTCTTCACAGTACTCATCTGCAGTAATGCTCACCCCGTTTTGTAAGAAGCTGTGATGAATCACACACGGCGCTAGAACACCAAACAGTGACCATCAATTTTCTAGGGGTAAGTTTTCGTTTAGGGCATTGTTTAGGTTCTGAACCAGGATCCAACCAACTTGCTGAGCGCTTGCGGTTATCAAACAGAGTCCATTTTTCATCGCAGGTAACAATGTGGTTTAAAATTCCTTTGGTTTAAAATTTGTGTGTCTGTTGAGCAGTGCAAGGCACGTCTCGACGCGTACTTCGCGCTGGCGATCATTGAGTTCGTGGGGCACCAATTTGTCAAGCTTTTTTACCTTGCCAATTTGACGCAAATTGATCAATATTGTTTTGACGCTGACGTCGAAAGCTGCTACTAATTTAGCCGTAGATTGTGTATCATTAGCTTCCACAATCGCCTTTAATTCGCCATTGTTGACCAAAGTCTTCGGACGACCGTGAGGTTCATTTTTCAGGTCGAAATTTCCAGAACGGAAGCGAGCAATCCAATAACAGGTGGTGCGTTGGTTTGTAGTGTTAGCTCCGTAAACGTTGTTGATATTGCGTGCCGCTTGTGCCGCGTTGCTGCCACGACTGTACTCATAATCCATAATTACTCGAATTTTTAACGTATCCATTTATTATCCTATATTTGTGCTGCAGAAGCGAGCTGTTCGGGCAATCTATAAGCTGGCCCCCAACACGTCATTAAGAGAGAAGCTTAAAGAAACTGGAATCTTAACTGTAGCTTCTCAGTATGTTCTATCAAATGTGTATGTTAAAAAAATTAAACCTGTTCTAAAAGAAGAGTGACAACCACAATAGAAATACCAGAAATAAGCATAAGCTTGATGTACCAGTGACTAGACTTAGTAAAGTAAGGAATTCGTTTAAAGGCCAATGTATACACCTATACAATAAGATCCCAGAAAGCGTTCAAAATTCTAAGATATAGATAGTATGTGTACTGTGTAGGTACACAAACTATCTTACTACCTACACCTACTAGCTAGTAGGTGTAGGTAGTATTATTATTACTTACTACTTACTTACTATTTTACTACTTATTTTACTACTATATTATTACTTACTATATTACTAGTAGTATTATTTAAAAGTTTGCACATAAATGTAGCTAAAATTAATGAATAAATAATTTCAGATCGTTTACCTATTTTTATAACTATATTAGGGCCTATATTATATAATTAAATATTATTTTGCTTACGAAATACATTTGAATTATCATAATCTGACTAGTAATCTGAATATAAAAGTCAAATAAAATACATACCAACAAGTTCAATCTGAAAAGTTTTAAACATCATTGTTTGCTAACTTTAGCTTACCAATTTTACTCACGTTGATGAGTAAATAAATAAATAAATAAATAAATAAATGAATGAATGAATGAATGAATGAATGAATGAATGAATGAATGAATGAATGAATGAATGAATGAATGAATGAATGAATGAACGAACGAACGAACGAACGAATGAATGAATGAATGAATGAATGAATGAATGAATGAATGAATAAATAAATAAATAAATATTAATTTCCAAAAACAGTTTACAAATTATTAAGCAGAACTCGTAGTCACCTAGTAAGCTTACGCCTGTATCAGGTGACTAGGCTTCTTCCACAGCTAATATTAATACAAAGATCTATCAAAATATTACATGTACATTATGAAATTTATTTACAAGAGTATAATAGTAAAGTTATGGTAATAATTAATTAACAAAAATATATATTAAATATTTAGTACCAGCATAGCTCTATCACCAATAAGTTTAATAAAATCTAAATTATGTATGTAAAAAATATTTTTTTACTCTATTGATGCTACTGTATTATACTCCCATTTACACTGACCAAATGTTTGGTATTTGGTAAGCGTTTGTATATTTTTTACGTTGTTGGGTTACTCGGGTTCAAATCGCGGTGAAGCGAATATTTTTGTAATTCTTTTAATTTATTTAAATCTACTAGAACTCCGAACATATCTCGGTTACCCAGGTACTGATATTATTACTAGTGTCATGTATCCTGGTAGAATTAAAAAAAAACTTGTAATTTTTTTCTCTATGAGATTTTATTCCTCAAACATACTTATCTAAAATTGTATCATTCTATTTTTCCAGGGAATCGTGCGAGAGCATTGATCGTGTCTGCATGGCTGATAAGTGTCATATTCTCCATCCCACTTCTGATACTTTACGAGGTAAAAGAAGTACAAGGTAAGATTATTTTTGGAACTGAAATTAAATATTAAATGTCACGTCCGAGAAAAAGCTTTCACCCTCATAATTATTAGAATTTTTTGTATCTATACAAGTATTAAAATTGGTATAATTTGTTGAAGCTTCTAATAGAATTATGAACTAAGATCCCTGGCCCGCCAGACTATCCTCATATTCTTACTGATATTGTAGTATTTGTATGTACAGAAAACGTATAAATACATAATATAATATTGTAGTATTAGTGTGTACAATAACCCGCTAGTTTGCACGGTGGTCCAGTTCTCAGGTACAGGGCGCCAATGGTACAAAAAAACTGTAGTTACTTTTCTTACAGCGTATGCTAATTAGTAGAATAATGTCAATGAATACAAATAAGTGAAATTTACATCGATTAATTATTTTTATATCGTAGTTTTCACAAAAATAATAAAAGAAAATCAACAATTTAAAAAAAGACACTAAACTTCTAACCTTTATATTATCTCTATTGATACAAAGTTTAGAGAAGAATGACTTTGATAGGTTTTGTTCCTTACGTTATTCCTAAACTAATTATTTTTAAACAAAAAATTAAACCGATTTCCAAAGTGCACAAAAAAGTATGAAATAAAACTTATTACATATCTAAATAATTTCTTTTAAATTTGGCTAAAATTTTAACTATTTCTCTATTTAATCTTCAAAATTTTAAAGTCGGTATCAGCCCGAACAACATCCTTACGAAACAATATTTAAAATAGAACTCACGTTCAAGTTGGCAACAATATGGAACCGCATAATACCAGGCACTGTGGTGTTACGACTCAGTGAGTGACAGTTAGGCATTACACGACCTACCTTCCTATCCATAATAGTATCTCTTGCGTACCTACTCCTACTCATGGTACGTAATTTTATGTTGTTTTTCTGTCCTGTTTTTATGACTTTTGTATGTAAGTCGTGTTTTATTTGTGGTGTAATGTCTCATTGTGTCAAATAAATGTTTATTTATTTATTGAAAAAAAAAAACATATATACAGCCGAACGTATAACCGCCTCTTTTTTTTGTAAGTGGGTTAAAAAATAATATTGATATTTTTTGAGGATGTAATATGTTAAGTGAGTACAATTTTCCGCAACTTTAGCGCCTTGTACCTAGTGTAATAAATTGGCCCATGGCACATTCTTAAATGCGAATTAGAGTTCTTGTATTTCAATTTCCATAATCTTTATAGAATTTTATACACGTGTTACAAATATAATTATAATTACTAAATTATATTTACCTATGTATTATTATAATTTGAGCATAAAATATACTTAATAATATTAGCGTATGTCGACGACTGACCTCAAACTCAACTTAAGTAAGGGTCACTAGACACTAATAAGATCCCTCGTTCCAGGTCAGCTCCAGTGCTGGATAGAGCTAGGCTCACCGCAGAAGTGGCAGGTCTGGATGACGCTGGTATCTGTGATGATTTTCGTCCTGCCCGCTGTGGCCATCGCAGCGTGCTATGTCGTCATTGTCAGGACGATCTGGACGAAAAGCAAAGCGGTCGTCATGAGTCCACCCATTAATTCGAAGTCTACTAAAAAAAGGAGAAGTAAGTTTTTTTTCGTTTGACCTTTTCAAGCTAATGTTATTTTAAGGCACATTTATTTAATAAAATATAATATCTATGGATAATTCACACCACGTAAATCTGGCCCCGTGCTAAGTGTCCGAAGTACTTGTGTTACAGGTACCAGACAACGGGAAGTATATTTAATACTTTATACTAAATATACATATTTTTAAGATTTTTACTAAATTATACTCATATTTAATACACATCCATGGCCTAGGCCATGTTCCTAGGAACACAGAAAACTTTTTAAGCTATTGCATAGCTTCTATCGCGGGCCTTGAGCGCGGGGACGGAATCCAGAAATTCCGTAACGAAAAAACCTCACGCTGCCGCATCGTCTAACGTCGTTTCAGTTCGGCAGTCTTCGACACGGCGTTGTGTGCGTGCGATAATTTTCTCCAAGAACACTATACTACGCGGGCGAAGCCGCGGGCAAAAGTTAGTTATGAAATATAATAATGCAATTCTACTGTATTTTAAACATTATTCAAAATTAAATTATTATTTTTAAGATTTAAGACGGAAGTAAAATCTATCTCTGAACCAAATATTAAAGCAAGGCTAACGCCGTTTTAGTAAGGACGTGTGGCACTCGGGGACTGCCACGGTAAAGCTATTGCATAGCAAGTCTACACGATACGTCTAGTCGCACGCACACAAACACCGTGCCGAAGTCTGCCGAACTGAAACGACGTTAGACGATGCACGGCTTTCAACGCCGTGTAACGTAGTTACATTTCCTCTCCGTAAAATCAAATATTTCGGCGTTACTCGCGTCATCTATGATTTGTATACTTAATTATTTTAGTCATTCAGAGGCTTTAGCGCCACCTATCGGCGCACGTCCTAACTAAAACGGCGTTAGCCTTGCTTTAATATTTGGTTCATACATCGATTTTACTTCCGTCTTAAATCTTAAAAACTAATAATTTAATTTTGAATAATAATTAAAATACAGTAGATTTGTATTATTATATAAAATAATATATTTATTAATTTATTATTATAATATCTTTTTATTTTGATTTGTGTATTTTTTCTCTTCACGGTTTAGTTTTTTAGTTGTCAAATGTTAAGAAAAAAAGACGAAGAAGGGTATTTAAGGCACTTCTTCGATTGATGTTTTCCTATTAGAATAAAATTTTCTATAGACTCAAGATGTAGTCGTTATATCTCTTAATCCATCGCTTGTAATAAAACACATTATTTTTTCATATAAATTATCACATTGAGAAATTAGTTGTCAAAAAAAAAAAAAAAGAGACAGAGACGCTACCGGAAGTTGGGCATCATCGCGCCACGTGCTGACTACATTCCCGGATCCAGCTAAGTGCCCGTGTGGTTAAAGCCTCTCCGATTCCCACAGACACCAAGAGGCTAAACCAGATCTTTCGGCCTTCTGCCCACGTCCCCTTTTTTAAATATATTTCTCACGTTGGTAATTCCTCGTTTCCTTTAAACTACCCGTAACATGTCGACCTCTGTGACTCGGTGGTAAGCGCGTTGTCGCTCAAGGCTGTGGTCGCTGGTTCGGATCTCGCCAAGGGAACAGAAAGTTTTCTGTAGTACTGAGTCATGAATGTGTATTAAATATGTGTATAATATTTAATACACATTCTCATATGGTATTATCTTAATTATATGCATAGTATAAAAGTATTGAATATACATCCCACTGTCTGGTACCCGTAACAACTTGCCCGTAAAAACATTGGGTACTTTGCACGGGGCCATATTGAGGTGGTGAAAAATGTCCATAGATATTATAACTAGGTGTAAGAAAATATAAATGGCAAATATTCTTTGTAATAAATTATAACGTACCACCTTGTATTAATAACCAAGCCGAGCGTGATTATAGCGTAGCACCCACCGATCGTTGATTCTTTACGGTCAAGTCGAATTTTTACAACAACCAATATTCAAAAAATAAAAACTTTTACCCGACTGCTACATAATGACAAAAGCAAGTGTCAATGTCATTTTCGACATTGACAGATGTCATGAAGAAAAGCCTATTTAGATTTAGGTTTATTTCAGTTGTGTAAAAGGCTATTTCTCAGTGTAGAGACTGTTGACGTGTTTGTGTTAGACATTCTTATATCATTTGTAATACGTATCTGTGATAAGCACCAATAAAGCAGAATATAAGAATTGTTGCTGTATTATTATCATCACCACTCAAGCGCTTACATAGCAAGAGGTCGCAGCCCGATACACCGACTAGGCAAATTACATGGCCCATGCTACCCGGGCAATAGCCCGTGATAGTAATCATGAATCTATCGACACCTCATTCATTAAAAACGGATCAGTGGTTTAGACGCCACGATAGAACAAACATCCTACTACTATTATAAATGTGAAAGTTTGTGAGGATGGATATATAGATGGGTGGATGGATGTTTGTTACTCTTTCACACAAAAACTACTGAACGGATTTCGATGAAAATTGGCATGGTAGTAGTTTAAGCTCTGGATTAAAACTTTTTATCCCGAAAAAATACAGTCTTCCTTTGGGATACTATGTTTACGCGGGCGGAGCCGCGGGCGACAGCTAGTCATGTACGTAATATATACATACATACAATACACATACATAGACTGTCGAAATAATTACCCTACCTTATGGCTTCGCTTTCGCTTTTAGTTTTGTTTCAATGCTGACGTGGTAATTCATCATCATCATCAGCTTACTGCTGGACAATTCGGGTGCTACTTAATTTTTTTATTTGTTTTTTAAACTTCACACAGCGATTTCTCTCTAGTTGCTTCGAAGCATTAGAATAACATTATATCAGTATTGATTGTTGATTATAACTTCTGTAATGCCTTCATTTTAAGATATCATTGTTATCGACGCATTGTTGTAAAACTAAAAATACAAAATATTATGTAGGTCCATACCAAGTATATGATAACGCACACAAGCACCACAAACGCACATAAAGCTTATACGAGTGTTATAAAAAATTAGAGTTTGAGCCTCCAGGTTATTTATTTGAGGGTAGATATAAAAAAAATCATATTCCGGGCATAAAAATCTAAACTACCGTCAATTCCTCGCGTGCAGTGGGTTTCTTCAGACGCACAGAACACTATTACTCACAGAGTACTTTTTTATATTATGAAACTATTACTCCTACCGGAGTTCAGCCGGTCGCGTCGCCCAGTGACAGTGTTAACTTACTTTGAGTGAGTACTTTTTTTTTTTTTACCTCATTAACTATGTTGAAAGGGTTTTAGTTTCTTATTTCCTGAGTTTGTTTGCCAAATATATTGTTCGATTAACGCTTATTAAGATAATAATAATTGTCGTTCGTATTTCATAAGTCAACAATATAGTTCCTAAGCGATGAAAACTTTTGTTTCATTTGAACATCGAATCATTAAGTCCTCCTACACATTAACTATCTGAAACTATTTTATTGCCAGTATAACAATATTATAATAATACTGTTTAAATGACGAAAATGTTAGGGATGTATGTATGTATGTTAGGGAAATAAACACTCACATATTATTATTAAATTCGAAACGATTGAACACACAGCTATTTATTAGATAAAGCAATCGTGTAAATATTATATATTGTGTATTAATATAATATCTAATTCCTAAAGCATATTATCTTAATGTGTAGATATTATAAGATTTTATAATTATGTTTCATAATCTTTAGACTTTTGATAAATAAATAGGCTAGTGCGTCTAATGATAGCCATACACCATAGGGCGAGGTCACAACACTGCCAAAAAGCGACGCCAAAAACGACGTCGCGTTGTATTGCATTTACAAGAATTGTATGACATCGTTTATGAGATGCGTCGTTGCAGCGCAGCTTTGTGGCCTCGCCCATGCAATATATTATCGTCTAATCGATTCAATCAGTTCGATTGATTCAGATCCATATTGACATATAAACAGTATAGACTATAGACGGTCAGTTCTAACTGATCCAATCGAACTGATAAAGTCGATTGGACGATAGACTGTATAGTGTATGGCTTCCATAAGGCGCCTGCCGCCCAATATAAAGTCATAATGATACATGAATACATCATTTGACACAAAGCGTTAGTAATACGAGTATTTATTTCCTATGCTATTTGTTTTACCTGCAGGCTTAGCACGAACAATTTCATCGTTGTCGAATGAGAATTGTATGAAAATCATACCATCCGTATCCATTCGATATTATTACGAATACGATGTTGTCAATTGTTCGTGCTAAGTCAACTTTTTAATAGTTTAAAAGGAGCGTATCTTTGCTAGAACTGCACATTATGCCAAAATTTTGAAACTTTAGAATACGTAATGAAAGAATATACTTACATTAAGACTTCGGTCTATTAAACAGCCAAAACATGCCAAATGTGAAGAAGACTTAATTTATAAATGTTTATGATGATAAAATAAGATTATAGTATTAAAAATAGTCTAGCTGTTAATTATCTTGCTAAAGGTATTATTTTTTAACGGCAAGTAAAACAAAGTATTGTAAAATATAATTTATATTCAAAAAAATACATTCAATTTTAGATTTCAACAGTGTTATGTACCCCTCCAGAAATTAAGAACAATTAACATTTTTTACCGTACCTACCCATAGTAACCTTCATAAAATTAACACGTTATTGACGATATTATTAATATAGATAATATCTACATACTATTAAAATTGTAATAGTTTTATGCATAATATCCTGTTTACCTTTTGGATTGGATGCAGAATTTTAACAGATCATATAAAATGTTTATCTGGCCTTAGATCATTTCATTTTAACCCCTGAAGAAAACAGAGGGGTGCTATAAGTCTGTCTATTTGACTGTGTGTATGTGTCTGTCCGTGACATCGTCGCTCCTAAACGGCTGAACCGATTTTGATCTAGTTTTTATTTGTTTGAAAGCTGACATGATCGAGAGTGTTCTTAGCAGTAATTTATTAACATCAGCACTCGCTGCTTGACAATTCGGAAGTTAATCAATTTCTTCTTCTATCAAAGCTAATATTACAGGGTTTTTTGCGAAAACAAATTATCGCCTTACTATCTTACTTCTCCAAACATTTAGATCTTTAGCTTTCTTTCCAAAATTTGCGAAATTTGTATTAATTCTCAATATTATAGGTATTCTAAATCTAATCACAGCTTATAATAATATGTACTTATTGCAGTAATGTTTTCTAAGTGCCAAACATCACATCCATTATTTAAACATTAGAGTTAGACATCACTTTGCCTATCACTTACCTAATGTCTTTCGACGATTTCTATTTTAAAATCATCTTGTGCTCTCATGAAGAAACCTACCTTAGTTCTTATGTTAGGCACGGGCCCGTCCGCCGGTTTTCCAACAATTTTGTATCTCCTCAGGATTGTTGAGAGCGCTACTTTCATTGATATCTGGCCAAATTTGTACCCTGAAATCCAATTTGGAAATTTAACTAAATTATAATATAAACTTCTCTTGTTATGTCACTTGCTTTACTGGTCAAGTAAAATATATTTTTAAAGTTAGCTTTTTCCCGCCGCACCGCCCGTGTAAATACGGTATCCCGTGGGAACACTGCACTTTTTCGTGATAAAATGTGGCTTATGTGTTAATCAAGAGCAATCATACCAAAATTTGTTGTGTAGTTATTGCGTGAAAGAGTTAGAAACATACATCCTCACAAACTTTCGCATTTATAATAGTAATCGGACTGGACTTACCTACGCAATTTCTTGGTCCATAACTAAAAGGCATAAAAGCTTCTGGAGCTACAGTTTCTAAACGTTCTGGTGAAAATCTGTCTGGATCGAAAGAATCTGCATCGGGACCCCAAAACTTTGGATTCCTATGAATACCTAATATTGCGGCGAATAGGCCAGTTCCTGCTGGAATAGTCTTCCCAGATGCTGCAGTGTTAAAAACGAATTAAAATATTAGTAATGTGATATGTTGATTTATCTAAAATTGAAGTCTAGTCACACTCTTTACAAATTTTTATCGCTGCGCTGTTCTATATATATTTTAATATGTCCCTCCTTTTGTTTCTATGTTTCCATAGATTCTACTATTTTTTGTAACTTTATTTTAAAATTAAATTTTCCCTTAATAAATATTATACATATTAATTCGTGAAGCAAAAACCTTAAGTTAATATTTATGAGAATTGTGCGATTGGAGATATTTGACACAGTTAACGTTTGTGTGGTGAAAGGTGTGCAAAAAGCTAATATTTTTTAAGTAATGCTTGAAAACACATAAATAAATGTAATAAAAATAAATTTACACACACTACCTCACTCACACTACCATGCGTTTGTGTAATAAAAGTAGGTTAAACCAAGAGTTTGACACAATTGCCAATCTTTCTTTCACATTCCACTGACAATATTTACATTGCTTAACACAAAAACAGTGTGTTGACCGGATGATTTCTGCATTTGGTGATGAAGCCCCATCCAAAACCACAATTTATCGCTGGTTTGCTGAATTTCAACGTGGACGTGTCAATCTCAGTGATGATCCCCGTCAAGGTCGTCCAAAAACTGCAGTCACCAAAGAAAACGTTGATGCTGTGCGTGCGTAAGCTGATTGAGGAAGATCGACATGTGACATACCGCGAAATTCAGGCAACTTTAGACATTGGCATGAGTCAAATACAAATAATCTTGCATGAACAATTAAGTGTAAAAAAGTTGTTTTCCCGATGGATACCGCATTTGCTCTGTGAAGAGCAAAAACCGGCTCGCGTTACTTGGTGCGTCAGAACTCTCGAAAGATTCCACGCAGGATCCTCAAATGCTGTATACAACATCGTATCAGTTGACGAAACCTGGATATACGCGTACGAACCCGAAACAAAAAACCAGTGTTTGGGTCTTCGAAAATGAGTTAAAGCCAACAAAAATTGTTCGTTCACGGAGTGTTGCAAAAAAAATGGTGGCCACGTTTGTCTCCGAAACCGGCCATGTTGCGACTATTCCTCTTGAGGGACAAAGAACGGTTAATGCAGAATGGTATGCTAACATTTGTTTGCCACAGGTCGTTTCTGAACTCCGTAAAGAGAACTGCAACCGCCGCATCATCCTCCATCACGACAATGCGAGTTCTCACACCGCGCACAGAACAAAAGAGTTTTTAGAGCAAGAAATCATAGAATTATTAGACCATCCGCCGTACAGCCCCGACCTAAGCCCTAATGATTTCTATATAATACTTTCCCTAAAATAAAGAATAAATTGCGTGGTCAGAGATTTTCATCACCTGAAGAAGCTGTGGACGCCTACAAAACGGCCATTTTGGAGACCCCAACTTCCAAATGGAATGGTTGCTTCAATGATTGGTTCCATCGTATGGAAAAATGTGTCAAATTTCGCGGAGAATACTTCGAAAAGCAATAAATACATTTTTAAATAGTAATGTTGTGTCACTTCCTTGATTCCCGAAATTTTCAGTGCCGCCCTCGTACACGTATTATTTTATACTTTAAACGAGACAATCTTGTATATATATAATCGGTTTCTCAAAAATGGCTGCAAGTATTACCATGAATGTAGTATGCAGGGAGTTTTGGAGGAAAAAAATCGATCTACTTAGGTCTTATCCCTGCGAAACCGCGCATTTTTTAACTATATAATATGTTTTTTCTTTCGTCGTGCAACAACGTATCAATCATTTCGACTCTTTTATGTCAGTCCAATGGGCAATTGGGCAGTTCATGCGTATGTATAATTTTTGCTTTGTTCGAAAACTCAGAATGTGGTTTAAGTCCCGAACAGATAAAAATATTTTTTAATTTTTTTTATTTATAAGAACTCCGAGCTTCGTTACCCTGGTACACAATACTACAACTGAAAACTTCATATAAATAACGATGATCAATTATTTTCATGAAGAGAGAAAAGAGCTCTCATCAGCTTCTTATGCTTTACGCTGATCGTCTCGGTAATGCCAGCGAATCGTCCGTAAAAATGTTCTAACTTCCCATAAAGTAATGTTATGTGAATATAGATTTTTCATATTGTATAACTTATAATAGGTATGCTCCTAATTAAATAAATAAAATATAGCTCCCTACACCGATTTCGGTGACGGTGGCCTGTTTCATTGAAACCAGGCCAGCTACGCAGGAGTTATGTTATAGTGCCCAAGTGTGTGCGCAGTACACAAGAGCACTCCTCTCCTCCTTTACTCTCGTAACCCAGTGGGACAGATAACAGACACGACTGGCGAGAGATAAGGCGCAGGTCCGACTTTTTATATGCCCATCCGACGCATGGATCATCTTTCTTGTCAGACAATCAGGTGATCAGCCTGAATTATCCTAACCAAACTTGGAAACAACATTTTTTTGTTCCAATGCGGGAATCGAACCCACGACCTCGAGTCGAGAGCCAAGCTCTAACCACTAGACCACGGAGGCTGTTCTTAATTAAATTTTCGCAATTAAATAGCTTACATTTTTATATGTATATTGTTTTTATTTATTCCCAACTAAGTTTTTACACGGTTTTAATTAGAATGTTTGACTCGTTGATATTATTTTACGACCTTTATGACTAAGTGGTTGAGCGTTTCGGGATTTCAACATAAGAAACAAATCAATTCTCTGTATTTCCGGATGATAGATGTGTATAACTACATAATACTATATAATTTGATGCTCTAAGTATATTTTTATTTTCTTTATTAGGGACAACCAACAGTGATCACACAAATACAAAATGTTAAAAACTAGTATTCAGTTACGTATTAATAAATGTGACACCCACATCGTCATCCACATATTTTTACACATTGTTGTTTACTCGAAACAGAAAAAATATCCAGATACAAATTAGTTAATTACTTTTAATAATAATCATATTAATTCTGGAAAGAATGCTTACATACAAAATTCACGCACATATGGATTTGAAGAGCAATTTCAAAAATACTTAAAGCAATTATATTATATACTTGGAGCATTAAAAGTATAATATAATAAAAATCTTAAATATCTAATCTATACCCAATAGATGGTATAAAAAATATTGTACATTTATGTTGTCTAGTACCCGTAATACACGTTCCTCGAGAACTTGGCACAAGGCCAGATTGTGTGAAACCGTCCAAAGATATTATTATTATTTCCTTTGAAGGCAAAAGAAGAATCTATAGCAAATTTAACTACAGCTATGCATTTATATCCATGATTGCGGAAGTTAGCAGAAGGGGACAAACAGGCGAACGAACGAATAGACGGACAACGGAGCAAAACTTTAAGGGTTGTTTGTAGTACTACGGAACCATGTGATGATGTCGCTATTTGCAGAAAACACCATATAGAAGTGGATTGACCGTTGGAGCCATTGTGATTGTGATGTAATGCTATCCAATTGTTTTTTGAAAACTACTTAGCTACTTAAGAGTTTTGGATATACCTATTACCGTTAAAAGGCAGGGGACTCTTTGTCCTTAGGGTTAATCCGGCCCTCCACACGTTTATTCACATATACTCACACACACGTAACTATCTATGTGTAAACGTGCCAAGATAACTATATTTACATATAATTGTGTTGTCTTTACAATTATGTCCAATAAATGTTTATTATTTTATATAACTATAATATATACCAAATTTCACCTATTTATATACATAATTACAGAAGCTAGAATGGCGGGCAGACAGACAGACAGACAGACAGACAGAAAGACAGACAGACAGACAGACAGACGGACGGACAGAGCGAAACTATAAATGTTCCTCGAGTATTACGGAACCCTAAAAATGCACTTACGTAATGTAATCTCCTTCACAACTTTACGGGCGATAACAGGCACAGGTGGGTACAGCCTCATGCTCTCCTTAGTGACCATGTCCAAATAGCTTAGCTTGCTCAGATCGTCTTTTGATGCAGGTCTATCAGTATCGAAAACGTCTTGAAGTCTGAAAATATATTATACCATTTACACCAAAAAAAGAATTTTGAAATCGGTCCACAGACGGCGAAGTAATAGTTGAACATACAAAAATATATATAAATATATAATATACAGCCGAACATATAAATGCCTCCTTTAATGAAAGTCGGCTAATTAAAAATAATAGTATATTATTGAGATTTATTTTCCTTGTGATAATTAATTTGGGGTTGAAATTTTCGCTTGGGGCAGGCTTTGGCTGGTTCGCCAGGGTTCAGCCATTGCGATGAGCGTTTCCGATTATCGTACAGGATCCACTTTTCATCACAGGTAATGATTCGATTTAAAATCCCTTCATTATTGTGCCGGTTGAGTAATGTAACGCAGCAGTCGAAGCGCGTTTGTCGGTTTGTTGCACTCAATTCATGAGGTATGAGGTAAAAAAATTGACAGGTGGTTTCAAGCTTTTTCACCTTCCCAATTTGCGTCAAGTGAATTAAAACAGTTTAATCACTAACACCGCAGCCTGCAGCTAACTCGGACGTGGTTTGCGATGGATCCGCTTCCACAATTTATAGCCTTCAATTCTTCATTATTAACATTGGTCCTGGCCGTCCAAGGGGCTTGTTCTGCAGGTCGGAATTTCCAGAACGAAAACGTTGGAACCAAAAACGCGCTGTATTTTTTTTTGCGACACCGCCGCCATACACATCAATAATCCTTCGAGCCGTTTCTGCAGCACTGGTGTCACGGTGGAACTCGTACTCGAAAATAATACGATATTTCAAGATTTCCATTTTGTAAACAGAGTGATGCAAAGAAAAAACCAAAAGAGAAAAAAGAAATGAATTGCGGTTTTCGAAACACAAATGCATGAGTAAATAGCGGTATAAATTTGAAGTTTGAATTCCTAACCACAGAAGATATATTTGAGATCAAAGTGGCCAGTACGACAAAACGCCAATTTCATATGTAAGGACCTAATATTATGTAAGCTTAAGAAATGTTCGAGAAAAGGCCGTGTTGGAATAACATGCATTTTTATGGGCGAAGACACTGGCCTCTGCAATACAGTTTACTCTAGTGCAGAGGTCAGGGACTTCAGATATGTAAGACCCCCCATGTGTCAATAAAGAATTTATTTATTTATATTTATTTATTCGCCAGTTTGAGTGGGAAAAAACTTCCTTTGCACGCGTATCCAACGTAAAAATGGTTTTATTTCTACGGAAGAAAATACAAAATGACAGATTGATAAAGGAAAACTGACATTTTGTCCATATTATCTGTCAGTATGTGTATTCTTGTGTAAACAAAACGCATTTCTTTAGCGGTCATGGTAATCGTGCAGATCCAGCACGCGTACTATGACCACCATAGATATGGTTTCTTTCAACGGAATAATAGACAAAACTTCAGATTGATAACGGAAATCTGTCATTTTGTATACATCTGTCAGTATGTCTATTCTAGTATAAACAAAACGTATTTCTATGGCGGTCAAGCTACCCGTCACCTTAAAATATTAAAGTGACGCGTAGCATAACCGCCAAAGAAATATATTTTCTTTTTTAATTTTCTTTGCAAAGTAGAGATAAATAGTAACTTACTCTGTATAAACTTTATCTTGTACATCAGGATATAGGGCGAGTAGCATCAACGTGAAGCCAATAGCGAAAGACACTAGGTCAGTACCAATTATTACTATTAATATTTCTTCTCTCTTTTCTTCTTCTCCCAAATTAGAATTGATTATAGAATCGAATATTCCTTTTAGACTGATTTTGGTATCTGAAAATTGAATAGCTTTTAGTAAGGAATATTTTCATAACAACAATTAAGAAAAAGCGCTTAACAACGCTTGCTAACGCTGAAAAAAATACAGTTGTTGGTCAGGACACGTTTACTAACTTCAATAGCGATTACACAATGCCCCATTCTGCTTATTTATTTTGTTTCCTTTGAAATCAAATAATAGTGTTTTGTGCAATTAATTTAAAGTAAGTATTATTAAAATAAACATTAATGTCATTGTATTTGTATATAATAAATATATAAAATGATTTAAACCCGGTTAAAGATGGGACTATATGCTCTGGAATCCGGAACGCTGGCGAAAATTTAGAGCACTAAAAATAGAACTCTGCGCTAATACATTACAGTTGAAAATCGAACACACGAGTGTCGAGTCAAATGTCAATGTGTGACAGCTGACACTTCGATTTTCAACTATATAGTATTGGCGCAAAGTTCTATTTTCAATACTCACGATTTTCTACGGCCTCCCGGATTCCGATACACACAGGCCCAGCTTAATGCTAACCAAGCGTCCTAGAGGAAAATAGCATTTAGCAGTTGACAGCGCTTACCGCTTAGCGATCGCTCTTTTGCTTATTATATTTATTCATATAGTTTTTAAATGTAAACTTTTTATGGATTCTTTTGTTTTTTAGACAGAGAAAATTAAAAAAAAGTCATGTTGAAACCTTTCTTTCGTCAATGGTTGTAACAGATTGACAAACATCAAAACGTCAAACGTCGTGTATCACAATTGTGTCTATCAAACGCACACACCTTCCTCATAGTAACATACAAGCATAAACATTAATTTTGCCAAATAAATACTCCTCAGTTCGTACAATTTTCGTAAAATCGTACTGAAAGTTTTTGCTTCATGTATTAATATAATAATTACATTAATAATACCTGGTTTTGAATTAGAATTACTGTGACTTTTCAGTTCTTCCTCACGTCGATGTAATACCTGTAAAACGTAGTTTTAGGTACTAAAATGTTGTGTTTTATAATAGGTACTATCGAACAAGGTGCCGCTAGACCAGACATAAGATGAAAATCGACTTCGACCACGTCTGCAGTCGTTGCGGTCGCTTACATTGTGTTTAAATATTTTGAGGCGTCTTAGTACAAAGGAAAATATTTAGAAACTAATCGAGCAGGAACTTTTTCGATATAGTACATACCTACCTACTTGCAATTAAAAAAAAAGTGTAATTATCGTTGTTGAAACTTACTTTCACAATAAGCATAAATATCTAGTCAATAGTAATATTAGATTACAAAAAATTACCTTCTGAGCATACTGATGTGCAGTTTTAAATACTCTTTTTCCTTCTTCGTATTGCGGATGAAATCTGTACAAGAAATCAGGATGCTTCCAAATGGTAGCCAACCTGTCCTTAGCAATCATCTCCCAACGTCTTATGGCATCGAAGAACTCTTCGCAATAAATTTCATCGTCCGATATGTCTACTCCCGTTCCTGTTAAATAATGTCTTATATTATACAATAGTAGATCAAATATGTTATGTTATGAAAATAAGAAAAAAAATGATATGAAGCAGAAGAACGGAAAGTACAAATAACCTATAAAGACTTAATTGATAGATAAACAGCCGTGTCTGAAAATACGATTTACCTGCCTTCACACTTTTCAATCCAAAATAGTTAACAAATACACAAAAAACCATAGAAAACTACTTACAGATTGATAAAGGAAAACTGACATTTTGTCCATATTATCTGTCAGTATGTCTATTCTTGTGTAAACAAAACGCATTTCTTTAGCGGTCATGGTAATCGTGCAGATCCAGCACGCGTACTATGACCACCATAGATATGGTTTCTTTCAACGGAATAATAGACAAAACTTCAGATTGATAACGGAAATCTGTCATTTAGAACACTACTTAGATCTATCCATATAAAATTTCATGAGTGAGTACCTACCTACTTATTGTATTTTTAGATGTCTCCTTATTGAAAGTATGTTTAGGTTTATTATATTATATCTGTGTATTTTATGTATTTTATAAAATACTGTAAATAAAATACTATAATGAAGATTTTTTTTAAAATTTATTATTACCGCTATTATTTCTGTCCCAATATAATTATTTATCAACTGACAAATAGTTACCTAGAAGAAACTGCTTCCAGCAGTCAGGCCGGCAATTTGAAAATGTTTCTTTTAAGCTATTGCATAGCTTTTATGGCGGGCTTTGAGCGCGGCGACCGAATCAAGAAATTCCGTAACGAAAATAAACCTAACATCCCTCACTCCGACCCGCGGCACAGCGCGCAGCGGTGCGGCGTTGAAAGCCGTGCATCGTCTAACGTCGTTTCAGTTCGGCAGACTTCGGCACGGTGTTTGTGTGCGTGCGACTAGACGTATGCGTGTAGACTTACTATGCAATAGCTTTACCGCGGCAGTCCCCGAGTGCCACACGTATTTTTCTTTTGAGTTTTTGTTTTGTGGATGTATTATATATTTGTATTCAAATAAAGAATTTATTTATACATTTAAATAATTTACTTTTAAAATACTTACTGAGAACAGAACTAAGGATATAAGTATGCAAGTAGATTTCAACAGAAAACGGCCCTTTGCCGGCGTGACACGCCAACATGTCAGTCAACTTCACACTTTCTTCCGAAAAGGTGTCGACGAAACTATACAAGAGTTTCGGATGAAACGACGGCACCAACACAGCTCTCCGTTCTTTTGAAATTGGACCTAAATTACAAAGCAATTAAACCTATAGTTATGTTGAACCTGTCACATATTTTGGTTGAAATCTCCATTTTACACAGCACTGCATTTCAGCTTGCTTTCTCGCATTGCATGTTCAATTACGAATCGTACATTCTATCTGAAATATAGTTGTAAATAATATAAGCTGCTACTTGCTAGGTATTTTTCACACGACAAAAATCTTTAATACAGTAAAGTATTATTTTTTCCTATTATGAACTATTCCCACAACCTATCTATAAAATTAATTCCACACATATAAAGTGAATGTACTCACCCGAAACAAAAGCGCTTCCATTCCCACTGAAGGTTCTAAGAAATTTGTACACATAATCCTTCTCTAAGCATGTCCTCAGAGCAAATGCTGTATCTTGAGCATCACATAACACTGGAAACCGGTTAAATAAAATCATAAACACATATACATACTCCCGAAAACATAACCCTCCTTCAGGTGCAGCTGCGATCGGGTAAAAACTGTGACTCGCAAAAAAAGAAAATAATTTTGCACGCTAATTTATAATTATATATTATAATGATTTTATAAACTACTAGTTAGTCCAACACACGTTGTTCGGTCTTAAATATGAACTGGAATAAAAAACTAAACCTACACCTACAAGATACACTAACATCTACACCTACTTATCTACCAACGAACGGTCTATCACCTACAATTTAAAGACCAAAAACTACACCTACTACGATCTACACTTACAACATACACCTACCATCTACACCTAAAACGTACAGGGCCTGAAACTATTGGGGCTTGTTTTTCCTGAACTAAAACTATTTTGCATTCCAACCAAATAGATAAACTAAATAACTAAACTCCGGCTCCGCTCGGCTACACTGTTCTTCTTTGGGATAAAAAGTACAGTGTATCCGTGGATTACTTTACTTACGCGCCTAACCTACTACCATACCAAATTTCATCAAAATCTGTTCAGTTCAGTGCATGAAAGAGGAACAAACATCAATCCATCCATACATCCATCCTCACAAACTTTCACATTTATATTAGTAGTAGGATGACCACAAGTTAGATAATATAAAATGCAAAAACACGTTTATGGCTCTTACTCAGATAAACAACAAAGGTATAAGAAAGCCCTTTTTTGGTAATTAAATTATTTCAACTTTTTCTTAGACGGTCAGTACAAAAAAAAAACTAACGCAAAACAACGCTTCTGTTTTTGTTTTGAAGGATTTGTTTCAGATGTCATAGAGGTAAGATTTAGGTGCACATAATTTGAAAGAGGTTGAGAAATCAGGTGTTAATTAATTTCTCAAGTCGAAGCGTACCTATATTTTTTTTTAAGTATGACCACGCTTAACTTTTTACGATAATGTCCAATTTTGATAATTCTTTTTTTGTTCTATCGGGTTTACTTCTTTGTTGGTCCCATTTTCACCAAATGGTAGACCTGATGATGGATTCCATGAGAAATCGAGGGAACTCCTCGAAATTTATATGGACACCTATAGTGATTTCAACTTTTTTTGAAGTAACACAGCCATGTGCTTCCCAATAATTAAGTTTTTTGCCAAGGTACATCTTGGATTCAAAACTACTGAACAGAACTCCTCAGTCTTTGAAGATGCATGTTTGGGAATTTCAGCATTGTTTAAAGAACAGCAAGCATAATATTATATAAATAATAGAATACAAACCTATGTAATAGGTGGAAAACAAATAGACTCTTGCAGCTCCACCAAGTTTCAATGTCTGGAATATGATACTAGCCACTGCCGTCATAAGTGCTGTAAAATTAATAAAAAAAATATTGCACTATATATAAAAATAGAAAAGACATAGATAACCCAAAATAATAATTCACCATTACGATGTTATATTTTCAATTTATTAAGAGCAATAGAAAGATTCGTTTTGGAGCCCCAATTTCACCAACGCATATAACGTTGAGCTATTGTTTTCGATCTGTCTGTCTAACATTAAATGAGAGAGAAAGAGATCGAATCCGGGTTTAGCGTTAAGCTCATTTAAAGAAGTTTGATGAAATTTGTCAATAGGTATATTTGTTACTAGATGTTGCCTGCGACTATGAGCGTGCAAAAGTTAATCTTGGAAAAACCGTACATTTTTCCGCGATAAAGAAGCATATATGCTTTCTCGTGGTCTACTCTATGTATCTGCCAAATTTCATCTAAATCGGTCCAGTAGTTTCGGAGCCAATACAATCCAAACAAACAAACAAACTTTTCCTTTTTATTACATTACTAGACGTCGCCCGCCACCTCGAGTACCCAAAAAGAAATCCCCCAAGAACCGCACTTTTTGCCGCGATAAGAAGCTGGCTACGTCCTTCTCCGTGGTCTAATCTTTATCTGTGCCTTTCACCAAAATTTGTCAAGTATTTTGCCTTGAGCCTATTTAATGCAAACAAACAAACAAATAATTTCTCTTTATAATAAATACATATCTATGGATGGAGATAAGTATAGAGTACTAGCTCAACTTACGTTGTAACTATTTAGCAATCTGTGGCTCAGTGTCGAATAATTATAAACCAATCAATACGACACCGCCTTTTTAACCTTGATTTCCACTTCAAAGTATCTTAACTAAAGAAATTTGGTATTTTATAAATTACCTTCGGAGTCACCAAGAAACTTCCACGCTGAACCAATCACAGGCACCTCCACTCCCAAAGATGGAAATTCCTTTATCAAACGACAATCACGACGTCGTTTAAACATTTCATTGTAATACAAATAATACATGAAAGATAATGCTACTAGTATTAAAAACATATTTTATGTTCTTATTTCTTAATATAATAATTTAATTGTAACATCAAACATTCGTGTTCTCTGCTTTATTATTATGATGTCTACTTTATTATTAAACGACTATAAAAAAATCTATTTGCATTTATTGGAATCTTCCAAATATTAATAATATCTATAATAATCGAGGAACCTAGTACACATTCGGCTATAGTATTCAATATGTATGACCCCACACTCCTACACTCTGAAACAATACAACGCAACTAAGTGCATAATTTTCAATTACGTGTTTTATAATGGTCGTGCAAGGTGATTTGTTTCCTTCTTTTTTATAACATTATTGTTATAATGCTAATATAGAACTAAATCAAGTTACTCGTTGTTAAATAATTGTTAAAAACATAATTCTTCTTTTTCTATCACCGTGAAACAATTAGCTTAAACTTCAATTTACAATTATATAATACAAGATATTGCCCGCGACTTCGTGCACGTAAACAGAAATCCCAAGAAACTATAAATTTTGCCGCATCAAAAAGTAGCCTTGAGAAGTTCGAAAACAAAATGTATGGGATTTGACATAGGGCATCGCAAGCGACATGTCACTTAGCGATGACTTATATCAAATCCTATACATTTTTGATTTCGAACATCGCCATCGAAATTATCGAATGCATCTTGACTCTTTGCCCTGTAGCTTAGATGTAGCTACTGGTCCGATTTTAGTAAATGAGGTGTCAATAGATTCGTAATGATGCCGCGGGTAACATAGGCTATACAGAGAGGCCGGGAGATTGACATCAAAAAAAAATTAGGTCCCTCGTGTATCCGAATCACCCCCTGTATGCTCGGCGAATTTTCATAGTTCTCGAGCTATGATTTTTGAGAATTTTTGACCTGACCAACTTAAAAATAAAAAATAAAGTGGAAGATTTTTTCGAGATTTTTTTTGCAACTGAATTTTAATGAGTTGTACTTTTATGCATAAAATAATCAGGTTCCTAACTTTAATGAGGGTTGCGGAAATGTTGGGCAAAAGTTAAAATGAAAAATTTACGTTCGGTGAATTATGATTGAAATTTTCAACTTTAAATTAAAAATCGAAATAGGTGACACATCATAGCCATGAAGGTCTATTAAGGAGCCCCTTAATAGACCACTTAAATGCGCTAGTCTCTCACCTTTCATAATTATTTAAAAAAAGTAATATTTAATGAGCTACTTTAGCTAAACTCGGCCTTCACAATCTTTTTTTGACCATCTTATCATTATTAAGGCTAATTAGTTGGTAAACTATCCGAAAATTATTTCGTTTAATTTAAGTTAACTTAATTTTGCGCGATCCGTTCTCGCGGATCATGGGTTGAAAAAAAAACTCTTTTTTCCTGCAATAACATTGGGCCGAGAGCATAAGAAGGAGAAATATTGCTATCTCTCTCACTCTCTCATCATGCGATAGCATCTAGAACATCTGTCAAATTTTAAATTGAATCACTCGGATAAATCTCTAATATTTATCCGAGTGATTCAAAAATTCGTTTTCCCACTATTCGATATCGGACCGATAAAGTAAAAGACAGGTTAATATTTCATATATTTTACTTGCCCTAGGCTATCTGATATCGGATATCGGACATCGGCGTCCAGCGATATCGGATCGGATAGCGGGAAAACACTTTAAGTCTTGTTTCGAATGCGTCATTAGTCTATTTTAATTAAGGCCGTCACGATGTTTTTGAGTGTAATATAATTTATGGTCTCAGATTGACTGGGGGACAACGAACCTTTTCAAGAAGAAAATATTACAGTTTCACGTTGAGAAAGAAAATAGAAATTTTAATTAATAAAATATTAATGAATAACTCATTGTTTTAATATCAGAGTTACGTAGAATATCTGGTAAAATACGAGGGCTGCACTAAAAGTATCGGGAACGGAATATTTCCACTGTTCCTGTCATATTAAAATCTTTTTAATTTAAAACTCCTTGGTTTTAAAAATCGAATACCGTTTATTTATTTAAAAAAAGATTCTCGGTCTTGTCACAAGGTCTTGTCAAACTTGTTTAGTCGTTGAGAAAATGGAATTAACTCGAGAAAATTCTAGAGCGATGATTTATTATGACTTTCGAAGTGGTTTAACACAAAAACAGTGTGTTGACCGGATGATTTCTGCATTTGGTGATGAAGCCCCATCCAAAACCACAATTTATCGCTGGTTTGCTGAATTTCAACGTGGACGTGTCAAGCTCAGTGATGGTCAAGGTCGTCCAAAAACTGCAGTCACCCAAGAATAGAAAACGTTGATGCTGTGCGTAAGTTGATTGAGGAAGATCGACATGTGACATACCGCGAAATTCAGGCAACTTTAGACATTGGCATGAGTCAAATACAAATAATCTTGCATGAATAATTAGGTGTAAAAAAGTTGTTTTCCCGATGGATACCGCATTTGCTCTGTGAAGAGCAAAAAGCGGCTCGCGTTACTTGGTGCGTCAGAACTCTCGAAAGATTCCACGCAGGGATTTGAGGATTCAAATGCTGTATACAACATCGTATCAGGTGACGAATCCTGGATATACGCGTATGAGCTCAAAACAAAAAACCAGTCACGAGTTTGGGTGTTCGAAAATGAGTTAAAGCCAACAAAAATTGTTCGTTCACGGAGTGTTGCAAAAAAAATGGTGGCCACGTTTGTCTCCAAAACCGGCCATGTTGCGACTATTCCTCTTGACAAAGAACGGGACAAAAAACGGTTAATGCAGAATGGTATGCTAACATTTGTTTGCCACAGGTCGTTTCTGAACTCCGTAAACAGAACTGCAACCGCCGCATCATCCTCCATCACGACAATGCGAGTTCTCACACCGCGCACAAAACAAAAGAGTTTTTAGAGCAAGAAATCATAGAATTATTAGACCATCCGCCGTACAGCCCCGACCTAAGCCCTAATGATTTCTATACTTTCCCTAAAATAAAGAATAAATTGCGTGGCCAGAGATTTTCATCACCTGAAGAAGCTGTGGACGCCTACAAAACGGCCATTTTGGAGACCCCAACTTCCGAATGGAATGGTTGCTTCAATGATTGGTTCCATCGTATGGAAAAATGTGTCGAATTTCGCGGAGAATACTTCGAAAAGCAATAAATACATTTTTAAATAGTAATGTTGTGTCACTTCCTTGATTCCCGAAATTTTCAGTGCCGCCCTCGTATATTATATAAAATTTTCGGGTCCTATCTACTATGGTGAAGAAATAAAAGATATAAAGATAGAACTCCGATATATTATATGACATGTAGGTACAATATCTAGTGGAGCGTGCGCCAGCGCTAGTGGATCGGAAAGAAGAGAGCCCCTCCCTCCGTGATGCTCGCCGCCACGCCGTCCGTGCTCATAGAACACCAGTCCAGTACCCTTTCCATCTCCCCGCACCCGCACATCGGTCAGCGAGGTCCGTGCGCGGGGGAAATCGCACTCGATGCGATGTCCATACGTGGACATACTGGCCGGGTTGAAGTGTCAACTTCAATTGGAAGTGGACAGACATTGTGAAAGCCACGCCGCATTATCCCCTTGCGTGTTTTGATGTCGGCGACTCTCACGACACCATCGCCGCCAGGGTGCACCTTCTCGACTCGCCCCAGCAGCCATAGTAGAGGAGGTAGCATCTTGTCCTTCACAAGGACGAGTGTGCCCTCCAGTAGTGCGCCAGATGCAGGAGTTGCATTTGCATTCCTGTTGAAGCAGTAGAACATATTCGTTATGAAAACGGCTCCAGAAATGTTAGAGAAGGAGACTCTTCTCACTCGACGCCGGGCCTCTGAAAAGGGCCTTATGGCGGAAACCAAAACCCAGGGGCAAAGCCCCTCTACTTTGGGTGGGATGACGCGCCCAGTACGAGTACTGGGCGCATGAGTCTTTAGGTTTTAAGGGAAGACCTCCCGCGGCAGAACGCAGGGTAAACCCATGGGGGGTGCAACCTCGAAGCAAAAGGAGTGTCGTATTGCCAATCCAGGGATCTAATAAATAATTATCTAATAAGGTAATCGCGCAACCGGGACCGGCGGTCGGCTCCAAGCGGCGCGTGGGGGTCCCGACCCGGGGGCCGAGAAAACGTGTGTGGATCCACTCCCTCACACGCCGCGTTTACCGGACCGTGGACACAAGCGACCTGGGGAAAAGAAGGTAATTATAAAACTTCCGGGCCCCGACTTTTTATGTCGGGGGGGGGGGGGGGGGGAAGGTACGCCCCGAGGACCACGGGGTGGCAATAGGGCTGCCACTCGACAGGACCCGGACGCGGTTGAGACGAATTTCGCCGGCATCTGGTTTGCCGGCGAAAGGGGAAAGGTAGGGGGGGGATACGATTCCGCAATGGGTGGGGGCGCTGTTGCGCCAGGGCGCATCGTTGCGCTGGGTGTGGCGCTACAATGCGTCAGGGCTCCTCCTCTTCGGGGGCGGTGGGGCAGGCTGCATGGTTCCGCTGGGTCCTCCGGAGGGACGGCATCCCTCGGCAGGCGGTGGCGGTCCGGCGGGCGGGCATGCCACGGAGCCAGGTCGGTCAGCTCGACCAGGCGCGAGGCATCCGCTCGCGCAAACAGCTTCGCGGAGAGCTGGGCCACAAAGGCCTCCACGCTCTCTACCCTGAGGTCCCTTGAGATGGTGGCGTTGGGGACGTACCACGGTGCGCCCGCGATTCTACGCAGCACCCGGTTTTGGACTCTCTGCAGCAACCCTTTCTGGGAGAGCCCTTTCTTCCCTTTCTGGGAGAGCAAGTGGTGCCACGCGGGTGCTGCGTACGTAAGGCGGGACCGTACGTACGTCCGGTAGAGGGCGACGCGCATCCTCAGGGGGATCTGCGGGGACGCGTAGGCCTAGGTTCGCCTTTGCCACCGCCGATGAGCACTGGGCGGCCATAGAGAGTCGGCGGTCCAGGGTGACCCCGAGATACTTTGCTGTCCTTCCCCACGGGATCACAGCATCACCAATTTTCAGTGGCGCCGGAACTGAACAAGTTCCAACGGGAGGCCAAGGGCAGGGCAACTCCTCAGCAAGGCGACAATCCACTCGTTATTCTTACGAATAAGGAGTGAATTGACGATCGCTATACGGAGTATATCGGCACTGCACTGGGGCGGGTCGACACGAGCGTGGAGTGAGCGCGACACTCGACACGTTTAGAGCGGGACGGCACTACCGCGGAGTGAGCGAATCATTACGACACGGGACACTGAGCATGAACACAGTAGCACGCACGGGAGACAGGACGATCCTCCAGAAATGTTGTTTCAAGAGCTCCACCCGTTAGAGAAGGAGACTCTTCTCTCTCGACGCCGGGCCCCTGAAAAGGGCCTTACGGCGGAAACCAAACCCAGGGGCATAGCCCCTCTACTTGGGGTGTGATGACACGCCCAGTACGAATACTGAGCGCATGAGTCGTTGAGTTTTAGGGGAAGACCCCCCGCGGCAGAACGTGGGGTAAACCCATGGGGGGGCAACCACAAGGCAATAAGCATCGATTGCCAGTCCAGGCACAACCGAGACCGGCGGTCGGCTCCAAACGGCGCGTGGGGATGCCGACCCGGGGGCCGAGAAACGTGTTTGGGTCCACTCCCTCACGCGCCGCGTTTACCGGACCGTGGAACGAACGACCTGGGGGAAAAGGGTGGGAGTAATAAAACTTACGGGCCCCGACTTTTTATGTCGGGGGGGGGGGGGGGGGGGAAGGTACACCCCGAGGACGACGGGGTGGCACTAGGGCCTTTTTTTTTCTTTTTTTCTCTTGTTCCCCCTACCGTAAGCAGGGCCAATATTTTGCAGTATTTTTTGGTTACAGTCTATGTTTTATTTTCTAATTACAGTTTTTTGTTTCTTACATTTCCATTTCTATTGCTATCACATTCTACATTTCACTTTTCTATTATTACATTTCTATTTTTACGTTTACATCTTTTAACATCTTATTAACTATTTACTTTACATAAATTATTTAACTCACATTTTTGCATTTTCTTAGATTCTTTCCCTTTATTACATTTTCTTGCATACTTATACAACTCTATTTCTTGCTTGCATTTATACATTTCCTTTTCATTTCCTCTACATTTGTCACTACATTAATATTTACTTACACTACTATTACAGCATATATTTTCTTAACTAGTTACAGTTTTGATTCTACTTTCACAGTCGATTAACACTTCTCTTTTTATCATAATTTACATTTCTTTTTGGTACTTATTTCTCATTCATTTGCCAGCCTTAATATTTTACATTTCTATTTTCTCTTTTATTCTTATTTACTTTACATTATTTTCCATCTATAGATTTATATCTTTAGCATTTTGCATTTCTTATTTATTTATTTATTTCTATTTTTAAATTATATTTCTCTTTCTATCATATTTAACATTATTTCTTATACTTATTGACATCCACACATCCCCGGCGACACGATAATCACCACGTGCTCGGTGCTATCGTCTTTCCCCCGCCTCCTATATCTAACCTTCATCCTATCCTTTTCCCCTTCCAGGATGTGCTCTATGAGGTGCTCATTTTGCGTTCTTACGGCTTTATAGATGTCTTCATCCGTGTTTGACTTGAGCACCCCATACAGCACAACCTGCGGATCCTTATTCTCTATACTCTGCACTTCTAGTTTTCCTCCACTTTTCTCTCTTCTTTCTTAGACTTTATCTCTGTCCTTCTTATTACCTACTCCTATGAACAAAATCGAAATTCTTTTACCAAAATGTTCTTAAACTCGATAATTTATGACAGATGCTAGGAGAGCGGCGAGCAGACATACAGACGGATGGGCAGATCGAAATTATAAGGGTGCCTCAAGAATTACGGAACCCTAAAAACACGACTGAAGCTCGCTGCAGTTTTACGTGTATGTGCTCGTAACCGTTCAGGCCGAAGCTTAGAATAAAACGCCTAGAAACCGAGTACGCGCATGAAAAGTGATGTAAATCACACTGAGTCATCACAAACAGTTTCTTGTGGGACTTTGCCTAAGACGCCGACTTTATTACAGGTTTACGTTATACGTTTATTACGGTGGTATTCTCGGTCAGGCCGAAGCCCACTTGTATGAATTTTAGATGTTGTATATACACCCCCGATCTTAGAAAACTTCGATAGCGCGATTCAGGATTGTGGCACTAATTGGTCCGCCACATCACTCCCCCCGAAGACCAGAGGTTGAATCTTGAGTCTTCTGCTTGAGTCACCAGTGCCAGAGAGTCCCAGTGAGTCGGAACTGTGCTGCTGCTGCACGGGCTCCAGTGAGTCGGAGTGCTGCCGTGCGGGGCCAATGCTACGTGCTGACCAGGAGAGATGTGCTCTGCTTGCTGACCGGTCGTTGTAGTGAGAGTGCCCGTTGAAGCCGAAATGAACCGACCAGGCCGCGGTACGTTGAGGCTGGTGGTCGAGGTACCCGATGAGGCTGAAGCTGGCTAGCGTGGTGCGGAGGGGTGGGGAATGATAAAGATGATGTCCAGAAGGAGGCGTGTTCTGTCGAGGGTCACCAATGTGGAAATATGGTGGCAGCCCCGAAGGGAGATCTCCGACCGAGCGAGATGGTATTCTCGGTCAGGCCGAAGCCCACTTGTATGAATTTTATATGTTGTATATACACCACCGATCTTAGAAAACTTCGATAGCGCGATTCAGGATTGTGGCACTAATTGGTCCGCCACAGAGCAAACATTTGTCGTTCAAATTTTAATCATTTTTTCTTTGCATAAAGAGATATTATTTTCAGGAAATAAAAATACTAGTTGACTATCGAATCGATACGAACATTTTAAAATATATTTGAAAAAAAATTAGAATAGCCTATTAATATCGAATTAGTGTGGGTATAGCTGGTAATGAGAGGATTGATTTGGCTACCAAAGAATCACACGATGAGGATCATTATGGAAATTTAAAGGTGCCACTCACAGACTTCTTTCCTGTAATGAAAGAAGGAATATTGGAAATGTGGAAAATGAACAGGAAACAAGTAAATAACATAAAGGGTAAGTGGTACAATAATATTTAAAAAAATAAATATAGATACATGGTATAACAAGATAGAATGGGGCTCAAGAATTTTTTTACTGTTCTCACAAGGACGAAATTTGGTAATTGCTTGATCTCATCTACATATATTGAAAATAATAGAAGAATCGAGATGCCCCAAATGTAATGAAGTGAATGCAGACCCAAATCATATCATCTTTAATTACAAAGCAACAAGTTTGGACAGTTTAGTACTATGCTCACAAGTGCATGTAATTTGTAATGAAAATGATATTTTAAGTGTGCCCCGTCGCCCCGAAGATCTTTTATCGAATTTTGTTTTATAAATTTATAATTAGAATTATTTGTACAACGGTGGCGAAATTGAAGTTTTAATTTAATTTTGAAAAAAAGAAAAATGAAGAATGCAGTCGCATTAGAAGAAACTATTTTTATTTTATTAAAATTAACGTATTATTTTTTTGACCAAAGGACTCAGCATCAGCTCACAATAAATTTAAAAAAACTGACAATGTTTATGTACAATGTTGGGTTTGGTGGGCCAAGTCCATAAAGCGCAATTTTCTATGAATGAAAGTTGTGAATCTTGTCAAGCTATACATATTATATTATAATAATAATATCTATGGACGCTTCACACCACGTGAATCTGGCCCCGATATTCTTCCTTTGGCGGGATTCGGACCCGCGACCCCGGCTTGAGCACTAACGCGCTGAACCACTGAGCCACAGAGGGCGTCAAAATTTGTTTGTTTGCTTATTATAAAGAGCACAAGTTTGTTATTTTAAACACTTACGGATTGTGTCGCGGTGCACTTTTCTTTTTCCCGACGTTTCGGCTACTTTCCAGCAGCCGTGGCCATGGTCAGCCGTGGAACACATCGTAGATGTTAAACACCGTCGCAACAATAAATCTGCAATTTGCGAACACACACTGGATCAAACTCGCCATTACATAAGATTTGATAAGCAAGAAGTCTAGTCTAGTCATCTAGTTGGGATCCAATAATTAACAAAATAAAATGTACTTAATTTAAAATCACCGCGGCTTCAAGATACTGTTAGTATATTTTGCGTGGATCGGAACACAAATAATAATTGAAGAATCTTCGGGAGTTTGAATAACTTCAACAAATAGGACAATTGACACCTCAATCCTCCCGTGACCACGGCTGCTGGAAAGTAGCCGAAACGTCGGGAAAAGAAAAGTGCACAACATTAGATTGACAAGATCGACACAGTAATCTTACATGTACAAGCTCCAAAACGAATAACTTTGTTTATGGCTAGCGACAATAATTATAAATATATTCTTGTTTATTGTTAACATCTCGTAAAACATTAACCTTTTATCTAGTAAATTATAAATAATCTCTCTCACTATGGACAGTTTCACTTTACACTTAATTGTGTAGGTGTACCCAATTGCGTAAGCCGGCAGTAAATGGGTTAAATGCGTGTCGAAGTTTTGGAGTTTTCCCATACTTTTCATAAGTTGACCGATTTCTGTGCTAAATTACATCTAAAACGGTCCAGGTTGGGTTACAAAGGCTTGTTGGCTGGTTGACAAAGTAATATTTATTAAATAAAATAACATAATTCTAATAATTTATTAAAATTTAAATGTGCTAGTGCTTACTGCACAAAATATATATAAGATGGTGATATTATAATTACAAATCTCGCTATACTGGGTGATTTTTTACTCCGTTTCAATAAAAACAGGGTACAGTAGGTTAGGTACATGAAATAGAGTACTATGGCATACTTCGTTAATAATTAACTTTTGATTTCTTTTTTCTAACTTGGGGAAAATTTCTTCCGCACTACCATATTTTATACATTAAAAAGGAACCGGAAGGACGCTCGGTGTGTGGGGTGGTGAGCCATCGGCCGTCGCCTTTTTTTTTTTAGTTTCAAATTTCAATAATCAATGTTTTAATTTCCTCGTACTTCTAGGTACTCTGCCTGGTGGGGACGACCTGGGAGATTTCTTTGTTTTGTAGCATTTTAAGTTTTGGAGTAGTTATTATTTTTTTAGTACTTACCTACTTTTATAGTTTGTAAATATTTTAAATAGATTTTAGTTAATTTTAGCTTTTAACATGACCTAATATAACAATTATATATCATAATATAATTAACATTTCCTCGTAATAACAGAAGTATAATTAACTAATCTAAGCACAATTGCAAAACATTTATTACTCTTCAATTTAACATTTAACATCTGTAGAATCTTAATTAAGTACATTTTGAAGTTACTGCGAACATAGAATGATACATACACAAAAAAAAACATTAAAGCTACTACATTTAATGCTCTTCAAATAACACCAAAATCTTATCTGATGATATCTAAAAAAATACTTTCAAACCAAAACAGAAGCGTTTTTTACCCGACTGTCAGGAAGGGTTATATTTTTCGCGCGTATTTTGTATGTATGTATGTAAATTCCTTTAATCCCACGTATCTTCCAAACGGCTGGATGGATTTCGACAATTAAGGTATCGTTAGATTTGTCTCAATAACCCAAGTGTCCTTAGATATTTTTTTTTTAAATGACAAAAAAGCAGATTTTGGCTTTAACCTAACTTTAACTTCTAACCTAACCTAACCAAGGCTAGTTTAAATGTAGATGGTTTTATAACAAGTCTTGTTAACCGCAATGTTTATAACGCGATAAATCAACTAGATCAAGTTGTAACTTGTGGGGGACAACGGTTTCTCTCAACGCAGCTTATTAAAACTACGGAAGGATTAAGTTACGAATGTAGTTTGTAAACTGTAACAGTTCTAATGTTGCTTTATGTATTTATTAAGTAGGAAAATATATACTCTGGTAGACCAAGCCATCTTTACTTTAAACGAGACAATTTTGTATATATAATAATATAATCGTTTATTTATTATAGCCACTAGCGATAGCTTCTCGCTGAAAGCTAAGCTAGCTGAAAATGGAATGTCAATATGCATAGATCTTCGATGGAAAATAGTTGCCTCTTTACTGGCTTCAGACAAGAAAACATATTTAGCCTCTGTACTAGATAAAGCTACATTTCTTTGCTTTCTACATTCAAATGAAATTACTGTATTTGACAACTTAAATCAGAATCCTGAATATTATTTTCTGTCGGTTATATCCGACGGAATAACGGATTACGGAACCCCAATCTGCATCAACAAATCCCTCAATAGTAGAACTATTCTTTAAAAAAACAAGACGATAATTTTTGGTTTTCTTAAATATTTTAAAACCCTCTTTAAATATTTCCAGTGAGTCTCACCATATGAATTATTAAGTTGGCTAAGATAACTGACACTATATTTAATGTCTGGCCTGGTGAGCACTGCTAAGTTCATTAAAGACGTTACGTGACTTTTCTATAGTTTTAAATTAGCTATTAATTTTTAAATTTTTAATAATATTTAATTTAATTAATTTTTAAATAGAAGTATCTACGGTTTTACAATATGTCATATTAAATTTATTTAATAAATTATCAAGATAATGCTCCTGATCAATAGTAAATAGCATCTTGATACAATATATTGCTCTTAGACCTAAACGTTGTTTTACTCGACCTATGTTTTTAATTTTAAATTTACAACCTAGTTCTTTAACTACTAAAGTTAAAGTTCGTAGTTGCTCAGTAGCTTTATTTTAATACAATTTGAGAAAACAAAAAAATCATCGACAAATAATGCAATAATTATTTTGACATTATCTTAAAATTTTTGTGGCATGAAAAACAAGGCTCATATTCTGATTTTGTTTCTGATTGATCTAGACTAATTAAATAATCATTAACCTTATGATGCCTAACCCCGGAAGACTGTTTTAACCCATATATAGCTTCAACTTTAGTTTTATATTTATAAGTAACAGGTATTCTCATGTACACTGTTTCATTTAATATACCATTCAAAAAGGCTGTGTTTGTATCCAGATGACTGATTTCTTATTTTAAATTTGCTGCTACTTCAAATAATGAAGAAATGTTATTGTAGCTAATATCAAAACCTTTGCGGAGTAAACAATAAATATTAATTCATTCATTCATTGAAGGACCTCTTTATATACAACATTAACTATTACCGTGCGGAGCAAGGACCAGACTGCTAGCCGAACTTATTCTGGAACAAGCCATATAGAACTGTCCGTGTGAGAAATAGTTCTCTCTTAGGTCTTTCCCAGCCACTTTCAATGGCTGCCCTTGAGCCTTATTAATGGCAGTCTTTTAAATACAAATGAATACTCTGGTGGAATCAATGGTATTTTATGTATGATTACAGTTTACATGAAATACAGTACCTTGAGCATATTGAGTGACTACAGTAGCAGCGACAATGTTGCGATGGAGAACATAACAAAAGCGAGAAAATACTAGTTGCTAAGGATGTAGTCATGGCCTTAAGTGTTTATGTACTAGGACCACCTACGCCAGTTCCCTATGTAATTTAATATCTATGGACGCTTCACACCACATCAATCTGGCCCCGTGCTAACTATCCGAAGAACTTTTATTAGGTACTGCAGGTACCAGACAATGAGAAGTGTATTTAATACTTTTACTTTTATACTAGAAATAATATTATATTTAAGATTTATGTGCTAGTGCTTACTGCACAAAATATATATAACATGGTAATATTATTATTAAAAATCTCGCTATACTGGGTGATTTTTTACTCCGTTTCAGTAAAAACAGGGTACAAGTAGGTTAGGTACATGAAATAGAGTACTATGGCATACTTAGTTAATAATTAACTTTTTATTTCTTTTTTCTAACTTGGTTAAAATTTGTTCCGCACTACCATATTTTATACATTAAAAAGAAACCGGTAAGACGCTCGGCGTTTGGGGTGGTGATCTATCGGGCGTCGCCTGTTTTAGTCATAATAAAACAGAGAAATGGTTTCAAATTTCAATAAACACTGTTTTAATTTCCTCGTAATAACAGAAGTATAATTAACT
Organism: Phengaris arion; assembly: GCA_963565745.1. Classification (NCBI taxonomy): domain Eukaryota; kingdom Metazoa; phylum Arthropoda; class Insecta; order Lepidoptera; family Lycaenidae; genus Phengaris; species Phengaris arion. The sequence goes on along the minus strand of OY751439.1, from coordinate 6,390,780 downwards.
AATCTAAGCACAATTGAAAAACATTTATTAATCTTCAATTTAACATTTAACTTACAAAACATCTGTAGAATCTTAATTAAGTACACTTTGAAGTTACTACGAACATAGAAATATATACCTACACAAAAAAAAAACATTAAAGCTACTACATTTAATGCTCTTCAAATAATAAATAACACCAAAATCTTATCTTTATGATATCAAAAAAAATACTTTCAAACAAAAACAGAAGCGTTTTTTGCGTTCGTTTTTGTAACATACCTCTGTAATTTATCTGAGATAAAGCCATAGAAATAAAAAACGTATCTGTGCATTTTTTGTTCTACGTTTATTACTACTAGTAACTGTAGGTACCTATACTTATTTCCGTTAACATGATAATTTATTAGTGCTGAAGGTAAAATACCCACGAATAATACTCGTAATAATATAGTGGATAAGATTTATAAGTACATGATGCGAAGTCCTCCTTTTTTTTCCGCTGATAAAATGCGTTTAAGCATCCCACGGGGGGCTGGGGGTCCTACCCGTGAGTATGTGATACTCTGCTGCGCCCAAAAAGATGATGAATGGGCGCAGCCCCTACTCACTAAAAACTCGGCGCTACTCCACTCATTACTACCCTTGGCGGGCCACGGGATCGCGTGAGCCTGCACCGCGACTTCGCCGGCGGGCACCTGCTACCACTAGTGTACACGGTGGCTTTATACCAAATTTTTGAGTCCCTAGCGATCTACAGTAGTCCAATGCATGTTCGCGATGACCTCCTTCTTCGACGCCGAGCTCTAGCCCTATTACCAGACAACTCAAACTCAAAACTTTTATTTCCATGTAGGTTACCAAATAACTCTTATTAAAGAATTGTCCTACATGATGCCTATCACCGGTGCGGAAAGGATGCCGTATAATATTACTATGATAATAACTAAAATAAACTAGTCGCGCTGTGTCCTCGTCGGTAATTTTTCTAAATTTTTTGACTGCATATGCTGCAAAATTGAGCCTATCTGCCAGATTTGTAATATGGGGCCCCACTGCAATTTATAATCTAGTGTTATTCCTAAGAATAATATATATATAATAATAATTATAGAATAGAATAATAATATATAGTGTTTATTTGCTCAAATAATGTACAATTTCAAAGTGTTACAATGGTAAATTGTGTACTTGCTTATTCTGCCTTTGTTGAGGCGTGCAATATTCATATTGTTATTTTACAACTTAAATAATAACTATTATTAAACACCAAAACATAGAGAACAATATTTTAAGGTATTTAAGTCACAGTATGAAATTTACAATTTATTGTCATTTTTATATTAACCTAAAAAAATATAATATGTATTCTTCAGTTTACTTTGTCTATATTTTTTTTTGTATTGCCATTTTTTTTTAAATTAGAATGATATGTTTTTGTTATAATGTCGTATGTCAATAGTTAAATAAATATAAAAATATATAAAAAAATAATTGTAACGGATATAAAATATTAATTAAACAATATTAATTAAACATTAATTGTTGAGTCATTAACTTTATGTCAACTTTATTACATTTAATTTTAATTGTATTATGCTGATAATTTTATAAATATAACCTTAAGTCATTATCTTTTAAATAATCATCAATAGAGTAATAAATAACATTTTTTAATAGTAAATTAAATAATATTTTTTTGAATATTCTCACATTTGTATTTTTCATGTCGTCAGGTAAATGATTGTATAACTTTATTTACATACAAAAAGCATTTCTTTTGAAGACGTCTAGTTTTTGTAGAGGTATACATAATTTATTTTTTTTCGAAAAGATACATGTGACCTTTAACAAATATTGTTATTTCTTAAGTGTACATGCATGGCAAAGGTAAAATATCGTTTTGTTTAAAAAGTGGTTTGCAACTTTCATTAAGTTTCGGACCACATAGCGCTCGTATGCATCGTGGTATCCATTATGTTCATTTTCTCATCATTAAATAGCACATTGGTTTGTGCCATTTTTTGTTCCGCCGAGAAAACGCGATGCGGTTAAGCATCCCACGGGGGAATGGGGGTCCTACCCGTGAGTATGAGAGACTCTACTGCGCCCGTTCGGGATTAGCACCTACTCACTAAAAACTCGGGGGTACTCCACTCACCTTACTCACAATACCTTTATCGGGCCACGGGATCGCGTGAGCCTGCACCGCGACTCCGCCGGATATTGGTTTGTGCCTGCCTAACATTAGACAGGCTAAACTTTAAACATTTTGTTTCAGTTGAATTTAAAATTAATTTATTAGCATTAAACCAATGCACCAGTTTTGAGACAGCACTATTTACCTCGTCGTAATTTGACTGTCGTCGCTTCACATTAACAATTAGTAAAGTGTCATTGGCAAAAAGTACTATCTCTTGTTTATCTTTAACTAAATAAGGAAGGTCATTTATATAGATGAGAAAAAGAAACGGGCCCAAAATGGCACACCTAGTTCTATTTTGGTCCCAGTAGACCTTGCAGAATTTACTTCTACGCTCTGCATTCTATTTGATTCTTGTTCTTTTGTTCTTTTTTTTTAATAAAATTTTCTATATATTCAATATGTAGTCGTTTATATTTCTTAATCCCTTTTTTACGGTGAGATTTTTATATCTGTGTTGTGAAGTTTTATTCGGTAAATCACGCTTGTATTAAAACACGTTATTTTTTCATATAAATTATCACATTGTAAAATTAGTTGACAAATTTGGTTAGACACATGCTGTTATTCTTTCTCATCCTTTCGTTTCTCTGCATTGATTTATTAGGTTTACATACTTTAATTGTTCTTAATATCCTCTTTTATTTTGCTTACCCTTTTTTTATTTTGTGATGGTCACACAGCCCGTGATTTTGATCGTTTGGTGTTAAGATCATGCCAAAAACATTACTCTTCCTTTTGGCTGGCTTCGCCGTAGTCGGTTAAAAATTTACCTGCCATAAACGATTAGTTCTACATTTAAATGACAGGTAACCTGCATTTCCTTGATTGAGCAGCTCGAATCGGCGCATAATATTGTGTACTGTTTACAATTCCACCTCAATTTTTTATATTAATAAGATCCTGAATATATAAATGCATGTTGCCAGAGGGCGCGTTTTGTTTTGTGTTTTATTCCTTTTTTTATATATTAATCATGGATATAAAGTGCCCCATTCTACGATTCTGCGAAGCTTTAAACGTTTATAGCTCCAAAAATATAATATTAAGTATATTAATTTTATCGAGATACAATTCCTATGACCATTTTATTTCATTTTTCACTAAAGAATATCAATTTTTAAAACTGTGTGCGGCTTTAGAACTTTTGAACCACGCTGCTATCTTGCAACATGCATTTGTTTATATAATCAGTAATTCATCCTTCATTCATTTATATAGGATTATATAAAACTTGAGGTGGTAAACAGTGCACATGCGCCGATTCGATATACGATCTTGACTAGAAAATCTCTCTCTCGTCTTACTACAGAGACTGAATCCGCGACCTCGAAGTCCAGCCTATCCCACCTATGTACCACTGAAGTTCGGAACTTCGGAATCGCGTGGGTGGTACATGAGGTATTACGCCTTATATTATACACGCCTTTGCTGCGTGGGCGTGTGGTCCGTGTTTTTGACGTTGATTTGATGGAGGTAGATTAAATTCAGCGCCTTGATATTATGTAGGTATTAACGTAATAGATCTATTACAAAGGACTCACAAAATAGGATAGACCTGTAAAGAAATATTGAGGTATTGCTGCTTGATAAGGAGAAAAAAAAGTAACAATAACAATTTATGTGTAGTTAAGTAATTAAATACATCTAAAATTACAAAAAAGGTTCAATAATTTTTGCTAAATTTGTGAAAAAAACTACACCATAAACCATTAGTTTACTTACATCATATTATATAAAGACATATAAGTATGAATATAAATGCAAAATATTATTTTTAACAAAAAAATAAAACCGACATCCAAAGTAAAAATGCACAAAAAATTCCTTATTCCTTAAAATTATATTCGGCTAAAATTTTGACTTTGAAGTCGGTACCTACCAGCAAATAATTATTGTAATTAATATAATTTTAATTACTTTTGCTTACATCAAGCACATAAAATCCCATGATAAAAATTAAGATAAAAGTCTCACAGTCTCGAAACGTATTTCAATTTCTAGCAATGTAGCTTAAATATAAATTTTAAGACATCAAAATAATATGTTTGTTGATACAACCTGAAGTATTGCACAGTAGATTTATTATTTTTCCGGTATACCTATTGATGTCAAATCAAACTGAAACTTTGGGAATAGGCCAAAGTAAATACAAAGCCTCAGCGCACATTGTAAACGAAAAGATTTTTGAATCGCTATTTTTAAATAAGTCATAAAAACTTGCATTGGTTTATAAAGTGTGTGGAATAGTGTGTGGCATTGTCACAATTTACATTATTCTTCGCTGCATTTTGGATACGTCAATTTTCATAACTGACTACCGTTAAACCATCATATTTTAATTTGTCGTGAATGAAACTAGTATTGAGAGGCATAAAAGACCTGGAAGAAAATATCCTGGATATATATAATGATATATAATGATTTAATTATAAGCTTGTTATTAAATAATTGTTATTAAAATGTTTTAGTAAGTAACAAATCTCTATCATGATATTTATTTCAGAAAGTTTGAAAAACTTACGGTTGTAGTTTGCTATGGGGCTAATGAGGAAACATGGTCGCAAAGAAACTGGTTTGATTGAAAACTTGTCAGTACTTTTATTAAATTCTTAGTAAGTCAATATTATTGGAGCTATTTTGGGATATAATTCGTTTGTTATTGATTCAATCAGCACTGCCCGTTGTCGTTTGAAAAATTCCCATGCCATTATTTTGATACCGTTAGTGTTTATTGAAAACTAACTTTTGCCCGCTGTTCCACACGCGTAAATATAGTATCCCACGGGAACACTGTACTTTTTCGGGATAAAAAGTAGCCTATGTATTAAACCAGAGCTTAAAACTACTGCCATATCATATTTCATCGAAATTTGGTAGTTTTTGCGTGAAATAGTAAAAACATCCATTAATCCATTCATCCTCACAAACTTTCACATATTTTTTTTATTATTAATTTATTTAAGGTCGTTTTTTAACATCTAGGTCATTTAACGACCACCTTAAATACAAATATTATTAAACTTAAATAAATTCATATACATTAATCAGTTTTAAATATTTTAAAGTACAATCACAACCATTTCCATTCAAACACTGTTCTAAATTATTAGGTAAGTTACATATTCTTTTTTCTAAATGAAATTCTACACAATCTATGAATAAATGTAAAACTGATAAATCAGATCCACACTTGCAGTTATTTATTCTATAATGGTAGTAGGATTTAATATACTTCAAATATTGGTAAAGTTTAAGTTTAAGTTTTTCTGGCTTTATTTTTATTATTAAATGAAAAAGTAAGAAATATTTACGAATAAAGTACAGATTATTCTTGGGTCCATGCAATAGGACCTATTTACAAAAGTAAAGATAGTCGATTATTATTTAACACAAAATCCAACAGATTTAAATGTGATGTCTCAACAGCAATTTCTGGTGAAATTTAAGACTTGCCGAGCGGCCATTTTGTTCGAATTTCTTAGGAAGAAGTGGAGTCATTTCACACTGAAACAAAACGATACGCGACATGACGCTGCATTCTATTCTTCTCTCAAAAACAATTCAACTATTCAAAACTGTTTTTATTCAAAACACAAGAGGAACATGTTTCATTGTAAGAGTTCGAATGGCAGAGTGCACCGCGCTGCACAGCGCATGTGCAGTGTATGACGATCAGTCATCAAATAAAACATGTAGGTATATTTTTGTGTAGAGAATAAAGTTCAATTTTGAATAGCTATCCTAAAAGTGCAGCGCCGCGTAGCGTCGCATATCGTCGCGGTGTGAACTGACCCTAATAGCATCAAATCCTTCCTTAGCCTTACCGAGAAGGGCTCTAACCAAGAAGACATAATATTTTTTCTCCAATACTTTATCTATTAACTCTGGCTAGAATATGTCCAGATTTTCTGGTCAAGTGGTTATGAGTTCGGATAGTAATAACACAGTAGACGGAACATCGCAGTTATTAAAGCCGTAATAAAATTAGATATAGCCTGGGTTGCTAGGGGCCTATTTTTAGGATTCCGTAATACTAAGGCAACCCTTATACCCTCGTGTTCAATAGGTCTTTGAAAATAAAGGCAAGGTTTCAATCACGACTTTTTTACAAAGTCAACCATTTTCGAGTAATCAGCCTCCAAAGTGGTTTATAAGTTGTGTGCTCGTAATATATTCCTTAAAACTAAATTAAACCTTTAAACTATGATTAAGAACGCCATAAAAAGAAGTGTATAAAACTCAAACTTAACCCAAACCTAAAAAACCGGCCAAGTGCGACCCGGACGTACGCAAGAAGGGTTCCGTACAAAACGGCTTCTGTAAAAATATGATGTTTGTTGTATGGGAGCCTCACTTAAATATTTATGTTATTCTGTTTTTCGTATTAGCTATTATAGTAGCAACAAAAATACACCTTCTCTGAATATTCTATAGCTATCAGGGTTCATGAGATATAGCCTGGTGACGGACAAACGGACAGACAGCGAAGTCTCAGTAATAGCGTTCCGTTTTTACCTTTTGGCACGGAACCCTAAAAACACAATATCACATTAACCAGGGCAATAAGAAAGATTTGTTCATAAATACTGACAAGTTACGTTATTGTGACCATAAAATTATGAGTATCAATCACTGTGATCTTGAAGTCGTAAGCCCCCGCGACTTCATCTGATATTCGCCCCTAATTACCAGAGGAGAGAAGAAATTTTATGGGCGCAACATTCCGGAGTTTTCCCCAGCAAATGAGTTCAGTGGCCCACGTATTTTATGACCTTGACCTTTTTAATTTGTTGACTTTTGTGGCAGGAACGTGACGAGTACTTTTATTGTACCCTATGATATTATTTATGGATCACCGTTGCTCGTTGCTTAATCTGCTATACGTGTTTTTCAGATAACTTCCGACGATGTAAAAGTTATGTTATTAAGCGCATGTATTACGCCGTTTTCGTTTTAAACCTTATTATTTGTCTTGATAATAAACTTATTGTATTTATTGCCTTATTGCCTTAATAATAAACGAAAACTAAGGCTTTACTTTGTTCCGAGTATTTAGACTAGATACCGCTGGCATACTTGAAAAATGCGGCAGCAAATAGTATGCCGAAGTCGGCTTGCCGGAGCCCGTCACATTGAAATCTTCGTGTCAGATGTCTAGAAATTATAAATGGGTTATAATTAATCTTGCGAACAAAAAATAAGTTGGCGACTGCACATGAGCATATTATTATATTATTACTGAATTATGGAGCGAATTAATATGTTGGCGACTAAATTACTAAACTGGCGAAAGCGCTCTGGCGACATAAATACAGAAATCGGCAGATAAAAGGTAGCGAAATTTAATCCAAACTGTCACCGAAATTCATAAGTTGGCGACTAAATTTCCGAATTGGCGACCATTAAACGATGTAAGCAGCTATAAAACCAGATTGGGTTAATAAATTAATGGCTGCTAAAAATTTTATTTGCAGGCTACATAAAATCACATTTTTGGATACTGTTGGAGTTTGTTTTCCTTTGTTATGGATGTCGTTTTCAAGGTTTTTGGGGGTGCTGAATAATATAAAAATTAAATATATTTTGAAATTTCAAAGTGGCGTACATTTTTTATTTAAAATTAATCAGCGTGTCCTTTTGAGGTTTCTGGGGGTATAAAATTGTGTTCAAATTTCAATTTCCAAAATGAACAATTTTCTATCGTAAAAGTGACATGAGTATCTACATTATATTATTTTATTTTATTTATTATTAGGATTGATGAATATTATCACAGTATGCAATTTAGCTATGTTTAAGCTATGGGTTTTTTTGGAATTATAGAGAAAGAAATGCTCTACTTTGAGACAAGCGATGTATAAAGCTATTGAAATGTAGAAAATTTCAGGATTTTAAAATTTCTTTTCTTCCCATCATGAAGAAAATATGTTGTTGCGGGATTAATAAGCGGGAGCAAATTTTCATTATGACGCACAATTTATGAGATAGAAGAATTTTACAAAAATGTAAATAAATACGCAATTTTGAAATATATGTTAATTTTTGTAATTAACATCCCCTAAACCTAGAAAAGGACAGGCTAGATTAATTTGATTAAAAATAAATGTCCAATATCTTTGAAATTTAAAATGGATATCATTTTTGTACTCAGCACCCTTAAAAACCTCGAATACGACACCCATGTCAATTTTACGAAAAATAAATATCTGCCATTTTGAAATTTCAAATTTAATAATATGTTTGTAATCAACACCCCTCAAAACCGAGAAAAATTAAAAATGGGAATTTTGTGCGCTCGTTTACGTTTTTTATGTTTAATATATATTTCATATATATTAATTTTAAATAAATCAGCTTCAGAAACGGACTTGTCGCAAACCAGATCGAGTACTTTCCAATTCACGACTCCACCAGATTATCTATCTATGCGGAACAAGAGGTGTAGAGACCAGATGGAGGACTCTTTTTCTACACAACTAAACGACTTTCAAAACGAAATAAGATCACTATTTACATCTTTAACTTCTGCACAGTCAAATGAACTAAAAAATCTCACTACTCAACTTAAAGAAATACAACTAACAAATTATAACATAGAAAATTCAGTTGCGTATCTAACTTCACAGAATGAAGAATTTAGAAAAAGTATTATAGAATTAGAGACACAATTGAAGCAGGACAGACAATATATTACGTTGTTAGATAATAAGCTTGAAGATATATAATTACAGTAAATGTCTAGTTTCGAAATTAGAAATGTTCCTAAATTGAATAATGAAAACAAAGAAGATCTGATTGACATGACCGTCAATCTTTCTAAAACGGTAGAATGTGACATATCAAATTCAGATATCTATGATATCTACAGACTTAAACCGAAGTCGGGACATTCCAATAACACCCCAATAATTGTAGAAATGAAGTCGGTTATGATGAAGAATAATGTCTTAAAATCTGCTAAAACATTTAATAAAAAGCATAAAACCAATAAGTTATGCGCGGGACATGCTGGATATAAAACACAAGTGGACACTGCAATATACTTATGTGAACATCTAACGCCTAAAGGCTCACGGTTGTTTTTCTTGGCCCGTGACTTGATTAAGACAAAAAAAATTAAATTCTGCTGGACAGCTTACGGAAAAGTTTATGTGAGAGAAAATGAACAAACACCTGTAATACAAATATTTACTGAAAACCAGGTACACGAACTACTGGCAGGCTCATCTAAAGATAACCGAGGGAAGTGACTAAATGTAGCTATAACAATAATTCATTCATTTTCATGTACTATAATCAAGTCAATACCAGCATTTTATTTCATAGTTCATTCTGTAATACTACTACTATAAATCAAAAACAAATACTTTTCACAATTTAACAACATATTTACACTCCACCTACAGATTCATCATTATACGTCTACTAAAGGTACTCATTTGCTTATCTTTAAACCCTTTTGTTATTATATTACAAAATTAATCAGAAACTTGTCGATCAATATATCAGATGAACGAATGAAGTCTCCCAGTTATGGATTACTTTACATAATTGTTTTAAAACCAAATTTATTAGATATTAATTACTTTAACAATGCCAAATAAACTCTATAATTTAAATGAAATAGACAGTCTTAACATTGCCCGTTCAATATCATGCAATTGAGATGAGCTTTCTAGTCATTTGACTGTAAACATTATTGATTAAAATAACTTATTTAATAATTATATCTCATAACATACGCAAATTTTATTCATATTTATTCAAATTTCGATGATTTTCTTATTACTATATCTAATCTCTCTATTTACCCAGACATATTAATCTTAATTGAATGTAGATTAAGTCCAGATAAATCAATACCGCATCTGGAAAACTATAGCTGTTACTCTACCTCAAATCATCTGAACCAAAATGACGGAGTGGTGGTTTACATTAAGCAATCATTGAACACGAAGGTTAAGGAGATTAGACTAATACAAGCATCTTGCCTTCAGGTTCATTTGCTTAATAATTCCTTAATTTGCATTTATATATCCCCGTCCAATACAAACACAGAAAATTTTGTAAATTCTCTTTGCTCTCATTTGGATTCTGTAAATATGAATAGGAATATTATCATTGCGGGTGATATTAACATCAATATTACGCAAAAATCACATGAAACTAACCTGGAATACAATAATAAAATGAATTATCTTAATTCGCTCTCAGTACATGGTATTCTTGCTGGACATACTTTACCTACTCCTGAAAAAAGTTGCTTAGACCACTTTATGCTGAAAATTAACAGAATAAAAAAATCAGCAGTTATCGCTATCCTAAAAACAAGTATAACTGATCACTACACTACTCTTCTTTGTCTCTCAAGAACGCAAATTTCTAACTCAATCTCTAGAACTAAAAATAAAATCGATCTAGATAAAGCCTTAATCGATTTAAAACAGAAAAATCTCTCTAATTTGATGACAAAAACGACCCAAATTCTATCACACATTGCTTAATTAATGAACTTACTGAAACCATAAAGAAAAACACTAAAATTATGAAAATTCCTAAGTCTAAATTAACACTAAAGCCTTGGATTACCCCGGGAATTTTACGTTGTATTAAACATCGTAATAAATTACAACTGACAGTACGAAAAGAGAGTCATAACGAAGTTTTAAGAGTAACATACTTACGCTATAGGAACCATTGCAATAATCTAATTAAAAAACTCAAACGCAACTATGAAGGAGAATTGCTGAGTAAATCTGTTGCAAATAACAAATTACTTTGAAATAACATAAAAAAAATAACATATAGCAGGAAATCCCATAATGATAATAACGAACTATTAAATATTAAACAAAACCCGCATGAATCTATTAATTTTATAAATACTTACTTTTCTAATGTAGGAGCAGATCTTGCTCATAAAGTATTATCCAATTCTGAACACTACGATACAACAACAAGAAATAATTTTTCCTCTGTTAATTCCTTCGCATTGATGAAGACCGATGTAGGTGAAGTAAAGAATACACTTATGAACTTGAGATCAAATAGGGCACCTGGCTGGGACGACGTTCCTACTAGCTTCTTGAAACTTGCCGCTGGTGAACTCGTACCGGTAATTGTATATCTTGCAAATCTTTGCTTTGAAAAGGGAATATTTCCGGACCTTTTAAAAAAACCTATAATTACACCAGTTTTCAAGAGTGGTGATAGAGACAGTGTGGGCAATTATAGACCAATCTCTGTTCTTCCAGCGATCTCTAAAATATTGGAAAAGCTACTAAATAACAGACTTATAAATTACCTAGACAAATATAAGTTGTTATCTACATCACAATTTGGGTTTAGGCGAGGCAAATCAACAGATGATGCAGTTGTAGCTCTCAGTGAACTAATAACGGAGCAAATTGATAATGGGCCACAAATGTTTAACAGTGTTTCTAGATTTAAAAAAGGCCTTTGACACTGTCTCTATACCCATTCTTGTATAAAAATTAAAAAATATTGGAATCAGAGGTACGGAACTCTACCTTTTCGAAAGCTATCTATCTGATAGGATGCAGAGAGTAAAAGTCAACCAGTATACCAGCCAAGACACTCCAGTAACATACGGTGTTCCCCAGGGAAGTGTGTTAGGACCTACACTCTTTCTAATATATATTAATGACCTCTGTAATTTAAATGTCGTAAATGCCAAAATTATTTAATATTCCGATGACACGGCAATTGTATTTAGAGGAAAAAATTGGTCGGAACTGAAACATCTTGTTGAACATGGTATGAGACAGGTCGCACAGTGGTTAGCAAGTAATCTTTTATCCCTAAATACTACAAAAACACATTATACGTGTTTTAGCGTCCTCAATCATTCGCAACCTGAACCGGAATACACTATAAAAATACATACCTGCCAACCTAGTATATTATCTTTATCCCGCTGTAACTGCCCCCATATAGAAAAAGTAGACAAAACAAAATATCTAGGAGTAATAGTTGACCAGAGGCTATCTTGGCATCCGCATCTGGAACAAGTGGCTTCTAGAATTAGGAAATTGACCTGGATATTCAAAACTTTACGACACGTAGTGCCCAATCCAAATATCCAGTCAAATGAGCGTAACTCCTCTCGTAATGTTTTAAAAGAAATATATACGGCTTTAGCTGAGTCTATCATGGTCTACTGCATACTTGTATGGGGAGGTGCGGGCAAAACTAAACTTTTAGAAGTAGAAAGGGCTCAACGCTCGTTATTAAAAATCATATATTTTAAAACAAGAAGAACGCCGACAGACGAGTTATATAGAATTATCAAGGTCTTGTCTATCAGGAAATTATATATTTTATTAACAGTATTAAAAAAACATAAAAATAAAGATGTTGTTATTTCTAAAACTAAGCGTAACAATATGTCAATAGATCGACTTTTCTGTATAATAAGGTAAATAAAACTCTAGACATTAGTAACAAACCAAATTATGAGACTAAGAAATTACTTCGCGACTATTTGTCTAAGTTAAGCTATGAGGAAACTGAAAAATTAGTAGAAAATATAAAATTATAACAGGAAATATTGCATAATACACGGTAGGCACGTTTAGACATCACTTGAAAGAGTTTCTCATTAAGGAACAACGTAAACATGGTATTATTATTAGTAACCTGTCTTTCATATGAATTTTATACATACAATTGAATTAATTTATGATTCTTATCTATTAGTCTAATTTGAAATTTACCACTGTTACTCAGTAGTGTCTTGTTCTTGTTCAACACAGCCCGTGTTGTTGTAACGTTTTCTAGCAGTTTGTGCGGTCTTTTTATCTAGTGTATAGTTTGTAAGGGAGTTGTTTGTTAAAGTATAGTCTACTATTATCATATTATATTATGTATTATGTTTATGTGTGTGTATATATGTGTGTATGTTTGTATACATGTGTATGTCTATATACATATATATGTGTGTGTATTTATATGTATATGTATGTGTATGTATGTGTATACGTATTTATATATAGTATATTACGATGTTATGTAGAAAGTTGCATGAAGTTCGTGACTTACAACACTTCACGGTTCAGTTGAAAACCGGTGTCATGTATGCGCGTGTCTTTATACGACATACGTGGCTTATGCCGAACTGGACCCATTTTCTAAGTAACATGAAGACACAATTTGTCCTATTTTATCTACAGCAGTAACTATGGTGCATGTCTAATTTGTTATTCTCTTTTATATCTTCCTATTTTATGTCATGTTATATTTGTGTCTTTTGTGAACTGAAAATAAAAACTTTCTTTCTTTCTTTTCTTTCTTTCTTTCATAAATTCACTAACACACATATATGTACAAACACAACACACACACCTACACATGACACACATATACACACGACAAATGCAGACATACACAAACACACACATAAAGTTAGATGTTAATTTAGAGCTTATTACATGTATTGGTGATAGAGCTATGCTGGTACTAAATGTTTAATATATATATATATATATATATATATATATATATATATATATATATATATATATATATATATATATATATATATATTTTTTTTGTTATGTAAATTTTACCATACTTTACTATTATACTCTTGTAAATAATTTTCATAATGTATAATATTTTGATAGGTCTTTGTATTAATATTAGCTGTGGAAGAGCCTAGTCACCTGATACAGGCGTAAGCTTACTAGGTGACTACGAGTTCTACTTAATAATTTGTAAACTGTTGTTGGAAATAAATATTGTATTTATTTATTTATTTTATTTATGTGCGCTCGTTTTGCTGATTATTAGTTATTATGTTTTTTTAATAATCTACATCAGGAAAATTATATGTGCCTATTCTTAAATTAAATATGTACTCTCAAATTGTTGCGAAGATGGTTATTTGTTGGCCAAAATAATATCTGTCTGCAAGTTTGGAATATTCAGTGGAATATACAAAACTGGTAGCAATTAGTCGCCAGATTTGGATTTTTTTGTTCCTTACATTCTTTCGCTAGCTTGGTAATTTAGTATTCCATATTCGATTTTTTCACATCCAAAATTTTATTGTTTTGTCGCAAGTTTAAATACATGCCATTATAAATTCACACTACAATAATGAGTTGCCGCATTCACAGAGCTGTTGTTGTTAGATAGCGCGGTATATTAATGTCGAGCGCCGAGACCAATCATTTATCTATGGTTGAAACTTAAAAAAATAAATATGAATTATGGTCGAATTTCGAACACAGGTCGACCGCTAGTTCTATTAAATTATGCGACAAATAGTTACTATGGCCGCTATCAATTATTCTCTATCACGACCATTCGAAGTAATTTATGTCCTAGCATGAGATATTCTCTGTAACTAAGTGAAATAGGTATACTTCCTACATCGAATACCATACATCTTGTGCATTCTAATGCATATTCAATATTACATTGGATAATAATAGATAAGTATTGTTTAGTTTACTCTCCTAATGAGGATCAATCTCAAATCTTAGTAGAGCGGCTAGTTGGGAAGGCGCGCTTCCGCTGAATTGGTTAAGATGACGCCATCTGTCGCGACCCGTGCGACAACGGCTTGATTGTATTCATACTTCATAGATATTATTCTCCGATTCTTGGCGCTTGTGCCTCACGTGAATTGTTTTAGTTTATGTTAAATATTTCAGTTGTGTTTAGAGGGGAGGTGACGACGACAGATGATGTCATAGCGACTCGCTTCATTCTCGGGCGCGTTTTTGGAAATAATGCATTAAAATGCTGTATCTTCGTCTTTTTGGTCCGATTTAAATAATTTATTTGCAGTAAGTACATACAATTTTTTTGTCGCCATAAGTACTGCATACCCCACAAAAACACGACTGATCCTCATTTAGGTATTCAGAAATCTTGCCAAAAGAAATCAAAATTTTAATTAATATCGCATTAGTATCTGCAATTTGTATGCCCAATGCACACCAGTCTATTATAAAAATATGAGATAGTTAGTATTTCCAATAATGTTCTAGAATATTTACATGAAAACTGGGAGAACTTAGTCTATTTGTATAATATGTCTCTAATATTGAGATCTAAACATAATATTATGTTTGTTCGTATATCTGCTTGATGTAAATTACTTAATTCCTCGTGTTCTTTTAAGGAAATTTTACGAAATACGATTCAACGATTTTAAGATCCTTATTTTTCTCCGGTTTTGACCTATAGGTCGATTCTGTTTTTTAAATCTTACAATAATACAATTTCGATGCAGTGTCGTTATGGAAAAATAAAAACCGGGAAAGTGACTCACGTACTCGGGCTCCGTACCATTATACTAATATTTTACTTGTTTACTATATTAAATTTATATTTTTGTACGAAGTTTTCCAAGTAAGCGCAATTTACAAGTTAGGTATCTATAACTCCTAAACTAACATAGTAATATAAGCCGTTATAGTTTTACTTTAAAGTTCATCACATTGACTACCATCATGAATTTTTTCACATTTTTAGAGCTAGCTGTTTAGCTTTTAGAGGGGAGGGGGCGTCCTATTTTAACAAAAAAATGCGCTTTAAAGTTGAATATCTCGGAAACGAATACCCAAATCAAAAATCGTCTTAGCAAACTCTAAATATTTTTAAAGTACCTATCTAATGGCACCCTTTACGTGTAGGAGAGGTAACCCAAAAAAATATTTTTCGTGATTTAATTTTATCACTTAATTTACTTTATACACATATTATCCATGTAAAGTTTCATCTTTCTAGCACTAACCATGGACGGTAAGCCGAAGGCGGACGGACGGACGGACATGACGAAACCATAAAAGGTTCCGAAACGTAATAGCCCAAGATCTTCTAGGAAATTTGGAGCAGGTGTTTGAGGCAAGCTGAAACTTTGTCCTTACACTTCTATTGTACCTCAACACGATAATGCAGGTCTGACTGGTTAGAAGCGGGGCTATTATATATTGACTAATATACAATTCTTTTAATTCCCAAAAAATATGTGTGAGTTAATTTGAAATTTTGATAATATGTTAGCTTAATGTTTAAGGGGTTGGGAAAAATAAAGTCAGGACATTTAGTCGGGGCTTCAATTTGTCACACCAGTGTAAAAGTAAATTAAAAAGTTAAAAAAAATAAAAACATGGTAAAAATTTAAAAGCTTAAACATTAAACTCTGGCTATAAGACTCTATGATAAAAACCTAACCAAAAGGGTTGGTCGTTGGAGGGTTGTAGGAGGGTTTCGTAACTATTAACGCGCAATAGGTTTTCTTTGAATCACTTCAAAAGTTATTGTCCGATTTCGCTCAAAATTATTTTCCTGAAGAGTTTTTATCATGATCTATCAGCATGGAAACTAAAAAGTTTCTATCTCCTATAGTTTAGAAATGCCAGGGGGGGGCCAACTTATAAACCACTTTGGAGGCTTTTGGATTACTCGAAAATGGTTTACTTTGTAAAAAAGTCATGTATGAAACTTTGCCTTTATTTTAAAAGACCTATTAAACGATACCCCACACGATGTGGTGTCCCAACTCCTTAAACATTAAACTAACAACACTATATCAAAATTTTAAATTGCCCCAAACATGTTTTTTGGGGATTAAAAAATTCACGTTTCAAAAACTTGTATTTTGACTTAGCCCCGCTTCTCACCAGCTAGACTTGCAGTCTCGTGTTGAGGTATAATAGGAGAAATATATGACAAGGTTTTAAGCTTGCCTCAAACAAATTTCCTGGTAGCTCTCCATCTATAAACGTCAAACCAACGTTTAACGCGTTTCGATTGGTCTAAACTCAAAATAATCAATGTATAATATCAAGACGGTTCATTCATAAATCATAATTCATTGAATGTAAATTGAAAGTTTAAGTTATTTATGAGAATTTGGGTTCTGAACATAGATTATCACTAGATGTCAGGTCTGCATAATATTTTAAGCATTAATCGCAGAGATACAACGAACTCAAAGAAAAGAGGAATGAAATAATGCTTCCGTTGTATGTCAATGAGTGAGGACTGAGTATAGTAGCGAAGACCTAAGAAAAGTAGCTCGTCAACGCACTTAATTATTCCTCTGGTCATAATTGTCTACAGGTTCCATAATCGTATACCATCAGGCAATCCGTATGCTCTTTTGCCAGTCTCATTAAAAAAAAAGATGTAGGGCATTTATGAAATTCTTTTGTGCGATAAACTGTAAGTGTATTCAAATGCTTATGGGGAGTTTATTTTGGCCGGTTGCCAAAAGGACAATGAGCTCAAGAAAAGGAGACTGAACATCGTGGGCCCAACTAATGGGCTTGGTATATGGTTTCAAAAATCGTCATTTTTTTTGTCCTAAAATATAAAATATCAGCCCAATTCTCAATCTGGGAGCCGAGAAAAATAAGAAAGATGTTTAGGTTTCGTGATATCGTCCATTTATTTAATCGATTTCAGTATTACAGTACATAAATACTTTATGCACAAGTTATTTATAATTGTCAATTTTGTCATAGGGTGTTGACGTTTGACTTTTGATTCACTCGTTTCGTGTTTTGTAATGCGTTTCATTTTGTTGCGTTTTGAGTGTCTTCCTAAATAGTTAATAGTCTTCAACGACCACTTCTTTAATTATTACAGAATCCGGGTCACATAGCTTGAAAAATAATTTCAGTCTACTGCTGTCGTAGAGGAAATGCAGCTATTCTTATTAACGCTTCTATTGTAATTGCATAGTAAAGAGATGAACTTTTGGAGCCTGCTGAGTGCTCAATGCTCATGTTATGTGTATCATAATATTAAGGTACCTTAGCTGGAGAAGGTATCGAGATCATATTGCTCCACCTGTATATTAATTTCTTAACGACATTTTAATCTTTATAGAAGACGAATAAACGATATACTTACTACATTAAAATTGTTCTGTTTCTTATTAATCTATTCCTGTTATATCTTTATTGTTTTTAAGTCATCATATTAATCATTAATAATAACCTATTATTCGGACTTTTCACGCATTCTCCACCTAATGTACTCTTTTAAAAGTTTATTCCATTGGTATTGAAACATCCTCACCTTCACTAAGCAGCTCATAACTTTGTTCTCAGATTGCTAAAAGTTACAGAATTTTCCACAAAGCTCTCATTAATCTAAATCTATCTATATATACCAGTTTTATCTTATTACATTCTTAGCCCAAGGATGTATGAAATGGTTATAATGTCGTGAAGCATAATAAGTGTAGGTTAATTTCTGTAATGTATCTACTACATACGGAGGGTGCTGTGTATCCGATTGGCTTTTTTAAGAAACGGACCAGGAAACGAGCAGACGGACCGTTACGGATGTTAAGCGATTACCGCCGCCCACGGACACTCGCATCACCAGAGGAGTTACACAGCTTTAGAAACTATTAATTATTATATAATAAATTATCTTAAATTTAATAATATTATGTAGTAAATCCATAATATTATTATGCTAATAGCACTATCGTTTTTCTTAGAAAATGACAGTCGAGAATGAAAAACGACGATAACCGAAAGCCACTGGGATTGTGGTCGTACTGTACGGCTTACTCACTTACAAGCTCTTAATTCCAGCCAGCTTACGCCATATAAGAAACTGGCTGGAATTTTCGTATTATAGTCACATGTTACCAGCCAGTCAGCAGTCACGTGACTCTTGAGTTACTTCTGCATTGAAACTTGCGTGGTGTTTTCGTATTATGACAAAACATTTGACATTAGCTGGCTTGTTTTTACGTCTAAACTGCCTTTACAAATCCATTCAGTTTACGCCACAATTCATTAGCTTTTATTGACTTGTTTATATTAAAGCGTTCTCTTTTAATATTTTTATGTGAATTTTAATAATGTTAAATATCGCTAAAATAATTGCGAATATTTATGTATTTTTAAGACATAGGTTTTATTCATAGGTTCATAGAAAATAAACATGTTGTGACGACTGACGAGTCAGAAATATTTTAATTTCTAGAAATAATGCTTTACACGAGATTGGTGGTTCACTAATCAATTCACCATTCCTAATAATTTCAATCAACAATAATTATTGAGATCATAATTTATAAAAGAATTTGCATATTTCAAATCATCTACAGTCCGATGAGAACATTGTTACATATTCTATTTATAGATAAAAATATATTACTTTTAAAATGCCGTTCCAAATTTCGCCCCATATCACATTATTGCATCGTCCAAATATCGTATTATTTCAAATAGCCCCATCTTACAGTACAAGTTTTCTGTTCGTCGTTAACTCTGAAGCTACTAAAGGCATGCCATAAAAAAACGGACTGTAATTACGTCGAATTTGACGTCTCCGTACGTCACCTTCATGCTCGTTTATACCAGTCAGCGACAACCAAACCAGGATGAATCAAGTCAGAACGAAATGCCGTTATAATACGAAAAAGAACTAGGCACTTTAGGGCCGTATATTGAATTGCCTGGAAACAAGCTGGTTTTTTAAAAGATCATAATACGGCCCCTGTACCTACTATTAAATATACGTCATTGTAATATGTAAAGTTTAAAAAACATGAGCAAATAATTCGAAGTAAAGGGCGATCATGCTTTTTGTGTTGTTTATTTTTATTGCAGAACGTACGTAGGTAAATAAGACAATAAAATAATAATATAACAAGTAATTGAATATTCATTTAATTTCTACTAACAAGTTGTATTTGAAAATCATTTGCCGCTCTCATGAAAATTGTTAATTTTGTTCTTATGTTAGGCACTGGCCCGTCCGCTGGTTTTCCAACTATTTTGTATCTCCTGAGGATTGTTGAGAGCACTACCTTCATAGATATCTGCCCGAATTTGTAACCTGAAAATAATACGAAGACACATTAACGCCCTACACACTAAACTTCAGACCGCGGATCGGACTGCGATTCAAACCGCGGAGGGATCTGTGCGGTTTTGATCGCGAACTAACAGTTTAGTTACGACTAAAATACATCATGGTTCGGACTACCGGCATCTTACTTAATACGTCAAAATTCGTCATAGCGCATAGCTTAAACTGTGGAAAATGCGCTGTCATCTACATGCCAGATCTGACTGTCGGCCGCGTATTTAGGGCGCTATTTAATACCCGTAGGGCGAAGGGCCAAGGCACGGCACGGCATATAAGGCGGCACAATACCCACAGAAAAACAGCATAACAAATATAATATTAGAACGTGTCCGTTCTGGTTTGGCTTCTGGGAAACGCATTATGTAACATCTTGTGTTTCATCTTTCATTCATCATGCATTCATTCATCCTACTAATATTAGGTATAAATTTGAAAGTTTGTGAGGATGGATGGATGGATGGATATTTGTTACTCTTTCACACAAAAACTATTGAACGGATTTTGATGAAATTCGGTATGGTAGTAGTTTAGGCTCTGGAGTGAAACATAGGCTTACTTCTTATCCCGGAAAAAACAGTATTCCCGCGGGATACCCGATAGTATATTTAAACGGGCGGAGCCGCGGGAAGCAGCTAGTCATAATTATAATAGTAACGTATCATATTGCCCTAAGTGGGATAGAGAAGTATGTTTCTTATGTTCTGGACATAAAACACAATGATGTAAATTGACTTACCAACGCAATTCCTCGGTCCAAAACTGAAGGGCATATAAGCTTGAGGCGGGTTACCGCCAGAACGTTTTGAAAATCTATTCGGGTCGAAAGAATCTGCATTACGACCCCAATACTTTGGGTTTCTGTGAATACCCAGTATCCCTGCAAACAGTCCACTACCAGCGGGTATAGTCCTCCCAGATGCTGCAAAGTCGAAAAATTTGTTAACACATATTATATGTATGTAATGAGATAAACTGCGGAAGCCTAAAATAAGAAGTAAAATGCTTGAAAGTAAGCAAATAGGATAGACGACGTAATTTTTTATTGCATAAATGAATGGTACCTGATCTTAAATACGAGGAACTTCTAAGAGGAAGAAACAGTATACTAGACATCAATATTTTCGAAGGTACAGCGATTTGTTTACAAAGTTTCGCAAGTCTCATGAAAACGCTATATCGACGCTGGAAAGGCAACCTTGCTTAAGCGCCAAATATGGGAATATACGTTATATATATCGTTGGAATCGTCAGATTTTTCTCTTTCTGCTGATCTTGGTTTCATCCCGATACGAGCACTTTTGATGGCTTATAAGCAACGTGTGTTTACAATTTTTTTATTAGATAAGCTTGCAACTTTTGATGTTTTAAAAAATTTCGTCCCTTAAGCTACCCTTTATTTCACCACTTTGTAGGATGAGCATCTTTGCTTATTTGCGTTGCCTTGTATTTTTAACATAAGAAAATATGCCTTACCGTAAAAATGGCAATAGTTAAAACATAATACAATTTGCCAGATCGATCTTTCCTATATTATGGCACTCAAGAAAAATATCCCTGCCGCGTTTACAGCCTATTTTGCAGATAAGCAATATTGCCGGGACAACAAAATTATACGATTGTGATATAAGCAATTTTGGTTCGACTCGAATATTTTTAATTTGGTTCATAAGCAAGTTTACCCTGCCGTATTTTGCAATAAATATAATTTTAAGAAAACTTGCTTCTATTTGCTATTTACATTTTTGTCGCATACGCACATTTTCGATACAAAATAATAAACGGCGACTGGCGCATAAGCTACCGCTTTTCGTTGCGATATTGTGTCAGAAACGTAAGGTATATATAAAACATCGGACGCGCGGGCGCATCAGCACAGAGTACTTTTTTATATTATGCGCATCAGTCACTCGGTTGTCGTCGGTGGGGACGGTACGCAGCTGTCGATCGTTAGAAGTGCATTGAGAGTTCGAAGGTATCCTGCGGCGACTACGACGTATTTCGATAGGTAAGTTAATATTATTTAGTGATTTTTTATTTTATACTTATACTCGAATATTACTTATTGCAAATAATATAACTTTTACGGATTTTATCTCTGTTTATTACATTTTAGTTTATCCTGACATAACGGCTTCATTGCAGCGGTTGTGATCACGGGGAGCCAGTAGGTAAGTTATTGTTTTAACGTTACCAAATGTGTTATGACTTGTGCCTAGCTAGTTTTGTGTATGTGCATTAATATTTTATTCAATTGATGGCTTTTGGGTGTGCCTACTAACTTTCCTATAATATTGTTTGGTTTTACTTAGGCAATAAATACCTAAGACTTAAGTGCATGAAAATGGCTGAAAAAGCAGGGCGATCGAGGCTAAAACTAACTAATGCCTTGGCTGCAAGAAGGAAGTTGTGCTTTGATTCAGAGGAATTGGGCGAAGTGCGTACAAATAGTGTGCAGGTTTAAGTTTTGCCTTAACAGTTTCTAAATAATAATCTACCTATTACTTGTACATTTCATGTTTTTAAATATTTATAACTGTAGGTGTTTTGAAATACCTACCTGCTTAATTCTTAGGCTTCAAATCACTTTTCACGACGATTTGACGTAGGTCTACTTGTAAGATTCATTAAAAAAAATTGCCTACAACTACTGGTCTGCCGAAATAACGAATTCGTTTTAGAGTTCGGTAGGAACATAAGTAAAAATGGGACCCCTATCTATCCACCCGTCCTTGAAGAGTCTTTCGCCATGCTTAATCTCATCGACCGGGACACTTACTACCTATTATTTTATGCCTAACCTTATAATTTTTTTGCAAATGAAAATTATGAATAGTTTTGTTGTCGATCTAACAAAAAAGCAATTGCATGGGTGTAACAAACTTCTCTTTTTGCTGCTTTTTGCTCGATAACGGTACAGAACCGGAAATACTAACAAACTTATGGGTGTAATAACTACTATTGATTATTGTAAACTATTATTATGTATTATTACAGGATCATACCACGGAATACCCGTCAACAAATTATGAAGGATCCAACGTCTTAACTAGTGCTCAATTAGCTAATCAAGACAAACTACTAATACTCTTCAAAACGTCAATACCGTCAAGTTTTTTCCTCCACATGTAGTCCACAAGGAGAATAACTCAGTAACTGATGAAACGGTAGGTGTTCCTTGAACATAATTTTAAAATTACGTAATCAATAAAAAATATTAAGTACTTACTGTTATGAATTAGGGCGAGCGCACACTGCAAACACGATTGTAGTTAGACGGACTATCGCCATACAAACTTTGATTTTTCAGTGTGCGCGCTCTCGTATGTTGTGTATGGCGATAGTCAGTCTAACTACAATCGTATTTGCAGTGTGCATTCGCCCTTACTGTTTTATCGCATCCAAGGAGTTGGTTTCATCGTCCGTCCACGTACTTACTTACATGTTTTGCTGCTTTCATTTCAGGCACCTAATCTATTGAAAAAAAAAAAAGAAAACAGAAGACTAGCTATTTGGATCACATGTCGGATAATGAAGACTTTCAGTAGTCATCTACATCATGGGACGGTGAAGATACATCTTCGAGTAGCGAAGAGGAGACTAATTAAAAAAGGAAAAAGCGGAACAAAACAGCTGAAGATGGTAAAGTAGGTGATCTTGGACTTATAAAAAAGAAAACAGGTAATAAACTTAAAGAAAATACAATAAAAAGGAATAAAGGTCTAGCGTATGTAAAGAAAGATGGCAAAGAAACAGTCCCGAAAACAATGAAAAAAAATCCATGTAAATCATATAAAAATGTCCACATAACTGCCACGAAATTTCGGAAGAATGTAGAAAGAATATTTTTAATTATTACTACAATCTTTCATCGCAGCGTAAACAAGATTGGTTAGTAGCAAATTCACAAGCTGCTGAAGTGAAGAGGAAGCGTACAAAAGGTGATGCATCTCGATGGCAAAAAACTTACCTTTACTTTATAAATGAAGGAGAAGGTCATCGTCAAGTTTGCCAAAAATTTCTTCTTTATACGTTGGATCTTTTTCAGCGCTTTGTTCTTTACACTATCTCTAATGCTGAGTGTAATTTATCTAAAACGGACTTAAGAGGAAAACATGTTCCAGCCAATAAGATGTCGGTTCGATTAGACAAGGAGTTATAGATTACATTAAGAACTTACCAGCTGTTCCGTCACATTACTGCCGCATGGATTCCACTCGACTTTCCGTTGGATCTTTCTCAGCGCTTTGTTCTTTACACTATCTCTAATGCTGAGTGTAATTTATCTAAAACGGACTTAAGAGGAAAACATGTTCCAGCCAATAAGATGTCGGCTTCGATTAGACAAGGAGTTATAGATTACATTAAGAACTTACCAGCTGTTCCGTCACATTACTGCCGCATGGATTCCACTCGACTTTACTTGCCACAAGAGTGTAAAAATATTACTCACCTCTATCAATGAAAAATGACTTTTCATCCAAGGGAAAAGACTACGTCGGGGAAAATGTTTTTAAAAACATTTTTTCTACCGAATTTAACATCACTTTTCGTATTCCTAAGAAACATAAGTGCAAGAAATGCGTGGCGTTTGCTAATAACCCAACTGATGAAACCGAGGAAGAGAACAAAGTTCACTTAAAGAAGTTGAGGACTCAAAAGCGAGATTCAAATTCCACCAAAATATCACAAAACATGAAACTTACTCCCTTTGTGTTTCATTTAATTTGAACACTCCGTACGGCGAGAGTATGCTCGTCTACTATTCCAGAAAGTACAGTGTTTATAATCTTACTTTCTACGAGAGTTCTACCAGGGAAGGATATTGTTATTATTTGTTATTATTGGCGTGAAAGCGACGGCAAAAGGAGGAAATGAAGTTGCTACTATCTTATTGAAATAAATTACAAATGGTGGCTGATAGGAAAACTATGAAAAATCTTTTACTTTACAGTGACTTATGTTCTGACCAAAATAAGAATAAAATTGTTTTTGCAGCAGTTCACTCTACTTTACTAGCTTGTGAACACATATAAACTATTCAGATGAACTTCCTCCTACCTGGACATACATCTATGCCTGTAGACAGCATCCATGCTGTGATAGAGAACAGCCTAAAAAATATTGTTGTTCATGCGCCTTCCCAATGGTCAACATTAGCGAGGAAAAACCCAAAGCCGTATAATGTGGAAATATTAAAATATTCCGATTTTGTTGCATGGGACTCTATATCCGACAAATATTTTAAAAACAATTTGGCTGGAAAAATAAGTAAAATTCGAGTCATCACATTCAAAAAGAGCGACTCAACCCATGTGTTTATCAAAAATTCCATGGGACAAGAAGCTAAAACTGAAAAAGTATTTGTTCTTGGAAGGAACAAAATGCCTTCTCAACGTTTATATAAAAGTCAGTTGCCCATTTGTTACCTTAAATATAAAGACTTGGTGAACAACTGCAAATCTTCTGCTATACCTCATCAGTTTCACGAAGAATACTTTAAACTACCTCACGGAAACGTGAAAGACCATTTGCCAGACACAGAAAACCTCAAAAAAACAAAAAAAGTACAATAAAAAATATATTTTTTGATTACTTTATGTTATAATATTTTACTTAAATTTCCGAATATGCCTATCTATAAGAAACATTTTCGGTACCATAGTTACATGTCAGTTTGGAAATCAGCAATTTAGGAGAGACAGCTTTTAGATGGTTTGTTAACCTTAGTCAATTATGCCTACGACATCTTTGAACAAATATAGAGATCAGAAATGTAGCTCAGATGCGATATGAAGATTTTTGGTAAATAAGCAAAAGGCGCAGACACATCTTGAGCTGCTCTATGTCTTATCAGAAAATTTGCCTCGCCCAAGGCCGAAGCACTTATTGCTTAACCGCCACTTAACTTTGTTTGTATTACGTTATAACAATATACTAATAGTTCAAGTTAAAGTAACACCTTTCCTTGATGTTCTGTCAAAATTTCAGGTTAATGTGACTTAAAATAAAGTTTATACGATTTTTTTTCGAAAATTTCAAACTTTGAATCGCTTTATCTCGGAACCGTCAAATGGCACTTAAGCAAGGTTGCCTTTCCAGCGTCGATATGTATTATTATTTTTAAACAGAAAATTAAACCGAATTCCAAAATAAAAATACACAAAAAAGCATGAAATAAATCTTATTTTCCAAATAATTCCCCTTTTATATTCGGTTAAAATATAGACTATTTCTCTACACAATCTTCATAACTTTGAAGTCGGTACCAGCCCAAACAATATCCTGATAAATCATTATTTTATAGAACTCACGTTTAAGTTGGCTGGTACCGACTTCAGTTATGAATATTGTACAGAGAAATAGTTACAATTTTAGCTGAATATAAAATGGGAATTTATTACAAAAGAAGTTTTATTTCATACTTTTTTGTGCGGAGTATGTAATCGTTGAACATACAATATATGCTCAACGATTACTCCGCACATAAAGAGGCGGTCATATAATCGCTCGTATATATATATATATATATATATATATATATATATATATATATATATATATATATATATATATATATATATATATATATAACGTCACTATTAAGTAAAAGTGTTATGTATTGTAATGCCGCAGGAACATATAATTATTTGTAAATATGTCCAAATACCGAACTAATGGTGAAGGTTTTATACATTGCAAATGGCAAAATCTTTTATGGCCCGTTTCAATAACCTATCTACCAATAACTAGTTGTTAGAAACGTCAAATTTGTATCGCAAAAAACCGGAAAATGATTGAATGACGACGTTTTTAGCAAATAGTTAATGGTAAGGTTATTGAAACCTGCCATTAGTTCACTCCGGTATAGGCCCCGATTTCACGAAAAAGTGCGATCCCCTTAACTCTCTGACAGTTTTGAAGATATTATAAAACCGAACCGACCCAAACAATATCCTATAATATTTTATATAATAGAACTAACGTTAAAATTTGCTGGTACCGACTTCAAAATTAGGAAGATTCAAAATCAAAATCAAATCAAAAAATTTTTTATTCAAAATTGGTATTTTTAAATACTCTTTTTGAACGTCGTTACTACGTGATGCCTACCACCGGTTCGGGAACTAACCCAGCGAGAAGAGCCGGCAAGAAACTCGTCTGGGGGCCATCTTTTACCAAAAAGATGGAAAATTATTCTTTTAAAATCAAAATTATTACAATGTTTGCTTATGTCTATGTAACAAATAATAACATAAAATAAGGAGCCACCTTATTCCCAAGGTGTGCCGTCTTGAATGAAGTCATTAATTTTATAATACGCTTTGGCACACAAACGTTCTTTAACTACTTTTTTAAACTTATTAATGGGAAGGTTTTGAACCTTTTCTGGGATTATATTGTATAAGCCTATACATTGGCCTTTAAAGGATTTACTAACTTTGCTTAGTCTGAACACTGGCATATCTAACTTGTTCTTATTTCTAGTGTTTACACAATGATTATCACATTTCTTTTTGAAGTTGTTTAGATTTTTTCTTACGTATAACACATTTTCCAAAATGTATTGAGATGCGACGGTCAGAACTTTTATTTCTTTGAACTTTTCCCTTAGAGATTCAAAAGTCAACATCTTATAAATAGAACGTATAGCACGTTTCTGCAGCACAAATATTGTATTAATGTCCGCAGCGTTTCCCCACAAGAGGATGCCGTACGACATTATGCTATGAAAATAGCTAAAGTAAACTAATCGCGCGGTCTCTATGTCGGTAATTTCTCTAATTTTTTTAACAGCGTATGCTGCAGAACTCAGCTTATCTGCCAATTTAGCAATATGTGGTCCCCGCTGTAACTTACTTTCTAATGTTATACCTAGAAAAACAGTGGTGTCTACTAATTTCATTTTCTCATTATTTTGAGTATCTATTATATATCTATTATATATTATATATTATAGAGTATATTTTCTCATTCTATATTGAGTAGAGAAATAGTTAAAATCTTAAAATTCACATACGGCAAAGTAATGACTAATGTTCGAAGATATCCGTGTCGGTGTAAATTAAAAATATTAGTAGGATTCCCCAACATATTATTATTCATTTTAAAACACTACAGCCTGTAAGATTTTTTGTAAATTGTAAATACTATATCTAACGGTATGGAATTGAATAAAGCATTAATTAGTTTTAACTATATTAATTACTAGATATTACTAAATAATTTACATGCGAATGCGGATTTGGCAGCCGTAAATATCCGCAAAGGATATAACAAGTACATTATCGGTCTTTGCCGAGAATTCTCTGTCGAGCTGTGGTCGAGCTTGGCATTCGTCAAGCGGGGCTTTCCCGTAGTGATAAAATACTCGTAAAATACTCTTGCTCGTTATAATATTACGTATAGTTTCGTTAATCCGAACGTTTAGTTATTCTATCAATTACAAACCTCTCGTTTTGAAAATCAAACTTACGTAATGCAACGTCCTTGAGAACTTTTCTTGCAATAACTGGTACAGGCGGGAACAGTCTCATACTCTCCTTGATGACCATGTCCAAGTAATTAATTTTTCCGAGGTCTTCCTTTGTTATAGGTCTGTCGCTGCCACCGAAAATGTCATTTAGTCTGGACCGAACAGAAAATACGATATTATTATTAGCTTTAAAACTACAATGTGTTGGTTGTATGTAATATTTAAGATAAGTAATAATGCGACATGGAGTTATTTCAAGCAAATATAGGAGAGAAGCTTCGGCAAAAATAGGCGAAGATAAGGCAAAGCGAGAAATAACCGTCACGTTTTTTTTTTTCGCCGAATAGGTTAGTGCATCGAAGGTCCAAGGAGATGTGGGGTTTAAGAGACCGGCAACGCATTTGTAACTCCTCTGGTGTTGTGGATGTCTATGGATAAGTAATAATTGTATTTCCAAAAGAATATCACGGTTATGAACTCACTCTCTATGAACTTTATCCTGCACCTGTGGGTATTGGGCAAGTAGCATGAGCGTGAAGCCCAGACTCAAGCCAACCAAGTCTGTTCCAACTATCAGCACCACTATTTCTTCTATCATCTCCTGTTCTCTGAAATGGGAGTTTATTATGGCATCGAATATTCCGTCCTTAAAACTCTCGCCAGCAACTATTTTTGTCACAAAAAGAGAACATTTAAAGTATTTATTTTTTCATTTAATGCGTAAAATACTCTAATATCTCTAAATGTTTAAAATTTACCTTGAACACATATTTTGTACAAAAAATATAAAAATTACACTTCCTACCTGGTTTTGCATCAGGTTGATTGTGTCTTTTAATGTCTTCAAGGCGTCGATATAAAATCTTAAATTAAATATAATTATTATTATTTAAATGATTGACATTATACCCACCCTTTCTATGCTAAACAAAAAGATACGGGGATTTAAAAATCCCCGTATTTTTTATTAAACGGTTTTATTTAGCTTGGCCAGTTTAATAATTTATTTGTTTGTTTGGGACAAATTTAGTAATTGGAATTTTACCCCCTTCCTGACACCAGATCGATCTGATATTTGGTGTGTACTCTTAATCTTGATGACAATACAATAATAAAAAATGTATGACTGTAAATCCAAAATGGCCGCCAATACAAAATGGCGGATTACATCTTACTTCAAAAAACAACCTCTATATGGGTATCAAATGAAAGGGATTATTGGAAAAAATAAAATTCAAGATGTTCGCCGCCACAAAATGGCGGATTACATATTTTCCACAACTACCTCAATATAGCTGCTGTCTAATGAAAGGGCTTGTTTAGTAGAATAGAGCTCATCCAGAAAAAATAAAATCCAAGATGGTCGCCGCCACAAAATGGCGGATTATTCACAATCACCTCAATACAGGTGTCTAATGAAAGGGCTTGATTAGTAGAATAGAGAGGAATTTGAATGAATAAGAATAAGAGAAGAATTAAGAAGAATAGGAAATAAGAAATAAAAAAAATTATTAATTAATTAATTAATTAATAATAAATAATAAATATTAATTATAAGATTTTTTTTGAATTAGTAGATTATTTTTTAAGCTATTGCATAGCTTCTATCGCGGGCCTTGAGCGCGGGGACCGAATCCAGAAATTCCGTAACGAAAAAACCTCACGCTCCCCACTCCGACGGGCACGGAGGTGTGGCTTGAAGGCCGTGCATCGTCTAACATCGTTTCAGTTCGGCAGTCTTCGACACGGCGTTGTGTGCGTGCGATAATGCTATGCAATAGCTTTACCGCGGCAGTCCCCGAGTGCCACACGTCTTTTTTTTGTTTTCTCTCAGTATCCTTTAAGGACAAGCTTACGTAGCTCTGAGTGAAGTCTTTTGAAGGATTGTGTATAGAAGAGTTAGATTGCAACTTGTCAGGAAATAAACCATGTAATAGTGAGGCATTAAATGAACTCAGTAGAATGTGAAGTATCATCTAGCAACAAAACTGAAAACTTGAAAATAAATTAAACAAAAATATATTTTTATGTTAAACGGTTTTATTACAATAAAAGTAATGTAGGTAATGTACTAAAAGCTAAAAAATAATTAGGTAAGTCCTAGCTACCAGATCGCACCAATCTTCTCATCAATCTGGGGTATTGATCAGACAAATAATAAAATCGTTGGGCGCGTGAAACTATCATATATTAACTCTAGATACGCAACGCCAAACGATTATATTATTTGTCTGATCAATACCCCAGATTGATGAGAAGATTGGTGCGATCTGGTAGCTAGGACTTACCGAATTATTTTTTATCTTTAAGTACATTACCTACATTACTTTTATTGTAATAAAACCGTTTAACATAAAAATATGTTTTTATTTAATTTATTTGTTTTGCAATAGCGCGCTCCGACAGATTGAGATAATGTGAAGATTAATACAAATGTCTAACATGTCTCCGGTAATCAAGATACAAAAAATAACTTGCTTGGTTGGTTGGTTTTAAACATTCATCCCAAATTTTACCCACCTAGAGGCTGAATTTTAGAAAATGCTGAAATACGTAATTCATTATTTTCATCGTACTCCATTCATATGAAATATCATGCCAAAATGTCCAAGCAATCAAAAGTTTCATACAAACTTTTATCCCTATTTTACCCCCTTTGGGGTTGAATTTTTAAAATTCGTGGGTGGAGCCGCGTTGCCCGCGGCTCCACCCACGTAAATACAGTATCCCTAAGTGTACAACACAAACACTGTACTTATTCGAAATAAAAAGTAACCTGTATTTTAATCCAGAGCCTAAACTACTACCATACCAAATTTCATCGAAATCCGTTCAGTAGTTTTTGCGTGAAAGAGTAACAAACATCCATCCATTCTCACAAACTTCCAGATTTATAATATTAGTAGGATTTAAATGAGCTTCACAGATATTTTATATTGAAATAGGCTAAATGGTTTAGTCCTGCTTGTATAAAACTGATAACTTACCTATACATTTATGCTACTTTTTAACCGACTTCCAAAAAAAGGAGGCGGCATACATTCGGCTGCATATAATATTTTTATATTTTTGTTTTTTTTTGTGTGTTCAACGATTTATTTGATGTAAAGGGTATAATCCCAAGTTGGTCCCGTTTTCACCAAAGTGGTGACTTGATGATCCATGAGGAATCGAGGAACTCCTCAAAATTTATATGGACACATATGGTGATTTCAACTTTTAACTAATCTTTTTGTTTTTTTTTTGTTTCTCTTTCAACGTTTTTTTTGTTTCTCTTTCAACTAATTAACAAAAAATTAAGCCACCTAAAAATCAAAAGCAAAAAATAACAAACCTTTTTTTTATTTCACCATAATAACTTAGTTCATAAACTAATGTAAGTAATAAGTATACTCAAGTTGTTTTGAGTCGGCGCACATACATCAAAAGTGCCGATCTAGCTGGACAAAAATCAGTTTACCGACGTTCTTCAATATTGATAATATTTTAGGTAAACTCTTCTTAAGTTGTTAACTAACTTAAAAGCAATAATAATAATGTTGTAAAGTTATTATTTATTTCAGAATAGGACTCTTAACTTGCCGAATGCGTGTCGACTGCCGAGTGCGCGCGCCTCATTTAGTCATGCTTTTTAACCCTGTTTTAATTGTAATTTCAGTTCGATTATTCTTTAGATTTTATTTTTATATGATAAGTAAACTTTTTGTACCTTCTACTAATTAAATCTCAAATTCTTATTGCAATATTTGCATTTATTTAATAACCGTAGGTATTTACTGAAGCTCTATCGAAATTACTCAAAAACTTTTAATTTTTTGTTAAAACTTATTATTTTATATATTTTTTTGTGGCTAGAATCTACTCGTCACTATTACATGATTATGCTCGTTAATCGAGACGTTTTTTGTAACAATTTTATGTTGTTTTAATAAACAAATCGGCAATAAAATCTGTGAGCGAATGCATGATCATCAAAATCAGTTGATGTTGACAAAACAACAAAAACAAACAAATGTTCAAAGACATCGATATCAGTGTAAAAGACTATGAGAAGTCCCTTACATCTATATCATCACATGAAGATGGTAGATCATCATCATGATGATCATTATTTTAATTGGCAGGAAAATACTTGCTGTTCTTTAAATAACGCTGAAATCCCCAAACATTTATCTTAAAAGACTCAGGAGTTCTGTTCAGTGGTTTTAGATCCAAGGTGTACCTTATCACAAAATCTTAATATGGTAGCCTACATGACTGGGTTACTTTGAAAAAATTCAAAATCACTATAGGTGTTTGTAAATTTCCCTCGAAGAATTCCCTCGATTCCTCATGGAATCCCTCACCAGGTCTACCATTTGGTGACAATAGGACCAACATGGATGTTAACCTGTTACAACGAAAAAAGTATTATCAAAATCAGACTTCACTGTACAAAGTAATGCGTGGTCATGCATTACAAAATATACGCGTTGACTTGAGCAGCTCCTCCGGTTTTTTCGTTGGTTAAATAAGTTAAAAACTATACACCGACTGCGCAAATTATATAGCCTATGTTACTCGGGCAATTATAACGAATCTATAGACACCTCATTCATTTAAATCGGCCAGCAAAATTAGCTTAGGCGCTACGATGGAACAAACAAACATACATAATATTAGGTAATTTAAACGATTTTTTTTCATGTATTTTTAATTTGTAATAATCGAAGTAATCAACCATGCAATCAATGCATCTTTTCCAACGCAGTGGTAGTTTATTGATGCCCTTCTTAAAGAAATCAGCTGGGTGGGAGGCAACAAATTCTTCAAAGGCATTTTGTACTGCCTCTCGGGTATTGATTTTTTTCTCGCCAAGATGTTATCCAAATTCTGGAAAAAGTAGTAGTCTGTAGGCGAAAGATCTGGTGAGTGGGGCGGATGACGGACAGCTTCCAACCCCAGTTCTTGCAACTTGGAGACCGTCTGCTGTGCAGTATAAGGTCGCGCGTTGTCGTTCAGGAGCAGCGGAGACGAACGATTGACCAATGCTGGTTGGAGATGTGCCAGCTTCTCCATCATTGTGTTCAGTTCTTCACAGTACACATCTGCAGTAATGCTCACCCCGTTTGATAAAAAGCTGTGATGAATCACACCGGCGCTAGACCACCAAACAGTGACCATCACTTTTCTAGGGGTAAGTTTTCGTTTAGGGTATTGTTTAGGTGCTGAACCAGGATCCAACCAACTTGCTGAGCGCTTGCGATTATCAAACAGAATCCATTTTACATCGCAGGTAACAATACGGTTTAAAATTCCTTCATTTGTGTGTTTGTTGATCAGTACAAGGCACGTCTCGACGCGTACTTCGCGCTGGCTATCATTGATTTCGTGGGGCACCCATTTGCCAAGCTTTTTTACCTTGCCAATTTCACGCAAATGGACCAATATTATTTTGACGCTTACGTCGAAAGCTGCTGCTAATTCAGCCGTAGATTGTGTATCATCAGCTTCCACAATCGCCTTTAATTCGTCATTGTCGGCCAAAGTCTTCGGACGACCACGAGGTTCATTTTTCAGGTCGTAATTTTCAGCACTAAAGCGAGCAAACCAATAACAGGTGGTGCGTTGGTTTATAGTGTTAGCTCCTTAAGCGTCGTTGATGTTACGTGCCGCTTGTGCCGCGTTGCTGCCACGACGGTACTCATATTCCATAATTACTCGAATTTTTAACGTATCCATGATGACGAAAATGATTGAAATGCGATGAAAATGTAACACTTATCAATAAACAAATGACTACTTTTGGAAAAAGAACCAATTACCAATTCTCCACAACGCTCGAGTAACACAGTTTATGGTAGGAGAATGGCCATGATGTTTCACCTACCATAAATGCCATTCCAGAAACCGTATACAAAAATACAAAAGGCACCAGTTCGCGAACGGTCTAAAATATACTTTTACCTTTTTTCCATAATGATGTAGAGTTTTCACTATCCTTTTCCCTTCGTCATATTGAGAGCAGAATTGGTACAAAAACTCTGGATGTTTCCACAAGCAAGCTAGTCTATCTTTTGCAATTCTCTCCCATGTAGTTAGTGCCTTAAAGAATTCAGAGGAATCACATACCTCAGAGTACCTTGTATCCATTCCTGATCCTGTGGGCATTTTGATAAAAATATAAGAAAAGCTACAAATTAATTACCAATCCAGAGACAGATTTTAAATAGAAACTGGCAAATAATTAATATATTATTTTGGACACATGATCTACTGTTTATTTCAAGACGTTTAGGATGAAAAATATATATTTTTATTTTAAGCTATTGCATAGCTTCTATCGCGGGCCTTGAGCGCGGGGACCGAATCAAGAAATTCCGTAACGAAAAAACCTCACGCTCCCCACTCCGACGGGCATGGAGGTGAGGCTTGAAGGCCGTGCATCGTCTAACGTCGTTTCAGTTCGGCAGTCTTCGACACGGCGTTGTGTGCGTGCGATTAGACGTATTGTACGACTCTACGAAACTCGCATTACGTATTGATTGTACTTATTCTCTAAAATGTACAATCAAAATATTTGTGTAAATTATTGTTTTTACAACATAACTACAACGAAAAAATGCTATGCAATAGCTTTACCGCGGCAGTCCCCGAGTGCCACACGTCTTTTTTTTTATTATACTAAATGAATTCACATTATGCTCTCTAACGCGCTGAGGTCATTAACATCACAGAAACAGGTGACTTACAGAAGAAGCAAAGACTCCATCCATCCATAATTGATTTTGAAGTACTTTATATTATAATAAGTACTATGTTTGGGATTATGCAAATTTAAATAAAACAGAACCTTAATACATAAGTACCTACTTTAAGAACAAATTCTTGTTTTAGCTGCAGGTACCCGAAATGGATTGTATTTTTCGTATTTTTTTTGTAAAAAATCCAATATTTTATTAGCACCTAATTTAAGTACCCATAAACAAATTTCGTTAATCTGTTTGGTCAACAATAATTGTTAAACAAAAACAAATTTAACGAACTTTTTTATTTTTGCTATATGTTACCCGCGACGTCATGCGCGTAAAATATCTTGCGGAAACCGTACATTTTTACGCGATAAAAAGTAGTCCTTCCCGCGGTCTAGTCTATATCTGACAAATTTCATCAAAATTGGTTCAGACTCCAGTAGTTTCAGAGTCTATATGCATTGATGCAAACAATCAAATAAACTTTTCCTCTTTATAATATTATAAGTATAGAGTATAAATAATAATTAATAATAATAAACAATATAAAACGTTAGCAAGAATTATTATTAACTGTTCATTTTTTGTTTTATGTTTTTATTCTGTCCTGTTATTGTCTTATATATCTGTACCTATAAGTCTTGGTAATATTTGTACAGTGGAGTCATTTTAATAGGTAATATTTGACATCTGTCAGTTTTATCTTCATAGTGAGGTGACCTGCTTAAAAACATCGATTAAAGTGAATGAATCGATACGGACTTGAAACATGTGAATTTTAAAAATCATCAGGCGAATCCCTGTCCCATTATTATTTTTCTTTCGTAAATTTAAGGAACAAAATAAGACAAGTACATAATTTAACAAAAAAATTGCATTAATCAGTTGAACTATCAGAACTGTTATTAGTATTGTCATCTTCATCACTGCTGTCAGCACTCAGAGATATTATTAATTTATTTTCAATAATATTGTCTATTCTCACTTCTCGTTCAAAATCTTGTAAAATTATTCTTTGTTTTCTCTACGACTTTCTCCAGTCTTCTGTAGTGACTTCTGCATACGCAGTTTATAGCAGACTCATCATTTTAGCAGTACTGAAGGATGGTACAGTATCGTTCCGCTCTGCATGACCCTTTATTTCTGCCCAAATAAGCTCAATGGCGTTATACTGGCAATGGTAAGGAGGCAATCAAATATTTTCGTGTTCATGCTCTAGGGCTAGTTCATCGATTACTTAGCGGAGCTTCGACGGCTTAGTTGCTTTTACCAGATTTAACAACTCAACTTTTAATAATGATGGACTTGCATCCACACCATTTCTTACCAGCCACAAGACAAATTCTTGCTTTTTATTTGCTTGAGTTAGTAGCTAAGCAACTTGCATGGAATGGTTCGCATTCAATTGCGTGTTTGTTGCAATGTTTCGTCAATAAACACGACATTGTCCCAATCTGTAATTTTATTTACTTGACGTAGGAATGTTACTGTCTCCAAAATAATATCGTAGCGTTCTAGTAGGATTTTCCACTTGTCAGATTTTTTATAATTTAAAGCCAATCGATTTGAAAACCTTTGATATAGACGATTTACCGCTAAAAAATGAGCCTGCGTCATTTAACGAACTCATTAGCTTTTCCCGTGTAGAATATTCTTTTCTCGAGTAATATCCATAAATGTGGTTACGAATTGCAGCTGCATCAAAATTATCAATGCCAAAAATTTTCTTGTCTCTCTTTCTTTTTTTTTCGGTGTATGTAAAGTTTTATCTTCTGAGCCTGATGGTCCGTATTTCTCTTTCAGAATTTGAGTTACTGTTCTCTTTCCTATTCCCAATGCTTCGGCAACGCGTCCTCTCGCTTGTGTCAATGGTAAAAGAGGCCCATCGTTAACTGATTCACGTTCAAAATTATTATACAATTTCAACACTAGTTCACGAGATTGACTGTTTAGCGTTTTCCCCCGTTTCGACATGATAAGACTGTAATGTTGTTCTTGTTTACTAATCGTTAAGCAATCGGAGTCCAATTTATAGCCAGGTAGACGTAGTCAGTAAGATCAGTTCAATAAAAAAGCCGGATCAGAAGAAAATAACAGAGAGCACACCAAAAACGCACAGTCACTTCGCACAACGACAAAAGACTGCGTCATGTAATGGCGACATGACATGGTGTCAACGACAGGCACTGGTGTTGCCAGCAACATCCCACCTAAATTGTAGCTAATGTCAATGATTTTTCTATTTAGTTATTTTTTGTATTTTTATAGTTAGTTAAAAGAATAATAAATATAATAATGTTTTATTATAATCACAACATGGTTATTAATTTTTAGTAATAATTCTTCACAAGTAATTATTGCATTGGATTCTACTTATCAGCTTTCGATTTTTAGAGTATATAATCCCTAGTTTTTAAAAAGAAAAAGGGTTAACTGACGCAACATTGTAACGACGTACAGTTCTTTAGATCAGAAATTGTTTATTATGTTTAGAATGGTTTATTAGTGAAAGTAAATCGTAAAATTACTCGTATCGGTCATTATTACAATAAATATATAAAAGTAATTAAAAAAGGTTTCAAAACTGCACAATTGCTTAAATTTTTCAGCAATTTTATGCCCGCCGTTACAAGGTTACGTTCTTGAATTTTTATGAATTGTCAAATGTTATCTATTAAAATGACTCCACTTTAGTGTTATGTTTTAATGAGTCAAATAAATGTTATCTGTTAATAATTTTGTTTTGCGAAAGCAAAAAATTAAAAACAACTTACGAACAATAGTCCTGATATTATATTTATAAAGGTACTGCTCCACGGAGAACGGTCCAGTTCCAGCATGGGATGCAAGGCTGTTCACCAAATTGACACTCTCTTCCCAGAATACGTCCACGAAGCTGAACAGGATCCTCGGGTGAAATGATGGCATGAGTACAGATCTACGCTCCCTCGCTATTGGACCTGAAAAAGGAACGTCGTTTAGAAATATGTGGTAATGTGCTATTGTATTTTATTACTGCACGGTTAATAAATGATATAATGAATTGGTAGGATAGTGCACTATTTTTTGTTTAGATTTGATTAGATCTAAACGCAGTATAATAGACCATGGACTTTTAGGTTAAGACGGTACCGGTCGCCCTCGCTCAGAATTTGTCATACATTAACTTTTAAGTAAAGAAAAAATACTGAGTTGTCATGGTTGACTACACGTTTGCGGCGAGTCTACAATATAAAATGTATGGGAAAGCAAGTCAATAGGTTATCGAGTCAAGTTGGTTGTGGTAAGTAGCCTAACCTAAAGCACCTGGGTAGCCGAGCTTTGGTCGGGGTTCCGATAAATTAAAAAATAAATAAAAGGAATCACAAAAAATAGTCATCTGACCGGGATTCGAACATTACCACACACATTCCGAAATTTCAAACAAAGCAAAAATGATACATGCACATACCAAACAGCCAAGAGAAGTTGACATAATAGAGTCAAAATTATTTATATATTTTTTCATTACGAAAGAATCAACATATATAGCTTTAAATGCGTAGTTTCCTAAAACTGTACTTTTTGGGGATAAAAAGTAGTATATATGTTAATCCAGAGCCTAAACTACTACAATTTAATTAAAATCCAATCAGTAGCTTTTGCTTGAAATAGTAACAAACATCCATCCATCCATTCATTCATCCATCCTCACAAGCTTTCACTTTTACAGCTATACTGCGTAGGGTCAATATCAATCTCAAATAATAAAACCACTTACCAGAAACAAAAGCGCTTCCGTTGCCACTGAAGGTTCTCAGAAATTTATACAAGTAGTCCTTCTCTAAGCTTGTCTTTAGGACCACGGCTGCATCTTGAGCATCAGTTATCACTGAAATCATAATAATTGTATAACCTAATTAATCTATTTTATATGTTTATGTGTGTTTAATTAATAAATTGAATTGACAATACTGATCAGTGTCAGATAGCTTATTTGCATGTTTCGTCTCTGTCGCTCGAATAAATTATCCGAGACTTATTAGACGATTGTGAAAGAGGCCCTAAATCTCATAGATAATATATACATAAAAATGGATTGCAATTCCAATGTCTCGATAAATTTCGAGAACCGGATTCGGTGGACCGGTTTGGCTTATTTTGGTCTTGAAATAATCGTGGAAGTTCAGGAAAGGTTTAAACGGTGAGAAATATAGGAAAAGGTGTAGGAGTAGTTGTACGTGTAGATGTAGGTGTAGGTGTAGTTACTTATTTACTCCAGTTCTTAGTTTAGACAGAACAACGTGTGTCGGGAATGGTTAACATATTAATATACAGACCTATATAATGCAAACTGAACACTTTTATTCTGGCAGCTCCGCCGAGTCTCGTAGCCCAGTTAGCGTAGTGCGCTACCATCTTCATAAGACCTGTTTAGATTATATTAAAAAGTAGGTTAGGTCATGATTTCTTCTCATATGAGTAGCCATTAAATAAAATTATAACTCATCTAGTTTTTACATTTGCTGCCTGTAATAAAAATTAAAATTATTAAAATATGTGGTAATTAAAATATGTGGCCACAAAAAATATTTATTGTAAGTTGTATATTATGAACATAGGATAAAAAAAGCAATGATATTATACATCAAACTCGGGGGATAAAATATAATTGATTAAAAATAACATAACCTATTTAAGTTACGTTATTTTTAAAAGTTAAAAAATTGCCCTTGCGGTTTGCGGAAAATCGACATCTATGTGATGTGATGTCAATTAAGTAATGAAATTAATAACTAGTTTGTTTGGATAAATTATAGCTGTCGCTTTCACGTTACGATAACCAAAAAGTAATAATTATTTTTCTTGGTATAAATATAAATAGTATTGGGGGATTTTGAGCGGTCATACGACATATTATCGTAGTCATATCGTGTGCTGTAATGAGGGCTTTTCTTGGTACGACGCGTGACGTGGACCGATCCTTTGGATTTGACGGTGTCGTCGCTGCTGCTCATGGTTGTGTAAGCTGTGTTCTTGGGGTCACCAGTTGAAGCGTGCGGTGGTGGTGATGAAAATGACATGGCTTACCAAGTTGGTAAACGGTAAAACGGTGCAGGATGTTGATGCAAGCAGATGGATGAAATAAGCAAGGCAATCACTGTAATGCAGTTTATTAACACTGATACAAGTTCACACAGTTAGCAAGTCGATAATTCACACACTCCGCATTAATTATAACAGTTTTTAGAAGGTGTATTTAAAGCGACACGTCACACGGCTATACGTCGTGCAGTTAAAATCCGACTGACCGGCGGGGCGAACAGCGCGTTGCGCGCAGTGTGCTTATCGCACATAGATACCTATGAAACTTACCTGTATGGCTGCGCGTGCGCCGTGAGATCTTACGACACGATATTTTTCGCTGTATAAATCTGTTTACCTAAGCTTAAATTTAAGTTGATTAGTACGTGATAATTATAGACAATGTGAAACTTATACGAAAATATATATTTAGATAAAATTGTAATGTATTGTTTTTATGTTTTGTGTATATTTAAAGAAATTGTAAATATTTTTACTGGTATTAGTATGAGAGAGTGACTGTATGCTTGAATGTTTGTGTGTGTGTGTGTGTGTGTCTGTGTGTGTGAACTGTAAATATTTGAATTAGATTTATTGTAGTTAAAATTTCACCAGTCACCACAGTTCCAAAGTTACGTTTTGCATTTACCCCTCATTATCTACTATCTCCAGGCTATATTGTTCGCAATCTAATGCTCGCCTTGGCGTCCTATTGTTCCTAATGAGGATCCCCGAATCACTACCTGCTTATCACTTACGTCACCTCACTTTCTTACAACATGAGTAAAACAAAACAATTTTTCATTACATTTCTTTTATTTCATTAATTGAAACATGTATTGAACAAACTGTTTAATATTATATCATTACATAAAGCGTTGCTACTAAATAACTTTTGGTACTCTAATAGACTTTTCCCATTGAACTTATAATACAAATACATTTAACTATACTCTCCACAAACTGATTTGAAATCATTTTGTAATCTACACGTGTTAAAATCCCATCTCTTGCAGTTTCGTCCCATAAAAGCCTTGTGATATCGCATAGGGCCACGTCCGAAAGAGTCAAAGTATTGTCCGAAGCCATTTTTATTGATGTGTATGGCTATCCAGTGGGATCCAGGTTTACTATCAGGGTCTAAGTTGCAAATAATGCATGTAGGGGTTTGAACATATTATATAGGTAGACGATTCGCGGCGTATACATTATCTTCTAAACATTCACAAATTCTTCTCAAATAATTACGGATCTCTATTGTGTTCATACTGTATTATCAAAGAACCGATCTTGTCTATGGATCTTGTATTTATGTCACATATCCGTATTATGTATGGTTTAAGTATTTACTAAGATGGGTATTACATATGAAAATAATTAATGAATAAATAAAAGAAACATAAATTTGGTAATATAATTTTATTTCATAATACACACACACGCCCAATAATAGGTACACACACGTTACACATTATAACTTAAAAAGATCATACATGTGACTTTTCTTAGCTACTATAGTCTACAGTTATATTACGGTTTTTATCTATTTCTATAACATTATCAAACTCAGCATATACAATACAGTTAATCGTTTGAGAGAGACTAGAATTAAATCGAACCTCTAACCTCAGACTACCATGTCTTGTCAGATTCCAATGACTGTTCGTGTTTGATGATAAATCAGGGGTTAAATCAAATAAATAGACAATAACCATTTGCATATTTTTCTCTTGATATCCCATTTCCTTCATTAAGGAAATGTATACCAGTGCCGGAAAATAATTTTTCCGGCACTTGTTTTTGCAAAACCGCATTCCTAACCATTCAAATTTTTACTATATAAGACCTCTGTTTTCTCATTGTGGATACCATTACTGTGCAAGTAAGTGAGTGGGTGAAATCAGTCTGGTGATTAATGTAGTGAAACTCTTGTGCAACTTCTGAGTACACCCTATTGGATTTAAGTTATTATTTTTTTATTTTTTGGTCTGATTTAATTTTGTATTTACAATATTTTAACTGATAGTTTCTATGGACTATATATATATATATAGGTTAGCTTTCCATTGTTGCAGAATTCATTCAATTTAATTGACCACGAAGAAAATACTTTTAAGCATTATTAGTATTACCCACAATCCCCGACTGATGTGGAAAGTAATGATTGTGTACCTAACTAAAAACATATCACTACAAGGAAACGAGGTGAAAGTCTTGATGATTTTTTGACACTGCACCAAAAAAACAGCAAAAGAAATAATCCTCAAATGTTTCAAGACCCAATGGGGATGGTGGAATGTGTTACATATCTACTAATGTGGATGATGGAAAGACAGTCTTCAGTCGATAAGTCTTTCATCTCATCAGTGATCTGATGAGCAGAATAAAAGAGAATTTAATAAAATTCGAGATATATGATCTCGAAAAATTAGAAAAGATCCCTCAATCGGAAATTGGAATCATGCTTACTCTAGGACAAAGTACTATACAAACAAAAATAATAATAACTATAAATTAACAAAAGAGTCAATTTACAAAATAACGAAGGAAATTGCAGGAAAAACTACTTGTAGGAAATATCAATATAATAATAAATAATGAATTATTATAAAAATTAGATATGTCATAATTTTAAGTTAACTTGATAACTTCTTACATTTGATATATTAAAGTTCATTTTATAATAATAAACCATGAATCATAATTTAGATTTGATTTACTTAAATCTATCACTTGAATTTCGAAATCATACAGCAATCATTATGGAGAACTCCAACGAAATATGTGTCAGCGCTTTCTTCAACGATAACATGGATGTGGAGCTGGGCAACTTATGTGAAGATGTCGAAAAATGTGAACTATTTGATCCGATCTACGACGAGGAGCTCATCAGTATTTGTGCTGCGGTTGAAACATCAATCAAGTAAGTTTACTGAAATAAATATGTCTATTATTTATCATAGTATATGTAAATTATAGGTAATTATATACTGTATGTACATTATAGAATTTACTCAACTTATTTTTATTTTTGTCTCACTGACAATTGAAAAAACAATATGGAGGAACATTAAAGTGAGTTAACAAAGCAAAAGGTGAACTTAATATGATTTTTGTCACACAGTCAATCAACACAACAAACTGGAGGAGCTCTAAAGCGAGTTAACAAGGACAAAAAGACCAACCTGCAAAGAGGAGAAAATACACAGATTCTAATGCATCTACTTCAAGAACTGTGGAGGTAGATCAAGTAACGGAAGGCAATGATGGTGACCAGATTAATTGCAGTACATGTCAAGTTCCCATCAAAAAGCGGTATTTCTCTAATCATTTAAAAAGTAATAGCATAAGAATAACCATTTGAAATTACATAGTATTGTAAAAAACGTGTCAGTTGTCGAATCAGCTTTCGGACAGAGAATAATTAGTTATAAAATTAATGGTTTGTATCATTGGGATGGAGTATTTCAAACCCCGGAATTATTTTTGAATTTGATCAAAAATGATATTTTAATTGCAATTACATAATAGATCAGATAATTTGAAAATTTTCTTTTCTTCGCTGAAATTGAATCTGAATTTGAATCTGAAAATGAAATGATCTGAAATTGAAAACAAGGCCAACAAGTGCCTCAACGTAATATCGAGATGGGGCCACAGAAATAGATTAGAATTTGCAGCACATAAAACCTTTCAAGTACTTTTAAAAGGTTCATTAATATCAACTCCTTGCATTAAACTGAGCAATATCAATGTGAAACGTAAACAGTCACTTTGTTACCTAGGACTTATTTTAGAAAATAAATTTACATTCCTGGAACATATAATACAGACCGGTGAGAAAGCTAAAAGGAATTTCTATTGTTTCACAAAAATATCAACGTCGACATGGGGCCTTTCATTTAAAACATTAAAAATAATTTATAATGCGACGTACCTCGGCAGCATATGCTATAGCGCACC
This sequence comes from Phengaris arion, assembly GCA_963565745.1. NCBI lineage: Eukaryota > Metazoa > Arthropoda > Insecta > Lepidoptera > Lycaenidae > Phengaris > Phengaris arion. The sequence goes on along the minus strand of OY751439.1, from coordinate 6,346,487 downwards.
GGCTTGGGCAGATAGGGCTACAATAGGAGCGGCCCGTCGTAAACTTTTGCAAAGCCAACGTCTCGCCTTAATATTTTTATGTAAGGCATACCGTACCGTAAGTACTGAAGCACTTCCAGTCTTAGCCGGAGTCCTACCAGTAGATTAAGAGATACAGCGTCGTGCAGCACTATATTATAAAAATAAAAAAATGACTAACCCTGAGTTTTTAAGCGCGAAAGAGAGTAATAAGATAACTAGATTATTCCAGCCATTAGATATTTCTATACAGAACCTAATTTCTGAGTGGCAGGAACGGTGGGACAACACTATCAAAGGGCGTCACCTATATAATTTCTTCCCTTCGGTACGCGATCGACTCTCGAATCGATCGATCTATCCATTGCAGATAGAAATAGATCACTACATCGCACAATTTTTGCCAGGACACGGAAACTTTAAAGCGAAACTTTTTGGATTTACATTAGTCTCGTCTCCGCTATACGAGTGTTCGACCGAAGTTAGCCCTTATGAACAAACTGCTCATCACATACACTGGGAGTGTGATCTCTGGTATGACGAAAGAATCTAAATGTTGAACAGCGTCCACTGTCTTTCTAGGGATGTGTACTATGAAGATCTCGTGGGCTGCGCGAAGAACTTCCGAGCTTTCAAACGTTTTTGTCACAAGTACTATTGGAAACAATGCAACACTTTTTGTCATTATAAATGCATTGTAATTAATTGTCATATTATAAATTAAAACATTTAATTACATTCTGTCTTGTAGATAAAAAAAACATGTTATTCCCGTGGTGCTTCCCCTTTAATTCTAACTTTTTGTCATCACAATTTTTGCTGTCTCCCGCTTTGCTTGGGGAGGGAAACTGGAATACTTCCTACTCTTCCTACAATCTTCTGATTAATTTCGTTGCGGGTTCCAAGACAAATTTAGCATGTCCCCCGGGCACCCCTGAGAACATATCAAAGGGTTTTTGCAGTTGGTTACCACTGTCGATCCTGACTACACAGGAGTTGCAGTGGTGGGGAAGTGTGGTGGGCCAATTGCCCATATAAAAAAAAAGACGTGTAGATTACAAAATGATTTCACATCAGTTTGTGGAGAGTATAGTTTAATGTATTTGTATTATAAGTTCAATGGGAAAAGTCTATTAGAGTATCAAAAGTTATTTAGTAGCAACACTTTATGTATAATATAATATTATACAGTATGTTCAATACATGTTTAAATGAATGAAATAAAAGAAATATAATGAAAAATTGTTTTGTTTTACTCATGTCGTAAGAAAGTGAGGTGACGTAAGTGATAAGCAGGTAGTGATTCAGGGACGTCATTAGGAACAATAGGACGCCGATGCGAGCATTAGATTGCGAACAATAGAGCCTGGAGATAGTAGATAATGAGGGGTACATGCAAAACGTAACTTTGGAATCGCAAGAGATACAAAGAAACGGACCACAGGGATCGATTCAGCGACCCCCAAAACCTTTTTTTTTTAGCGAATGGTCATCAAATTACCCATTTTACCCATTATACTCCACATAGAGGCTGAGGCGATGAGGCAGAACCAGCGAATCCCTAACTACTAAGAAATAATGAAAAGAAAATTACAATTACGTAATACATAATAAAAGGAAGGGAACCGTTGTTTTTATTTTTCGATTAGAATAAGATATTTGCTAGGATTAATTTATTTCAATGATAAATAATTCGGACGAGTCGAATGAAACATCGCGAAATGGCGTCCATTGCTTTACTTTCATTTCTATGGGAACCCACGGTATCCACATAGGCTTGTTGCTTGATGGACCTATGTCCTTTTGTTCCACTCTCCGGCCGCTAAAATATCATTCGAATTTATTGTTGAAAGCCCGTTCAAACTTATTTTACCTACGACTTGACCTTTATGACCACGACATAATGTTGGTCATGTTTTTTTTGTCGTCATGTAATACTTATGTAAGACTCGAGTAATTTCTCCTGCTAATGTCAGATATACGTAACGCAACTACGTAGGCCTTTGGCTTTTTGCGTTGTTGACCAATTGGTCTCGGGTTCGAATTCCGGCCAGACGTTTTTTTTATTACTTTTATTTCTTAACTTTTATAATTTTTTAATTTTTCTCCTCCGAGCAATGCTTGGTCTCCTTAAATTACGGAGTTTTACTAGGGGGCAGGATTTTCAGAGATTACTTCATAAGAATTAATTTTATTTCATAAGGAAAAATCCCTAAGTTGTCAACACTGAGATTGGTGTCCGGCCCAATCGCCTAACTGCTCTACACACGCACGGATTTGGTACAGCGAACCATATCCGATGCGGATCGCGGCGGACACAATTAATAGCAGAGTTTTACCTACCATTAGTATTCCAATTTGCTCTTTCTAAAATGTCGTCTATTGGTTCTTTGTTAATCCAACTTCTAGAAGCAACGGCAGACCGTACACTTCCCTAAGTTGTCTCAATACCGGCTTCTTTTAGAACAGATTTTACCCATCCCGCGATTACTGTTCTAGAAGCAGCCTTCGGTACCCCTCGAGTAGTTACAAACAAATTTTCAACGCCGGCTTCTTTTCGCTTATGACTACCCAGAGCAGCTAGCCTACGCACCCACAGTACTGGATCAACATTTGTTCTTTCACTATTCGAAAAGAGTTTCCAACCTGATTGAGTGTATGATTCGGAATCAGTTTTAGAACCAAACTATGGCCAGAAAATGAATGTATTTAGTTCACCGTCATCTACAAGAGAACCCTGCGATACGCTCAATAACGTCAGGTTGTGTACTTTGCGACCAGAGTACAATAATAATAAGATAGCGCATCTCCTAGAAATTTCGAATAAGTTTTCATGATTAATGTTACTTGTTGCTAAGTAAGATATTAAAGTACTAGTGGGTATTTGACTTATTACATTTTTGAGCATTTCTCGTTGAAATAGATTTTAAAATTTTCTTAACCAAAACATGCGAGGCGATACTAGAGCTATTATTAGCATTACTAAGCGTAGAAACAACTGACTTGTGAACCAAAATAGTTTTATAGGCTAAATTATGTTTTAAATGTAATGACAAATTATACCGGAAATAAATTAAAGAAACCATATTTATTATTATGTTAAGAACTAAAACAGCATCCAAATGACAAAGTATTGGAATTAAAATTTAAAACTAAAAGTGACAATCTAATTCAAACTATAAGGAAAACAAAGGACAAATATTTCTACGGAGAGTTTACGAAGTGTAAAAAAATTCCAAAAAAATGTGGAAGTTAGTTAATACTCTTTCAAATAACAAAATTATTTATAGTTGTGCTCCCTCAAAATTAAAAACCGAAAATGGACAGTCAATTACAAATGCCACACAAATATGTGAAACTTTTAACAACTTTTTTGCAAATATAGGGACACAATTAGCCAATAGAATCCCATCTGAATTTCATAATAATGACACACACACACTTCCTAAACTTAATCCAAATACTGAACATCATGAGCTTTGTCAATTTCCTCCGTGCCCCATTAATGAAGTGTTAAAAATCAAATAATGTTGACGGCATAAGTACCAAAGTCCTAAAATGTATCAAAAACTTAATTGCTCCAAACTTAACTGACTGTTTGAATAAACTATTTGCAGAAGAATAATCGATTTAAAAAAAGCTTTTGACACAGTCAGTCACAAATTACTTATAAAAAAGCTGCAGAGTATTGGCTTCACTGGAACGGCGTAAAAAATGCTACAGTCTTACTTATCCGACAGATACCAGGTTTTAAAACTAGAAAACCATCAAAGTTCTCCTCAATCGCTGACATGTGGCGTGCCGCAAGGATCGATCCTTGGGCCATTGCTATTTTTAATATATGTGAACAACATCTCTCTATTAAACTTACACGGTCAACTCACCTTGTACGCAGACGACACTTGCTTGTTTTATTATGGACTCAATATAGAAGAAATTATACTAATAGCTCAAAAATATTTAGATACTCTGTACAGATGGTTCCAATATAATCTTCTAACAATTAATACTTCCAAGACTTCGTATATAATATTTACTGCTAAAAACAAAAGGAATCCCAACTACATTAACCTAAACATAAATGGACAAAATCTACAACGAACCAATCAAGAAAAATACCTTGGATTGACACTAGAAAAAAACCTGACATGGAACGCACACATACAATACATAGAAAGCAAACTATCATCTCTTATAGGATCACTTCACAATATGGCAAGTTGTATTCCACATAAAGCTCGGCTTCTAATTTATAATTCTTTAGTAAAACCTCACTTGTTATACCTAATAGAAATATGGGGTTATGCAGCTAAAACTAATTTAAAACCTATCCAAATACTACAAAACAAAATAATTAAAATACTTCACCACTACGACTATTTGACACCATCTAAAACTATATATAAGGAAACTACTAATAAACATACAACAACTTTATACATATAACACCTGCATACTGATATATAAAATAATTCACAAACTTACTCATTCACACATTACCTTTACAATGCAAGACAAAATAACTAGGCATACATTGTTCTACCATGTATAAGAACAAATTACGGGAAAAACACAATAACATTTAAGGGAGCACAGCTATACAACGCACTTCCAAAAGTAGTCAAAGAGGCGACCTTGCTCATCATTTTTAAGAAAAAACTCGCAGATCATATTTATTGTAATTTGTAATTAAAAATGCTTATTACTTGGACCACCGGCTCATATTGATAATATTATACAGCGAACTCGCATCTTGGACACGTCTCGATATACTTTTTTTTCATTCTACCTACATAATCGGGTCAACAATAATTAATAGTTTTATCTTTTTAATGTTATATGTTCTCATGTAAGTTACAATGTCTTTTTTGAGAATAAAGATCTTTAAACCGAATGTAGGTCAGCTAAAAACTAGGCTAACTGTGGTCCTGATGGGTTAGTAGGCTGGACCCCAGAAATTTTGCACCAATTCAACCATCTTAACCAAGCCGGTTTATAGGTGTTAAAAGTAGGCTTACGCCAACCGCTTTATAGTAGAGCTTTCTGTTGTTCTGACCAGGATTCTAGCTCTTGTGACCACCCCCACATTTCCAAATCTCCATGGTCAGGTCTTATAACCGTGGCGAGGGAAGGCCCGTCGACAGATCGAGTAAGTGCGATTCTAAGTCTCGTACTGTGAATGGTGGTGCTATTGCACGTGCTTTTAGATCTGCTCTCGAGAAAGCCTGTGGCCACTTCGGAGCTGCAATCAGAGACATACATTTCGCACGGTTGAGATGCATTAACACTCTGGGCATCAGATTCGGCGGTGGGAATACCCAAGCCTAGTTGAAGTCTCATTCCCATGAAAATGCATTGTGTCTCCACGCTGTTTGATCCCTCTGGTCTAAGGTCACATATTTGGGTACTACATGAGCTCGAGCCGATGCAAATAGGTCGATCTCGGGAATACCCTACTTCTGAAAATAAATATGATATTTGTCACCGCAGGGACTAGATGCCATTCAGGAAGGTACGATTTTCTCGACAACCGATCTGCTACATTATTGTAACGGCCTGGAATGTGATGCCGTAAAATAAAAATATCGACAAGATCAAAAATTTTAAAAAATCTTATAAGTAAGATTCATTAAAGAATTTGAATTATTCCCCCTTAGTTTCTAAGGTATGCTACAACGGATTTGTTGTCACACTGCAGCAACAGAGATGATCGGTTTAGAGAGGGACCGTATTCACGTAAACATTTTAAAATGGTTAGCATTTCTTTTTGATTCGAGTGCAGAGTTTCTTCGTCCCCTATCCAATCTCCTGTCAAAAATACACCATTTAATTCCGCTCCCCAACCCGAGTCGGATGCGTCCGTCGTAAGAAAATTTACCAATTTTGGAGGGTGGAGCCGAGAAGATTTTTCGCAATTTAGAAATCACCATTCAAGTTCTTTGATCGCTTGAAAAGTAATGCGGTGTGATTTGTTCGGGCCGCTTCGAAGTAAACTATTGCAATGGGCCAAAAGATGTCGATAATTTAAACGACCTTGAGGAACTGCATGTCGAGCGAAATTTAAACGCCCATTAATGCTCTGAATTTCTCTAAGAGTTGCTTTTTTAGAATTTAACACTTTGCAAATTATTATATGCCGAAGAGTTTGGACTTTTGTATCTGAAATCGACTTTTGATTGTTCCCAAAAAAGATCTAAGTCCAGTGTCAAACGCGTCTGCTCTATTATTTTAGATTTGTCTTGACATGCAATTAAAAATCGTCTAAGAAAACTACAATACGTATACCTTGTTCCCGTAGTATTTCCGCTGTCCAATTTGTCAGGGACGCGAATACTTTGGGAGCAGTGGCTAGAACAAACATCAAACAAGTCATTTGTAAGAGTTTGCCTCTGTACATTAACCTCAGGAAACAACTATGGTGTAGAGATACCTGTGTATGGTAAATTGGTCGATTTTTACTAACCAGTCGTTGGCTGCAGAAACTCTTGTATTCGATGTGTAGCTATCAGTCGAAATTAGCTTAGCTTTAGAAATTCGTTCAATCGTTTTGAATTGAAAATAGGGCGCATAGTCCCATCGCTTTTTGGCGTTAAAAACATTGTTGATAAAATCTGGGGGTTTTGGGGGCATATTCTAAAATATTGTCCTTTAACAACGTTTGAATAATCTGGTCCATTTCTGAGGATGGAGCTGTTTGGTAACGTGATTTTATGAGTCGAGGGAAAATCAGTGGTGGTTTTCGTAAAAAGGGAATTTTGTAACCTGTTATTATCTTTAAAATCGGGGTTGGGGCACCCCGCCTTTTTCAGAAACATAGCAAGCCTTTGATTCTCAACAGGCGTTTCGGGGGGGAACCCGAAACGCCTGTTGAGAATCAAAACTTTCTATCTCCTCTTCCTCTGCCTTTTGAGGGACTTGTTTGATTAAAGGGCTTCCTAGCCAAAGCTGGGGCCTGCTGTTTTGGAGGAAACGAAGTTGCAGGTTTATAGGAGGGTCGAAAAGCCGCTCATTATTAGCATAAGAGCCAAAATTATAATTAAAAGCATAGGGGTGAAGGGGTCGCACCGCCTGCGCTCGAGTGTATGTATAACCTTGATTATTATTAAAAGCAAACGTTGCTTGTAAGCGACCGCGTTTGTTTGTAATTTCTTAAGCCTGGTTGGACAGCCTGTACACCCAATGTAGGTCGCCTTTCTTGTGCAGAGAAAGTACGTTTTTGATATATAAAAAATTTATTTACACCTCTATTATTGTTAATAAAATCAGAAAACTGCTCTTTATTAAATAAATATTCGCAAGAAGGAGGAATCTTTTTCAAAGTAGTTTTTAAAATTTTTTCTTTAACTAAATTTAAGAAAAAATCGCGACGTTGTTCAATAATATCAGGAAATTTTTGAAAATAACCTGAATAGCATTCTTTTATTTTTGTCCATAAAGATTCTTTATTAATATTATCGTTTTCTTGAGTCCATTGTAACAAATCAGAGACGCCCTTTTTTAACGCGTCACTTTGAATTATTACTGCACGCGTAATAGCACCCAAAGACTTATCACTTGCATTCAAATTAAAATTATTAGCTTTCTCGAACTGTTTTAATTGGTCGTTTACCTCCAATTCGACAAACCCCGGCCGGGAATTGTAGGTTTTTTGAATATCTAAGTAACAGACATTTGACCAATTCACAGAGTTGAAATATCGAAACGAGCTGAGTGTCTGTAAATGCTCCGCAGAGGCATTTTGAACCGCCGGTTCTTTGAGATTTGTTTACAAATCAAAATTAAGGAAAAGGAGAAAACAGCGTGCGCGCCACACCTGGTGAACAACGGAAGCGGCCATCTTGCCGCCAAAAAGACCGGAAAATAAAACTTCATTTTTACATATCACTTACATCGAATCTGTACAAAAACTGTAAAAAAACCTCCAAAATAATCGTAAGTGGCACTTTCGATAAATATCAGAATATCAAATACCACTTAAAGTATCGTAATCATCATATTCGATACAAATACGTTAAATAAAAGCTATTTAAACTGCCAGAACTGCCACTTACGTTATTTTTGGTATCTCAATCCATCTAATGTATTCGATTCTGCCCGATTCAATACAAAATGTTACTGAATTCAGTAACATTTTCAAAACAAGAAAAATGATTTGAATACTAACTGCTACAACATATTTAAGTAACCAACACTTAAAAATAAAATATAAAGGACGTGCGTATAATGCGGGGAACACTCACGTTAGTGGCAGTTACGGCCTTGTCGCACACTCAAGTGCGCAACGCTAACTCGAGTAAGTTAACATACGTTGGTATTAGTCGGACAGACTCATATGTTACGATAAAATACGACACAAAAAACGCACTTGAAATGGGTTTTTAATATTTTTGAAAACGTGGTACTAATTATACATATATAAAGACTCCAAAACAGTAATATAAAAGTGACATTTTGCAGTTACAATAATTTACATAGGCACCGTCAAATTATTCTTTTGAATAAAAAGGTATATAACAATGTTATGACTAAAACTTCATAACAAGAGTACAATTACAGTATATAGAATTAGCCTTGCAAGGGTTCACCTCATTCCCAAGGTGTGCTTGAAGACATTATGTTAATAATATGCCTTACTATATACGAGTATAACATACATAGTTCTTTTTTAAATTTATGATTAAAAAGTTTTGATCATTTCATATCTGGGATCCTATACAATAGGATCCCAGATATCCCATATACATTGGCCTTTAAACAAATTCTTTTTTTTATTATTTCACTACTATCTTTACATATCACCACTCAATTGGGAACAACAACGGATAAGATAAATGAGGTTAGATTGGCAATGTGCGTGGGGCAGACGCGCCACAAGTATGATAAAACAATCATACTTCAACCGAACCACGCGTTCATACTTTTTAGTCGCTTGTTGATTGCCTCGCAGTACGGAGCAGCGCTAAAATCCTTTGAAAATGCCGTGTTGTGCGATTGTTATGTGCAAATTAAAGAGTCAGATATCAAATATGAAACAAGGAGGAATTTCTTTTCATCGGTAAGCATAAAAACCTTAGTTTTTTAGTATTTTTCCCAAAAAACTAGTTCGAATTATGAAATTCTAAGTAGAAACGTACTTAATTGTAAGCCAAGAATCACAGAAAATATACATTGCTGGTGAAGTACGCAAATATTTCGCGAGAAGACACATCTGACGCGCAATGGGTTGCGAAGCGAGCCAAATTACCGCGCCTTTCGACTCGTTCGCGTCACGTCTGCTTCGCCTGGATAGTGCAGTCAGTGATCGATGATTTAGCTCTGATTTTCTTATTATTATTGATTACAAATAAAGGTAATACATGTTGATATTTTTCTTCATATTCTATCCCAATGCCAATTAAATTCGCCTTTGACACAATGTTTTAGTTAGTATAAAATTACTAGTGCTCCCGTTATTAAAATTTTTCATTCAATTACCAATAGCTACAGGACGGTTTACGATTTACGATGAACCCTCGGCAAAAATAGTGGGGATGCACATATTGTACACGCGCAACCATACTTGCCCCGCTACTCCCCCCGCCGCATTCAAAAGTTAGGGCTCATAAATCGTAAATCTAACTGAAACTAAGATGATTTCAAGATTCAAGTTTGACCATTTTCATTATCGAAAATTCAAATCGACCATAGCAAGCCCTAGCGTGCGTGTGAATTTTGAGCATGTGGTTGTGTCGTAACGTTACCGACTCAACGTAGTGTGAGTACCAAATCCCAACCCTCTGTTCTGGGTGTGATTTGTTAATTAGTGTGCGTAATTCGTGTATGTATTATTATTTCTTATGTAGTGGAGTGCATTGGTGGGAGATAGGCGGCGACGCTGGTTTTCAAGTAAAAGTATCACGGTTGCCAATCCAACCTCATTTATCTTATCCGTGGGAACAACGATTCGTTATTATTATTAATTATTTACCAATCCAATAGTTTGATAAAATAAATGTTTGCCAGAAAATACTACACTTTAAAAAATCGATAGCGAAATTAAGGAAAAATGTTTTGATTATCATAATAATTATTGGAAATACTTTTCCTTACATAGTCAGCTGTCAATAAGTGATCACCGTGATTCGAACCTCTTGATTGATTCTTAAGTTATCGCGCGTAATAGTGCACAATTATAAGTGTAAAGTTTTGTGATTCAAAGAACTATCCTCAAATCTCAGTTGGAACGATTTAAAACAGAAATCTGTGTATAATTGCAACATTTATTAGTGATTTTAATGTTGTTTTGACAAGTTTTATTTTAAAATGTTTTTCGGACTACCAGCGTAAAATTAAACAATCAAAACAAGGAAGTAGCTGGCCACAGAGAATACAGTGTTGCTATAAAAAATCTACAGTTGCCATATACAGTTTCGTCTTGCCACATATAATTTCGTGTTGCCACATATAATTTCGTGTTGCCACACTTAATCTTGAGTTACCATACTGCAAAATGACGAAAGTTTATTCCCGAAGATGAAGTGTGACTTATGTGACACCACTTATACCGACGGGGTATTTTGAAATGCGTGTATGCGCAATATGGACTTCACCTGTGCCTCTATTTCCGAATCTGGCTACCGCAAGCTAGGGGCCAAAAGAAGGTTAATGTAGAGATGCCCACAATGTAAGCTTTCGTCGAGTCCACGCCCTAAAACGCCGACTGCATCTGAATCTGTCACTCTCGAAATGATTATGTCGGAGTTACGTGAAATGAAGTCACAGCTCAGTAAGCCCCCAGAACTATTTGATGAAATTAAATTAATAAAAAATGAAATCTCAGAGTTGAAAACGACATGTGACTTCAACAGCTCTAGGGTTGATAAATAGGAGATAAAGGTCGTACACATCAAAAAACAAGTCTTAGAATCTCAAAAGTTTGAGTCGTCTGTCTCCAAAGACCTGGCGTTACTCAAAAAAGATAATACCAATCGGGAGCAGTGGTCTCGGATGAAAAATATAGAAATAAAGGGTTTTCCGACAATGCCAAACGAAATCTTTTTGAAGTTGTTAACTCCATATCTACAGTTGTGGATTAATCATTCTCAAAAACACAAATCAATTACATTGCTCGTGTCCCATCGCATGATTCCAAGTCCAAATCAATGAGTTCATTAACCTGTTCATTAAGGAAGAATTTATTGCTGCTTCACGGGCGCGTAAACAAATAAGCTTAAAAGATATCGGAGTTGGTGATGAAGACAGATGTATCTATATTAACGACCATCTTATCCCCGATCAAAAGAAGCTCTTAACTAAAGTTAAGGAATTCTCGAGGCTCAAAGGATATCAATATGTCTGGGTGAAATTCTGTAAAATTCATATCCGCAAAAATGATAAGTCACCAGTTCATATTATTGCTAGTGATTTGGATTTTAAGAAATTAGCTTAGTATGCCAAATGCATTGCTATTCATTTTATATAATTTTAAATTACATTAAAACAAAAGTTCAACCCTGTATATTACTATTTTGTTATTAACTTGCTGTTTAATCCATTGCTTTTGTTTATTCCTTAATTGTTTTAATACTCGCCTGTCATTTTAGTCACATATTTGTAGGTCATGCTCTGGTTCTAATTTTAATTGTTAACCACCGCAAAATGTTTCGAACCTATTTTTTTGTATTCCTAAATTGAATAATATTATCAAGCTATTCACTCCACTCAAACTTGCCTATGTTTGCGTTTGGTTTGATCTATGCTTACTTTACCACCTTTCTGCTATATTTTTTCTTTATTTCGTATTTAATTAATAATATTACGATTTTGTCTGCAATGCTACTGCTTATTATTGCCTTCATAAATATAATTCAGTATTTCTCCACCAATTATCATTTAATAACAAATTTATTACGCTATTTTTATTGAGTTTTTTTAAATATATATTTATATTTTATAAATGGATTCTAAAATGACAATTTACTATCAAAACGCTCGTGGTCTACGCAATAAAACTGACATCTTTAATAGAAACATATTTCTCAACTCGTATGATGTTATATAGATTACGGAAACCTGGCTTCTAGAAGGTATTAATGATCAGGAGCTGTTTGATAGTAGATATATTGTTTGGCGGCGTGATATAGACTACAGTATAACAAAACAAGCGCTTGGAGGAGGAGTGCTTTTAGCGGTTCGACGCCATTTAGCAACAATTGGACGTCCCGAATGGCATACCTCTGCAGAAGATCTCTGGGTAACGGTTTCACCAATGGGTAGTTCTTCAGATAAAATATATTTCTGCACACTCTATCTTTGCAACCAAAACGATGGAAACAATTCCAGTACCCAACTTGAAAACTTTAGCAATAATCTGTTTAACGTAGTTAATCAAAATCTTAATGATATATTTATAATCATGGGAGACTTCAACCTACCATACATTGACTGGTATCCTCAGGGAAATCACTTCACATCAGGTGGCGTATCGCTCTCGAGGACCCAAATTAGCTTTATGGATACTCTTGTTCAGTGTAACCTTAGTCAATGTAGTCAAGTTCGCAACTATAACAATCGGTTGTTAGACTAAATTTTTTCAAATTGTGAACTTGATGTAAATGCTTGTGACGATCCCTTAGTCCCAGAGGACATTCTTCACCATCGTTCATTATGCATTGATTTAATACGTGATTTCACAAGCATGTCTAAGAATAAAAAGAGACTGAAATATATTTACAGCCGAGGTGACTTTGATTCGATTTGCACCTCGTTAAACACAATTGTTTGGGACGAGCACCTTAGCAACAAATCTTTAGATGTAGCTTTAAAATACTTCTACGACATTATCTATGACCTTCGTAAAACTCACATACCCCACAAAGTTATTTCATCCAACTATTATCCCCCTTGGTATGATTCTGCTCTAAAAAAGGTTCTAAAGGAGAAACATAAATTTCACCGATAATTCAAACTATACGGGAATCACAATGACTACCTCTCTTTTTCCCTTCTAAGAAAAAGAGCCAAATTACTAGAACAATCGTGCTAAGAATCATACATTCATAAAATAGAAAGCTCTTTAAATGATAATCCTAAAGTCTTTTGGTCTTTTGTCAAAAATAATAGTAGAGCCACTTCCACGTTTCCTTCTTTTATGTGTTATGAAAGGGAATTTGCCACCTGCAGTGACAGAATCTGTGACCTGTTTGCTACTTACTTTCAAACTAATTTTCTAAATTCTAACTCTACTCCTAGTAACTAGAATTTTAAAACGAAAAATGTAAATCACAATACTATTGGAAACATTCAAGTTACTTCTGATGAAGTATTAAAACTCTTAAAATCTGTTAATCTATATAATGGTTCAGGTCCAGACGATATCCCACCTATATCTGTAATTAAATGCGCTAAGTGCTTGGCTACTCCACTATGTTTACTATATAATAGATCATCGAAAGAAGGGTATGCCCCAAGCATATGGAAGTCTGCATTTATTACCCCAGTGCCTAAGGGAGGTGATAAAATTAATGTAAACAACCATCAACTATAGACCAATATCCAAACTTTGCATTTTTGCGAAACTTTTTTAAAATATTGTATATAAACAAGTTTACACAACGATTAAGTGTTGGTTCACTACGGATCAACATGGTTTTCTAAAAGGTCGGTCTACTACATCAAATCTTCTAGTCGCGTATGATTATGTTATTACATATTTGGATGGGGGTGCGCCAATCGACGTTATATTTACGGATTTCAGCAAGGCTTTTGACCGTATTGACCACTGCATTTTACTACAAAAACTTTTGACTGCGGGCATACATGGCAATCATTATCGCTGGTTTTCGTCATATATTAGCAACAGCCCGCAAGCGGTAGCACTTAATGGGTTTATATCAAGTTGGATGTCAGTACCCTCTGGTATCCCGCAAGGGTCACTACTAGGACCCCTACTTTTTGCCATATTCTTGAATGACGTGTCCACATGTTTTCATAATTCTAAACTGTTATTGTATGCTTTAATTTAAATTTCTTAGATATTAATTACTTTAACAATGCCAAATAAACTCTATAATTTAAATGAAATAGACAGTCTTAACATTGCCCGTTCAATATCATGCAATTGCGATCAGCTTTCTAGTCATTTGACTGTAAACAATAAGGATTTAATAATTATATCTCAAAACATACGCAGTATTTATTCAAATTTCGATGATATTCTTATTACTATATCTAATCTCTCTATTTACCCAGACATATTAATCTTAACTGAATGTAGATTAAGTCCAGATAAATCAATACCGCATCTGGAAAACTATACTTGTTACTCTACCTCAAATCATTTGAACCAAAATGACGGAGTGGTGGTTTACATTAAGCAATCATTGAACGCGAAGGTTAAGGAGATTAGACTAATACAAGCATCTTGCCTTCGGGTTGATTTGCTTAATTATTCCTTAATTTGCATTTATAGATCCCCGTCCAATACAAACACAGAAAATTTTGTAAATTCTTTTTGCTCTCATTTGGATTCTGTAAATATGAATAGGAATATTATCATTTCGGGTGATACTAACATCAATATTATGCAAAAATCACATGAAACTAACCTGGAATACAATAATAAAATGAATTATCTTAATTCGCTCTCAGTATATGGTATTCTTGCTGGACATACTTTACCTACTCGTGAAAAAAGTTGCTTAGACCACTTTACACTAGACCCTGAAACTACCACCACCCACCAGACCACTAGACACTGAAAATTAACAGAATAAAAAAATCAGCAGTTATCGCTATCCTAAAAACAAGTTTAACTGATCACTACACTACTCTTCTTTGTCTCTCAAGAACGCAAATTTCTAACCCAATCTCTAGAACTAAAAATAAAATAGATTTAGATAAAGCCTTAATCGATTTAAAACAGAAAAATCTCTCTCATATGATGACAAACAACGACCCAAATTCTATCACACATTGCTTAATTAATGAACTTACTGAAACCATAAAGAAAAACACTAAAATTATAAAAATTCCTAAGTCTAAATTAACACTAAAGCCTTGGATTACCCCGGGAATTTTACGTTGTATTAAACATCGTAATAAATTACAACTGACAGTACGAAAAGAGAGTCATAACGAAGTTTTAAGAGTAACATACTTACGCTGCAGGAACCATTGCAATAATCTAATTAAAAAACTCAAACGCAACTATGAAGGAGAATTGCTGAGTAAATCTGTTGCAAATAACAAATTACTTTGGAATAACTTAAAAAATATAACATATAGCAGGAAATCCCATAATGATAATAACGAACTATTAAATATTAAACAAAACCCGTATGAATCTATTAATTTTATAAATACTTACTTTTCTAATGTAGGAGCTGATCTTGCTCATAAAGTATTATCCAATTCTGAACACTACGATACAACAACAAGAAATAATTTTTCCTCTGTTAATTCCTTCGCATTGCTGAAGACCGATGTAGGTGAAGGAAAAGAATATACTTATGATCTTGGGATCAAATAGCGCACCAGGCTGGGATGACGTTCTTACTAGCTTCTTGAAACTTTCCGCTGGTGAACTCGTACCTGTTATTGTATATCTTGCAAATCTTTGCTTTGAAAAGGGAATATTTCCAGACCTTTTAAATAAATCTATAATTACACCAGTTTTCAAGAGTGGTGATAGAGACAGTGTGGGCAATTATAGACCAGTCTCTATTCTTCCAGCGATCTCTAAAATATTGGAAAAGCTACTAAATAACAAACTTATAAATAACCTAGACAAATATAAGTTGTTATCTACATCACAATTTGGGTTTAGGCGAGGCAAATCAACAGAAGATGCAGTTCTAGCTGTCAGTGAACTAATAACGGGGCAAATTGATAAGGGTCACAAATGTTTAACAGTGTTTCTAGATTTAAAAAAGTCCTTTGACACTGTCTCTATACCCATTCTTGTAGAAAAATTAAAAAATATTGGAATCAGAGGTACGGAACTCTCCCTTTTCGAAAGCTATCTATCTGATAGGATGCAGAGAGTAAGAGTCAACCAGTATACCAGCCAATACACTGCAGTAACATACGGTGTTCCCCAGGGAAGTGTGTTAGGACCTACACTCTTTCTAGTATATATTAATGACCTCTGTAATTTAAATGTCGTAAATGCCAAAATTATTTCATATGCCGATGATACGGCAATGGTATTTAGAGGAAAAAATTGGTCGGAACTGAAACATCTTGTTGAACATGGTATGAGACAGGTCGCACACTGGTTACCAAGTAATCTTTTATCCCTCAATACTGCTAAAACACATTATATGTGTTTTAGCATCCTCAATCGTTCGCAACCTGGACCGGAATACACTATAAAAATTCATACCTGCCAACCTAGTATATTATCTCTATCCCGCTGTAACTGCCCCCATATAGAAAAAGTAGACAAAACAAAATATCTAGGAGTAATAGTTGACCAGAGGCTATCTTGGCATCCGCATCTGGAACAAGTGGCTTCTAGAATTAGGAAACTGACCTGGACATTCAAAACTTTACGACACGTAGTGCCCAATCCAAATATCCAGTCAAATAAGCGTAACTCCTCTCGTAATGTTTTAAAAGAAATATATACGGCTTTAGTTGAGTCTATCATGGTCTACTGCATACTTGTATGGGGAGGTGCGGGCAAAACTAAACATTTAGAAGCAGAAAGGGCTCAACGCTCATTATTAAAAATCATATATTTTAAAACAAGAAGAACGCCGACAGACGCGTTATATAGAATTAGCAAGGTCTTGTCCATCAGGAAATTATATAATTTATTAACAGTATTAAAAAAACATAAAAATAAAGATGTTATTTCTAAAACTAAGCGTAACAATAGAAATATAATCAAAATACCTATTATAAAAATTGATTTTGCACTTAAACAATATGTCAATAGATCGACTTTTCTGTATAATAAGGTAAATAAAACTCTAGACATTAGTAACAAACCAAATTATGAGACTAAGAAATTACTTCGCGACTATTTGTCTAAGTTAAGCTATGAGGAAACTGAAAAATTAGTAGAAAATATAAAATTATAACAGGAAATATTGCACAAATTCACTAACACACATATATGTACAAACACAACACACACACCTACACATTACACACATATACACACGAACACATGCAGATATACACATACACACACATAAAGTTAGATGTTAGTTTAGAGTTTATTACATGTATTGGTGATAGAGCTATGCTGGTACTAAATGTTTAATATATATATATATATATATATATATATATATATATATATATATATATATATATATATATATATATATATATATATATATATATATATATATATATATATATATATATATATATATATATATATATATATATATATATATATATATATATATATATATGTTATATTTTGTATATATATATATTTTTTGTTATGTAATTTTTACCATACTTTACTATTATACTCTTGTAAATAAGTTTCATAATGTATAATATTTAGATAGGTCTTTGTATTAATATTAGCTGTGGAAGAGCCTAGTCACCTGATACAGGTGTAAGCTTACTAGGTGACTACGAGTTCTACTTAATAATTTTTAATCTGTTGTTGGAAATAAATATTTTATTTATTTTATTTTATTTTTATGCTGATGACACCAAATACTGAAAAATATGTTCTCAAAAGACGATTGTTGGCTTTTACAGGAGGATCTTAATAGATTTAGCAATTACTGTGTGGTTAACAAATTGGATCTAAATGTAACGAAATGTTTTGCCTTAAACTTTAGTCGCAAAACTAAATTGATTAATTTTAAATATAAGCTCAAGAATGAGGAATCGGTTTTAAAGAATGTAATTAAGGATCTTGGAGTAATTATTGATACTAAATTAATTTTTGACCTGCGTATTGATTTCATTGTTAGCAAAGCATCAAAGGCTCTGGGATTCATAAGATCTAGTAAACATTTTTAATCTATTAAAACTTTAAAAATTATTTATTGCTCTTATTGGGTGGGATTTGTGTGGAATTGTTTAATTATTTATTATTATTATTATTATTTTTTCGATTTTGTTTAACAAAGTAGGCTTGCTTTTTGCGGTGGCTTTTTTATTATTATTAAATATTTTATAATTTAATTTTAAAATATGTTTTTATGGATTTGAGGTTAAGATTAATTTAACATGTTTTAATCACTTTCTAGCTTTTCTAATTTGCTGTGTATAAGTGAAAACATTTTATTGGCTTCTTTATTTCTAAGTTAAATTATTAATGTTATCGTTTGTTAGCTGTAAGTTTTCCGAATAAAAAAAAAAAAATTAAAAAAAAAACTTACGTTCCGGGCCACCAATGAACGCCCATGCAGGACCTATTACAGGCACTTCCCAAAGTCCAAAAGATGGGAACTCCCTTATCAACTTATATTGATGACCAAATTTGAATCGTTCCTTGTAAAATAGATATAATAGAAGTATTAACACAACAATAAATACATACATTTTAAATAGTTATATTAAACGCATGTCTATCGAGAATACAACTCGGATTGGGGTTTAAACGTACATTTTGTTTTATATAATGATCTCGCGCAAGGCAAAAAACTAATCTTCAGTGTATGTGATCATTATTTATTAACTAGCTTTTTACTGCAGCTTCGCCCCTGTAGTGTTCTTGGGGAAAAAAATTCTTCAGAAAATAACTCTAGAGACTCACTGCCATATACTTCTTTATGTTTATGTGTATCTATAGTATACAATATTGAAAACGTTTTTTAGGGTTTCGTACCTAATGTGTAAGCATATCACCTAGACGCGACTGCGAGACCGCTTCACATAATATATTAAAAGAAGGAGTACATACGTATTTGTCAAAATACATATGTCAGGAAATTGAAAATACGTAATTATTGTGTAATTAATCGTTAAATTTGCCATTCAAAATTCAAATGTTATTTGACATTCAAACAAAACTGATCAACTACCTCCATGGACAATTCTTAATTACTGCAGTAGAAAATATTCGTGAGCCTCTAGTATACGTCTAGCGTTTTCAATAGTGCGATGCAGAAGCGTAGACCCTCAGACATTTTAAATGACATGCTATAAAGGGTCATATTGATCTATATTAAATGCAGAATGTATTTAAGGTACTTAATTGAATAAGGATTAATGCTGTATTGCTTAAAACCACTTCGTAAAAAAGCCATTTTTTCTCGTAAAAAGTAAAGGATAAAAAATGGTTATTGTGGGCTATCCCTACATAGGCTGCACTAAAAGTATCGGGAATGGAATATTTCCACTGTTCCTGTCATATTAAAATCTTTTTAATTTAAAACTCCTTGGTTTTAAAAATCGAATACCGTTTATTTATTTAAAAAAAGATTCTCGGTCTTGTCACAAGGTCTTGTCAAACTTGTTTAGTCGTTGAGAAAATGGAATTGACTCGAGAAAATTCTAGAGCGATGATTTATTATGACTTTCGAAGTGGTTTAACACAAAAACAGTGTGTTGACCGGATGATTTCTGCATTTGGTGATGAAGCCCCATCCAAAACCACAATTTATCGCTGGTTTGCTGAATTTCAACGTGGACGTGTCAAGCTCAGTGATGGTCAAGGTCGTCCAAAAACTGCAGTCACCCAAGAATAGAAAACGTTGATGCTGTGCGTAAGTTGATTGAGGAAGATCGACATGTGACATACCGCGAAATTCAGGCAACTTTAGACATTGGCATGAGTCAAATACAAATAATCTTGCATGAATAATTAGGTGTAAAAAAGTTGTTTTCCCGATGGATACCGCATTTGCTCTGTGAAGAGCAAAAAGCGGCTCGCGTTACTTGGTGCGTCAGAACTCTCGAAAGATTCCACGCTTGAGGATTCAAATGCTGTATACAACATCGTATCAGGTGACGAATCCTGGATATACGCGTACGAACCCGAAACAAAAAACCAGTCACGAGTTTGGGTGTTCGAAAATGAGTTAAAGCCAACAAAAATTGTTCGTTCACGGAGTGTTGCAAAAAAAAAGGTGGCCACGTTTATCTCCAAAACCGGCCATGTTGCAACTATTCCTCTTGAGGGACAAAGAATGGTAAATGCAGAATGGTATGCTAACATTTATTTGCCACAGGTCGTTTCTGATCTCCGTAAAGAGAACTGCAACCGCCGCATCATCCTCCATCACGACAATGCGAGTTCTCACACCGCGCACAGAACAAAAGAGTTTTTAGTGCAAGAAATCATAGAATTATTAGACCATCCGCCGTACAGCCCCGACCTAAGCCCTAATGATTTCTATACTTTCCCTAAAATAAAGAATAAATTGCGTGGTCAGAGATTTTCATCACCTGAAGAAGCTGTGGACGCCTACAAAACGGCCATTTTGGAGACCCCAACTTCCAAATGGTTGCTTCAATGATTGGTTCCATCGTATGGAAAAATGTGTCAAATTTCGCGGAGAATACTTCGAAAAGCAATAAATACATTTTAAATAGTAATGTTGTGTCACTTCCTTGATTCCCGAAATTTTCAGTGCCGCCCTCGTATGAGATAGACATATACCATCGCGGACTTTTTTGTAGACTTTTTTAAGGTGTACAATACTATTATACATTATTTTGATCTATCTCGTAGGGTTCAGCCAGCGTTTGCAATGTAAACGCAAAAAAATGTGTTTATATACGACATTAATAACCTCTAGAATTATAAGTCTTTCTCTACTATATTATGCATGCTATACATATACATATAAACCTTCCTCTTATATCACTATATCTATTAAAAGAACCCGCATTAAAATCCGTTGCGTAGTTTTAAATATCTAATCATACATAGGGACAGAAAAAGCGACTTTGTTTTATACTATCTATGTAGTGATTCTTTGTTTTGGTTTGTATATTTATTACCTTCATCCACTAAATGCACGTACTTATAATAAAATAAATATGAATTCATCGACTGTTCCATTCATAAAACTTGTTCCGTTTCTATCGATTTAAATATTATTGTAACGTTTAAATTTACCGCGCGTCAATTTGTCGCTTCCGATTGGTACACAATGCTGACATTCTGGCCAATCGCATTGCGTGGCACATAGCCGGGCGACTCTGGCGCCCCCCCGAAGTCTAAAAGGTGGAACGAACAAAGCGGCTGCGGCGAAGGCGCCGCAGCCTAAAGTTACCGAATTTACCGCGTGTGGAATCTTATATTCTTTCATTAATAATCAAAGCGCCGCCGGCCGGCTGCAGTTGCTGCTAAAGAAGAAAACAAGAACATTGTTCAATTCGACATTACTTGAGAGGCTCCTTCACCCTACTCAACGGCGTCTCCATCAGACCGCTAAGTCTGGTAAGTAACCTGGTGAGTGCTAACATATACACACAGAATAACAGAATAACAGTTAGTACCTACATACTAAGGCGGGTCAATAAGTCCGTGAGTTTTTGAATTTCTAACCTCCTTACTGAAAAAGCAACACTACTCCTGTCAACAGGCATCTGTCAGTTGACTCCTATCAAAATTTGAACTTGCTGCGTCAGTTAGTTTGTGTTTTACAGCTATCTTTATCAGACTATCCAGTAACTTAAGGAAACAATGGAAAAAAGTGTATTTCGTGTGCTTATTAAGCATTATTTTTTGCGAAAAAAAACCATTACCGAGACCAAGGCTAAGCTTGATAAATACTATGGGGACTCTGCACCATCGATTTCAATGGTAAAAAAGTGGTTTACTGAATTTCGTTGTGGCCGTACAAGCACTGAAGATGCCGAACGTCCTGGACGCCCAGTTGAGGTCTCTACACCCGAAACAATCGAAAAAATTCACGATATGGTGTTGGCCGACCGAAGATTGAAAGTGCAAGAGATTGTGGAAGCCATAGGCATCTCGCATGGCTCAGTGGTTTCAATTTTGAATGATCACTTGGGCATGAGAAAGCTTTCCGCAAGATGGGTGCCGCGTTTGCTCACAGTCGACCACAAACGCAATCGTGTAACAACTTCACAGGAAGGTTTGGCGTTGTTTAATCACAATATGGAGGAGTTTTTGCGCCGTTTTGTAACCGTGGACGAAACATGGATCCATCACAACACACCAGAGACCAAACAACATTCAAAACAGTGGGTTTCTAAGGGTGAATCGGCGCCAAAGAAGGCCAAGGTGGGTTTGTCAGCCAATAAAGTTATGGCGACTGTTTTTTGGGATGCACGTGGGATAATCCACATTGACTATCTTCAAAAGAGAAGAACAATTAATGGGGAATATTATGCCAACTTATAGGACCGCTTCAATGAGGATTTGAAAACAAAACCGACCTCATTTGGCCAAGAAAAATGTTCTTTTTCACCAAGACAATGCAAGGGTGCACACATGTGCAGTTGCCATGGCAAAAATCCATGAATTGGGCTATGAATTGCTCCCACATCCACCCTATTCTCAAGATTTGGCTCCGAGTGACTACTTCTTGTTCCCAAACCTGAAAAAATGGCTCGGTGGAAAAAGATTTAACACCAATGATGAAGTCATCTCGCAAACAAAGGCCTATTTTGAGGACCTCGACAAATCATATTTTTTGGAAGGGATAAAAAAATTGGAGGAGCGTTGGACAAAGTGTATAGAGCTCAAGGGCTCAAGGACTACGTTGAAAAATAAAATGATTTATTTATCAAAAAATCTGTGTTTTATTCCAAAAGTCACGGACTTATTGACCCGCCCTCGTAGTACATACAAGAAATTTAAACTTTGTTTTGAACTGTATAACGCTTAATATTTTATTCTTTGAACATTTAGAACGATCTGTGCTATATTATATATTCATTTTGAAAAACTTTGTTGCATCGGATTTGTATAAATAATTATAATATTGTCTCAGACCAATAAAAAAAGATTGTAGTGCAGTGTCTATTCAATAGTTGCAGTTCTATATCAAGGGACATCAATCGAACGTGCATATTTTGTTGTTTAGGTACATTTAAAACTGTTTTTAAATATCGGAAAATCTTATTTGTTGTTTGTGTTTATTTATTGCATAGTCGTAAATAGTGTTTAGGTGAGTAATAATGTCCTACCTAACGAGGCGTAAATCTAAACCTACTGTTAAAAAATGTATCGAACCGTCTTATGCTGTTAATAACTTGCCTAGTTTGCGACGTAAACGAACTATAGCGTATAATCGTATATCAAAGGCCCTAGAAGTGGGGAATTTGGCTCAAACCGATGAAACTAAGCGGGAGTTATTTCTTTCATATTGTCAAGAAATAAAAAATATTGCTAATAACTTTCAAGAGGCGCATTTTATTATTTTGGATCTTTTAAATGACGATACCGACGATATAGACCAGGGTAGAAAGAAGCCTTTACAAATAATAAAAAGTGAAAAAAATAATAGTAGGATAAAACCCATTAGAAAAGGAGGAGAATATTATAAAAATTATAGGAAAAATAATTTACGGGCGATCTGAGGTCGGGAAGGGGATGGGGGTGAGTTTTTAATGGTAAAAAACGGTTTATCTCGATTGTCGGAAAACTAAAAGTCCTATGGAAAAAAGTAAAATGGAAAAGTTGTAGGTAATAAAAAGATCTAAAACTTTTGTATTTACACTTTTTTCACATAACCTCAAAATTTATATGAAAAAATCAAAAAAAACAAGTTTTTGGTTTTTTATTTTTATCTTTTACAAAAAAAATTATTTTTTCACGAGATTTGGTGAAAACTTACCTTTTTATGTCCCAAATACGCTGTAATTTATTTGATTAGAAATATTTATTTTTTCACCTTATTTTGAATGAATATCGAAAAAGCACCCTAATTTTCAATCGAAAATTCACCCACCAAAATATCAGCTTTTTTCAAAAAGTTAGTATGCTTTCTGTTCATTGAAGTCTCTACTTTCCGATGGTGAAAAAAAAAATATGTAACTATACTAAATCTTCTCAGAAAATGCAAAAAATCGAAAAAAACTCGAATTCGAATTTAAGTTAAAGTTTACACTTTAATTACTCGAAAAACTTAAGATTACATGTTACATTGATAAAAAAAATTGCAAATCAAAATATACTACTATAATTAACAAACAAATAAGTTAATAAAATTAATATTTAATAAGACAACTCCAATATTTAGGGAAAGTTGTCGAATCTTCTTTAAATTATATGCGTAGATGCCTATTTATAACTATTATAAGATAACTTATATACCTGAGTGATCTACGAAAAATTTTAGCCAATCAAAAGGTATTTCTGGGAAGGGGCTAGGCGGGTCTGGGTCTTACTACATACATACCTACTATTTCGTAGCAGCTGTAACAACCGTTAGCCTAGCTAGTATTCGAAATACAGTACAGTAAACAATATCGTTTATAAAAATACACGTGCACGCTGAGTTTCTTTAAGATAATTGTGACAAGTTTACTTGAAAAAAAACAAAAACTTTTCGAATCTGCATATGAAGGTAAATACTCTCTCTATTTTTATCTGTATCAATCTACTGAAACATAAAAATAGTAATATTATCTTTAAAAAATAGTATGCTTAACGTAACATAACTTAAAGATTAAAATTGAATGATATTTTAGTACAAGATTAAAAAATAATAATCTCCTTAATTTTGCACAAACAAATTTAGTTACTCCCATGGAAAAAAAAAAATCAAAATACAAAAAATATATTAACAATCTATAAAAAAATATTATATAAATATATATAAAATATATATCGTAAATATATTCTTAATAACTATATAAAAAATAGTATGCTTAACGTAACATAACCTAAAGATTAAAATTGAATTATATTTTAGTACAAGATTAAAAAATAATAATTTTTTATTCTTGTATAAATATTTGTATAAATTTTTAAATTCGATTTTCGGCAAAACTTGCCGAAAATTGAGATAAACCGTTTTTTACCCTTAAAAACTCACCCCCATCCCCTTCCCGACCTCAGATCGCCCGTAAATTATTTTTCCTATCATTTTTATAATATTCTCCTCCTTTTCTAATGGATTTTATCCTACTATTATTTTTTTTGGTTTTAAAAACTATCGACCCTGGTCTAATAGGGATAGCGAGATTCAGGAATTGTTCGATGACGCGTATTTTCAAGTAGTTCCGCTACAGCGTGTTTTTGAACCGTGTTCGTCTTATCAAGCGGTTACCTCGCAGCGCGACTCAGTTGTATGTCCGTCTGGCAACAACTTACGTTCACCGAAAATTTCCCTACCGACATTTTCGAGTGCTATCAAAGCGTGGCCCGAATTTATTGCTACTTATAACGCGTTAATCCACGAGTCTACTTGTTTAACAAACATTGAGAAATTTCATTATTTAGTATCCGTTTTGCGTGGTGACGCCCTATCGGTAATTAGAACATTCCCTGTTGCTGGGGAGCATTATGTAAGCGCATACTACGCTCTTAAATCTCGATATGAAGATAAACGCGAATTAGCTTTTACGTGTTAGCGTGACATTTTGGATATTAATTTTAAAACTACTAACGCTCAAGATTTTCGAAATTCGCTGGACGCGATCGACGAAAACTTAATTATATTAAAACAGTTAAAATTACTTACCTACCCAGCATTGGGACTTCGTACTTTGTTATAATATTTGGCGAAACTCGATACTAAATTAAGGCGCGAATTTGAAGAAAGACATAGCGACGTGGAGCTACCACAATATAAACAAATTAGGGAATTTCTACATTGAAATATAATTTATACAAAACTACGGCAACCTTTAAGGAGGTTTCGGCAACCTCATTCAAATCGAAGCGACATAATGTCGCACACGCACTCGTCGCCTCCTCGGTTGGTAGTAGTGAGAACAGTGGTAAAGTACAAAACGGGAATTCTACTAAGGTGTTACCAACACGAAAATTCGTTCGTAAATGTTCCTTTTGTGGTGATGAGCATCAAATAACGGCTTGTCAATCTTTTCTTTCTAAATCGACGGACGACCGTATGGCTTTGGCCACCGATAGGAAATGGTGCTATAACTCTTTAAACGCGTCTCACTCGGTGCAACAGTGCACATTGATATTTTCGTGCAGAAAATGTAAACGTAAGCATCATACTCTTCTGCATCGGGAGCAACTCACTAGTACTTCTGAGTCTTCTGGTGACAAGTCAAATTCAGTGACCTTAGTGGCGAAAGATTTCTTATCTCCGTCTCACTCGACAGTAAATACGACGTGTTACTGGCAACCGCCATTATACAAATTCGCGACGCATCTGGCGATTTTCATAGTTTTCGCGCGCTCTTTGATACCGGAAGTCAAAATAACTTTATAACGGCACACGCTGCTCAACGGCTGGCCGGCAGCCTACAACTACTAACGTTAACATTCTTGGTTTAGGGGGTAATCCCGCTTCGGTAAACGGTGTGATTACTTGCGATATTGGCACTAATTGTAACGTCAAATTCCGTCTCGATATGTTCGTTGTTCCGAACATTTGCGGCGATCAACCGATAGCGAAACTTAATACGAATGGAAAGGAAGTCAAAACATTACCACTTGCTGATCCTGCTTTTGACATTCCTGGTCCAA
This sequence comes from Phengaris arion, assembly GCA_963565745.1. Classification (NCBI taxonomy): domain Eukaryota; kingdom Metazoa; phylum Arthropoda; class Insecta; order Lepidoptera; family Lycaenidae; genus Phengaris; species Phengaris arion. Next base: position 6,319,924 of record OY751439.1, on the reverse strand, counting down.
TCGACGTTTTGTTAGGTGCCGATGTTTTTGTTGAATCACTTCTTAAACAACGGTTAAAAGGCAGTGCTTCCCAACCGAGAGCTTTCAATTCTGTCTTTGGGTGGCTTCTCCTTGGGAAGACGAAACTCGCTTCTTCATGTTTATTGGGTGTCTTTGCCTAAGATAGACGATAATTTAAATAATATCATTCAACGTTTCTGGGAGATCGATGACGTTCCTAAATCCTCTCGATTTACTCCAGATGATCAATTATGTGAAGGTAGTTTTATCAACGATCACTATCGCGATGAGACGGGTAGATACGTCGTCTCCCTTCCTTTCAAGGACAACGCAGAGCCAATTTTCGAAGGCTCTCGAGAAATAGCTCTTCAACGCTTTCATGCTATTGAAAGACGTCTGTCTCGTGATTCGGATCTTAGACAACAATATATCGAATTTATGTCCGATTATAACGACAGTGGGCATATGTCGCTAGTGCCTGCTAAACAAATGAACATAACATTTTCTTCGCTCTTCTCGATCTTAGCTCTTTAGAGCTGCAAAAAGGGTGAGTAACGCGGCTGCGACGAAGGCGCCGCAGCCTAAAGTTACCGAATTTGCCACGTGTGGAATCTTATATTCTTTCATTAATAATTAAAGCGCCGGCCGGCTGCAGTATCTAAAGAAGAAAACAAGAACACTGTTCAATTCGACATTACTTGAGAGGCTCCTTTACCCTACTCAACGGCGTCTCCATCAGACCTGGTGAGTGGTAACGCTTTGCTTCTCTTGGTTATTTGTCGTATTGTGTATCGTATTTACCGGGGAGAATTATAAACATTCTCGATCCCAGAGTGGGGACTTGACGTATTACCGTTTACCAATCCATACCGCGTCAATTCCGTCACAAAACTATTTTTATTAACCTTTTTTTTTATGAACCAGGAAACGAGCAGACGGATCGCCTAATGTAAGCGATTACCGCCGCCCATGGACACTCGCAACACCAGAGCAGTTCCATTTGTAATTCCTCTGGTGTTGCGACTTGCGCTCCTGGTCCTTAAAATCCCCAATTCCCCCTTGGGGCCTCCGGTAACCTCACTCACTCGGCGAATCACAAAGTCGGCTTTCTATGAGGTCGTAGTATTTATGCGGTCGAGCCGACCCATTCGTGCCGAAGTGTGGCTCCCACAGTATTATTGTGAAATTTATAGAAAAAAGACAATAAAGTCTACCCTTGTGACTTTTTTGTCGTTTGCAGTCGGGAAAATATTAAATTACAATAAATTGTAATTTAATATTTTCCCGACTACCAGGAAGGGTATTGTTTTTACTATATACAATAATTATGTATTCTGTGGTTTTATATATAATAAAAAAGCCACAATTATTGCACAAAATATTCGGCTTGGGAGGGATTTGCACCCCCCGACCTACACAAACTTTAACTCTTAAATTGGTGTTCTTACCGCTTGCCTACCGATCCATCTCTAAATACTGTAATTTCAGTAGTAACAATATTATTTTAGCCAGGCAGATTACTTATCAATAAAATATTTTATACCCACAGAGATAAGGTTATTAACATAATATAGAGTACCTGGGTAACCGAGCTTTGCTCGGAGCTCTTATAGTAGGTATGTATGTACCTACTATAAGAACTCCATCTATTATTATTATTATTACTAATTTACATCAAAAATTATTAAATAGAAACAATAATCATGATAGTTTACTATATTTGTCGAAATTTACCACATTATTTGAGACCAGAAGCTTTTGTACTATAGGACACTTTAATTCTTAACAAATTAAATACCTTTGTCACATTGGAAATTTCATACACATTATAAATGCGCTTTATACCATGAAGTTTAAATTTATATCTTAGGAGATATCTTAAAATTAAAAAGTACACTCCGAACTCCTGAGACCTTATAGATACATGTTTGGGGATTCCGGCGTTGTTTAATGAACTGCAAGTATATGCCATCATACCACTTACTCATCATCATCACTACCATCTTCACAAGAAACAACGTCAAAAACAAGACTGAACGCGATGCCGCGCTCACTTTTTAGGATAGCGATTAAAATTTAACTTTATTCACTACACAAAAAGACACACGTTGCATTGTCAGAACGGGCGCTAGTCGCCAGTCACCTTTTTGTGCAATAAATATAGTTCGTTTTTGAATCGATATATTAAAAAGTGCGCGCCACGACGCGTTCGGTGTTTAACTTTAAGAATTTAACAAACATAATGGTTTAATCGGAAGCATTAATCGGTATTCTCGAAATAACGACACATGTGCTGGGCATTATTATAATTATTTATTATTAAAATTATTTAAATAATATTGTTTATTTGTTTATCGATATAAATTATTGAAAGTTTTAATGGGTTATTCAATCAAAATAAACGAGAAGGAGTATAAAATTGAAACATTCACCAATCGACTTATCATTTTCAATTTAGATATGATTCGAAATACTCTTTTCCTGATAACATATTGGTACATGTGATAACACATGCTACGGTAATGACTCTACATCAGGCGATGGGACTGCTTGTTTCCTGGCCTTTTAAAATAAATCTTAGTTTTTTTAAGAAACCAAAGTTCTGCATAGAAAAAGGAGAGTAAAATTAAAAAGGCCAGAATAATTAAGAAAATTAAGTGATATTACAGAAGTAGTGATGGTGAAATAAAATTTATCGGGTCGGTGGGTACTGGGTACTCATAAATTTTAATTTGATGGCACTTTTGGAACCTTATAATATTATGGTAATTCATTCATTACTTTTGTGAAAAATTGTGTGCAAAAGAACTAGCCGTGTAGGGCGTGAAAACTCATTATCTAGTCATATTGTAGGACCTATAGACAGGTCCCTTTTTTTTTTTTTTAACAAAATTGGAATTTTTAAATACTCTTTTTGAACGTCGTTACTACGTGATGCCTACCACTGGTTCGGGAACTAACTCAGCGAGAAGAGCCGGCAAGAAACTCGTCTGGGGCCATCTTTTACCAAAAAGATGGAAAATTATTCTTTTAAAATCAAAATTATTACAATGTTTACTTATGTCTATGTAACAAATAATAAGATAAGATAAGGAGCCACCTTATTCCCAAGGTGTGCCGTCTTGAATGAAGTCATTAATTTTATAATACGCTTTGGCACACAAACGTTCTTTAACTACTTTTTTAAACTTATTAATGGGAAGGTTTTGAACCTTTTCTGGGATTATATTGTATAAGCGTATACATTGGCCTTTAAAGGATTTATTAACTTTGCTTAGTCTGAACACTGGCATATCTAACTTGTTCTTATTTCTAGTGTTTACACAATGATTATCACATTTCTTTTTGAAGTTGTTTAGATTCTTTCTTACATATAACACATTTTTCAAAATGTATTGAGATGCGACGGTCAGAACTTTTATTTCTTTAAACTTTTCCCTTAGAAATTCAAAAGTCGCCATCTTATAAATAGAACGTATAGCACGTTTCTGCAGCACAAATATTGTATTAATGTCCGCAGCGTTTCCCCACAAGAGGATGCCGTACGACATTATGCTATTAAAATAGCAAAAGTAAACTAATCGCGCGGTCTCTATGTCGGTAATTTCTCAAATTTTTTAACAGCGTATGCTGCAGAACTCAGCTTATCTGCCAATTTAGCAATATGTGGTCCCCACTGTAACTAACTATCTAATGTTATACCTAGAAAATCAGTGGTGTCTACTAATTTCATTTTCTCATTATTTAATAGTATATTGGTTTGTGCCTGCGTAACATTTGGCTAGCTGAACTTTAAACATTTTGTTTTATTAGAATTCAACAGTAAATAATTATTAGCATTAAACCAATGTACTATTTTTGAGAGAGCACTATTTACCTCGTCATTGTTAGATTGTCGTCGCTTCACATTAAAAATTAGTGAAGTATCATCAGCAAAAAGTACTATCTCATGCTTATCATTAACTAGATATGGTAGGTCATTTATATAGATGAAAAATAGAAAAGGGCCCAAAATAGACCCCTGTGGTACTCCCAGTTTAATTTTAGTACCATTAGACCTTTTCGAATTAACTTCTACAGTCTATGTTCTATATATTAGATAAGAGCTTAGAAGCTTTAGAGCCCTGCCCTTTACACCATAATGGTATAATTTCCTGAACAGCGTATCATGCTCCACACAGTCAAATGCTTTGGATAAATCACAGAATATATCAAGTGCATCTTGTGAGCTCTCCCAAGCTCCAAATATACTGCACAGAAGACTAATGCCTGCATCTGTTGTGGACCAACCTTTAGTAAAACCAAACTGATTACTATGTAACAAATTATTCGAGTTGAAGTGAAAAATTAATTGATTTAGAATAATTTTCTCAAAAATTTTACTTAAAGTCGGTAATATGGATATTGGTCTATAGTTAGCTAAGTCTGCTTTATTCCCAGCTTTAAAGAGAGGCATCACCTTGCTGTGCTTCATCAAGTCAGGGAACACGCCACTTTTAATACAATTATTAAAAACTAATGCTAGGTGAGGGGCAATGATGTCAATTACTGGGCTTATAACTTTTGTGGACATACCCCAGAGATCAGTTGTACTTTGAATATTAAGTAATTTAAATGCCTTGATAATGTCTCTAGAGTCTATGTCTTTGAAAATAAAATTTACATCACATTCCCTCACATTATCTCTAAGTTATTTTTCGGCAACTGTAGGTGATGAATTTATGTTTTTTGTAGTTGAGATCGGAATGTCTGCAAAAAATTTCTCAAATACTGTCGCAACTTCAATGTCAGAACTAACTTTTTTTATCATTAATATGAAGTTCAAATTTAGAGTTGCGACTGGCGACTCTTCCAGTCTCATCTGCAATTATTTTCCAGGTGGTTGTATTATATGTGCGTGTGTGTTGTATTGTATGAGATAGTATTATAATATTTTATCATCATCGTCAGCTAGAAGGATAGTTTCGTAAGGCAAACAAAATAAACTGCGCATGTTCCCCGATTTGTACCAGTTTTATGTCAACTTATTTATACGTACTACCATACTACGTATAGCTTTCTAGGACATATTCTGAAGTCAATAACCTGTAGTGTTTGTTAACTATTATATTATTAATCGACTGTGGCGAAGCCAAAAGGTATGGTAATAATTTTGGCAGTCTACGTATGTTTAAATATTTAAAAAACGCTATAATACCATGTAACTTTCTGATATAGGTAACGCACGATCGGATCGCCGCGAGTTTTCAGGTCAACTGTGTTGCCACCGATATGTATTAGGATTTAGGAGGTATAAGCGTCGCTTTGGTACCTTCATTTCGTCAGAATATTATTATGTTGTAACTTGTATGTCGTTTCGACGTATGATTGGCCTTTGTGTAACATTTGCGATATGTTTGTACGATTCAAGATACTGATTACTTTTTTTTGATTTATTTTTAAATAGTGCTTCATATTCGGGAACGAATTGGAAATTATGAATAAAATTACAAATGCGGCGCTGCGTCGTTTCTTTTCTGTGAGAATTGAACTTATGCTGTACAGGAAGATTCAAAAACTATAAACGCTGTCAAAGGTGACTTTAAAAATTAGATAATGGAATTTTAAATTACGCCATTTATAAAAAAAAGTAGACCAAAAAATAAGTCTCAAAATGCACATCAGCAGTATAAGAAAAACGCAATTAAAAATATTTGACAAGACCCTGTCAAAAACAGATTTTTTGAGATTTAATATTTTAGTAGTTATTTCAGACTTAATTCTTAGAAAAAATGTTGTAAAATGTATTTAATTACAAAAAAAAATATTAAGCAGATAACATTTTTTGTTTTAATTCATAAAAATTTCAAATGACACTTCAAAAACGATAAATAATTAATATTTTGTTTAAAATTTATCCTTATTTTATTTCATTAGACTACTACTATATTAACTAAACTAAACTAGTGAATTGCCAAACTAAAATAACAAAATATATCGATTCAATTTTTTATACCTCGCGCGTCGTTGTGACATAATATGATTGGACTTTGAAGCCTAAAATATAATAATTTTGTGCTTCTAGGGTTAAAAAAATTGCCGCATGTGTACTTCAGTGCTCGCAACTGTACAAAATTCATGAATGGCACGTAACCGCGACCGCGACTGATATACATTTTTATCGCGCACCTAGTTAGGTGATACAATGACCTACACGAAGAACAAAGCCCCGATACGCCATTTTTACACGCTACGATTTAACGTCTGTCTGAATAGCCGGTGTGCAAATATATGCAGTTAAAGGATTCTGGAATAATGATTTAGTGTCAAAGATATTATTAAATCGGTATTCTTAAACCGTTGGTCGGTGCGCAATTTCAGTGAAAGATCGATCTCGGTACACTTTTCGCGTGTTTTACATAAGTGAAATTGATTAAATATGCCCTTTACCTAATCATAGAAATTATAGAACCAGCGGACTAATATACTGTAGTTGTATTAAATCACACTAATAAATACATTAAGGAGACGTTTTTCCAACGATACATGTAATTTTGTAATTTCGTCACGTAATCGCGTCGCGCCTTCTGATATTTCCTATTATGATGTATTTCATGATATTGAAGGGAAACAAAAGGGGGTCGTGATCAACAGACAAACTTATGGTGCATTCCCTCAATGGACTAACGTTAGGAGTAGGGTTTCCCTTGTCCTTCTCAGGAGTTATGTTTAAAGGAATAACTGGAGTAGTTTCGCTCCAAATCTTCATGCAATTTACCATACGTCGCTGTTCATTATTGTGTATTATTTATGTATAATGGTCAAATAACACTAAATCGAAACGATACGTGACATCGCGCTGCATTTTTAGGCGCTGTTGCCTTTCAGAAAATATAAGAATTGTGCTGATTTATAAAAATGCATGTTGGGTTATTGTGCGGAATAACTGTACCTTTTGCGACAATATCACAAAGCATGTTCGATCGATTTTATATTGACTGGGACTATATGAGCCGATATCCGAATGGCCGTAGAAAATTCTGAGCATTGTAAATGTTGCATATGACAACAGTGAGTTTAAGAGATGTAATTGTCAGTGTCATATTGACAGATGTCACGAGTAAAGCCTATTTACTTAGTATTATTTCGTATAACTTAAAGGCTATGCTCAGTATAGACTGTAGACGTATTTGTGTTAGACATATCTCATTTGTAATATGTATCTGTATTAAGCACCAATAAAGGAAAGAAAAGCGTAAGAAGGACTTACATATCAAGAGGTCGTAGCTCGCTACATGGTGTCAGGTATGAAAAAGTTGTCAAGAAAACGAAAATCATGAACGCAAAAGAGGGTACATCGAAAACTCCGGAAGCTTCGAGACAATCTGAGTGTGGGAACTTAACAATGGCAGGAAACGGAGTACAGAAGCTGAGATCTCTACGGAAATTATCAACAATAATGCTGAAAATTTCAAGAAATGGACGCAGTAATTCGAGATATTCCTATTAGCATCGGGGATGGAGATAACGGAAGACAAAAGAAAAATCGCAATCATGCTGCATTCCATGGGAGAAAAGGGTCTAAATATCTACAATTCCTTCAATTTGGACTTAAGCACTGCTACATTCCAAGAAGTGAAGGCAAACTTCGTCGAGTATTTTGAACCCAAAAAGAATTTGACCGTGGCGCGGCACAAATTCTTTACGTTGAAACAACGTGTGAACGAATCCTTGGAAAATTTTCTAATGGAATTAGAAAACGCAAGTCATGCCTGTGAGTTTGGTTTGCTACGCGATTCCCTTGTAAACGACATTCTTATTGCTAATATGGCCACAAACTTCTCGCAATTTCGTCAAAAGCTCCTACAAGAGCAAGATCTGTCCCTAGAAAGAGCCAAACATCTCTGTAGAACACTCATGATGGCGCAGAAAAGTGAAGAATCAATAAATGCAGCAGATGGAAGAGAAGAAGCCACAATATACAAGCTGCACAAAAGTCGTCGGGCCAGTGGGGGGGGACCCCCATACCAGAAAAGAAAAAACTCAAGATCCCCATCACGCCAAGGTCACCCAAGGTCAGCTACACCTGGATCCAGAACAACGTCGTGTGTAAAGTGCAACACATCGCATGGTCGCCGCAACTGTCCTGCATGGAAACCCAGACGCAGGTCATGTTTTAAATATGGACATTTTACTCATTTATGTTTAAAGAAAAATAGTGTCAGAACTGTTGTTTCTGGGGTAGATAGCATAAATCTCGATGATGAATCAAGCCCCAAAAGTGCTGAGGCTGAGAGGTTTACAATAGGGGCATTGTTCAACATTAAAAACATAAAGTCACAAAATACTAGTACAAATTTGAATAACACAGACAATTCCTGGCATTATTCACTTAAAATAAATAACAAAAATGTAGATTGCCTAATTGACACTGGAGCAGACAAAAATGTAATGTCTTATCAAGTCTTTAAAGAATTGATTCTTAAATTTGACAAACAGAGTAAAGAAATGTGTAAAAAATATAATATCTTCGCCTACAGTGGGCACATAATTCCGATAATGTCAGTGTGAAATATTTGTTGTTTAGTTGAAAACAAAACAAAACCGGAAAACATTACTTTTGTTGTAACAAAATTAAATTGTGATTGGTTTACCCACTTGTATAAAGCTAAATTTAATAACAAAAAACTTTTCTTTAAGAAATGAAAATGTTGAAAATGCTGAGCAAAATATACATAATATGTATCAACAAACTTGGGACAAAATTGTGACCGGATATAATGATGTGTTTCAGGGTCTGAGTTGTCTCCTATACGAACGCAGCATCGTGCTAAAGAAGGATGCTATTCCGTGCGTTGATCCCCCTAGAAAGATACCTTTCGCGTTGGTTGAACCGTTAAGGAAAGAGCTTCAACTCATGGAAAACATGGGAGTCATACGGAAGGTGAACAAACCTACTCTCTGGGTGAGTAGTTTAGTTATAGCCATGAAAAAGAATGGTGGATTGAGAATTTGCTTAGATCCTAGAAATTTAAATAAAAATTTATTGAGATGTCACTATCCAATTAAAAACATAGATAAAGTCAGGTCTAAGTTGTCCAAAGCCTTTTATTTTTCACATTTAGATGCGTTTTTTTATAATATAAAATTAACTAAAGAAAGTAGTGATCTGTGTACATTTCAAACTCCCTTTGGCAGATACAAATTTTTAAGATTACTTTTTGGAATAAACACGGCTACAGAAATTTTCTATAAGACTGTGATAGATCTTTTCGGAGACATTGAAGGTATAATCATTTGGTGTGATGACATTTTAATATACGGTGAAACAATTGAAATACACAGTAAAAGGTTTGAGATGTTTTTGGAAAGAGCTAGGCAAGTTAATTTAAAATGAAATAAAGCCAAGTGCAAGATTCTTCTAGAAGAAATAGCATATTTGGGCTATATTTTTAGTAAAGAAGGTGTAAAAATTGATCCAGAGAAAATTAAAGCCATTAAAGCCCATACCTAAAAATATTAAAGAAGTGGAAGTGGTTTATGTACCTAGTAAATATATGTACATAGCAGATACTTTGTCAAGAGCCTCACTTAGCGATACATATATACCGCAGTATGAACAAGATTTACAATATCATGTTAATTCAATCTTTTCTAATCTCTCAGTGAATAAGCCATATTTAAAATTTATATTATTAGAAAGTTAAAATGATGAATCTTTAAATCTGCTCAAGTCTTATATTCAGAATGATTGGCCAAAAAGCAAAAACAAAGTAAGCTGTCTCGTGAAACTATATTGGAACATTCAAAATGAAATACATATAATGAACGACTTTATATTTAAAGGTTATTGCTTATTGTTCCAAAGTCCTTGCAAAGACAGATTTTAAATAAAATACTCTGTAGTCATTTAGGTATTAATAAAACACTCAAAATCGCTAGAGAAACAGTTTGTTGGCCAAATATAAGCGCGGATATTAAAAATTTAATTGATCAATGTTCGGTGTGTGCTAAATTCAGGTCAAACACACCCAATGAACCGTTGAAATGCCATGAGATATCTCATCTTCCGTGGGAGAAGGTAGGTATGGATTTATTATATTTTGATGGAGAAAATTTCCTTGTTTGCATGGATTACTATTCCAAGTACACAGAGCTAGCTTCTTTGCATAAGAATTACACTGTCGATAATGTAGTTAAAAACCTCAAATCCTTCTTTGCTCGACATGTAATACCAAAAGTATTGGTGTCTGACAATGGTCCACCATTTAACTCCTGCAAATTCAAATATTTTCTTGTTGATTGGGATGTGGAACTCATAACCACCAGTCATTATTGGTCCAGGTCTAATGACCCGGCTGAAAGTGGAGTTATAATTGTCAAAAACATTAAGAAAATGCAAGGAAGAATGTACATTGTATTGTATATTTGGCTCGGATGTACATTTGGCGCTATTACACTACCGCAACGCTGCTAAGGGAGATTTCCCCAGTCCGGCTGCATTATAAATGTCTAGAAACTTGCGAGTAAATTTACCAATTCTAAACAATTAACTTAAACCTAAACTTGTAAAATTTTCGACGTTTGAAAAATGTCATAGACAAAGCAGAGACAAAATGTCTTTTTATATTGACAGGAATGCGAAGCATACTTCTTATGAGTTTCAGCCTGGAGATGACATTTACTTAAAAATAAATTCTAAATCCTTTTTGTCTCTGGGAATAATTAAAGAGAAATTAGGATGTGGTAAAGAATTTAAAAGAAACAAATCCTCCACCTCCTTTTTATGGCAACGGCTGCACTGACAATATGCCTCCCATGCGGAAGAGTATAGATCCCATGAGTTCGGCACAACTTGGAAATCCTCCTGTTCGAAATTGCATTGTCGATGATGACTGTGGATAACTCCTATGGAGAGTCTAGAAAATACCGGTTACGTAACCAGGTCTGGTAGAAGTGTAAGACGTCCTAAATTGTAAATGCATGAGAAATTTGAGTAGATAAGTAATGTATTGTTATTAGTTATGTACTTATAATATTAGTTTGTTTTTTTCTCGAAAAGGGAGATGTTGCATATGACAACAGTAAGTTTAAGAGATGTAATTGTCAATGTCATATTGACAGATGTCACGAGCAAAGCCTATTTACTTAGTATTATTTCGTATATCTAAAAGGCTATTCTCAGTGTAGACTGTAGACGTATTTGTGTTAGATATATCTCATTTGTAATACGTATCTGTGCTAAGCACCAATAAAGGAGAATATAAGAATTGTTGCTGTATTATTATCATCACCACACAAGCGTGAGAAGGACTTACATATCGAGAGGTCGTAGCTCGCTACAGTAAATAGAACTCTGCGCTAATACCGTAGAGTTGAAAATCTAAGACATGAGTGTCAGTCTCATCAAATGAAAGTCAAATTAAATCGAGTCAAATGCCAATATCATATATGACAGCTCTACTCTCTTCTCTGTTTGAAAGTTTGAGTCTTACAGAAACAAGAAAGTCTTACATGTACGTCCAAACTGAAAGTTTGGACGTACATTTGTATGAAGTTTTATGCTGAACTAGCTTTCGACCGCAACTTTTTTTGCGTGGAACTATTAATAGAGACGGAAACCTTTTTTGAAGAAATCCTAAGGTAAGAGTAGCCTAAGTTATCCCCTACATAACATCAGCTATCTGCCAGTGAAAGTCCGGTCAAAATCCGGCCGTTTCAGAGATTATCTAGAACAAGTAGACAGACAGAGAGACAAAAATTTAAATAATGAGTTTTTGATGTAGGTACCGCATATACTACCAATTACCATAATATTCATTTAGTACAGAGCTTGTAATTTTAAATTAAAAACAGACGCTCAAATTTTATTTGTATGTTACGTAGATCTTGTAAAGGGCTCAACCTTAGTTTTAAAATCACATCCCCACTTTCAAGTGGTCTGCTATAGTATATTATGTCTATGTTCTCTATGTCTCTCTCGTATTTAGTTTTCGTGTAACGTAAAACAACGTTTTGTATTCAGCACAAGCTATTAGCTTACGGATTTTATTTTAACTTTTCATGTCTCAATGTCGCTAACAGAAAGTCTTTCAGCGAAAAATTTTGTGACATTTTCATTCAAATATATAGGTCCTTTGAGGCTGTACTATTTTTAGAGCTTTATTCTAGACTATCTTTTGGCCGCGGCTCCGCCCGCGTCAATAAAGTTTCCCACGGGAACGTGACTGTACTGTTTCGGGATGAAAAGTAGCCTACTACTACAACACCAAACTAATACAGTAACAATTTTCAATAAAATCCGTTCAGTAGTTTTTGCGTGAGAGAGTAACAAACATCCATCCATCCATACATTGACCCATCCTCACAAACTTTCACATTTTTATTAGTATATTAGTCGAATAAACTGACTTTTAACACTATAATGTCTAAAAAGGCTAATTAATTTACTTACAATTAGTTAGGTAGGTACCTTTTACTTATTTTAGAGTTTTATTCCAGGTATATTATAATATTATATGTCTAAAAATTCGAATTGATTTACTTACAAATTAGGTACTTTAAATTTTACAGATCGTAAAGCAATTTATGTCTTAAATAGACACGCTGATCGCGACATCGTTCACGCAGGAAGAAAATCACTAATCCAATGGTTACACTTTTCCGGGATAAAAAAGCCAATGTATCCATCCAGGCATCAACTATTATACCTGACATGTAAACTGCCGCAGCTCCCGCGGCGCAGCCGCTGCCGTGGACGCGGCGCGTGTATAAAGTCGCTGTATGTTAAATATTTTAACGCACGTACTGTTAGAACGGACTTTTTTAAAAGACTTTTTAAAAAAAGACGAAGAGTTCTTTTTAAAGAAAGAACGGACTTTTTTAAAAGACTTTTTTTTTAATAGTTTTAAGGAGCTGATTTTGATTTTAATTTATTTAATTTTTCAGACTTGCAACACGGATCATCAATAAGATTAAAGTCACGTGCAATTGATTTAATAATTAAATTAGAACAGGATTTATATGACAATATTTTGTTTTTATAATAAGCTTTACAGTTTGCCTGTATGTTTAATATTCCAGTACCAATTAATCTATATTGAGACACTTCTGAAGGACATCTATATCGATTTTTATGGCTTGAGTTTCAACAAATAACCATTTACTATTTGTAAGTTCTTGCCAAATATCTATTTGTCCATAAATAAGCCTGGTTTCACATTGTTTTGGGAGAGTTTTACATAATAATTCAGTTTCACAAATAGGAGTACTTTCAATTGAATTTACATCTATATGACTACAAATATAATTAGAATTAATAGTTTTCTTTTAATTAATAGTAAAATATTATCTTTTACTAAAGATGCAATCTGCCTGCATTCCTCATGCAGGGTTTGAATGACGTTATTGTATCGGATTGCGTCATTTTCATCCATAGTTCCAATTATCTGTTTAAATACAGTACCAACTCCAGCAAACCATGCTGATCTTTCACTTCTTTCAGAAGTTAAATGAGAAATGGCGTTATAGTCTCTCAGAATACCATCATACCGAACTATCAATGGTTTTAAATGGTTATTACAATTAGTGAAATTAAAGTTATAATTCAAATTACAGAAAGTTTCAGTGGAATCTAAATAGTTTTTAATATTTTCAATATTATGTTTTATGTAGCTAATATCTACAGGTACTAACACATGTAGTTGATCATCAGAGACCTTGACTGTTCCGACAGGATCGAAATATATTCCAATACTTTTATTTATAGGTTGTATCATATCCAATGAGAAAACGCAGACGCTTGTTGCACCAAGCCTGGAATATAATTTTTTTTTATTTAAAACTAAATAAAATTATGATTTAAGGTTAACTAGAATACCTACTTACTACTACTCAGTATCGGTTTCGGGCAATTTGACTTCATCGTAATGATATTTTACGTTATTTTTATAACTTTGTAAGGACCTTTCCCCGACAATGCTTTAGGGAGACGAAGATGATTTTTAACATAAACCATATCACCCGCTTTATATTTAACTGGTCTAGAATGTTTATCATAGTAAGTTTTGGAAATGTTTTTAGATTTTAGGATATTTTCTATAGCTTTTTCTCTAAAAAGTTTTAACCTTTGTTGAAGGACTCTGACGTAAGAATTATAAGTTGGTTCTAATGAAGATTCAAATATGGAGGTTGGAATAATCGCTTTATGACCAAATACGAGTTCATACGGAGTGAAATTAGTTGTTGAATGAACTGTAGTATTATAAGTTAACATCGCTGTATAAACATATCTATGCCAATTGTTTTGGTTCTCATTAATAAAAGATTTTAAGTACTCTTTCAGAGTGGAGTGGCTCCTTTCAAGGGCGCCTTAATAATTGCTTAATTTTTAGAAAATTACAGGTTTGTTTAAGCAATTCAGCAGTGAAATTTGTGCCTTGATCGATTAAAATAGATTTTGGAATACCAAACTGAGAAATAAAATGAATAAGACCTTCTGACGTATCTTCGGCTGTAGTATTATAGATTGGGTAAGCGGCTGAGTATTTAGTTAAATTATCCTGAAGGGTGAGAATATATTTTAACTTAGCGCTACCAGCTTCAGGAATTGGACCTACTATGTCTAATGCTATTCTTTCAAATTGTTGAGTTGACGTAGTAGTAATTTGCATAGGAGCACGATTACACTTACGAAGAGCCTTATTACTTTGGCATAATTCACATTACGAACATAATTTTCAACGTCACTACGCATATTTCGCCAATAATATTTTTCTTGAATACGATTCAGCATCCTATTAGAGCCTAAATGACCAGAAATAGGAATATTATGATTTTCTTTCAATATTTTAGGAATTTCACTCATTGTGGGGTAAATAAGGATGTTTTTATATATATGAATAGTTATGTCACTATTATTGAAAACGTATAATAATATATTATAAATTTTAGTAAAGGATTTTTAAAGTCGGTAATACTAAGTTCCTTTACACCTTCGACCACTAATTCATTTCTAAGATTTTGGGGACTCATAAAAATATCCTCGTAAGTGTTTTTATCGTAATGATAAAGTTTATCATTACGATTAACATTAATACTAGTGAACATTAAAAATGAATGTAAAGTTCTTTCACGATCTCGGATTGCAGCATAGTTTGGTGTATTATTAAGGATTTCTTCGACGTAAGCATTTGACTCGTCAATATTTATAGAGGTAGGTATAATTATTGTTTTTACTTTGGTTTTTAAAAAGTTTTCATTATATTCTAGTACTTAACGTTAGATGTAGATGATATATTATTTGTTTTTTTCAGGTATTTGGAGTACGTTTCTCTATGACTTAAAGATTCATCAGATGCAGGTGACCCTACGTTGGGACTGTAAAGTACTATTTCACTCGGCACTTCAGGATTTTCAAAATATTCTTCAGGAAAGTCAAAAAATTCAGGTAATTCTGGAAGTTCTGGTAAACCGGGACTTTCTAGTAAGGGTATATTTTCAGGTTGAACTACGATAGGAGGAGCTTCCTGTGTTTCGTTATCACCAAGGACATTAATTAGGTTATCGGATTGGGTTAAATTTACAGAATAGCGGGAAAGAGCTTTGGCATTCGTATTTATTTTGCCCTTTTTATACTGGATTTCATAGTCGTATTCCTCAAGTTTTAGTCTCCAATGGACTAGTCTGGAACCTGGATATTTGCAGTTAAATAGCGAATTCAATGGTTTGTGGTCTGTTATTATTTTAAAACGGCGACCAAATAAGTAGGGGCGAAACACTTTTGTTCCATAGACTATTGCGAGACATTCTTTTTCGGTTACTGTGTAATTAGTTTCTGCTTTATTTAATGTTCTTGAGGAATATGCTATTGGCCTATCTTTACCTACATCGCCTTATGATAGAATAGCAGAAATAGCGTAGTTCGAAGCATCACATGTCAACAAGAAAGGTTTTGTGAAATCAGGATAGATTAGGACAGGAGCAGTTACTAATTTGGATTTTAATTGCTCAAAGGCCAATTGCTGTGTATTAGTCCATACAAAGGGTATATCCTTTTTAAGTAAATTTGTAAGGGATTATGTGAATTTTGAGAAATCTGGTATAAAACGACGATAGTAGAAAGCTAATCTGAGAAAGCTTTTAATGTCTTTGGGATTTTGGGGAATTGGAAAGTCGACTACTGCATTTACTTTCTCAGGATTTGGTTTAACGCCATCATCGCTAATAATATGACCTAGGTAACCTACTTCTTTACGAAGGAATTCGCATTTGTCGGGTTCTAATTATAGTGGGAAATTTCTAAATCTGTCAAAAACAATAGAGAGATTTATCTATATGATTTTCTAAAGAGTGTGAATAAATTACAATGTCATCTAGGTAAACGAAACAGTGTAATCCCTGCAAACCTGATAAGACCGTATTCATTGTTCTTTGAAAGGTTTCAGGTGCGTTTTTTAGGCCGAAAGGCATTCGATTAAATTCGAAGTGCCCTTGCGGAACACTGAAAGCTGTTTTTTGCGTATCATCAGGGCTCATTTTAATCTGGTGGAATCCTGATGCAAGGTCAAGGGTTTAAAAATATTAACATTGTCCTAATTGGTCTAATATTTCATTTATTTGTGGAATTGGATAGGTTTCTCCTATAGTAATATCATTGAGCTTTCGGTTATCAACTCTACTATTCTCCACTTTCTATTTCCAGATGCATCAAGTTATTTGGTACGACCCAAATAGGGGTGGACCAGGGTGATTTAGATGGTTTTATAATATTTTCATTTAACATTTTGTTTATTTGTGTTTGTACTTCTTGTTTATGTATTTCAGGGAAACGATATGTTTTACATTAACTGGTTAATCTGAGGACGTGCGGATTTCATGTTGAACTATATTTGTACTGGTTAATTGGTCACCTGGTAAATAGAAGTCAATAGTAAGTCAATAGTCAATATTCAGATATATATCTGAATATTGACTACAGATATCATATAACATGTAATTTATTTCTTCTGAATTTAAATGATCAGTTCGTAAGTGTTACATGTGTCAACATTAAGATTTAACTGTCAATGTCGTTATTGACATTGACAGACGTCATGAAGTAAAGCCTATCGAGTTTCAGTTTCAGTTGGCCAAAGGGATATACATACATAGTGTAGGCGTATATTTGTGTTAGACATAATATCTCATTTGTAATACGTATCTGTGTAAGCACCAATAAAGGAGAATATAAGAATTGTTGCTGTATTATTATCATCACCCCTCAAGCGTGAGAAGGACTTGCATATCAAGAGGTCGCAGCCCGTTACATGGTGTCAGGTGTGAAAAAATTGTCAAGAAAACGAAAATTATGAACGCAAAAGAGGGTACATCGAAAACTCCGGAAGCTTCGAGACAATCTGAGTGTGGGAACTTAACAATGGCAGGAAACGGAGTACAGAAGCTTGAGAGCTCTACAGAAATTATCAACAATAATGCTGAAAATTTCAAGAAATGGACGCAATAATTCCAGATATTCCTACTGGCGTCGGGCATGGAGAAAACGGAAGACAAAAGAAAAATCGCAATCATGCTGCATTCCATGGGAGAAAAGGGTTTAAATATCTACAATTCCTTCAATTTGGACCTAAGCACTGCTACATTCCAAGAAGTCAAGGCAAAATTCGTCGAGTATTTTGAACCCAAAAAGAATTTGACGGTGGCGCGGCACAAATTCATTACGTTGAAACAACGTGTGAACGAATCCTTGGAAAAATTTCTAATGGAATTAGAAAACGGAAGTCATGCCTGTGAGTTTGGTTCGCTACGCGATTCCCTTGTAAAGGACATTCTCATTGCTAATATGGCCACAAACTTCTCGCAATTTCGTCAAAAGCTCCTACAAGAGCAAGATCTGTCCCTAGAAAGAGCCGAACTCCTCTGTAGAACACTCACGATGGCGCAGAAAAGTGAAGAATCAATCAATGCAGCAGATGGAAGAGAAGAAGCCACAATATACAAGCTACACATAGAGACAACTGAGAACCGTCAAAGTAGACAGATCGGCTCCGCTTATTTTGTGAATTAAAATTAAAATAAATGCTCGTACTACAAAACAAAGTGCAAAAAAAATATTATTTCAGTTCATATTTGGTGAAATATAAATTGTAATAGTGCAAAGTTTTAAAATAAGTGACTTATGTAACAAAAAAAACTGTGCTTAATTCCTCAACTACTGTTCGCCATTTTTATATTTTTAAATTGAACAAAACTGAACGCAGAACCGAAATTATAAGCAGGAAATCAAATCGATCGATTACTACAAACAAATTTTGTTAATCACACAATTACAACAATTTTAATTTTTAAAAAAAAGTAAACTATAATCAACGAATGGATGCATAACGAGTCATATGAATTTAAATACCTACCTACTAGTACTAAGAAACAGCTGTTGTTGATATACACATCGACTCAACACGTTATTATTAAATTAGTATAATAAATAGCATTAGGTATGTTACAAAACTACTGACAAGTAACACGAACTGGATCACTGGAAACGAAAAATCCAAACAGTTGCTGTTTGGTTTGGAAGCTTGAAAGTTTGGAGGAAGAACTTGAAATTTGATATTTCCTTAAATAAATGTCATTACACCTACCTACCTATGAGAAATAGGAACTGCAAGAATAATTGTTTATAAAAGACTGTACTTAAATACAATACCTAGTTATCGTTGTTAATGCCTTTTGGTGTGTTAATTTTTAGTCATTATATATTATATACTGCAGTTTGTATTGAAATAGGTATAAAATATTCACATCATATTTATTGTACTATCAGTAACTAATATCTAGGCAAGGTAAGAGCTCTAGAAATACAAATTGGTGTAAAAATATTAATTGTATGCATAATAACTAACTAATGTAATAAGTGTGTACTTTAATAATGAAAGTAGGTATGTAAGGTAAAAGATGTCAAAATAAGATTGAACTAATTAAAAGTACCTACTTATTATTTTGCATGGAAAATGGAAAATGGTTTTGAGATTAAACCGCAACAAATGATTAATTGTGCAAGTAAAGCTCTAAAATAAAAATAAAACAATTCCTCAGTTAAAGAATACATAAATTATTTAAAATTAATGTTATGCTGCAACTGCTGTTAATTATTTCTTAATATGTGTTTGTTTTATTTGTAAGAATATCTGAAATTACATGTCAAAAGCAAAGAATACAACATATCTAAATATTACATTTTCCTGTTAATTAGCCTAAACATCAGAAGTAAGTATCCAGTTTACTAGCCACATATTATTAAGTATTTAATATTCAAGACTTCTATCCAGCATAAAATTGAGATAAAAGCATGTGCTGCTTATAATATTTTAGGTAATTTGGTTTCTTTAAGGTACATACATATAATACACAGTAGGTACATTATTAAAATTAAATGGTCTATTATTAAGTTGTTATATCAAGTTATTTAAGTTGCCAATTATATTGATTTAAGTATCTTTATAGGAAATTGATATTACTAACATCAAACATTTTATTTAGTAATTTTGATAATTAATCATTATTTTTTAAGACATCAAAAAACAATGTTTTTGCTTTAATGAATTTGACACTAATTCTAACATACATAACATAACTTCAGTCATCGCCTAGCATCGCTCGGCATCGCTTGTGTATAGTGAGTGTACTTGGCTCCCACCTACGTAAAAGTCAGTTGTTCCCAAAAATGTTCACTTGCAGTATCTGTAACGAATCCCACACCGACGGACCGATTTGCTCAATTTGCAAAAACCAATATGGTTTTGGCTGTGTCGGAATCACCGAAACTGGATTTAGGCGCCTAGGCGATAGAAAGAACTTCTGGCGCTGCCCAAAATGTAAAGCAAGCCCCTCGGTTTCGCCGGTTCCTTCGCCAGTTCCTTCACCAGTACCACTAGTACCTTCTATTTCATACCCAAGCCAGCTGGACAGGATGCAAGAGCAGCTAAATGATATATTGAACCAGCTTGCCCCACTTTCTACCTTGTGCCAGGATCTAAAAATAATAAAAAACGATATCTCGGACTTAAAAAACTCGGTTGAGATGGCTCATCAGCGTTTGGATACAGTCCTTGACACAATCCAAACTCTTGAAGTTAGAGTTAAAGATGTTGAGAAGATTGCCTCCGACATACCAACCCTGCAAAAGGAAATAACCAGGTTGAACGCCGAGCTGGAAGAAAGAGATCAATGGGCCAGGGCAAACAACGTTGAAATAAAGGGGATCCCTCAAACTAAAGACGAAAATCTATACAGCTTGGTGGAAAAAATTGGTAACTATATAAATTTCCCGATTAAGAAAGAGGACATAAATTACATCGCTCGCGTACCAACTCGACTACCTAACTCTGCCAAACCCATTATTATGAGTTTCAACAATCGCTACCTCAAAGAAGACTTGGTGGCTGTCGCAAGGAAACGTAATTTAAACACATCTGACATCGGCTATTCAACATCCTCAACGTTTTATATTAACGACCATTTAACTCGTCACAATAAAAGCTTACTCGCCAAAGCGAAATCTCGTGCCAAGGAAGTAGGATTTAAATATATATGGGTAAAACACGCGAAAATTATGGCCCGGAAAAATGACTCATCGCCGGTGTTTTTTATAAAAAACGAGAAGGACCTTACAAGAATATCACAATAATCAAAAATTGTTGTCCCAGAATTCTATTTACATTAGTTTATCTTAGTTTTATATTTAACTTTATTTCTTATGTTATAGCATTGAAAAATAGGTTAAGAACCACTGGCACTGAACTGGTTTTTTATCGATTCCATACCTTAACGTATGGTAGAAGAACTGTCATTCAATTTACACCTGTTAGTAAATAATTTCGTATGCAATTATCGCACCTCGATCACTGCATTCATTCATCATCGCAAACTAGTATCGCATGCGCTCCTTTAACTCGACGGGCTAACAGCAGCGCTGCACTCACTCCAACCGAGCTTATTACTTGCTTGCCGCTCGAGACGGTAATATCACATGCGCGCTATTGCTCTGGTCGACACTTTGCGCCGTGTAGACTATTTAAATTCATTACGTTTTATAAATTTTGTTATTATGACCAATCCTATCCGTACAACATTTTAAATATTTTAAATTCAATTTTATTTAGTGTAAAATGTTACTTAAGTTTTAAATTAGTGATGTTAGTTATTATAAGAACCTCAACGATGTTTTACTTTAAAATTTTAAGTGAAGTGGTTATGTCGAGTATAGTTAAAGTCGATGCAGAAATATTCCTTACGCATGCTGAAAGAAGTGTTTCGAGTTTTGAAATACATAGTGTTGTCTCCATATCGCGTAAAAAGCGCAGCATTATTATATTCGGAGTGGGTACTGGATATGAATTGATATGTCTCAGTATACTTATGTATTTCAGCTATAGGATAACTCCATATTCAAGAATGACGAGCCCTACCACTCATAAAATATATGTTAAAAAATGTTATGTCATCTCACTAACAATAAAAACAAGCAAATGTTTTGTATTTATACAGTGCTTTTTACCTAATCGGAAGCTAAATTACATTATACCTATAATAATATTACGTATTATATTTTATAATTACTGCTATACCATTTGCTACTATACACCTACATATTTTGTGTCGCATT
Source organism: Phengaris arion (assembly GCA_963565745.1). Taxonomy (NCBI): domain Eukaryota; kingdom Metazoa; phylum Arthropoda; class Insecta; order Lepidoptera; family Lycaenidae; genus Phengaris; species Phengaris arion. The sequence continues at coordinate 6,298,284 of OY751439.1, read as the reverse complement.
ATAATTACTTGTCTAAGACAAACCTAGCGGCCATCCGTTTACACTATAATAAATTTATAATAGCACTTAATGGTAACCATTATATTATATATTTATTTAAAATAATTTATTATTTACATACTAATCGTACAACGACTCTTTTTAACACTTTTATTTTTAAATTAAAGCATTATCTTATAGTAATTTTAAATAAATTGTTTGATGCCTTCTCCTCTTGCATTCTAACCTACTGTATTACTACTGAATACTTATTTATTATTGTAATTGTGTTGTTAACTTGCTTATTATTGAGTCCTTTTAAATAATGGAATCTAAAATAAATATTTACTATCAGAATGCACGGGGTTTACGCACTAAGACATCTTGTTTTAAGAGAAACATTTTGCTAAATAACTTTGATATAATTTCAATAACCGAAACATGGCTTCTAGAGGGAATACACAACGAGGAACTATTTGACGATCGCTATATGGTGTGGCGTCGAGATCGGGACTATTCTTTAACAAGTCAATCTTTAGGGGGAGGTGTCCTCTTAGGTATTCGGCGTGAATTTGCGACGGTAGGGCGTCCAGAGTGGTCTGCTACTTCTGAGGACCTTTGGGTGTCTATTATCCCTAATAATAATATGTGTAAATTTCCCTCAAAAATTCATCTTTGTACTATTTACCTTTGTAGGCAGCACATGGGCAATACTTCCGCCGTTCAATTAGAAAACTTCACATACAAACTGTTTGACATTATCAACTCCTGTCCGGATGATGAGTTTATTGTTATGGGAGATTTTAATTTACCTCATATTAACTGGGACCTACAAGGAAGTTATTATACCAGTGGATTACCACTCAGTGGAGCTCAAATAAATTTTATTGACACCCTTTTTCAATGCGGCCTCACTCAGCGTAATCAGGTTCGAAATGACAACAATAGGTTTTTAGACCTGGTTTTCTCAAACAGTGAACTTGATATCAGTGCCTGTGACGACCCTCTGGTGCCTGATGACGTTCCCCACCACAGGTCAATAAGTATAACTTTGTCACATCATCAAAAAAACGCCCTACAAAATAAAAACAGACTGAAATATTTTTATAGCTCCGGTGACTTTAATTCGATTAATGAATCTCTTAATGAAATTAATTGGATCGAATTGCTTAAAAATAAAAATAAATCGCTAGATGAAGCACTAAAATATTTCTATGACACATTATATGTTCTTCGTAGTTCCTTTGTACCTAATAAATTAATTCACCCTAATTCTTATCCACCATAGTACAGTTCAGCCCTCATTAAGTTATTAAAAGAAAAATACAAAAATTTCCGCAAATATAAACTTTATGGGAACCAAAGTGATCATACAACTTTCTCACTACTCAGAAAAAGGGCGAAATCTCTTGAAAAGTTTTGTTATGAATCCTATATAAAAAAGATGCAAGATTCTATTACAAGTAACCCTAGAGCCTTTTGGTCATATATTAAGAGCAATAAAAAGACGTCCTCCGCCTTTCCTTCCTCCATGACTCTTGAGAATGAAACGGCGTCAACTGGAGACAAAATTTGCGATCTATTCGCTTCTTATTTCCATGCCAACTTTATTCAACCCAGCCCTAGTTCCAACCTCACCTATCCCGTTTTAAATAAAATAAATAATTTTAATATAGGAGATATTGATATTAATACTGACGAGCTCCTTAAACTATTAGAATCTGTTAACTTGAACAAAGGCGCCGGCCCTGATAACGTTCCACCAATATTCATTCAAAAATGTGCCAAAAGCCTTGCCACGCCACTAAGTATACTTTTTAAACGCTCATTGGATGAAGGTTACGTACCAAACACTTGGAAAACTGCTTTCATAACTCCAATGCATAAAAATGGCGATAAAACTAATATTAAAAACTATAGGCCTATCTCTAAACTTAGTATTTTCGCCAAAATTTTTGAAAGAATTGTATATAAGCAGGTCTATGCTACAATACAGTCTTGGTTCATCCCAGAGCAGCATGGTTTCTTGAAGGGACGTTCAACCACTTCGAATCTTCTCCTTGCGTATGACTTTGTTAGCTCTTCTATGGACTCAGGCAACCAGGTTGACATTATTTATACTGATTTCTGTAAAGCTTTTGATCGTATCGATCACTGCATTCTGCTTGAGAAGCTCCAACAAGCAGGAGTTCACGGAAACCTGTTTCGGTGGTTCTCCTCCTATATAGATAACCGATCTCAGGCAGTAGCATTAAGCGGATACGTATCATCCTGGATGTCAGCCCCCTCAGGAGTTCCTCAAGGCTCGCTTCTCGGGCCTCTTCTATTTGCCATATTTTTGAACGATGTGTCATCTTGTTTTCATCATGCTCGTTTCTTATTATATGCCGATGACACTAAAATAATAAAACGTATCACTTCAAGTGATGATAGTCAACTACTGCAAGATGACCTTAATAGGTTTAGTGAATATTGCCGTAAAAATAAACTAGATCTTAATGTCTCAAAATGCTTTGTAGTGAATTTTACGCGTAAACTCCATGTTATTAAGTACAATTACACCCTTAACAATCATGCCCTGCTACATAAAAATAAAATCAAAGACCTGGGTGTAATTGTTGATCACAAATTATTATTCGATGAGCACCTTGATTATGTAGTGAAAAAGGCCTCTAGGGCCCTGGGGTTTGTAATCAGGTCCTGCAAAGACTTTAGAACGCTCAAACCTATAAAAGTGCTTTACTGTTCTTACGTACGTAGTGTACTTGAGTACTGTTCTGAAGTCCGGAACCCTGCCTACGATGTTTACAAAAATAGGATTGAATCAATACAGAAAAGGTTTCTTAGATACTTACAATACAAATGTGGTGATAATCTAATTAGTTATGAAACTAGATGTAAAAAATATCATTTCCTTCCCTTAGAGTGCCGTCGTATCATCTCAGATTTGATCTACTTGAATAAAATTATTAAAAATGTCATAGACTCCCCCGATTTACACAATAAAATTAAAATAAATGTACCCTCTAGATTCTTCCGCACTTTTGTCCCACTTTACATCCCACCCTATAATACTAATTACCGTCGCAATTCGTTTATCTGTAGGTCTACCACACTATTTAACGATTTCCTACGCGATCACTCTAATGCAGACGCTTTCTTAATTGAATCTTCTTCTATTAAACGACTTTTAACTGCAGAATATTTCTGTTAATTATAATCAATTAGGTATGTGTGATCAGTTCAGTGATCCAGAGGTTTGATTGAATTTTCTCGAATGTTTTTGTTAGTTTTTTCGTTGATTATTTCATTCCCCTTTTTCTTTCTTTTGTATAAAGCTAGCACTCACCTTAATATTTTTGTTACATATCTGTAAAAACTTGTCAATGGCTATCAGTTTCAATTTTGTTGCTACAAAGTTATGTTTAGCTGTAAGTTTTTCTATAGAAATAAAAAAAAAAAAAAAAAAAAAAAAAAAAAAAATTTTAATAATTTTAGTTTATTTAACATCAAATAATGGATCTTCTATAGGTAAATGTTTTATTTATTTATTATTATTATTTTATTATTATTCTGTACATGTAATTTTAAGTCTTTAACCTTCTAACTATCAATCAATCATATAAATTGTGAACTTTCTTGTTTTTACAGCAACTATATTCCTGGACAATAAACTGTTTAAAATTCTTTATTGCTTATTTTCTTAAACCACACAAATTTTAATGATATTTTATAATGGACACCAGACAAGATGATGAGTATGTAACAGTAAGAAGACGGCATAGTGTAAATTACAGAGATTTAAACCTAGATAAATCAATGGATAAGTCATTTATATATATATTCATATGCTGTGATCCAGAAGTAACTAGCTTGCCAAACTTATCAGTCACAATGAATGAAGAGTTGCAAGCATTGCGTGATAATTTTAAAGATGTGCAACTTCAATTAGACATAGCACATAAAGAAATAGAACATCTTCTATTAGAAAATAATAATCTTTTAAAAAAAATACAAAACTTGGATAAGAAATTAAAATTACTGAATAAAATTCACACTGCACCAATTAGTAGTATTAAAAGAAGTAACAAAAAACGCATCAATATAACCAGCTCCTATGTAAAAAAAGCTATGGACTTTCAAGAAGATGAAAACACTTTTACAGAAAACTTCAATAGCAATGAAAGGTCAAATCTGGAGTTTTTAAATCTGAAACAAAAATCACAGCCAAATATTCAAAATAGTCCTATAAAGAAAGGGAATTTCATACATATATTAGGAGAACAATGTGTACTAGGTTTATCGCAAAGATTAAGGAATACAAGGAATAATTAAAATATATTTTCTTTTATTAAACCGAATGCATTATGTAGTGAAACTCTCAGAAGCTGTGAATCTCTCAAATACACCATTAAAGACAGAGATGTAGTTATCTTAGGAGTGGGAACAAACGATAAAAATCCCTGTAGTATTCTAAATGACTTAGCACTTACTCTAGATAAGCTTCGCAGAGCACGAGTATATGTCTTAGAAGTTCATTCTAATGATTATCTCAGGACCAAGACACTCAATAACCATATACAATGCCTTTTGAAATTGCACAAAAACTCTATTTTTATTAAAACTCGAAGACATCACAAAAAATTTTAATGATTATATACAGGACATAACAGACCAAATTAATTTTAATATTGATTATAGTGACTATCTATATATATATTTGCCATTTTATATCAACAATAACATAATTAGACATAGAGAAGTAACAGGTAAAACAAATATTAAAAAAAAACTGATAATTTGGAAAAAAATAAAATAACTTTCTACTTTAAAAAGATTACTAAAGAAGAGTCTACACCTAATGTGGTACAAAAAGTTTATAACAGAGGTACTATACCTTACTATTTAAAAAAAAATACCAACAGTAACACTAATTTGTCTAAATTATGTAATAAAGAAACAAGCAAGGACAACTTTTTTCGATAGTGCCTTAACAATTTTTCATCAGAACATTGCTGGGCTATTAATAAAGCAGAATTATTACACTTGTCCCTACTAGATTTAAGAAATAAAGGTCTAAATAACTTAGATGTTATATGTCTGACAGAAACATTTATTAAGAAAGGTTCAGAAAATTTATTTCAGTTGCATGGATATAAACTATTAGCTGCTTTCTGCAGAAATACTAAGAGAGGGGGTTCATGCATATTGACAAAATCTTCTATAAATTGTAACGAAATTAAATTAATAAAAAATATGGGAATAGCGAATGAATTCGAGTGTTGTGGAGTAGAAATACTGGATCATAATTTACATGTTGTTTGTATTTACCGAACACCTCAAAGTGATACATTTAAATTATTTAATAATTTAGACAAACTATTACATGAAATAAGTAACAAAAGAAAGGAAATAAGAATAGTTTTATGTGGAGATTGGAATTTAGACACTCTTAAAGATAGCAAGAATACACGTGAATTACTAAGTTTACTAAGTAACTATAATTTAACTTCACATATAACATGCCCTACTCGGTTATCATCCTGCATAGACCTGATAGCAAGCAATATTAAAAATATGACACTGCCAAATATTTATCATCTGGCACTATCAGATCATGACACAGCTCAAACATTAACTATTAAAGTAAGGAAGGTGCAAAATACAAATATTACCTGGGAATATATAAGAGATTATAGTGCCGATAATACAAACAAATTTAAAGAATGCATTTCAGCTTTATCATTTTCAGAGATAAGAGATGAAGAAAGTGCGGACGAAATAAATAGGAGTATAGGAGTGTTTCCTAGCCGATTAAAAATTTCAATTATTAAGCCTTTGTTAAAAAAAGATGATAGAACAGAATTAAATAATTACCGTCCAATAACATTAATTCCCATTTTCGCAAAGATCTTTGAGAAAATAATGTTAAAACGTATTAAAAGTTTATTTATTTCTGAAAACCTGTTGGTTGATGAACAATTTGGTTTCCGTGACAATAGTTCGACTACAGACGCCTGTTTTTATTTGAGCAAAATAGTACATGATAATTTAAATAATAAAGTACCTATCACTGCAATTTTCTTAGACATGACAAAGGCTTTTGACCTGGTTAATCATAACATATTATTGTATAAATTAGAAAGATATGGAGTTAGAGGAAAAGCATACGACTGGATAAAATTTTATTTAAGCAAAAGAAAAGTATGTACAGAAATTACAAACATTTATGGTAATATAAAAAAAACATACAAATCAAAATACGCATATATAGACATAGGAGTACCACAAGGGAGTATGATTGGTCCATTTCTATTTCTTACATATATAAATGACGTCACAACAGCAACGAAGCATCCTAGTGTCTTATTTGCAGATGATACAACGATATTAGTAAAATGCCAAAATATTTTATTATATGAACAAGAAATTAACAATGCACTTAATGACATAATATTCTGGCTAGATAAAAACGATTTACAGGTTAAACTGAGTAAAAAAAAATAATGCAATTTAAATACTATAACGCAATACAAATACGTAAAAAAATTACTTATAATAACATAAATATAGATGAAGTAGATACAATAAAATTTCTAGGATTAATGTTTGACCAACACTGTAACTGGAAGGCGCATGTGGACTATATTTGTAGCAAGCTGGACAAATTCGTTTATGCACTGCGACGTTTAGCAAAGACCGTGTCAATGTCTGCAGCTTTTTGTGCATATCACGGATACGTATCTTCCGTTATATCATATGGTCTTATAATCTGGGGCAACTCTGTTGAATTTAATACAGCTTTCAAATTACAAAAGAAATGCATGAGAGCTATATGTCATGTAGGGCCACTTGAAAGTTGCAAACAGTTATTTAAAAAGCTGGGTATACTTACGTTGCCATGCATGTACATTAGAGACATGTGTATGTTTGTTAAAAAGAACCACAAAAATTTTGTACAAAACAAAGACATTAACATGAGTAACAGATCACAACGTTATCCCAATAAATTAATTATGCCTAAGTGTAACAGCACAGCGTGTCAAAAGAGTCCCTATTTTATGGCTATTAAATTATTTAATAAATTGCCAAAAGATTTTGATAAACTTAACTTATCAACTTTTAAAAGAAAATTAAATGACTGGCTATTAGATAAATGTTTTTATGACGTAAAGGAATATTATCTGGATACTTATTTCTAAAAAAAAAAAAAAAATAAGGTAAATGACATAGACATATCGTTTTCTTCCTATTGGAATTTTTTTCTTCTGATTATGTACATATTTTGTCTTTTCTGACATTAACATATGTAATTTTTAAATGAAAATTAATAATTATCATAAATTTTATTAATTTAGTCGAGTGACATGATCCTGAAATGTTTAATATTATTATATAAGACCAAATTGTACATTCACTCTGGCAAATAAACGATTATTATTATTATTATTATTATTATTATTATTATTATTATTATTATTATTATTATTATTATTATTATTATTATTATTATTATTATTATTATTATTATTATTATTATTATTATTATTATTATTATTATTATTATTATTATTATTATTATTATTATTTAACATATATTTGTCTCGGCTTAACCGGTAGAATGAAGCAGGTACGGGCGATTGCCAAGTATCCTGTTCATGTAGCGTGAAAGAAGTTTAATTGGTGTGAGTTGTAGGGAAGGATGAAGATGAATTAAGGAAGCGGCGGACTATAGAGCAGGTATCTATAACGATTGACTTTTGTAACTGTATATATGTGTTTTTGTGAAGGTTAAGGGATTTAAGTGCAACGGCAAGCGTTTTTGGAATAACGCCCGTTGAGGAGATGACTATCGGGATTATTTTTACTGTGTTTTGATGCCACATTTGTTTGATCTCATCTGCAAGCGGTATGTATTTTTGGATTTTTTCTGTGTGTTTCTGTTTCAGGTTGTTGGTGTTTGGAACGGCGATGTCTATAAGGTAAGTGGTTTTTTCAGATTTAATTGTGAGGGTTATGTCTGGTCTATTGCTTAGGATGGTACGGTCTGTGACGATATCGCGATCCCAGTAGAGTTTTACGGAGTCATTTTCTAGAACGTTAGATGGTTTGTATTTGTAGTACGGTGTATGTGTATCTATAAGGTTAAACTTGATTGCTATTAATTGATGTATATGTTTGGCTACGTTATCGTGACGGTGAGTATATTCTTTATTTGCTAGTGCACTGCATCCTCCGGTAATATGGTCTATTGTCTCAGTGGTTTGGTGGCATAATCTACACTTATCAGTTTCTATGGCTTCTTTGAGGATAAATTTTGAGTAATTGCGAGTTTTGATAATTTGGTCCTGTATAGCTATTAAGAACCCTTCTGTTTCACTATAAATGTTGCCCTTAGTTAACCAACTGAATGACGCGGCTTGATCGATATGGTCCTGACTTAACTGGTACGGAAATTTACCATGTAGAGCCTTACTTTTCCATTTTTCTATTTTGTTTTCATCATTAATTATTTTATTTTTAGGGTTAAATTTGTCATTATTTAACTGTAGCGGTGTTCCAGAATGAGGTAAATTTACAATGGCTTTATGAAGTGGGCTTGTGTTAGCTTATTATTATTATTATTATTATTATTATTATTATTATTATTTAACATATATTTGTCTCGGCTTAACCGGTATAATGAAGCAGGTACGGGCGATTGCCAAGTATCCTGTTCATGTAGCGTGAAAGAAGTTTAATTGGTGTGAGTTGTAGGGAAGGATGAAGATGAATTAAGGAAGCGGCGGACTATAGAGCAGGTATCTATAACGATTGACTTTTGTAACTGTATATATGTGTTTTTGTGAAGGTTAAGGGATTTAAGTGCAACGGCAAGCGTTTTTGGAATAACGCCCGTTGAGGAGATGACTATCGGGATTATTTTTACTGTGTTTTGATGCCACATTTGTTTGATCTCATCTGCAAGCGGTATGTATTTTTGGATTTTTTCTGTGTGTTTCTGTTTCAGGTTGTTGGTGTTTGGAACGGCGATGTCTATAAGGTAAGTGGTTTTTTCAGATTTAATTGTGAGGGTTATGTCTGGTCTATTGCTTAGGATGGTACGGTCTGTGACGATATCGCGATCCCAGTAGAGTTTTACGGAGTCATTTTCTAGAACGTTAGATGGTTTGTATTTGTAGTACGGTGTATGTGTATCTATAAGGTTAAACTTGATTGCTATTAATTGATGTATATGTTTGGCTACGTTATCGTGACGGTGAGTATATTCTTTATTTGCTAGTGCACTGCATCCTCCGGTAATATGGTCTATTGTCTCAGTGGTTTGGTGGCATAATCTACACTTATCAGTTTCTATGGCTTCTTTGAGGATAAATTTTGAGTAATTGCGAGTTTTGATAATTTGGTCCTGTATAGCTATTAAGAACCCTTCTGTTTCACTATAAATGTTGCCCTTAGTTAACCAACTGAATGACGCGGCTTGATCGATATGGTCCTGACTTAACTGGTACGGAAATTTACCATGTAGAGCCTTACTTTTCCATTTTTCTATTTTGTTTTCATCATTAATTATTTTATTTTTAGGGTTAAATTTGTCATTATTTAACTGTAGCGGTGTTCCAGAATGAGGTAAATTTACAATGGCTTTATGAAGTGGGCTTGTGTTAGCTTATTATTATTATTATTATTATTATTATTATTATTATTATTATTATTATTTAACATATATTTGTCTCGGCTTAACCGGTATAATGAAGCAGGTACGGGCGATTGCCAAGTATCCTGTTCATGTAGCGTGAAAGAAGTTTAATTGGTGTGAGTTGTAGGGAAGGATGAAGATGAATTAAGGAAGCGGCGGACTATAGAGCAGGTATCTATAACGATTGACTTTTGTAACTGTATATATGTGTTTTTGTGAAGGTTAAGGGATTTAAGTGCAACGGCAAGCGTTTTTGGAATAACGCCCGTTGAGGAGATGACTATCGGGATTATTTTTACTGTGTTTTGATGCCACATTTGTTTGATCTCATCTGCAAGCGGTATGTATTTTTGGATTTTTTCTGTGTGTTTCTGTTTCAGGTTGTTGGTGTTTGGAACGGCGATGTCTATAAGGTAAGTGGTTTTTTCAGATTTAATTGTGAGGGTTATGTCTGGTCTATTGCTTAGGATGGTACGGTCTGTGACGATATCGCGATCCCAGTAGAGTTTTACGGAGTCATTTTCTAGAACGTTAGATGGTTTGTATTTGTAGTACGGTGTATGTGTATCTATAAGGTTAAACTTGATTGCTATTAATTGATGTATATGTTTGGCTACGTTATCGTGACGGTGAGTATATTCTTTATTTGCTAGTGCACTGCATCCTCCGGTAATATGGTCTATTGTCTCAGTGGTTTGGTGGCATAATCTACACTTATCAGTTTCTATGGCTTCTTTGAGGATAAATTTTGAGTAATTGCGAGTTTTGATAATTTGGTCCTGTATAGCTATTAAGAACCCTTCTGTTTCACTATAAATGTTGCCCTTAGTTAACCAACTGAATGACGCGGCTTGATCGATATGGTCCTGACTTAACTGGTACGGAAATTTACCATGTAGAGCCTTACTTTTCCATTTTTCTATTTTGTTTTCATCATTAATTATTTTATTTTTAGGGTTAAATTTGTCATTATTTAACTGTAGCGGTGTTCCAGAATGAGGTAAATTTACAATGGCTTTATGAAGTGGGCTTGTGTTAGCTTTTGTCTTGAAATAATTTCGGAGGTTATCTATTTGGGTGTAATGTAGATTTTTTATGTCTATAAAACCACGCCCTCCCTGCTTCCTCTTTATTGTAAATCTTTCAACTGCTGAATGGATGTGGTGGATATTGTGTTTGTAACAAGCGGTTCTGGTTGCGGTGTTGAGGGTTTCCAAATCAGTGTCAGACCACCTGATAATTCCAAATGAATACGTTAATATAGGGATTGCATAGGTATTTACAGCTTTAATTTTGTTTCGGCCTGACAATTGCGTTTTTAAAATTGTATTTAGTCTCTGTTTGTATTTATTTTTTAATGTATTTTTTATTTCTTTATGATCTATAGCTGTATTTTGTATATAACCTAGGTACTTATATGTGTCTTTCGCTTGCATGCTGTCTATTGTTCCTTCTTGTAGTTCTAAGTTGAGTGGTTCTGTATGTGTATGTTTGCCCTTAAGAATGCAATTAATTTTACATTTATCAGTTCCGAATGTCATGTAAATATCAGCGCTAAATTTTTCCGTTAATTTTAATAGTTGTTCCAGTTGTTGCCTGTCAGGTGCGAAGAGTTTTATGTCGTCCATGTAAAGAAGGTGAGTGATTTTGATTTTATCGACTTTATCTATAATATATCCTAAGTTTGAACTATTAAGAGTTTTAGATAGAGGGTTTAAAGCTAAGCAAAACCATAAGGGGCTAAGTGAGTCGCCTTGGAAAATGCCACGCTTAATTTTGATTGGTAAGGTACTGACGGTGGTACTGACTGTTCTTAGATTGAGTTTAGTAGACCAGTTATGCATTATATATTGTAGAAAGTGAATTAAAGTATTATGAATCTTATATATTTTTAGTACATGTATCAACCAAGAATGCGGGACACTATCAAAGGCTTTTTGGTAATCTATGTATGCGTAATAAAGGTTCTTATGATCTTTTTTAGTTTGATTATGTATTTGGGCGTCGATGATAAGTTGTTCTTTACAGCCCATTGATCCTTTAGCGCAGCCTTATTGTTCTTCAGGGATTATTTTATTATCAGTAATGTGAGTATTTAGTTTTTGTGTGATTATTGACGTAAGTAGTTTGTAAAGAGTTGGAAGGCAGGTGATTGGACGGTATTTAGTCGGATTTTTAGTATCGTTTTTATCTTTAGGCTTTAGATATGTTATTCCTTGCATCATAAATAGCGGCACTAATTTGGGATCCTTAAGGGCTGAATTGAATGCTTTGGTGATGTAGTGATGTGTTGAAGTAAAATATTTTATCCAATAATTTTGAATTTTATCTGGCCCTGGTGCCTTCCAGTTCAAAGTCTTCTTTATGGCGTATGTGACATCGTTATCATCTATTATAACTTCAGGCATTGGATTAATATTGTGACATTCACTTATTTCGGTATCAAGCCATGAAGCGTGTACGTTGTGATGGACTGGTTTGGACCATAGGTTTTCCCAATAGTCCTTAATTGTATCTGTACTAGGCGGTTGTATGATTTTAATATTTTCGGAGTTTAAATTTTGATAAAAGAGCTTTTGATTGTTAGTAAAAAATAAATTATCCGTTCTTCTAGAGTTACTGATTTTAAGTCGGCGGAGTCTTTTTGATTGTGCTTGTAGTTTTTGTTTCAGAGTATCTAATAATTCTACTATTTGATTTTCAGTGAGATTGTTGGGGTTTAATTTTCGTTGTTTTGTGTGGCTAAGATTTCCTTTAAGGTACTGTGTAAGTTGTCCAATTTCTTTTCGTAGTTTCTTGACTCTATTTTCAATTCGTAGTTGCCATTTTGGCATTTTCGGGTCTCCTGTTTTATTTGATATATCTTTTTCAGGGGGGTTATTTAGTTTAGTGTGTAGAGTTGTAGTTGATATTGCAGCGCAATAAATAGCACTGTGGATTTCTGTTAAATCTGGCGTTTCTTTCGCTTCTAGATGTTCTCCTATTAACTTGTTAAGTGAATTTACCGTCTTTATTATGTTGCGTGTAATCTGGAGTTTTGGTATTACCGGTCTAAGTGTTGGATCTGTATCGGCGTATTTGATTAACATTTCTGTAAATACTTGTCTAATTTTGTGATTCTGTGTTTGATCGGCATCAGTTGTGAGTATTTCAGCGTTGTTTGTCTCTGGTGCTATTAGTTTTTCTACAGTTTCAGAAGAGTTTGATAGAGTTATGGGTTGATTATTATTTGTGGGTTGAATTGTAGAATGTTGTAGATTCGGGTCGTTCGTTGCATTATGTGGGATGGTAAGAATATCGCAGGGGCTAAGCTGTGTGTCTATGCTACATATTGTATTGTTCTGGTCGTTGGAATAATCGAACGTATGCGCTACTGTATTTTTTATCCTGTCTCTTTCATGACTTGGTATTCTGTTATTGCGATGTATAACACGGATTTGATCTGCTAATCGTTGCTCAGATATGTGGCTTAGTTCAGGGTAGGACTCTGTGAATTTTTTATGGAGTGATGGTCTGAATGCTGTGAGGTTAGATTCGCATGATGTTATAATGTAGTAGCAACGGAGAAGTTCTCTGTTTATTTGATCAGTCCATTTCATCCGTTGTCTACTTTTTCCAGAGAGAGTGGTTGGAGGAAGCATTTCCTGCAAAACACTTCTTACTGGAGTGTTTGTGAGATGAGGCTGCGTATGAGTATTATGATCTACGATATTCGGATTAATGTATTCAGAATTTCTCGTAGACGGACTCGTGTCAGGAATGGGCACCGGATTAGTAGCTATTGCTTCCTGTGTAACATCGTCTGACAATGGTGATAATGTGGTGGATCGTGATGAGAATGAGTTATTGAGGATGAATGACTGCGGTGAAGAGTGAAGCGATGGAAACAAGCTGACGGATGAGGTAGGTGATGAAGGATATGAGTATGTATATAATATTGTTTGGATATTAGTATTATCTGCAGAAGTACTAGACTGGGCAGTAGGATGCGATACGGTGCCCCCCCCAGAATACGAGGGACAGCCCGGGCCCGAAAGCCCGGGGCGGGATTCTCCATTGCTTTTCGCGCCGGTACCCGCCTGGGGTAGTATATTTCTATTACGTAGTCGCATTTTTCTTTTAATATATTAGAACAAAAATAGGAAGAGTTAACGAAAAAGGAAATATAGGAAGAGAAGAAATAAAGGTGGTGAAAATTAGACAAACCAAAACCAAACCAAAAAAAGATGCAAAAACAAGGGGTGATAAATAAAAAGGTGAAAGAAAGAAAGAAATAGCCGATGATCAGCCACGTGAGTACCTCACCCCGAAGAGAGTGGGGTGGCGCACCCAAGTGTTGCCCGGGGACACCAACTAGGAGGGACCGGCTTCACCCCCTTATTATTATTATTATTATTATTATTATTATTATTATTATTATTATTATTATTATTATTATTATTATTATTATTATTATTATTATTATTATTATTATTATTATTATTATTATTATTATTATTATTATTATTATTATTATTATTATTATTATTATTATTATTATTATTATTATTATTATTATTATTATTATTATTATTATTATTATTATTATTATTATTATTATTATTATTATTATTATTATTATTATTATTATTATTATTATTATTATTATTATTATTATTATTATTATTATTATTATTATTATTATTATTATTATTATTATTATTATTATTATTATTATTATTATTATTATTATTATTATTATTATTATTATTATTATTATTATTATTATTATTATTATTATTATTATTATTATTATTATTATTATTATTATTATTATTATTATTATTATTATTATTATTATTGTTATTATTACACAAAAGTCGTCGGGCCAGATCTCCCCCATACCAGAAAAGAAAAAACGCAAGATCCCCATCACGCCAAGGTCACCCAAGGTCAGCTATACCTGGATCAAGAACAACGTCGTGTGTAAAGTGCATCATATCGCATGGTCGCCGCAACTGTCCAGCATGGAAACACAGATGCAGGTCATGTTTTAAATATGGACATTTTACTCATTTATATAAAGAAGGTGTAAAAATTGATCCAGCGAAAGTAAAAGCTATAAAAGATATGCCCATACCTAAAAATATTAAAGATTTGCAGAGATTTCTAGGCATGATTAATTTTTTAGCACCGTTTATAGAAAATCTAGCAGAAAAAATATCGATGAACTTTTTTTTATATATTTTTTTTTTCACGAAAATTTTAATTATGTCACTCACTTTTTTAGACCAAAAGGTCTTCGGATAGCGTATTGAGTGTCTTAGAGATAAACGTATCCCACCGCTGCCACCAATGTTAGAACGGACTTTTTTAAAAGACTTTTTAAAAAAAGTTGGTTTATGTTGAAAATTTTCGTCGTAAGCACGTATTTGTGCTCGCCGAGACCGCACGAGCCCTACAGAATTCTCAGAAATAATTGCGAATAGGTCGAAAAGTAGAGCTGAAAATCGAACAGCTCGACACTCATGTGTCCGATTTGCAACTGTATTGTATTAGCGCAGATTTCTATTGTCAGAAAATAAGCAGCAAACCATTTTGTATCAAAAGGTATAATAGCTTTAAGGGGGTAAAAACGAATTACCAAGACTACGCTATCCTTCCGTCTGTCTGTCTGTCACCGGGCTGTATCTCGTGAACCGTGATTGCAAGACAGTTAAAACTTTCACAAAATATGTTGTATCTCTGTTGTAACAACACATGTTATAGCGGCAACATAGTAGATACATCATATTTAGTGATCACTCATTTTGTGATTGTCATGAGATTGTCATCATTATGATATATAATTTATTAAATATTTAAGTGGGCCCCCCAAATAACAGCCGTGATTTTTTTCCGTTTTGTACGGAACCCTTTGTGCACCAGTCCGACTCACACTTGACTGATTTTATAAATAAAGGCATTGTAAAGGAAATGTCCGGCAATCATAGTTTTTGTATGAAAATGACAGACGATGTATTAAGATCACCGACGGATCACGATAGAAATTAAAAACGTGGTTGGACTGTATGTTATATTTAAAATATTAGTGCGCCGTGATATTAGTGAATTACATACCACGATACATACAGGAAGTATGTATCGTGGTATGCAATTGGGCCGGCCAGCTTGTGCCAAAGTCATGGAGATATACATGACTTTAATCACAAAGATTCCAAAACTAAGGATGGACTATGACGTACATTACACAGAACAAATCTTCATATTATGTAACAAGAAATAGTTACGCCATCTTGATTTCGCCATACCTCAAAATATGTCAGCCATATTGATTTAACCATACCTCAAATGTCAAAATGGCCCCAAAAATTCCCAAAAGTGGGGCCATTTAAGTGGGGCAGTTTTTTCTGCGACATGCCTTGTTTATAATATATACGTCTATGTATAGAGCTTAATTCTTCCAGCTTTTAAAATAAAAAAATTGGTATCGATATTATTGTCATTATAAGAAAATTAATCTATTCCGAATTTCTCAAATCGCAAAATATATAAAATATTTTTGTGATTTTATTATGCTCCCTTTGCAGTTATTTAACACGTGCAGTGTGTAAGGGGATCTAAAGAATCACTTAGAGACACGAGAGCCAGTGCGGTGCCAAAAATCGTATTTTATCCCTCTGTGCGGGAAGGTCGTAATTTTTTTATTTCTGTGCGTGTCACTGAGTCAAATATACATACATGCTTCTTAGTTCAGGTAAAGACAAAAAATATGGAGATCGAAGAGGACCCTAACGCACGAAGTAGTGATTATGTACACACATTGCGACGAGAGATCTCTTATATCTCCGAAATCGGAGGCCTTGCAAACGTAAGGAGTGAAGAGCGGGCGGCACGGGCGCCGCGCGCTTTATTTTAGTGCCGTTCAAATGTCGATAGCGAGAGACCACGCGTGTGGGTACTGAGACCAAGTGTAGTGCTTATATTAGTTTAAATAATCACATCTTAAAGTTGTGATTATTTAAACTATATTCAAATTGATGTTCAGATCATATTTTTCAACGTGGTGACAAAAAAAGGAGTTGCACAGGCTGCTACAACAAATTACGCCTTACACTGGATAGTGTACAGGCATCCAATAAAACTAAACGAATAATGACATATTGCATGCAATGCAACCAATCAATGTGTTTAATTCCCTTCATTAGAAAACATTTTTTTAAGTAAATACTTTACGTAAATTAATAGCTCTATTGTATCTACTTATTAAAGTTTAATTATCGATAGCAAATTCAATTTTCATTTCCCCTCACTAGTAGATACTAGTAGATACTCAAACTATTTTAATTTGCGATACACGGTATTCTTATTTGCGTGCCAAGCAACCTATACATATAGTAATCGATGATCTATAATCCACAGAAATTTCAAGCTCACATTTTATTTTTTAAACGAGTCATGCTTACTTTAAAAAATAATTTTTTAGGACATATTTTAGGTCTCACGCGCACTCCAGTTAAGCAGGTTACGAGTTCTAATAGGTCTAAAATGCACTGTCTGCAAGTCTTCTGAAAATGGCCTCGCACTTAACGTGTTAAAAGAACATAATATTTTCCCTATATCATTGTTTGCTCAAACTGTACTAGTAACATTTATTTTTACATTATGTTAATAAGTGCAATTAAGTACTTAAAATTGAATAGTAAAAAATATTCTTTATATCATTATTCATACCATATGACTTTTAAATGTTTACGATTAAGAACTGAAATGTTTATAGCAATTATTTGTTGTATGTAAAATGCTTAAATTATTATTTATTTTGTTTTAAAACAATATTGTAAGGGTCAATTCACACCGATACGAAAAGTTACGTGATAAAACGTTGCATTTTTAAGATAGATTTTCAAAATTTAACATCATTTATTACACAAGAAGATACACTTTTCATTGTTAGATTTCGAATGTCAGGTTGCACCGCGCTGAAATGCGCATGTGCAGTGAATGAGTCGATTTAATATGAAATATGTCTTTTTGTGTAGCGAATAAAGATCAATTTCGAATAGCTATCTTAAAAATGTAGCGCTACGTAGCGTCGCGTATCGTCGCTTGTGAACTGACCCTTAGATTAAGAAAAGAAGCATATTTTGCAATATTCGAACTTATTTTCAAAACTAAAGATAGGCTATGACGTACATTTGACAGAACAAATCTTCGTACAAGAATAAGTTACACCATCTTGGTTATCACTCTACCTGAAATGTTAGACATCTCAAGATTTTAATTCTTCTTCAACTTCAAATGTCATAATGGCCCCAAAAACTCCAAAAGCCATTTATTTGGAGACAGTTTTTCCTCATTATGCCTCCTCTTTAATAGGTAGAAGTTTCCTTAGATTTGGTTATTGTACTACCCACAACCCACACTTAGTGTTCTTTGCTACTCGATGAAACACAAGCGTTCCGAGACGTGAACTACGAAACCCTAAAATGATGTATTTTCTTTTTTATTTTGTTGACAGAACACGTTGTGGGTATGGGATTATGGATGGTCATCGGAGAGTAAGAGCGAGCTAGGGCGAGTAAGTGCGAGAGAGGCGTAGATAAAAACTTACTCGTTAATAACTATAAAAGTGTCCAGATAGTGGACATATCATAACACCGCTGTAAGGGTGACGTATAGTCGCTGACATACAACCGGTTAATGTTTAGATTGTGAAGATTTAATCGACCAATTTACAAAGTCAGGTGTGTTTGCCTGACAAACAAATGTAATACAATCATAAGTCATCGTTAGTGCAAAATTCATGATTCTTACAAAGATATATGATTGGCTTCGCTGGGCGCTCGATCAATGATTTGTCTATGGATTCTTGGAACAAAAACAAATCTTTTTTTATATTATTGAAGTATATAATATACATACATATAATAAAATTTATGCAATGAGCAAGCAATTAGTTATTCTATTTAAAAAAATAAGATATAAAAACTATAATTTTAAGTAAAATTTCTGTGATAGGGCGGCATTTTCTTCAGTGTCCAGGGCGGCACTAATTTTAAATCCGGCCCTGTGTAGGAAGCCTTCTTCTAACATGTGTTCTGATGTTAATTATTATGCATGTAGGTATTTATTGTATGCAATATAATCATACCAAAATCATAAAATCAATACATCATAAGTCATAACAGGCAAAGAACATATTTATGGCGATACCATCGACATGTAGAATGATAAAATATAATGACCTGCAATAATATGTGAAAATGATCCACATAACAATTTTCTAGGGGTCATATCAGTTAAGTAATTTAGTTTATAAAAATTTTTATATTGCGTGATTCGTTCGTATTTTTTTTAATTTCAATGTCAATTCTTTTATATACCTGGCGGGATTCGAACTCGCAACCAAGGCTAGTTTAAATGTAGATGGTTTTATAACAAGTCTTGTTAACCGCAATGTTTATAACACGATAAATCAACTAGACCAAGTTGTAACTTGTGTGGGACAACGGTTTCTGTCAACGCAGCTTGTTAAAACTACGGAAGGATTAAGTTACGAATGTAGTTTGTAAACTGTAACAGTTCTAATATTGCTTTAGGTATTTATTAAGTAGGAAAATATATACTCTGGTAGACCAAGCCATCTTATACTTTAAACGAGACAATCTTGTATATATAATAATATAATCGTTTATTTATTATAGCCACCAGCGATAGCTTCTCGCTGAAAGCTAAGCTAGCTGAAATCGAATGTCAATGTGCATAGATCTTCGATGGAAAATAGTTGCCTCTTTAGACAAGACAAGGACCTTTCAGACAAGGAAACATAATAAGCCTCTGTACTAGATAAAGCTACATTTCTTTGCTTTCTACATTCAAATGAAATTACTGTATTTGACAACTTAAATCAGAATCCTGAATATTATTTTCTGTCGGTTACATCTGAACCCCAATCTTAATAATATTCTTTAAAAAACAATACGATAATTTTTGGTTTTCTTAAATATTTTAAAACCCTCTTTAAATGTTTCCAGTGACTCTCACCATATGAATTATTAAATTGGCTAAGATAACTGACACTATATGCAATGTCTAGCCTGGTGAGCACTGCTAAGTACATCAAAGACGTTACGTGACTTTTCTATAGTTTTAAATTAGCCTCTATAGGAGTATCTACGGTTTTACAATATGTCATATTAAATTTATTTAATAAATTATCAACATATTGCTCCTGATCAATAGTAATAGCATCTTGACACAATATATTGACTCTTAGACCTAAACATTGTTTTACTCGACCTATGTTTTTAATTTTAAATTTACAACCTCGTTCTTTAACTAGTAGCTTTATTTTAATCCAATTTGAGAAAACAAAAAAATCATCGACAAATAATGCAATAATTATTTTGACATTGTCATTAAATTTTGTGAACAAACAAGGCTCATATTCTGATTTTTTATAACCTAGACTAGCGGTTCTCAAACTTTTTTGGTGAAGGAACCCTTTTGGAAAGCGAAATACTTGACGGAACCCTACAATAAAACAATAGTTTTTAAAAGTGTATTCTTTATTAATAAACATAATAAAAGTACAATGTAACAGTTACTGATTATTACTTACTTTAACATGCCACATGGCAAGTACATTATTACAAGATATTAAAAAAGAAAAAATCTAACTAATCGGAGGTATGAAACTGTTTTTTATTTTTCATTAATTGGTTGATGTCAGGTTTGATAGAAGACAGTTCCAGTATCATATCAGATTCGGCGTCCAGTCTATTGCGATATTTTGTTTTCGTGGCTGCATACGTTGAGAATCCTGTTTCGCACAAATATGTTTTTGGGAACGTGAGAAGAATTATATTCAGAGCCATTTTGCCAAGCATTGGATATTCATTACGAATTCTGCACCAAAAATCGTTGAGAGGCGTCGTTTTTAACAGTGACTCCATACTTGTGTCTGATGACATTTCTAAAAGAGATTCATATATCTCGTTTGACATACTATCGGGCTTTTGCAAGTTGGGTAAAAAAGGATTATGAATCCATGAATTCAGTTTTATTTTTGTATTCTGTTCTTCGGGAAAATACTTTTCAAAAGATGCGCGCATCAATGTGAGATATTGGACCAATTCTTCAAACATATCATCTTGAAACATTTCTGAGTCGTTAACGCTAACAAACTCACTGAGTGACGTAAAGCTTTCTATATCTCTCTTATCAACGCAAACAATCCAAAAATCTAATTTTCTTTTGAAGGCACTTATTTTGTTATAGCCCTGGAACACTGTTGTCCGTTTACCTTGCAATGATAAATTCAATTCCTTTACTTTTTATAAGATTTCCGCAATAAAAGACAATCGGAACAACCTAGTTTTATCATACAAACGGTCTTTCAAATTAAAAGAAGTATCAGCTGAAAGAAACATTTGTAACTCCGCTCTAAGTTCAAATAGCCTTGTTAATTATTTACCCCGAGACAGTCATCGCACTTCTGTATGGAGCAGCAGTGTTTTATGTTTGCTGCCATAATCTTCACACAATAATGAGAACAATCGGGATTGTAGTGGTCGTGATTTGATAAAATTCATTATTTTTACCGCTTCATCCATAACTAATTTTAGATTTGACGGCATTTTCTTCATCACAAGTGCTTGTCTATGCAGAATACAATGGCTGGAACTACAATTAGGCGCTACAATTATTTATTTTTTATGCGTGACACTGCTCCTGCTGTTTTACCTGTCATACCGCCTTGGCCCCATCTGTACAAATGTTAATGCAATCGTTCCAACTGAGATTATTTTCGTCAAAAAATATGTTTATTTTAATAAAAATTTCATTCTCGGTAATTTGTGGGCAGCGGTAAACACATAAGCATGTCTTCTTCAAAAGAACTTTCATATGGATATCTCACGATAACCAGCAAGATAGCCAGACCAGCGACATCAGTTGACTCATCCATTTGCAAGGCGAATCGTATTTTTTGTAGACGTGTAACTAGTTCTTGTTTGACGTAGCTTGCCAGATCATGGATTCGCCGTGAAACAGTATCGTTTGATAGCAGCACAGTAGAAAGATGCTTTGCAGATTTTTCATCGAGCATACATTTTGTTATGTCTAACACACATGGCTTTATTAAATTTTCTGCGATAGTGTGCGCTTCACCTGCTTGTGCAATGCAAAAGCTAACTAAATATGATGCTTCCGTGGCTTTTCATTGATAGTTTGTGTTACATGCATTATATTTTTTTGACCTTCCAATAACTGTTCTTTTCTGCGAGCAAAAAATTCTTTATTCTTGTCTTTAGACTCGGGGGGTACAGTTTCTAAATGTCGGCGCAATTTGGCAGGTGCCATGGAACTATTAGGAAGCAGTTTACTACATAGCATGCAGAGAGGTGAGCCGTTGGAATCATCAAATCCGAAACTGATATATGATTCATCATACTTCCTTTTTTTCGTCTTTCAAATATCACGTAACTAGTGATATGTAACTATTGTTTAACTCCGTAATTCGCTAGCCAGCTTGTAAGTAGGTAGATAGGAAGTTATCGCTCCGAACGCTTATCGTCAACTGACTGACGAGGCGAAACGCGCGATCGCCGCTTTTATACTTAGTCCTAGACTCAATCTCGAACATTCTCAAAAATACTCGAGTCGGCGCCTTTGATAAACAAAAAGCGTAAATAAAAATAGAAATACAAAATTGCGTTGTAAACAATCTCGACTTTATGTTTTGAAGTTAGAGCCGAAAGTCGCTTGTTCACAACTATAGTATCTGATTCAGAGGCGGCTTTTATCAAACGGACTGCGCGCTCACAAGTATACGCGCGGCGGCAGCGGAGTCAAAACGTTCGACCAGAGAGACGTGTTTTGATTTTTTTTTCTAAATTCTTGCGAAACCCCTACAGGAGTATCGCGGATCCTTAGGGTTTCGCGGAACACACTTAGAGTATAGCTGACCTAGACTAATTAAATAATTATTCTTAATGTTATCTTCACATTTATAAGTAACAGTTATTCTCATGTACACTGTTTCATTTAATATACCATTCAAAAAGGCTATGGTTATATCCAGATGACTGATTCTTATTTTAAATTTGCTGCTACTTCAAATAATGAAGAAATATTATTGTAGCTAATATCAAAACCTTTGTGGAGAAAACAATACATATTAATTCATTCATTCATTTAAGGACCTTTTTATATACAACATTAACTATTGATGTGCGGAGCAAGGACCAGACTGCTAGCCGAACTTATTCTGGAACACGCCATATAGAACTGTCCGTTTGAGAAACAGTTCTCACTTAGGTTTTTCCCAGCCACTTTCAATGGCTGCCCTTGAGCCTTATTAATGGCAGTCTTTTAAATACAAATGAATACTCTGATAACAATGGTATTCTATGTAAGATTACAGTTTACATAAAATACAGTACCTTGAGCATATCGAGTGACTACAGTAGCCTCGACAATGTTGCGATGGAGAACATTTATCTAGAGTCTTGTGCCATTGCACAATTTCGGAGGCTTAGTAATAATTCTTTTTGCATCTCACAGCTCTTGTGAATACGCGTCTTTTGAGCCTTTTTTAATAGCATATCTTCAAACTCTCCGAGAGATAAGATAATTGCATTTTTTCGTGAAAACGGGACCTATACTGGAGCGAACGAAAAGACATTTTCAATTTTAAAAAGTTTTCGGTTTTTCGTACCTGGTCTTTCATTTTTTTACATGGGGAAATGCTTTATGTATGTGGAACTCACCCGGGTGCGAGGTGAGGAGCACATCCGGGGTTAACCACTAAAAGCACATGGTGCCTTCTTCTCCGCTGCAGTGCCGCCGGACCCACCATAGCGATAACAGCAACATCTGCATAACACTGCAGAACCTTCGCATGGTAGTTTGTTCTGCCATCACTACGGGAGAGCAGTCCAGGCACTGAACGCTCTGCTACCGGGAGGACTCGCGCATTGGGTGACGGATTCCTCAATCCGTCACCCGAGTCCTTTAGGGCGGTAACTGGCGCTCACGTATAGCGAGCCTGCGCTCTTATCGCCGCCTGCGATCTACGTCCGCCTCTCTCCTCCGTTCTGCGACCTCCTTTTGTGAAATCACGGCTTCGCAAAAGGTTGCCATCGCCTCAAAGGCCTCTCTCAACCGGACCATCCCTTCAAGGATGGCCAGGAGACTTAGGTCTACTCCAATTACGGCGCATAGCATCAATCGCTACTCGTCCATGGCGGGGCAAGCCTCGAGCGTATGCTGCGCCGTGTAGTCTCTGTCGGGGCAGTGGTGGCACTGGTGCAACGGTTCTCTCTGGGCCGTGTGGTGCAGGTTATGGCCGAAACACCCGTGCCCGGTGCGCCACCCGATATGAGAGGGTGCCCTGTCTATGCGCCACCCACTCCTGTCGGTTCTTAGTACATACCTACTACTAACACTGTTTTAGCTCTATGGGTCATTCACACTATGAGTAGGTACTTACAATTATTAAAATTGTAGCCTCGATTACACTCTTAAGCTTTTATTAATCATAAAAGAGGACTGAAGTCGCAAACAACTTCTCTACAAGACTCACATCGAAGGGCATCTACACTACCCTGCGTGACGGTTCAAAGTAGGCACTAGGCACCGCCCGCGCCGCGCGCGCCGATTAGAACTGATGAAGCCATCACATCTGCACACAGAGTTCTCTGTGTAAAGCACAACAGGAGAACAGGCGACCAAACTAAACTTGACTTAACAAATAAGCAAACGGATTGCCTATTGGAAAGCTACCACCGTCGCCCTCAGATACTCGAAACAGCAGAGAAATAACTAGTGTATTGATGCCTTTAAAATATTACAATTATAAAAAGTGGGTAACACGTCTTTTAAGTCACAACCAAAGTCCCTGCAGCAGCCACTGAGTCGCAGTTGTCGACATAGTATCATCGTGCTCACTTCTCCGTCATGTTGCCGCCGTCACGTTCCGGCACACGAACGATTTCTAGCAGCATTAGTTCGCACATAGTAGACCAGCACTAATATGGAGCACCAAAGTCTCTGGAGTCCTGGACTATAGTGTTAAACTCGTCCCACATTATCCACGTTGATAGTTTCACAGAATACAGAATATCTCTCTCAAGAGAGCCAAGAGCCAAGCTCTAACCACTAGACCATACCTCGAAGGCCAAACATAGGCAGGCAAACCATAGACTATACAGATATGATAACAACTATTACCATAGATAAGTACGTATTTTGCACATGAATACTCTGATATTCAGAGTAAATATGTAAATTATCTACGGACTTTATCATGGCTATACGCCTAAAAGTACAACTTACATTAAATAGTTTTGTAGCCTCGTATTTTAATTACCAGGCAGTAAATGTGTAGCGACTTGCCGATCTCCTTTAGTAGTTTTGACCTATTTAGTAGGCATTTAGTTCTTAGTAGTTTTTTTTATACGAAATAGCCTCCAGCCAGAAAAAAATAGAAAGAGCGTTCTTAAAATATAAGTATTACAAATTTTTAAATTTCAAAACCTACTTATTTAAGCATTTATAGATTTCTCTCCACTTTGCTGTTTTCCTTATTATTATATACATAATACAATTATTTGCGCAATTTGGATATTTTCAACTATTAAAATTTAATAATCGAGAATTCAATGAAGTTTAAAAATGTATAAATCATTTTATAACATATGTAATTGACAAATAAATTACAATAATCTTCACAGATACAACCCTGGCGCAATCGTGCGTTCGCGTGCTTACACGAGGCCGGCAACGCAATCTCGTATCTCTGTGCGCGTACTTATGGTAAATTTTTTCTCGCTGCGAAAAGCAGATATTATTATTAAGATTTTTACCCTTTTTTAGCGTAGGTATTTACGATTTTGTATGGGAGTGATGTATCTGTTACGTAGTAAATATTAGGACCTTACATATGAAATTGGAGTTTTGTCGTACTGGCCACTTTAATCTCAAATATATGTCTATATCTCTCTCTCTATCTCTCTAATCTTTGGTTAGGAATTCCAATTTCAAATTTAAACCGCTATTTATTCATGCATTTGTGTTTCGAAAAACATAATTCATTTGATTTTCCTCTTTTGACTTTTTCTTTGCGTCACTCTGTTTACAAAATGGAAAACTTAAAATATCGTATTATTTGTTGCCAGAATAAAATAAATAAATAAATAAAATAAAATTATTTTCGAGTACAAGTTCCACCGTGCCATCAGTGCTGCAGAAACGGCTCGAAGGATCAATGATGTGTATGACGGCGGTGTCGCCAAAGAAATTGGAAATATGATAATTGGAAATGTTCATCGCAATGGCTGAACCCTGGCGAACCAGCCAAAGCCTGCCCCAAGCGAAAATTAAATCAAAAATAGTTACTTTTGAGCGTTTGTTGGACTAGTGCCGGTGTCGTTCACTACAGATTTCTTAAATCTGGCCAGACGATTACGGCAGATATCTATTGCCAGCAACTGAAAACATGATAGAAAAGCTAGCTGCTAAACATCCGAGGTTGGTCATTCGCTCTAGGCCACTGCTGCTTCAGGACAACGCTAGATCACCAACGCACTGCACAACAGACGGCTAACAAATTAGAGGAGCTTAAATTGGAATGTCTAGGATATCCACCGTACTCCCCGGACCTTGCTCCAACAGATTACCATTTTTTTCGAAATTTGGATAATCTTGCAAGGGAAAAAATTCAACTCCAATGGGCCCAGTCCAAAGCGATTTCAAAGATTTTATTGTTTCTTGTCCGAATGGTTATTTTAGTAAAGAAATCAAATCTGCGGTCACCAACCCGCCTGCCAAGCGTACCAAGGGTGACTACGGCAAACCCCCCCAAAATGAACATCACAAAACGGCCGCGGCCCCTAGTCACCGGCAGCCCCGCTATCCCTGGCTACGGTAGCGGCTACGGGAACGGCGGGGCAGGGGGTGCGAAGAATCTCCGGCTCCAAAATTCCGGCTCCACCCCCGACGACTCGACCTGGCAACATACAACGCACGCACTTTGATGGAACATTCAAAGATTTCTGAGCTGGAAGTAGCAGTGGACAAGTTGCGATGGCATATTATAGGGCTATCTGAAGTCCGAAGACAGGGCGAGGACACGATAATTCTCCAATTTGGCAACTTGTTCTACTACCGGGAAGGAGAACGTAAATCCGAAGGTGGTGTCGGGTTTATCGTCCACAAGTCTCTTGTCAACAACATAATGAAGATCGAGAGTGTGTCGAATAAGGTGATATATCTGGAACTAAAAATTACCATTTGGTATTCGATCAAGGTTATAAAGGTATACGCACCTACTTCGACAAACCCTGACGATGAATTTGAGGTTATGTATGAGGACATTTCTAAGGCCATACATACCTCACCAACCCACTACATGGTTGTGATGGGAGACTGCAACGCGAAACTAGGCAAACGAAGCGATGAGCTGAGAATGGGACAATATGGAATTGGGCAGTGGAACCCAAGGGGGCAGCGACTGGCTGATTTCATGGAGAAGGAGGGACTCTTCATGATGAAAACCTTCTTCAAGAAGCAGCCTACCAGGAAGTGGACCTGGATCAGCCCGGACGGTTCCACAAAAAATGAGATCGACTTCATTGTGTCGACCAAGCGGCGTATATTTAATGATGTCTCTGTGATCAACAGGGTTAAGACTGGTAGCGATCACCGCATGGTAAGAGGCACATTAAATCTAAACGTTAAGCTGGAAAGGTCTAGTCTGATGAAGTCCACGATCCGACCCACCACGACCCACCAAAATCCCGAAAAATTCCAACTCGAGCTCCAAAATAGCTTCAAATGCCTAGGCGAGTGCAAATCTGTGGACGATATAAACAACAGGTTTGTGGAAGCTGTCCATGCAATTGGGTCGAAATTCTATAAGACCCGACGCCAAAGTAGAACTCAAAAGCTCTTCGATGAAACTCTGGAACTCATGGCTCAAAGGCGAGAAATGAGATTGCAGTCTTCAGCTGACATGTCAGAATATAGACGGATTAATAGACAGATAACCAAGGCAATGCGACACGATATACGCTCCTTCAATACTAGATGTATTGAGGAAACGATTGAGCGAAACAAGGGCTCTAAAGTGTTGCAAAGAAACTGTCTATCGGACAAAGCCAGATGACGAAGCTAAAGACCGATCAAGGCAAGATCATCTCGTCGAAGCCAGAGATTTTGGATGAGATAGAAGAGTTCTACGGACAGTTGTATACATCGACACGGACACCTGTTATCAGCACGGCTAAAGATCCAAGAGCCAAGCTAACTCGACATTATACCGAGGATATCCCGGACGTCAGCCTGTACGAGATTAGGATGGCCCTCAAACAGCTTAAGAATAACAAGGCGCCGGGTGAAGACGGAATTACGACAGAACTTCTGAGAGCGGGTGGAAAACTGGTACTCAAAGTCCTCCAGAAACTGTTCAATTCCGTCATACACGAAGGCGCCACACCTGCATTTGAAGATGTTTTTAAACTCCTAGACTGGGAAGGATACGGCATCAACATAAATGACGAATACATCACCCACCTTCGGTTTGCTGACGATATAGTCAGAATGGCAGAATCGTTGGAAGACCTTAGCGCCATGCTCGGTGACCTCGATAGAGCTTCCCAACGAGTGGGTCTAAAACTGAACATGGACAAGACGAAAATTATGTCTAATGCCCATGCTGTACCCGCTCCAGTATTTGTTAGGAACTCTAAAATCGAAGTTGTTGACGAATACGTCTACCTGGGACAGACAGTCTGATTAGGCGAGTCCAACTTCGATAGTGAGGTCCAACGACGAATCCAACTCGGATGGGCAGCGTTCTAGAAACTACGCAGCGTCTTCGAGTCCGAAATACCTCAGTGCCTAAAGACAAAGGTCTTTGAACAGTGCGTGCTGCCAGAGATGTCTTATGGATGTGAAACGTGGTCCCTCACTGTTTGCCTCTTAAATAAGCTCAAAGTCACTCAAAGAGCGATGGACAGAGCTATGCTCGGGGTTTCTCTGCGTGACAGAATCCGCAATGAGGAGATTCGCAGACGAACTGGAGTAACCGACATAGCTCGCAGAATCAGCAAGTTGAATTGGCAATGGGCAGGCCACATCGCTCGTAGAACTGATAACCGCTGGGGAGTAAAGGTTCTAGAGTGGAGACCACGCGAACTGGAAAGCGCAGCGTAGGACGGCCTCCCTCTAGGTGGACGGGTGACCTTATGAAGGTCGCGGGCCGCCGTTGGTTGCAGGTGGCCCAGGACCGTTCGTTGTGGAATCTTTGGGGAAGGCCTATGTCCAGCAGTGGACGTCCTATGGCTGAAAAAGAAAGAAGAAGAAGAAGACCTTACCCAAAGAGTAAAACGGAACCCTATTACTAAGGCTCCGCTGTTCGGGTGTCCATTTGTCTGTCTGAACCGAGATTGCTAGACAGTTGAAATTTTCAAAGATGATGTACGTATGATTCCAGAATTAACGTAAATATTAAAAATCCCATAACAAATGTAATTTTTAGCAGTTTTGTACGGAACCCTTTATTCGCAAGTCCAATTCGCACTTGGCCGATTTTTTATATATATCGTTTCATGTCACAGTTGAGAGCACTAATTATGGCTATTAATAACAACGACAGAGATTTTCGTTAAATCAAACTATACGCTATCTTACAACAACAGCTCCGTGAATGCGGCAACTGATTATTGTAGTGTGGGTTTCTAATACCATTTTGTGTTAGACAATTTCGAGGGTGCGTGAATTTGGTACGTACATCTGACACGAAGATTTAAATGGGCTCGGGCACGCCGACTTGGGCGTACTATTTGTTGCCGCAGTTTTGAAATACGCCAGCGATATCTTGTCGAGCGCTGCGGGCCCAATAATTTATGTATGGTTTTAAAACTGCATTCATGCATGCATGCAATCGACCTACTGACCATTATTACAGACACAAGATGCCGTCTATGTGGTGCCTCAACTGCATTACATTATTTGCTTATTATAATCTCCGTGGGCCATGGGACGCTAACAAAACGAACAAAAGCGAGAAAATACTAGTTGCTAAGGATGTAGTCATGGCCTTAAGTGTTTATGTACTAGGACCACCTACGCCAGTTCCCTATGTAATATAATATCTATGGGCCCTTCACACTATGTCAATCTGGCCCCGTGCTAAGTATCCGAGGAACTTTTATTAGGTACTGCAGGTACCAGACAATGAGAAGTGTATTTAAACTTTTACTTTTATACTAGACATAATATTATATTTAAGATGTTTATTATATTATACACATATTTATTATACATCCGTGACCCAGGAACATTGAAAACCTTTTCCTCCCTGATGCCTCGGCAGGATTCAAACCTGAGACCTACGAATTGAGCGCCAACGTGCTAACCACTGAGCCACAGAGGTCGCCAGTTCTCTGTGTGGATTACTTTTAAGTTTAAAGATAACAAAT
Source organism: Phengaris arion (assembly GCA_963565745.1). NCBI lineage: Eukaryota > Metazoa > Arthropoda > Insecta > Lepidoptera > Lycaenidae > Phengaris > Phengaris arion. The sequence goes on along the minus strand of OY751439.1, from coordinate 6,268,137 downwards.
AATCATAATAATATTAAATTTTACTACTGATCCAGCTCTTATGTGCACTTAAATTGTTATAACAACTTACTCTTAAAAACATGAAATGGCTGAATTTAAATATTCGCCAAGATGAAGACACGCGTCGTTAACAAACCTGAAATGATTTATTACATAAAATGCAATATTGTTAAAAGTTTTCATATTTAATGAATAAATCACAGTCGGTATGTTCACCAGAGAATGAATAGGAAAAAGTAAAGCAATAAAATATATAAACCGCTTAACCCATTAACCGCCAAATTAAAGACAGAAAAAGACAGCAAAATAAAATTAATAAAATGTAAATTTTCTTATTAAATATAAACCACATTAACACAATAATAAAATAAACTCAAAACAATTATTTCTCCCCCTTAAAAGAGGCTGTGCTCATTTGTGTACATACGTGAACCACTGCCTTATGGGTGCTAGCAATTTATTGTAATTTTTGTAAAAAAAATATTTTAGTTATCATTTTCAGTCAATATTAATAGTGTAAAGAATTTAAACACTTATTATTTCATTTCAAAGCTTTAAAAATTAAACTTAGCCCATTTTAAATAAAATATGTGCTGAAATTACTTGATCTTATCCATTAAATTTGAACAAAAATCGAAAAACGTGCTCAAATTTTTCACAACTTCCTTTGACGTGTGCCAAAACTCATGGCACATGAGAGCCAGGCTTTTGAACGACCTAACTATTATGTATATTACTAAATCCAACCTTCTTTTCCGAAGATGTATTGATTTCTTGAGGCCACAATCAAAATTCGGTAGATTTACTGCCAACACCTATCTAGTTTTATTTAATAATATTTGATACAGCTTATGAAAGCTTTTTTAAATAATCAATTATGAACTATTTTAAAAATAATAGAAACATTAAAACAATTTGTTGTATGTGTTATGCCATTTTACTCAATCAGGTACGGCAGGATATCTCGAACAATATCTTTACAGATATAAGTTTATAAGCTATCAATTTTTTTTATATAGTTTTAGATGAATCTCGTCACAAATTTACTAAATCCACTGAATCTACCAAATCTCGTGACAATTTTACTAAATCCAGTGTACCCACTGTATCCACTGAATTCCGTCACAAGCCTACTAAATCCACTGTATCCACTGCATTCACTGAATTCCGTCACAAACCTAATAAATCCACTGTATCCACTGCATCCACTGAATTCCGTCACAAGCCTACTAAATCCACTGCATCCACTGCATCTACTGAATCCCATCACAAGCCTACTAAGCCCACTCTATCTGCTGTATTCACTGGATATAGTAACGAACTTACCAAATCCACTGCATCGTCTGAACCTCGCAACAAATTTGATGAATCCACTGAGTCCAACCTAAAATTTACCAAGTCCACTGAATCCACTGAAATTCATACTAAACCTACTTAATTAACAAAATCATATTCTAGCCACACCGAATCCACTCTATCCACTGTATCCTCTGGATCTCGTAACGAACTTACCAAATCCACTGCATCCTCTGAACCTCGCAACAAATTTACTAAATACACTGAATCCACCGAGTCTAACCTAAAACCTACCAAGTCAACTGAATCCACTGAAATTCATCCTAAACCTACTAAATCAACAAAATCATATTCTAGCCACACCGAATCCACTCTATCCTATAAAAATTCGCAACCAAAACTTCCCACGTTACACGACAATTCCGAAACTATAAAATCTGAAATCCTGAAAACACAAAAACCTTTCACAAATGCCAAATCCAACTCTGTGAAAATCCATTCCAATGAAAACTCAGACGAAAACTCACCACACTGTCACAAATACTTCTCCGCGCCAAACCTGGAAAACAAAAAAGAAAACACTAAAATCTATAAAAGAAACAATAATTTGGAAAAACGTAGCTTACCTCACATTAAACTGCAAACCTCGGTAGCATCTCGTAAACTTACTTTTCTTGTCGACACAGGCTCCTCTGTCTCCCTAATTAAATTAGAATCACTATCCAAAATCCCAAAACTTAGCGAAACATTATCATTTTGAAAAGAATCGATGTCGGAAATGACACAACCCCCACTTTGGGCAGTTTTCACATGCAAATGTGTACTAAATTTAAAAAAACCATACCTTCATGAGTTTCACATAGTCAAAGACATTAGCCTAAAACACGACGGTTTATTGGTAACGATTTATTAGAAGATCTAGAATGCCAAATAGACTATAGCCAAGGCTTATTACGAATGGGCGATGACATCATAAACCTAATATTTTCTAAATCCTTATACACGATAGCTCCTAGATCAGAAACCGTAATAGAATATACTGTGAAAAACCCAGACGTCACAGAGGAAATTATAGTATATCAACACATTTCAGATTCACTATTAATAGCAAATTGTGTAGTTAAAGTAAAACAAAATGGCCGTATAAATATCACTGTAGCCAATACCTCAGAAAATCCAGTCACTATCGACTCAAACCTAGAACTTAACATAGAACCATACGAGGCTTACCCACAAACACAGATTCCTATTTCAACTATTCACCAAAAGGCATCAACTCGAACACAAGAAGTCCATAAACAACTTAGGACCTCACACTTAAATGACGAAGAAAAACAAGCACTGTTTCAAATCTGCGCTGACTATTCCGACATATTCCATCTCCCAATCGACCAACTCACGCATACAACAGCTATAGAACACAATATAAAAACTAACACAGACGTCCCAGTTCATACTAAATCACATAGATTCCCAGAGTGTCACAAAAGGGAAGTAGAATCCCAATAAATAAAATGTTAGAACAAAACATTATATCTCCTTCTAACTCACCTTGGTCCTAACCTATCTGGATTGTACCTAAGAAACAAGACGCTTCAGGCCAGCGCAAAAAATAGGCGAGACATACCCTATTCCTCAAATAACGGAGATATTAGCATCGGGTTTTCATCAAATTCTAGTTTCTCCTGATGACGCAGCTAAAACTGTATTTTCAATACCACAAGGTGATTTTCAGTTCGCTAAAATGCCTTTCGGCCTCAAAAACGCTCCAGCCACTTTCCAAAAATTAATGAATACGTGCCTATCCGGTCTTCAAGGATCTCGATGTTTTGTTTACTTAGACGATATAGTTTCATATTCCGCGGACCTACTTACCCACGTGAAAAATCTTATTTCTATTTTCGACAGACTCAGAACCTTTAATTTAAAACTACAACCCGACAAGCGCGAATTTATGTGCAAGGAAGTAGCATACTTAGGACACTAATTAATAAATAGTGAAGGAGTTAAACCCATTCCTGAAAAAATTAAAGCTGTCTCACATTTTCCAACCCCAAAATCTCCTAAAGATATCAAAAGCTTTCTAGGTTTCGTTTCATACTATAGGCGTTTCATTCCCGACTTCTCAAAACTAGCCAAACCTTTAACAACACTTCTGCAAAAAAGACATCCCTTTTGCTTTGAATAATCAACAACAACTCGCGTTTGCGACACTACAACACACACTTACAACAGCCCCGGTTTTAGCATACCCAGACTTTTCTAAACCATTTATACTCACCTGTGACGCTTCAAATTTCGCTGCATCTGCTATCCTATCTCAAGGACCTATCGGTAAAGACCACCCGATAGCCTTTTCCTCTCGCACATTAAATAAAGCCGAAGTTAAATATAGCGGAACAGAAACAGAAAGCCTCGCTATTGTCTTTGGGACGAAAGCTTTCCGCCCTTATCTCTATGGATACCAGTTTACAATTGTAACTGATCACAAACCTCTTCAATGGCTATTTAATTGCAAAGATCCTAGCTCTAGGTTAGTCCGGTTGCGCCTAAAACTAGAAGAATATGCATATAATATTGTATATAAAAAGGGAAAACAAATACAAACGCTGACGCACTATCCCGATTTCCTGTCAACCCAATAGAAAACAATGCACCGAATCCTCTGGACCCTGAAACTCAAAGCTCAGACAATGAATCCTTCAATCCTCTAGAAGATCCTTAAATGGACCTACCCTCTCACATCCCGTTCTCTTTCGACGCAGAAGATTTCCTAAGTCCTAATTTAATTCCTACTAACCGTCATAAAACAAACCCTATATCAGACAAGGAACCTCAACCTTCTTCTCCTGATCTTATTAACTTAGAAGATCTTGGAATTTTTGAGGGAAGTCCAAAAGGCACTGATTTCAACACCGATTTCGAATTATTACAAACTCCTTCTCCTGAAAACAACCAACCAGAAACGAATAACAGCGATTACTCTAAATTCCTGAAAGAAAACTCTAATAAGAATATTGTATATAGCACTATAATATTAAAAGAACATAACGAAAATCTGCTAAAATCACCGTTTAAGGTCCTGCTAATTCCAACATCAATAGACTTAGACGAATGAAATCCCTACATAACAGAAGTATTAACAAATATAAACGACAAAGAAGAAATCATTAATTCTGAATAAGAACTATATTCATTTACTAAAATTATATACTAAGAAGATAAAGTTATATATTTACTATATACCAAAGTACATCACTTTGATGAATCATCTTATCCAAATTTATACACAACGTTAAAACGAATAAGAAACGAAATCCTAGTGGCAGAAAACTGCCAAGACATTGCCATATCCGACTTTAAAAATCCTTTTGTTAACCATTCATATACCAAAATTTATAATCTAATTACACATCTATTCCACAAGACAAAAATTAATAAACATGTCTACCTTAATAAAATAATTTACCCTAGCTTAAGTGAGACAAGTAAAATACTTCGTGAAAATCATAATATCCCAATTGCAGGGCATTTAGGATCTACACGCATGTATAATCGTATACAAGAACAATATTACTGGAAGGGAATGAAAAGCGACATAGAGACTTACGTAAAAAATTGCAAACTCTGCCAAGAAAATAAAGCACTACGTAAAATAAACAAAGCTCCAATGGAAATAACGACTACTGCAACTTCCCCTTTTCAACGCGTATTCGAAATATCGTAGGTCCTCTTCCAGAATCAGGTCCAGCAAAACTTAAATATATACTAACCCTACAAGACGATCTCACTAAATATTCCGTAGCCTATCCTATACGTAGCACCACAGCAGATGAAACTGGCGACTCTCTCATTTATTTCATATCTCTGTTCAGTATTCCCAAATCCATATTAAGTGATCAAGGCACTAACTTCACTTCCGATCTTTTCAAAACTACTTGCCAATTCTTTAAAATTAAACAACTCTGGTCATCACCATACCACCCTCAAACACAAGGAGCTTTAGAACGTAGCCATCCCACACTAAAAGTATACCTTAAATCCTTTGTAAACGAAAACCAAGACAACTGGCCAACTTATGTATACTATACCTCTATGTTAACATACACCACTACTACCCATACAACCACAAAATTCACTCCATATGAATAAGTATTTGGACACAAACCTCACCTCCCAAACTCTATCTACGAAACCGCAACAGGCACAACATACTCAGATTACATTAGAAAATTGCAACATAAACTCAAATATAGCCAAGAAAAAGCGCTGGAAAACATAGTAAAATCAAAGGAAAATTCTAAATTATATTATGATAATAGCGCTAAAACACCGCCCGATACAAAGCAGGAGACTTTGTTTATATCAAAAATCATTTAAGACTTAGGAAAGCCCTATCACCGGTATGGAAAGGACGATACAAAATCATAAGAGTTAATAATAATCACACAGCCACACTTCTTATAAATAGACGTCATATTACCCATCACTTTGACCAAATGAAAGCAGCTGAAACAAAACAGCATTGCTATCTCAATTAAATAAAAATAAAATACATATAATTAACAAAATACTCATACGTAATCCTACAAATAATAAAATTTATCTATTCTAATTTCTGAATAAATTCCATAATCTACTTATCTGTTTAATCCCGTAATATCTAACAATTACTCACCTAATTTAGCGTCTCGACCGGTGCACAGCCGAATATTTTTTGATGGCCTGGGAAAGCTTAAAGTAATAAATGGACAATTAAACGTAATTAGCAACATAGACATATCCTATGTAAATCCTCAGCTTGATAACCTAAGAGATATTATTAACGCAATTAAACTCATTTGTAGACAATCATTTCTCCAACAATGCTTAAATGCTCTATCTCCTTTAATAACGAGATCTATCTCGAGACAATGAATCTATATCTCACTTACTTTCTAAGCGCAGTAGGCGCTCACCCTGGTTCGGTATCGTAGGGACAGCGTTTAAACACATCTTCGGAACTTTAGACGAAGACGACGCCATAAGATATGACACAGCTATTAATTCCATTCAGAACGACGAAAAGAACTTAGCTCAATTAAGGAGAGAAAATATTTTAATTACCAACACCACGTTACAATCATTCAAAGACAACATCAATAAATTAAACTCCAATCAAAAATATCTAGACGCAGAAATAACAAAATTACTTAACATAACGAATAGATTATCCAATAATTTAAATACAGAAGAAATCCTTCTAACTAAAAGACTTGACAAATGCTATCATGTTGACAAAACAGAATATACTTCATCCAAGTATTTTGACACCTAACCAACTTTATCAAGAGTTATCTAAAAATATTGAACATCTTTCATGTAGTTTTCCTTTACCAACCCCTAATGGACGATCCAAATGTATACAAAATGATACAACCAACTATTGATACTAGCTGATGATACAAGCTATTTCCTATGATAAAATTAATTATGTAAGTTTAGAAAATTTAGAGATGTGTAAAGAAATGGATTCTGAGTTCATATGCCAAGTGTCCCTGATTAAAATCGTGAATGAAAATCCAACCTGTGAAAGTGAACTTTTAACTAAAATCACAAAAAATCGATGGTTGTATATACAACCCCTGCCAACTAAAGTGTATGTGGACTGCGATAATGCAGAAGTGCGCGAAATAATAGTGTCGGGTGCTGGTGTACTGAACACACCGAAAAAGTGCGTTGTGTATACAGGAAAAACAAAATTAATAGTGCCTACACAAAACATTCGAAATATAAATGTAACATCTTCTAGATTAAGTTTTAGTTTAGTCAATGTATCCTGTTGTAAAATTAATAATAACATGTTAGACCTAAGCAACCAATCCCATATCTCACCAAACCATAATTTTAATTTAGGACATTTAAAGTTAAAGGAGAACAAGATAGAGTTATTTCAAAATTGAACGATATTATCGATAAAGAACCAGTTTTGGTAAAATACGGAACCCACTATCTAGCTATTAATTCATTTATTATTATTGCTTTGATTATTATTGTGTGTCTCATTATTCTAAAACTTCATTTTCGTTTTGGAATAAATCTGTTAATTTAAATATTAATACAGTAACCCATAACGAGAATCTAGAATTAAAATAAGTCGTGAATGTTACTGAAGATTCACCACTTCCTGAACCTGAACCTGAAAAATATTAAAGGGACCTTCTGAATTTCACTTTCATCCCTGAAATTCAGTCTTATGGGGGGGTTGTTATAACCCTTGCTAGTATGTAGAGTCGCTGACGCACAGCGAACAAAGCAGTATTCATTGGTATAAGTACACAAGCACGCGGGCCCCCGGGCCAGTTGGTGTGTCGCTCTCGTTCCGGGTTGTTGTGTCTCTATCGTTATTTCTAAGTCTATTAGTTCCTCTGTTTCCATGTAAAATTGTAATTAAATCTTTAGGTAAAATAAAGTTTATTTTTAAAAAGACCCTAGAACGATCCGGGATAACAGCATGTTGCACTCTGTTGACTAATTGGGCAGCTTCCTTAGAGCTTTGAGCATAAATACGGTTATTTTGTTTGTTAAAATGTTGGTCAATTACAAAAATTTTCTAATTCGTAAACAAAATTTTTCTGTGACCTCCCTTTTCGTACCGCTTCAGTAGTTGTTTCGATTTTATTACCCTATTCTTTTTTAATTATCAGTTTAGAAATGACCAGTACATCTCTTAAAGGCTGCAAGTCCAAAGTCATCTTTTAATATACGCGAAATGGTTCTAGGTGCTATCTTCATCTCCCGAGATAAAATCTTTTGCTTTCGGATAGGATTTCTTTGAATTCTTTCCCTTACTGCTTTGACAACCTTTTTCGTACGAACACTACGTGGACGGCCAGATCTTTTTCTGTTACAAACAGAGGAGGTCTCATTGTACCTATAAATAGCCTGGCACACAAACATTTTACTAATACCAAGCGTATGGAGAGTTTTAAAAATTGCATTTGGCTCCATACCTACTTATGCAATGACAGCGATTCGGTTCTCTTTATCACCGCACTCCATTTTAATATCGCAAAATATTGTACAATGTATTGGCGCCAAAATAAGAAAACAGAATGAACAATCATATAAAAATTACATATTCCGAATTCAAATGAAACATTTTGTTTATTTTTAATTGTAACAGTATTTATGGCCAGACTAAGTATATAATATAAATAGAGGTATGTGTACGAAACAATTTATAGTCTATAAGTGTTAAAGAGAAAGCAGGGAATCATGCATCGCGAATACCTTTCCTTGTTTTCTGAAGAATACTACCTAAAAATAATATAAAATAATCTAAAAATTCACCTTACACATGAATAAGATCTTGTATCAAATCTGGAAAATCATTGTTCTAAATAAATTTCAGAAGAAACAGTTTGAACATCATATTTTTATTTGGTTTCAGACATTTAGCTACCGGCTGTTATTTTGCTGACTTACATTATGCCTACAAATTAGGAAAATCGACTGTAATTGATATAGTTAAAAAAACTGTAGACGTTTTTTGGAATAAATAAAAAAATAAAGTTATGAAAGAACCGTCAACTGAAGAGTGGGCGGATATTGGTAAAGGATTCGAAAAATATACAAATTTTTTAAATTACATCGGAGCGATTGACGGAAAACACATATGAATAACAAAACCTGTACATTCCGGATTTATGTATTACAATTATTATAAGTACTTTTTTTCTACTGTCCTGCTTACCGAGTTGTCGTTTGTTTGTCTGTTTGTCGTTTATTTTATAATTAAATGGTCTATAGTCCCTGGTTTTTATTTTTTATTTTTCTACAGACTTTAAGGAAGGTCTCTAACATTTTTGCTTTTGCGTATAACACTCAAAAGTAAAGAAAATCTTCGATTCTATGACTAATTATATGTCACCAGTTGTCATTTGTATTAATTGATGTGTAAGATAATTTCATTTACAGATCTCGAAATTTTTATATAAATCGTTATTTATACGTATATTTAACTAAATAAAATCTTTGGTATTTGTGCTAAGTATACAACTAGCGCAAAACAAAATCCCACAGGAAACATACTACATATTTATTTTAGGGAGAAATACTTTTTTTAACTGAGCAACACGATATCAGTACGCTTTCATTGCACTCCAAAATACAGGGTGACATTTTTTAATATTTCAAATCGATAATAATTATGTGTTTGAAGGTTTCATATAAAAAGTCTCCTGAAAAAATTGGTTTTGACAAAACATTGACAGTACAAAACTACTGAACACTGTAAGTATAATTTCACTAGTGTGAGTACTGTGAAAATGCCAAAATTACCAGTTGCCAACAGTGCCAACCAACCTGAATGCTGTGTAACGAATGAACTGAATACTTCTTTCTCACTCTGAATCGTACAATCGGAGCGAGAAAAACATATTTCTCGTAGAGGTAGCGGCGTCATGCATGCGTATGTGAGTCAGGAGCGGAGCCACCTATACGTGTAGCATGGGCATGCCAACAACCCTAACAGCCTTGTGACTGAACACTTTCAAGGTCTATTAATTTATAATCAAAATAGGTTCAGTTAGTTTCAGGTAGTTGTATTGGTATTGTTAGCCTTTTGAGTCTTATCTGGTGCTTCTTATTTGCTGGTCATTCTTATATCAGCGTTAACATACATATTTACAGTAGTGGATTTAGTGTAAAGCGGACCTTTAGTCAGGTAGATTGATGTCCATTAATATTCGGCTTTTTTTTATTTATGATCTAACAGCTTTAAGAAAAAGTATTACTTTTGTTTCAACCGATAGGAATTAAATTTTAAAAAAAAATTTATCCTTTCGATGCATTTCCTTGATTGAGCAGCTCGAATCGGCGCATAATATTGTGTACTGTTTACAATTCCACCTCAATTTTTTATATTAATAAGATCCTAAATATATAAATGCATGTTGCCAGACGGCGCGTTTTGTTTTGTGTTTTATTCCTTTTTTATATATATTAATCATGGATATAAAGTGCCCCATTCTACGATTCTGCGAAGCTTTAAACGTAAAAGCTATAAGCTCCAAAAATATAATATTAAGTATATTAATTTTATCGAGATACAATGCCTATGACCATTTTATTTCATTTTTCACTAAAGAATATCAATTTTTAAAACTGTGTACGGCTTTAGAACTTTTGCTCGCAAAGAAACTGGTTTGATTGAAAACTTGTCAGTACTTTTATTAAATTCTTAGTAAGTCAATATTATTGGAGCTATTTTGGAATATAATTCGTTTGTTATTGATTCAATTAGCACTGCCCGTTGTCGTTTGAAAAATTCCCATGCCATTATTTCGATACCGTTAATGTTTATTGAAAACTAACTTTTGCCCGCTGCTCCACCCGCGTAAATATAGTGTCCCACGGGAACACTGTACTTTTTCGGGATAAAAGTAGCCGATGTATTAATTCAGACCTTAAAACTACTGCCATATCATATTTCATCGAAATTCGGTAGTTTTTGCGTGAAAGAGTAAAAACATACATTAATCCATTCATCCTCACAAACTTTCACATTTATAATGGTAGTAGGATTTAATATCCTTCAAATATTGGTAAAGTTTAAGTTTATTATTAAATGAGAAGGTCAAAATTGTTTACGAATAAAGTACAGATTATTCTTGGGTCCATGCAATAGAGGACCTATTTACAAAAGTAAAGATAGTCGATTATTATTCATTAACACAAAATCCAACAGATTTAAATGTGATGTCTCAACAGCAATTTCTGTTGAAATTTAAGACTTGCCAAGCGGCCATTTTGTTCGAATTTCTTAGGAAGCAGTGGAGTCATTTCACACTGAAACAAAACGATACGCGACATGACGCTGCATTCTATTCTTCTCTCAAAAACAATTCAACTATTCAATACTGTATTATTCAAAACACAAGAAGAACATGTTTTATTGTAAGAGTTCGAATGGCAGAGTGCACCGCGCTGCACAGCGCATGTGCAGTGTATGACGATCAGTCATCAAATAAAACATGTAGGTATATTTTTCTGTAGAGAATTAAGTTCAATTTTGAATAGCTATCCTAAAAGTGCAGCGCCGCGAAGCGTCGCATATCGTCGCGGTGTGAACTGACCCTAACCGCATCAAAACCTTCCTTAGCCTTACCGAGATGGGCTCTAACCAAGAAGACATAATATTTGTTCTCCAATACTTTATCTATTAACTCTGGCTAGAATATGTCCAGATTTTCTGGTCAAGTGGTTATGAGTTCGGATAGTAATAACACGGTAGACGGAACATCGCAGTTATTAAAGCCGTAATAAAATTAGATATAGCCTGGGTTCCTAGGGGCTTTCTTCTTGAAGCCTATTTTTAGGGTTCCGTAATACTAAACCAACCCTTATAGTTTCGTTCTGTCCGTCCGTCTGTCTGTCTATCTGTCTGTCCGCTCTCCTAGCTTTTGTAATTATGAATCTAAATGGATGAAATTTGGTATAGCTATAAAATGTGTATAGATCTCGGTTTTGACATCATAAAATAATAATAGTTTTATATTTTAGGGGTGGCTCTCCATTCATATGAAGTGGGGATGAAAAATATTTTTTCATTCTATCCCATCGTGTGGAAATCGTGTTCAATAGGTCTTTGAATATAAAGGCAAGGTTTCAATCACGACTTTTTTACAAAGTCAACCATTTTCGAGTAATCAGCCTCCAAAGTGGTTCATAAGTTGTGTGCTCGTAATATATTCCTTAAAACTAATTTAAACCTTTAAACTATGATTAAGAACGCCATAAAAAGAAGTGTATAAAACTCAAACTTAACCGGCCAAGTGCGACCCGGACGTACGCAAGAAGGGTTCCGTACAAAACGGCTTCTGTAAAAATACGACGTTTGTTGTATGGGAGCCTCACCTAAATATTTATGTTATTCTGTTTTTCGTATTACCTATTATAGTGGCAACAAAAATATACCTTCTCTGAATATTCTCTAGCTATCACGGTTCATGAGATATAGCCTGGTGACGGACAAACGGACGAACGGACAAAGCGACAGACAGCGAAGTCTCAGTAATAGCGTTCCGTTTTTACCTTTTGGCTCGGAACCCTAAAAACACAATATCACATTAACACCTTCGGTGCTGCATCGGGCATAAAATAACCGCTGCGTAACTAACCTACGGTGCGGGCGCATGAATCTATTGCTATCTCATGGGACGGGCTACTTATATATAGGATTTCTTGCAGTGGGAAAGTGACAAATATACTCATTGGTCTTGGGTCGTCAAATACTAGAAATTGAAACAATAAAAATGCATCGGATCCTTCAGACCCGATTAGGGCTGGAAGGAAATCGTATCCCTTAGGTGCGTTTATCGGGTGTTTTGGACCCGATGCCCGATGACCTGATAACCGCACCTAATTAGCGTGTCAGTATAACAGTGATGTGCATTGATTGATGACGTCTCGATAATTACGTATTTCTATTTGTGTGAGTTTTGTCAATTAAGTGAAAAATGAAGCGTTCAAGGAGAATGTTGGACATGTGTGGCAGTGACAGTGAAAAAACTGAGAAAAATTCGGAGGAAAAGGATGGGAAATCGCCAAAACACTGGCGCAATGTTTTAATACGGCGAAGTAATGTGAGTTCTATGATTTTTACTAGTCCAACAAGTGGCCATACAATGAGTGTACTCCAAAATGTACCACTGTCTCCGTAGAATACTTACCATCCATAATTACCATCAACATCCAATAAAAATAAACGTATAAACATTCTAGAGGATATCACTATTAAACCTAGCTGCTCTAAGCAAAATAGCATACCTGTAATTAACACCGAACTGATTCAGCAAGATTGTTTTTCTACTCCAAAAAGCCGTAAGATACCCAAACTTTCTTCAACTTGCATAAGTCCTACTTCCGAAAGAGATGCATTTTCCACGAAGTCAATGAGCAAGTGTGGATCTCTGAATGACTTGTCAGTTTCGAACTTAGTTTCGCTTAATTCTTCTTTTAATGAGGAGCAATTTCTTAATATGATTCCCGGCACACCGTCTTCTAAACATGAGAAAACCGAACACGACACTATTGAACCTGACCCTTGTCCAGATTTGAACATGAATTCGACACAAACCGGAACATGAGCATCAAATGTTTGTAGACAAAGCCCTCATACTGAGGAGAATCTGAATACTGTTGAGTATGATGAATCTAGTTCTGATACGTCGTATGTTCCTAGTAGTGAATCTGATACTTCCGAACAGTACGAAGATGGCGAAGACGACGAAGATGACGAAGACGAGGGCACGAATGTCATCCAAGAGCCTTCTACTACTTCTAGTATTAATAATAACGAAGACGAGTGGCAGGATATTTCCAATGATACACCCGCATTTGAAGAATACGTTAGTGAAAGTCAGATATTTGTCCCTTCTGATATTAAGAGCCCAGATGAGTACTACAGATTATTCCTAACTGATGAAATAATTGATAAAATTGTTCTTGAAACGAATAAATTTGCAACTAAATGTATAGAATCCGGCCAACTTAAGAATAAATCTCGTGCAAAGCTGTGGAAACCAACTACTAGAGAGGAAATGTTAAAATTTTTTGGGATTCTATTGGTAATGGGTCTTGTAAAAGTTCCTAATTTAAAATGCTATTGGTCCAAGAAAAAGATGTACAGAAACGAATACATTGCATCGTTAATGAGCAGAGACCGATTCTTATTGTTACTAAAATTCTGGCATTTTTCTGATGATAGCGCAAACACTCAGTCTGATAAATTGAGCAAAATTCGAGAAATTTATGACATGATTCTACAAAACTTCAAAAAAATTTTAAAGCCCGGAAAAGTTGTAGTTGTTGATGAGTCGATGGTTCCGTGGCGTGGCCGGCTGCGATTTCGTCAATACGTAAAAAATAAATCACACAGATATGGAGTAAAACTATACAAATTGTGCACCCCGGAAGGATATACATCTAATATATTGGTTTACACTGGGAAAGAAGAGAGTGGCCGTGATATTAATCACACACAAAATGCTGTGTTAAAACTTCTTAATGGTTTGGAGAATGAAGGAAGGACTGTTATAGCGGACAATTTTAACACGTCTATTGGACTAGCAGAAACGTTAATTGCAAAGAAAAGTTTTATTTGTGGTACACTACGAGCTAATAGAAGAGGTTTGCCTAAAAAAGTTGTGAGTCTGAAATTGAAAAAAGGACAGATACAAGGCAAAATGAACAGCAAGGGAGTAAGAGTTCTGAAATGGGTTGATAAGCGTCCTGTTTTAATGATGATCACATGCAGAAATCATGATGAATAAAGATACTGGAAAAAAAAGAAGAGGTACTAATGAAAATATAATGAAACCAGAATGTGTCTTAAATTATAATAAATATAAAAAGGGTATAGATTACAGCGACCAAATGTCCTCATATTACACTACATTAAAAAAAGGTCTCAAATGGTATCGCAAGGTTATGATGGAATTGATATTTGGGACTGCTCTAGTAAATGCATGGATTGTCTATAACCTTAATAGTGAGACGAAAATGACCAAACTAGAGTTCACTGAAAATGTAATAGAGAAATTCACGAATAGTTCTCTTAAAGACAGCCAAGATGCCATTCAGTCAACTTCGAACTATGAAGAAAATGTGAACAATGGACATCGCTTAGAAAAAGGAAATAAGAAACGAAATTGCGTTGGTTGTTACAATAAATTAAGGAAAACACTAAGTAGCAAAGAAGCTGCAAAAAAAGTAAAAAAAGTAATGACATATTGTGCCCCGTGCTCGAAAACTTACTGCCGCGACTGTTATAATGATGCTCATTCAATTTTTGGTATAAAAATAAATAAATGATTTTTTTGATATCAATTTTTTATTGACAACACTAGTAGTTTATCGATATAATTACCCTTTTGTGCTGATATCGGATACTAACGATCCTACATTTTGTTTTGATTATTTTTATATGAAATAAGGCTTTAATTCCAGGACTAATGGATTTAAGGTTGTAATAATTCAATATAAACATAAATCAAGTAAATATTTAATGTTAAGTCTAATCATTACAGTAATATTTCTCTTCAAAGCTAAAATGCTGAACAGATCGTTGGAACCCGATAACGCACCTGAACAAAGTTGAGGATCAGGTCTATTAGACCATCCACAGCACTGTGTAAAAGTAAGGCCAGTAGGCTAACGCACTCAACGTGTTAACCAGGGCAATAAGAAAGAATTGTTCATAAATACTGACAAGTTACGTTATTGTGACCATAAAATTATGGGTATCAATCACTGTGATCTTGAAGTCGAAAGCCCCTGGGACTTCATCTGATCTTCGCCCCTAATTACCAGAGGAGAGGTGAAATTTTATGGGCGCGTAAAATTTTCCCAAACATTCCGAAGTTTTCCCCAGCAAATGAGTTCAGTGGCACACGTGTTTTATGACCTTGACCTTTTTAATTAGTTGACTTTTGTGGCAGGAAAGTGACGAGTACTTTTATTGTACCCTAGGATATTATTTATGGATCACCGTTGCTCGTTGCTTAATTTGATATACGTGTTTTTCAGATAACTTCCGACGATGTAAAAGTTATGTTTCGTTTTAAACCTTATTATGTATTTGCCTTAATAATAGTTTATTTTGTTTATTGTATTTATTGCCTTATAGCTTAATAATAAACGAAAACTAAGGCTTTACTTTGTTCCGAGTATTTAGACTAGATACCGCTGGCATACTTGAAAAATGCGGCAGCAAATAGTATACCGAAGTCGGCTTACCGGAGCCCGTCACATTGAAATCTTCGTGTCAGATGTCTAGAAATTATAAATGGGTTATAATTAATCTTGCGAACAAAAAATAAGTTGGCGACTGCACATGAGCATACCGTATTACTGAATTTAGCAGCGAAATTAATAAGTTGGCGACTAAATTTCCGAATTGGCGACCATTAAACGATGTAAGCAGCTATAAAACCAGATTGGGTTAATAAATTAATGGCTGCTAAAAATTTTATTTGCAGGCTACATAAAATCACATTTTTGGATACAGTTGGAGTTTGTTTTCCTTTATTATGGATGTCGTTTTCAAGGTTTTTGGGGGTGCTGAATAATATGAAAATTAAATATATTTTGAAATTCCAAAGTGGCGTAAATTTTTTATTTAGAATTAATCAGCGTGTCCTTTTGAGGTTTCTGGGGGTGCTTATTATAAAATTGTGTTCAAATTTCAATTTCCAAAATGAACAATTTTCCATCGTAAAAGTGACATGAGTATCTACTAATTTAAAAGTTCTTGTGGATGCTGATTAGGATTGATGAATATTATTACAGTATGAAATTTAGCTATGTTTAAGCTATGGGTTTTTTTGGAATTATAGAGAAAGAAATGCTCTACTTTGAGACAAGCGATGTATAAAGCTATTGAAATGTAGAAAATTACAGGATTTTATCATTTCTTTTCCTCCCATCATGAAGAAAATATGTTGTTGCGGGATTAATAAGCGGGAGCAAATTTTCATTTTGACGCACAATTTCTGAGATAGAAGAATTTTACAAAAATATAAATAAATACTCAATTTTGAAATATATTTTAATTTTTGTAATTAACATCCCCCTAAGCCTAGAAAAGCAGAGGCTAGATTAATTTGATTAAAAATAAATGGCCAATATCTTTGAAATTCAAAATGGATATATTTTTGTACTCAGCACCCCTAAAAACCTCGAATACGACACCCATGTCAATTTTGCGAAAAATAAATATCTGCCATTTTGAAATTTCTAATTTAATGATATGTTTATAATCAAAACCCCCCAAAACCGAGAAAAATTAAAAATGGGAATTTTGTGCGCTCCGTTACGTTACGTTTTTTATGTTTAATATATATTTCATATATATTAATTTTAAATAAATCAGCTTCAGAAACGGACTTGTCGCAAACCAGATCGTGTACTTTCCAATTCACGACTCCACCAGATTATCTATCTATGCGGAACAAGAGGTGTAGAGACCAGATGGAGGACTCTTTTTCTACACAACTAAACGACTTTCAAAACGAAATTAGATCACTATTTACATCTTTCACTTCTGCACAGTCAAATGAACTAAAAAATCTCACTACTCAACTTAAAGAAATACAACTAACAAATTATAACATAGAAAATTCAGTTGCGTATCTAACTTCACAGAATGAAGAATTTAGAAAAAGTATTATAGAATTAGAGACACGAGTGAAGCAGGACAGACATTATATATTACGTTGTTAGATAATAAGCTTGAAGATATACAATTACAGGGCCGTAAGTCTAGTTTCGAAATTAGAAATGTTCCTAAATTGAATAATGAAAACAAAGAAGATCTGATTGACATGACCATCAATCTTTCTAAAACGATAGAATGTGACATATCAAAATCAGATATCTATGATATCTGATTTTGTATTGATTGTAGAAATGAAGTCGGTTATGATGAAGAATAATGTCTTAAAATCTGCTAAAACATTTAATAAAAAGCATTAAACCAATAAGTTATGCGCGGGATATGCTGGATATAAAACACAAGTGGACACTCCAATATACTTATGTGAACATCTAACGCCTAAAGGCTCACGGTTGTTTTTCTTGGCCCATGACTTGATTAAGACAAAAAAATTTAAATTCTGCTGGACAGCTTACAGAAAAGTTTATGTGAGAGAAAATGAACAAACACCTGTAATACAAATATTTACTGAAAACCAGGTACACGAACTACTGGCAGGCTCATCTAAAGATAACCGAGGGAAGTGACTAAATGTAGCTATAACAATAATTCATTCATTTTCATGTACTATAATCAAGTCAATACCAGCATTTTATTTCATAGTTCATTCTGTAATACTACTACTATTAATCAAAAACAAATACTTTTCGCAATAATTTAACAACATATTTACACTCCACCTACAGATTCATCATTATACGTCTACTAAAGGTACTCATTTGCCTATCTTTAAACCCTTTTGTTATTATATTACAAAATTAATCAGAAACTTGTCGATCAATATATCAGATGAACGAATGAAGTCTCCCAGTTATGGATTCCTTTACATATTTGTTTTAAAACCAAATTTCTTAGATATTAATTACTTCAACAATGCCAAATAAACTCTATAATTTAAATGAAATAGACAGTCTTAACATTGCCCGTTCAATATCATGCAATTGAGATGAGCTTTATAGTCATTTGACTGTAAACAATAAGGATTTAATAATTATATCTCATAACATACGCAGTATTTATTCAAATTTCGATGATTTTCTTATTACTATATCTAATCTCTCTATTTACCCAGACATATTATTCTTAACTGAATGTAGATTAAGTCCAGATAAATCAATACCGCATCTGGAAATCTATAGTTGTTACTCAACATTAAATCATTTGAACCAAAATGACGGAGTGGTGTTTTACATTAAGCAATCATTGAACGCGAAGGTTAAGGAGATTAGACTAATACAAGCATCTTGCCTTCAGGTTGATTTGCTTAATAATTCCTTAATTTGCATTTATAGATCCCCGTCCAATACAAACACAGAAAATTTTGTAAATTCTCTTTGCTCTCATTTGGATTCTGTAAATATGAATAGGAATATTATCATTGCGGGTGATATTAACATCAATATTACGCAAAAATCACATGAAACTAACCTGGAATACAATAATAAAATGAATTATCTTAATTCGCTCTCAGTATATGGTATTCTTGCTGGACATACTTTACCTACTCGTGAAAAAAGTTGCTTAGACCACTTTATGCTGAAAAATAACAGAAAAAATCAGCAGTTATCGCTATCCTAAAAACAAGTATAACTGATCACTACACTACTCTTCTTTGTCTCTCAAGAACGCAAATTTCTAACCCAATCTCTAGAACTAAAAATAAAATCGATCTAGATAAAGCCTTAATCGATTTAAAACAGAAAAATCTCTCTCATTTGATGACAAACAACGACCCAAATTCTATCACACATATTCAGACATTAATGAACTTACTGAAACCATAAAGAAAAACACTAAAATTATAAAAATTCCTAAATTAACACTAAAGCCTTGGATTACCCCGGGAATTTTACGTTGTATTAAACATCGTAATAAATTACAACTGACAGTACGAAAAGAGAGTCATAACGAAGTTTTAAGAGTAACATACTTACGCTACAGGAACCATTGCAATAATCTAATTAAAAAACTCAAACGCAACTATGAAGGAGAATTGCTGAGTAAATCTGTTGCAAATAATAAATTACTTTGGAATAACATAAAAAATATAACATATAGCAGGAAATCCCATAATGATAATAACGAACTATTAATTATTAAACAAAACCCGCATGAATCTATTAATTTTATAAATACTTACTTTTCTAATGTAGGAGCAGATCTTGCTGATAAAGTATTATCCAATTCTGAACACTACGATACAACAACAAGAAATAATTTTTCCTCTGTTAATTCCTTCGCATTGCTGAAGACCGATGTAGGTGAAGTAAAGAATACACTTATGAACTTGAGATCAAATAGGGCACCTGGCTGGGATGACGTTCCTACTAGCTTCTTGAAACTTGCCGCTGGTGAACTCGTACCGGTAATTGTATATCTTGCAAATCTTTGCTTTGAAAAGGGAATATTTCCGGACCTTTTAAAAAAATCTAAAATTACACCAGTTTTCAAGAGTGGTGATAGAGACAGTGTGGGCAATTATAGACCAATATCTGTTCTTCCAGCGATCTCTAAAATATTGGAAAAGCTAGTAAATAACAGACTTATAAATTACCTAGACAAATAAAAGTTGTTATCTACATCACAATTTGGGTTTAGGCGAGGCAAATCAACAGAAGATGCAGTTATAGCTCTCAGTGAACTAATAACGGAGCAAATTGATAAGGGTCACAAATGTTTAACAGTGTTTCTAGATTTAAAAAAGGCCTTTGACACTGTCTCTATACCCATTCTTGTATAAAAATTAAAAAATATTGGAATTAGAGGTACGGAACTCTCCCTTTTCGAAAGCTATCTATCTGATAGGATGCAGAGAGTAAGAGTCAACCACTATACCAGCCAAGACACTCCAGTAACATACGGTGTTCCCCAGGGAAGTGTGTTAGGGCCTACACTCTTTCTAGTATAATATATTAATGACCTCTGTAATTTAAATGTCGTAAATGCCAAAATTATTTCATATTCCGATGACACGGCAATTGTATTTAGAGGAAAAAATTGGTCGGAACTGAAACATCTTGTTGAACATGGTATGAGACAGGTCGCACACTGGTTAGCAAGTAATCTTTTATCCCTAATTACTGCTAAAACACATTATATGTGTTTTAGCATCCTCAATCATTCGCAACCTGGACCGGAATACACTATAAAAATACATACCTGCCAACCTAGTATATTATCTCTATCCCGCTGTAACTGCCCCCATATAGAAAAAGTATACAAAACAAAATATCTAGGAGTAATAGTTGACCAGAGGCTATCTTGGCATCCGCATCTGGAACAAGTGGCTTCTAGAATAATTAGGAAACTGACCTGGACATTCAAAACTTTACGACACTTAGTGCCCAATCCAAATATCCAGTCAAATGAGCGTAACTCCTCTCGTAATGTTTTAAAAGAAATATATACGGCTTTAGCTGAGTCTATCATGGTCTACTGCATACTTGTATGGGGAGGTGCGGGCAAAACTAAACTTTTAGAAGTAGAAAGGGCTCAACGCTCGTTATCAAAAATCATATATTTTAAAACAAGAAGAACGCCGACAGACGAGTTATATAGAATTAGCAAGGTCTTGTCTATCAGGAAATTATATATTTTATTAACAGTATTAAAAAAACATAAAAATAAAGATGTTGTTATTTCTAAAACTAAGCGTAACAAAAGAAATATAATCAAAATACCTATTATAAAAACTGTAACAAACCAAATTATGAGACTAAGAAATTACTTCGCGACTATTTATCTAAGTTAAGCTATGAGGAAACTGAAAAATTAGTAGAAAATATAAAATTATAACAGGAAATATTGCATAAATCCACTAACACACATAAAGTCAGAATGTTAATTTAGAGCTTATTACATGTATTGGTGATAGAGCTATGATGGTACTACATATATATATATATGTATATGTTGTTGAAAATAAATATTGTATTTATTTATTTATTTTATTTATGTGCGCTCGTTATGCTGATTATTAGTTATTATGTTTTTTTAATAACCTACATCAGGAAAATTATATGTGCCTATTCTTAAATTAAATATGTACTCTCAAATTGTTGCGAAGATGGTTATTTGTTGGCCAAAATAATATCTGTCTGCCAGTTTGGAATATTCAGTGGAATATACAAAACTGGTAGCAATTAGTCGCCAGATTTGGATTTCTTGTTCCTTACATTCTTTCGTTAGCTTGGTAATTTAGTATTCCATATTCGATTTTTTCACATCCAAAATTTTATTGTTTTGTCGCAAGTTTAAATACATGCCATTATAAATTCACACTACAATAATGAGTTGCCGCATTCACAGAGCTGTTGTTGTTAGATAGCGCGGTACATTAATGTCGAGCGCCGAGACCAATCAATCTATAGTTGAAACTTAAAAATTTAAATATTAATTATGGTCGAATTTCGAACACAGGTCGAGCGCTAGTTCTATTAAATTATGTGACAAATAGTTACTATGGCCGCTATCAATTATTCTCTATCACGACTATTCGAAGTAATTTATGTCCTAGCGTTAGATATTCTCTGTAACTAAGTGAAATAGGTAGGTATTGTGATTCGAATACCATACATCTTGTGCATTCTAATGCATATTCAATATTACATTGGATAATAATAGATAAGTATTGTTTAGTTTACTCTCCTAATGAGGATCAATCTCAAATCTTAGTAGAGCGGCTAGTTTGAAAGGCGCGCTTCCGCTGAATTGGTTAAGATGACGCCATCTGTCGCGATCCGTGCGACAACGGCTTGATTGTTCTCATACTTCATAGGTTAATTCTCCGATTCTTGGCGCTTGTGCCTCACGTGAATTGTTTTAGTTTATGTTAAATATTTCAGTTGTGTTTAGAGGGGAGGTGACGACGACAGATGATGTCATAGCGACTCGCTTCATTCTCGGGCGCGTTTTTGGAAATAATGCATTAAAAATGCTGTATCTTCGTCATTTTTGGTCCGATTTAAATAATTTATTTGCAGTAAGTACATACAGTTTTTTTTGTCGCCATAAGTACTGCATACCCCACAAAAACACGCCTGATCCTCATTTAGGTATTCAGAAATCTTGCCAAAAGAAATCAAAATTTTAATTAATATCGCATTAGTATCTGCAATTTGTATGCCCAATGCACACCAGTCTATTATTAAAATATAAGATAGTTAGTATTTCCAATAATGTTCTAGAATATTTACATGAAAACTGGGAGAACTTAGTCTATTTGTATAATATGTCTCTAATATTGAGATCTAAACATAATATTATGTTTGTTTTTATATCTGCTTGATGTATATTACTTTATTCCTCGTGTTCTTTTAAGGAAATTTTACGAAATACGATTCAACGATTTTAAGATCCTTATTTTTCCCCGGTTTTGATCTATAGGTCGATTCTGTTATTTAAATCTTACAATAATACAATTTCGATGCAGTGTCGTTATGGAAAAATAAAAACCGGGAAAGTGACTCGCGTACTCGGGCTCCGTACCATTATACAAATATTTTACATGTTTACTATACTAAATTTATATTATATTATTATTAATAATATAAATTACTATTTCGTTATTATTGTACGAAGTTTTCCAAGTAAGCGCAATTTACAAGTTAAGTATCTATAACTCCTAAACTAACATAGTAATATAAGCCGTTATAGTTTTACTTTAAAGTTCATCACATTGACTACCATTATCAATTTTTTCACATTTTTAGAGCTAGCTGTTTAGCTTTTATAGGGGAGGGGGGCGTCCTATTTTAACAAAAAAATGCGCTTTAAAGTTGAATATCTCGGAAACGAATACCCAAATCAAAAATCGTCTTAGCAAACTCTAAATATTTTTTAAAGTACCTATCTAATGGCACCCTTTACATGTAGGAGAGGTAACCCAAAAAAATATTTTTCGTGATTTAATTTTATCACTTAATTTACTTTATACACATATTATCCATGTAAAGTTTCATCTTTCTAGCACTAACCATGGACGGTAAGCCGAAGGCGGACGGACGGACGGACATGACGAAACCATAAAAGGTTCCGAAACGTAATAGCCCAAGATTTTCTAGGAAATTTGGAGCAGGTGTTTGAGGCAAGCTGAAACTTTGTCCTTACACTTCTATTGTACCTCAACACGATAATGCAGGTCTGACTGGTTAGAAGCGGGGCTATTATATTATATTGACTAATATACAATTCTTTTAATTCCCAAAAAATATGTGTGAGTTAATTTGAAATTTTGATAATATGTTAGCTTAATGTTTAAGGGGTTAGGAAAAATAAAGTCAGGACATTTAGTCGGGGCTTCAATTTGTCACACCAGTGTAAAAGTAAATTAAAAAGGTAAAAAAAAATTAAAAACATGGAAAAAATTTAAAAACGTAAACATTAAACTCTGGCTATAAGACTCTATGATAAAAACCTAACCAAGAGGGTTGGTTGTTGGAGGGTTGTAGGAGGGTTTTGTAACTATTAACGCGCAATAGGTGTTCTTTGAATCACTTCAAAAGTTATTGTCCGATTTCGCTCAAAATTATTTTCCTGGAGAGTTTTTATCATGATCTATCAGCATGGAAACTTACAAGTTTCTATCTCCTATAGTTTAGAAATTCCAAAGATGGCCAACTTATAAACCACTTTGGAGGCTTTTGGATTACTCGAAAATGGTTTACTTTGTAAAAAAGTCATGTATAAAACTTTGCCTTTATTTTAAAAGACCTATTAAACGATACCCCACACGATGTGGTGTCCCAACTCCTTAAACATTAAACTAACAACACTATATCAAAATTTTAAATTGCCCCAAACATGTTTTTTGGAGATTAAAAAGTTCACGTTTCAAAAACTTGTATTTTGACTTAGCCCCGCTTCTCACCAGCTATACTTGCAGTCTCGTGTTGAGGTACGAGAGGTCCAAAAGTTCGCGGAATGAAAGGGTTGTTAATAAAATATAACAATAAATTTATTTTTCCTTTTCAATATAATCACCCTTAAGTGTAATACATTTATTTAATCTATGGATTAATTTTTCTAAACCATCGAAAAAATATTTTTGTCTTTGGCCTCAAAATGCGCCGAAATTGCCTCCTTCACTTCGTTATCGTCGGAAAATTTCCTTCCCCTTAGCTCTTTTTTTAAATTTGGAAACAAATAAAAATCGCTAGGGGCCAGGTCTGGACTGTAGGGTGGGTGAACAAGTGGTTCGAATCCATGCGTGTGAAGAGCAGCCATGGCAACTCGGCTCTTGTGAACCGGCGCGTTGTCTTGCAAAAGCAACACACCCTTGGCCAATTTTCCACGACGTTTTTCTTTAATTGCCTCCTTTAACTTTTCCAATATTGTGGCGTAGTATTCTCCGGTTATAGTGGTACCTTTTTCTTTATAATCAATCAGTAATATTCCCTCACAATCCCAAAAAACAGTGGCCATCAACTTTCCAGCCGATTCTGACACTTTGAATTTCTTGGGAGGTGGTGTACCCTTTTTTACATTGCATGGACTCCTGTTTTGATTCAGGTTCAAAGTGATGAACCCATGTTTCATCTCCAGTAACAATCCGCTCCAAAATCTGCACAGGGTTGTCTCCACACACCTCCAAAAAGTGCTTAGACGCGTCGATGCGCTGCTGTTTTTGAAGCGGCGTGAGCATTCTCGGCACCCATCTTGCACTGACTTTTGTCATGCCCAAGTGGTCGTGCAGGATCCGCAAAATGGTTGTATCTGATGCTCCAACAAATGCAGATAATTGTTTTTTCTTTAAACGTGTGTCTTCCAATACAAGTTTTTCGACTTTTTCGACGATGTCTGATGTGATGGCCTCAACTGGCCGCCCAGAGCGAGGGTCGTCTTCAATTGAATCTCGACCATGTTTGAAAAGTCCATGCCACTTATAAACCATTGTTTTACCAGGGCACTGATCCTCCATAAACGGCTTCAATTTCATTTAAAATGGTTTGAACGTTTTTTCCTTGCTTGGTAAGGAATTTTATCACAGCGCGATGTTCAATTTTCTCCATAGTTGCAGTTTGCTTCCGGATTGACTTGTTTAGCAGGCGAGTACTCGTAAAAGAATGGCGCTATAGGATTGAGATTTTATATATATACTAATTATGAGTGCTCAATTAGTATGACACTAAGCGAGCTACCCGATCCCCACTCCATCCCCTCCATTCCGCGAACTTTTGGACCTCCCCTCGTATAATAGGAGAAATATATGACAAGGTTTTAAGCTTGCCTCAAACAAATTTCCTGGTAGCTCTCCATCTATAAACGTCAAACCAACGTTTATCGCGGTTTGATTGGTCAAAACTCAAAATAATCAATGTATGATATCAAGACGGTTCATTCATAAATCATAAT
Source organism: Phengaris arion (assembly GCA_963565745.1). NCBI lineage: Eukaryota > Metazoa > Arthropoda > Insecta > Lepidoptera > Lycaenidae > Phengaris > Phengaris arion. The sequence goes on along the minus strand of OY751439.1, from coordinate 6,242,231 downwards.
TCATTGAATGTAAATTGAAAGTTTAAGTTATTTATGAGAATTTGGGTTCTGAACATAGATTCTCACTAGATGTCAGGTCTGCATAATATTTTAAGCATTAATCGCAGAGATACAACGAACTCAAAGAAAAGAGGAATGAAATAATTTATAATTCCGTTGTATATCAATGAGTGAGGACTGAGTATAGTAGCGAAGACCTAAGAAAAGTAGCTCGTCAACGCACTTAATTATTCCTCTGGTCATAATTGTCTACAGGTGCCATAATCGTATACCATCAGGCAATCCGTATGCTCTTTTTCCAGTCTCATTAAAAAAAAAAGATGTTGGGCATTTATGAAATTCTTTTGTACGATAAACTGTAAGTCTATTCAAATGCTTCTGGGAAGTTTATTTTGGCCGGTTGCCAAAAGGACAATGAGCTCAAGAAAAGGAGACTGAACATCGTGGGCCCAACTAATGGGCTTGATATATGGTTTAAAAAATCGTCATTTTTTTTGTCCTAAAATATAAAAAAACAGCCCAATTCTCAATCTGGGAGCCGAGAAAAATAAGAAAGATGTTTAGGTTTCGTGATATCGTCCATTTATTTAATCGATTTCAGTATTACAGTACATAAATACTTTATGCACAAGTTATTTATAATTGTCAATTTTGTCATAGGGTGTTGACGTTTTGACTTTTGATTCACTCGTTTCGTGTTTTGTAATGCGTTACATTTTGTTGCGTTTTGAGTGTCTTCCTATTTAGGAACTATTTTAGTTAATAGTCTTCAACGACCACTTCTTTAATTATTACAGAATCCGGGTCACATAGCTTGAAAAATAATTTCAGTCTACTACTGTCGTAGAGGAAATGCAGCTATTCTTATTAACGCTTCTATTGTAATTGCATAGTAAAGAGATGAACTTTTGGAGCCTGCTGAGTGCTCAATGCTCATGTTATGTGTATCATAATATTAAGGTACCTTAGCTGGAGAAGGTATCGAGATCATATTGCTCCACCTGTATATTAATTTCTTAACGACATTTTAATCTTTATAGAAGACGAATAAACGATATACTTACTACATTAAAATTGTTCTGTTTCTTATAAATCTATTCCTGTTATATCTTTATTGTTTTTAAGTCATCATATTAATCATTAATAATAACCTATTATTCGGACTTTTCACGCATTCTCCACCTAATGTACTCTTTTAAAAGTTTATTCCATTGGTATTGAAACATCCTCACCTTCACTAAGCAGCTCATAACTTTGTTCTCAGATTGCTAAAAGTTACAGAATTTTCCACAAAGCTCTCATTAATCTAAATCTATCTATATATACCAGTTTTATCTTATTACATTCTTAGCCCAAGGATGTATGAAATGGTTATAATGTCGTGAAGCATAATAAGTGTAGGTTAATTTCTGTAATGTATCTACTACATACGGAGGGTGCTGTGTATCCAATTGGCTTTTTTAAGAAACGGACCAGGAAACGAGCAGAAGGATCGTCTGATGTTAAGCGATTACCACCGCTCACGGACGCTCGCATCACCAGAGGAGTTACACAGCTTTAGAAACTATTAAAGTTTAGTTCAGGCCATTGGTCTACACGTCTTTATAATAATATTATTATATAACAAATTATCTTAAATTTAATAATATTAGCTCTTTATCTTTGAAATTGCCGTTTTGTATGAAAAAATGTAAACGAATTTTTTTCATGTATTTTTTATTTGTATTATTCAAAGTAATCACCCAAATCAAATCAAATCAAATCAAAAAAATTTTATTCAAAATTGGTATTTTTAAATACTCTTTTTGAACGTCGTTACTACGTGATGCCTACCACCGGTTCGGGAACTAACCCAGCGAGAAGAGCCGGCAAGAAACTCGTCTGGGGCCATCTTTTACCAAAAAGATGGAAAATTATTCTTTTAAAATCAAAATTATTACAATGTTTGCTTATGTCTATGTAACAAATAATAACATAAGATAAGGGCCACCTTATTCCCAAGGTGTGCCGTCTTGAATGAAGTCATTAATTTTATAATACGCTTTGGCACACAAACGTTCTTTAACTACTTTTTTAAACTTATTAATGGGAAGGTTTTGAACCTTTTCTGGGATTATATTGTATAAGCGTATACATTGGCCTTTAAAGGATTTACTAACTTTGCTTAGTCTGAACACTGGCATATCTAACTTGTTCTTATTTCTAGTGTTTACACAATGATTATCACATTTCTTTTTGAAGTTGTTTAGATTCTTTCTTACGTATAACACATTTTCCAAAATGTATTGAGATGCGACGGTGCGACCCATGCCATGCCATGCAATCAATGCATCTTTGCCAACGCAGTGGCAGTTTATTGATGCCCTTCTTAAAGAAATCAGCTGGACGGGAGGCAACAAATTCTTCAAAGGCATTTTGTACTGCCTCTCGGGTATTGAATTTTTTTCCCCCAAGAAGTTATCCAAATTCTGGAAAAAGTAGTAGTCTGTAGGCGTAAGGTCTGGTGGGTAGGGTGGATGACGGAGAGTTTCCAACCCCAGTTCTTGCAACTTGGAGACCGTCTGCTGTGCAGTATGAGTTCGCGCGTTGTCGTGCAGGAGCAGCGGAGACGAGCGATTTACCAATGCTGGTTGGAGATGTGCCAACCAGCATTTGGATGGTGATGTGGAGCTTCTCCATCATTGTGTTCAGTTCTTCACAGTACTGTAGTAATGCTCACCCCGTTTGGTAAGAAGCTGTGATGAATCACACAGGCGCAAGACCACCAAACAGTGACCAGTGACCAAATTTGTCAAGCTTTGTCAAAATTGCAAAACAGCAAAATTGTCGAAAGCTGTTGCTAATTCATCGGTAGATTGTATATCATCAGCTTCCACAATCGCCTTTAATTCGTCATTGTTGACCAAAGTCTTCGGACGACCGCGAGGTTCATTTTTCAGGTCGAAATTTCCAGAACGGAAGCGAGCAAACCAATAACAGGTGGTGCGTTGGTTTGTAGTGTTAGCTCCGTAAACGTCGTTGATGTTGCGTGCCGCTTGTGCCGCGTTGCTGCCACGACGACGGTACTCATATTCCATAATTACTCGAATTTTTAACGTATCCATGATGACGAAAAAGATTGAAATGCGATGAAAATGTAACACTAATCAATAAACAAATGAGTACTTTTAGAAAAAGAATTCCATGTTTTTAAAATAAAATTAGTTTGAAATTAGAATTCTTAGCCAAACAAAAATTATTTTGATTTGAAATGGCCAGTACTGCAGAACGGCAATTTCATAAGTAAAGACCTATTATTATGTAGTAAAACCATAATATTAATATGCTAATAGCCCTATCGTTTTTCTTAGAAAATGACAGTCGAGAATGAAAAACGACGATAACCGAAAACCCCTGGGATTGTGGTCGTACTGTACCTACTATTTAATCTACGTCAGTGTAATATATAATGTTTAAAAAACATGAGCAAATAATTCGAAGTAAAGGGCGATCATGCTTTTTGTGTTGTTTATTTTTATTGCAGAACGTACGTACGTAGGTAAATAAGACAATAATATAGTAAATGAAAAAAAATATAATAAGTAATTGAATATTCATTTAATTTCTACTAACAAGTTGTATTTGAAAATCATTTGCCGCTCTCATGAAAATTAATAATTTTGTTCTTATGTTAGGCACAGGACCGTCCGCCGGTTTTCCAACTATTTTGTATCTCCTGAGGATTGTTGAGAGCACTACCTTCATAGATATCTGCCCGAATTTGTAACCTAAAAATAATACAAAGACACATTAGCGCCCTACACACGTAAACTTCGGACCGCGGATCGGACTGCGATTCAAACTGCGGAGGGATCTGTGGGGTTTTGATCGCTAACTAATAGTTTTTTACGACTAAATGTTCATGGACATGGTTCGGACTACCGGTATCTTACGTAATAAAGCAAAATTCGTCATAGCGCACAGTTTAAAGTGTGGAAAATACGCTGTCATCTACATGCCAGATCTGACTGTCGGCCGCACGCGGCCGGGGGGAGCACGGGTTGGAACTGTGCCTGGGACGGGCGCTATCTAATACCCGTAGGGCGAAGAGCCAAGGCACGGCACGGCGTATAAGGCGGCACAATACCCACAGAAAAACAGCATAACAAATATAATATTAGAACGTGTCCGTTCTGGTTTGGCTTCTGGGAAACGCATTATGTAACATCTTGTGTTTCATCTTTCATTCATCATGCATTCATTCATTCTACTAATATGAGGTATAAATTTGAAAGTTTGTGAGGATGGATGGATGGATGGACATTATGTTACATGTTTCATGTATATGTTTCATGCAAAAACTATTGAACGAATTTTGATGAAATTCGGTATGGTATTAGTTTAGGCTCTGGAGTGAAACATAGGCTTACTTCTTATCCCGGAAAAAAACAGTATTCCCGCGGGATACCCGATAATATATTTACGCGGGCGGAGCTGCAGGAAACAGCTCGTCATCTTTGTTATAGTAAAGTATCATATTGCCCTAAGTGGGATAGAGAAGTATATTTGTTATTTTCTGGATATAAAACACAATGATGTGAATTGACTTACCAACGCAATTCCTCGGTCCAATACTGAAGGGCATATAAGCTTGAGGCGGTAACTTTTCAAAACGTTCTCGCGAAAATCTATCTGGGTCGAAAGAATCTGCATCACGACCCCAATACTTTGGGTTTCTGTGAATACCCAGTATCCCTGCAAACAGTCCACTACCAGCGGGTATAGTCCTCCCAGATGCTGCAAAGTCGAAAAATTTATTAAACACTTTATGTATGTTAATGAGATAAACTACAGAAGCCTAAAAAAGAAGTAGGTAAAATTGCTTGAAAGTAAGCAAATAGGAAAGACGACGTAATTTTTTATTGCATAAATAAATGGTACCTCATCTTAAATACGAGGAACTTCTAAGAGGAAGAAACAGCATACTAGAATATTACATACAACATAATACATACAAAATATTGATGATATTTTCGTAGGTACAGCGATTTGTTTACAAAGTTTCGCAAGTCTCGTGAAAACGCTCCATGTATTACTATTTTTAAACAGAAAATTAAACCGAATACCAAAGTAAAAATACAAAAGAAGTTTTACTACATACTTTTTTGTGCGGAGTAATCGCTGAACATACAATATATGCTCAACGATTACTCCGCATAAAAGGAGGCGGTCATATGAGCGGCTGTATATATAAAGTACCTGTGACGTCACTATTAAGTAAAAGTATTATGTATTGTAATGCCACAGGAACATATTAATATTTGTAAATATGTCCGAAAACAGTTGCATACGGTGGTGGATCAATAATGGTTTGGGCGGGCATTTGTTTGGGTGCTCGCACAGACTTGGTAGTGATTGACAGAGGGAGTCTGACTGCAGACCGCTATATCAGAGAAGTTTTAGAAGAAAATGTCGTACCGTTTGCCCCATATATCGGTGACGATTTTGTTTTTATGCAGGATAATGCTCGGCCGCATACCGCTCGGGTAACTCAAGCTTATCTTAATGATATGAATATCACTGATATTGAGTGGCCGGCGAGATCACCGGATATGAACCCAATAGAGCGCGTTTGGGACTTGCTGAAAAGAAAAGTCAAGTCCAGAATTCCAGCAGCTGCCAACGTGGGTGAACTGCGAATCGCCGTAGTTGAGGAATGGCGGAGACTATCCCAGGAGACCATCGATAACATCATTCTCAGTATGCCTAGACGGGTAGAAACTTTAATAAGAGCACGTGGAGGAAATACGCGATATTAATCACCATTTTTCTAATTTAATTAATTGTTATTTTAATATTAATTTTCACTTTTCCCGGTTACATGAAAAGTTCAAAAATGTACCATTTTTCACAAATAGCCTTTACTCGCAAAATCTGTTCTTAATGTGATCTCATTTTAAGTGAAACAAATGAAACTTTAAATAACAAAAGAAGTGTAGTGAGTAGATTTTAAAATAAAACCATATTTTTTTAATTATGGACCTTTTTTTGTGTTCCGCTAAATATGCCGGTGTGTTTATTTGATAGAAACGTCAAATTTGTTTCGCAAAAAACCGGCAAATGATTGAATGACGACGTTTTTAACAAATAGTTAATGGTAAGGTTATTGAAACCTGCTATTAGTTCGCTCCGGTATAGGCCTCGATTTCACGAAAAAGTGCGATCTCCGTAACTCTCTAACAGTTTTGAAGATATTATAAAACCGAAACGACCCAAACAATATCCTATAATATTTTATATAATAGAACTCACGTTAAAATTTGCTGGTACCGACTTCAAAATTAGGAAGATTGAGTAGAGAAATAGTTAAAATTTTAAAATTCACATACGGCAAAGTAATGACTAATGTTCGAAGATATCCGTGTCGATGTAAATTAAAAATATTAGTAGGATTACCCAACACATAATTTTTAATTTTAAAACACTACAGCCTGTAAGATTTTTTTGTAATTTGTATGTACTATATCTAACTGTATGGAATTGAATAAAGCTTTAATTATTTTTAACTATATAAATTACTAGATATTACTAAACATGCGAATGCGGATTTAGCAGCCGTAGATATCCGCAGAGGAGTTAGAAGTATGAATACATTGTCGGTCTTTGCCGGGAATTCTATGTCGAGCTGTGGTCGAGCTGTGGTCGAGCTTGGCATTCGTCCCGCAGCGGGGCTCTCCCATAGTGAAAAAATACTCGTAGTAACTCTTGCTCGTAATAACATTACGTGTAGTTTCGTTAAACCCGAACGACGACAAAGATTTTAGCTTCATAGTTATTCTATCAATTACAAACCTCTCGATTTGAAAATCAAACTTACGTAATGCAACGTCCTTGAGAACTTTTCTAGCAATAACTGGCACAGGCGGGAACAGTCTCATACTCTCCTTGATGACCATGTCCAAGTAATTAATTTTTCTGAGATCTTCCTTTGTTATGGGTCTGTCGCTGCCACCGAAAATGTCATTTAGTCTGAACCAAACAGAAAATACGATATTATTATAAGCATTGAAACTACAATGTGTTGGTTGTATGTAATACATAAGATAAGTAATAATCCGACATGGAGTTATTTCAAGCAAATATATTAGAGAAGCTTCGGCAAGAATAGGCGAAGATAAGGCAAAGCGAGAAATAACCATCACGATTTTTTTTCGCCGAATAGGTTAGTGCATCGAAGGTCCAAGGGGATATGAGGTTTAAGAGACCGGCAACGCATTTGCAACTCGTCTGGTGTTGTGGATGTTTATGGATATGTAATAATTGCATTTCAAAAAGAATATCATGGTTATGAACTCACTCTTTATGAACTTTATCCTGCACCTCTGAATATTGGGCAAGTAGCATCAGCGTGAAGCCCAGACTCAAGCCAACCAAGTCTGTTCCCATTATCAGCATCACTATTTCTTCTATCATCGCCTCTTCTCCCAAATGGGAGTTTATTATGGCATCGAATATTCCGTCCTTAAAACTCTCGCCAGCATCTATTTTTGTCACAAAAAGAGAACATTTAAAGTATTTTTTTTTTTTATTTAATGCGTGAAATACTCTAATATCTCTAAATCTTTAAAATTTACCTTGAACACATATTTTGATATAAAAAAAAAAAAATTACACTACCTACCTGGTTTTGCATCAGGATGATTGTGTCTTTTAATTTCTTCTAGTCGTCGATATAAAATCTTAAATTAAATATAATTATTATTATTTAAATGATTGACATTATACCCACCCTTTCTATGCTAAACAAAAAAATACGGGGATTTAAAAATCCCCGTATTTTTTTGTTTAGCAATAGCGCGCTCGAGTTACTTTAAAAAGTAACTCGATCATGTCAGATTGAGATAATGTGAAGATTAATAGAAATGTCTAACATGCGTCTGATAATAAAGATATAAAAATCAGCATGCTTGGTTCGAACGTAAAAAAAAGTAAAAAAGCAACATTTAATTGGGAGCAACTTTTAAAGAAACTCCAACATAAAGTTTAAATGCTAAAAAGTAAGCTCGTAGGAACATATTATTTAAATAAAAAATAAAGCACTATATTTAAACAATAGCATTAATAGCTCGCGGCTTCGCCTGCGTGAAATTAGGTTTTTAACATTCATCCCAAATTTTATCAACCTAGGGGCTGATTTTAGAAAACGCTGATATAGGTACGTAATTCATTATTTTCTTCGTACTCCATTCATATGAAATATAATGCCAATATGTCCAAGCAAACAAAAGTTTCATACAAACTTTTATCACCTATTTTACCCCCTTTGGGGTTGAATTTTTAATATTCCTCCCTTAGTGGATGCCTACGTCATATAAAAAATACGTGTGCCAAATTTCAAATTTCTAGCCTTAAGGGTTTGGCCTGTGCGTTACTACATCACTAAATCAGCTTTGCCTTTTTTATTTTTAGGGTACCGTAACTGTTCATCCGTCTGTCAGTCTGTCTGTCCGCGCCTTTTGTAACTATAAATAGATGAAGTTTGGAAATGCCAGTGTTCAGACTTAGCAAAGTTAGTAAATCCTTTAAAGGCCAATGTATACGCTTATACAATATAATCCCAGAAAAGGTTCAACACCTTCCCATTAATAAGTTTAAAAAAGTAGGTAAAGAACGTTTGTGTGCCAAAGCGTATTATAAAATTAATGACTTCATTCAAGACGGCACACCTTGGGAATAAGGTGGCTCCTTATCTTATCTTATTATTTGTTACATAGACATAAGTAAACATTGTAATAATTTTGATTTTCAAAGAATAATTTTCCATCTTTTTGGTAAAAGATGGCCACAGACGAGTTTCTTGCCGGCTCTTCTCGCTGGGTTAGTTCCCGAACCGGTTAGGCATCACGTAGTATCGACGTTCAAAAAGAGTTTTTAAAAATACCAATTTTGAATAAATTTTTTTTGATTTTGATTTTGATTCTGTCCGCGCCTCTAGCTTCTGTAACTATAAATAGATGAAATTTGGTATAGTCAAAGACTGTGTATATATCTCGGTTTTGGCATCATAAAGTAATAATAATTTTACATTTTACGGGTGGCTCTCCATACAAGTGAAATGGGGATGAATAATATTTTTTCATTCTACCCTATTGTGTGGGGTATCGTTGAAAAGATATTTTAAAAAAAAGGCAAGGCAAGGCAATACATGAATTGTTTACAAAGTCATCCATTTTCGAGTAATCAGCTTATAAACTTATAAACTTTCTATGCAGATAGATCATGCTTAATTATAATAATAATACTATTTATTAAAATTATTTGGAATTAAATCCGACGGTAACTTTTGAAATAATTTGAAAAAAAAACCTATTGCGCGTTGATAGTAACAGAGCCCTCCTTAGACATGTCCCGACATTCTCTTGGTTAGGTTATATAATATACTAGCTGTTGCTCCGCCCGCGTAAATATAGTATCCCTCGGGAACACTGTACTTATTCGGAATAAAAAGTAGCCTTTGTTTTAATCCAGAGCCTAAACTACTACCATACCAAATTTCATCGAAATCCGTTCAGTAGTTTTTGTGTCAAAGAGTAACAAACATCCATCCATTCCCACAAACTTTCAGATTTATAATATTAGTAGGATTTAAACGAAACAGCCTCCGTGGTCTAGTGGTTAGAGCTTCGCTCTCGACTCGGAGGTCGTGGGTTCGATTCCCGCATTGGAACAAAAAAAATGTTGTTTCCTAGTTTGGTTAGGACAATTCAGGCTGATCACCTGATTGTCTGACAAGAAAGATGATCCATGCATCGCCTGGGCATGTAAAAAGTCAGACCTGCGCCTAATCTCTCGCCAGTCGTGTCGGTTATCCGTCCCACTGGGTTACGAGAGTAAAGGAGAGAGTGCTCTTGTGTACTGCACTATAACATAACTCCTGCGTAGCTGGCCTGGTTTCAATGAAACAGGCCACCGTCACCGAAATCGGTGTGGGGAGCTATTATTATTAGGATTTAAATGAGCTTCACAGATATTTTATATTGAAATAGGCTAAGTAACAGTACTTGGTAACGCATGAGTCATGTTTTTTCGTGCGTGCAGCCGGCTCCATCGAATTATAAGACGTTATCACGTCAAAAAAGTAAAAAAGCAACATTTAATCGGGAGCAACTTTAAACATAAAGTTTAAATGTAGTGTAAGCTCGTAGGAACATATTATTTAAATAAAAAATAAAGCACTATATTTAAATAATAGCATTCATTGCCCGCGGCTTCGCCTGCGTGAAATTAGGTTTTTAACATTCATCCCAAATTTTATCAACCTAGGGGCTGATTTTAGAAAACGCTGATATAGGTACGTAATTCATTATTTTCTTCGTACTCCATTCATATGAAATATCATGCCAATATGTCCAAGCAAACAAAAGTTTCATACAAACTTTTATCACCTATTTTACCCCCTTTGGGGTTGAATTTTTAATATTCCTCCCTTAGTGGATGCCTACGTCATGTAAAAAATACGTGTGCCAAATTTCAAATTTCTAGCCTTAAGGATTTGGCCTGTGCGTTGATACATCACTAAATCAGCTTTGTCTTTTTATTTTTAGGGTACCGTAACTGTTCATCCGTCTGTCTGTCTGTCTGTCCGCGCCTTCTGTAACTATAAATAGATGAAATTTGGTATAGTCAAAGACTGTGTATATATCTCGGTTTTGGCATCATAAAGTTATAATAATTTTACATTTTACGGGTGGCTCTCTCCATACAAGTGAAGTGGGGAGGAATAATATTTTTTCATTCTACCCTATTGTGTGGGGTATCGTTGAAGATGTCTTTTAAAATAAAGCAAGGTTTTATACATGAGTTTTTTACAAAGTCATCCATTTTCGAGTAATCAGCTTATAAACTTTCTATGCAGATAGGTCATGCTTAATTATAATAATAATACTATTTATTAAAATTATTTGGAATTAAATCGGGCAGTAAGTTTTGAAGTAATTTGAAAAAAAACCTATTGCGCGTTGATAGTAACGGAGCCTTCCTTAGACATGTCCCGACATTCTCTTGGTTAGGTTATATAATATACTAGCTGTTGCCCGCTGCTCCGCCCGCGTAAATACAGTATCCCTCGGGAACACTGTACTTATTCGGAATAAAAAGTAGCTTTTGTTTTAATCCAGAGCCTAAACTACTACCATACCAAATTTCATCGAAATCCGTTTATTGGTTTTTGTGTGAAAGAGTAACAAACATCCATCCATTCTCACAAACTTGCAGATTTATAATATTAGTAGGATTTAAATGAGCTTCACAGATGTTTTATATTGAAATAGGCTAAATGGTTTAGTCCTGCTTGTATAAAACTGATAAAACTGATAACTTACCTATACATTTATGCTACTTTTTAACCGACATCCAAAAAAAGGAGGCGGTTATGCATTCGGCTGCATATAATATTTTTATATATTATATATTTGTATGTTCAACGATCACTCCGCCGTCTGTGGACCGATTTTCAAAATTATTTTTTTGATGTAAAGGGTATAATCCCAAGATGGTCCCGTTTTCACCAAAGTGGTGACTTGATGATCCATGAGGAATCGAGGAACTCCTCAAAATTTATATGGACATATATGGTGATTTGAATTTATTCTGGAGAAGTCTTAGCATATGCCTACCGAAAAGTAAGACTGCACCAAGGTTTACCCTAGATCCTAAAGTACTGAACAGAACTCCTGACTCCTTATAGATGCATGTTTGGGGATTTCGGTGTTGTTTAACAAACTGCAAGCATATGCCACTATGTCAATTACGGCAATCATCATGATAAACATCTGAACTGCAAGCATGTGCCATCATACCACTTACAGTAATCATCATCATCATCATCACTACCATCTTCACAAGAAACACCAACATATTATTATGATGACATAAGGTAGGTACTCACTACTCATCAGAGTCTTGTGCACCGATGTCAATGTCTTTGAAATTTCCCTATTACTAAAATTATATTCGTGATCAACATCACCACTATAATATATTTATTTAATGCTTGCTACGTTTTTTCCGTCGACTAAAACAATAGACAAAATTATTATTTAATAATATAGTATCTAATTAATATCATCCCTGGTGCTTGTTTAGTAGGTCCACATATCGGTAATGCTTATTTATTTCGTATAAATACCGCGGCCTCTCGGAAAACTGGCATAGAATAACGCTTGAGTTTGTTTCGCCGAGAGAGTGAGAATAGCGGAGACTTGTTTGTATTTATATTTTTCTAAATATGTCTTAATAATTAAATAATAATTTATCTAAAATTATTTAAAAAAAAAAATGAAACCCTACTTCCAAAGTAAAACTGCACAAAAAAGTATGAAATAAAGCTTATTTTCTATATAATTCGCCTTTTGAATTCGTCTAAAATTTTAACTATTTCTGTACTCAATCTTCATAATTTTGAAGTCGGTACCACTTACCAGCCAACTTGAACGTCAGTTCTATAATTTATTGTTTATCAGGATGTAGTTCAGGCTTGTGCGTTTTTACTTTGGAAGTCGGTTTTCATTTGTTACATTTTACATTATTCAAAAGTTTAACAAGTGTTTTACAAAAAAGTAAGCCACCGAAAAAACTCAAAAGCAAAAAATAACAAACCTTTTATTATTTCACCATAATAACTTAGTTCATACACTAATGTAAGTAATAAGTATACTCAAGTTATTTTGAGTCGGCGCACATACATCAAAAGTGCCGATCTAGCTGGACAAAAATCAATTTACCGACGTTCTTCAATATTGATAATATTTTAGTTAAACATTCTCAAGTTGTTAACTAACTTAACTGCAATAATAATAATGTTGTATAGTTATTATTTATTTTAGAATAGGACTCTTAACTTGCCGAATGCGTGTCGACTGTTGAGTGCGCGCGCCTCATTTAGTCATGCTATTTAACCCTGTTTAAATCGTAATTTCAGTTCGATTATTCCTTAGATTTTATTTTTATATAATAAGTAAACTTTTTTGTAGCTCCTACTAATTAAATCTTAAATTCCTTTTGCTATATTTGGTTTTTATTTAATAACCGTAGGTATTTACTAAAGTTCTATCGAAATTACTAAAAACTTTTAGTTTTTTGTTAAAACTTATTATTTTATATATTTTTTTGTGGCTAGAATCTACTCGTCACTATTACATGATTATGCTCGTTAATCGAGACGTTTTTTGTAACAATTTTATGTTGTTTTAATAAACAAATCGGCAATAAATTCTGTGAGCGAATGCAACATCATCATCATCAATTGATGTTGATTATAAATTTGGGAATAACAAATGTTCAAAGACATCGATATCAGTGTAAAAGACTATGAGAAGTCCCTTACATCAATATCATCACATAAAGATGGTAGTGATGATGATGATGATCATTATTTTAATTGGCAAGCAAATGCTTGCTGTTCTTTAAACAACGCTGAAATCCCCAAACATTTGTCTTAAAACACTTAGGAGTTCTGTTCAGTGGTTATGGATCCAAGGTGTACCTTATCACAAAATCTTAATTTCTGGTAGCCTACATGCTTAAATTCAAAATCACTATAGGTGTCCATATAAATTTCGAAGAATTCCCTCGATTCCTCATGGAATCCCTAGCCAGGTCTACCATTTGGTGACAATGGGACCAACTTGGAAGTTAACCTGTTACAACGAAAAAAGAATTATCAAAATCAGACTTCACTGTACAATGTAATGCATGGTCATGCATTAAAAAAAATATACGCGTTGACTTGAGCACCTCCTCCGGTTTTTTCGTCGGTTAAATAAGTTAAAAACTATAAACCGACTACGCAAATTATATAGCCTATGTTACTCAGGCAATTATTACGAATCTATAGACACCTCATTCATTAAAATCGGCCAGCAAAATTAGCTTAGGCGCTACGATGGAACAAACAAACATACATAATATTAGGTCTTTACCTATGAAATTTCCGTTTTGTATGAAAAAATTTAAACGAAATTTTTTCATGTATTTTTTATTTGTATTAATCGAAGTAATCACCCATGCAATCAATCCATCTTTGCCAACGCAGTGGCAGTTTATTGATGCCCATCTTAAAGAAATCAGCTGGACGGGAGGCAACAAATTCTTCAAAGGCATTTTGTACTGCCTCTCGGGTATTGAATTTTTTTTGACCCTCTGCTGTGCAGTATGAGCTCGCGCGTTGTCGTGCAGGAGCAGCGGAGTCGAGCGATTGACCAATGCTGGTTGGAGATGTGCCAGCTTCTCTATCATTGTGTTCAGTTCTTCACAGTACACATCTGCAGTAATGCTCACCCCGTTTGGTAAGAAGCTGTGATGAATCACACCGGCGCTAGACCACCAAACAGTGACCATCACTTTTCTAGGGATAAGTTTTCGTTTAGGGCATTGCTTAGGTGCTGAACCAGGATCCAACCAACTTGCTGAGCGCTTGCGGTTAACAAACAGAATCCATTTTTCATCCCAGGTAACAATGCGGTTCAAAATTCCTTCATTTGTGTGTCTGTTGAGAAATGCAAGGCACGACTCGACGCGTACTTCGCGCTGGCGATCATTGAGTTCGTGTTTCAATTTTCAATTTTCAAATTCAATGATCGCTTTGTTTTGTCAAGCTTTTTTACCTTGCCAATTTGACGTAAATGGACCAATATTGTTTTGACGCTAACGTCGAAAGCTGCTGCTAATTCAGCCGTAGATTGTGTATCATCAGCTTCCACAATCGCCGTCGACAATTCGTCAAAATCGTCGACAATGACGAATTCGTCATTGTCGACCAAAGTCTTTGGACGACCGCGAGGTTCATTTTTCAGGTCGAAATTTCCAGAACGAAAGCTAGCAAACCAATAACAGGTGGTGCTTTGGTTTGTAGTGCTAGCTCCGTAAACGTCGTTGATGTTGCGTGCCGCTTGTGCCGCGTTGCTGCCACGACGGTACTCATTATCCATAATTACTCGAATTTTTAACGTATCCATGATGACGAAAAAGATTGAAATGCGATGAAAATGTAACATTAATCAATAAACAAATGACTACTTTTGGAAAAAGAATTCCATGTTTTTAAAATAAAATTAATTTGAAATTAGAATTGCTAACCAAAGAAAAATTATTTTGATTTGAAATGGCCAGTACTGCAGACCGGCAAACCTATTATATACTTTTGGTTTTGCCGGAGTCGTACCCGTACGTAGTACCCGTCACCACACAGAGTCACATCACACCAGTAAAATAAAAAAAATCATATAATCTTTTTTTCTTCCCATCACTTAATCCTCAAAAACTACCAATTCTCCACAACGCTCGAGTAACACAGTTTATGGTAGGAGAATGGCCATGATGTTTCACCTACCATAAACGCCATTCCAGAAACCGTATACCAAAATACAATAGGCACCAGTTCGCGAACGGTCTAAAATATACTTTTACCTCTTTTCCATAATGATGTAGAGTTTTCACTATCCTTTTCCCTTCGTCATATTGAGAGCAGAATTGGTACAAAAACTCCGGATGTTTCCAGAAGCAATCTAGTCTATCTTTTGCAATTTTCTCCCATGTAGTTAGTGCCTTGAAGAATTCAGAGGAATCACATACCTCAGAGTACCTTGTATCCATTCCTGATCCTGTGGGAATTTTGATAAAAATTAAGAAAAGCTACAAATTAATTACCAATCCAGAGACAGATTTTAAATAGAAACTGGCAAATAATTAATATATTATTTTAGGCACATGTTCTACTGTTTATGTCAAGACGTTTAGGATGAAAAATATTTTTTTAATTTTTTTTATTATACTAATTGAATTTACATTATGCTCTCTAACGCGCTGAGGTCATTAACATCACAGAAACAGGTGACAAGAAAGAAACAAAGACTCTGCATAAATAACATCAACACAAACAGATCAGTGAAGTCAATGACCTGAACAGTGCCGTAAAGAGCGTAATTTATTTTATTTAGTTAAATTTTTTGTCGAAAATTTTAATTAGTTCTCAGCCTAATCCTCTTGACATTAGTAGTATGCAGCACAAAATATCCATAATTGATTTTGAAGTATTTTATATTATAATAAGTAGTATGGATGATTATATTTGATGCAAACAAACGAATAAACTTTTCTCTTTTATAATGTTATAAGTATAGAGTATAAATAATAATTAATAATAATAAACAATATAAAACGGTAGAAAGAATTATTATTAACGTTTCATTTTTTGTTTTATGTTTTTTTTTCTGTCCTATTATTGTGTTTTTGTCATGTAAGTCTCGATAATATTTGTACAGTGGAGTCATTTTAATAGGATATAGTATAATAGTGGAGTCATTTTTTATATCTTCATAGTGAGGTGACCTGCTTAAAAACATCGATTAAAGTGAATGAATCGATACGGACTTGAAACATATGTGAATTTTTAAAATCATCAGGCGAATCCCTGTCCCATTATTATTTTTTCTTTCGTAAATTTAAGGAACAAAATAAGACAAGTACATAATTTAACAAAAAATTTGCATTTATTCAGTTGAACTATCAGAACTGTTATTAGTATTGTCATCTTCATCACTGCTGTCAGCACTCAGAGATATTATTAATTCGTTTTCAATAATATTGTCTATTCTCACATCTCGTTCAAAATCATGTAAAATTATTCTTTGTTTTCTCTACGACTTTTCTCCAGTCTTCTGTAGTGACTTCTGCACACGCAGTTTGTAGCAGACATCATTTTAGCAGTACTGAAGAGTGGTACAGTATCGTTCCGCGCTGCATGACCCTTTATTTGTGCCCAAATAAGCTCGATGACGTTATACTGGCAATGGTAGGGAGGCAATCGAATAACTTCGTGTCCATGCTCTAGGGCTAGTTCATCGATTACTTAGCGGAGCTTCGACGGCTTAGTTGCTTTTACCAGATTTAACAACTCAACTTTTAATAATGATGGACTTGCATCCACACCATTTCTTACCAGCCACGAGACAAATTCTTGCTTTTTATTTATTTGAGTTAGTGCCTAATCAACTTGCACGGAATGGTTCGCATTTAACCATGTTTCGTCAATAAACACGACATTGTCCCAATATGTAATTTTATTTACTTGACGTAGGAATGTTACTTTCTTCAAAATAATATCGTATCGTTTTAGCAGGATTGTCCACTTGTCAGATTTTTTTAAATCTAAAGCGAATCGATTTCAAAACCTTTGATATAGATGATTTACCGCTAAAATTAAGCCTGCGTCTTGTAACGAACTCATTAGCTTTTTTCCCGTGTAAAATATTCTTTTCTCGAGTATTAAAATTATCAATGCCAACAATTTTATTGTCTCTCTTTCTTTTTTTCGGTGTATGTAAAGTTTTATCTTCTGAGCCTGATGGTCCGTATTTCTCTTTCAGAATTTGAGTTACTGTCCTCTTTCCTATTCCCAATGCTTCAGCAACGCGTTCTTTCGCTTGTGTCAATGGTAAAAAAGGCCCATCGTTAACTGATTCACGTTCAAAACAATTATACAATTTCACCACTAGTTCACGAGATTGACTGTTTAGCATTTTCCCCGTTTCGACAAGGTAAGACTGTAATGTTGTTCTTGTTTTCTAATCGTTAAGCAATCTGAGTTTAATTTATAGCCAGGTAAACGTAGTCAGTAAGATTAGTCCATTAAAAAAGCCGGGTCAGAAGAAAATAACAGAGAGCACACCAAAAACGCACAGTCACTTCGCAAAACAACAATAGAATGCGTTATGTAATGGCGACATGACATTGTGTCATCTACAGGCACTGGTGTTGCCAGCAACATCCCGCCTAAATTGTACCTAACATCAATGATTTTTCTATTTAGTTATTTTTTGTATTTTTATAGTTAGTTAAAAGAATAATAAATATTATTATGTTTTCTTATAACGAGTGCACCGGAAACCGTGCCTTCTCGCTCACACCACAGTGCAAACGCGCCGCTGGCCAGCAACGCGTCAGGACAAGCTTTCTACGGGTCGCGTCCGGCGCGCTCTCGCCAGACTCCCGCGCGCTACCGATCTGACTAGACGATATATTCACTGTGTACTGTTTCCCACGTTTTCGCCTTTGTAAATTGTTTTATACGTCTTGTAATTTCGGCCTTTAAGTTAGTAATATTATTTGTAATAAGTGAAACCAATGTTAAAAACACTATTTTGTAAAATTGTGTTCCGTTCAATAAACATTTTCGAGACATTTTCATTTTTTATTTATTAAAATGGCTGCCCAACTCGGGGCCGAACAGTGAAAAGTTTGTACGTACTCAGTGATTAGTGAATCGTTATTATCGAACTCAGTATTATGACGCGATCAAAACGAAATTCGCGTCGCCGTCAATCGGATCCGTCCGGAGTCCGGAGGATAGCAGCTCGCTCATGCCTTCTGCCACGCGTCCGACGCCTTTGCCCCCGCCGCCCGCGCCGTGTACCGACGCCGCCGGAGCGGCCGCTACATCGTCACCCATCGACGCTCAGAGCCTCACAGCGACGCTGTTGGCTATGCAGCATAGCCAAGCCGCCACGTTCGAGATATTTACGAAAATATTAGAGAGAAAGTCGTCCCCCGCAACGGTCTCCAAGACGCAATGCCACGCCGCTTCACCTTCGCCGACGCCCGCTATTCCTGCAGGGAACTTTACTGCCTGCACGGCACGCTACAGCGGTGCGCCGCAAGAGTTGCTAGACGCTTTCGTAGACGCGGTCGAGTCCTACAAAGATTGTACGAATACCAGTGATGATAATGCAGTGCGCGGTTTATCCATGCTGCTGACTCACGACGCAGCTACATGGTGGCAAGGGGTAAAAACCACCGTCCGACCGAAACCGAAGCACGTCGTCCCACGAGGGACGACGTGCTTCGGTTCTTACGTGGTGCTTTCGGTAACCGGCACCCCCCTCACCGCATTTATAGAGAACTTTTTGCGAACCCGCAGATGCCAGGTGAAAACGCGAAGTTGTACATTTCGAAGGCTCGAGCCCTTCTCGCTCGCCTACCACAAAATGACCTTAGCGAAAAGGTTAAACTGGATATGTTGTACGGCCTGCTCCATACGCGGACGAGACAGCGCCTTCGCCGCGAAGAGTTTGCGACAATGGAGGCGCTTTTCGAAAAGATACGCCAAATAGAGGACGCGATGGAGGAAGTAGCTTCGCGGACAACGAATTACACGACACGTACACTTCATCGCCTTCTTCAAAGTTACTATTTTACAGGCATGCGGCGATATGTATCTGAGTACATAAAACGTACTGTGTATGAGTATTGTGTGTCAAAAATACAAGGCAAGTAATCTTAAACCAGCCGGTGTTCTGCAAACTCCAGTTCTCAGTCAACGCGCTGAAGTTCTTGCCATAGACCTTTTTGGACCACTGCCAGATGGAGACCAGGGAGAGCGTTGGGTTCTCCTCGTCGAAGACGTAGCTACCAGGTGGGTCGAGTTATATGCTCTAAATGATGCTACCACTGAAAACTGTTCCAAGACTCTAATAGAAGAATATTTCCTTCGCTACGGTCTTCCCAGGCGAGTAATATCTGACAATGGCTCGCAATTTATTTCACCCATCATGCAGCATTGTATGTACTCGTATGTATTTGGTATTAAACAGGAGCTGATCCCAGTGTATCATCCTGAAGCAAATGCTGCGGAGCGTAAAAACCGCGACGTGAAATTATCTTTGCTCGTCAAGGCTGAACATCGAAATTGGCCCAAGTATCTTGCCCATGTACGCTTTGCAATGAATAGCGCTGTATGTGCCAGCACAGGTAAGATCCCTGCATATCTTACTTTTGCGCGTGAGCTACGCACGCCCTTTCAATCCCATCATGATCTTCGCAGCATAATCAACAAAGAAAATTACGTATCACAGGTAACTCCTTATTTACTAAAATTTATTTTGATATTAAAGAATATACGAGATCGTGTCGAGCATAAACAGGATGAACGAAAACACTTTGCTGATGCGACGCGAATCTCTGCGCCTAACTACAAGGTGGGGGACCTGGTGCTACTAAAAGTCCATCAACTTAGTAATGCTAGTAAGGGAATAACCCGCAAATTCATGCCACAACGTGACGGCCCTTACCGTGTTAAAGAAGTAATTACTCCTACCACGTTCAATATAGCTGACACTACCACGGGCGTTATTATTGGTAAATACCATAGAACCGATTTGACCCCGTTTCTTGATTCGCGTGAATCTCATCCGTTAATGCCAGTGAGGACTAGGGGGAGACCGCGTCAAAAGGGTTTCAAGCCGTACTCGAGACGTGTTCCCAGCTTGGAGGGGGAGTCTATAACGAGTGCACCGGAGACCGTGCCTTCTTGCTCGCACTACAGTGCAAACGCGCCGCTGGCCAGCAACGCGTCAGGACAAGCTTCCTAAGGGTCGCGTCCGGCGCCCTCTCGCCAGACTCCTGCGCGCTACCGATCTGACTAGACGATATATTCACTGTGTACTGTTTCCCGCGTTTTCGCCTTTGTAAATTGTTTTATACTTATAATTTCAGCCTAAGTTAGTAAAATTATTTGTAATTTGTGAAACCAATGTAAAAAACACAATATTGTTAAATTGTGTTCCGTTCAATAAACATTTTCGGTTTTCATTTATTAAATTATTATAATCACAACGTGGTTATTAATAATTTTTGGTGATATTTCTTCACAAGTAATTATTGCATTCGATTCTACTTATCAGATTTCGATTTTTAGAGAATAACATCCCTAGTTTTTAAAAAGAAAAAGGGTTAACTGACGCAACATTGTAACGACGTTCAGTTCTTTAGATCAGAAATTGTTTATTATGTTTAGAATGGTTTATTAATGAAAATAAATCGTAAAATTACTCGTATCGGTCATTATTACAATAAATATGTAAAAGTAATTGAAAAAAGTTGCAAAACTGCACAATTGCTTAACTTTTTCAGCAATTTTATGCCCGCCGTTACAAGGTCACGTTGTTGAATTTTGATGAATTGTCAAACGTTATCTATTAAAATGACTCCACTTTAGTGTCATGGTTTAATGAGTCAAATAAATGTTTACTGTTAATAATTTCGTTTTGCGAAAGCAAAAAATTTAAAACAACTTACGAACAATAGTCCTGATATTATATTTATAAAGATACTGCTCCACGGAGAACGGTCCAGCTCCGGTATGGGATGCAAGGCTGTTCACCAAATTGACACTCTCTTTCCAGAACACGTCCACGAAGCTGAACAGGATCCTCGGGTGAAATGACGGCATGAGCACAGATCTACGCTCCCTCGCTATTGGACCTGAAAAAGGAACGTCCTTTAGAAATATGTGGTAATGTGCTATTGTATTTTATTACTGCACGGTTAATAAGTGATATAATGAATTAGTAGCATAGTAGACTATTATTTGTTTAGATTTGATTAGATCTAAGCGCAGTATATAATAGACCATGGAATTTTAGGTTAAGACGGTACCGGTCGCCCTCGCGCAGAATTTGTCATAAATTAACTTTTAAGTAACGAAAAAATACTGAGTTGTCATGGTTGACTACACGTTTGCAGCGAGCCTACAATATAAAATGAATGGAAAAGCAAGTCAATATCGAGTCGAGTTGGTTGTGGTAAGTCTGCGCCTAACCTAAAGCACCTGGGTAACCGAGCTTTGCTCGGGGTTCCGATAAATTAAAAAATAAATAAAAGGAATCACAAAAATATTCATCTGACCGGGATTCGAACATTTCCACACACATTCCGAAATTTCAAACAAAGCAAAAATGATACATGCGCATACCAAACAGCCAAGAGAAGTTGACATAATAGAGTCAAAATTATTTATATATTTTTTCATGACGAAAGAATCGACATAATATATAGCTTTAAATGCGCAGTTATCCAGGGATAAAACTGTACTTTTTGGGGATAAAAAGTAGTATATGTGTTAATCCAGAGCCTAAACTACTACAATTTAATTAAAATCCAATCAGTAGCTTTTGCGTGAAATAGTAACAAACATCCATCCATCCATTTATTCATCCATCCTCACAAACTTTCACTTTTACAGCTATACTAGTAGGATCAATATCAATCTCAAATAATAAAACCACTCACCAGAAACAAAAGCGCTTCCGTTGCCACTGAAGGTTCTCAGAAATTTATACAAGTAGTCCTTCTCTAAGCTTGTCTTTAGGACCATGGCTGCATCTTGAGCATCAGTTATCACTGAAATCATAATTGTAAAACCTTATTAATCTATTTTATATGTTTATGTGTGCTTAATTAACACACATAAACATATAAATATTTGAATGTTTTGTCTCCGTCGCTCGAATAAATTATCCGAGACTTATTAGACAATTGTGAAAGAGGCCCAAAATCCATAGAAAATATATAAATAAAAATGGATTGCAATTCCAATATCTCGCTAAATCTCGAGAACGGCTGGACCGATTTGGCTTATTTTGGTCTTGAAATAATCGTGGAAGTTCAGGGAAGGTTTAAACGGTGAGAAATATAGGAAAAGGTGTAGGTGTAGGTGTAGTTAATTATTTACTCCAGTGCTTAGTTGAGACAGAACAACGTGTGTCGGGAATGGTTAATATAGTAATATACAGACCTATATAATACAAACTGAACAAGTTTACTCTGGCAGCTCCGCCGAGTCTCGTAGCCCAGTTAGCGTAGTGCGCTACCATCTTCATAAGATCTGTTTAGATTATATTAAAAAGTAGGTTAGGTCATGATTTCTCCTCATATGAGTAGCCATTAAATAAAATTATAACTCATCTAGTTTTTACATTTGCTGCCTGGTAATTAAAATATGTGGCCACAAAAAAAATATTGTAAGTTGTATTTTATGAACATAGGAACAAAAAAAGCAATACTATTATACATCAAACTCGGGGAATAAAAGATAATTGATTAAAAATAACTTAACCTATTTAAGTTAGATTATTTTTAAAAGTTAAAAATATTGCCCTTGCGGTTTGCGTAAAATCGACATCTATGTGATGTGATGTCAATTACGTAATGAAATTAATAACTAGTTTGTTTGGAAACGCAATATGCTCACAGACAAATTATAGATGACGCTTTCACGTTACGTAACCAAAAAAGTAAAAATTATTTTTCTTGGTATAAATATAAATAGTATAGGGGAATCTATTTTACACCCCAATTAACTTTTTTTTCATAAAACTAGTACTAAACTGCTTAACTATAAAAAAATAAAATAAGTTTATACTCCAATAAAAATAAATCAATTTAATAAGCCACGGAGCTTTGACGCGTCGAATTGACAATTTACAGCATGATAAACATAGACTATACAGCCTCCTTACTCCCGACACAACCGAGAATCGAATCAGTTCGATCTCAATAGCTTTTTATACTCCCGACACCTACACTAGCGTACGATCGAGCGGTGGCTCAATTTGTAACTAACCTGAATCAAGAAGTTCATTTTGTTATAACCCTTGCTAGTATGTAGAGTCGCTGACGCACAGCGAACAAAGCAGTATTCATTGGTATAAGTACACAAGCACTAGGGCCCCCGAGCCAGTTGGTGTGTCGCTCTCGTTCCGGGTTGTTGGGTCTCTATCGTTATTTCTAAGTCTACCAGTTCCTCTGTTTCCATGTTAAAGTGCGAGATTTAATTACTTAAATCTTTAGGTAAAATAATGTTTCTTTTTAAAAAGACCCTAGAACGATCCGGGATAACATTGGTGGCAGCGGTGGGATGCAAAACTCCCCGGAAAACCCCAAATACGCTCCGAACCAACTCATAAAATCTCTTAACAAATTATAAACTACCAGTGAGTGCAATACAATCTATATCAAAGTGTAAAGTCAAAGAAAGAAAAGCAGAATTGAAAGTGTGAAAGTGTCGGAAAAGTGAAAAGTAAAAATCATCATCATCAGCAGTTGCAATGGCGTGTGGTCACCACCACAATTTTCACGAAACAAGTTGTGTCAATCATCATCTCATCATGATCCAAGCGGCAGCGTCCCTGTTCCTGATTTTCCAGTTGTCCATGTGAGTGAAAGTTTTTCAAAGAACACGCAACAAAGAAACTCTGTCCAAACCCTCTACTTAGAACTCGAACTCAGAATCCACTCTACGCAACATTGTAACATCCATTGTTCTTTGTTCCAACGCTGAGCGCGTTGTTTGTGTAACAACATCGTAATCCTTTATGCCTTGTTAATTCAAGTATCAACACCAAAATTCAAAGTGAACTATTAATATAACTTAACATTCATTGTTTAAACTATACTTTAAATATAATAACTAACCCATTGTTACAACGATTGATCCATTAGTATTGTATTTACATTCAAATAAGAATCCATTGTCCCCGTGTAACTTAGAATTAAACCAAGATGACAGACAAAGTTACCAATGTACCCAACACAGTAAAGGAAGCTAATGCCTCTAATGCAACAAAGGAAAGTAGCGCCCCAAAATCAACAACAGATGAAAAACTAGACTTAAATATAATATTAAAATTTATTAAGCACTACGATGGGTCACGAGAGAGCATAAATGCTTTCATAACAAACTGCCAAAACGCATATATAATCTAGCAGATAAAAACCAAAAAACAATCGTATTTAAGTACATACTAAGTCAATTAGAAGGAAGGGCACAGTCAACATGCAGTATTAAAGAATTCGAGAACTTCGAACAATTTATAGAATTTACAAATTTACAAAAAAAATTTACAACAGTTCGGAGAAAGAAAACATTACGCGCACCTACTCAATGATCAACAAGATTCTAAGCAAACCCATGGCGAATCCGTTAGCCAATTCGCCCTCCGCATAGAGGAAAATTTATCAAAGCTCATTACAGAAATAAACATTTCTAGTAAAGTTAAACTCGAAACACGTGGTAGGATAGCTGGGGTACAAGACCTCGCCATGCACGCATTTATAACAGGGTTACATCCAAAATTATCACAAATAGTACGCTGTCGGAACCCATCAACACTGAACTCAGCGATCAGCTTTGCCACAGCCTAGGAAAAAATCCTAGCTAGTACCGCTAGACAATTCAGCAATCACGAAAAACCGAAACAATATCCTCGCCGCGATCAAACACAGCAGCCAAACTCCTTGTATAATCGGAGTTTCAATCGCGATAATCCTAGAAAAAACAACGCCAATAATACTATAATCTGTCATTATTGCAAAAGCTCAGGACACTCGATCGAGCGATGTCGCAAGCGACTTTATTATAATAATAGGAATAGGTTCGACAATAATCAACAATTTAGAAGACGTCCAAAACGACAACCCTAACCAATCGGGCCCGAAACCTATCCTAGCCATTACCGAAAATGACGATGAAAACAACTCCTATTTAAACGAATAAAATTTCCTAGCGGATATCGCCTGGGAAATTACCCTGAATCATAAGCCGATATCAATAAACTCACTGAATCTCGTCACAAACTTACTAAATCCACTGCATCTACTAAATCTAGTGACGATCTTACTAATGAAGGTATGGTTTTTTGAATTTAGTACACATTTGCATGTGAAAACTGCCCAAAGTGGGGGTTGTGTCATTTCCGACATCGATTCCTTTCAAAATGATAATGTTATCGCTAAGTTTTGGGATTTTGGATAGTGATCCTGATTTAATTAGGGAGACAGAGGAGCCTGTGTCGACAAGAAAAGTAAGTTTACGAGATGCTACCGAGGTTTGCAGTTTAATGTGAGGTAAGTTACGTTTTTCCAAATTATTGTTTATTTTATAGATTTTAGTGTTTTCTCACTGAATCCACTGAAATTCATCCTAAACCTACTAAATCAACAAAATCATATTCCAGCCACACCGAATCCACTCTATCCTATAAAAATTCGCAACCAAAACTTCCCACGCTACACGACAATTCCGAAACTATAAAATCTGAAATCCTGAAAACACAAAAACCTTTCACAAATGCCAAATCCAACTCTGTGAAAATCCATTTCAATGAAAACTCAGACGAAAACTCACCACACTGTCAGAAATACTTCTCCGCGCCAAACTTGGAAAACAAAAAAGAAAACACTAATATCTATAAAATAAACAATAATTTGGAAAAACGTAACTTACCTCACATTAAACTGCAAACCTCGGTAGCATCTCGTAAACTTACTTTTCTTGTCGACACAGGCTCCTCTGTCTCCCTAATTAAATCAGGATCACTATCCAAAATCCCAAAACTTAGCGAAAACATTATCATTTTGAAAGGAATCGATGTCGGAAATGACACAACCCCCACTTTGGGCAGTTTTCACATGCAAATGTGTACTAAATTCAAAAAACCATACCTTCATTAGTTTCAGGTAGTCAAAGACATTAGCCTTAAACACGACGGTATTATTGGTAACAATTTATTAGAAGATCTAGAATGCCAAAAAGACTATAGCCAAGGCTTATTACGAATGGGCGATGACATCATAAACCTAATATTTTATAAACCCTTATACACGATAGCTCCTAGATCACACAGAGGTCGTCGTCGAGGAGGATCGTCACAGAGGAAATTATCGTAGATCAACACATTTCAGATTCACTATTAATAGCAAATTGCGTAGTTACAGTAAAACAAAATGGCCGTATAAATTATCACTGTAGCCAATACCTCAGAAAATCCAGTCACTATCAACTCAAACCTAGAACTTTACTTAGAACCATACGAGGCCTACCCACAAACACAGATTCCTATTTCAACTATTCACCAAAAGGCATCAACTCGAACACAAGAAGTCCTTAAACAACTCAGGACCTCACACTTAAATGACGAAGAAAAACAAGTACGGTTTCAAATCTGCGCTGACTATTCCGACATATTCCATCTCCCAAACGACCAACTCACGCATACAACAGCTATAGAACACAATATAAAAACTAACACAGATGTCCCAGTTCATACTAAATCATATAGATTCCCAGAGTGTCACAAAAGGGAAATAGAATCCCAAATAAATAAAATGTTAGAACAAAACATTATATCTCCTTCTAACTCACCTTGGTCCTCACCTATCTGGATTGTACCTAAGAAACAAGACGCCTCAGGAAAGCGCAAATGAAGAGTCGTAATCGATTACCGAAAGCTCAACGACATCACTATAGGCGAGACATACCCTATTCCTCAAATAACGGAGATATTGGACCAATTAGGTAAGAGCCAATATTTCACTACACTAGATCTAGCATCGGGTTTTCATCAAATTCTAGTTTCCCCTAAAGACGCAGCTAAAACTGCATTTTCAGTACCACAAGGTCATTTTCAGTTCGCTAGAATGCCTTTCGGCCTCAAAAACGCTCCAGCCACTTTCCAAAAATTAATGAATACGTGCATAGGCACGTAAACATCGAGATCCTTGAAGACCGGATAGCGGTCTTCAAGGATCTCGATGTTTTGTTTACTTAGACGATATAGTTTCATATTCCGCGGACCTACCTACCCATGTGAAAAATCTTTGACTCAGATCCTTTAATCTAAAACTACAACCCGACAAGTGCGAATTTATGTGCAAGGAAGTAGAATACTTAGGACACTTAATAAATAGTGAAGGAGTGTAACCCAATCCTGAAAAAATTAAAGCTATCTCACATTTTCCAACCCCAAAATCTCCTAAAGATATCAAAAGCTTTCTAGGTCTCGTTTCATACTATAGGCGTTTCATTCCCGAGTTCTCAAAACTAGCCAAACCTTTAACAACACTTCTCAAAAAAGACATCCCTTTTGCTTGGAATAATCAACAACAAGTCGCGTTTGAGACACTACAAAACAGACTTACAACAGCCCCGGTTTTAGCATACCCAGAATTTTCTAAACCATTTATATTGAAACTCAAAGCTCAGACAGTGAATCCTTCAATCCTCTAGAAGATCCTTTGATGGACCTACCGTCTCACATCCCGTTCTCTTTTGACGCAGAGGATTTCCTAAGTCCTAATTTAATTCCTACTAACCGTCATAAAACAAACCCTATATCAGACAAGGAACCTCAACCTTCTTCTCCTGATCTTATTAACTTAGAAGATCTTGGAATTTTCGAGGGAAGTCCAAAAGGCACTGATTTCAACACCGATTTCGAATTATTACAAACTCCTTCTCCTGAAAACAACCAACCAGAAACGAATAACAGCGATTACTCTAAATTCCTGAAAGAAAACTCTAATAAGAATATTGTATATAACACTATAATATTAAAAGAACATAACGAAAATCTGCTAAAATAACCGTTTAAGGTCCTGCTAATTCCGACATCAATAGACTTAGACGAATGAAATCCCTACATAACAGAAGTATTGTCAAAATATATAAACGACAAAGAAGAAGTCATTAATTCTGAAAAAGAACTATATTCAGTTACTAAAATTATATACTAAGAAGATAAAGTTATATATTTACTATATACCAAAGTACATCACTTTGATAAATCATCTTATCCAAATTTATACACAACGTTAAAACGAATAAGAAACGAAATCCTAGTGGCAGAAAACTGCCAAGACATTGCCATATCCGACTTTAAAAATCCTTGTGATAACCATTCATATACCAAAATTTATAATATAATTACACATCTATTCCACAATACAAAAATTAATAAACATGTCTACCTTAATAAAATTATTTACCCTAGCTTAAGTGAGAGAAGTAAAATACTTCGTGAAAATCATAATATCCCAATTGCAGGGCATTTAGGATCTACACGCATGTATAAACGTATACTAGAACAATTTACTGGGAGGGAATGAAAAGCGACATAGAGACTTACATAGAGAAACTCTGTCAAGAAAATAAAGCACTACGTAAAATAAACAAAGGTCCAATGGAAATAACGACTACTGCAACTTCCTCTTTTCAACGCGTTATCTTAGATTCGTAGGTCCCCTTTCAGAATCAGGTTCAGCAAAACTTAAATATATACTAACCCTATAAGACGATCTCACTAAATATTCTGTAGCCTATCCTATACGTAGCACCACAGCAGAAGAAACTAGGGACTGTCTCATTCATATCATATCTCTGTTCGGTATTCCCATATTAAGTGATCAAGGCACTAACTTCACTTCCGATCTTTTCAAAACTACTTGCCAATTCTTTAAAATTAAACAACTCTGGTCATCACCATACCACCCTCAAACACAAGGAGCTTTAGAACGTAGCCATTCCACACTAAAATAATACCTTAAATCCTTTGTAAACGAAAACCAAGACAACTGGCCAACTTATGTATACTATACCTCTATGTTAACATACAACACTACTACCCATACAACCACAAAATTCACTCCATATGAATAAGTATTTGGACACAAACCTCATCTCCCAAACTCTATCTACGAAAGCGCAACAGGCACAACATACTCAGATTACATTAGAAAATTTCAACATAAACTCAAATATAGCCAAGAAAAAGCGCTGGAAAACATAGTAAAATCAAAGGAAAATTCTAAATTATATTATGATAATAGCGCTAAGACACCGCCCCGATACAAAGCAGGAGACTTTGTTTATATCAAAAATCATTTAAGACTTAGGAAAGCCCTATCACCGATATAGAAAGGACCATACAAAATCAAAAGAGTTAATAATAATCACACAGCCACACTTCTTATAAATAGACGTCATATTACCCATCACTTTGAACAAATGAAACCAGCTGAAACAAGACAGCAATGCTATCTCAATTAAATAAAAATAAAATACTCATACGTAATCCTACAAATAATAAAATTTATCTACCCGTGCACCTTAGCTTAGTAAATAGCGAGGTCGACAGCCGACTCTCGAGGCCACCTGATGTAGATAGGGTGAGGATGGTGGACTCGGAGGAGGTCAGTGACATTATTAAGTGTATGAATGCCAAAAAGGCCCCAGGCCTCGACGGTATTTCAAACAAAACACTTAAAATGTTACCGTCCGAGCTAATTCAACTCCTAGTGAACATCTTTAACGCCCTCTTAGTAGGATGTTCATTCCCAGACATTTGGAAAGTTTCTATTGTCATAGGTATCCACAAACCGGGGAAACCCCGGAAGGTGCCTGGTAGTTACCGTCCAATAAGTCTCATTAGCTCCCTTGGTAAAGTCTACGAAAGAGTTATTAAAAGGCGCCCTAATGACGTCATAACCGACAAAAAACTCCTTCCAGACGAGCAGTTTGCCTTCCGCAAAATGCACAGCTGTCCCGCCCAAGTACACCGCTTAACGGAGTACATAATATCTAGCAAAAACGACAGGAAGACAGCATGCGCCGTATTCTTTGACATTGCAAAAGCTTTTGATAAAATTTGGCATAGCAAACTGTTATACAAACTCTATCAAATGGTAATACCCGATTATCTTGTTTTACTAATTAGTAACTTTTTAAAAAACCGTAAATTTCATTTCCGCGTTGAAGTCGCACCGTCGTCGCCAAGATATATGGAGGCGGGAGTGCCGCAGGGCTCGGTCCTCTCGTCCTCCCTATATAACCTGTATACTAGTGACATCCCTAAACACGCTAAGGTGCAATTAGCTATGTTCGCGGACGACACAGCCCTTTATTATTCCCACACACGAGCCTGTACCGCGTCTTAAACCCTCCAGGAGTTAGTTACCGCTCTCGGTAACTGGTTCTCCAAATGGAGAATAGAAGTTAATCCCGACAAAAGTCACGCCATCCAATTTAATAGTAAAAGGGCAACGAGAAATTGCCCCCGTAGACTAATGAGCCCTATTGCTGGGTCCAGAGGTCACTCAGGTCAAATATTTAGGCGTAGTACTAAACAAGTCGATGACGTTTTCGAGTCACATTAGTAACACATTACGAAACGCGAAATTTGTACTCTACAAATTATATTCGCTACTTAATTCGCGAAGCAAAATGACCCTAAGACATAAGATTACACTGTATAAGGTTTGCATTAGAAAGATACTCACTTATGCGTGCGTCTCTTTCGCACAGATAAGCGAGTCTCAAATGGACCGATTGCAAACACGAACGTACGAAAAAAAAAAAGGCCCCCGAGCCAGTTGGTGTGTCGCTCTCGTTCCGGGTTGTTGGGTCTCTATCGTTATTTCTAAGTCTTCTAGTTCCTCTGTTTCCATGTTAAAGTGTAATTAAATCTTTAGGTAAAATAAAGTTTCTTATTTAAAAAGACCCTAGAACGATCCGGGATAACAGTTTGTAACGTAGTTACATTTCCTCTCCGTAAAATCAATTATTTTGGCGTTACTCGCGTCATCTATGATTTGTATACTTAATTATTTTAGTCATTCAGCTTTAGCGCCACTTATCGGCGCACGACCTTACTAAAACGGCGTTAGCCTTGCTTTATTTGGTTCATAGATCGATTTTACTTACGTCTTAAATCTTAAAATATAATAATTTAATTTTGAATAATGATAAAAATACAGTAGATTTGTATTATTATATAACATAATATATTGATTATTATTATAATATCTTTTTATCTTGATTTGTGGATTTTTATCTTTACGCTTTAGTTTTTTAGTTGGCAAATGTTAAGAAAAAAAGACGAAGAAGGGAAGGGGAAGACGTCTACGAATGACGTTTCTCTTTTAGAATTAAATTTTCTATAGACTCAAGATGTAGTCGTTATGTTTATTAATCCCGTTTTTACGGTGAGTTTTTTTTTATACTTATCTGTATTATGAAGTTTTATTTGGTAAATCACGCTTGTAATAAAAAACATTATTTTTTCATGTATTTTATCACATTGTAAAATTAGTTGTTAAAATTTGATTGGCCAAACCACGTCCTCATTCTTTCCGTTCTTGCATTGTTATAATATTAAGATGTTTGTATCCATACTTTAATTGTTCTTTATATCAACTTTTATTTTGCTTACCCTTTATTTTATGATGGTCACACAGCTCGTGATTTTGATCGTTTGGGGTTAAGATCATGGCGGCTTTAGGACTCCTACTGCACGTTTTTTTGTATGGATTTTGCAGGGATCTGTACTCCGGGTTCAAGGCACCGTTTTTCATGGACTTATGGCTGGTTTCCACACATCCGGATTTCTGAGTGCCGCTAGTTATTACTAGCGCTGACTACACTCCTCGACCCAGCTAAGTGCCCGCGTGGTTAAGCCTCTCCGAATCCCACAGATACCAAGAGGCTAAACCAGATCTTTCGGCCTTCTGCCCACGTCTCTTTTTTAAATATATTTGTGACGTTGGTAATTTCTCGTTTCATTTAAATTACCCGTCATACGTTAGATCGTAACTTTTGGTACTTTCGACGAAATCAATCGACTGAGAATCGAATGGCAGGATCGAAAACAAATGTCAAATTGCACGATAGCTAAAGAGGTCTCATTTCCTGAATCGAGTTTGCTTGTTTTAGTGTATTTGAACAAAATTACGTGATTTTTATTGCAGTATTCCAGCATTATATTTTAATGTTATTGAAGGAGCTAATAGAATACGCGTTCGGTAAATGCAAAATTTACGAAGTTTCACCAAGTTCAACACATAGAAATGGACATGGATTGTGAGGAATTTCGATGCAATTATCGCCTTAAAAATGATTTATTTGACGTATGAGTCGCAGATTTAACTACTCATATGAAGAAACCGATTCACTGGAATTATATCAGCGTTATGTGTAAAGTTATTTAAAACCTTTACGCATTTGTTCACACATTTGGCCGCTAATTCATGTATTATATTTTCACTTAAGACAGGGCCTGAGACAAATGAAGTTTAAGAAAACTAACGTGTCACTTAATCCGATTTCACTCCCTATAAATTTTCATACCCCGGGCTATATTATACACCTATAAAATTGATTCTTAAGGAGTAATCTCTAAAAATCCTGCCCCCTAGTAAAGCTCCGTAATTTTTATCCGTAACGGAAAATCCCTAAGTTGGCAACACTGAGATCGGTGTCCGGCCCAATCGCCCAACTGCTGTAAATACGCACGGATTTGGTACGGAGCGAACCATATCCGATGTGGACCGCGGCGGACACAATTAATAATAACTATCTTCGCGCGCTTGGATTTGGTCCGGAAACGGCCCGGTTCAAAACGAGAGACAGACAGATATACACGCCTCACGCGCTACAGACTACAACGTACACAAACACACACGAACACACATACATTGACGTTTGCTCGGCAAAATTTCTGAACTTTATATTTTGCATATTCCAGCAATTACAAAATCTAAACTAGCTATTTAACAACCTTTTTTTTATATTGATTTATAAAAAATCAAATTTATTTTAAAACTGTGAAAACCTCTTGTGCTAAACTTCTATTCAAGTAAGGTTAATCACCTACCATCTCCTTCATATTATTCCAATAAGCAGGTAAATTAAATAAATATGTAATCTAATATTGTTTTCATACAGAAATTCAATTTTGTCCTTATAATTAAACATAAAACTTCATTTTTACGTATCACTTGTATCGAATCTGTACAAAAACTTTTAAAAAAGTCGTAAGTGGCACTTTCGATAAATATTAAAATTTCAAATATCACGTAAAGTGTCGTCATCATCAGATTCAATACAAATACGTTAAATAAAAGCCATATAAACTGCCAGAACTGCCACTTACATTATTTTTGGAATCTCCATCCATCTAATGTAATCGGTTCTGCCCGATTCAATACTTTATTCAGAAACATTTTCAAATGTTTTCAAAACAAGAAAAACAACTTTAATACTAACTGGTACAACATATTTAAGTAACTAACACTTAAAAATAAAAAATAAATGACGTGCGTATAATGCGGCGAACACTCACGTTAGTGGCAGTTACGGCCTTGTCGCACACTCAGCTGCGCAACGCTAACTCGAGTAAGTTAACATACGTTGGTATTAGTCGGACAGACTCATATTATGTTACGATAAAACACGACTCAAAAAACGCACTTGAAATGGGTTTTCAATATTTTTGAAAATGTGGTACTAATTATACATAATTATATAAAGACACCAAAACAGTAATATAAAAGTGCTATTTTGAAGTTACAATAATTTACGTAGGCGCCGTCAAATTATTCTTTTGAATAGAAAAAGGTATATAACAATGTTATGACTAAAACTTCATAACAAGAGTACAATTACTGTATATACAATTAGCCTTGCAAGGGTTCACCTCATTTCCAAGGTGTGCTATCATCCATGAAGTCATTAAGTTAATAATATGCCTTACTATATATAACGTACTTAGAGTCCTTTTTTAAATTTATGATTAAAAAGTTTTTATCATTTTCTGGGATCCTATTGATAAAAACCAAATACCAGATACTACCGGATACCAGATATCCCATTTTTTTTTATTAAATAAGGGGGCAAACGAGCAAACGGGTCACCTGATGATAAGCAACTACCGTCGCCCATGGACACTCGCAACATCAGAAGAGCTGCAGGTGTGTTGCCGGCCTTTTAAGAGGGAATACGCTCTCTTCTTGAAGGTTTGCAGGTCGTATAGGTCCGGAAATACTGCTGGTGACAGTTCGTTCCAGAGTTTTACAGTGCGCGGCAGAAAGTTACGCGAAAAGCGCATGGTGGAAGACTGCCACTCATCAAGGTGATGAGGATGGTATGTTTTTCGCGTCGGACGATGGCGAAAAGTTGCAGGTGGTATGATTCCGAACAATTCCTCAGAGCACTCCCCGTGATACAACCGATAGATGATGCAGAGTGAAGCTACATCTCGGCGTAATTACAAGGGGTCCAAGCTGTTTGAAACACTATGGCAGTCAACAACTCGAGCGGCCCTTCGTTGGATACGATCTAGAGGGAGCAGTTGGTATTTTGGCGCCCCTGCCCAGAGATGAGAACAATATTCCATATGAGGCCGAACCTGCGCCTTGTAGAGTTGTAGGCGTTGGTCCGGACTGAAGTACTGTCTCGCTCTGTTAAGAACACCAAGCTTCTTCGAGGCTAACTTGGCCTTACCCTCTAGATGATATCGGAACTGGACTTCGCTCGATATGTTGACGCCAAGTATCTCAATGCTAGGGGAGATGGTTAAAGATGTGCCCTCGAAACGAGGATATACGACCATTGGTGACTTTTTAGTGGTGAACGCGCAGACTTGTGTCTTGGCGGGGTTGAATTGGACTAAGTTACGTCTACCCCATTCAGAGACTTTCTCCAATGAATTCTCTATTTAAGACACAAGTTCGTTTCGACTCTCAATGACATTTAGCCGAGAAATATTGGGGGAGCCGGTATATACAGCATCACCTGTACTATCATCCGCATAGCAATGAATGCCGTTGGTCTGTAACATGTCATTGATATGCAGTATGAATAGGGTAGGCGATAGCACACAGCCCTGAGGGACACCAGCATCAATAGACTGAGTTTCAGAGCATTCGCCGTCAACTACGACCTTTATGCTTCTATCTGCTAAGAAACTAGTGACCCACTTACATAATTTCTCGGGCAGCCCGTATGATGGAAGCTTTGATAGCAGCGCTTTATGCCAAGCCCGATCAAAGGCCTTCCCAATATCCAAACTAACAGCCAATGCCTCTCCCTTCGACTCAATTGCCTGAGCCCAACGATGAGTTAGGTACGCCAAGAGATCACCAGCCGAGCGACCCTTACGGAACCCGTATTGTTTGTCGCTTAGTAATCCCTGGCCGTCCAAGTATCGAAGAAGCTGGCTATTGATAATGGATTCCATTATCTTCGAGAAGAGAGAGGTTATAGCGATTGGTCTGTAGTTGGAAGGATTTGAGCGATCACCTTTTTTGGGGATCGGGTGCACCAAGGCTGTCTTCCAAGAAGCCGAGACGATGCCAGAAGAGTAGGAGAACCGAAAAAGACGCGTCAAGACCAGAGCCAACTCTGGAGCACACTTTTTCAACACAATAGGAGGGATTCCGTCAGGCCCACTCGACTTTTGGATATCAAGGGAACGGAGGGCTTTTCGCACTGAGCGCTGATGAAACCGTATATCCGACATGATGCTCGTGCATCGCAAAAAGCTCGGCGGTTTCTGCCCCCCGTCATCCAGGGGCGAGTTTGACGCAAAGAGCTTTCCCAGAAGATCGGCTTTGTCCTTTGCGTCCTGGGCCAACGATCCATTTCCTACGTGTAGGGATTCGAGAAATTTCCTTCAATAGCTTTGGCTAGAGACCAGAATGCACGGGTTCCCGAGGGGAGGCGCTCAAGTCTCTTACCAATTCTATTGACGTGCTGTTTCTTTGCCCGAGTGATCTCTTTCTTGAGGGACCGAGAGGCAAGGTTGTACTCCTTTTTATATGTGCTGGTATTTAAATCCCGAGCAGACACTGCATTGGCCCAGGATTAGTAAGCCTCCTGCTTCCGACGAGAAGCTTTTTTGGGGGATGAACCAAACCAGGGACGAAATCTGCCGCCAGTTGGCACTACAGAGGACAGAATGAAAAGTTCCATCCCTTGCATCACCACATCGGCAACAGAGTTGGCAGTGTTGTCGGGATCATCCGGCGAGAAGCACACGTTCCCCCAAGGATAGGATGCAAAAAACGACCGCATCCCATCCCAGACTGCTGACTTGTAGTGCCGCACACGACGGTATTTAATAGCACGCTGTCGTAACCCCGTCGTAAGTGGCACAGAACTCCTAACAAGGCAGTGATCCGATGTACCAAGTGGTGCGATTACGGATATTTGGTAGCCGTCAGGTTTTGTCAGCAGAAGGTCCAACAAGAAAGGATTCTGACCATCCACATCTGGGATTCGCGTAGGCGTAGTGACCAGTTGTGTCAAGTCGTTCGCAAGAGCAAAGTTGCAGACAGATCTCCCCGCATGATCAGTTTTACTGGAATTGAGCCATTCGGCGTGGTGGGCATTAAAGTCGCCAAGTATTATGATCTCTGCGGATGGGATCTGCCGCTGCACAAAATCTGAAGTAGCTTGCAGGTGTTCCAAGAGTCGGTCCGTCTCGGGGTCACCACTATGGGACCTATATAGGCACGCATAGACGCGAGGGTGGTCGTCGCAATCTATGCGGAGCCATAATGTTGACAGGTCCCTGTCCTCAAGATTGCTGAGGCGGCGAGAGCTGATATCATCTCTGACATACACACACACTCCAGCTTTGAGCAGAAAGGAGTGCTCGAGAGAATACCCTGGGTGGTAAAGGTATGATGTGTCACTCGGATATGATATCTGCGTCTCGGT
Organism: Phengaris arion; assembly: GCA_963565745.1. Lineage (NCBI taxonomy): Eukaryota > Metazoa > Arthropoda > Insecta > Lepidoptera > Lycaenidae > Phengaris > Phengaris arion. The sequence continues at coordinate 6,205,087 of OY751439.1, read as the reverse complement.
TAAAAAGAGCAAAGCCGGCTTTGCCGTCTCAAGGTGGTAATGGACGGCATTAAGGTTGGAGTGTAATCCCCTGATATTACAAAAGTCCATGTTTAATATCGAGGGGGGTGCCTTTGTGCGTTTGCTCTTGCCCCGAGCAGATTGGAGCGCAGTTTTGCCCTCCCCAGAATACGAGGGGCAGCCTGGACGTCCACGTTCAGTTCCAGGGGTTCCTGAGCATGGACGTCCAGAGAGGGATTCTCCAACGCAGTTGGTACCCTCCTGGGGTAACAAATTGTTTTTCAACTGCGGCATTTCTAGGGGGGTAGGGGATTAGGCCTCCGGTAAACTCACTCACTCGGCGAAACACAGCGCAAGCGCTGTTTCACGCCGGTTTTCTGTGAGCCCGAGGTATTTCTCCGGTCGAGCCGGCCCATTCGTGCCGAAGCATGGCTCTCCCACGGTATATACATTGGCCTTTAAACAAATTTTTTTTTTTTATTATTTCACTACTATCTTTACATATCACCACTCGATTGGGAACAACGATTCGTTATTATTATTAATTATTTACTAATCCAATAGTTTGATAAAATTAAAGTTTGCTAGAAAATACAACACTTTAATCTTAATTAATTTCGCTATCAATTTTATTTAATAAAAATCGATAGCAAAATAAAGAAAAATGTTTTGATTATCATAAGAATTATTGGAAAAAAAACTTACGTTCCGGGCCACCAAGTAACTTCCACGCAGAACCTATTACAGGCACTTCCCAAAAACCAAAAGATGGGAACTCCATTATCAACTTATATTGACGACCACGTTTGAATCGTTTGTTGTAAAATACATATAATAAAAGTATTGACACAACAATAAATACATACATTTTAAGTAGTTATATTAAACGCGTGTATATCGAGAATACAACTCGGATTGGGGCTTAAACGTACATTTTGTATTATATAATGATCTCGCGTAAGGCAAAAAACGTATGTTCATTGTATGTGCTCTTTATTTATTAACTAGCTTTTTACCGCGGCTTCGCCCCTATAGTGTTCTTGGAGAAAAAATTTCTTCAGCAAATAACTCTACTCACTGCCATATACTTCTATATGTATATGTGTATCTATAGTATACAATATTGAAAACGTTTTTTAGGGTTTCGTGCCCAATGTGTAAGCCTATCACCTCGACGCCACTGCGATACTGCTTCACATAATATATTAAAAGATAGAGTACATACGTACTTGTCAAAATAAATATGTCGGGAAATTGAAGAAGAAGAACGTAATTATTGTGTAATTAATCGTTAATTTGCCATTCAAAATTCAAATGTTATTTGACATTTAAACAAAACTGATCATCTACCTCCATGGACAATTCTTGATTACTGCAGTAGAAAATATTCTTGAGCCTCTAGTATACGTCTAGCGTTTTCGATAGCGCGATGTAGAAGCGCAGACCCTCAGGCCGGTCGCAACAGCAATGTCCCTGCATATTAAATGACATGCTATAAAGGCTCATATTGTATATTAAATGCACAATGTATTTAAGGTACTTAATTGAATAAGGATTAATGCTGTATTGCTTAAAATCACCGCGTAAATAAGCCATATTTCTCGTAAAAACTAAAGAATAAAAAATGGTTATTGTGGGATATTCCTAAAAGATAGACATATACCATCACGGACATTTTTGTAGACCTTTTTAAGGTGTACAATACTGTTATACATTATTTTGATCTATCTCGTAGGGTTCTTCCAGCGTTTGCAATGTAAGCGCAAAATATGTGTTTATTCACGACATTAGAAACCTCTCAAATTATCAGTGTTCCTCTACTATATTAAGCATGCTATATACATATATATAAACCTTCCTCTTGTATCACTCTATCTATTAAAAAAACCCGCAATAAAATCCGTTGCGTAGTTTTAAATATCTAATCATACATAGGGACAGACAGAAAAAGCGACTTTGTTTTATACTACCTCGTATATAGTGATTCTTTGTTTTGTTTTGTATATTTATTACCTTCATCCACTAAATATACGTACTTAAAATGAAATAAATATGAATTCATCGACTTTTCCGTTCAAAAAACTATTATATATATTCTATAATATATTCATGAACCTTTTTTTTTAAATTAACCAGAAAACGAGCAGACGGATCGCCTGATGGTAAGCGATTACCGCCGCCCATGGACACTCGCACCACCAGAGGAGTTACACTTGTAATTCCTCTGGTGTTGCGACTTGCGCTCCTGGTCCTCAAAATCCCCAATCCCCCCCTTGGGCCTCTGGTAACCTCACTCACTCGGTGAATCACAACGCGTGCGTTATTTCACGTCAGCTTTCTGTGAGGTCGTGGTATTTATCCGGTCGAGCCGACCCATTCGTGCCGAAGCGTGGCTCCCACAGTATTATTGTGAAACTTATAGAAAAAAGACAATAAAGTCTACCCTTGTGACTTTTTTGTCTTTTGCAGTCGGGTAAAATATTAAATTACAATCTATTGTAATTGAATATTTTCCCGACTACCAGGAAGCGTATTGTTTTTACTATATACAACTATTATGTATTCTGTACTATATATAAGAAAGCCACAATTATTGCACAAAATATTCGGCTCGGGAGGGATTTGCACCCCCGACTTACACAAACTTTACCTCTAAAATTGGTGTTCTTACCGCTTGCCTACCGATCCATCTCTAAATACTGTAATTTCAATAGTACCTATATTAATTTAGCCAGGCCGATACTTATCAATAAAATATTTTATACCTACAGAGATAAGGTTATCAACATATTATAGAGTACCTGGGTAAGCTTTGCTCGGAGCTCTTATAGTGGGTATGTATGTACCTACTATAAGAGCTATTATCATACCATCTATTATTATTATTATTACTAATTTTCATCAAAAATTATTAAATAGAAACAATATTCATGATAGTTTACTATATTTGTCGAAATGTACCACATCATTTGAGACTAGAAGCTATTATACTGGACGGTTCCAAAATTTTATAAATATAGTTGAGGGTATCCGTATTATAAATCTGCTAAGCATTCCTTTTAAACCTTTTCCGCCCGCACCCCTCTCAAGTGAACATATACAAAAGCCGTACGCTTCGCCCCGGCCGTGTACACTACACGTCCAGTTTTTTCAACAATAACCACCGCGCCGCGCTAGAAAATAAGAAATTTGTGTGAAGTTAACCGTTACAACCAAGGAAGATATGAAGACAGTGTGGAGGCCTCCGCAACGTATCTGGACCGCAGAACAAGAGCTTCCAAATATAATTTTTTTTTATTATTTTTTTAAGATATTATATCTAGTTCGTTCTAAAATTATTAATTTAAAGCGTGCCTAGGTATAAATTTATATTTCATTTATTTAAATCCGAATTTACTATTTTCACCGCTATTAACTATTAGGTGCATTGTGCAATCGTTGTGCTTTGAGTAATCGAAATAGCTTGTCGAATAGATAGGTATTTCATTTTATGTTTTTTCCGCATTACTTGAACGGCATTTGTGACAATTCCCTAAAATTAATTGGTTCCCGCTGTAAATTTATGCTCATACGTTTTGAAGAAATATTTTTTGAAATTTCGTTCTAATAATTGAATCGGCCATTTTGTCGGCACGGAGTCGCGACTCGTGACAGTGTGAATTTCAAACGACACAACCCGCGCGTAACGGTCAACTGTGAATCGAAATTATTCTAGTTTTTCACGCTAGGTAATTATTTCACACAATATATTTAAGTAATAGCATTTATTATATATATTATTCCGCGTCGCAATTATTAGTTATTTATTAGTGTATCGTAATATACCACACAGAATACCGGCGTGAAATTGCGCTTGCGCTGTTTTTCGCCGAGTGAGTGAGGTTCCGGGAGGCCCAAAGAAGGAAACGCATCTGGGACTCCTCTGGTGTTGCAGATCGTTCCTTCTTATATTATATTTGTGTACGTGTATTAATTTTATTATTATATATTACTTTATTATTAGTATTAATATTATAAATATCTATAAAGTGACAATTTGTGTGATCAGAATAAAATATAAATCAGTAATTGATTATAGTTATTTTCCTTGCTGCTTGTTCCATCGCCCACAGAAATGTCGGCCGATGATTCTCATATACCTCCGAAATCAGAAGTGCGATCCGAGCAAACAAGTGAAAAACAAAATGAATATAATTAGAGGGAATTATTTGAAATGCAAAATTCGAATATGAAGGCTTTGGTCGAAGCTCTGAGACAAGCCGCAGCGATCTACGCAGCATATTTATATATTTACCTGCCGGAGTTTGATCCTGACAGGTCTGACGTAGACGCCCAATCATGGTGTGCAACCTCAGACATGTGTTTTGCTGACGTCCCTATGGAAGGAGGTCAGTTGATCGTCACTCTCAGCAAGGCGCTCAAGATTTGGCGTCAGCGTGGCTATCTCAGGTATCTTATCCAGGAATAACTTGGACTGAGTTTAAAAATTTATTTACCGCAATTCTCATTAATCTCAGTACTGACAAACCAAAGGAAAATGAGACCTTGGCGGCATACAGAAGCCGAGTCATGACGTCATTGCACAATCGATGGAAAAATATTACTGTCGAGCAAATAATTGTGTCAACAACATTTGCACACATCTCACAATTCGACTCGAGAATGCAGAGATTGGCATTTACTTCTGACATAAACACGGCAGCAATTGCAGCAGGAACTCCAAGCATTTTCCTACCTAAAACGTAAGTATAATACGTCTGCTTCGGAACAGAAAACGTTTGAATCCAAGCGCATGGAATTAAATTCATTATCTACTGTGAAATATTTTCACTATGGCAAGATTGGACACAAATTATTGGCCAATTGCTCACTGAGACTAAATACTGGTAAAGGTGGTATGAAAACACAGATATCCAATAAAGTCACAAGGTCCAACCTTCAGCCGCAGCCTACCGCAACCAAGATCGTCTGCTTCAAATGCGAAAAACCAGGACATATCTCGGTTCGTTGCCCCGACGGAGGAGGCTCAGAAGCGCATAACAGCGAGCGACGCGTCGACGTGTGTGTAGTCAAACCTCCTGCAGAAACACTTAAACATCAAGGTCAGTTTTTCACATTCCATTATGACTCTGGTGCAGAATGTTCCTTAATTAAAGAAAGCGTTTCATGTAAATTTAGTGGTAAACGTATTACATTGTAACTCTAAAAGGAATCAGTCAGTCAGTTGTATTAAGTACTATTCAGATGTCTTATGTTGTCGAAATTGAAAATAATTTAATTGAAATTTTGCTACATGCTTTACCAGATATTTATTTACGTAGTGATATTATAATAGGACGTGTAGTGAAATATTAGTTCACGGGTTCAGTGCCTGTATGACGGCGACTCAATTCAAAATTATTAAAATACCCACGTAAATAATTATAACAACTCGGACTTTGTGTGTGTCAATACTAGTGACCAGTTACCGCGTAATGATCTTATTGTTATAAACACCGATGTGTCTGTTGAACAAAAATCTGATATAGTGTTAGTTTTAAATAATTATTCGAGATATTTTATAACTGGTATGCCTCAAACGCGCGTTACAACGGGTGAACTAGTGATTCGTTTAATTGACCCTTGTAAAAGTGTCCAAAGACGACCTTATCGACGAAGTGCAGAAGAACGAAGGATAATTCTTGAAAAGGTAAGTGAATTGCTGTATGCTAATATTATTCGGCCTACTGATTCACCATTCGCGAGTCCTGCGCTTTTAGTGAAGAAACGTGACGGTTCAGATAGAGTGTGCATTGATTACCGCGAGCTAAATAGCAATACAGTACCAAATCGGTATCCGTTACCGCTTATTTCAGACCAAATATCACGTTTAAATGGTGCACGTTATTTTAGAAAATTAGATTGTGCCTTGGGTTTTCATTTGATACCTATTAATTCTGAGGAGTCTATACAGCGTACAACCTTCGTAACACCGGACGCCCAGTATGAATACTTAGCTATGCCGTTCGGCCTTAGGAATGTGATATCAGTTTTTCAGCGAGCTATTGTAAAGGCCCTTGGTGATTTAGCTAATACTTTTGTTATTATTTACGTCGAAGATATTTTAATAATATCTTAAACAGTAAAACAGGGTATCGATAGGCTTAATGTGGTACTAGAAGTTTTAACTAAAGCTGGTTTTTCGTTGAATTTGAAAAAGTGTTCATTTTTAAAAATGTATGATCAACGATTACTCCGCCGTCTGTGGACTAATTATCAAAATTCTTTTTTAAGTAATCATCATCATCACCTCTATTACCACACCATACATCATCACATTATGATGATATAAAAGGTACTTCTCATAGTACCTATATAGAGAGTATTTTACTCCGACATGGATATCTTTGAACCTTACTCTGCCGTTTATGGACCTATTTGAGAAATTATTTTGTTGTTCTAAAAAGTATAATTCTAAATTGGTCACTTAGTCACTAAAATGGAAACTTGATGATGGGATCCATAGGGTTCCCCATGGATCTTATCATCCAGTCCCCCTGGGAACTCCTCGAAATTTATATTGACATATATATGTGTACTATATAGTGATTTTGACTTTTTCTGAAGTAACATAAGCATATTATGCTACCAATAAATAAGATTTTCCACCAAGGTTTACCCTGGATCCAAAAGCACTGTGATATAACTGGTTTACGGACGATAATCTTACGTAATAACATCATCTCAAGCCGAGCGCTTAGGCTGAACGTGCCTCTCTATCCCTTGTTCCGCGCTCTCGTTTGCACGCTCTGGCTCACGCGCAGCTGGCGTTCATTGCCTAAAGACGTTAAGACCTTGCCCAAAAAGCAGGCCCCTCAGGCCTCACAGACCGTCCCTACTCCAAAAATGCCTCCTCCTTTCATCATACAGGAGAAGGAAAAATGTAACCTTATTAGCGCAGCGATAACGAGCAAAAGCTTCGCTACTCTTCTGCACACACGACCCCAATTGGAATTAAAGTCCAGGTTAAAACTTCGGAGCATCACCGCCTCCTCACCGCGTTCCTACGCAACAAAAATATAGGTTACCATACCTATGCCCTAGAAAACGAGAGCGTGCTGCGCGTCGTCATAACCGACGTCGATAAGTGCCTCTCCACAAGAGAGGTGTTCATGAACATCCAGTTCCAGGGCTATCCCGCCACAGAGGTACATCGCATGTACCATCCAATCAAAAAATACGAGTACAATATGGTACTCGTAACCCTCCCGCTTGGTGTGGTAGGATATCTTCAATATCTGAGCCATCTGTCACATCACAGGCACTCGGCACGGAATTCCCAAGCTAGACCGCGTTGCGTCAAGTATCTGGGAGACCACGGCACCTCTGACTGTCCCCGTAAGAGCCCAACTGAGGAAATTGAACCCCCAGCTGTGTCCTCTGTAAGACCCAAGGTCACCCAGCCAATTACAGAGGGTGCAAAAAAGCACCCAAAGTTAAAAAGCGCATTGCACCACAGACAAAAGGTGTCCCCCCCCAAGCAGAGATTCGTCCCTGCCCCCCTTCCCTCCAAATCTACGACCAAACCCACCCAGAATCCCACTTCAGTTCAAGCGGTTTTTCCCGCTCTTCCTACTCAGGCCACGCCCTCCGAACCGAAAGCGTCTAAGGCCACGCCCTCTCCGACCCCAAGCTTCAATGCCAACCTCTCGTTCGTCACTCAGTTTCTAAGTTTCTAATCGGGCCTATTGACCCTATAGAGGTTTCTATTTTAGCCACAAAGCTAAAAGGGTCGGTCATAGGTCACAGGTCTACATCCAAGCTTTGTCAGCACATCAAGTCTTGATCAGTAGGATCAAGGCGCTCTCCCCCGACTGTAATTGAGACTCTCCACGAGCCTAACTCGGACCACAGACCGGTTACCATTACACTTGGTAGTCTTAACCCAAACAATTCTAGTACTAGAAAGATTGTAGATTATAAAGCATTAGCGGAGAACATCAAAGCCCTCCAATCGAGTCACCTTGATAAAATTCCCGACACCATAGATAGTAAAGAGACAGCCATAATAATAGCTCCCACGCCGATTTCGGTGACGGTGGCCTGTTTCATTGAAACCAGGCCAGCTACGCAGGAGTATTGTTATAGTGCCCAAGTGTGTGCGCAGTACACAAGAGCACTCTCTCCTCCTTTTACTCTCATAACCCAGTGGGACGGATAACCGACACGACTGGCGAGAGATTAGGCGCAGGTCCGACTTTTTACATGCCCATCCGACGCATGGATCATCTTTCTTGTCAGACAATCAGGTGATCAGCCTGAATTGTCCTAACCAAACTTGGAAACAACATTTTTTTTGTTCCAATGCGGGAATCGAACCCACGACCTCCGAGTCGAGAGCCAAGCTCTAACCACTGGACCACGGAGGCTGTTATAGAGGCCGCCTCCCACTTGACAGATCAAATAGCAGCGACCAAAGAATATTTATCAAAGCAGGTGCCAAGGACTCACAAGGGCTGTTGGTCCCAGTTGGTCCCAGATGACATGAAGGAGTCCATCATAAATCCGAGAGTTGGGATCGACTTCTCAGTGAGTTACAACCGTCACACGTGGCGTACTCGCGAAGGCCCTCAAAAATAACACGGAGAGCGACATGCCTCCGTTAGACAGACCAAATCGTCCTCCTGCACTCGAAGACATAGACAAGGCCGAATGCCTAGCTGATAATTTCGAACAACAGTTCCGGCCGAGTACCTACTCTCCCGATCGATCTCGAGCACCTTAGCGATGTCAACAGCTCACTCTCGAGGCCACCTGATGACGATAGGGTGAGGATGGTGGACTCGGAGGAGGTCCAAACATTATAAAGTGTATGAATGCCAAAAAGGCGCCAGGCCAAGACGGTATTTTAAACAAAACACTTAAAATGATACCGTCCGAGCTAATTCAACTCCTAGTGAACATTTTTAACGCCCTCTTAGTAGGATGTTCATTCCCAGACATTTGGAAAGTAGCTATTGTCATAGATATACACAAACCGGGGAAACCCCGGAAGGCACCTGATAGCTACCGACCAATTAGTCTCATTAGCTCCCTTGGAAAAGTGTATGAAAGAGTAATAAAAAAGCGCCTCAATGACGTCCCGGTAATCTTGTTTTATTAATCAGTAACTTCCTTAAAAAGCGCAAATTTCATTTCCGCGTAGAAGGCGCACTATCGTCGCCAACATATATGGAGGCGGGAGTACCGCAGGGTTCGGTCCTCACGCCCTCCCTAAGTTGCAATTAGCCATATTCGCGGATGACACAGCCCTTTATTATTCTCACATCTGACCCTGTACCGCTTCTAAGGCCCTCCAGGTGTCAGTTACCGAACTCGGTAAATGATTCTCCAAATGAAGAATCGAAGTAAATCCCGAGAAAAGTCACGCCATTCAATTCAACAAAAAATCTAGGGCAAAGAAGCGCACAAGCGCCCGTAAAATTATGAGCCCTTTAATCCTGCACAGCAATATAATCCCAGAGGCCAAACAAGTCGATGACGTTTTCGAGTCACATCACTAATACGTTACGAAAAGCGAAATTTGTACTCTACAAATTATATCCGCTACATAATTCGCGAAGCAAAATGTCCCTAAGACATAAGCTTACATTATATAAAGTATGTATAAGAACGATACTAAGCGAGTATGTATGTGAGTATGCGTGCGTCTCTTTCGCACAAATAAGCGAGCCTCAAATAGACCGATTGCAAAGAGTTTAAAACTGGTTTCTACTCATGGCAACAGGAGCCCCCTATTACATGTGTAACATCGACTTGTATAGAGACTGCGTCACCATAAAAGCCTATATCAAAGAACTCGTAGAGACATTCTTTGATAAAGGCAAAAATCATCCAAACCCTCTTATCCAAAAGGCCCTAGACTACAACCACGACGCACAGACCATCCGACACCCGTACAAGCGGCCTAAGCACATCTTAGCCGATCCCATTGACCGGATCACAAAAATACAGTTACGCAAACACAAATCACATGCACCCGCGAATTTTGTATCGTGACCCCGGTGGCCGACGTCGGCGCCTACCCCGAGTTCTCACATCCGACACGATCACACGAACAGATGGACAGACCGACCCTAACACGGGACCGAACCCGAACCCGAGATCGAGTTCGCATCCTAGTAGCCTAGGTACACTTCAAAATAGTGACCGCGACTGCGATATTGATATAGAGAGCTGTACCAATACCGCGAAGCTCATCGACAGTAGGATTTATGCACGCGAGTTATCCCGACCGTACGCGGAAGGGGAGAGGGACGGCCCTTTCAATACCGAAACCACTAAAATCTCGAGCTCCTCTATCGCGATAACTCGCTCGTTGTTAGTTTGTGCTACTACGCGCGAGCAACCTCACTCTTCTGAGAGTGAGGAATGGGTCGGACCCCTTAGCAGGAGAGACCCCGTGTCCCCCTCGACAAAATAATATCTTACAACCCGTAGCTGTCCCCAATATCCGGTCTAAACTTCACCCGGGTGATGTTAGGGAGGGTCGAACCCTCCCATCATCTCTCAACTAATCAACTAGTCACTAGGCTAGTTATAGTCCGACGTAGCTACAGCGGTATGAACCCGACCGTTAGCGTAGACCATTTCGAAAAAAAAAGTCCAGAAAGCGCAAATACGTGCGTAAACCTACGCGCGTAGAGATTCTTATCTTATCAAAACAAAATTTCTGGCGGTCTATCTGTGATGCCAACTTGGAACTTTTTCCATAAATTTAGGGAGGAAAAGTTTCTGAAGGGGTTTTTAGGGGGTTTATATGCGCTTGTTTTATTTAAATATGCAATTAATCTGCTAGTCGACCAGTAATAATTAGAAAAATGAAAGCCTGAAGAAAAATTAGTTTTTTTTATGTAAATCTTTATATTGTACTGTAAGAAACTGGAGGCTATTTCGTACAATACATTGTACGAAATAGCCTCCAGCCAGAAAAAAATAGAAAGAGCGTTCTTAAATAAGTATTGCAAAGTTTAAAATTGCAATACCTACTTATTTAAGAATTTCTAGATTGTTTTCCTTATTATTATACCTAGTCTTGCCATAAATACTGAAACAAAGAAAAAAATTTCTCTTGCAAATAACATTTATTACTTTTACAGTGTGTTAGTTTAATACACAAATATAAAACAATTTAAAATATAAAAGCTTATTCGTAGTGGCCTCCATTGGCTGCAATACAGTCCATTAAACGTTGAGGCCAGTTATCAATAGAAGCACACACTCTTTCTATGAGATAATTCTTCACTGCCAATCGTACGGATTGTTTTAGGGACTCCAAATTATCATGGCGTTTAGAGCAAGCCGTACTCTCTAAAACTGACCATATATACATAAACTAAAACTGACATATATAAATCATAATCTAGCGGATTAAGATCGGGACTAGACGACGGCCAATTTTCAGCTCTGATGAAGTCCGAAAAGTTCGTTTCTAACTAAGACTGCGTAGACCGAGCTTTATGACCCGGCGCCGAGTCTTGCTGGAAGGACCATTCTTGGTTATTGCACATGTTGTTGTTAAGGGGCTTCACTAGCTTTTCAAGAATGGTATCTTGATACACTCGTGCCGATGTTTTGCTACCTTTTTCACAAAAGTATGGCTCAGTCACTCCTTCGTAGCTAATACCATACCAAACCATCACTGAAGTCGGATAGTGTGCACGTTGCACTCTGTCGACTAATTGGGCAGCTTCCGTAGAGCTTTGAACATAAATACGGTTATTTTGTTTGTTAAAATGTTGCTCAATTACAAAAATTTTCTAATTCGTAAACAAAATTTTTCTGTGACCTTCCTTTGCGTACCGCTTCAGTAGTTGTTTAGATTTTATCACCCTATTCTTTTTTAAATTATCAGTTTAGAAATGACCAGTACATCTCTTAAAGGCTGCAAGTCCTAAGTCATCTTTTAAAATACGCGACATGGTTCTAGGTGCTATCTTTATCTCCCGAGATAAAATCTTTTGTCTTCGGATAGGATTTCTTTGAATTCTTTCCCTTATGCTTTGACAACCTTTTTCGTACGAACACTACATGGACGGCCAGATCTTTTTCTGTCACAAACAGAGGAGGTCTCATTGTACCTATAAATAGCCTGGCACACAAACATTTTACTAATACCAAGCGTATGGAGAGGTTTAAAAATTGCATTTGGCTCCATACCTACTTAGTATAATGCAATGACAGCGGTTCTCTTTATCACCGCACTCCTTTTTAATATGGCAAAATATTGTACAATGTATTGGCGCCAAAATAAGAAAACACAATGAACAATCATATAAAAATTACACATTCCAAATTCAAATGTAACATTTTGTTTATTTTTAATTGTAACAGTATTTATGGCCAGACTAAGTATATAAAAATAGAGGTGTGTGTACGAAACAACTTATAGTCTATAAGTGTTAAAGAGAAAGCAGGGAATCATGCATCACGAATACCTTTCCATGTTTCCTGAACAATACTACCTAAAAATGATATAAAATTATCTAAAAATTCACCTTACACATAAATAAGATTTTGTATCAAATCTGGAAAAATCATTGTTCTAAATAAATTTCAGAAGAAACGATTTGAACATCATATTTTTATTTTGTTTCAGACATTAAGCTACCGGCTGTTATTTTGCTGACTTACATTATGCCTACAGATTAGGCAAATCGACTGTAATTGATATCGTTAAAAAAACTGTAGACGTGTTTTGAATTAAATTAAAAAATAAAGTTATGAAAGAACCGTCAACCGAAGAGTGGGCGATTATTGCTAAAGGATTCGAAAAATATACAAATTTTTCAAATTACATCGGAGCGATTGACGGAAAACACATATGAATAACAAAACCTGTACATTCCGGATTTATGTATTACAATTATTATAAGTACTTTTTTTCTACTCTCCTGCTTACCGAGTTGTCGTTTGTTTGTCTGTTTGTCGTTTATTTTCTAATTAAATGGTCTATAGTCCCTGGTTTTTATTTTTTATTTTTCTACAGACTTTAAGGAAGGTCTCTAACATTTTTGCTTTTGCGTAGTACACTCAAAAGTAAAGAAAATCTTCGATTCTATGACTAATTATATGTCACCAGTTGTCATTTGTATTAATAGATGTGTAAGATAATTTCATTTACAGATCTCGAAATTTTTATATAAATCGTTATTTAAACGTATATTTAACTAAATAAAATCTTTAGTATTTGTGCTAAATATACAACTGCAAAACAATATCCCACAGGAAACATACTACATATTTATTTTAGGGAGAAATACTTTTTTTAACTGAGCAACACGATATCAGTACGCTTTCATTGCACTCCAAAATACAGAGTGACATTTTTGAATATTTCAAATCGATAATAATTATGTGTTTGAAGGTTTCATATAAAAAGTCTCCTGAAAAAATTGGTTTTGACAAAACATTGATAGTACAAAACTACTGAACACTGTAAGTATAATTTCACTAGTGTAAGTACTGTGAAAATGCCAAAATTACCAGTTGCCAACAGTGCCAACCAATCTGAATGCTGTGTAACGAATGAACTGAATACTTCTTTCTCACTCTGAATCATACAATCGGAGCGAGAAAAACATATTTCTCGTAGAGGTAGCGGCGTCATGCATGCGTATGTAAGTCAGGAGCGGAGCCACCTATACGTGTAGCATGGGCATGCGCACAACCCCATCAGCCTTGTGACTGAACACTTTCAAGGTCTATTAATTTATAATCAAAATAGGTTCAGTTAGTTTCAGGTAGTTGTATTGGTACTCGTATTGTTAGCCTTTTGTGTCTTATCTGGTGCTTCTTACTTGCTGGTCATTCTTATATAAGCGTTAACATACATATTTACAGTAGTGTATTTAGTGTAAAGCAGACCTTTAGTCAGGTAGATTGATGTCCGTTAATATTCGACCCTTTTTTATTTATGACCTAACAGCTTTAAGAAAAAGTATTACTTTTGTTTCAACCGATAGGAATTAAATTTGAAAAAAAAATCAACCCTTTCGATGTGGTGTGAAACACACAAATTATAGATTATATAAATCTATAATTTGTGTGTTTCCTGTACTATTAATTATGCATATATTTTTATTTAATTAATTTATTATCTTAGTTGATGTTAATTTGTTAAAGATATATTGAATACTTATTTTTTTACAAAACATGAAATAAGTTTATAATTGCTAAATAAGCGAAAAACTTTCTCGTTCACTCCGCGCGTTACCGTTTAATTACTTAACATATTATAAAGGAAATATTTCATCTTTTTTTTTGTTAATTTTAATTAACATGTTCTGAAGAAAATAATAAAATTTTCGGGCCACATCCTTTTTTGTGAGCTGGATCAGTGCCTGAATCAACCAAAGCTGTTTAATACGACAATTTAGTACGATACGCGCATTAGTAAAAAATACGCGCGTAGCATCTGGACGCAATGTACGCCTAGTACCTCGACACGCGCGTCGGCCTTACGTGCGTATGACGTTACGCGATAATTACGCGCTTTCTGGGCATAGTCTAACACGTCAAAAATTATAACCCGACTACGTTAATTATATAGCATAAGTAGCCTGGGGTATTATGTAATATGTATGTACGGTGGAACAAACATACATACATACATATACTGCCAAAAACATTACTCTTCCTTTTGGCTTCGCCGTAGTCGGTTAAAAATTTACCTGCCATAAACAATTAGTTCTACATTTAAATGACAGGTACCTGCATTTCCTTGATTGAGCAGTTCGAATCGGCGCATAATATTGTGTACTGTTTACAATTCCACCTCAATTTTTTATATTAATAAGATCCTGAATATATAAATGCATGTTGCCAGAGGGCGCGTTTTATTTTGTGTTTTATTCCTTTTTTTATATATTTACTAAGGCGGGTCAATAAGTCCTTGACTTTTTGAATTTCTAACCTCCTTACTGAAAAAGCAACACTACTCCTGTCAATAGGCATCTGTCAGTTGACTCCTATCAAAATTTGAACTTGCTGCGTCAGTTAGTTTGTGTTTTACAGCTATCTTTATCAGACTATCCAGTAACTTAAGGAAACAATGGAAAAAAGTGAATTTCGTGTGCTTATTAAGCATTATTTTTTGCGAAAAAAAACCATTACCGAGACCAAGGCTAAGCTTGATAAATACTATGGGGACTCTGCACCATCGATTTCAATGGTAAAAAAGTGGTTTACTGAATTTCGTTGTGGCCTTACAAGCACTGAAGATGCCGAACGTCCTGGACGCCCAGTTGAGGTCTCTACACCCGAAACAATCGAAAAAATTCACGATATAATGCTGGCCGACCGAAGATTGAAAGTGCAAGAGATTGTGGAAGCCATAGGCATCTCGCATGGCTCAGTGGTTTCAATTTTGAATGATCACTTGGGCATGAGAAAGCTTTCCGCAAGATGGGTGCCGCGTTTGCTCACAGTCGACCACAAACGCAATCGTGTAACAACTTCACAGGAAGGTTTGGCGTTGTTTAATCACAATATGGAGGAGTTTTTGCGCCGTTTTGTAACCGTGGACGAAACATGGATCCATCACAATACACCAGAGATCAAACAACAGTCAAAACAGTGTGTTTCTAAGGGTGAATCGGCGCCAAAGAAGGCCAAGGTGGGTTTGTCAGCCAATAAAGTTATGGCGACTGTTTTTTGGGATGCACGTGGGATAATCCACATTGACTATCTTCAAAAGGGAAGAACAATTAATGGGGAATATTATGCCAACTTATTGGACCGCTTCAATGAGGATTTGAAAAAAAACCGACCTCATTTGGCCAAGAAAAAAGTTCTTTTTCACTAAGACAATGCAAGGGTGCACACATGTGCAGTTGCCATGGCAAAAATCCATGAATTGGGCTATGAATTGCTCCCACATCCACCCTATTCTCAAGATTTGGCTCCGAGTGACTACTTCTTGTTCCCAAACCTGAAAAAATGGCTTGGTGGAAAAAGATTTGACTCCAATGATGAAGTCATCTCGCAAACAAAAGCCTATTTTGAGGACCTCGACAAATCATATTTTTTGGAAGGGATAAAAAATTGGAGAAGCGTTGGACAAAGTGTATAGAGCTCAAGGTGGACTACGTTGAAAAATAAAATGATTTATTTATCAAAAAATCTGTTTTTTATTCCAAAAGTCACGGACTTATTGACCCGCCCTCGTATCATGGATATAAAGTGCCCCATTCTACGATTCTTCGAAGCTTTAAACGTTTATAGCTCCAAAAATATAATATTAAGTATATTAATTTTTTCGATATAGATATAGATATTATTATTATTTATATTATTATTCATTTATACCTATAGGATCATATAAAACTTGAGGTGGTAAACAGTGCACATGCGCCGATTCGATATGCGATCTTGACTAGAAAATCTCTCTCTCGTCTTACTACAGAGACTGAATCCTCGACCTCGAAGTCCAGCCTATCCCACCTATGTACCACTGAAGATCGGAACTTCGGAATCGCGTGGGTGGTACATGAGGTATACGCCTTTGCGGCGTGGACGTGTGGTCCGTGTTTTTGACGTTGATTGAGGGAGGTAGATTAAATTCAGCGCATTGATATTATGTAGGTAATAACGTAATAGAGCTCCCTTACAAATGACTCACAAAATAGGGTAGACCTGTAAATAAATATTGAGGTATTGCTGCTTGATAAGGAGAAAAAACAATAACAATTTATGTGTAGTTAAGTAATTAAATACATCTAAAATTACAAACAAGGTTCAATATTTTTTGCTAAATTTGTGAAAAAAACTACACCATAAATCATTAGTTTACTTACATCATATTATATAAAAACATATAAGTTTGAAGATAAATGCAAAATATTATTTTTAACAAAAAAATAAAACCGACATCCAAAGTAAAAATGCACAAAAAATTCCTTATTCCTTAAAATTATATTCGGCCAAAATTTTGACTTTGAAGTCGGTACCTACCAGCAAATAATTATTGTAAATAATATAATTTTAATTACTTTTGCTTACATCAAGCACATAAAATCCCATGATAAAAATTAAGAGAAAAGTCTCACAGTCTCGAAACGTATTTCAATTTCTAGCAATGTAGCTTAAATATAAATTTTAAGACATCAAAATAATATGTTTGTTGATACAACCTGAAGTATTGCACAGTAGATTTATTATTTTTCCGGTATACCTATTGATGTCAAATCAAACTGAAACTTTGGGAATAGGCCAAAGTAACTACAAAGCCTCAGCGCACATTGTAAACGAAAAGATTTTTGAATCGCTATTTTTATATAAGCCATAAAAACATGCATTGGTTTATAAAGTGTGTGGAATAGTGTGTGGCATTGTCACAATTTACATTATTCTTCTCTGCATTTTGGATACGTCAATTTTCATAACTGACTACCGTTAAACCATAATATTTTAATTTGTCGTGACTGAAACTAGTATTGAGAGTGCATAAAAGACCTGGAAGAAAATATACTGGATATATATATAATGATATATAACAATGATTTAGTTATAAGCTTGTTATTAAATAATTGTTATTAAAATGTTTTAGTAAGTAACAAATCTCTATCATGATATTTATTTCAGAAAGTTTGAAAAACTTACGGTTGTAGTTTGCTATGGGGCTAATGTGGAAACATGGTCGCAAAGGAACTGGTTTGATTGAAAACTTGTCAGTACTTTTATTAAATTCTTAGTAAGTCAATATTATTGGAGCTATTTTGGGATATAATTCGTTTGTTATTGATTCAATCAGCACTGCCCGTTGTCGTTTGAAAAATTCCCATGCCATTATTTTGATACCGTTAGTGTTTATTGAAAACTAACTTTTGCCCGCTGCTCCACCCGCGTAAATATAGTATCCCACGGGAACACTGTACTTTTTCGGGATAAAAAGTAGCCTATGTATTAAACCAGAGCTTAAAACTACTGCCATATCATATTTCATCGAAATTTGGTAGTTTTTGCGTGAAATAGTAAAAACATCCATTAATCCATTCATCCTCACAAACTTTCACATATTTTTTTTATTATTAATTTATTTAAGGTCGTTTTTTAACATCTAGGTCATTTAACGACCACCTTAAATACAAATATTATTAAACTTAAATAAATTCATATACATTAATCAGTTTTAAATATTTTAAAGTACAATCACAACCATTTCCATTCAAACACTGTTCTAAATTATTAGGTAAGTTACATATTCTTTTTTCTAAATGAAATTCTACACAATCTATGAATAAATGTAAAACTGATAAATCAGATCCACACTTGCACTTATTTATTCTATAATGGTAGTAGGATTTAATATACTTCAAATATTGGTAAAGTTTAAGTTTAAGTTTTTCTGGCTTTATTTTTATTATTAAATGAAAAAGTAAGAAATATTTACGAATAAAGTACAGATTATTCTTGGGTCCATGCAATAGGACCTATTTACAAAAGTAAAGATAGTCGATTATTATTTAACACAAAATCCAACAGATTTAAATGTGATGTCACAACAGCAATTTCTGGTGAAATTTAAGACTTGCCGAGCGGCCATTTTGTTCGAATTTCTTAGGAAGAAGTGGAGTCATTTCACACTGAAACAAAACGATACGCGACATGACGCTGCATTCTATTCTTCTCTCAAAAACAATTCAACTATTCAAAACTGTTTTTATTCAAAACACAAGAGGAACATGTTTCATTGTAAGAGTTCGAATGGCAGAGTGCACCGCGCTGCACAGCGCATGTGCAGTGTATGACGATCAGTCATCAAATAAAACATGTAGGTATATTTTTGTGTAGAGAATAAAGTTCAATTTTGAATAGCCATCCTAAAAGTGCAGCGCCGCGTAGCGTCGCATATCGTCGCGGTGTGAACTGACCCTAATCGCATCAAATCCTTCCTTAGCCTTACCGAGAAGGGCTCTAACCAAGAAGACAATATTTGTTCTCCAATACTTTATCTATTAACTCTGGCTAGAATATGTCCAGATTTTCTGGTCAAGTGGTTATGAGTTCGGATAGTAATAACACGATAGACGGAACATCGCAGTTATTAAAGCCGTAATAAAATTAGATATAGCCTGGGTTGCTAGGGGCCTATTTTTAGGATTCCGTAATACTAAGGCAACCCTTATACCCTCGTGTTCAATAGGTCTTTGAAAATAAAGGCAAGGTTTCAATCACGACTTTTTTACAAAGTCAACCATTTTCGAGTAATCAGCCTCCAAAGTGGTTTATAAGTTGTGTGCTCGTAATATATTCCTTAAAACTAAATTAAACCTTTAAACTATGATTAAGAACGCCATAAAAAGAAGTGTATAAAACTCAAACTTAACCCAAACCTAAAAAACCGGCCAAGTGCGACCCGGACGTACGCAAGAAGGGTTCCGTACAAAACGGCTTCTGTAAAAATATGATGTTTGTTGTATGGGAGCCTCACTTAAATATTTATGTTATTCTGTTTTTCGTATTAGCTATTATAGTAGCAACAAAAATACACCTTCTCTGAATATTCTATAGCTATCAGGGTTCATGAGATATAGCCTGGTGACGGACAAACGGACAGACAGCGAAGTCTCAGTAATAGCGTTCCGTTTTTACCTTTTGGCACGGAACCCTAAAAACACAATATCACATTAACCAGGGCAATAAGAAAGATTTGTTCATAAATACTGACAAGTTACGTTATTGTGACCATAAAATTATGAGTATCAATCACTGTGATCTTGAAGTCGTAAGCCCCCGCGTCTTCATCTGATATTCGCCCCTAATTACCAGAGGAGAGAAGAAATTTTATGGGCGCGTATCCGGAGTTTTCCCCAGCAAATGAGTTCAGTGGCCCACGTGTTTTATGACCTTGACCTGTTTAATTATTTTGACTTTTGTGGCAGGAACGTGACGAGTACTTTTATTGTACCCTAGGATATTATTTATGGATCACCGTTGCTCGTTGCTTAATCTGCTATACGTGTTTTTCAGATAACTTCCGACGATGTAAAAGTTATGTTATTAAGCGCATGTATTACGCCGTTTTCGTTTTAAACATTATTATTTGCCTTGATAATAAACTTATTGTATTTATTGCCTTATTGCCTTAATAATAAACGAAAACTAAGGCTTTACTTTGTTCCGAGTATTTAGACTAGATACCGCTGGCATACTTGAAAAATGCGGCAGCAAATAGTATGCCGAAGTCGGCTTGCCGGAGCCCGTCACATTGAAATCTTCGTGTCAGATGTCTAGAAATTATAAATGGGTTATAATTAATCTTGCGAACAAAAAATAAGTTGGCGACTGCACATGAGCATATTATTATATTATTACTGAATTATGGAGCGAATTAATATGTTGGCGACTAAATTACTAAACTGGCGAAAGCGCTCTGGCGACATAAATACAGAAATCGGCAGATAAAAGGTAGCGAAATTTAATCCAAACTGTCACCGAAATTCATAAGTTGGCGACTAAATTTCCGAATTGGCGACCATTAAACGATGTAAGCAGCTATAAAACCAGATTGGGTTAATAAATTAATGGCTGCTAAAAATTTTATTTGCAGGCTACATAAAATCACATTTTTGGATACTGTTGGAGTTTGTTTTCCTTTGTTATGGATGTCGTTTTCAAGGTTTTTGGGGGTGCTGAATAATATGAAAATTAAATATATTTTGAAATTTCAAAGTGGCGTACATTTTTTATTTAAAATTAATCAGCGTGTCCTTTTGAGGTTTCTGGGGGTATAAAATTGTGTTCAAATTTCAATTTCCAAAATGAACAATTTTCTATCGTAAAAGTGACATGAGTATCTACATTATATTATTTTATTTTTTTTATTTTATTTATAATTAGGATTGATGAATATTATCACAGTATGCAATTTAGCTATGTTTAAGCTATGGGTTTTTTTGGAATTATAGAGAAAGAAATGCTCTACTTTGAGACAAGCGATGTATAAAGCTATTGAAATGTAGGAAATTTCAGGATTTTAAAATTTCTTTTCCTCCCATCATGAAGAAAATATGTTGTTGCGGGATTAATAAGCGGGAGCAAATTTTCATTATGACGCACAATTTATGAGATAGAAGAATTTTACAAAAATGTAAATAAATACGCAATTTTGAAATATATGTTAATTTTTGTAATTAACATCCCCCTAAACCTAGAAAAGGACAGGCTAGATTAATTTCATTAAAAATAAATGTCCGATATCTTTGAAATTTAAAATGGATATCATTTTTGTACTCAGCACCCTTAAAAACCTCGAATACGACACCCATGTCAATTTTACGAAAAATAAATATCTGCCATTTTGAAATTTCAAATTTAATAAAATGTTTGTAATCAACACCCCCCAAAACCGAGAAAAATTAAAAATGGGAATTTTGTGCGCTCGTTTACGTTTTTTATGTTTAATATATATTTCATATATATTAATTTTAAATAAATCAGCTTCAGAAACGGACTTGTCGCAAACCAGATCGAGTACTTTCCAATTCACGACTCCACCAGATTATCTATCTATGCGGAACAAGAGGTGTAGAGACCAGATGGAGGACTCTTTTTCTACACAACTAAACGACTTTCAAAACGAAATAAGATCACTATTTACATCTTTAACTTCTGCACAGTCAAATGAACTAAAAAATCTCACTACTCAACTTAAAGAAATACAACTAACAAATTATAACATAGAAAATTCAGTTGCGTATCTAACTTCACAGAATGAAGAATTTAGAAAAAGTATTATAGAATTAGAGACACAAGTGAAGCAGGACAGACAATATATCACGTTGTTAGATAATAAGCTTGAAGATATATAATTACAGTAAATGTCTAGTTTCGAAATTAGAAATGTTCCTAAATTGAATAATGAAAACAAAGAAGATCTGATTGACATGACCGTCAATCTTTCTAAAACGGTAGAATGTGACATATCAAATTCAGATATCTATGATATCTACAGACTTAAACCGAAGTCGGGACATTCCAATAACACCCCAATAATTGTAGAAATGAAGTCGGTTATGATGAAGAATAATGTCTTAAAATCTGCTAAAACATTTAATAAAAAGCATAAAACCAATAAGTTATGCGCGGGACATGCTGGATATAAAACACAAGTGGACACTGCAATATACTTATGTGAACATCTAACGCCTAAAGGCTCACGGTTGTTTTTCTTGGCCCGTGACTTGATTAAGACAAAAAAAATTAAATTCTGCTGGACAGCTTACGGAAAAGTTTATGTGAGAGAAAATGAACAAACACCTGTAATACAAATATTTACTGAAAACCAGGTACACGAACTACTGGCAGGCTCATCTAAAGATAACCGAGGGAAGTGACTAAATGTAGCTATAACAATAATTCATTCATTTTCATGTACTATAATCAAGTCAATACCAGCATTTTATTTCATAGTTCATTCTGTAATACTACTACTATAAATCAAAAACAAATACTTTTCACAATTTAACAACATATTTACACTCCACCTACAGATTCATCATTATACGTCTACTAAAGGTACTCATTTGCTTATCTTTAAACCCTTTTGTTATTATATTACAAAATTAATCAGAAACTTGTCGATCAATATATCAGATGAACGAATGAAGTCTCCCAGTTATGGATTACTTTACATAATTGTTTTAAAACCAAATTTATTAGATATTAATTACTTTAACAATGCCAAATAAACTCTATAATTTAAATGAAATAGACAGTCTTAACATTGCCCGTTCAATATCATGCAATTGAGATGAGCTTTCTAGTCATTTGACTGTAAACATTATTGATTAACATAACTTATTTAATAATTATATCTCATAACATACGCAAATTTTATTCATATTTATTCAAATTTCGATGATTTTCTTATTACTATATCTAATCTCTCTATTTACCCAGACATATTAATCTTAATTGAATGTAGATTAAGTCTAGATAAATCAATACCGCATCTGGAAAACTATAGCTGTTACTCTACCTCAAATCATCTGAACCAAAATGACGGAGTGGTGGTTTACATTAAGCAATCATTGAACACGAAGGTTAAGGAGATTAGACTAATACAAGCATCTTGCCTTCAGGTTGATTTGCTTAATAATTCCTTAATTTGCATTTATATATCCCCGTCCAATACAAACACAGAAAATTTTGTAAATTCTCTTTGCTCTCATTTGGATTCTGTAAATATGAATAGGAATATTATCAATATTACGCAAAAATCACATGAAACTAACCTGGAATACAATAATAAAATGAATTATCTTAATTCGCTCTCAGTATATGGTATTCTTGCTGGACATACTTTACCTACTCCTGAAAAAAGTTGCTTAGACCACTTTATGCTGAAAATGAACAGAATAAAAAAATCAGCAGTTATCGCTATCCTAAAAACAAGTATAACTGATCACTACACTACTCTTCTTTGTCTCTCAAGAACGCAAATTTCTAACCCAATCTCTAGAACTAAAAATAAAATCGATCTAGATAAAGCCTTAATCGATTTAAAACAGAAAAATCTCTCTAATTTGATGACAAACAACGACCCAAATTCTATCACACATTGCTTAATTAATGAACTTACTGAAACCATAAAGAAAAACACTAAAATTATGAAAATTCCTAAGTCTAAATTAACACTAAAGCCTTGGATTACCCCGGGAATTTTACGTTGTATTAAACATCGTAATAAATTACAACTGACAGTACGAAAAGAGAGTCATAACGAAGTTTTAAGAGTAACATACTTACGCTATAGGAACCATTGCAATAATCTAATTAAAAAACTCAAACGCAACTATGAAGGAGAATTGCTGAGTAAATCTGTTGCAAATAACAAATTACTTTGAAATAACATAAAAAAAATAACATATAGCAGGAAATCCCATAATGATAATAACGAACTATTAAATATTAAACAAAACCCGCATGAATCTATTAATTTTATAAATACTTACTTTTCTAATGTAGGAGCAGATCTTGCTCATAAAGTATTATCCAATTCTGAACACTACGATACAACAACAAGAAATAATTTTTCCTCTGTTAATTCCTTCGCATTGATGAAGACCGATGTAGGTGAAGTAAAGAATACACTTATGAACTTGAGATCAAATAGGGCACCTGGCTGGGACGACGTTCCTACTAGCTTCTTGAAACTTGCCGCTGGTGAACTCGTACCGGTAATTGTATATCTTGCAAATCTTTGCTTTGAAAAGGGAATATTTCCGGACCTTTTAAAAAAACCTATAATTACACCAGTTTTCAAGAGTGGTGATAGAGACAGTGTGGGCAATTATAGACCAATCTCTGTTCTTCCAGCGATCTCTAAAATATTGGAAAAGCTACTAAATAACAGACTTATAAATTACCTAGACAAATATAAGTTGTTATCTACATCACAATTTGGGTTTAGGCGAGGCAAATCAACAGATGATGCAGTCTTCTCTTCAGGTCTTGTCTATCAGGAAATTATATATTTTATTAACAGTATTAAAAAAACATAAAAATAAAGATGTTGTGATTTCTAAAACTAAGCGTAACAATATGTCAATAGATCGACTTTTCTGTATAATAAGGTAAATAAAACTCTAGACATTAGTAACAAACCAAATTATGAGACTAAGAAATTACTTCGCGACTATTTGTCTAAGTTAAGCTATGAGGAAACTGAAAAATTAGTAGAAAATATAAAATTATAACAGGAAATATTGCATAATACACGGTAGGCACGTTTAGACATCACTTGAAAGAGTTTCTCATTAAGGAACAACGTAAACATGGTATTATTATTAGTAACCTGTCTTTCATATGAATTTTATACATACAATTGAATTAATTTATGATTCTTATCTATTAGTCTAATTTGAAATTTACCACTGTTACTCAGTAGTGTCTTGTTCTTGTTCAACACAGCCCGTGTTGTTGTAACGTTTTCTAGCAGTTTGTGCGGTCTTTTTATCTAGTGTATAGTTTGTAAGGGAGTTGTTTGTTAAAGTATAGTCTACTATTATCATATTATATTATGTATTATGTTTATGTGTGTGTATATATGTGTGTATGTTTGTATACATGTGTATGTCTATATACATATATATGTGTGTGTATTTATATGTATATGTATGTGTATGTATGTGTATACGTATTTATATATAGTATATTACGATGTTATGTAGAAAGTTGCATGAAGTTCGTGGCTTACAACACTTCACGGTTCAGTTGAAAACCGGTGTCATGTATGCGCGTGTCTTTATACGACATACGTGGCTTATGCCGAACTGGACCCATTTTCTAAGTAACATGAAGACACAATTTGTCCTATTTTATCTACAGCAGTAACTATGGTGCATGTCTAATTTGTTATTCTCTTTTATATCTTCCTATTTTATGTCATGTTATATTTGTGTCTTTTGTGAACTGAAAATAAAAACTTTCTTTCTTTCTTTTCTTTCTTTCTTTCATAAATTCACTAACACACATATATGTACAAACACAACACACACACCTACACATTACACACATATACACACGACAAATGCAGACATACACATACACACACATAAAGTTAGATGTTACTTTAGAGCTTATTACATGTATTGGTGATAGAGCTATGCTGGTACTAAATGTTTAATATATATATATATATATATATATATATATATATATATATTTTGTTATGTAAATTTTACCATACTTTACTATTATACTCTTGTAAATAAGTTTCATAATGTATAATATTTTGATAGGTCTTTGTATTAATATTAGCTGTGGAAGAGCCTAGTCACCTGATACAGGCGTAAGCTTACTAGGTGACTACGAGTTCTACTTAATAATTTGTAAACTGTTGTTGGAAATAAATATTGTATTTATTTATTTATTTTATTTATGTGCGCTCGTTTTGCTGATTATTAGTTATTATGTTTTTTTAATAATCTACATCAGGAAAATTATATGTGCCTATTCTTAAATTAAATATGTACTCTCAAATTGTTGCGAAGATGGTTATTTGTTGGCCAAAATAATATCTGTCTGCAAGTTTGGAATATTCAGTGGAATATACAAAACTGGTAGCAATTAGTCGCCAGATTTGGATTTTTTTGTTCCTTACATTCTTTCGCTAGCTTGGTAATTTAGTATTCCATATTCGATTTTTTCACATCCAAAATTTTATTGTTTTGTCGCAAGTTTAAATACATGCCATTATAAATTCACACTACAATAATGAGTTGCCGCATTCACAGAGCTGTTGTTGTTAGATAGCGCGGTATATTAATGTCGAGCGCCGAGACCAATCATTTATCTATGGTTGAAACTTAAAAAAATAAATATGAATTATGGTCGAATTTCGAACACAGGTCGACCGCTAGTTCTATCAAATTATGCGACAAATAGTTACTATGGCCGCTATCAATTATTCTCTATCACGACCATTCGAAGTAATTTATGTCCTAGCATGAGATATTCTCTGTAACTAAGTGAAATAGGTATGTATTGTGATTCGAATACCATACATCTTGTGCATTCTAATGCATATTCAATATTACATTGGATAATAATAGATAAGTATTGTTTAGTTTACTCTCCTAATGAGGATCAATCTCAAATCTTAGTAGAGCGGCTAGTTGGGAAGGCGCGCTTCCGCTGAATTGGTTAAGATGACGCCATCTGTCGCGACCCGTGCGACAACGGCTTGATTGTATTCATACTTCATAGATATTATTCTCCGATTCTTGGCGCTTGTGCCTCACGTGAATTGTTTTAGTTTATGTTAAATATTTCAGTTGTGTTTAGAGGGGAGGTGACGACGACAGATGATGTCATAGCGACTCGCTTCATTCTCGGGCGCGTTTTTGGAAATAATGCATTAAAATGCTGTATCTTCGTCTTTTTGGTCCGATTTAAATAATTTATTTGCAGTAAGTACATACAATTTTTTTGTCGCCATAAGTACTGCATACCCCACAAAAACACGACTGATCCTCATTTAGGTATTCAGAAATCTTGCCAAAAGAAATCAAAATTTTAATTAATATCGCATTAGTATCTGCAATTTGTATGCCCAATGCACACCAGTCTATTATAAAAATATGAGATAGTTAGTATTTCCAATAATGTTCTAGAATATTTACATGAAAACTGGGAGAACTTAGTCTATTTGTATAATATGTCTCTAATATTGAGATCTAAATATTATGTTTGTTCGTATATCTGCTTGATGTAAATTACTTAATTCCTCGTGTTCTTTTAAGGAAATTTTACGAAATACGATTCAACGATTTTAAGATCCTTATTTTTCTCCGGTTTTGACCTATAGGTCGATTCTGTTTTTTAAATCTTACAATAATACAATTTCGATGCAGTGTCGTTATGGAAAAATAAAAACCGGGAAAGTGACTCACGTACTCGGGCTCCGTACCATTATACTAATATTTTACTTGTTAACTATATTAAATTTATATTTTTGTACGAAGTTTTCCAAGTAAGCGCAATTTACAAGTTAGGTATCTATAACTCCTAAACTAACATAGTAATATAAGCCGTTATAGTTTTACTTTAAAGTTCATCACATTGACTACCATCATGAATTTTTTCACATTTTTAGAGCTAGCTGTTTAGCTTTTAGAGGGGAGGGGGCGTCCTATTTTAACAAAAAAATGCGCTTTAAAGTTGAATATCTCGGAAACGAATACCCAAATCAAAAATCGTCTTAGCAAACTCTAAATATTTTTAAAGTACCTATCTAATGGCACCCTTTACGTGTAGGAGAGGTAACCCAAAAAAATATTTTTCGTGATTTAATTTTATCACTTAATTTACTTTATACACATATTATCCATGTAAAGTTTCATCTTTCTAGCACTAACCATGGACGGTAAGCCGAAGGCGGACGGACGGACGGACATGACGAAACCATAAAAGGTTCCGAAACGTAATAGCCCAAGATCTTCTAGGAAATTTGGAGCAGGTGTTTGAGGCAAGCTGAAACTTTGTCCTTACACTTCTATTGTACCTCAACACGATAATGCAGGTCTGACTGGTTAGAAGCGGGGCTATTATATATTGACTAATATACAATTCTTTTAATTCCCAAAAAATATGTGTGAGTTAATTTGAAATTTTGATAATATGTTAGCTTAATGTTTAAGGGGTTGGGAAAAATAAAGTCAGGACATTTAGTCGGGGCTTCAATTTGTCACACCAGTGTAAAAGTAAATTAAAAAGTTAAAAAAAATAAAAACATGGTAAAAATTTAAAAGCTTAAACATTAAACTCTGGCTATAAGACTCTATGATAAAAACCTAACCAAAAGGGTTGGTCGTTGGAGGGTTGTAGGAGGGTTTCGTAACTATTAACGCGCAATAGGTTTTCTTTGAATCACATCAAAAGTTATTGTCCGATTTCGCTCAAAATTATTTTCCTGAAGAGTTTTTATCATGATCTATCAGCATGGAAACTAAAAAGTTTCTATCTCCTATAGTTTAGAAATGCCAGGGGGGGGCCAACTTATAAACCACTTTGGAGGCTTTTGGATTACTCGAAAATGGTTTACTTTGTAAAAAAGTCATGTATGAAACTTTGCCTTTATTTTAAAAGACCTATTAAACGATACCCCACACGATGTGGTGTCCCAACTCCTTAAACATTAAACTAACAACACTATATCAAAATTTTAAATTGCCCCAAACATGTTTTTTGGGGATTAAAAAATTCACGTTTCAAAAACTTGTATTTTGACTTAGCCCCGCTTCTCACCAGCTAGACTTGCAGTCTCGTGTTGAGGTATAATAGGAGAAATATATGACAAGGTTTTAAGCTTGCCTCAAACAAATTTCCTGGTAGCTCTACATCTATAAACGTCAAACCAACGTTTAACGCGTTTCGATTGGTCTAAACTCAAAATAATCAATGTATAATATCAAGACGGTTCATTCATAAATCATAATTCATTGAATGTAAATTGAAAGTTTAAGTTATTTATGAGAATTTGGGTTCTGAACATAGATTCTCACTAGATGTCAGGTCTGCATAATATTTTAAGCATTAATCGCAGAGATACAACGAACTCAAAGAAAAGAGGAATGAAATAATGCTTCCGTTGTATGTCAATGAGTGAGGACTGAGTATAGTAGCGAAGACCTAAGAAAAGTAGCTCGTCAACGCACTTAATTATTCCTCTGGTCATAATTGTCTACAGGTTCCATAATCGTATACCATCAGGCAATCCGTATGCTCTTTTGCCAGTCTCATTAAAAAAAAAGATGTTGGGCATTTATGAAATTCTTTTGTACGATAAACTGTAAGTGTATTCAAATGCTTATGGGGAGTTTATTTTGGCCGGTTGCCAAAAGGACAATGAGCTCAAGAAAAGGAGACTGAACATCGTGGGCCCAACTAATGGGCTTGGTATATGGTTTCAAAAATCGTCATTTTTTTTGTCCTAAAATATAAAATATCAGCCCAATTCTCAATCTGGGAGCCGAGAAAAATAAGAAAGATGTTTAGGTTTCGTGATATCGTCCATTTATTTAATCGATTTCAGTATTACAGTACATAAATACTTTATGCACAAGTTATTTATAATTGTCAATTTTGTCATAGGGTGTTGACGTTTGACTTTTGATTCACTCGTTTCGTGTTTTGTAATGCGTTTCATTTTGTTGCGTTTTGAGTGTCTTCCTAAATAGTTAATAGTCTTCAACGACCACTTCTTTAATTATTACAGAATCCGGGTCACATAGCTTGAAAAATAATTTCAGTCTACTGCTGTCGTAGAGGAAATGCAGCTATTCTTATTAACGCTTCTATTGTAATTGCATAGTAAAGAGATGAACTTTTGGAGCCTGCTGAGTGCTCAATGCTCATGTTATGTGTATCATAATATTAAGGTACCTTAGCTGGAGAAGGTATCGAGATCATATTGCTCCACCTGTATATTAATTTCTTAACGACATTTTAATCTTTATAGAAGACGAATAAACGATATACTTACTACATTAAAATTGTTCTGTTTCTTATTAATCTATTCCTGTTATATCTTTATTGTTTTTAAGTCATCATATTAATCATTAATAATAACCTATTATTCGGACTTTTCACGCATTCTCCACCTAATGTACTCTTTTAAAAGTTTATTCCATTGGTATTGAAACATCCTCACCTTCACTAAGCAGCTCATAACTTTGTTCTCAGATTGCTAAAAGTTACAGAATTTTCCACAAAGCTCTCATTAATCTAAATCTATCTATATATACCAGTTTTATCTTATTACATTCTTAGCCCAAGGATGTATGAAATGGTTATAATGTCGTGAAGCATAATAAGTGTAGGTTAATTTCTGTAATGTATCTACTACATACGGAGGGTGCTGTGTATCCGATTGGCTTTTTTAAGAAACGGACCAGGAAACGAGCAGACGGACCGTTACGGATGTTAAGCGATTACCGCCGCCCACGGACACTCGCATCACCAGAGGAGTTACACAGCTTTAGAAACTATTAATTATTATATAATAAATTATCTTAAATTTAATAATATTATGTAGTAAATCCATAATATTATTATGCTAATAGCACTATCGTTTTTCTTAGAAAATGACAGTCGAGAATGAAAAACGACGATAACCGAAAGCCACTGGGATTGTGGTCGTACTGTACGGCTTACTCACTTACAAGCTCTTAATTCCAGCCAGCTTACGCCATATAAGAAACTGGCTGGAATTTTCGTATTATAGTCACATGTTACCAGCCAGTCAGCAGTCACGTGACTCTTGAGTTACTTCTGCATTGAAACTTGCGTGGTGTTTTCGTATTATGACAAAACATTTGACATTAGCTGGCTTGTTTTTACGTCTAAACTGCCTTTACAAATCCATTCAGTTTACGCCACAATTCATTAGCTTTTATTGACTTGTTTATATTAAAGCGTTCTCTTTTAATATTTTTATGTGAATTTTAATAATGTTAAATATCGCTAAAATAATTGCGAATATTTATGTATTTTTAAGACATAGGTTTTATTCATAGGTTCATAGAAAATAAACATGTTGTGACGACTGACGAGTCAGAAATATTTTAATTTCTAGAAATAATGCTTTACACGAGATTGGTGAATCACTAATCAATTCACCATTCCTAATAATTTCAATCAACAATAATTATTGAGATCATAATTTATAAAAGAATTTGCATATTTCAAATCATCTACAGTCCGATGAGAACATTGTTACATATTCTATTTATAGATAAAAATATATTACTTTTAAAATGCCGTTCCAAATTTCGCCCCATATCGCATTATTGCATCGTCCAAATATCGTATTATTTCAAATAGCCCCATCTTACAGTACAAGTTTTCTGTTCGTCGTTAACTCTGAAGCTACTAAAGGCATGCCATAAAAAAACGGACTGTAATTACGTCGAATTTGACGTCTCCGTACGTCACCTTCATGCTCGTTTATACCAGTCAGCGACAACCAAACCAGGATGAATCAAGTCAGAACGAAATGCCGTTATAATACGAAAAAGAACTAGGCACTTTAGGGCCGTATATTGAATTGCCTGGAAACAAGCTGGTTTTTTAAAAGATCATAATACGGCCCCTGTACCTACTATTAAATATACGTCATTGTAATATGTAAAGTTTAAAAAACATGAGCAAATAATTCGAAGTAAAGGGCGATCATGCTTTTTGTGTTGTTTATTTTTATTGCAGAACGTACGTAGGTAAATAAGACAATAAAATAATAATATAACAAGTAATTGAATATTCATTTAATTTCTACTAACAAGTTGTATTTGAAAATCATTTGCCGCTCTCATGAAAATTGTTAATTTTGTTCTTATGTTAGGCACTGGCCCGTCCGCTGGTTTTCCAACTATTTTGTATCTCCTGAGGATTGTTGAGAGCACTACCTTCATAGATATCTGCCCGAATTTGTAACCTGAAAATAATACGAAGACACATTAACGCCCTACACACGTAAACTTCAGACCGCGGATCGGACTGCGATTCAAACCGCGGAGGGATCTGTGCGGTTTTGATCGCGAACTAACAGTTTAGTTACGACTAAAATACATCATGGTTCGGACTACCGGCATCTTACTTAATACGTCAAAATTCGTCATAGCGCATAGCTTAAACTGTGGAAAATGCGCTGTCATCTACATGCCAGATCTGACTGTCGGCCGCGTATTTAGGGCGCTATTTAATACCCGTAGGGCGAAGGGCCAAGGCACGGCACGGCATATAAGGCGGCACAATACCCACAGAAAAACAGCATAACAAATATAATATTAGAACGTGTCCGTTCTGGTTTGGCTTCTGGGAAACGCATTATGTAACATCTTGTGTTTCATCTTTCATTCATCATGCATTCATTCATCCTACTAATATTAGGTATAAATTTGAAAGTTTGTGAGGATGGATGGATGGATGGATATTTGTTACTCTTTCACACAAAAACTATTGAACGGATTTTGATGAAATTCGGTATGGTAGTAGTTTAGGCTCTGGAGTGAAACATAGGCTTACTTCTTATCCCGGAAAAAACAGTATTCCCGCGGGATACCCGATAGTATATTTAAACGGGCGGAGCCGCGGGAAGCAGCTAGTCATAATTATAATAGTAACGTATCATATTGCCCTAAGTGGGATAGAGAAGTATGTTTCTTATGTTCTGGACATAAAACACAATGATGTAAATTGACTTACCAACGCAATTCCTCGGTCCAAAACTGAAGGGCATATAAGCTTGAGGCGGGTTACCGCCAGAACGTTTTGAAAATCTATCCGGGTCGAAAGAATCTGCATTACGACCCCAATACTTTGGGTTTCTGTGAATACCCAGTATCCCTGCAAACAGTCCACTACCAGCGGGTATAGTCCTCCCAGATGCTGCAAAGTCGAAAAATTTGTTAACACATATTATATGTATGTAATGAGATAAACTGCGGAAGCCTAAAATAAGAAGTAAAATGCTTGAAAGTAAGCAAATAGGATAGACGACGTAATTTTTTATTGCATAAATGAATGGTACCTGATCTTAAATACGAGGAACTTCTAAGAGGAAGAAACAGTATACTAGACATCAATATTTTCGAAGGTACAGCGATTTGTTTACAAAGTTT
Source organism: Phengaris arion (assembly GCA_963565745.1). Classification (NCBI taxonomy): domain Eukaryota; kingdom Metazoa; phylum Arthropoda; class Insecta; order Lepidoptera; family Lycaenidae; genus Phengaris; species Phengaris arion. The sequence continues at coordinate 6,171,923 of OY751439.1, read as the reverse complement.
CGCAAGTCTCATGAAAACGCTATATCGACGCTGGAAAGGCAACCTTGCTTAAGCGCCAAATATGGGAATATACGTTATATATATCGTTGGAATCGTCAGATTTTTCTCTTTCTGCTGATCTTGGTTTCATCCCGATACGAGCACTTTTGATGGCTTATAAGCAACGTGTGTTTACAATTTTTTTATTAGATAAGCTTGCAACTTTTGATGTTTTAAAAAATTTCGTCCCTTAAGCTACCCTTTATTTCACCACTTTGTAGGATGAGCATCTTTGCTTATTTGCGTTGCCTTGTATTTTTAACATAAGAAAATATGCCTTACCGTAAAACTGGCAATAGTTAAAACATAATACAATTTGCCAGATCGATCTTTCCTATATTATGGCACTCAAGAAAAATATCCCTGCCGCGTTTACAGCCTATTTTGCAGATAAGCAATATTGCCGGGACAACAAAATTATACGATTGTGATATAAGCAATTTTGGTTCGACTCGAATATTTTTAATTTGGTTCATAAGCAAGTTTACCCTGCCGTATTTTGCAATAAATATAATTTTAAGAAAACTTGCTTCTATTTGCTATTTACATTTTTGTCGCATACGCACATTTTCGATACAAAATAATAAACGGCGACTGGCGCATAAGCTACCGCTTTTCGTTGCGATATTGTGTCAGAAACGTAAGGTATATATAAAACATCGGACGCGCGGGCGCATCAGCACAGAGTACTTTTTTATATTATGCGCATCAGTCACTCGGTTGTCGTCGGTGGGGACGGTACGCAGCTGTCGATCGTTAGAAGTGCATTGAGAGTTCGAAGGTATCCTGCGGCGACTACGACGTATTTCGATAGGTAAGTTAATATTATTTAGTGATTTTTTATTTTATACTTATACTCGAATATTACTTATTGCAAATAATATAACTTTTACGGATTTTATCTCTGTTTATTACATTTTAGTTTATCCTGACATAACGGCTTCATTGCAGCGGTTGTGATCACGGGGAGCCAGTAGGTAAGTTATTGTTTTAACGTTACCAAATGTGTTATGACTTGTGCCTAGCTAGTTTTGTGTATGTGCATTAATATTTTATTCAATTGATGGCTTTTGGGTGTGCCTACTAACTTTCCTATAATATTGTTTGGTTTTACTTAGGCAATAAATACCTAAGACTTTAGTGCATGAAAATGGCTGAAAAAGCAGGGCGATCGAGGCTAAAACTAACTAATGCCTTGGCTGCAAGAAGGAAGTTGTGCTTTGATTCAGAGGAATTGGGCGAAGTGCGTACAAATAGTGTGCAGGTTTAAGTTTTGCCTTAACAGTTTCTAAATAATAATCTACCTATTACTTGTACATTTCATGTTTTTAAATATTTATAACTGTAGGTGTTTTGAAATACCTACCTGCTTAATTCTTAGGCTTCAAATCACTTTTCACGACGATTTGACGTAGGTCTACTTGTAAGATTCATTAAAAAAAATTGCCTACAACTACTGGTCTGCCGAAATAACGAATTCGTTTTAGAGTTCGGTAGGAACATAAGTAAAAATGGGACCCCTATCTATCCACCCGTCCTTGAACAGTCTTTCGCCATGCTTAATCTCATCGACCGGGACACTTACTACCTATTATTTTATGTCTAACCTTATAATTTTTTTGCAAATGAAAATTATGAATAGTTTTGTTGTCGATCTAACAAAAAAGCAATTGCATGGGTGTAACAAACTTCTCTTTTTGCTGCTTTTTGCTCGATAACGGTACAGAACCGGAAATACTAACAAACTTATGGGTGTAATAACTACTATTGATTATTGTAAACTATTATTATGTATTATTACAGGATCATACCACGGAATACCCGTCAACAAATTATGAAGGATCCAACGTCTTAACTAGTGCTCAATTAGCTAATCAAGACAAACTACTAATACTCTTCAAAACGTCAATACCGTCAAGTTTTTTCCTCCACATGTAGTCCACAAGGAGAATAACTCAGTAACTGATGAAACGGTAGGTGTTCCTTGAACATAATTTTAAAATTACGTAATCAATAAAAAATATTAAGTACTTACTGTTATGAATTAGGGCGAGCGCACACTGCAAACACGATTGTAGTTAGACGGACTATCGCCATACAAACTTTGATTTTTCAGTGTGCGCGCTCTCGTATGTTGTGTATGGCGATAGTCAGTCTAACTACAATCGTATTTGCAGTGTGCATTCGCCCTTACTGTTTTATCGCATCCAAGGAGTTGGTTTCATCGTCCGTCCACGTACTTACTTACATGTTTTGCTGCTTTCATTTCAGGCACCTAATCTATTGAAAAAAAAAAAAAGAAAACAGAAGACTAGCTATTTGGATCACATGTCGGATAATGAAGACTTTCAGTAGTCATCTACATCATGGGACGGTGAAGATACATCTTCGAGTAGCGAAGAGGAGACTAATTAAAAAAGGAAAAAGCGGAACAAAACAGCTGAAGATGGTAAAGTAGGTGATCTTGGACTTATAAAAAAGAAAACAGGTAATAAACTTAAAGAAAATACAATAAAAAGGAATAAAGGTCTAGCGTATGTAAAGAAAGATGGCAAAGAAACAGTCCCGAAAACAATGAAAAAAAATCCATGTAAATCAGATAAAATGTCCACATAACTGCCACGAAATTTCGGAAGAATGTAGAAAGAATATTTTTAATTATTACTACAATCTTTCATCGCAGCGTAAACAAGATTGGTTAGTAGCAAATTCACAAGCTGCTGAAGTGAAGAGGAAGCGTACAAAAGGTGATGCATCTCGATGGCAAAAAACTTACCTTTACTTTATAAATGAAGGAGAAGGTCATCGTCAAGTTTGCCAAAAATTTCTTCTTTATACGTTGGATCTTTTTCAGCGCTTTGTTCTTTACACTATCTCTAATGCTGAGTGTAATTTATCTAAAACGGACTTAAGAGGAAAACATGTTCCAGCCAATAAGATGTCGGTTCGATTAGACAAGGAGTTATAGATTACATTAAGAACTTACCAGCTGTTCCGTCACATTACTGCCGCATGGATTCCACTCGACTTTCCGTTGGATCTTTCTCAGCGCTTTGTTCTTTACACTATCTCTAATGCTGAGTGTAATTTATCTAAAACGGACTTAAGAGGAAAACATGTTCCAGCCAATAAGATGTCGGCTTCGATTAGACAAGGAGTTATAGATTACATTAAGAACTTACCAGCTGTTCCGTCACATTACTGCCGCATGGATTCCACTCGACTTTACTTGCCACAAGAGTGTAAAAATATTACTCACCTCTATCAATGAAAAATGACTTTTCATCCAAGGGAAAAGACTACGTCGGGGAAAATGTTTTTAAAAACATTTTTTCTACCGAATTTAACATCACTTTTCGTATTCCTAAGAAACATAAGTGCAAGAAATGCGTGGCGTTTGCTAATAACCCAACTGATGAAACCGAGGAAGAGAACAAAGTTCACTTAAAGAAGTTGAGGACTCAAAAGCGAGATTCAAATTCCACCAAAATATCACAAAACATGAAACTTACTCCCTTTGTGTTTCATTTAATTTGAACACTCCGTACGGCGAGAGTATGCTCTTCTACTATTCCAGAAAGTACAGTGTTTATAATCTTACTTTCTACGAGAGTTCTACCAGGGAAGGATATTGTTATTATTTGTTATTATTGGCGTGAAAGCGACGGCAAAAGAGGAGGAAATGAAGTTGCTACTATCTTATTGAAATAAATTACAAATGGTGGCTGATAGGAAAACTATGAAAAATCTTTTACTTTACAGTGACTTATGTTCTGACCAAAATAAGAATAAAATTGTTTTTGCAGCAGTTCACTCTACTTTACTAGCTTGTGAACACATATAAACTATTCAGATGAACTTCCTCCTACCTGGACATACATCTATGCCTGTAGACAGCATCCATGCTGTGATAGAGAACAGCCTAAAAAATATTGTTGTTCATGCGCCTTCCCAATGGTCAACATTAGCGAGGAAAAACCCAAAGCCGTATAATGTGGAAATATTAAAATATTCCGATTTTGTTGCATGGGACTCTATATCCGACAAATATTTTAAAAACAATTTGGCTGGAAAAATAAGTAAAATTCGAGTCATCACATTCAAAACGAGCGACTCAACCCATGTGTTTATCAAAAATTCCATGGGACAAGAAGCTAAAACTGAAAAAGTATTTGTTCTTGGAAGGAACAAAATGCCTTCTCAACGTTTATATAAAAGTCAGTTGCCCATTTGTGACCTTAAATATAAAGACTTGGTGAACAACTGCAAATCTTCTGCTATACCTCATCAGTTTCACGAAGAATACTTTAAACTACCTCACGGAAACGTGAAAGACCATTTGCCAGACACAGAAAACCTCAAAAAAACAAAAAAAGTACAATAAAAAATATATTTTTTGATTACTTTATGTTATAATATTTTACTTAAATTTCCGAATATGCCTATCTATAAGAAACATTTTCGGTACCATAGTTACATGTCAGTTTGGAAATCAGCAATTTAGGAGAGACAGCTTTTAGATGGTTTGTTAACCTTAGTCAATTATGCCTACGACATCTTTGAACAAATATAGAGATCAGAAATGTAGCTCAGATGCGATATGAAGATTTTTGGTAAATAAGCAAAAGGCGCAGACACATCAAGATGTGTCTGATAAGACATAGAGCAGCTCAAGAGCTGCTCTATGTCTTATCAGAAAATTTGCCTCGCCCAAGGCCGAAGCACTTATTGCTTAACCGCCACTTAACTTTGTTTGTATTACGTTATAACAATATACTAATAGTTCAAGTTAAAGTAACACCTTTCCTTGATGTTCTGTCAAAATTTCAGGTTAATGTGACTTAAAATAAAGTTTATACGATTTTTTTTCGAAAATTTCAAACTTTGAATCGCTTTATCTCGGAACCGTCAAATGGCACTTAAGCAAGGTTGCCTTTCCAGCGTCGATATGTATTATTATTTTTAAACAGAAAATTAAACCGAATTCCAAAATAAAAATACACAAAAAAGCATGAAATAAATCTTATTTTCCAAATAATTCCCCTTTTATATTCGGTTAAAATATAGACTATTTCTCTACACAATCTTCATAACTTTGAAGTCGGTACCAGCCCAAACAATATCCTGATAAATCATTATTTTATAGAACTCACGTTTAAGTTGGCTGGTACCGACTTCAGTTATGAATATTGTACAGAGAAATAGTTACAATTTTAGCTGAATATAAAATGGGAATTTATTACAAAAGAAGTTTTATTTCATACTTTTTTGTGCGGAGTATGTAATCGTTGAACATACAATATATGCTCAACGATTACTCCGCACATAAGGAGGCGGTCATATAATCGCTCGTATATATATATATATATATATATATATATATATATATATATATAACGTCACTATTAAGTAAAAGTGTTATGTATTGTAATGCCGCAGGAACATATTAATATTTGTAAATATGTCCAAATACCGAACTAATGGTGAAGGTTTTATACATTGCAAATGGCAAAATCTTTTATGGCCCGTTTCAATAACCTATCTACCAATAACTAGTTGTTAGAAACGTCAAATTTGTATCGCAAAAAACCGGAAAATGATTGAATGACGACGTTTTTAGCAAATAGTTAATGGTAAGGTTATTGAAACCTGCCATTAGTTCACTCCGGTATAGGCCCCGATTTCACGAAAAAGTGCGATCCCCTTAACTCTCTGACAGTTTTGAAGATATTATAAAACCAACCGACCCAAACAATATCCTATAATATTTTATATAATAGAACTAACGTTAAAATTTGCTGGTACCGACTTCAAAATTAGGAAGATTCAAAATCAAAATCAAATCAAAAAATTTTTTATTCAAAATTGGTATTTTTAAATACTCTTTTTGAACGTCGTTACTACGTGATGCCTACCACCGGTTCGGGAACTAACCCAGCGAGAAGAGCCGGCAAGAAACTCGTCTGGGGGCCATCTTTTACCAAAAAGATGGAAAATTATTCTTTTAAAATCAAAATTATTACAATGTTTGTTTATGTCTATGTAACAAATAATAACATAAAATAAGGAGCCACCTTATTCCCAAGGTGTGCCGTCTTGAATGAAGTCATTAATTTTATAATACGCTTTGGCACACAAACGTTCTTTAACTACTTTTTTAAACTTATTAATGGGAAGGTTTTGAACCTTTTCTGGGATTATATTGTATAAGCCTATACATTGGCCTTTAAAGGATTTACTAACTTTGCTTAGTCTGAACACTGGCATATCTAACTTGTTCTTATTTCTAGTGTTTACACAATGATTATCACATTTCTTTTTGAAGTTGTTTAGATTTTTTCTTACGTATAACACATTTTCCAAAATGTATTGAGATGCGACGGTCAGAACTTTTATTTCTTTGAACTTTTCCCTTAGAGATTCAAAAGTCAACATCTTAAAAATAGAACGTATAGCACGTTTCTGCAGCACAAATATTGTATTAATGTCCGCAGCGTTTCCCCACAAGAGGATGCCGTACGACATTATGCTATGAAAATAGCTAAAGTAAACTAATCGCGCGGTCTCTATGTCGGTAATTTTTCTAATTTTTTTAACAGCGTATGCTGCAGAACTCAGCTTATCTGCCAATTTAGCAATATGTGGTCCCCGCTGTAACTTACTTTCTAATGTTATACCTAGAAAAACAGTGGTGTCTACTAATTTCATTTTCTCATTATTTTGAGTATCTATTATATATCTATTATATATTATATATTATAGAGTATATTTTCTCATTCTATATTGAGTAGAGAAATAGTTAAAATCTTAAAATTCACATACGGCAAAGTAATGACTAATGTTCGAAGATATCCGTGTCGGTGTAAATTAAAAATATTAGTAGGATTCCCCAACATATTATTATTCATTTTAAAACAACATTCATTTCATTTTAACAAGTACATTATCGGTCTTTGCCGAGAATTCTCTGTCGAGCTGTGGTCGAGCTTGGCATTCGTCAAGCGGGGCTTTCCCGTAGTGATAAAATACTCGTAAAATACTCTTGCTCGTTATAATATTACGTATAGTTTCGTTAATCCGAACGATTAGTTATTCTATCAATTACAAACCTCTCGTTTTGAAAATCAAACTTACGTAATGCAACGTCCTTGAGAACTTTTCTTGCAATAACTGGTACAGGCGGGAACAGTCTCATACTCTCCTTGATGACCATGTCCAAGTAATTAATTTTTCCGAGGTCTTCCTTTGTTATAGGTCTGTCGCTGCCACCGAAAATGTCATTTAGTCTGGACCGAACAGAAAATACGATATTATTATTAGCTTTAAAACTACAATGTGTTAGTTGTATGTAATATTTAAGATAAGTAATAATGCGACATGGAGTTATTTCAAGCAAATATAGGAGAGAAGCTTCGGCAAAAATAGGCGAAGATAAGGCAAAGCGAGAAATAACCGTCACGTTTTTTTTTTCGCCGAATAGGTTAGTGCATCGAAGGTCCAAGGAGATGTGGGGTTTAAGAGACCGGCAACGCATTTGTAACTCCTCTGGTGTTGTGGATGTCTATGGATAAGTAATAATTGTATTTCCAAAAGAATATCACGGTTATGAACTCACTCTCTATGAACTTTATCCTGCACCTGTGGGTATTGGGCAAGTAGCATGAGCGTGAAGCCCAGACTCAAGCCAACCAAGTCTGTTCCAACTATCAGCACCACTATTTCTTCTATCATCTCCTGTTCTCTCAAATGGGAGTTTATTATGGCATCGAATATTCCGTCCTTAAAACTCTCGCCAGCAACTATTTTTGTCACAAAAAGAGAACATTTAAAGTATTTATTTTTTCATTTAATGCGTAAAATACTCTAATATCTCTAAATGTTTAAAATTTACCTTGAACACATATTTTGTACAAAAAATATAAAAATTACACTTCCTACCTGGTTTTGCATCAGGTTGATTGTGTCTTTTAATGTCTTCAAGGCGTCGATATAAAATCTTAAATTAAATATAATTATTATTATTTAAATGATTGACATTATACCCACCCTTTCTATGCTAAACAAAATGATACGGGGATTTAAAAATCCCCGTATTTTTTATTAAACGGTTTTATTTAGCTTGGCCAGTTTAATAATTTATTTGTTTGTTTGGGACAAATTTAGTAATTGGAATTTTACCCCCTTCCTGACACCAGATCGATCTGATATTTGGTGTGTACTCTTAATCTTGATGACTATACAATAATAAAAAAATGTATGACTGTAAATCCAAAATGGCCGCCAATAGAAAATGGCGGATTACATCTTACTTCAAAACAACCTCTATATGGGTATCAAATGAAAGGGATTATTGGAAAAAATAAAATTCAAGATGGTCGCCGCCACAAAATGGTGGATTACATATTTTCCACAACTACCTCAATATAGCTGCTGTCTAATGAAAGGGCTTGTTTAGTAGAATAGAGCTCATCCAGAAAAAATAAAATCCAAGATGGTCGCCGCCACAAAATGGCGGATTATTCACAATCACCTCAATACAGGTGTCTAATGAAAGGGCTTGATTAGTAGAATAGAGAGGAATTTGAATGAATAAGAATAAGAGAAGAATTAAGAAGAATAGGAAATAAGAAATAAATTAATTAATTAATAATAAATAATAAATATTAATTATAAGATTTTTTTTTAATTAGTAGATTATTTTTTAAGCTATTGCATAGCATCTATCGCGGGCCTTGAGCGCGGGGACCGAATCCAGAAATTCCGTAACGAAAAAACCTCACGCTCCCCACTCCGACGGGCACGGAGGTGTGGCTTGAAGGCCGTGCATCGTCTAACATCGTTTTAGTTCGGCAGTCTTTGACACGGCGTTGTGTGCGTGCGATAATGCTATGCAATAGCTTTACCGCGGCAGTCCCCGAGTGCCACACGTCTTTTTTTTGTTTTCTCTCAGTATCCTTTAAGGACAAGCTTACGTAGCTCTGAGTGAAGTCTTTTGAAGGATTGTGTATAGAAGAGTTAGATTGCAACTTGTCAGGAAATAAACCATGTAATAGTGAGGCATTAAATGAACTCAGTAGAATGTGAAGTATCATCTAGCAACAAAACTGAAAACTTGAAAATAAATTAAACAAAAATATATTTTTATGTTAAACGGTTTTATTACAATAAAAGTAATGTAGGTAATGTACTAAAAGCTAAAAAATAATTCGGTAAGTCCTAGCTACCAGATCGCACCAATCTTCTCATCAATCTGGGGTATTGATCAGACAAATAATAAAATCGTTGGGCGCGTGAAACTATCATATATTAACTCTAGATACGCAACGCCAAACGATTATATTATTTGTCTGATCAATACCCCAGATTGATGAGAAGATTGGTGCGATCTGGTAGCTAGGACTTACCGAATTATTTTTTATCTTTAAGTACATTACCTACATTACTTTTATTGTAATAAAACCGTTTAACATAAAAATATGTTTTTATTTAATTTATTTGTTTTGCAATAGCGCGCTCCGACAGATTGAGATAATGTGAAGATTAATACAAATGTCTAACATGTCTCTGGTAATCAAGATACAAAAAATAACTTGCTTGGTTGGTTGGTTTTAAACATTCATCCCAAATTTTACCCACCTAGAGGCTGAATTTTAGAAAATGCTGAAATACGTAATTCATTATTTTCATCGTACTCCATTCATATGAAATATCATGCCAAAATGTCCAAGCAATCAAAAGTTTCATACAAACTTTTATCCCTATTTTACCCCCTTTGGGGTTGAATTTTTAAAATTCGTGGGTGGAGCCGCGTTGCCCGCGGCTCCACCCACGTAAATACAGTATCCCTAAGTGTACAACACAAACACTGTACTTATTCGAAATAAAAAGTAACCTGTATTTTAATCCAGAGCCTAAACTACTACCATACCAAATTTCATCGAAATCCGTTCAGTAGTTTTTGCGTGAAAGAGTAACAAACATCCATCCATTCTCACAAACTTCCAGATTTATAATATTAGTAGGATTTAAATGAGCTTCACAGATATTTTATATTGAAATAGGCTAAATGGTTTAGTCCTGCTTGTATAAAACTGATAACTTACCTATACATTTATGCTACTTTTTAACCGACTTCCAAAAAAAGGAGGCGGCATACATTCGGCTGCATATAATATTTTTATATTTTTGTTTTTTTTTGTGTGTTCAACGATTTATTTGATGTAAAGGGTATAATCCCAAGTTGGTCCCGTTTTCACCAAAGTGGTGACTTGATGATCCATGAGGAATCGAGGAACTCCTCAAAATTTATATGGACACATATGGTGATTTCAACTTTTAACTAATCTTTTTGTTTTTTTTTTGTTTCTCTTTCAACGTTTTTTTTGTTTCTCTTTCAACTAATTAACAAAAAATTAAGCCACCTAAAAATCAAAAGCAAAAAATAACAAACCTTTTTTTTATTTCACCATAATAACTTAGTTCATAAACTAATGTAAGTAATAAGTATACTCAAGTTGTTTTGAGTCGGCGCACATACATCAAAAGTGCCGATCTAGCTGGACAAAAATCAGTTTACCGACGTTCTTCAATATTGATAATATTTTAGGTAAACTCTTCTTAAGTTGTTAACTAACTTAAAAGCAATAATAATAATGTTGTAAAGTTATTATTTATTTCAAAATAGGACTCTTAACTTGCCGAATGCGTGTCGACTGCCGAGTGCGCGCGCCTCATTTAGTCATGCTTTTTAACCCTGTTTTAATTGTAATTTCAGTTCGATTATTCTTTAGATTTTATTTTTATATGATAAGTAAACTTTTTGTACCTTCTACTAATTAAATCTCAAATTCTTATTGCAATATTTGCATTTATTTAATAACCGTAGGTATTTACTGAAGCTCTATCGAAATTACTCAAAAACTTTTAATTTTTTGTTAAAACTTATTATTTTATATATTTTTTTGTGGCTAGAATCTACTCGTCACTATTACATGATTATTCTCGTTAATCGAGACGTTTTTTGTAACAATTTTATGTTGTTTTAATAAACAAATCGGCAATAAAATCTGTGAGCGAATGCATGATCATCAAAATCAGTTGATGTTGACAAAACAACAAAAACAAACAAATGTTCAAAGACATCGATATCAGTGTAAAAGACTATGAGAAGTCCCTTACATCTATATCATCACATGAAGATGGTAGATCATCATCATGATGATCATTATTTTAATTGGCAGGAAAATACTTGCTGTTCTTTAAATAACGCTGAAATCCCCAAACATTTATCTTAAAAGACTCAGGAGTTCTGTTCAGTGGTTTTGGATCCAAGGTGTACCTTATCACAAAATCTTAATATGGTAGCCTACATGACTGGGTTACTTTGAAAAAATTCAAAATCACTATAGGTGTTTGTAAATTTCCCTCGAAGAATTCCCTCGATTCCTCATGGAATCCCTCACCAGGTCTACCATTTGGTGACAATAGGACCAACATGGATGTTAACCTGTTACAACGAAAAAAGTATTATCAAAATCAGACTTCACTGTACAAAGTAATGCGTGGTCATGCATTACAAAATATACGCGTTGACTTGAGCAGCTCCTCCGGTTTTTTCGTTGGTTAAATAAGTTAAAAACTATACACCGACTGCGCAAATTATATAGCCTATGTTACTCGGGCAATTATAACGAATCTATAGACACCTCATTCATTTAAATCGGCCAGCAAAATTAGCTTAGGCGCTACGATGGAACAAACAAACATACATAATATTAGGTAATTTAAACGAATTTTTTTCATGTATTTTTAATTTGTATTAATCGAAGTAATCACCCATGCAATCAATGCATCTTTTCCAACGCAGTGGTAGTTTATTGATGCCCTTCTTAAAGAAATCAGCTGGGTGGGAGGCAACAAATTCTTCAAAGGCATTTTGTACTGCCTCTCGGGTATTGATTTTTTTCTCGCCAAGATGTTATCCAAATTCTGGAAAAAGTAGTAGTCTGTAGGCGAAAGATCTGGTGAGTGGGGCGGATGACGGACAGCTTCCAACCCCAGTTCTTGCAACTTGGAGACCGTCTGCTGTGCAGTATAAGGTCGCGCGTTGTCGTGCAGGAGCAGCGGAGACGAACGATTGACCAATGCTGGTTGGAGATGTGCCAGCTTCTCCATCATTGTGTTCAGTTCTTCACAGTACACATCTGCAGTAATGCTCACCCCGTTTGATAAAAAGCTGTGATGAATCACACCGGCGCTAGACCACCAAACAGTGACCATCACTTTTCTAGGGGTAAGTTTTCGTTTAGGGTATTGTTTAGGTGCTGAACCAGGATCCAACCAACTTGCTGAGCGCTTGCGATTATCAAACAGAATCCATTTTTCATCGCAGGTAACAATACGGTTTAAAATTCCTTCATTTGTGTGTTTGTTGATCAGTACAAGGCACGTCTCGACGCGTACTTCGCGCTGGCTATCATTGATTTCGTGGGGCACCCATTTGCCAAGCTTTTTTACCTTGCCAATTTCACGCAAATGGACCAATATTATTTTGACGCTTACGTCGAAAGCTGCTGCTAATTCAGCCGTAGATTGTGTATCATCAGCTTCCACAATCGCCTTTAATTCGTCATTGTCGGCCAAAGTCTTCGGACGACCACGAGGTTCATTTTTCAGGTCGTAATTTTCAGCACTAAAGCGAGCAAACCAATAACAGGTGGTGCGTTGGTTTATAGTGTTAGCTCCTTAAGCGTCGTTGATGTTACGTGCCGCTTGTGCCGCGTTGCTGCCACGACGGTACTCATATTCCATAATTACTCGAATTTTTAACGTATCCATGATGACGAAAATGATTGAAATGCGATGAAAATGTAACACTTATCAATAAACAAATGACTACTTTTGGAAAAAGAACCAATTACCAATTCTCCACAACGCTCGAGTAACACAGTTTATGGTAGGAGAATGGCCATGATGTTTCACCTACCATAAATGCCATTCCAGAAACCGTATACAAAAATACAAAAGGCACCAGTTCGCGAACGGTCTAAAATATACTTTTACCTTTTTTCCATAATGATGTAGAGTTTTCACTATCCTTTTCCCTTCGTCATATTGAGAGCAGAATTGGTACAAAAACTCTGGATGTTTCCACAAGCAAGCTAGTCTATCTTTTGCAATTCTCTCCCATGTAGTTAGTGCCTTAAAGAATTCAGAGGAATCACATACCTCAGAGTACCTTGTATCCATTCCTGATCCTGTGGGCATTTTGATAAAAATATAAGAAAAGCTACAAATTAATTACCAATCCAGAGACAGATTTTAAATAGAAACTGGCAAATAATTAATATATTATTTTGGACACATGATCTACTGTTTATTTCAAGACGTTTAGGATGAAAAATATATATTTTTATTTTAAGCTATTGCATAGCTTCTATCGCGGGCCTTGAGCGCGGGGACCGAATCAAGAAATTCCGTAACGAAAAAACCTCACGCTCCCCACTCCGACGGGCATGGAGGTGAGGCTTGAAGGCCGTGCATCGTCTAACGTCGTTTCAGTTCGGCAGTCTTCGACACGGCGTTGTGTGCGTGCGATTAGACGTATTGTACGACTCTACGAAACTCGCATTACGTATTGATTGTACTTATTCTCTAAAATGTACAATCAAAATATTTGTGTAAATTATTGTTTTTACAACATAACTACAACGAAAAAATGCTATGCAATAGCTTTACCGCGGCAGTCCCCGAGTGCCACACGTCTTTTTTTTTATTATACTAAATGAATTCACATTATGCTCTCTAACGCGCTGAGGTCATTAACATCACAGAAACAGGTGACTTACAGAAGAAGCAAAGACTCCATCCATCCATAATTGATTTTGAAGTACTTTATATTATAATAAGTACTATGTTTGGGATTATGCAAATTTAAATAAAACAGAACCTTAATACATAAGTACCTACTTTAAGAACAAATTCTTGTTTTAGCTGCAGGTACCCGAAATGGATTGTATTTTTCGTATTTTTTTTGTAAAAAATCCAATATTTTATTAGCACCTAATTTAAGTACCCATAAACAAATTTCGTTAATCTGTTTGGTCAACAATAATTGTTAAACAAAAACAAATTTAACGAACTTTTTTATTTTTGCTATATGTTACCCGCGACGTCATGCGCGTAAAATATCTTGCGGAAACCGTACATTTTTACGCGATAAAAAGTAGTCCTTCCCGCGGTCTAGTCTATATCTGACAAATTTCATCAAAATTGGTTCAGACTCCAGTAGTTTCAGAGTCTATATGCATTGATGCAAACAATCAAATAAACTTTTCCTCTTTATAATATTATAAGTATAGAGTATAAATAATAATTAATAATAATAAACAATATAAAACGTTAGCAAGAATTATTATTAACTGTTCATTTTTTGTTTTATGTTTTTTTTCTGTCCTGTTATTGTCTTATATATCTGTACCTATAAGTCTTGGTAATATTTGTACAGTGGAGTCATTTTAATAGGTAATATTTGACATCTGTCAGTTTTATCTTCATAGTGAGGTGACCTGCTTAAAAACATCGATTAAAGTGAATGAATCGATACGGACTTGAAACATGTGAATTTTAAAAATCATCAGGCGAATCCCTGTCCCATTATTATTTTTCTTTCGTAAATTTAAGGAACAAAATAAGACAAGTACATAATTTAACAAAAAAATTGCATTAATCAGTTGAACTATCAGAACTGTTATTAGTATTGTCATCTTCATCACTGCTGTCAGCACTCAGAGATATTATTAATTTATTTTCAATAATATTGTCTATTCTCACTTCTCGTTCAAAATCTTGTAAAATTATTCTTTGTTTTCTCTACGACTTTCTCCAGTCTTCTGTAGTGACTTCTGCATACGCAGTTTATAGCAGACTCATCATTTTAGCAGTACTGAAGGATGGTACAGTATCGTTCCGCTCTGCATGACCCTTTATTTCTGCCCAAATAAGCTCAATGGCGTTATACTGGCAATGGTAAGGAGGCAATCAAATATTTTCGTGTTCATGCTCTAGGGCTAGTTCATCGATTACTTAGCGTAGCTTCGACGGCTTAGTTGCTTTTACCAGATTTAACAACTCAACTTTTAATAATGATGGACTTGCATCCACACCATTTCTTACCAGCCACAAGACAAATTCTTGCTTTTTATTTGCTTGAGTTAGTAGCTAAGCAACTTGCATGGAATGGTTCGCATTCAATTGCGTGTTTGTTGCAATGTTTCGTCAATAAACACGACATTGTCCCAATCTGTAATTTTATTTACTTGACGTAGGAATGTTACTCTCTCCAAAATAATATCGTAGCGTTCTAGTAGGATTTTCCACTTGTCAGATTTTTTATAATTTAAAGCCAATCGATTTGAAAACCTTTGATATAGACGATTTACCGCTAAAAAATGAGCCTGCGTCATTTAACGAACTCATTAGCTTTTCCCGTGTAGAATATTCTTTTCTCGAGTAATATCCATAAATGTGGTTACGAATTGCAGCTGCATCAAAATTATCAATGCCAAAAATTTTCTTGTCTCTCTTTCTTTTTTTTTCGGTGTATGTAAAGTTTTATCTTCTGAGCCTGATGGTCCGTATTTCTCTTTCAGAATTTGAGTTACTGTTCTCTTTCCTATTCCCAATGCTTCGGCAACGCGTCCTCTCGCTTGTGTCAATGGTAAAAGAGGCCCATCGTTAACTGATTCACGTTCAAAATTATTATATAATTTCAACACTAGTTCACGAGATTGACTGTTTAGCGTTTTCCCCCGTTTCGACATGATAAGACTGTAATGTTGTTCTTGTTTACTAATCGTTAAGCAATCGGAGTCCAATTTATAGCCAGGTAGACGTAGTCAGTAAGATCAGTTCAATAAAAAAGCCGGATCAGAAGAAAATAACAGAGAGCACACCAAAAACGCACAGTCACTTCGCACAACGACAAAAGACTGCGTCATGTAATGGCGACATGACATGGTGTCATCGACAGGCACTGGTGTTGCCAGCAACATCCCACCTAAATTGTAGCTAATGTCAATGATTTTTCTATTTAGTTATTTTTTGTATTTTTATAGTTAGTTAAAAGAATAATAAATATAATAATGTTTTATTATAATCACAACATGGTTATTAATTTTTAGTAATAATTCTTCACAAGTAATTATTGCATTGGATTCTACTTATCAGCTTTCGATTTTTAGAGTATATAATCCCTAGTTTTTAAAAAGAAAAAGGGTTAACTGACGCAACATTGTAACGACGTACAGTTCTTTAGATCAGAAATTGTTTATTATGTTTAGAATGGTTTATTAGTGAAAGTAAATCGTAAAATTACTCGTATCGGTCATTATTACAATAAATATATAAAAGTAATTAAAAAAGGTTTCAAAACTGCACAATTGCTTAAATTTTTCAGCAATTTTATGCCCGCCGTTACAAGGTTACGTTCTTGAATTTTTATGAATTGTCAAATGTTATCTATTAAAATGACTCCACTTTAGTGTTATGTTTTAATGAGTCAAATAAATGTTAACTGTTAATAATTTTGTTTTGCGAAAGCAAAAAATTAAAAACAACTTACGAACAATAGTCCTGATATTATATTTATAAAGGTACTGCTCCACGGAGAACGGTCCAGTTCCAGCATGGGATGCAAGGCTGTTCACCAAATTGACACTCTCTTCCCAGAATACGTCCACGAAGCTGAACAGGATCCTCGGGTGAAATGACGGCATGAGTACAGATCTACGCTCCCTCGCTATTGGACCTGAAAAAGGAACGTCGTTTAGAAATATGTGGTAATGTGCTATTGTATTTTATTACTGCACGGTTAATAAATGATATAATGAATTGGTAGCATAGTGCACTATTTTTTGTTTAGATTTGATTAGATCTAAACGCAGTATAATAGACCATGGACTTTTAGGTTAAGACGGTACCGGTCGCCCTCGCTCAGAATTTGTCATACATTAACTTTTAAGTAAAGAAAAAATACTGAGTTGTCATGGTTGACTACACGTTTGCGGCGAGTCTAAAATATAAAATGTATGGGAAAGCAAGTCAATAGGTTATCGAGTCAAGTTGGTTGTGGTAAGTAGCCTAACCTAAAGCACCTGGGTAGCCGAGCTTTGGTCGGGGTTCCGATAAATTAAAAAATAAATAAAAGGAATCACAAAAAATAGTCATCTGACCGGGATTGGAACATTACCACACACATTCCGAAATTTCAAACAAAGCAAAAATGATACATGCACATACCAAACAGCCAAGAGAAGTTGACATAATAGAGTCAAAATTATTTATATATTTTTTCATTACGAAAGAATCAACATATATAGCTTTAAATGCGTAGTTTCCTAAAACTGTACTTTTTGGGGATAAAAAGTAGTATATATGTTAATCCAGAGCCTAAACTACTACAATTTAATTAAAATCCAATCAGTAGCTTTTGCTTGAAATAGTAACAAACATCCATCCATCCATTCATTCATCCATCCTCACAAACTTTCACTTTTACAGCTATACTGCGTAGGATCAATATCAATCTCAAATAATAAAACCACTTACCAGAAACAAAAGCGCTTCCGTTGCCACTGAAGGTTCTCAGAAATTTATACAAGTAGTCCTTCTCTAAGCTTGTCTTTAGGACCACGGCTGCATCTTGAGCATCAGTTATCACTGAAATCATAATAATTGTATAACCTAATTAATCTATTTTATATGTTTATGTGTGTTTAATTAATAAATTGAATTGACAATACTGATCAGTGTCAGATAGCTTATTTGAACGTTACGTACGAACGTACGAACGTAACACGTACGGTGAGAAATATAGGAAAAGGTGTAGGAGTAGTTGTACGTGTAGATGTAGGTGTAGGTGTAGTTACTTATTTACTCCAGTTCTTAGTTTAGACAGAACAACGTGTGTCGGGAATGGTTAACATAGTAATATACAGACCTATATAATGCAAACTGAACACTTTTATTCTGGCAGCTCCGCCGAGTCTCGTAGCCCAGTTAGCGTAGTGCGCTACCATCTTCATAAGACCTGTTTAGATTATATTAAAAAGTAGGTTAGGTCATGATTTCTCCTCATATGAGTAGCCATTAAATAAAATTATAACTCATCTAGTTTTTACATTTGCTGCCTGTAATAAAAATTAAAATTATTAAAATATGTGGTAATTAAAATATGTGGCCACAAAAAATATTTATTGTAAGTTGTATATTATGAACATAGGATAAAAAAAGCAATAATATTATACATCAAACTCGGGGGATAAAATATAATTGATTAAAAATAACATAACCTATTTAAGTTACGTTATTTTTAAAAGTTAAAAAATTGCCCTTGCGGTTTGCGGAAAATCGACATCTATGTGATGTGATGTCAATTAAGTAATGAAATTAATAACTAGTTTGTTTGGATAAATTATAGCTGTCGCTTTCACGTTACGATAACCAAAAAGTAATAATTATTCTTCTTGGTATAAATATAAATAGTATTGGGGGATTTTGAGCGGTCATACGACATATTATCGTAGTCATATCGTGTGCTGTAATGAGGGCTTTTCTTGGTACGACGCGTGACGTGGACCGATCCTTTGGATTTGACGGTGTCGTCGCTGCTGCTCATGGTTGTGTAAGCTGTGTTCTTGGGGTCACCAGTTGAAGCGTGCGGTGGTGGTGATGAAAATGACATGGCTTACCAAGGTGGTAAACGGTAAAAAGGTGCAGGATGTTGATGCAAGCAGATGGATGAAATAAGCAAGGCAATCACTGTAATGCAGTTTATTAACACTGATACAAGTTCACACAGTTAGCAAGTCGATAATTCACACACTCCGCATTAATTATAACAGTTTTTAGAAGGTGTATTTAAAGCGACACGTCACACGGCTATACGTCGTGCAGTTAAAATCCGACTGACCGGCGGGGCGAACAGCGCGTTGCGCGCAGTGTGCTTATCGCACATAGATACCTATGAAACTTACCTGTATGGCTGCGCGTGCGCCGTGAGATCTTACGACACGATATTTTTCGCTGTATAAATCTGTTTACCTAAGCTTAAATTTAAGTTGATTAGTACGTGATAATTATAGACAATGTGAAACTTATACGAAAATATATATTTAGATAAAATTGTAATGTATTGTTTTTATGTTTTGTGTATATTTAAAGAAATTGTAAATATTTTTACTGGTATTAGTATGAGAGAGTGACTGTATGCTTGAATGTTTGTGTGTGTGTGTGTGTCTGTGTGTGTGAACTGTAAATATTTGAATTAGATTTATTGTAGTTAAAATTTCACCAGTCACCACAGTTCCAAAGTTACGTTTTGCATTTACCCCTCATTATCTACTATCTCCAGGCTATATTGTTCGCAATCTAATGCTCGCCTTGGCGTCCTATTGTTCCTAATGAGGATCCCCGAATCACTACCTGCTTATCACTTACGTCACCTCACTTTCTTACAACATGAGTAAAACAAAACAATTTTTCATTACATTTCTTTTATTTCATTAATTGAAACATGTATTGAACAAACTGTTTAATATTATATCATTACATAAAGCGTTGCTACTAAATAACTTTTGATACTCTAATAGACTTTTCCCATTGAACTTATAATACAAATACATTTAACTATACTCTCCACAAACTGATTTGAAATCATTTTGTAATCTACACGTGTTAAAATCCCATCTCTTGCAGTTTCGTCCCATAAAAGCCTTGTGATATCGCATAGGGCCACGTCCTTAAGAGTCAAAGTATTGTCCGAAGCCATTTTTATTGATGTGTATGGCTATCCAGTGGGATCCAGGTTTACTATCAGGGTCTAAGTTGCAAATAATGCATGTAGGGGTTTGAACATATTATATAGGTAGACGATTCGCGGCGTATACATTATCTTCTAAACATTCACAAATTCTTCTCAAATAATTACGGATCTCTATTGTGTTCATACTGTATTATCAAAGAACCGATCTTGTCTATGGATCTTGTATTTATGTCACATATCCGTATTATGTATGGTTTAAGTATTTACTAAGATGGGTATTACATATGAAAATAATTAATGAATAAATAAAAGAAACATAAATTTGGTAATATAATTTTATTTCATAATACACACACACGCACAATAATAGGTACACACACGTTACACATTATAACTTAAATAGATCATACATGTGACTTTTCTTAGCTACTATAGTCTACAGTTATATTACGGTTTTTATCTATTTCTATAACATTATCAAACTCAGCATATACAATACAGTTAATCGTTTGAGAGAGACTAGAATTAAATCGAACCTCTAACCTCAGACTACCATGTCTTGTCAGATTCCAATGACTGTTCGTGTTTGATGATAAATCAGGGGTTAAATCAAATAAATAGACAATAACCATTTGCATATTTTTCTCTTAATATCCCATTTCCTTCATTAAGGAAATGTATACCAGTGCCGGAAAATAATTTTTCCGGCACTTGTTTTTGCAAAACCGCATTCCTAACCATTCAAATTTTTACTATATAAGACCTCTGTTTTCTCATTGTGGATACCATTACTGTGCAAGTAAGTGAGTGGGTGAAATCAGTCTGGTGATTAATGTAGTGAAACTCTTGTGCAACTTCTGAGTACACCCTATTGGATTTAAGTTATTATTTTTTTATTTTTTGGTCTGATTTAATTTTGTATTTACAATATTTTAACTGATAGTTTCTATGGACTATTATAATAGGTTATCTTTCCATTGTTGCAGAATTCATTCAATTTAATTGACCACGAAGAAAATACTTTTAAGCATTATTACGAGGGCGGGTCAATAAGTCCGTGACTTTTGGAATAAAACACAGATTTTTTGATAAATAAATCATTTTATTTTTCAACGTAGTCCCCCTTGAGCTCTATACACTTTGTCCAACTCTTCTCCAATTTTTTTATCCCTTCCAAAAAATATGATTTGTCGAGATCCTCAAAATAGGCCTTTGTTTGCGAGATGACTTCATCATTGGAGTCAAATCTTTTTCCACCGAGCCATTTTTTCAGGTTTGGGAACAAGAAGTAGTCACTCGGAGCCAAATCTTGAGAATAGGGTGGATGTGGGAGCAATTCATAGCCCAATTCATGGATTTTTGCCATGGCAACTGCACATGTGTGCACCCTTGCATTGTCTTGGTGAAAAATAACTTTTTTCTTGGCCAAATGAGGTCGGTTTTTTTTCAAATCCTCATTGAAGCGGTCCAATAAGTTGGCATAATATTCCCTATTAATTGTTCTTCCCTTTTGAAGATAGTCAATGTGGATTATCCCACGTGCATCCCAAAAAACAGTCGCCATAACTTTATTGGCTGACAAACCCACCTTGGCCTTCTTTGGCGCCGATTCACCCTTAGAAACACACTGTTTTGACTGTTGTTTGGTCTCTGGTGTGTTGTGATGGATCCATGTTTCGTCCACGGTTAAAAAACTCCTCCATATTGTGATTAAACAACGCCAAACCTTCCTGTGAAGTTGTTACACGATTGCGTTTGTGGTCGACTGTGAGCAAACGCGGCACCCATCTTGCGGAAAGCTTTCTCATGCCCAAGTGATCATTCAAAATTGAAACCACTGAGCCATGCGAGATGCCTATGGCTTCCACAATCTCTTGCACTTTCAATCTTCGGTCGGCCAACACCATGTCGTGAATTTTTTCGATTGTTTCGGGTGTAGAGACCTCAACTGGGCGTCCAGGACGTTCAGCATCTTCAGTGCTTGTAAGGCCACAACGAAATTCAGTAAACCACTTTTTTACCATTGAAATCGATGGTGCAGAGTCCCCATAGTATTTATCAAGCTTAACCTTGGTCTCGGTAATGGTTTTTTTTCGCAAAAAATAATGCTTAATAAGCACACGAAATTCACTTTTTTCCATTGTTTCCTTAAGTTACTGGATAGTCTGATAAAGATAGCTGTAAAACACAAACTAACTGACGCAGCAAGTTCAAATTTTGATAGGAGTCAACTGACAGATGCCTGTTGACAGGAGTAGTGTTGCTTTTTCAGTAAGGTGGTTAGAAATTCAAAAAGTCACGGACTTATTGACCCGCCTTAGTATTACCCACAATCCCCGACTGATGTGGAAAGTAATGATTGTGTACCTAACTAAAAACATATCACTACAAGGAAACGAGGTGAAAGTCTTGATGATTTTTTGACACTGCACCAAAAAAACAGCAAAAGAAATAATCCTCAAATGTTTCAAGACCCAATGGGGATGGTGGAATGTGTTACATATCTACTAATGTGGATGATGGAAAGACAGTCTTCAGTCGATAAGTCTTTCATCTCATCAGTGATCTGATGAGCAGAATAAAAGAGAATTTAATAAAATTCGAGATATATGATCTCGAAAAATTAGAAAAGATCCCTCAATCGGAAATTGGAATCATGCTTACTCTAGGACAAAGTACTATACAAACAAAAATAATAATAACTATAAATTAACAAAAGAGTCAATTTATAAAATAACGAAGGAAATTGCAGGAAAAACTACTTGTAGGAAATATCAATATAATAATAAATAATGAATTATTATAAAAATTAGATATGTCATAATTTTAAGTTAACTTGATAACTTCTTACATTTGATATATTAAAGTTCATTTTATAAAAATAAACCATGAATCATAATTTAGATTTGATTTACTTAAATCTATCACTTGAATTTCAAAATCATACAGCAATCATTATGGAGAACTCCAACGAAATATGTGTCAGCGCTTTCTTCAACGATAACATGGATGTGGAGCTGGGCAACTTATGTGAAGAAGTCGAAAAATGTGAACTATTTGATCCGATCTACGACGAGGAGCTCATCAGTATTTGTGCTGCGGTTGAAACATCAATCAAGTAAGTTTACTGAAATAAATATGTCTATTATTTATCATAGTATATGTAAATTATAGGTAATTATATACTGTATGTACATTATAGAATTTACTCAACTTATTTTTATTTTTGTCTCACTGACAATTGAAAAAACAATATGGAGGAACATTAAAGTGAGTTAACAAAGCAAAAGGTGAACTTAATATGATTTTTGTCACACAGTCAATCAACACAACAAACTGGAGGAGCTCTAAAGCGAGTTAACAAGGACAAAAATACCAACCTGCAAAGAGGAGAAAATACACAGATTCTAATGCATCTACTTCAAGAACTGTGGAGGTAGATCAAGTAACGGAAGGCAATGATGGTGACCAGATTAATTGCAGTACATGTCAAGTTCCCATCAAAAAGCGGTATTTCTCTAATCATTTAAAAAGTAATAGCATAAGAATAACCATTTGAAATTACATAGTATTGTAAAAAACGTGTCAGTTGTCGAATCAGCTTTCGGACAGAGAATAATTAGTTATAAAATTAATGGTTTGTACCATTGGGATGGAGTATTTCAAACCCCGGAATTATTTTTGAATTTGATCAAAAATGATATTTTAATTGCAATTACATAATAGATCAGATAATTTGAAAATTTTCTTTTCTTCGCTGAAATTGAATCTGAATTTGAATCTGAAAATGAAATGATCTGAAATTGAAAACAAGGCCAACAAGTGCCTCAACGTAATATCGAGATGGGGCCACAGAAATAGATTAGAATTTGCAGCACATAAAACCTTTCAAGTACTTTTAAAAGGGTCATTAATATCAACTCCTTGCATTAAACTGAGCAATATCAATGTGAAACGTAAACAGTCACTTTGTTACCTAGGACTTATTTTAGAAAATAAATTTACATTCCTGGAACATATAATACAGACCGGTGAGAAAGCTAAAAGGAATTTCTATTGTTTCACAAAAATATCAACGTCGACATGGGGGCCTTTCATTTAAAACATTAAAAATAATTTATAATGCGACGTACCTCGGCAGCATATGCTATAGCGCACCGGCTTGGGCAGATAGGGCTACAATAGGAGCGGCCCGTCGTAAACTTTTGCAAAGCCAACGTCTCGCCTTAATATTTTTATGTAAGGCATACCGTACCGTAAGTACTGAAGCACTTCCAGTCTTAGCCGGAGTCCTACCAGTAGATTAAGAGATACAGCGTCGTGCAGCACTATATTATAAAAATAAAAAAATGACTAACCCTGAGTTTTTAAGCGCGAAAGAGAGTAATAAGATAACTAGATTATTCCAGCCATTAGATATTTCTATACAGAACCTAATTTCTGAGTGGCAGGAACGGTGGGACAACACTATCAAAGGGCGTCACCTATATAATTTCTTCCCTTCGGTACGCGATCGACTCTCGAATCGATCGATCTATCCATTGCAGATAGAAATAGATCACTACATCGCACAATTTTTGCCAGGACACGGAAACTTTAAAGCGAAACTTTTTGGATTTACATTAGTCTCGTCCCCGCTATACGAGTGTTCGTACGAGTATCAAAAGTTATTTAGTAGCAACACTTTATGTATAATATAATATTATACAGTATGTTCAATACATGTTTAAATGAATGAAATAAAAGAAATATAATGAAAAATTGTTTTGTTTTACTCATGTCGTAAGAAAGTGAGGTGACGTAAGTGATAAGCAGGTAGTGATTCAGGGACGTCATTAGGAACAATAGGACGCCGATGCGAGCATTAGATTGCGAACAATAGAGCCTGGAGATAGTAGATAATGAGGGGTTAATGCAAAACGTAACTTTGGAATCGCAAGAGATACAAAGAAACGGACCACAGGGATCGATTCAGCGACCCCCAAAACCTTTTTTTTTTAGCGAATGGTCATCAAATTACCCATTTTACCCATTATACTCCACATAGAGGCTGACGCGATGAGGCAGAACCAGCGAATCCCTAACTACTAAGAAATAATGAAAAGAAAATTACAATTACGTAATACATAATA
The DNA here is from genome assembly GCA_963565745.1 of Phengaris arion. Classification (NCBI taxonomy): domain Eukaryota; kingdom Metazoa; phylum Arthropoda; class Insecta; order Lepidoptera; family Lycaenidae; genus Phengaris; species Phengaris arion. The sequence continues at coordinate 6,146,930 of OY751439.1, read as the reverse complement.
AAAGGAAGGGAACTGTTGTTTTTATTTTTCGATTAGAATAAGATATTTGCTAGGATTAATTTATTTCAATGATAAATAATTCGGACGAGTCGAATGAAACATCGCGAAATGGCGTCCATTGCTTTACTTTCATTTCTATGGGAACCCACGGTATCCACATAGGCTTGTTGCTTGATGGACCTATGTCCTTTTGTTCCACTCTCCGGCCGCTAAAATATCATTCGAATTTATTGTTGAAAGCCCGTTCAAACTTATTTTACCTACGACTTGACCTTTATGACCACGACATAGTGTTGGTCATGTTTTTTTTGTCGTCATGTAATACTTATGTAAGACTCGAGTAATTTCTCCTGCTAATGTCAGATATACGTAACGCAACTACGTAGGCCTTTGGCTTTTTGCGTTGTTGACCAATTGGTCTCGGGTTCGAATTCCGGCCAGACGTTTTTTTTATTACTTTTATTTCTTATCTTTTATAATTTTTTAATTTTTCTCCTCCGAGCAATGCTTGGTCTCCTTAAATTACGGAGTTTTACTAGGGGGCAGGATTTTCAGAGATTACTTCATAAGAATTAATTTTATTTCATAAGGAAAAATCCCTAAGTTGTCAACACTGAGATTGGTGTCCGGCCCAATCGCCTAACTGCTCTACACACGCACGGATTTGGTACAGCGAACCATATCCGATGCGGATCGCGGCGGACACAATTAATAGCAGAGTTTTACCTACCATTAGTATTCCAATTTGCTCTTTCTAAAATGTCGTCTATTGGTTCTTTGTTAATCCAACTTCTAGAAGCAACGGCAGACCGTACACTTCCCTAAGTTGTCTCAATACCGGCTTCTTTTAGAACAGATTTTACCCATCCCGCGATTACTGTTCTAGAAGCAGCCTTCGGTACCCCTCGAGTAGTTACAAACAAATTTTCAACGCCGGCTTCTTTTCGCTTATGACTACCCAGAGCAGCTAGCCTACGCACCCACAGTACTGGATCAACATTTGTTCTTTCACTATTCGAAAAGAGTTTCCAACCTGATTGAGTGTATGATTCGGAATCAGTTTTAGAACCAAACTATGGCCAGAAAATGAATGTATTTAGTTCACCGTCATCTACAAGAGAACCCTGCGATACGCTCAATAACGTCAGGTTGTGTACTTTGCGACCAGAGCACAATAATAATAAGATAGCGCATCTCCTAGAAATTTCGAATAAGTTTTCATGATTAATGTTACTTGTTGCTAAGTAAGATATTAAAGTACTAGTGGGTATTTGACTTATTACATTTTTGAGCATTTCTCGTTGAAATAGATTTTAAAATTTTCTTAACCAAAACATGCGAGACGATACTAGAGCTATTATTAGCATTACTAAGCGTAGAAACAACTGACTTGTGAACCAAAATAGTTTTATAGGCTAAATTATGTTTTAAATGTAATGACAAATTATACCGGAAATAAATTAAAGAAACCATATTTATTATTATGTTAAGAACTAAAACAGCATCCAAATGACAAAGTATTGGAATTAAAATTTAAAACTAAAAGTGACAATCTAATTCAAACTATAAGGAAAACAAAGGACAAATATTTCTACGGAGAGTTTACGAAGTGTAAAAAAATTCCAAAAAAATGTGGAAGTTAGTTAATACTCTTTCAAATAACAAAATTATTTATAGTTGTGCTCCCTCAAAATTAAAAACCGAAAATGGACAGTCAATTACAAATGCCACACAAATATGTGAAACTTTTAACAACTTTTTTGCAAATATAGGGACACAATTAGCCAATAGAATCCCATCTGAATTTCATAATAATGACACACACACACTTCCTAAACTTAATCCAAATACTGAACATCATGAGCTTTGTCAATTTCCTCCGTGCCCCATTAATGAAGTGTTAAAAATCAAATAATGTTGACGGCATAAGTACCAAAGTCCTAAAATGTATCAAAAACTTAATTGCTCCAAACTTAACTGACTGTTTGAATAAACTATTTGCAGAAGAATAATCGATTTAAAAAAAGCTTTTGACACAGTCAGTCACAAATTACTTATAAAAAAGCTGCAGAGTATTGGCTTCACTGGAACGGCGTAAAAAATGCTACAGTCTTACTTATCCGACAGATACCAGGTTTTAAAACTAGAAAACCATCAAAGTTCTCCTCAATCACTGACATGTGGCGTGCCGCAAGGATCGATCCTTGGGCCATTGCTATTTTTAATATATGTGAACAACATCTCTCTATTAAACTTACACGGTCAACTCACCTTGTACGCAGACGACACTTGCTTGTTTTATTATGGACTCAATATAGAAGAAATTATACTAATAGCTCAAAAATATTTAGATACTCTGTACAGATGGTTCCAATATAATCTTCTAACAATTAATACTTCCAAGACTTCGTATATAATATTTACTGCTAAAAACAAAAGGAATCCCAACTACATTAACCTAAACATAAATGGACAAAATCTACAACGAACCAATCAAGAAAAATACCTTGGATTGACACTAGAAAAAAACCTGACATGGAACGCACACATACAATACATAGAAAGCAAACTATCATCTCTTATAGGATCACTTCACAATATGGCAAGTTGTATTCCACATAAAGCTCGGCTTCTAATTTATAATTCTTTAGTAAAACCTCACTTGTTATACTTAATAGAAATATGGGGTTATGCAGCTAAAACTAATTTAAAACCTATCCAAATACTACAAAACAAAATAATTAAAATACTTCACCACTACGACTATTTGACACCATCTAAAACTATATATAAGGAAACTACTAATAAACATACAACAACTTTATACATATAACACCTGCATACTGATATATAAAATAATTCACAAACTTACTCATTCACACATTACCTTTACAATGCAAGACAAAATAACTAGGCATACATTGTTCTACCATGTATAAGAACAAATTACGGGAAAAACACAATAACATTTAAGGGAGCACAGCTATACAACGCACTTCCAAAAGTAGTCAAAGAGGCGACCTTGCTCATCATTTTTAAGAAAAAACTCGCAGATCATATTTATTGTAATTTGTAATTAAAAATGCTTATTACTTGGACCACCGGCTCATATTGATAATATTATACAGCGAACTCGCATCTTGGACACGTCTCGATATACTTTTTTTTCATTCTACCTACATAATCGGGTCAACAATAATTAATAGTTTTATCTTTTTAATGTTATATGTTCTCATGTAAGTTACAATGTCTTTTTTGAGAATAAAGATCTTTAAACCGAATGTAGGTCAGCTAAAAACTAGGCTAACTGTGGTCCTGATGGGTTAGTAGGCTGGACCCCAGAAATTTTGCACCAATTCAACCATCTTAACCAAGCCGGTTTATAGGTGTTAAAAGTAGGCTTACGCCAACCGCTTTATAGTAGAGCTTTCTGTTGTTCTGACCAGGATTCTAGCTCTTGTGACCACCCCCACATTTCCAAATCTCCATGGTCAGGTCTTATAACCGTGGCGAGGGAAGGCCCGTCGACAGATCGAGTAAGTGCGATTCTAAGTCTCGTACTGTGAATGGTGGTGCTATTGCACGTGCTTTTAGATCTGCTCTCGAGAAAGCCTGTGGCCACTTCGGAGCTGCAATCAGAGACATACATTTCGCACGGTTGAGATGCATTAACACTCTGGGCATCAGATTCGGCGGTGGGAATACCCAAGCCTAGTTGAAGTCTCATTCCCATGAAAATGCATTGTGTCTCCACGCTGTTTGATCCCTCTGGTCTAAGGTCACATATTTGGGTACTACATGAGCTCGAGCCGATGCAAATAGGTCGATCTCGGGAATACCCTACTTCTGAAATATGATATTTGTCACCGCAGGGACTAGATGCCATTCAGGAAGGTACGATTTTCTCGACAACCGATCTGCTACATTATTGTAACGGCCTGGAATGTGATGCCGTAAAATAAAAATATCGACAAGATCAAAAATTTTAAAAAATCTTATAAGTAAGATTCATTAAAGAATTTGAATTATTCCCCCTTAGTTTCTAAGGTATGCTACAACGGATTTGTTGTCACACTGCAGCAACAGAGATGATCGGTTTAGAGAGGGACCGTATTCACGTAAACATTTTAAAATGGTTAGCATTTCTTTTTGATTCGAGTGCAGAGTTTCTTCGTCCCCTATCCAATCTCCTGTCAAAAATACACCATTTAATTCCGCTCCCCAACCCAAGTCGGATGCGTCCGTCGTAAGAAAATTTACCAATTTTGGAGGGTGGAGCCGAGAAGATTTTTCGCAATTTAGAAATCACCATTCAAGTTCTTTGATCGCTTGAAAAGTAATGCGGTGTGATTTGTTCGGGCCGCTTCGAAGTAAACTATTGCAATGGGCCAAAAGATGTCGATAATTTAAACGACCTTGAGGAACTGCATGTCGAGCGAAATTTAAACGCCCATTAATGCTCTGAATTTCTCTAAGAGTTGCTTTTTTAGAATTTAACACTTTGCAAATTATTATATGCCGAAGAGTTTGGACTTTCGTATCTGAAATCGACTTTTGATTGTTCCCAAAAAAGATCTAAGTCCAGTGTCAAACGCGTCTGCTCTATTATTTTAGATTTGTCTTGACATGCAATTAAAAATCGTCTAAGAAAACTACAATACGTATACCTTGTTCCCGTAGTATTTCTGCTGTCCAATTTGTCAGGGACGCGAATACTTTGGGAGCAGTGGCTAGAACAAACATCAAACAAGTCATTTGTAAGAGTTTGCCTCTGTACATTAACCTCAGGAAACAACTATGGTGTAGAGATACCTGTGTATGGTAAAATGGTCGATTTTTACTAACCAGTCGTTGGCTGCAGAAACTCTTGTATTCGATGTGTAGCTATCAGTCGAAATTAGCTTAGCTTTAGAAATTCGTTCAATCGTTTTGAATTGAAAATAGGGCGCATAGTCCCATCGCTTTTTGGCGTTAAAAACATTGTTGATAAAATCTGGGGGTTTTGGGGGCATATTCTAAAATATTGTCCTTTAACAACGTTTGAATAATCTGGTCCATTTCTGAGGATGGAGCTGTTTGGTAACGTGATTTTATGAGTCGAGGGAAAATCAGTGGTGGTTTTCGTAAAAAGGGAATTTTGTAACCTGTTATTATCTTTAAAATCGGGGTTGGGGCACCCCGCCTTTTTCAGAAACATAGCAAGCCTTTGATTCTCAACAGGCGTTTCGGGGGGGAACCCGAAACGCCTGTTGAGAATCAAAACTTTCTATCTCCTCTTCCTCTGCCTTTTGAGGGACTTGTTTGATTAAAGGGCTTCCTAGCCAAAGCTGGGGCCTGCTGTTTTGGAGGAAACGAAGTTGCAGGTTTATAGGAGGGTCGAAAAGCCGCTCATTATTAGCATAAGAGCCAAAATTATAATTAAAAGCATAGGGGTGAAGGGGTCGCACCGCCTGCGCTCGAGTGTATGTATAACCTTGATTATTATTAAAAGCAAACGTTGCTTGTAAGCGACCGCGTTTGTTTGTAATTTCTTAAGCCTGGTTGGACAGCCTGTACACCCAATGTAGGTCGCCTTTCTTGTGCAGAGAAAGTACGTTTTTGATATATTAAAAATTTATTTACACCTCTATTATTGTTAATAAAATCAGAAAACTGCTCTTTATTAAATAAATATTCGCAAGAAGGAGGAATCTTTTTCAAAGTAGTTTTTAAAATTTTTTCTTTAACTAAATTTAAGAAAAAATCGCGACGTTGTTCAATAATATCAGGAAATTTTTGAAAATAACCTGAATAGCATTCTTTTATTTTTGTCCATAAAGATTCTTTATTAATATTATCGTTTTCTTGAGTCCATTGTAACAAATCAGAGACGCCCTTTTTTAACGCGTCACTTTGAATTATTACTGCACGCGTAATAGCACCCAAAGACTTATCACTTGCATTCAAATTAAAATTATTAGCTTTCTCGAACTGTTTTAATTGGTCGTTTACCTCCAATTCGACAAACCCCGGCCGGGAATTGTAGGTTTTTTGAATATCTAAGTAACAGACATTTGACCAATTCTCAGAGTTGAAATATCGAAACGAGCTGAGTGTCTGTAAATGCTCCGCAGAGGCATTTTGAACCGCCGGTTCTTTGAGATTTGTTTACAAATCAAAATTAAGGAAAAGGAGAAAACAGCGTGCGCGCCACACCTGGTGAACAACGGAAGCGGCCATCTTGCCGCCAAAAAGACCGGAAAATAAAACTTCATTTTTACATATCACTTACATCGAATCTGTACAAAAACTGTAAAAAAACCTCCAAAATAATCGTAAGTGGCACTTTCGATAAATATCAGAATATCAAATACCACTTAAAGTATCGTAATCATCATATTCGATACAAATACGTTAAATAAAAGCTATTTAAACTGCCAGAACTGCCACTTACGTTATTTTTGGTATCTCAATCCATCTAATGTATTCGATTCTGCCCGATTCAATACAAAATGTTACTGAATTCAGTAACATTTTCAAAACAAGAAAAATGATTTGAATACTAACTGCTACAACATATTTAAGTAACCAACACTTAAAAATAAAATATAAAGGACGTGCGTATAATGCGGGGAACACTCACGTTAGTGGCAGTTACGGCCTTGTCGCACACTCAAGTGCGCAACGCTAACTCGAGTAAGTTAACATACGTTGGTATTAGTCGGACAGACTCATATGTTACGATAAAATACGACACAAAAAACGCACTTGAAATGGGTTTTTAATATTTTTGAAAACGTGGTACTAATTATACATATATAAAGACTCCAAAACAGTAATATAAAAGTGACATTTTGCAGTTACAATAATTTACATAGGCACCGTCAAATTATTCTTTTGAATAAAAATTTATATAACAATGTTATGACTAAAACTTCATAACAAGAGTACAATTACAGTATATAGAATTAGCCTTGCAAGGGTTCACCTCATTCCCCAGGTGTGCTTGAAGACATTATGTTAATAATATGCCTTACTATATACGAGTATAACATACATAGTTCTTTTTTAAATTTATGATTAAAAAGTTTTGATCATTTCATATCTGGGATCCTATACAATAGGATCCCAGATATCCCATATACATTGGCCTTTAAACAAATTCTTTTTTTTATTATTTCACTACTATCTTTACATATCACCACTCAATTGGGAACAACAACGGATAAGATAAATGAGGTTAGATTGGCAATGTGCGTGGGGCAGACGCGCCACAAGTATGATAAAACAATCATACTTCAACCGAACCACGCGTTCATACTTTTTAGTCGCTTGTTGATTGCCTCGCAGTACGGAGCAGCGCTAAAATCCTTTGAAAATGCCGTGTTGTGCGATTGTTATGTGCAAATTAAAGAGTCAGATATCAAATATGAAACAAGGAGGAATTTCTTTTCATCGGTAAGCATAAAAACCTTAGTTTTTTAGTATTTTTCCCAAAAAACTAGTTCGAATTATGAAATTCTAAGTAGAAACGTACTTAATTGTAAGCCAAGAATCACAGAAAATATACATTGCTGGTGAAGTACGCAAATATTTCGCGAGAAGACACATCTGACGCGCAATGGGTTGCGAAGCGAGCCAAATTACCGCGCCTTTCGACTCGTTCGCGTCACGTCTGCTTCGCCTGGATAGTGCAGTCAGTGATCGATGATTTAGCTCTGATTTTCTTATTATTATTGATTACAAATAAAGGTAATACATGTTGATATTTTTCTTCATATTCTATCCCAATGCCAATTAAATTCGCCTTTGACACAATGTTTTAGTTAGTATAAAATTACTAGTGCTCCCGTTATTAAAATTTTTCATTCAATTACCAATAGCTACAGGACGGTTTACGATTTACGATGAACCCTCGGCAAAAATAGTGGGGATGCACATATTGTACACGCGCAACCATACTTGCCCCGCTACTCCCCCCGCCGCATTCAAAAGTTAGGGCTCATAAATCGTAAATCTAACTGAAACTAAGATGATTTCAAGATTCAAGTTTGACCATTTTCATTATCGAAAATTCAAATCGACCATAGCAAGCCCTAGCGTGCGTGTGAATTTTGAGCATGTGGTTGTGTCGTAACGTTACCGACTCAACGTAGTGTGAGTACCAAATCCCAACCCTCTGTTCTGGGTGTGATTTGTTAATTAGTGTGCGTAATTCGTGTATGTATTATTATTTCTTATGTAGTGGAGTGCATTGGTGGGAGATAGGCGGCGACGCTGGTTTTCAAGTAAAAGTATCACGGTTGCCAATCCAACCTCATTTATCTTATCCGTGGGAACAACGATTCGTTATTATTATTAATTATTTACCAATCCAATAGTTTGATAAAATAAATGTTTGCCAGAAAATACTACACTTTAAAAAATCGATAGCGAAATTAAGGAAAAATGTTTTGATTATCATAATAATTATTGGAAATACTTTTCCTTACATAGTCAGCTGTCAATAAGTGATCACCGTGATTCGAACCTCTTGATTGATTCTTAAGTTATCGCGCGTAATAGTGCACAATTATAAGTGTAAAGTTTTGTGATTCAAAGAACTATCCTCAAATCTCAGTTGGAACGATTTAAAACAGAAATCTGTGTATAATTGCAACATTTATTAGTGATTTTAATGTTGTTTTGACAAGTTTTATTTTAAAATGTTTTTCGGACTACCAGCGTAAAATTAAACAATCAAAACAAGGAAGTAGCTGGCCACAGAGAATACAGTGTTGCTATAAAAAATCTACAGTTGCCATATACAGTTTCGTCTTGCCACATATAATTTCGTGTTGCCACATATAATTTCGTGTTGCCACACTTAATCTTGAGTTACCATACTGCAAAATGACGAAAGTTTATTCCCGAAGATGAAGTGTGACTTATGTGACACCACTTATACCAACGGGGTATTTTGAAATGCGTGTATGCGCAATATGGACTTCACCTGTGCCTCTATTTCCGAATCTGGCTACCGCAAGCTAGGGGCCAAAAGAAGGTTAATGTAGAGATGCCCACAATGTAAGCTTTCGTCGAGTCCACGCCCTAAAACGCCGACTGCATCTGAATCTGTCACTCTCGAAATGATTATGTCGGAGTTACGTGAAATAAAGTCACAGCTCAGTAAGCCCCCAGAACTATTTGATGAAGTTAAATTAATAAAAAATGAAATCTCAGAGTTGAAAACGACATGTGACTTCAACAGCTCTAGGGTTGATAAATAGGAGATAAAGGTCGTACACATCAAAAAACAAGTCTTAGAATCTCAAAAGTTTGAGTCGTCTGTCTCCAAAGACCTGGCGTTACTCAAAAAAGATAATACCAATCGGGAGCAGTGGTCTCGGATGAAAAATATAGAAATAAAGGGTTTTCCGACAATGCCAAACGAAATCTTTTTGAAGTTGTTAACTCCATATCTACAGTTGTGGATTAATCATTCTCAAAAACACAAATCAATTACATTGCTCGTGTCCCATCGCATGATTCCAAGTCCAAATCAATGAGTTCATTAACCTGTTCATTAAGGAAGAATTTATTGCTGCTTCACGGGCGCGTAAACAAATAAGCTTAAAAGATATCGGAGTTGGTGATGAAGACAGATGTATCTATATTAACGACCATCTTATCCCCGATCAAAAGAAGCTCTTAACTAAAGTTAAGGAATTCTCGAGGCTCAAAGGATATCAATATGTCTGGGTGAAATTCTGTAAAATTCATATCCGCAAAAATGATAAGTCACCAGTTCATATTATTGCTAGTGATTTGGATTTTAACAAATTAGCTTAGTATGCCAAATGCATTGCTATTCATTTTATATAATTTTAAATTACATTAAAACATAAGTTCAACCCTGTATATTACTATTTTGTTATTAACTTGCTGTTTAATCCATTGCTTTTGTTTATTCCTTAATTGTTTTAATACTCGCCTGTCATTTTAGTCACATATTTGTAGGTCATGCTCTGGTTCTAATTTTAATTGTTAACCACCGCAAAATGTTTCGAACCTATCTTTTTGTATTCCTAAATTGAATAATATTATCAAGCTATTCACTCCACTCAAACTTGCCTATGTTTGCGTTTGGTTTGATCTATGCTTACTTTACCACCTTTCTGCTATATTTTTTCTTTATTTCGTATTTAATTAATAATATTACGATTTTGTCTGCAATGCTACTGCTTATTATTGCCTTCATAAATATAATTCAGTATTTCTCCACCAATTATCATTTAATAACAAATTTATTACGCTATTTTTATTGAGTTTTTTTAAATATATATTTATATTTTATAAATGGATTCTAAAATGACAATTTACTATCAAAACGCTCGTGGTCTACGCAATAAAACTGACATCTTTAATAGAAACATATTTCTCAACTCGTATGATGTTATATAGATTACGGAAACCTGGCTTCTAGAAGGTATTAATGATCAGGAGCTGTTTGATAGTAGATATATTGTTTGGCGGCGTGATATAGACTACAGTATAACAAAACAAGCGCTTGGAGGAGGAGTGCTTTTAGCGGTTCGACGCCATTTAGCAACAATTTTACGTCCCGAATGGCATACCTCTGCAGAAGATCTCTGGGTAACGGTTTCACCAATGGGTAGTTCTTCAGATAAAATATATTTCTGCACACTCTATCTTTGCAACCAAAACGATGGAAACAATTCCAGTACCCAACTTGAAAACTTTAGCAATAATCTGTTTAACGTAGTTAATCAAAATCTTAATGATATATTTATAATCATGGGAGACTTCAACCTACCATACATTGACTGGTATCCTCAGGGAAATCACTTCACATCAGGTGGCGTATCGCTCTCGAGGACCCAAATAAGCTTTATGGATACTCTTGTTCAGTGTAACCTTAGTCAATGTAGTCAAGTTCGCAACTATAACAATCGGTTGTTAGACTAATTTTTTTCAAATTGTGAACTTGATGTAAATGCTTGTGACGATCCCTTAGTCCCAGAGGACATTCTTCACCATCGTTCATTATGCATTGATTTAATACGTGATTTCACAAGCATGTCTAAGAATAAAAAGAGACTGAAATATATTTACAGCCGAGGTGACTTTGATTCGATTTGCACCTCGTTAAACACAATTGTTTGGGACGAGCACCTTAGCAACAAATCTTTAGATGTAGCTTTAAAATACTTCTACGACATTATCTATGACCTTCGTAAAACTCACATACCCCACAAAGTTATTTCATCCAACTATTATCCCCCTTGGTATGATTCTGCTCTAAAAAAGGTTCTAAAGGAGAAACATAAGTTTCACCGATAATTCAAACTATACGGGAATCACAATGACTACCTCTCTTTTTCCCTTCTAAGAAAAAGAGCCAAATTACTAGTACAATCGTGCTAAGAATCATACATTCATAAAATAGAAAGCTCTTTAAATGATAATCCTAAAGTCTTTTGGTCTTTTGTCAAAAATAATAGTAGAGCCACTTCCACGTTTCCTTCTTTTATGTGTTATGAAAGGGAATTTGCCACCTGCAGTGACAGAATCTGTGACCTGTTTGCTACTTACTTTCAAACTAATTTTCTAAATTCTAACTCTACTCCTAGTAACTAGAATTTTAAAACGAAAAATGTAAATCACAATACTATTGGAAACATTCAAGTTACTTCTGATGAAGTATTAAAACTCTTAAAATCTGTTAATCTATATAATGGTTCAGGTCCAGACGATATCCCACCTATATTTGTAATTAAATGCGCTAAGTGCTTGGCTACTCCACTATGTTTACTATATAATAGATCATCGAAAGAAGGGTATGCCCCAAGCATATGGAAGTCTGCATTTATTACCCCAGTGCCTAAGGGAGGTGATAAAATTAATGTAAACAACCATCAACTATAGACCAATATCCAAACTTTGCATTTTTGCGAAACTTTTTTAAAATATTGTATATAAACAAGTTTACACAACGATTAAGTGTTGGTTCACTACGGATCAACATGGTTTTCTAAAAGGTCGGTCTACTACATCAAATCTTCTAGTCGCGTATGATTATGTTAGTACATATTTGGATGGGGGTGCGCCAATCGACGTTATATTTACGGATTTCAGCAAGGCTTTTGACCGTATTGACCACTGCATTTTACTACAAAAACTTTTGACTGCGGGCATACATGGCAATCATTATCGCTGGTTTTCGTCATATATTAGCAACAGCCCGCAAGCGGTAGCACTTAATGGGTTTATATCAAGTTGGATGTCAGTACCCTCTGGTATCCCGCAAGGGTCACTACTAGGACCCCTACTTTTTGCCATATTCTTGAATGACGTGTCCACATGTTTTCATAATTCTAAACTGTTATTGTATGCTTCAATTTAAATTTCTTAGATATTAATTACTTTAACAATGCCAAATAAACTCTATAATTTAAATGAAATAGACAGTCTTAACATTGCCCGTTCAATATCATGCAATTGCGATGAGCTTTCTAGTCATTTGACTGTAAACAATAAGGATTTAATAATTATATCTCAAAACATACGCAGTATTTATTCAAATTTCGATGATATTCTTATTACTATATCTAATCTCTCTATTTACCCAGACATATTAATCTTAACTGAATGTAGATTAAGTCCAGATAAATCAATACCGCATCTGGAAAACTATACTTGTTACTCTACCTCAAATCATTTGAACCAAAATGACGGAGTGGTGGTTTACATTAAGCAATCATTGAACGCGAAGGTTAAGGAGATTAGACTAATACAAGCATCTTGCCTTCGGGTTGATTTGCTTAATTATTCCTTAATTTGCATTTATAGATCCCCGTCCAATACAAACACAGAAAATTTTGTAAATTCTTTTTGCTCTCATTTGGATTCTGTAAATATGAATAGGAATATTATCATTTCGGGTGATATTAACATCAATATTATGCAAAAATCACATGAAACTAACCTGGAATACAATAATAAAATGAATTATCTTAATTCGCTCTCAGTATATGGTATTCTTGCTGGACATACTTTACCTTCTCGTGAAAAAAGTTGCTTAGACCACTTAACACTAGACCCTGAAACTACCACCACCCACCAGACCACTAGACACTGAAAATTAACAGAATAAAAAAATCAGCAGTTATCGCTATCCTAAAAACAAGTTTAACTGATCACTACACTACTCTTCTTTGTCTCTCAAGAACGCAAATTTCTAACCCAATCTCTAGAACTAAAAATAAAATAGATTTAGATAAAGCCTTAATCGATTTAAAACAGAAAAATCTCTCTCATATGATGACAAACAACGACCCAAATTCTATCACACATTGCTTAATTAATGAACTTACTGAAACCATAAAGAAAAACACTAAAATTATAAAAATTCCTAAGTCTAAATTAACACTAAAGCCTTGGATTACCCCGGGAATTTTACGTTGTATTAAACATCGTAATAAATTACAACTGACAGTACGAAAAGAGAGTCATAACGAAGTTTTAAGAGTAACATACTTACGCTACAGGAACCATTGCAATAATCTAATTAAAAAACTCAAACGCAACTATGAAGGAGAATTGCTGAGTAAATCTGTTGCAAATAACAAATTACTTTGGAATAACTTAAAAAATATAACATATAGCAGGAAATCCCATAATGATAATAACGAACTATTAAATATTAAACAAAACCCATATGAATCTATTAATTTTATAAATACTTACTTTTCTAATGTAGGAGCTGATCTTGCTCATAAAGTATTATCCAATTCTGAACACTACGATACAACAACAAGAAATAATTTTTCCTCTGTTAATTCCTTCGCATTGCTGAAGACCGATGTAGGTGAAGGAAAAGAATATACTTATGATCTTGGGATCAAATAGCGCACCAGGCTGGGATGACGTTCTTACTAGCTTCTTGAAACTTTCCGCTGGTGAACTCGTACCTGTTATTGTATATCTTGCGAATCTTTGCTTTGAAAAGGGAATATTTCCAGACCTTTTAAATAAATCTATAATTACACCAGTTTTCAAGAGTGGTGATAGAGACAGTGTGGGCAATTATAGACCAGTCTCTATTCTTCCAGCGATCTCTAAAATATTGGAAAAGCTACTAAATAACAAACTTATAAATAACCTAGACAAATATAAGTTGTTATCTACATCACAATTTGGGTTTAGGCGAGGCAAATCAACAGAAGATGCAGTTCTAGCTGTCAGTGAACTAATAACGGGGCAAATTGATAAGGGTCACAAATGTTTAACAGTGTTTCTAGATTTAAAAAAGTCCTTTGACACTGTCTCTATACCCATTCTTGTAGAAAAATTAAAAAATATTGGAATCAGAGGTACGGAACTCTCCCTTTTCGAAAGCTATCTATCTGATAGGATGCAGAGAGTAAGAGTCAACCAGTATACCAGCCAATACACTGCAGTAACATACGGTGTTCCCCAGGGAAGTGTGTTAGGACCTACACTCTTTCTAGTATATATTAATGACCTCTGTAATTTAAATGTCGTAAATGCCAAAATTATTTCATATGCCGATGATACGGCAATGGTATTTAGAGGAAAAAATTGGTCGGAACTGAAACATCTTGTTGAACATGGTATGAGACAGGTCGCACACTGGTTACCAAGTAATCTTTTATCCCTCAATACTGCTAAAACACATTATATGTGTTTTAGCATCCTCAATCGTTCGCAACCTGGACCGGAATACACTATAAAAATTCATACCTGCCAACCTAGTATATTATCTCTATCCCGCTGTAACTGCCCCCATATAGAAAAAGTAGACAAAACAAAATATCTAGGAGTAATAGTTGACCAGAGGCTATCTTGGCATCCGCATCTGGAACAAGTGGCTTCTAGAATTAGGAAACTGACCTGGACATTCAAAACTTTACGACACGTAGTGCCCAATCCAAATATCCAGTCAAATAAGCGTAACTCCTCTCGTAATGTTTTAAAAGAAATATATACGGCTTTAGTTGAGTCTATCATGGTCTACTGCATACTTGTATGGGGAGGTGCGGGCAAAACTAAACATTTAGAAGCAGAAAGGGCTCAACGCTCATTATTAAAAATCATATATTTTAAAACAAGAAGAACGCCGACAGACGCGTTATATAGAATTAGCAAGGTCTTGTCCATCAGGAAATTATATAATTTATTAACAGTATTAAAAAAACATAAAAATAAAGATGTTATTTCTAAAACTAAGCGTAACAATAGAAATATAATCAAAATACCTATTATAAAAATTGATTTTGCACTTAAACAATATGTCAATAGATCGACTTTTCTGTATAATAAGGTAAATAAAACTCTAGACATTAGTAACAAACCAAATTATGAGACTAAGAAATTACTTCGCGACTATTTGTCTAAGTTAAGCTATGAGGAAACTGAAAAATTAGTAGAAAATATAAAATTATAACAGGAAATATTGCACAAATTCACTAACACACATATATATGTACAAACACAACACACACACCTACACATTACACACATATACACACGAACACATGCAGATATACACATACACACACATAAAGTTAGATGTTAGTTTAGAGTTTATTACATGTATTGGTGATAGAGCTATGCTGGTACTAAATGTTTAATATATATATATATATATATATATATATATATATATATATATATATATATATATATATATATATATATATATATATATATATATATATATATATATATATATGTTATATTTTGTATATATATATATTTTTTGTTATGTAATTTTTACCATACTTTACTATTATACTCTTGTAAATAAGTTTCATAATGTATAATATTTAGATAGGTCTTTGTATTAATATTAGCTGTGGAAGAGCCTAGTCACCTGATACAGGTGTAAGCTTACTAGGTGACTACGAGTTCTACTTAATAATTTTTAATCTGTTGTTGGAAATAAATATTTTATTTATTTTATTTTATTTTTATGCTGATGACACCAAATACTGAAAAATATGTTCTCAAAAGACGATTGTTGGCTTTTACAGGAGGATCTTAATAGATTTAGCAATTACTGTGTGGTTAACAAATTGGATCTAAATGTAACGAAATGTTTTGCCTTAAACTTTAGTCGCAAAACTAAATTGATTAATTTTAAATATAAGCTCAAGAATGTGGAATCGGTTTTAAAGAATGTAATTAAGGATCTTGGAGTAATTATTGATACTAAATTAATTTTTGACCTGCGTATTGATTTCATTGTTAGCAAAGCGTCAAAGGCTCTGGGATTCATAAGATCTAGTAAACATTTTTAATCTATTAA
Organism: Phengaris arion; assembly: GCA_963565745.1. Classification (NCBI taxonomy): domain Eukaryota; kingdom Metazoa; phylum Arthropoda; class Insecta; order Lepidoptera; family Lycaenidae; genus Phengaris; species Phengaris arion. The sequence continues at coordinate 6,130,618 of OY751439.1, read as the reverse complement.
AACTTTAAAAATTATTTATTGCTCTTATTGGGTGGGATTTGTGTGGAATTGTTTAATTATTTATTATTATTATTATTATTTTTTCGATTTTATTTTACAAAGTAGGCTTGCTTTTTGCGGTGGCTTTTTTATTATTATTAAATATTTTATAATTTAATTTTAAAATATGTTTTTATGGATTTGAGGTTAAGATTAATTTAACATGTTTTAATCACTTTCTAGCTTTTCTAATTTGCTGTGTATAAGTGAAAACATTTTATTGGCTTCTTTATTTCTAAGTTAAATTATTAATGTTATCGTTTGTTAGCTGTAAGTTTTCCGAATAAAAAAAAAAAAATTAAAAAAAAAACTTACGTTCCGGGCCACCAATGAACGCCCATGCAGAACCTATTACAGGCACTTCCCAAAGTCCAAAAGATGGGAACTCCCTTATCAACTTATATTGATGACCAAATTTGAATCGTTCCTTGTAAAATAGATATAATAGAAGTATTAACACAACAATAAATACATACATTTTAAATAGTTATATTAAACGCATGTCTATCGAGAATACAACTCGGATTGGGGTTTAAACGTACATTTTGTTTTATATAATGATCTCGCGCAAGGCAAAAAACTAATCTTCAGTGTATGTGATCATTATTTATTAACTAGCTTTTTACTGCGGCTTCGCCCCTGTAGTGTTCTTGGGGAAAAAAATTCTTCAGAAAATAACACTTGAGACTCACTGCCATATACTTCTTTATGTTTATGTGTATCTATAGTATACAATATTGAAAACGTTTTTTAGGGTTTCGTACCTAATGTGTAAGCATATCACCTAGACGCGACTGCGAGACCGCTTCACATAATATATTAAAAGAAGGAGTACATACGTATTTGTCAAAATAAATATGTCAGGAAATTGAAAATACGTAATTATTGTGTAATTAATCGTTAAATTTGCCATTCAAAATTCAAATGTTATTTGACATTCAAACAAAACTGATCAACTACCTCCATGGACAATTCTTAATTTCTGCAGTAGAAAATATTCGTGAGCCTCTAGTATACGTCTAGCGTTTTCAATAGTGCGATGCAGAAGCGTAGACCCTCAGACATTTTAAATGACATGCTATAAAGGGTCATATTGATCTATATTAAATGCAGAATGTATTTAAGGTACTTAATTGAATAAGGATTAATGCTGTATTGCTTAAAACCACTTCGTAAAAAAGCCATTTTTTCTCGTAAAAAGTAAAGGATAAAAAATGGTTATTGTGGGCTATCCCTACATAGGCTGCACTAAAAGTATCGGGAATGGAATATTTCCACTGTTCCTGTCATATTAAAATCTTTTTAATTTAAAACTCCTTGGTTTTAAAAATCGAATACCGTTTATTTATTTAAAAAAAGATTCTCGGTCTTGTCACAAGGTCTTGTCAAACTTGTTTAGTCGTTGAGAAAATGGAATTGACTCGAGAAAATTCTAGAGCGATGATTTATTATGACTTTCGAAGTGGTTTAACACAAAAACAGTGTGTTGACCGGATGATTTCTGCATTTGGTGATGAAGCCCCATCCAAAACCACAATTTATCGCTGGTTTGCTGAATTTCAACGTGGACGTGTCAAGCTCAGTGATGGTCAAGGTCGTCCAAAAACTGCAGTCACCCAAGAATAGAAAACGTTGATGCTGTGCGTAAGTTGATTGAGGAAGATCGACATGTGACATACCGCGAAATTCAGGCAACTTTAGACATTGGCATGAGTCAAATACAAATAATCTTGCATGAATAATTAGGTGTAAAAAAGTTGTTTTCCCGATGGATACCGCATTTGCTCTGTGAAGAGCAAAAAGCGGCTCGCGTTACTTGGTGCGTCAGAACTCTCGAAAGATTCCACGCAGGGACTTGAGGATTCAAATGCTGTATACAACATCGTATCAGGTGACGAATCCTGGATATACGCGTACGAACCCGAAACAAAAAACCAGTCACGAGTTTGGGTGTTCGAAAATGAGTTAAAGCCAACAAAAATTGTTCGTTCACGGAGTGTTGCAAAAAAAATGGTGGCCACGTTTATCTCCAAAACCGACCATATTGCAACTATTCCTCTTGAGGGACAAAGAATGGTAAATGCAGAATGGTATGCTAACATTTATTTGCCACAGGTCGTTTCTGATCTCCGTAAAGAGAACTGCAACCGCCGCATCATCCTCCATCACGACAATGCGAGTTCTCACACCGCGCACAGAACAAAAGAGTTTTTAGTGCAAGAAATCATAGAATTATTAGACCATCCGCCGTACAGCCCCGACCTAAGCCCTAATGATTTCTATACTTTCCCTAAAATAAAGAATAAATTGCGTGGTCAGAGATTTTCATCACCTGAAGAAGCTGTGGACGCCTACAAAACGGCCATTTTGGAGACCCCAACTTCCAAATGGTTGCTTCAATGATTGGTTCCATCGTATGGAAAAATGTGTCAAATTTCGCGGAGAATACTTCGAAAAGCAATAAATACATTTTAAATAGTAATGTTGTGTCACTTCCTTGATTCCCGAAATTTTCAGTGCCGCCCTCGTATGAGATAGACATATACCATCGCGGACTTTTTTGTAGACTTTTTTAAGGTGTACAATACTATTATACATTATTTTGATCTATCTCGTAGGGTTCAGCCAGCGTTTGCAATGTAAACGCAAAAAAATGTGTTTATATACGACATTAATAACCTCTAGAATTATAAGTCTTTCTCTACTATATTATGCATGCTATATATATACATATAAACCTTCCTCTTATATCACTATATCTATTAAAAGAACCCGCATTAAAATCCGTTGCGTAGTTTTAAATATCTAATCATACATAGGGACAGAAAAAGCGACTTTGTTTTATACTATCTATGTAGTGATTCTTTGTTTTGGTTTGTATATTTATTACCTTCATCCACTAAATGCACGTACTTATAATAAAATAAATATGAATTCATCGACTGTTCCATTCATAAAACTTGTTCCGTTTCTATCGATTTAAATATTATTGTAACGTTTAAATTTACCGCGCGTCAATTTGTCGCTTCCGATTGGTACACAATGCTGACATTCTGGCCAATCGCATTGCGTGGCACATAGCCGGGCGACTCTGGCGCCCCCCCGAAGTCTAAAAGGTGGAACGAACAAAGCGGCTGCGGCGAAGGCGCCGTAGCCTAAAGTTACCGAATTTACCGCGTGTGGAATCTTATATTCTTTCATTAATAATCAAAGCGCCGCCGGCCGGCTGCAGTGTCTAAAGAAGAAACCAAGAACATTGTTCAATTCGACATTACTTGAGAGGCTCCTTCACCCTACTCAACGGCGTCTCCATCAGACCGCTAAGTCTGGTAAGTAACCTGGTGAGTGCTAACATATACACACAGAATAACAGAATAACAGTTAGTACCTACATACTAAGGCGGGTCAATAAGTCCGTGACTTTTTGAATTTTTAACCTCCTTACTGAAAAAGCAACACTACTCCTGTCAACAGGCATCTGTCAGTTGACTCCTATCAAAATTTGAACTTGCTGCGTCAGTTAGTTTGTGTTTTACAGCTATCTTTATCAGACTATCCAGTAACTTAAGGAAACAATGGAAAAAAGTGAATTTCGTGTGCTTATTAAGCATTATTTTTTGCGAAAAAAAACCATTACCGAGACCAAGGCTAAGCTTGATAAATACTATGGGGACTCTGCACCATCGATTTCAATGGTAAAAAAGTGGTTTACTGAATTTCGTTGTGGCCGTACAAGCACTGAAGATGCCGAACGTCCTGGACGCCCAGTTGAGGTCTCTACACCCGAAACAATCGAAAAAATTCACGATATGGTGTTGGCCGACCGAAGATTGAAAGTGCAAGAGATTGTGGAAGCCATAGGCATCTCGCATGGCTCAGTGGTTTCAATTTTGAATGATCACTTGGGCATGAGAAAGCTTTCCGCAAGATGGGTGCCGCGTTTGCTCACAGTCGACCACAAACGCAATCGTGTAACAACTTCACAGGAAGGTTTGGCGTTGTTTAATCACAATATGGAGGAGTTTTTTAACCGTGGACGAAACATGGATCCATCACAACACACCAGAGACCAAACAACAGTCAAAACAGTGGGTTTCTAAGGGTGAATCGGCGCCAAAGAAGGCCAAGGTGGGTTTGTCAGCCAATAAAGTTATGGCGACTGTTTTTTGGGATGCACGTGGGATAATCCACATTGACTATCTTCAAAAGAGAAGAACAATTAATGGGGAATATTATGCCAACTTATAGGACCGCTTCAATGAGGATTTGAAAACAAAACCGACCTCATTTGGCCAAGAAAAAGGTTCTTTTTCACCAAGACAATGCAAGGGTGCACACATGTGCAGTTGCCATGGCAAAAATCCATGAATTGGGCTATGAATTGCTCCCACATCCACCCTATTCTCAAGATTTGGCTCCGAGTGACTACTTCTTGTTCCCAAACCTGAAAAAATGGCTCGGTGGAAAAAGATTTAACACCAATGATGAAGTCATCTCGCAAACAAAGGCCTATTTTGAGGACCTCGACAAATCATATTTTTTGGAAGGGATAAAAAAATTGGAGGAGCGTTGGACAAAGTGTATAGAGCTCAAGGGCTCAAGGACTACGTTGAAAAATAAAATGATTTATTTATCAAAAAATCTGTGTTTTATTCCAAAAGTCACGGACTTATTGACCCGCCCTCGTAGTACATACAAGAAATTTAAACTTTGTTTTGAACTGTATAACGCTTAATATTTTATTCTTTGAACATTTAGAACGATCTGTGCTATATTATATATTCATTTTGAAAAACTTTGTTGCATCGGATTTGTATAAATAATTATAATATTGTCTCAGACCAATAAAAAAAGATTGTAGTGCAGTGTCTATTCAATAGTTGCAGTTCTATATCAAGGGACATCAATCGAACGTGCATATTTTGTTGTTTAGGTACATTTAAAACTGTTTTTAAATATCGGAAAATCTTATTTGTTGTTTGTGTTTATTTATTGCATAGTCGTAAATAGTGTTTAGGTGAGTAATAATGTCCTACCTAACGAGGCGTAAATCTAAACCTACTGTTAAAAAATGTATCGAACCGTCTTATGCTGTTAATAACTTGCCTAGTTTGCGACGTAAACGAACTATAGCGTATAATCGTATATCAAAGGCCCTAGAAGTGGGGAATTTGGCTCAAACCGATGAAACTAAGCGGGAGTTATTTCTTTCATATTGACAAGAAATAAAAAATATTGCTAATAACTTTCAAGAGGCGCATTTTATTATTTTGGATCTTTTAAATGACGATACCGACGATATAGACCAGGGTAGAAGCCTTTACAAATAATAAAAAGTGAAAAAAATAATAGTAGGATAAAACCCATTAGAAAAGGAGGAGAATATTATAAAAATTATAGGAAAAATAATTTACGGGCGATCTGAGGTCGGGAAGGGGATGGGGGTGAGTTTTAATGGTAAAAAACGGTTTATCTCGATTGTCGGAAAACTAAAAGTCCTATGGAAAAAAGTAAAATGGAAAAGTTGTAGGTAATAAAAAGATCTAAAACTTTTGTATTTACACTTTTTCACATAACCTCAAAATTTATGTGAAAAAATCAAAAAAACCAAGTTTTTGGTTTTTTATTTTTATCTTTTACAAAAAAAATTATTTTTTCACGAGATTTGGTGAAAACTTACCTTTTTATGTCCCAAATACGCTGTAATTTATTTGATTAGAAATATTTATTTTTTCACCTTATTTTGAATGAATATCGAAAAAGCACCCTAATTTTCAATCGAAAATTCACCCACCAAAATATCAGCTTTTTTCAAAAAGTTAGTATGCTTTCTGTTCATTGAAGTCTCTACTTTCCGATGGTGAAAAAAAAAATATGTTACTATAGTAAATCTTCTCAGAAAATGCAAAAAATCGAAAAAAACTCGAATTCGAATTTAAGTTAAAGTTTACACTTTAATTACTCGAAAAACGTAAGATTACATGTTACATTGATAAAAAAAATTGCAAATCAAAATATACTACTATAATTAACAAACAAATAAGTTAATAAAATTAATATTTAATAAGACAACTCCAATATTTAGAGAAAGTTGTCGAATCTTCTTTAAATTATATGCGTAGATGCCTATTTATAACTATTATAAGATAACTTATATACCTGAGTGATCTACGAAAAATTTTTGCCAATCAAAAGGTATTTCTGGGAAGGGGCTAGGCGGGTCTGGGTCTTACTACATACATACCTACTATTTCGTAGCAGCTGTAACAACCGTTAGCCTAGCTAGTATTCGAAATACAGTACAGTAAACAATATCGTTTATAAAAATACACGTGCACGCTGAGTTTCTTTAAGATAATTGTGACAAGTTTACTTGAAAAAAAACAAAAACTTTTCGAATCTGCATATGAAGGTAAATACTCTCTCTATTTTTATCTGTATCAATCTACTGAAACATAAAAATAGTAATATTATCTTTAAAAAATAGTATGCTTAACGTAACATAACTTAAAGATTAAAATTGAATGATATTTTAGTACAAGATTAAAAAATAATAATCTCCTTAATTTCGCACAAACAAATTTAGTTACTCCCATGGAAAAAAAAAATTCAAAATACAAAAAATATATTAACAATCTATAAAAAAATATTATATAAATATATATAAAATATATATCGTAAATATATTCTTAATAACTATATAAAAAATAGTATGCTTAACGTAACATAACCTAAAGATTAAAATTGAATGATATTTTAGTACAAGATTAAAAAATAATAATTTTTTATTCTTATATAAATATTTGTATAAATTTTAAATTCGATTTTCGGCAAAACTTGCCGAAAATTGAGATAAACCGTTTTTTACCCTTAAAAACTCACCCCCATCCCCTTCCCGACCTCAGATCGCCCGTAAATTATTTTTCCTATCATTTTTATAATATTCTCCTCCTTTTCTAATGGATTTTATCCTACTATTATTTTTTTTGGTTTTAAAAACTATCGACCCTGGTCTAATAGGGATAGCGAGATTCAGGAATTGTTCGATGACGCGTATTTTCAAGTAGTTCCGCTACAGCGTGTTTTTGAACCGTGTTCGTCTTATCAAGCGGTTACCTCGCAGCGCGACTCAGTTGTATGTCCGTCTGGCAACAACTTACGTTTACCGAAAATTTCCCTACCGACATTTTCGAGTGCTATCAAAGCGTGGCCCGAATTTATTGCTACTTATAACGCGTTAATCCACGAGTCTACTTGTTTAACAAACATTGAGAAATTTCATTATTTAGTATCCGTTTTGCGTGGTGACGCCCTATCGGTAATTAGAACATTCCCTGTTGCTGGGGAGCATTATGTAAGCGCATACTACGCTCTTAAATCTCGATATGAAGATAAACGCGAATTAGCTTTTACGTGTTAGCGTGACATTTTGGATATTAATTTTAAAACTACTAACGCTCAAGATTTTCGAAATTCGCTGGACGCGATCGACGAAAACTTAATTATATTAAAACAGTTAAAATTACTTAGCTACCCAGCATTGGGACTTCGTACTTTGTTATAATATTTGGCGAAACTCGATACTAAATTAAGGCGCGAATTTGAAGAAAGACATAGCGACGTGGAGCTACCACAATATAAACAAATTAGGGAATTTCTACATTGAAATATAATTTATACAAAACTACGGCAACCTTTAAGGAGGTTTCGGCAACCTCATTCAAATCGAAGCGACATAATGTCGCTGCACTCGTCGCCTCCTCGGTTGGTAGTAGTGAGAACAGTGGTAAAGTACAAAACGGGAATTCTACTAAGGTGTTACCAACACGAAAATTCGTTCGTAAATGTTCCTTTTGTGGTGATGAGCATCAAATAACGGCTTGTCAATCTTTTCTTTCTAAATCGACGGACGACCGTATGGCTTTGGCCACCGAAAGGAAATGGTGCTATAACTCTTTAAACGCGTCTCACTCGGTGCAACAGTGCACATTGATATTTTCGTGCAGAAAATGTAAACGTAAGCATCATACTCTTCTGCATCGGGAGCAACTCACTAGTACTTCTGAGTCTTCTGGTGACAAGTCAAATTCAGTGACCTTAGTGGCGAAAGATTTCTTATCTCCGTCTCACTCGACAGTAAATACGACGTGTTACTGGCAACCGCCATTATACAAATTCGCGACGCATCTGGCGATTTTCATAGTTTTCGCGCGCTCTTTGATACCGGAAGTCAAAATAACTTTATAACGGCACACGCTGCTCAACGGCTGGCCGGCAGCCTACAACTACTAACGTTAACATTCTTGGTTTTGGGGGTAATCCCGCTTCGGTAAACGGTGTGATTACTTGCGATATTGGCACTAATTGTAACGTCAAATTCCGTCTCGATATGTTCGTTGTTCCGAACATTTGCGGCGATCAACCGATAGCGAAACTTAATACGAATGGAAAGGAAGTCAAAACATTACCACTTGCTGATCCTGCTTTTGACATTCCTGGTCCAATCGACGTTTTGTTAGGTGCCGATGTTTTTGTTGAATCACTTCTTAAACAACGGTTAAAAGGCAGTGCTTCCCAACCGAGAGCTTTCAATTCTGTCTTTGGGTGGCTTCTCCTTGGGAAGACGAAACTCGCTTCTTCATGTTTATTGGGTGTCTTTGCCTAAGATAGACGATAATTTAAATAATATCATTCAACGTTTCTGGGAGATCGATGACGTTCCTAAATCCTCTCGATTTACTCCAGATGATCAATTATGTGAAGGTAGTTTTATCAACGATCACTATCGCGATGAGACGGGTAGATACGTCGTCTCCCTTCCTTTCAAGGACAACGCAGAGCCAATTTTCGAAGGCTCTCGAGAAATAGCTCTTCAACGCTTTCATGCTATTGAAAGACGTCTGTCTCGTGATTCGGATCTTAGACAACAATATATCGAATTTATGTCCGATTATAACGACAGTGGGCATATGTCGCTAGTGCCTGCTAAACAAATGAACATAACATTTTCTTCGCTCTTCTCGATCTTAGCTCTTTCGAGCTGCGAAAATGGGTGAGTAACGCGGCTGCGACGAAGGCGCCGCAGCCTAAAGTTACCGAATTTGCCACGTGTGGAATCTTATATTCTTTCATTAATAATTAAAGCGCCGGCCGGCTGCAGTATCTAAAGAAGAAAACAAGAACACTGTTCAATTCGACATTACTTGAGAGGCTCCTTTACCCTACTCAACGGCGTCTCCATCAGACCTGGTGAGTGGTAACGCTTTGCTTCTCTTGGTTATTTGTCGTATTGTGTATCGTATTTACCGGGGAGAATTATAAACATTCTCGATCCCAGAGTGGGGACTTGACGTATTACCGTTTACCAATCCATACCGCGTCAATTCCGTCACAAAACTATTTTTATTAACCTTTTTTTTTATGAACCAGGAAACGAGCAGACGGATCGCCTAATGTAAGCGATTACCGCCGCCCATGGACACTCGCAACACCAGAGCAGTTCCATTTGTAATTCCTCTGGTGTTGCGACTTGCGCTCCTGGTCCTTAAAATCCCCAATTCCCCCTTGGGGCCTCCGGTAACCTCACTCACTCGGCGAATCACAACGTCGGCTTTCTATGAGGTCGTAGTATTTATCCGGTCGAGCCGACCCATTCGTGCCGAAGTGTGGCTCCCACAGTATTATTGTGAAATTTATAGAAAAAAGACAATAAAGTCTACCCTTGTGACTTTTTTGTCGTTTGCAGTCGGGAAAATATTAAATTACAATAAATTGTAATTTAATATTTTCCCGACTACCAGGAAGGGTATTGTTTTTACTATATACAATAATTATGTATTCTGTGGTTTTATATATAATAAAAAAGCCACAATTATTGCACAAAATATTCGGCTTGGGAGGGATTTGCACCCCCCGACCTACACAAACTTTAACTCTTAAATTGGTGTTCTTACCGCTTGCCTACCGATCCATCTCTAAATACTGTAATTTCAGTAGTAACAATATTATTTTAGCCAGGCAGATTACTTATCAATAAAATATTTTATACCCACAGAGATAAGGTTATTAACATAATATAGAGTACCTGGGTAACCGAGCTTTGCTCGGAGCTCTTATAGTAGGTATGTATGTACCTACTATAAGAACTCCATCTATTATTATTATTATTACTAATTTACATCAAAAATTATTAAATAGAAACAATAATCATGATTGTTTACTATATTTGTCGAAATTTACCACATTATTTGAGACCAGAAGCTATTGTACTATAGGACACTTTAATTCTTAACAAATTAAATACCTTTGTCACATTGGAAATTTCATACACATTATAAATGCGCTTTATACCATGAAGTTTAAATTTATATCTTAGGAGATATCTTAAAATTAAAAAGTACACTCCGAACTCCTGAGACCTTATAGATACATGTTTGGGGATTCCGGCGTTGTTTAATGAACTGCAAGTATATGCCATCATACCACTTACTCATCATCATCACTACCATCTTCACAAGAAACAACGTCAAAAACAAGACTGAACGCGATGCCGCGCTCACTTTTTAGGATAGCGATTAAAATTTAACTTTATTCACTACACAAAAAGACACACGTTGCATTGTCAGAACGGGCGCTAGTCGCCAGTCACCTTTTTGTGCAATAAATATAGTTCGTTTTTGAATCGATATATTAAAAAGTGCGCGCCACGACGCGTTCGGTGTTTAACTTTAAGAATTTAACAAACATAATGGTTTAATCGGAAGCATTAATCGGTATTCTCGAAATAACGACACATGTGCTGGGCATTATTATAATTATTTATTATTAAAATTATTTAAATAATATTGTTTATTTGTTTATCGATATAAATTATTGAAAGTTTTAATGGGTTATTCAATCAAAATAAACGAGAAGGAGTATAAAATTGAAACATTCACCAATCGACTTATCATTTTCAATTTAGATATGATTCGAAATACTCTTTTCCTGATAACATATTGGTACATGTGATAACACATGCTACGGTAATGACTCTACATCAGGCGATGGGACTGCTTGTTTCCTGGCCTTTTAAAATAAATCTTAGTTTTTTTAAGAAACCAAAGTTCTGCATAGAAAAAGGAGAGTAAAATTAAAAAGGCCAGAATAATTAAGAAAATTAAGTGATATTACAGAAGTAGTGATGGTGAAATAAAATTTATCGGGTCGGTGGGTACTGGGTACTCATAAATTTTAATTTGATGGCACTTTTGGAACCTTATAATATTATGGTAATTCATTCATTACGTTTGTGAAAAATTGTGTGCAAAAGAACTAGCCGTGTAGGGCGTGAAAACTCATTATCTAGTCATATTGTAGGACCTATAGACAGGTCCCTTTTTTTTTTTTTTAAACAAAATTGGAATTTTTAAATACTCTTTTTGAACGTCGTTACTACGTGATGCCTACCACTGGTTCGGGAACTAACTCAGCGAGAAGAGCCGGCAAGAAACTCGTCTGGGGCCATCTTTTACCAAAAAGATGGAAAATTATTCTTTTAAAATCAAAATTATTACAATGTTTACTTATGTCTATGTAACAAATAATAAGATAAGATAAGGAGCCACCTTATTCCCAAGGTGTGCCGTCTTGAATGAAGTCATTAATTTTATAATACGCTTTGGCACACAAACGTTCTTTAACTACTTTTTTAAACTTATTAATGGGAAGGTTTTGAACCTTTTCTGGGATTATATTGTATAAGCGTATACATTGGCCTTTAAAGGATTTATTAACTTTGCTTAGTCTGAACACTGGCATATCTAACTTGTTCTTATTTCTAGTGTTTACACAATGATTATCACATTTCTTTTTGAAGTTGTTTAGATTCTTTCTTTCATATAACACATTTTCCAAAATGTATTGAGATGCGACGGTCAGAACTTTTATTTCTTTAAACTTTTCCCTTAGAAATTCAAAAGTCGCCATCTTATAAATAGAACGTATAGCACGTTTCTGCAGCACAAATATTGTATTAATGTCCGCAGCGTTTCCCCACAAGAGGATGCCGTACGACATTATGCTATTAAAATAGCAAAAGTAAACTAATCGCGCGGTCTCTATGTCGGTAATTTCTCTAATTTTTTAACAGCGTATGCTGCAGAACTCAGCTTATCTGCCAATTTAGCAATATGTGGTCCCCACTGTAACTTACTATCTAATGTTATACCTAGAAAATCAGTGGTGTCTACTAATTTCATTTTCTCATTATTTAATAGTATATTGGTTTGTGCCTGCGTAACATTTGGCAAGCTGAACTTTAAACATTTTGTTTTATTAGAATTCAACAGTAAATAATTATTAGCATTAAACCAATGTACTATTTTTGAGAGAGCACTATTTACCTCGTCATTGTTAGATTGTCGTCGCTTCACATTAAAAATTAGTGAAGTATCATCAGCAAAAAGTACTATCTCATGCTTATCATTAACTAGATATGGTAGGTCATTTATATAGATGAAAAATAGAAAAGGGCCCAAAATAGACCCCTGTGGTACTCCCAGTTTAATTTTAGTACCATTAGACCTTTTGGAATTAACTTCTACAGTCTATGTTCTATATATTAGATAAGAGCTTAGAAGCTTTAGAGCCCTGCCCTTTACACCATAATGGTATAATTTCCTGAACAGCGTATCATGCTCCACACAGTCAAATGCTTTGGATAAATCACAGAATATATCAAGTGCATCTTGTGAGCTCTCCCAAGCTCCAAATATACTGCACAGAAGACTAATGCCTGCATCTGTTGTGGACCAACCTTTAGTAAAACCAAACTGATTACTATGTAACAAATTATTCGAGTTGAAGTGAAAAATTAATTGATTTAGAATAATTTTCTCAAAAATTTTACTTAAAGTCGGTAATATGGATATTGGTCTATAGTTAGCTGGGTCTGCTTTATTCCCAGCTTTAAAGAGAGGCATCACCTTGCTGTGCTTCATCAAGTCAGGGAACACGCCACTTTTAATACAATTATTAAAAACTAATGCTAGGTGAGGGGCAATGATGTCAATTACTGGGCTTATAACTTTTGTGGACATACCCCAGAGATCAGTTGTACTTTGAATATTAAGTAATTTAAATGCCTTGATAATGTCTCTAGAGTCTATGTCTTTGAAAATAAAATTTACATCACATTCCCTCACATTATCTCTAAGTTATTTTTCGGCAACTGTAGGTGATGAATTTATGTTTTTTGTAGTTGAGATCGGAATGTCTGCAAAAAATTTCTCAAATACTGTCGCAACTTCAATGTCAGAACTAACTTTTTTTATCATTAATATGAAGTTCAAATTTAGAGTTGCGACTGGCGACTCTTCCAGTCTCATCTGCAATTATTTTCCAGGTGGTTGTATTATATGTGCGTGTGTGTTGTATTGTATGAGATAGTATTATAATATTTTATCATCATCGTCAGCTAGAAGGATAGTTTCGTAAGGCAAACAAAATAAACTGCGCATGTTCCCCGTTTTGTACCAGTTTTATGTCAACTTATTTATACGTACTACCATACTACGTATAGCTTTCTAGGACATATTCTGAAGTCAATAACCTGTAGTGTTTGTTAACTATTATATTATTAATCGACTGTGGCGAAGCCAAAAGGTATGGTAATAATTTTGGCAGTCTACGTATGTTTAAATATTTAAAAAACGCTATAATACCATGTAACTTTCTGATATAGGTAACGCACGATCGGATCGCCGCGAGTTTTCAGGTCAACTGTGTTGCCACCGATATGTATTAGGATTTAGGAGGTATAAGCGTCGCTTTGGTACCTTCATTTCGTCAGAATATTATTATGTTGTAACTTGTATGTCGTTTCGACGTATGATTGGCCTTTGTGTAACATTTGCAATATGTTTGTACGATTCAAGATACTGATTACTTTTTTTTGATTTATTTTTAAATAGTGCTTCATATTCGGGAACGAATTGGAAATTATGAATAAAATTACAAATGCGGCGCTGCGTCGTTTCTTTTCTGTGAGAATTGAACTTATGCTGTACAGGAAGATTCAAAAACTATAAACGCTGTCAAAGGTGACTTTAAAAATTAGATAATGGAATTTTAAATTACGCCATTTATAAAAAAAAGTAGACCAAAAAATAAGTCTCAAAATGCACATCAGCAGTATAAGAAAAACGCAATTAAAAATATTTGACAAGACCCTGTCAAAAACAGATTTTTTGAGATTTAATATTTTAGTAGTTATTTCAGACTTAATTCTTAGAAAAAATGTTGTAAAATGTATTTAATTACAAAAAAAAATATTAAGCAGATAACATTTTTTGTTTTAATTCATAAAAATTTCAAATGACACTTCAAAAACGATAAATAAATAATATTTTGTTTAAAATTTATCCTTATTTTATTTCATTAGACTACTACTATATTAACTAAACTAAACTAGTGAATTGCCAAACTAAAATAACAAAATATATCGATTCAATTTTTTATGAAAAACACACCCACAAGTACACAAGTGCATTGCGAGCTCCTGCTAAAACAATATTAATTCGCGTGTTCAAAATCGTCTAAGTGCTAAAATTTTGTGCTCAAATTTCGGACAAAGTGTCAATCTATCGTGAATCAAAATATTTTTCTCGAAAATCTCTGAATTTGACTGTTTTTTCAAGCAATTTGTGTTATTAATTGCGGAACAATAACTGACATATAGGGTAGTTATCAAACTTCATCAACAACTACGGTGTCAACTGTTAACTAGCTGTCAACCACTGTGAAGCGGGCCCCATACTAGCCTAGCGGTCCAAGCGCAAGTCGTCTCTGCGTGGGAGCTATAGAGCCTGAGTTCAAACCCAAGGAGATACTTTTTGGTTTTTTTATTTTCTATTTTATTACTTTGTTTTTTTTTATTCTAAAAAATAACATGACACTTACCTGTGGCGGCTGCAATAAGGAGGTGAAGCGTGGAAATAAAATACTAATCAATTGCTCCAAATGTCGTAAAACATTCCATAACACCTGTGTTAACTACCAGAGTAACGCTGCCTTATCACCAAAATTCAATGAAGGATGGACCTGTCCCGACTGTTCTGCCAAGATAAAACGAGGCGGTGACAACTCCAACACTCCGATTAAGTCAGCTTTATCACTAGCTCTATGTGAAGATATAACAAACGAGCTTCACTCACCTGATATAGGTGCTTCTCAGGGTTCTTCGTACAAAGACGAAATAATAAGCGCTCTGAAAATAGAGTTACCTAAACTGATTCGCGAACAATTGGCTGCGGTCATAACACCTTTAGAAAACTTGGTAAAGGACCTGCAAACTTCTGTAGCTTTTCTTAGCGACAAATACGACGAGTTTAGTGCTCGGATGGACAAACTTGTCTCTGACAGCGATCGCCACGAAAAATTAATCACCCAGAACACCGATGATTTGCATAAACTAAATGAAAAAATTAACCTTCTTGAACAACAATTAAGAGACTGCAATATTGAGATACATGGTGTAAGCGAATCGAGATCTGAAAATTTATGCAATATTATCAAAAAAATTGCTGAAGCGACTTCATATTCAGTCAGCGATAATGATATCGTGAAAGTAACAAGAGTAGCTAAATTTAATAAGGATAGCAAAAAGCCGCGCACTATTGTTGCCAAATTGATTAGTCCAAGGCGTCGCGACGAATTCATTTCATCTGTATCCCGCTACAACAAATCAAATCCTAACAACAAAATCAGTACAAGTATTCTGGGATACCCAGGCGAAAACACCCCAATTTACGTCGCCGAACACTTGTCTCCGGCTAATAAAGCACTTCATTATGCTGCTCGACTAAAGGCCAAAGAAATGAAGTACAAATTTGTTTGGGTTAGAGATGGACAGATTTTCGTGCGTAAAGATGAGAACTCTAGGTTCATACTCATTAAGTCCCAACACTCTCTAGAGAAAATCGTTTAAGTTATTACCGTAGAATGCAATAGTTAGCAAGTTAAATTTTTTTAAAAATGTATAGTAATATACACCTTAAAGTTTACGTACAAAATATACGAGGTTCAAAATCAAAATGTCTCGAAATATATAACTCTGTGCTCTGTTGTGACTATGATATTATATGCTTTATTGAGACTTGGCTTACTGATTCTGTGTTGTCATCTGAGCTTTTTGACGATAGATATCGAGTTATAAGAAGAGACAGGACGACTAATTTCCAAAAACTATATGGTAAAAATCACGGAGGTGGAGTATTAATAGCACTAAAAAAGGACATAGATTTCGAAGTTTTAAATTTAGAAAGTGACATAGAGCATGTGTGTATTCGCATAATTTTTGACAAAAATTACTTCATAAACGTGTGTCTGGCTTATATACCATCGTACATCTCCCTAGAGATCTTTAAAATTTTTCTTGACCTATGTAGTCAAACTATTACATCATGCCCAAAAAATAAAACATTGATGATGGGCGATTTCAATATTCCCGATACGTCATGGCTCGGTCCACAAACGAATACCTCGACTAAAAACTGCGAGAGGCTCTCATTATTAAACGAGTTCATTTTGAAAAACAATCTTAATCAGTTTAACAGAATTTCTAACTGCTGTAATAACGTACTAGAACTAATACTATCGGACCTAAATGTGACAAATGTTTCTCAAACTCTCCCATTAAGCAAAATTGATAAGTTCCATCCCCCACTCGATTTTACAATCGAGTCATATAAATCTTTAAAAGAAAACACATCATTGCAAAAATTAAATTTTCGAAAAACTGATTACACGAAATGTAAAACTGAAATTGAAGAAATAGATTGGGAACGTTATGCTAAAAGTATAGACAATGTTAATGATTACATACAATTTTTTTATAACAAAGTGTTCGACATTTTTCACAAATGCACACCTCTTTCAACTTACAAAAATAGTCGCTACCCGTCATGGTTTTCTAAACCACTAATAAAAGCCCTAAAAGAACAAAACAAGTACCATCATAAATTCAAAACTTACCGCAATCCCCGCGATTATGACTCGTATTCCCTGCTCAGAACGCGCACAAAATGTATGATATATAAATGTTTTGCAAAGTACATATCAAGCATAGAAGAAGATTTAGCCAAAAATATCAAAGCCTTCTGGCGTTATACCAAGGCTAAACGCATGACTAACGATCTCCCATTATCAGTTAAGTATAAGGATAAAACTGCCACTACTGGTGCGGAAATAGCAAACTTGTTTGCAGAATACTTTTCTTCTGTTCATAAGTCCCCCAATATTAGCTCCACATCCTACAAACCCGACTTTAAAGCTGCAAACTATATTCTTAGTCGCTTGAAGGTTAGCGAAAGCGATATCTATAAACGTATATGCGGAATCGACATTTCGAAAGGGAGTGGCCCGGACGGTATCCCACCTTTTTTCGTACGGATGTGTGGTTCAGCTCTGAGTACCCCCTTGAGTATAATCTTTAACAAATCGCTTAGCCAAGGCACTTTCCCCGATTTATGGAAAATAGCAAAAATAACACCCATTTATAAATGCGGTGACAAAAATGATGTCACAAATTACAGGCCTATTAGCATCCTCAATTGCTTAGCTAAGATCTTTGAGGGAATGATATATGATTCACTCTACAACCATATGCTTCACTGTCTCAGCCCAAAACAACACGGTTTTATATCAGGTAAGTCAACACTTTCTAATTTGCTGGTATACTCAAATTTCCTATGTCAGTCTTTTAATAAAAAATCCCAAGTTGACTCAATATATTTGGATTTTTCCAAAGCATTCGACCGCGTCAATCACAATGTACTTTTAATCAAACTTCAACATCTTGGAATTCATGGTGATCTTCATCGATGGTTTCATTCATATCTTATTAATCGCACCCAAATTGTTGCCCTGTACGGTTTTGACTCAATACCTTTCGAACCAATGTCAGGCGTTCCACAAGGCTCTAACTTAGGTCCTCTCCTTTTTTTAACACATATAAACGATTTACTCGATAAATTTACATGTCCATGTCTAGCTTATGCTGATGACATAAAATTGTTCAACGAAATAGCAAATATCAATGACTGTGTTCTTCTTCAGCATAACATTAATATTGTATATTACTGGTGTTTATCAAATGACATGAACCTTAATGTTAAAAAATGCCAATATATAACTTTCACAAAAAAAAAGAAACCATTACAATACTATTATACTATAGCTGGATCGCATCTGACTCGAGTTAATTTAGTTCGTGACCTAGGTGTCTGGTATCATTCCTCATTAAATTTTAAATTTCATTATCAAACTATGATCACAGCAGCAAAAAGAATTTTCTATTTTGTATTACGAACTGCAAAACCTTTTAAAAATACTGAGTCACTTAAGATGCTGTACACCGCTCTGGTCAGATCACAATTGGAATATTGCTTACCTATATGGTCACCCATATATAAAATTGATAGCGAAAGTATAGAGTCAATACAGCGAAAATTTCTTAGATACCTAAGCAACAAAGATAACCTAAGAAATACTCTACCTGAATATGAGGATCGCCTTCTCCATTACCGTCTTACCAGTTTAGGGCAACGTCGCAATATTGCAGACTTATGTGCGCTCCATAAGATTGTCAATGGTGTGCTCAGTGATGAATTGCTTGCAAACATCAATTTATCTATTAGTAAACGCCCTAAACGAAAGCCAGTGCTCTTTGACATTCCACCTTTTAGCAATAACGTTGGACGGAATAATCCGCTACGTCGCATGTGTCAGTCCTATAATGACATATTTTGTTCAAAGACTGATGTAAATATCGATATCTTTCATCAAAAAATTTCTGCTTATAAGATCTCTTTGCTTGATTGTAACAAACTATTATAGACGTTAATTAGTTAGGTATACATAATGCACCTTAAAGTTTTTCAAATATTTTCCTAAATGAAGACGTTGATTGTCAATGTAATTTCTCTTTTTTTTACTAACAAAAGCTGTGTACAATATTTAGATTAATGAATTCACCAATGTATTAACTTACTAACCTATTTGTAAAGACTTAGTTCATTAATTATTTTTGTACCTTGATCAAATAAAAATAAAAATAAAATAAAATACCTCGCGCGTCGTTGTGACATAATATGATTGGACTTTGAAGCCTAAAATATAATAATTTTGTGCTTCTAGGGTTAAAAAAATTGCCGCATGTGTACTTCAGTGCTCGCAACTGTACAAAATTCATGAATGGCACGTAACCGCGACCGCGACTGATATACATTTTTATCGCGCACCTAGTTAGGTGATACAATGACCTACATGAAGAACAAAGCCCCGATACGCCATTTTTACACGCTACGATTTAACGTCTGTCTGAATAGCCGGTGTGCAAATATATGCAGTTAAAGGATTCTGGAATAATGATTTAGTGTCAAAGATATTATTAAATCGGTATTCTTAAACCGTTGGTCGGTGCGCAATTTCAGTGAAAGATCGATCTCGGTACACTTTTCGCGTGTTTTACATAAGTGAAATTGATTAAATATGCCCTTTACCTAATCATAGAAATTATAGAACCAGCGGACTAATATACTGTAGTTGTATTAAATCACACTAATAAATACATTAAGGAGACGTTTTTCCAACGATACATGTAATTTTGTAATATCGTCACGTAATCGCGTCGCGCCTTCTGATATTTCCTATTATGATGTATTTCATGATATTGAAGGGAAACAAAAGGGGGTCGTGATCAACAGACAAACTTATGGTGCATTCCCTCAATGGACTAACGTTAGGAGTAGGATTTCCCTTGTCCTTCTCAGGAGTTATGTTTAAAGGAATAACTGGAGTAGTTTCGCTCCAAATCTTCATGCAATTTACCATACGTCGCTGTTCATTATTGTGTATTATTTATGTATAATGGTCAAATAACACTAAATCGAAACGATACGTGACATCGCGCTGCATTTTTAGGCGCTGTTGCCTTTCAGAAAATATAAGAATTGTGCTGATTTATAAAAATGCATGTTGGGTTATTGTGCGGAATAACTGTACCTTTTGCGACAATATCACAAAGCATGTTCGATCGATTTTATATTGACTGGGACTATATGAGCCGATATCCGAATGGCCGTAGAAAATTCTGAGCATTGTAAATGTTGCATATGACAACAGTGAGTTTAAGAGATGTAATTGTCAGTGTCATATTGACAGATGTCACGAGTAAAGCCTATTTACTTAGTATTATTTCGTATAACTTAAAGGCTATGCTCAGTATAGACTGTAGACGTATTTGTGTTAGACATATCTCATTTGTAATATGTATCTGTATTAAGCACCAATAAAGGAAAGAAAAGCGTAAGAAGGACTTACATATCAAGAGGTCGTAGCTCGCTACATGGTGTCAGGTATGAAAAAGTTGTCAAGAAAACGAAAATCATGAACGCAAAAGAGGGTACATCGAAAACTCCGGAAGCTTCGAGACAATCTGAGTGTGGGAACTTAACAATGGCAGGAAACGGAGTACAGAAGCTGAGATCTCTACGGAAATTATCAACAATAATGCTGAAAATTTCAAGAAATGGACGCAGTAATTCGAGATATTCCTATTAGCATCGGGGATGGAGAAAACGGAAGACAAAAGAAAAATCGCAATCATGCTGCATTCCATGGGAGAAAAGGGTCTAAATATCTACAATTCCTTCAATTTGGACTTAAGCACTGCTACATTCCAAGAAGTGAAGGCAAACTTCGTCGAGTATTTTGAACCCAAAAAGAATTTGACCGTGGCGCGGCACAAATTCTTTACGTTGAAACAACGTGTGAACGAATCCTTGGAAAATTTTCTAATGGAATTAGAAAACGCAAGTCATGCCTGTGAGTTTGGTTTGCTACGCGATTCCCTTGTAAACGACATTCTTATTGCTAATATGGCCACAAACTTCTCGCAATTTCGTCAAAAGCTCCTACAAGAGCAAGATCTGTCCCTAGAAAGAGCCAAACATCTCTGTAGAACACTCATGATGGCGCAGAAAAGTGAAGAATCAATAAATGCAGCAGATGGAAGAGAAGAAGCCACAATATACAAGCTGCACAAAAGTCGTCGGGCCAGTTCCCCCCCCCATACCAGAAAAGAAAAAACTCAAGATCCCCATCACGCCAAGGTCACCCAAGGTCAGCTACACCTGGATCCAGAACAACGTCGTGTGTAAAGTGCAACACATCGCATGGTCGCCGCAACTGTCCAGCATGGAAACCCAGACGCAGGTCATGTTTTAAATATGGACATTTTACTCATTTATGTTTAAAGAAAAATAGTGTCAGAACTGTTGTTTCTGGGGTAGATAGCATAAATCTCGATGATGAATCAAGCCCCAAAAGTGCTGAGGCTGAGAGGTTTACAATAGGGGCATTGTTCAACATTAAAAACATAAAGTCACAAAATACTAGTACAAATTTGAATAACACAGACAATTCCTGGCATTATTCACTTAAAATAAACAACAAAAATGTAGATTGCCTAATTGACACTGGAGCAGACAAAAATGTAATGTCTTATCAAGTCTTTACAGAATTGATTCTTAAATTTGACAAACAGAGTAAAGAAATGTGTAAAAAATATAATATCTTCGCCTACAGTGGGCACATAATTCCGATAATGTCAGTGTGAAATATTTGTTGTTTAGTTGAAAACAAAACAAAACCGGAAAACATTACTTTTGTTGTAACAAAATTAAATTGTGATTGGTTTACCCACTTGTATAAAGCTAAATTTAATAACAAAAAACTTTTCTTTAAGAAATGAAAATGTTGAAAATGCTGAGCAAAATATACATAATATGTATCAACAAACTTGGGACAAAATTGTGACCGGATATAATGATGTGTTTCAGGGTCTGAGTTGTCTCCTATACGAACGCAGCATCGTGCTAAAGAAGGATGCTATTCCATGCGTTGATCCCCCTAGAAAGATACCTTTCGCGTTGGTTGAACCGTTAAGGAAAGAGCTTCAACTCATGGAAAACATGGGAGTCATACGGAAGGTGAACAAACCTACTCTCTGGATGAGTAGTTTAGTTATAGCCATGAAAAAGAATGGTGGATTGAGAATTTGCTTAGATCCTAGAAATTTAAATAAAAATTTATTGAGATGTCACTATCCAATTAAAAACATAGATAAAGTCAGGTCTAAGTTGTCCAAAGCCTTTTATTTTTCACATTTAGATGCGTTTTTTTATAATATAAAATTAACTAAAGAAAGTAGTGATCTGTGTACATTTCAAACTCCCTTTGGCAGATACAAATTTTTAAGATTACTTTTTGGAATAAACACGGCTACAGAAATTTTCTATAAGACTGTGATAGATCTTTTCGGAGACATTGAAGGTATAATCATTTGGTGTGATGACATTTTAATATACGGTGAAACAATTGAAATACACAGTAAAAGGTTTGAGATGTTTTTGGAAAGAGCTAGGCAAGTTAATTTAAAATGAAATAAAGCCAAGTGCAAGATTCTTCTAGAAGAAATAGCATATTTGGGCTATATTTTTAGTAAAGAAGGTGTAAAAATTGATCCAGAGAAAATTAAAGCCATTAAAGCCCATACCTAAAAATATTAAAGAAGTGGAAGTGGTTTATGTACCTAGTAAATATATGTACATAGCAGATACTTTGTCAAGAGCCTAACTTAGCGATACATATATACCGCAGTATGAACAAGATTTACAATATCATGTTAATTCAATCTTTTCTAATCTCTCAGTGAATAAGCCATATTTAAAATTTATATTATTAGAAAGTTAAAATGATGAATCTTTAAATCTGCTCAAGTCTTATATTCAGAATGATTGGCCAAAAAGCAAAAACAAAGTAAGCTGTCTCGTGAAACTATATTGGAACATTCAAAATGAAATACATATAATGAACGACTTTATATTTAAAGGTTATTGCTTATTGTTCCAAAGTCCTTGCAAAGACAGATTTTAAATAAAATACTCTGTAGTCATTTAGGTATTAATAAAACACTCAAAATCGCTAGAGAAACAGTTTGTTGGCCAAATATAAGCGCGGATATTAAAAATTTAATTGATCAATGTTCGGTGTGTGCTAAATTCAGGTCAAACACACCCAATGAACCGTTGAAATGCCATGAGATATCTCATCTTCCGTGGGAGAAGGTAGGTATGGATTTATTATATTTTGATGGAGAAAATTTCCTTGTTTGCATGGATTACTATTCCAAGTACACAGAGCTAGCTTCTTTGCATAAGAATTACACTGTCGATAATGTAGTTAAAAACCTCAAATCCTTCTTTGCTCGACATGTAATACCAAAAGTATTGGTGTCTGACAATGGTCCACCATTTAACTCCTGCAAATTCAAATATTTTCTTGTTGATTGGGATGTGGAACTCATAACCACCAGTCATTATTGGTCCAGGTCTAATGACCCGGCTGAAAGTGGAGTTATAATTGTCAAAAACATTAAGAAAATGCAAGGAAGAATGTACATTGTATTGTATATTTGGCTCGGATGTACATTTGGCGCTATTACACTACCGCAACGCTGCTAAGGGAGATTTCCCCAGTCCGGCTGCATTATAAATGTCTAGAAACTTGCGAGTAAATTTACCAATTCTAAACAATTAACTTAAACCTAAACTTGTATAATTTTCGACGTTTGAAAAATGTCATAGACAAAGCAGAGACAAAATGTCTTTTTATATTGACAGGAATGCGAAGCATACTTCTTATGAGTTTCAGCCTGGAGATGACATTTACTTAAAAATAAATTCTAAATCCTTTTTGTCTCTGGGAATAATTAAAGAGAAATTAGGATGTGGTAAAGAATTTAAAAGAAACAAATCCTCCACCTCCTTTTTGTGGCAACGGCTGCACTGACAATATGCCTCCCATGCGGAAGAGTATAGATCCCATGAGTTCGGCACAACTTGGAAATCCTCCTGTTCGAAATTGCATTGTCGATGATGACTGTGGATAACTCCTATGGAGAGTCTAGAAAATACCGGTTACGTAACCAGGTCTGGTAGAAGTGTAAGACGTCCTAAATTGTAAATGCATGAGAAATTTGAGTAGATAAGTAATGTATTGTTATTAGTTATGTACTTATAATATTAGTTTGCTTTTTTCTCGAAAAGGGAGATGTTGCATATGACAACAGTAAGTTTAAGAGATGTAATTGTCAATGTCATATTGACAGATGTCACGAACAAAGCCTATTTACTTAGTATTATTTCGTATATCTAAAAGGCTATTCTCAGTGTAGACTGTAGACGTATTTGTGTTAGATATATCTCATTTGTAATACGTATCTGTGCTAAGCACCAATAAAGGAGAATATAAGAATTGTTGCTGTATTATTATCATCACCACTCAAGCGTGAGAAGGACTTACATATTGAGAGGTCGTAGCTCGCTACAGTAAATAGAACTCTGCGCTAATACCGTAGAGTTGAAAATCTAAGACATGAGTATCAGTCTCATCAAATGAAAGTCAAATTAAATCGAGTCAAATGCCAATATCATATATGACAGCTCTACTCTCTTCTCTGTTTGAAAGTTTGAGTCTTACAGAAACAAGAAAGTCTTACATGTACGTCCAAACTGAAAGTTTGGACGTACATGTAAGAGTCATTGAGTTTTCTATTAATGACTCTTACATGTGACGTCAATAAACGAAAAATTAGACACGCTTTCCACCGTAAGGACAAGCCATTTCTACAAGTAAAATGTATCCAAGTTCCAAGATAAGTGAGAGTCCGCAAGACTTGACAAATAGGGCGAAATATTGAAAAAAAAACAAAACAATAATATATTATATCAGTTTATTTGTATGAAGTTTTATGCTGAACTAGCTTTCGACCGCAACTTTTTTTGCGTGGAACTATTAATAGAGACGGAAACCTTTTTTGAAGAAATCCTAAGGTAAGAGTAGCCTAAGTTATCCCCTACATAACATCAGCTATCTGCCAGTGAAAGTCCGGTCAAAATCCGGCCGTTTCAGAGATTATCTAGAACAAGTAGACAGACAGAGAGACAAAAATTTAAATAATGAGTTTTTGATGTAGGTACCGCATATACTACCAATTACCATAATATTCATTTAGTACAGAGCTTGTAATTTTAAATTAAAAACAGACGCTCAAATTTTATTTGTATGTTACGTAGATCTTGTAAAGGGCTCAACCTTAGTTTTAAAATCACATCCCCACTTTCAAGTGGTCTGCTATAGTATATTATGTCTATGTTCTCTTTGTCTCTCTCGTATTTAGTTTTCGTGTAACGTAAAACAACGTTTTGTATTCAGCACAAGCTATTAGCTTACGGATTTTATTTTAACTTTTCATGTCTCAATGTCGCTAACAGAAAGTCTTTCAGCGAAAAATTTTGTGACATTTTCATTCAAATATATAGGTCCTTTGAGGCTGTACTATTTTTAGAGCTTTATTCTAGACTATCTTTTGCCCGCGGCTCCGCCCGCGTCAATAAAGTTTCCCACGGGAACGTGACTGTACTGTTTCGGGATGAAAAGTAGCCTACTACTACAACACCAAACTAATACAGTAACAATTTTCAATAAAATCCGTTCAGTAGTTTTTGCGTGAGAGAGTAACAAACATCCATCCATCCATACATTGACCCATCCTCACAAACTTTCACATTTTTATTAGTATATTAGTCGAATAAACTGACTTTTAACACTATAATGTCTAAAAAGGCTAATTAATTTACTTACAATTAGTTAGGTAGGTACCTTTTACTTATTTTAGAGTTTTATTCCAGGTATATTATAATATTATATGTCTAAAAATTCGAATTGATTTACTTACAAATTAGGTACTTAAAATTTTACAGATCGTAAAGCAATTTATGTCTTAAATAGACACGCTGATCGCGACATCGTTCACGCAGGAAGAAAATCACTAATCCAATGGTTACACTTTTCCGGGATAAAAAAGCCAATGTATCCATCCAGGCATCAACTATTATACCTGACATGTAAACTGCCGCAGCTCCCGCGGCGCAGCCGCTGCCGTGGACGCGGCGCGTGTATAAAGTCCCTGTATGTTAAATATTTTAACGCACGTACTGTTAGAACGGACTTTTTTAAAAGACTTTTTAAAAAAAGACGAAGAGTTCTTTTTAAAGAAAGAACGGACTTTTTTAAAAGACTTTTTTTTTAATAGTTTTAAGGAGCTGATTTTGATTTTAATTTATTTAATTTTTCAGACTTGCAACACGGATCATCAATAAGATTAAAGTCACGTGCAATTGATTTAATAATTAAATTAGAACAGGATTTATATGACAATATTTTGTTTTTATAATAAGCTTTACAGTTTGCCTGTATGTTTAATATTCCAGTACCAATTAATCTATATTGAGACACTTCTGAAGGACATCTAGATATCGATTTTTATGGCTTGAGTTTCAACAAATAACCATTTACTATTTGTAAGTTCTTGCCAAATATCTATTTGTCCATAAATAAGCCTGGTTTCACATTGTTTTGGGAGAGTTTTACATAATAATTCAGTTTCACAAATAGGAGTACTTTCAATTGAATTTACATGTATATGACTACAAATATAATTAGAATTAATAGTTTTCTTTTAATTAATAGTAAAATATTATCTTTTACTAAAGATGCAATCTGCCTGCATTCCTCATGCAGGGTTTGAATGACGTTATTGTATCGGATTGCGTCATTTTCATCCATAGTTCCAATTATCTGTTTAAATACAGTACCAACTCCAGCAAACCATGCTGATCTTTCACTTCTTTCAGAAGTTAAATGAGAAATGGCGTTATAGTCTCTCAGAATACCATCATACCGAACTATCAATGGTTTTAAATGGTTATTACAATTAGTGAAATTAAAGTTATAATTCAAATTACAGAAAGTTTCAGTGGAATCTAAATAGTTTTTAATATTTTCAATATTATGTTTTATGTAGCTAATATCTACAGGTACTAACACATGTAGTTGATCATCAGAGACCTTGACTGTTCCGACAGGATCGAAATATATTCCAATACTTTTATTTATAGGTTGTATCATATCCAATGAGAAAATGCAGACGCTTGTTGCACCAAGCCTGGAATATAATTTTTTTTTATTTAAATTAAATAAAATTATGATTTAAGGTTAACTAGAATACCTACTTACTACTACTCAGTATCGGTTTCGGGCAATTTGACTTCATCGTAATGATATTTTACGTTATTTTTATAACTTTGTAAGGACCTTTCCCCGACAATGCTTTAGGGAGACGAAGATGATTTTTAACATAAACCATATCACCCGCTTTATATTTAACTGGTCTAGAATGTTTATCATAGTAAGTTTTGGAAATGTTTTTAGATTTTAGGATATTTTCTATAGCTTTTTCTCTAAAAAGTTTTAACCTTTGTTGAAGGACTCTGACGTAAGAATTATAAGTTGGTTCTAATGAAGATTCAAATATGGAGGTTGGAATAATCGCTTTATGACCAAATACGAGTTCATACGGAGTGAAATTAGTTGTTGAATGAACTGTAGTATTATAAGTTAACATCGCTTTATAAACATATCTATGCCAATTGTTTTGGTTCTCATTAATAAAAGATTTTAAGTACTCTTTCAGAGTGGAGTGGCTCCTTTCAAGGGCGCCTTAATAATTGCTTAATTTTTAGAAAATTACAGGTTTGTTTAAGCAATTCAGCAGTGAAATTTGTGCCTTGATCGATTAAAATAGATTTTGGAATACCAAACTGAGAAATAAAATGAATAAGACCTTCTGACGTATCTTCGGCTGTAGTATTATAGATTGGGTAAGCGGCTGAGTATTTAGTTAAATTATCCTGAAGGGTGAGAATATATTTTAACTTAGCGCTACCAGCTTCAGGAATTGGACCTACTATGTCTAATGCTATTCTTTCAAATTGTTGAGTTGACGTAGTAGTAATTTGCATAGGAGCACGATTACACTTACGAAGAGCCTTATTACTTTGGCATAATTCACATTACGAACATAATTTTCAACGTCACTACGCATATTTCGCCAATAATATTTTTCTTGAATACGATTCAGCATCCTATTAGAGCCTAAATGACCAGAAATAGGAATATTATGATTTTCTTTCAATATTTTAGGAATTTCACTCATTGTGGGGTAAATAAGGATGTTTTTATATATATGAATAGTTATGTCACTATTATTGAAAACGTATAATAATATATTATAAATTTTAGTAAAGGATTTTTAAAGTCGGTAATACTAAGTTCCTTTACACCTTCGACCACTAATTCATTTCTAAGATTTTGGGGACTCATAAAAATATCCTCGTAAGTGTTTTTATCGTAATGATAAAGTTTATCATTACGATTAACATTAATACTAGTGAACATTAAAAATGAATGTAAAGTTCTTTCACGATCTCGGATTGCAGCATAGTTTGGTGTATTATTAAGGATTTCTTCGACGTAAGCATTTGACTCGTCAATATTTATAGAGGTAGGTATAATTATTGTTTTTACTTTGGTTTTAAAAAGTTTTCATTATATTCTAGTACTTAACGTTAGATGTAGATGATATATTATTTGTTTTTTTCAGGTATTTGGAGTACGTTTCTCTATGACTTAAAGATTCATCAGATGCAGGTGACCCTACGTTGGGACTGTAAAGTACTATTTCACTCGGCACTTCAGGATTTTCAAAATATTCTTCAGGAAAGTCAAAAAATTCAGGTAATTCTGGAAGTTCTGGTAAACCGGGACTTTCTAGTAAGGGTATATTTTCAGGTTGAACTACGATAGGAGGAGCTTCCTGTGTTTCGTTATCACCAAGGACATTAATTAGGTTATCGGATTGGGTTAAATTTACAGAATAGCGGGAAAGAGCTTTGGCATTCGTATTTATTTTGCCCTTTTTATACTGGATTTCATAGTCGTATTCCTCAAGTTTTAGTCTCCAATGGACTAGTCTGGAACCTGGATATTTGCAGTTAAATAGCGAATTCAATGGTTTGTGGTCTGTTATTATTTTAAAACGGCGACCAAATAAGTAGGGGCGAAACACTTTTGTTCCATAGACTATTGCGAGACATTCTTTTTCGGTTACTGTGTAATTAGTTTCTGCTTTATTTAATGTTCTTGAGGAATATGCTATTGGCCTATCTTTACCTACATCGCCTTATGATAGAATAGCAGAAATAGCGTAGTTCGAAGCATCACATGTCAACAAGAAAGGTTTTGTGAAATCAGGATAGATTAGGACAGGAGCAGTTACTAATTTGGATTTTAATTGCTCAAAGGCCAATTGCTGTGTATTAGTCCATACAAAGGGTATATCCTTTTTAAGTAAATTTGTAAGGGATTATGTGAATTTTGAGAAATCTGGTATAAAACGACGATAGTAGAAAGCTAATCTGAGAAAGCTTTTAATGTCTTTGGGATTTTGGGGAATTGGAAAGTCGACTACTGCATTTACATTCTCAGGATTTGGTTTAACGCCATCATCGCTAATAATATGACCTAGGTAACCTACTTCTTTACGAAGGAATTCGCATTTGTCGGGTTCTAATTATAGTGGGAAATTTCTAAATCTGTCAAAAACAATAGATAGATTTATCTATATGATTTTCTAAAGAGTGTGAATAAATTACAATGTCATCTAGGTAAACGAAACAGTGTAATCCCTGCAAACCTGATAAGACCGTATTCATTGTTCTTTGAAAGGTTTCAGGTGCGTTTTTTAGGCCGAAAGGCATTCGATTAAATTCGAAGTGCCCTTGCGGAACACTGAAAGCTGTTTTTTGCGTATCATCAGGGCTCATTTTAATCTGGTGGAATCCTGATGCAAGGTCAAGGGTTTAAAAATATTAACATTGTCCTAATTGGTCTAATATTTCATTTATTTGTGGAATTGGATAGGTTTCTCCTATAGTAATATCATTGAGCTTTCGGTTATCAACTCTACTATTCTCCACTTTCTATTTCCAGATGCATCAAGTTATTTGGTACGACCCAAATAGGGGTGGACCAGGGTGATTTAGATGGTTTTATAATATTTTCATTTAACATTTTGTTTATTTGTGTTTGTACTTCTTGTTTATGTATTTCAGGGAAACGATATGTTTTACATTAACTGGTTAATCTGAGGACGTGCGGATTTCATGTTGAACTATATTTGTACTGGTTAATTGGTCACCTGGTAAATAGAAGTCAATAGTAAGTCAATAGTCAATATTCAGATATATATCTGAATATTGACTACAGATATCATATAACATGTAATTTATTTCTTCTGAATTTAAATGATCAGTTCGTAAGTGTTACATGTGTCAACATTAAGATTTAACTGTCAATGTCGTTATTGACATTGACAGACGTCATGAAGTAAAGCCTATCGAGTTTCAGTTTCAGTTGGCCAAAGGGATATACATACATAGTGTAGGCGTATATTTGTGTTAGACATAATATCTCATTTGTAATACGTATCTGTGTAAGCACCAATAAAGGAGAATATAAGAATTGTTGCTGTATTATTATCATCACCCCTCAAGCGTGAGAAGGACTTGCATATCAAGAGGTCGCAGCCCGTTACATGGTGTCAGGTGTGAAAAAATTGTCAAGAAAACGAAAATTATGAACGCAAAAGAGGGTACATCGAAAACTCCGGAAGCTTCGAGACAATCTGAGTGTGGGAACTTAACAATGGCAGGAAACGGAGTACAGAAGCTTGAGAGCTCTACAGAAATTATCAACAATAATGCTGAAAATTTCAAGAAATGGACGCAATAATTCCAGATATTCCTACTGGCGTCGGGCATGGAGAAAACGGAAGACAAAAGAAAAATCGCAATCATGCTGCATTCCATGGGAGAAAAGGGTTTAAATATCTACAATTCCTTCAATTTGGACCTAAGCACTGCTACATTCCAAGAAGTCAAGGCAAAATTCGTCGAGTATTTTGAACCCAAAAAGAATTTGACGGTGGCGCGGCACAAATTCATTACGTTGAAACAACGTGTGAACGAATCCTTGGAAAAATTTCTAATGGAATTAGAAAACGGAAGTCATGCCTGTGAGTTTGGTTCGCTACGCGATTCCCTTGTAAAGGACATTCTCATTGCTAATATGGCCACAAACTTCTCGCAATTTCGTCAAAAGCTCCTACAAGAGCAAGATCTGTCCCTAGAAAGAGCCGAACTCCTCTGTAGAACACTCACGATGGCGCAGAAAAGTGAAGAATCAATCAATGCAGCAGATGGAAGAGAAGAAGCCACAATATACAAGCTACACATAGAGACAACTGAGAACCGTCAAAGTAGACAGATCGGCTCCGCTTATTTTGTGAATTAAAATTAAAATAAATGCTCGTACTACAAAACAAAGTGCAAAAAAAATATTATTTCAGTTCATATTTGGTGAAATATAAATTGTGATAGTGCAAAGTTTTAAAATAAGTGACTTATGTAACAAAAAAAACTGTGCTTAATTCCTCAACTACTGTTCGCCATTTTTATATTTTTAAATTGAACAAAACTGAACGCAGAACCGAAATTATAAGCAGGAAATCAAATCGATCGATTACTACAAACAAATTTTGTTAATCACACAATTACAACAATTTTAATTTTAAAAAAAAAGTAAACTATAATCAACGAATGGATGCATAACGAGTCATATGAATTTAAATACCTACCTACTAGTACTAAGAAACAGCTGTTGTTGATATACACATCGACTCAACACGTTATTATTAAATTAGTATAATAAATAGCATTAGGTATGTTACAAAACTACTGACAAGTAACATGAACTGGATCACTGGAAACGAAAAATCCAAACAGTTGCTGTTTGGTTTGGAAGCTTGAAAGTTTGGAGGAAGAACTTGAAATTTGATATTTCCTTAAATAAATGTCATTACACCTACCTACCTATGAGAAATAGGAACTGCAAGAATAATTGTTTATAAAAGACTGTACTTAAATACAATACCTAGTTATCGTTGTTAATGCCTTTTGGTGTGTTAATTTTTAGTCATTATATATTATATACTGCAGTTTGTATTGAAATAGGTATAAAATATTCACATCATATTTATTGTACTATCAGTAACTAATATCTAGGCAAGGTAAGAGCTCTAGAAATACAAATTGGTGTAAAAATATTAATTGTATGCATAATAACTAACTAATGTAATAAGTGTGTACTTTAATAATGAAAGTAGGTATGTAAGGTAAAAGATGTCAAAATAAGATTGAACTAATTAAAAGTACCTACTTATTATTTTGCATGGAAAATGGAAAATGGTTTTGAGATTAAACCGCAACAAATGATTAATTGTGCAAGTAAAGCTCTAAAATAAAAATAAAACAATTCCTCAGTTAAAGAATACATAAATTATTTAAAATTAATGTTATGCTGCAACTGCTGTTAATTATTTCTTAATATGTGTTTGTTTTATTTGTAAGAATATCTGAAATTACATGTCAAAAGCAAAGAATACAACATATCTAAATATTACATTTTCCTGTTAATTAGCCTAAACATCAGAAGTAAGTATCCAGTTTACTAGCCACATAATATTAAGTATTTAATATTCAAGACTTCTATCCAGCATAAAATTGAGATAAAAGCATGTGCTGCTTATAATATTTTAGGTAATTTGGTTTCTTTAAGGTACATACATATAATACACAGTAGGTACATTATTAAAATTAAATGGTCTATTATTAAGTTGTTATATCAAGTTATTTAAGTTGCCAATTATATTGATTTAAGTATCTTTATAGGAAATTGATATTACTAACATCAAACATTTTATTTAGTAATTTTGATAATTAATCATTATTTTTTAAGACATCAAAATACAATGTTTTTGCTTTAATGAATTTGACACTAATTCTAACATAAAATTTTAATAATTTTAGTTTATTTAACATCAAATAATGGATCTTCTATAGGTAAATGTTTTATTTATTTATTATTATTTTTTTATTATTATTCTGTACATGTAATTTTAAGTCTTTAACCTTCTAACTATCAATCAATCATATAAATTGTGAACTTTCTTGTTTTTACAGCTACTATATTCCTGGACAATAAACTGTTTAAAATTCTTTATTGCTTATTTTCTTAAACCACACAAATTTTAATGATATTTTATAATGGACACCAGACAAGATGATGAGTATGTAACAGTAAGAAGACGGCATAGTGTAAATTACAGAGATTTAAACCTAGATAAATCAATGGATAAGTCATTTATATATATATTCATATGCTGTGATCCAGAAGTAACTAGCTTGCCAAACTTATCAGTCACAATGAATGAAGAGTTGCAAGCATTGCGTGATAATTTTAAAGATGTGCAACTTCAATTAGACATAGCACATAAAGAAATAGAACATCTTCTATTAGAAAATAATAATCTTTTAAAAAAAATACAAAACTTGGATAAGAAATTAAAATTACTGAATAAAATTCACACTGCACCAATTAGTAGTATTAAAAGAAGTAACAAAAAACGCATCAATATAACCAGCTCCTATGTAAAAAAAAGCTATGGACTTTCAAGAAGATGAAAACACTTTTACAGAAAACTTCAATAGCAATGAAAGGTCAAATCTGGAGTTTTTAAATCTGAAACAAAAATCACAGCCAAATATTCAAAATAGTCCTATAAAGAAAGGGAATTTCATACATATATTAGGAGAACAATGTGTACTAGGTTTATCGCAAAGATTAAGGAATACAAGGAATAATTAAAATATATTTTCTTTTATTAAACCGAATGCATTATGTAGTGAAACTCTCAGAAGCTGTGAATCTCTCAAATACACCATTAAAGACAGAGATGTAGTTATCTTAGGAGTGGGAACAAACGATAAAAATCCCTGTAGTATTCTAAATGACTTAGCACTTACTCTAGATAAGCTTCGCAGAGCACGAGTATATGTCTTAGAAGTTCATTCTAATGATTATCTCAGGACCAAGACACTCAATAACCATATACAATGCCTTTTGAAATTGCACAAAAACTCTATTTTTATTAAAACTCGAAGACATCACAAAAAATTTTAATGATTATATACAGGACATAACAGACCAAATTAAATTTAATATTGATTATAGTAACTATCTATATATATATTTGCCATTTTATATCAACAATAACATAATTAGACATAGAGAAGTAACAGGTAAAACAAATATTAAAAAAAACTGATAATTTGGAAAAAAATAAAATAACTTTCTACTTTAAAAAGATTACTAAAGAAGAGTCTACACCTAATGTGGTACAAAAAGTTTATAACAGAGGTACTATACCTTACTATTTAAAAAAAAATACCAACAGTAACACTAATTTGTCTAAATTATGTAATAAAGAAACAAGCAAGGACAACTTTTTTCGATAACTTAACTTAACTTAACTTATTAATTTTTCATCAGAACATTGCTGGGCTATTAATAAAGCTGAATTATTACACTTGTCCCTACTAGATTTAAGAAATAAAGGTCTAAATAACTTAGATGTTATATGTCTGACAGAAACATTTATTAAGAAAGGTTCAGAAAATTTATTTCAGTTGCATGGATATAAACTATTTAGCTGCTTTCTGCAGAAATACTAAGAGAGGGGGTTCATGCATATTGACAAAATCTTCTATAAATTGTAAAGAAATTAAATTAATAAAAAATATGGGAATAGCGAATGAATTCGAGTGTTGTGGAGTAGAAATACTGGATCATAATTTACATGTTGTTTGTATTTACCGAACACCTCAAAGTGATACATTTAAATTATTTAATAATTTAGACAAACTATTACATGAAATAAGTAACAAAAGAAAGGAAATAAGAATAGTTTTATGTGGAGATTGGAATTTAGACACTCTTAAAGATAGCAAGAATACACGTGAATTACTAAGTTTACTAAGTAACTATAATTTAACTTCACATATAACATGCCCTACTCGGTTATCATCCTGCATAGACCTGATAGCAAGCAATATTAAAAATATGACAATGCCAAATATTTATCATCTGGCACTATCAGATCATGACACAGCTCAAACATTAACTATTAAAGTAAGGAAGGTGCAAAATACAAATATTACCTGGGAATATATAAGAGATTATAGTGCCGATAATACAAACAAATTTAAAGAATGCATTTCAGCTTTATCATTTTCAGAGATAAGAGATGAAGAAAGTGCGGACGATTCATTCAACAAATTTCACGAATTAATAGTCCATTTTATACATTATGTTTCCCACTTATAAAAACAAGCATTAATAAGAATAAACAAAGAACTTTATGGCTAACTAGAGGTATAAGAAAATCATGTTTGGTAAAAAAAAAAATGCATTTAAATTATAGAATATCAGGAATAAAAAATAACAGTACAAAACTGCGACTTGCAAAATATAATTGCTTGTTAAAAAGATGTATTTTTAAATCAAAGCAAACACAAAACACTAAATATATCAATAATCAAAAAAACAAATGCAAAGCAGGATGGAAAATTATAAATGATAACTTAGGCGATAATAATAAAAATAATGATATTCCATACATTAAGAAGGATTTAAAAGTATATACCAAGCCTAACCAAATATGCCAAATATTCAATGACTTCTTTACAAATTTAGGAAAGATGGGGCCAAAAAAGGACAATAACATAAATAAGATTATGTGCTCACACAACATCAATAGAAACACAATTTTCTTAAACCCAACAGATCCCCATGAAGTTTTTAATACAATATTATCATTAAAGAACACTAATGCTGTAGGATATGATGAGATTCGAACGGATGTTATTAAGAAATGTGCAGTACAAATATGTTATCCACTTGCTAAAATTATTAATCAATCGTTAGAACATATTAACATAACATGCCCTACTCGGTTATCATCCTGCATAGACCTGATAGCAAGCAATATTAAAAATATGACAATGCCAAATATTCATCATCTGGCACTATCAGATCATGACACAGCTCAAACATTAACTATTAAAGTAAGGAAGGTGCAAAATACAAATATTACCTGGGAATATATAAGAGATTATAGTGCCGATAATACAAACAAAATTAAAGAATGCATTTCAGCTTTATCATTTTCAGAGATAAGAGATGAAGAAAGTGCGGACGAAATAAATAGGAGTATAGGAGTGTTTCCTAGCCGATTAAAAATTTCAATTATTAAGCCTTTGTTAAAAAAAGATGATAGAACAGAATTAAATAATTACCGTCCAATAACATTAATTCCCATTTTCGCAAAGATCTTTGAGAAAATAATGTTAAAACGTATTAAAAGTTTATTTATTTCTGAAAACCTGTTGGTTGATGAACAATTTGGTTTCCGTGACAATAGTTCGACTACAGACGCCTGTTTTTATTTAAGCAAAATAGTACATGATAATTTAAATAATAAAGTACCTATCACTGCAATTTTCTTAGACATGACAAAGGCTTTTGACCTGGTTAATCATAACATATTATTGTATAAATTAGAAAGATATGGAGTTAGAGGAAAAGCATACGACTGGATAAAATTTTATTTAAGCAAAAGAAAAGTATGTACAGAAATTACAAACATTTATGGTAATATAAAAAAAACATACAAATCAAAATACGCATATATAGACATAGGAGTACCACAAGGGAGTATGATTGGTCCATTTCTATTTCTTACATATATAAATGACGTCACAACAGCAACGAAGCATCCTAGTGTCTTATTTGCAGATGATACAACGATATTAGTAAAATGCCAAAATATTTTATTATATGAACAAGAAATTAACAATGCACTTAATGACATAATATTCTGGCTAGATAAAAACGATTTACAGGTTAAACTGAGTAAAAAAAAATAATGCAATTTAAATACTATAACGCAATACAAATACGTAAAAAAATTACTTATAATAACACAAATATAGATGAAGTAGATACAATAAAATTTCTAGGATTAATGTTTGACCAACACTGTAACTGGAAGGCGCATGTGGACTATATTTGTAGCAAGCTGGACAAATTCGTTTATGCACTGCGACGTTTAGCAAAGACCGTGTCAATGTCTGCAGCTTTTTGTGCATATCACGGATACGTATCTTCCGTTATATCATATGGTCTTATAATCTGGGGCAACTCTGTTGAATTTAATACAGCTTTCAAATTACAAAAGAAATGCATGAGAGCTATATGTCATGTAGGGCCACTTGAAAGTTGCAAACAGTTATTTAA
Source organism: Phengaris arion (assembly GCA_963565745.1). Classification (NCBI taxonomy): domain Eukaryota; kingdom Metazoa; phylum Arthropoda; class Insecta; order Lepidoptera; family Lycaenidae; genus Phengaris; species Phengaris arion. The sequence goes on along the minus strand of OY751439.1, from coordinate 6,093,322 downwards.
AAAGCTGGGTATACTTACGTTGCCATGCATGTACATTAGAGACATGTGTATGTTTGTTAAAAAGAACCACAAAAATTTTGTACAAAATAAAGACATTAACATGAGTAACAGATCACAACGTTATCCCAATAAATTAATTATGCCTAAGTGTAACAGCACAGCGTGTCAAAAGAGTCCCTATTTTATGGCTATTAAATTATTTAATAAATTGCCAAAAGATTTTGATAAACTTAACTTATCAACTTTTAAAAGAAAATTAAATGACTGGCTATTAGATAAATGTTTTTATGACGTAAAGGAATATTATCTGGATACTTATTTCTAAAAACAAAATAAAAAAAATAAGGTAAATGACATAGACATATCGTTTTCTTCCTATTGGAATTTTTTTCTTCAGATTATGTACATATTTTGTCTTTTCTGACATTAACATATGTAATTTTTAAATGAAAATTAATAATTATCATAAATTTTATTAATTTAGTCGAGTGACATGATCCTGAAATGTTTAATATTATTATATAAGACCAAATTGTACATTCACTCTGGCAAATAAACGATTATTATTATTATTATTATTATTATTATTATTATTATTATTATTATTATTATTATTATTATTATTATTATTATTATTATTATTATTGTTATTATTGTTATTATTGTTATTATTATTATTATTATTATTATTATTATTATTATTATTATTATTATTATTATTATTATTATTATTATTATTATTATTATTATTATTACACAAAAGTCGTCGGGCCAGATCTCCCCCATACCAGAAAAGAAAAAACGCAAGATCCCCATCACGCCAAGGTCACCCAAGGTCAGCTATACCTGGATCAAGAACAACGTCGTGTGTAAAGTGCAACATATCGCATGGTCGCCGCAACTGTCCAGCATGGAAACACAGATGCAGGTCATGTTTTCAATATGGACATTTTACTCATTTATATAAAGAAGGTGTAAAAATTGATCCAGCGAAAGTAAAAGCTATAAAAGATATGCCCATACCTAAAAATATTAAAGATTTGCAGAGATTTCTAGGCATGATTAATTTTTTAGCACCGTTTATAGAAAATCTAGCAGAAAAAATATCGATGAACTTTTTTTTATATATTTTTTTTTTCACGAAAATTTTAATTATGTCACTCACTTTTTTAGACCAAAAGGTCTTCGGATAGCGTATTGAGTGTCTTAGAGATAAACGTATCCCACCGCTGCCACCAATGTTAGAACGGACTTTTTTAAAAGACTTTTTAAAAAAAGTTGGTTTATGTTGAAAATTTTCGTCGTAAGCACGTATTTGTGCTCGCCGAGACCGCACGAGCCCTACAGAATTCTCAGAAATAATTGCGAATAGGTCGAAAAGTAGAGCTGAAAATCGAACAGCTCGACACTCATGTGTCCGATTTGCAACTGTATTTTATTAGCGCAGATTTCTATTGTCAGTAAATAAGCAGCAAACCATTTTGTATCAAAAGGTATAATAGCTTTAAGGGGGTAAAAACGAATTACCAAGACTACGCTATCCTTCCGTCTGTCTGTCTGTCACCGGGCTGTATCTCGTGAACCGTGATTGCAAGACAGTTAAAACTTTCACAAAATATGTTGTATCTCTGTTGTAACAACACATGTTATAGCGGCAACATAGTAGATACATCATATTTAGTGATCACTCATTTTGTGATTGTCATGAGATTGTCATCATTATGATATATAATTTATTAAATATTTTAGTGGGCCCCCCAAATAACAGCCGTGATTTTTTTCCGTTTTGTACGGAACCCTTTGTGCACCAGTCCGACTCACACTTGACTGATTTTATAAATAAAGGCATTGTAAAGGAAATGTCCGGCAATCATAGTTTTTGTATGAAAATGACAGACGATGTATTAAGATCACCGACGGATCACGATAGAAATTAAAAACGTGGTTGGACTGTATGTTATATTTAAAATATTAGTGCGCCGTGATATTAGTGAATTACATACCACGATACATACAGGAAGTATGTATCGTGGTATGCAATTGGGCCGGCCAGCTTGTGCCAAAGTCATGGAGATATACATGACTTTAATCACAAAGATTCCAAAACTAAGGATGGACTATGACGTACATTACACAGAACAAATCTTCATATTATGTAACAAGAAATAGTTACGCCATCTTGATTTCGCCATACCTCAAAATATGTCAGCCATATTGTTTTAACCATACCTCAAATGTCAAAATGGCCCCAAAAATTCCCAAAAGTGGGGCCATTTAAGTGGGGCAGTTTTTTCTGCGACATGCCTTGTTTATAATATATACGTCTATGTATAGAGCTTAATTCTTCCAGCTTTTAAAATAAAAAAATTGGTATCGATATTATTGTCATTATAAGAAAATTAATCTATTCCGAATTTCTCAAATCGCAAAATATATAAAATATTTTTGTGATTTTATTATGCTCCCTTTGCAGTTATTTAACACGTGCAGTGTGTAAGGGGATCTAAAGAATCACTTAGAGACACGAGAGCCAGTGCGGTGCCAAAAATCGTATTTTATCCCTCTGTGCGGGAAGGTCGTAATTTTTTTATTTCTGTGCGTGTCACTGAGTCAAATATACATACATGCTTCTTAGTTCAGGTAAAGACAAAAAATATGGAGATCGAAGAGGACCCTAACGCACGAAGTAGTGATTATGTACACACATTGCGACGAGAGATCTCTTATATCTCCGAAATCGGAGGCCTTGCAAACGTAAGGAGTGAAGAGCGGGCGGCACGGGCGCCGCGCGCTTTATTTTAGTGCCGTTCAAATGTCGATAGCGAGAGACCACGCGTGTGGGTACTGAGACCAAGTGTAGTGCTTATATTAGTTATATAATCACATCTTAAAGTTGTGATTATTTAAACTATATTCAAATTGATGTTCAGATCATATTTTTCAACGTGGTGACAAAAAAAGGAGTTGCACAGGCTGCTACAACAAATTACGCCTTACACTGGATAGTGTACAGGCATCCAAGAAAACTAAACGAATAATGACATATTGCATGCAATGCAACCAATCAATGTGTTTAATTCCCTTCATTAAAAAACATTTTTTTAAGTAAATACTTTACGTAAATTAATAGCTCTATTGTATCTACTTATAAAAGTTTAATTATCGATAGCAAATTCAATTTTCATTTCCCCTCACTAGTAGATACTAGTAGATACTCAAACTATTTTAATTTGCGATACACGGTATTCTTATTTGCGTGCCAAGCAACCTATACATATAGTAATCGATGATCTATAATCCACAGAAATTTCAAGCTCACATTTTATTTTTTAAACGAGTCATGCTTACTTTAAAAAATAATTTTTAGGACATATTTTAGGTCTCACGCGCACTCCAGTTAAGCAGGTTACGAGTTCTAATAGGTCTAAAATGCACTGTCTGCAAGTCTTCTGAAAATGGCCTCGCACTTAACGTGTTAAAAGAACATAATATTTTCCCTATATCATTGTTTGCTCAAACTGTACTAGTAACATTTATTTTTACATTATGTTAATAAGTGCAATTAAGTACTTAAAATTGAATAGTAAAAAATATTCATTATATCATTATTCATACCATATGACTTTTAAATGTTTACGATTTAGAACTGAAATGTTTATAGCAATTTTTTGTTGTATGTAAAATGCTTAAATTATTATTTATTTTGTTTTAAAACAATATTGTAAGGGTCAATTCACACCGATACGAAACGTTACGTGATAAAACGTTGCATTTTTAAGATAGATTTTCAAAATTTAACATCATTTATTACACAAGAAGATACACTTTTCATTGTTAGATTTCGAATGTCAGGTTGCACCGCGCTGAAATGCGCATGTGCAGTGAATGAGTCGATTTAATATGAAATATGTCTTTTTGTGTAGCGAATAAAGATCAATTTCGAATAGCTATCTTAAAAATGTAGCGCTACGTAGCGTCGCGTATCGTCGCTTGTGAACTGACCCTTAGATTAAGAAAAGAAGCATATTTTGCAATATTCGAACTTATTTTCAAAACTAAAGATAGGCTATGACCAAACAGAACAAATCTTCGTACAAGAATAAGTTACACCATCTTGGTTATCACTCTACCTGAAATGTTAGACATCTCAAGATTTTAATTCTTCTTCAACTTCAAATGTCATAATGGCCCCAAAAACTCCAAAAGCCATTTATTTGGAGACAGTTTTTCCTCATTATGCCTCCTCTTTAATAGGTAGAAGTTTCCTTAGATTTGGTTATTGTACTACCCACAACCCACACTTAGTGTTCTTTGCTACTCGATGAAACACAAGCGTTCCGAGACGTGAACTACGAAACCCTAAAAAGAGGAAATTTTTTTTTTTATTTTGTTGACAGAACATGTTGTGGGTATGGGATTATGGATGGTCATCGGAGAGTAAGAGCGAGCTAGGGCGAGTAAGTGCGAGAGAGGCGTAGATAAAAACTTACTCGTTAATAACTATAAAAGTGTCCAGATAGTGGACATATCATAACACCGCTGTAAGGGTGACGTATAGTCGCTGACATACAACCGGTTAATGTTTAGATTGTGAAGATTTAATCGACCAATTTACAAAGTCAGCCTGACAAACAAATGTAATACAATCATAAGTCATCGTTAGTGCAAAATTCATGATTCTTACAAAGATATATGATTGGCTTCGCTGGGCGCTCGATCAATGATTTGTCTATGGATTCTTGGAACAAAAACAAATCTTTTTTTATATTATTGAAGTATATAATATACATACATATAATAAAATTTATGCAATGAGCAAGCAATTAGTTATTCTATTTAAAAAAATAAGATATAAAAACTATAATTTTAAGTAAAATTTCTGTGATAGGGCGGCATTTTCTTCAGTGTCCAGGGCGGCACTAATTTTAAATCCGGCCCTGTGTAGGAAGCCTTCTTCTAACATGTGTTCTGATGTTAATTATTATGCATGTAGGTATTTATTGTATGCAATATAATCATACCAAAATCATAAAATCAATACATCATAAGTCATAACAGGCAAAGAACATATTTATGGCGATACCATCGACATGTAGAATGATAAAATATAATGACCTGCAATAATATGTGAAAATGATCCACATAACAATTTTCTAGGGGTCATATCAGTTAAGTAATTTAGTTTATAAAAATTTTTATATTGCGTGATTCGTTCGTATTTTTTTTAATTTCAATGTCAATTCTTTTATATACCTGGCGGGATTCGAACTCGCAACCAAGGCTAGTTTAAATGTAGATGGTTTTATAACAAGTCTTGTTAACCGCAATGTTTATAACACGATAAATCAACTAGACCAAGTTGTAACTTGTGTGGGACAACGGTTTCTGTCAACGCAGCTTGTTAAAACTACGGAAGGATTAAGTTACGAATGTAGTTTGTAAACTGTAACAGTTCTAATATTGCTTTCGGTATTTATTAAGTAGGAAAATATATACTCTGGTAGACCAAGCCATCTTATACTTTAAACGAGACAATCTTGTATATATAATAATATAATCGTTTATTTATTATAGCCACTAGCGATAGCTTCTCGCTGAAAGCTAAGCTAGCTGAAATCGAATGTCAATGTGCATAGATCTTCGATGGAAAATAGTTGCTTCTTTAGACAAGACAAGGACCTTTCAGACAAGGAAACATATTAAGCCTCTGTACTAGATAAAGCTACATTTCTTTGCTTTCTACATTCAAATGAAATTACTGTATTTGACAACTTAAATCAGAATCCTGAATATTATTTTCTGTCGGTTACATCTGAACCCCAATCTTAATAATATTCTTTAAAAAACAATACGATAATTTTTGGTTTTCTTAAATATTTTAAAACCCTCTTTAAATGTTTCCAGTGACTCTCACCATATGAATTATTAAATTGGCTAAGATAACTGACACTATATGCAATGTCTAGCCTGGTGAGCACTGCTAAGTACATCAAAGACGTTACGTGACTTTTCTATAGTTTTAAATTAGCCTCTATAGGAGTATCTACGGTTTTACAATATGTCATATTAAATTTATTTAATAAATTATCAACATATTGCTCCTGATCAATAGTAATAGCATCTTGACACAATATATTGACTCTTAGACCTAAACATTGTTTTACTCGACCTATGTTTTTAATTTTAAATTTACAATCTCGTTCTTTAACTAGTAGCTTTATTTTAATCCAATTTGAGAAAACAAAAAAATCATCGACAAATAATGCAATAATTATTTTGACATTGTCATTAAATTTTGTGAACAAACAAGGCTCATATTCTGATTTTTTATAACCTAGACTAGCGGCTCTCAAACTTTTTTGGTGAAGGAACCCTTTTGGAAAGCGAAATACTTGACGGAACCCTACAATAAAACAATAGTTTTTAAAAGTGTATTCTTTATTAATAAACATAATAAAAGTACAATGTAACAGTTACTGATTATTACTTACTTTAACATGGCATGTACATTATTACAAGATATTAAAAAAGAAAAAATCTAACTAATCGGAGGTATGAAACTGTTTTTTATTTTTCATTAATTGGTTGATGTCAGGTTTGATAGAAGACAGTTCCAGTATCATATCAGATTCGGCGTCCAGTCTATTGCGATATTTTGTTTTCGTGGCTGCATACGTTGAGAATCCTGTTTCGCACAAATATGTTTTTGGGAACGTGAGAAGAATTATATTCAGAGCCATTTTGCCAAGCATTGGATATTCATTACGAATTCTGCACCAAAAATCGTTGAGAGGCGTCGTTTTTAACAGTGACTCCATACTTGTGTCTGATGACATTTCTAAAAGAGATTCATATATCTCGTTTGACATACTATCGGGCTTTTGCAAGTTGGGTAAAAAAGGATTATGAATCCATGAATTCAGTTTTATTTTTGTATTCTGTTCTTCGGGAAAATACTTTTCAAAAGATGCGCGCATCAATGTGAGATATTGGACCAATTCTTCAAACATAATATCATCTTGAAACATTTCTGAGTCGTTAACGCTAACAAACTCACTGAGTGACGTAAAGCTTTCTATATCTCTCTTATCAACGCAAACAATCCAAAAATCTAATTTTCTTTTGAAGGCACTTATTTTGTTATAGCCCTGGAACACTGTTGTCCGTTTACCTTGCAATGATAAATTCAATTCCTTTACTTTTTATAAGATTTCCGCAATAAAAGACAATCGGAACAACCTAGTTTTATCATACAAACGGTCTTTCAAATTAAAAGAAGTATCAGCTGAAAGAAACATTTGTAACTCCGCTCTAAGTTCAAATAGCCTTGTTAATTATTTACCCCGAGACAGTCATCGCACTTCTGTATGGAGCAGCAGTGTTTTATGTTTGCTGCCATAATCTTCACACAATAATGAGAACAATCGGGATTGTAGTGGTCGTGATTTGATAAAATTCATTATTTTTACCGCTTCATCCATAACTAATTTTAGATTTGACGGCATTTTCTTCATCACAAGTGCTTGTCTATGCAGAATACAATGGCTGGAACTACAATTAGGCGCTACAATTATTTATTTTTTATGCGTGACACTGCTCCTGCTGTTTTACCTGTCATCGCCTTGGCCCCATCTGTACAAATGTTAATGCAATCGTTCCAACTGAGATTATTTTCGTCAAAAAATATGTTTATTTTAATAAAAATTTCATTCTCGGTAATTTGTGGGCAGCGGTAAACACATAAGCATGTCTTCTTCAAAAGAACTTTCATATGGATATCTCACGATAACCAGCAAGATAGCCAGACCAGCGACATCAGTTGACTCATCCATTTGCAAGGCGAATCGTATTTTTTGTAGACGTGTAACTAGTTCTTGTTTGACGTAGCTTGCCAGATCATGGATTCGCCGTGAAACAGTATCGTTTGATAGCAGCACAGTAGAAAGATGCTTTGCAGATTTTTCATCGAGCATACATTTTGTTATGTCTAACACACATGGCTTTATTAAATTTTCTGCGATAGTGTGCGCTTCACCTGCTTGTGCAATGCAAAAGCTAACTAAATATGATGCTTCCGTGGCTTTTCATTGATAGTTTGTGTTACATGCATTATATTTTTTTGACTTTCCAATAACTGTTCTTTTCTGCGAGCAAAAATTCTTTATTCTTGTCTTTAGACTCGGGGGGTACAGTTTCTAAATGTCGGCGCAATTTTGCAGGTGCCATGGAACTATTAGGAAGCAGTTTACTACATAGCATGCAGAGAGGTGAGCCGTTGGAATCATCAAATCCGAAACTGATATATGATTCATCATACTTCCTTTTTTTCGTCTTTCAAATATCACGTAACTAGTGATATGTAACTATTGTTTAACTTCGTAATTCGCTAGCCAGCTTGTAAGTAGGTAGATAGGAAGTTATCGCTCCGAACGCTTATCGTCAACTGACTGACGAGGCGAAACGCGCGATCGCCGCTTTTATACTTAGTCCTAGACTCAATCTCGAACATTCTCAAAAATACTCGAGTCGGCGCCTTTGATAAACAAAAAGCGTAAATAAAAATAGAAATACAAAATTGCGTTGTAAACAATCTCGACTTTATGTTTTGAAGTTAGAGCCGAAAGTCGCTTGTTCACAACTATAGTATCTGATTCAGAGGCGGCTTTTATCAAACGGACTGCGCGCTCACAAGTATACGCGCGGCGGCAGCGGAGTCAAAACGTTCGACCAGAGAGATGTGTTTTGATTTTTTTTTCTAAATTCTTGCGAAACCCCTACAGGAGTATCGCGGATCCTTAGGGTTTCGCGGAACACACTTAGAGTATAGCTGACCTAGACTAATTAAATAATTATTCTTAATGTTATCTTCACATTTATAAGTAACAGTTATTCTCATGTACACTGTTTCATTTAATATACCATTCAAAAAGGCTATGGTTATATCCAGATGACTGATTCTTATTTTAAATTTGCTGCTACTTCAAATAATGAAGAAATATTATTGTAGCTAATATCAAAACCTTTGTGGAGAAAACAATACATATTAATTCATTCATTCATTTAAGGACCTTTTTATATACAACATTAACTATTGATGTGCGGAGCAAGGACCAGACTGCTAGCCGAACTTATTCTGGAACACGCCATATAGAACTGTCCGTTTGAGAAACAGTTCTCACTTAGGTTTTTCCCAGCCACTTTCAATGGCTGCCCTTGAGCCTTATTAATGGCAGTCTTTTAAATACAAATGAATACTCTGATAACATCAATGGTATTCTATGTTAGATTACAGTTTACATAAAATACAGTACCTTGAGCATATCGAGTGACTACAGTAGCCTCGACAATGTTGCGATGGAGAACATTTATCTAGAGTCTTGTGCCATTGCACAATTTCGGAGGCTTAGTAATAATTCTTTTTGCATCTCACAGCTCTTGTGAATACGCGTCTTTTGAGCCTTTTTTAATAGCATATCTTCAAACTCTCCGAGAGATAAGATAATTGCATTTTTTCGTGAAAACGGGACCTATACTGGAGCGAACGAAAAGACATTTTCAATTTTAAAAAGTTTTCGGTTCTTCGTACCTGGTCTTTCATTTTTTTACATGGGGAAATGCTTTATGTATGTGGAACTCACCCGGGTGCGAGGTGAGGAGCACATCCGGGGTTAACCACTAAAAGCACATGGTGCCTTCTTCTCCGCTGCAGTGCCGCCGGACCCACCATAGCGATAACAGCAATATCTGCATAACACTGCAGAACCTTCGCATGGTAGTTTGTTCTGCCATCACTACGGGAGAGCAGTCCAGGCACTGAACGCTCTGCTACCGGGAGGACTCGCGCATTGGGTGACGGATTCCTCAATCCGTCACCCGAGTCCTTTAGGGCGGTAACTGGCGCTCACGTATAGCGAGCCTGCGCTCTTATCGCCGCCTGCGATCGGGATCTGCAGCTACGTCCGCCTCTCTCCTCCGTTCTGCGACCTCCTTTTGTGAAATCACGGCTTCGCAAAAGGTTGCCATCGCCTCAAAGGCCTCTCTCAACCGGACCTTGCTCCAACAGATTACCATTTTTTTCGAAATTTGGATAATCTTGCAAGGGAAAAAATTCAACTCCAATGGGCCCAGTCCAAAGCGATTTCAAAGATTTTATTTTTTCTTGTCCGAATGGTTATTTTAGTAAAGAAATCAAATCTGCGGTCACCAACCCGCCTGCCAAGCGTACCAAGTGTGACTACGGCAAACCCCCCCAAAATGAACATCACAAAACGGCCGCGGCCCCTAGTCACCGGCAGCCCCGCTATCCCTGGCTACGGTAGCGGCTACGGGAACGGCGGGGCAGGGGGTGCGAAGAATCTCCGGCTCCAAAATTCCGGCTCCACCCCCGACGACTCGACCTGGCAACATACAACGCACGCACTTTGATGGAACATTCAAAGATTTCTGAGCTGGAAGTAGCAGTGGACAAGTTGCGATGGCATATTATAGGGCTATCTGAAGTCCGAAGACAGGGCGAGGACACGATAATTCTCCAATTTGGCAACTTGTTCTACTACCGGGAAGGAGAACGTAAATCCGAAGGTGGTGTCGGGTTTATCGTCCACAAGTCTCTTGTCAACAACATAATGAAGATCGAGAGTGTGTCGAATAAGGTGATATATCTGGAACTAAAAATTACCATTTGGTATTCGATCAAGGTTATAAAGGTATACGCACCTACTTCGACAAACCCTGACGATGAATTTGAGGTTATGTATGAGGACATTTCTAAGGCCATACATACCTCACTAACCCACTACATGGTTGTGATGGGAGACTGCAACGCGAAACTAGGCAAACGAAGCGATGAGCTGAGAATGGGACAATATGGAATTGGGCAGTGGAACCCAAGGGGGCAGCGACTGGCTGATTTCATGGAGAAGGAGGGACTCTTCATGATGAAAACCTTCTTCAAGAAGCAGCCTACCAGGAAGTGGACCTGGATCAGCCCGGACGGTTCCACAAAAAATGAGATCGACTTCATTGTGTCGACCAAGCGGCGTATATATAATGATGTCTCTGTGATCAACAGGGTTAAGACTGGTAGCGATCACCGCATGGTAAGAGGCACATTAAATCTAAACGTTAAGCTGGAAAGGTCTAGTCTGATGAAGTCCACGATCCGACCCACCACGACCCACCATAATCCCGAAAAATTCCAACTCGAGCTCCAAAATAGCTTCAAATGCCTAAGCGAGTGCAAATCTGTGGACGATATAAACAACAGGTTTGTGGAAGCTGTCCATGCAATTGGGTCGAAATTCTATAAGACCCGACGCCAAAGTAGAACTCAAAAGCTCTTCGATGAAACTCTGGAACTCATGGCTCAAAGGCGAGAAATGAGATTGCAGTCTTCAGCTGACATGTCAGAATATAGACGGATTAATAGACAGATAACCAAGGCAATGCGACACGATATACGCTCCTTCAATACTAGATGTATTGAGGAAACGATTGAGCGAAACAAGGGCTCTAAAGTGTTGCAAAGAAACTGTCTATCGGACAAAGCCAGATGACGAAGCTAAAGACCGATCAAGGCAAGATCATCTCGTCGAAGCCAGAGATTTTGGATGAGATAGAAGAGTTCTACGGACAGTTGTATACATCGACACGGACACCTGTTATCAGCACGGCTAAAGATCCAAGAGCCAAGCTAACTCGACATTATACCGAGGATATCCCGGACGTCAGCCTGTACGAGATTAGGATGGCCCTCAAACAGCTTAAGAATAACAAGGCGCCGGGTGAAGACGGAATTACGACAGAACTTCTGAGAGCGGGTGGAAAACTGGTACTCAAAGTCCTCCAGAAACTGTTCAATTCCGTCATACACGAAGGCGCGACACCTGCATTTGAAGATGTTTTTAAACTCCTAGACTGGGAAGGATACGGCATCAACATAAATGACGAATACATCACCCACCTTCGGTTTGCTGACGATATAGTCAGAATGGCAGAATCGTTGGAAGACCTTAGCGCCATGCTCGGTGACCTCGATAGAGCTTCCCAACGAGTGGGTCTAAAACTGAACATGGACAAGACGAAAATTATGTCTAATGCCCATGCTGTACCCGCTCCAGTATTTGTTAGGAACTCTAAAATCGAAGTTGTTGACGAATACGTCTACCTGGGACAGACAGTCTGATTAGGCGAGTCCAACTTCGATAGTGAGGTCCAACGACGAATCCAACTCGGATGGGCAGCGTTCTAGAAACTACGCAGCGTCTTCGAGTCCGAAATACCTCAGTGCCTAAAGACAAAGGTCTTTGAACAGTGCGTGCTGCCAGAGATGTCTTATGGATGTGAAACGTGGTCCCTCACTGTTTGCCTCTTAAATAAGCTCAAAGTCACTCAAAGAGCGATGGACAGAGCTATGCTCGGGGTTTCTCTGAGTGACAGAATCCGCAATGAGGAGATTCGCAGACGAACTGGAGTAACCGACATAGCTCGCAGAATCAGCAAGTTGAATTGGCAATGGGCAGGCCACATCGCTCGTAGAACTGATAACCGCTGGGGAGTAAAGGTTCTAGAGTGGAGACCACGCGAACTGGAAAGCGCAGCGTAGGACGGCCTCCCTCTAGGTGGACGGGTGACCTTATGAAGGTCGCGGGCCGCCGTTGGTTGCAGGTGGCCCAGGACCGTTCGTTGTGGAATCTTTGGGGAAGGCCTATGTCCAGCAGTGGACGTCCTATGGCTGAAAAAGAAAGAAGAAGAAGAAGACCTTACCCAAAGAGTAAAACGGAACCCTATTACTAAGGCTCCGCTGTTCGGGTGTCCATTTGTCTGTCTGAACCGAGATTGCTAGACAGTTGAAATTTTCAAAGATGATGTACGTATGATTCCAGAATTAACGTAAATATTAAAAATCCCATAACAAATGTAATTTTTAGCAGTTTTGTACGGAACCCTTTATTCGCAAGTCCAATTCGCACTTGGCCGATTTTTTATATATATCGTTTCATGTCACAGTTGAGAGCACTAATTATGGCTATTAATAACAACGACAGATATTTTCGTTAAATCAAACTATACGCTATCTTACAACAACAGCTCCGTGAATGCGGCAACTGATTATTGTAGTGTGGGTTTCTAATACCATTTTGTGTTAGACAATTTCGAGGGTGCGTGAATTTGGTACGTACATCTGACACGAAGATTTAAATGGGCTCGGGCACGCCGACTTGGGCGTACTATTTGTTGCCGCAGTTTTGAAATACGCCAGCGATATCTTGTCGAGCGCTGCGAGCCCAATAATTTATGTATGGTTTTAAAACTGCATTCATGCATGCATGCAATCGACCTACTGACCATTATTACAGACACAAGATGCCATCTATGTGGTGCCTCAACTGCATTACATTATTTGCTTATTATAATCTCCGTGGGCCATGGGACGCTAACAAAACGAACAAAAGCGAGAAAATACTAGTTGCTAAGGATGTAGTCATGGCCTTAAGTGTTTATGTACTAGGACCACCTACGCCAGTTCCCTATGTAATATAATATCTATGGGCCCTTCACACTATGTCAATCTGGCCCCGTGGTAAGTATCCGAGGAACTTTTATTAGGTACTGCAGGTACCAGACAATGAGAAGTGTATTTAAACTTTTACTTTTATACTAGACATAATATTATATTTAAGATGTTTATTATATTATACACATATTTATTATACATCCGTGACCCAGGAACATTGAAAACCTTTTCCTCCCTGATGCCTCGGCAGGATTCAAACCTGAGACCTACGAATTGAGCGCCAACGTGCTAACCACTGAGCCACTGAGGTCGCCAGTTCTCTGTGTGGATTACTTTTAAGTTTAAAGATAACAAATAATCATAATAATATTAAATTTTACTACTGATCCAGCTCTTATATGCACTTAAATTGTTATAACAACTTACTCTTAAAAACATGAAATGGCTGAATTTAAATATTCACCAAGATGAAGACACGCGTCGTTAACAAACCTGAAATGATTTATTACATAAAATGCAATATTGTTAAAAGTTTTCATATTTAATGAATAAATCACAGTCGGTATGTTCACCAGAGAATGAATAGGAAAAAGTAAAGCAATAAAATATATAAACCGCTTAACCCATTAACCGCCAAATTAAAGACAGAAAAAGACAGCAAAATAAAATTAATAAAATGTAAATTTTCTTATTAAATATAAACCACATTAACACAATAATAAAATAAACTCAAAACAATTATTTCTCCCCCTTAAAAGAGGCTGTGCTCATTTGTGTACATACGTGAACCACTGCCTTATGGGTGCTAGCAATTTATTGTAATTTTTGTAAAAAAATATTTTAGTTATCATTTTCAGTCAATATTAATAGTGTAAAGAATTTAAACACTTATTATTTCATTTCAAAGCTTTAAAAATTAAACTTAGCCCATTTTAAATAAAATATGTGCTGAAATTACTTGATCTTATCCATTAAATTTGAACAAAAATCGAAAAACGTGCTCAAATTTTTCACAACTTCCTTTGACGTGTGCCAAAACTCATGGCACATGAGAGCCAGGCTTTTGAACGACCTAACTATTATGTATATTACTAAATCCAACCTTCTTTTCCGAAGATGTATTGATTTCTTGAGGCCACAATCAAAATTCGGTAGATTTACTGCCAACACCTATCTAGTTTAATTTAATAATATTTGATACAGCTTATGAAAGCTTTTTTAAATAATCAATTATGAACTATTTTAAAAATAATAAAAACATTAAAACAATTTGTTGTATGTATTATGCCATTTTACTCAATAAGGTACGGCAGGATATCTCGAACAATATCTTTACAGATATAAGTTTATAAGCTATCAATTTTTTTTATATAGTTTTAGGTGTATTTTATAAATTGAAATTGTAAAATCAATTTTTAATTAACATTAGATTGACAAGATCGACACAGCAATCTTACATGTACAAGCTCCAAAACGAATAACTTTGTTTATGGCTAGCGACAATAATTATAAATATATTTCTGTTTTATTGTTAACATCTAAGTAAAACATTATCCTTTTATCCAGTAAATTAAAAATAATCTCTCTAACTATGGACAATTTCACTCTACACTTAAATGTGTAGGTGTACCCAATTGCGTAAGGCGGCAGTAAATGGGTTAAGTGCTTGTCGAAGTTTTGGAGTTTTCCCATACTTTTCATAAGTTGATCGATTTCTGTGCTAAATTACATCTAAAACGGTCCAGGTTGGGTAACAAAGTTTGCTTTTTTTGCAGTTTACAAAGTGCTTGTTGGCTGTTTGACAAAGTAATATTTATTTAATAAAATAACATAATTTTAATAATTTATTAAAATTTAAATGTGCTAGTGCTTACTGCACAAAATATATACATATAAGATGGTGATATTATTATTACAAATCTCGCTATACTGGGTGATTTTTTACTCCGTTTCAGTAAAAACAGGGTACAGTAGGTTAGGTACATGAAATAGAGTACTATGGCATACTTAGTTAATAATTAACTTTTTATTTCCTTTTTCTAACTTGGTGAAAATTTGTTCCGCACTACCATATTTTATACATTAAAAAGGAACTGGTAAGACGCTCGGCTTGTGGGGCGGTGAGCAATCGTGCGTCGCCTTTTTTAGTCAAAATAAAACACAGAAATGGTTTCAAATTTCAATAATCAATGTTTTAATTTCCTCGTAATAACAGAAGTATAATTAACCAATCTAAGCACAATTGCAAAACATTTATTAATCTTCAATTTAACATTTAACTTACAAAACATCTGTAGAATCTTAATTAAGCACACTTTTAAGTTACTGCGAACATAGAATAAAATATATTTTACACAAAAAAAACATTAAAGCTACTACATTTTATGTTCTTCAAATAATAAATAACACCAAAATCTTATCTTTATGATATCTAAAAAAAATACTTTCAAACAAAAACAGAAGCGGTTTTTGCATTCGTTTTTGTACGTTTAGGAACATACCTCTGTAATTTATCTGAGATAAAGCCATAAAAATAAAAAACGTATTTGTGCATTTATTATTCATTACCACTAGTAGCTGTAGGTACCTATAATTATTTCCATTAACATGACAATTTATTAGTGCTAAAGGTAAAATACCCACGAATAATACTCGTAATAATATGGTGGACAAGATTCATAAGTACAGAAAGTTGATGCGAAGTCCCGCTTTCTTTTCCGCCGAGAAAATGCGTTTAAACATCCCACGGGAGGCTGGGGGTCCTACCCGTGAGTATGTGAGACTCTGCTGCGCACAAAAAGATGGTGAATGGGCGCAGCCCCTACTCACTAAAAACTCGGTGGTACGCCTCTCAATACTACCCTTGGTGGGCCACGGGATCGCGTGAGCCTGCACCGCGACTTCGCCGACGGGCACCTACTACCACTAGTGTACACGGCGGTTTAATACGAAATTTTTGAGTCCCTAGCTACCTACTACTATCTACAGTAGTCCAATGCATGTTCGCGATGACCTCCTTCTTCAACGCCGAGCTCTAGCCCTATTACCAGACAACTCAAACTCAAACTTTTATTTCCATGTAGGTTACCAAGTAACTCTTACTGGATTATCCTACATGATGCCTACCACCGGTACGGAAAGGATGCCGTATAATGTTACTATGAAAATAACCAAAACAAACTAGTCGCGCTGTGTCCTCATGGGTAATTTCTCTAATTTTTTTGACTGCATATGCTGCCAGATTTGTAATATGGGGCCCCACTGCAATTTATAATCTAGTGTTATTCCTAAGAATATATAGGTATATAGTGTTTATTTGCTTAAATAATGTACAATTTCAAGGTGTTATAATGGTAAATTGTGTACTTGCTTATTCTGCCGTTGATGAGGCGTGCAATGTTCATATTGTTATTTTACAACTTAAATAATAACTATTATTAAAAAAAAAAACATAGAGAATAATATTTTAAGGTATTTAAGTCACAGTATGACATTTACAATTTATTGTCATTTTTATATTAGATCTTTACCTATGAAAGCCGTTTTGTATTAAAAATTATTTGTATTAAGTTTTTGTATTTAAAAATTCATTTAAATTTTTTCATGTATTTTTTATTTGTATTAATTCAATGCATCTTTGCCAACGCAGTGGAAGTTTATTGATGCCCTTCTTAAAGAAATCAGCTGGACGGGAGGCAACAAACGGGAACAACAACTGGTTGTAGATGTGCCAGCTTCTCTATCATTGTGTTCAGTTCTTCACAGTGCACATCTGCAGTAATGCTCACCCCGTTTGGTAAGAAGCTGTGATGAATCACACCGGCTCTAGACCACCAAACAGTGACCATCACTTTTCTAGGGGTAGGTTTCCGTTAAGGGCATTGTTTAGGTGCTGAACCAGGATCCAACCAACTTGCTGAGCGCTTGCGGTTATCAAACAGAATCCATTTTTCATCGCAGGTAACAATGCGGTTCAAATTCCTTCATTTTTGTGTCTGGTGAGCAGTGCAAGGCACGTCTCGACGCGTATTTTGCGCTGGCGATCATTGAGTTCGTGGGGCACCAATTTGTCAAGCTTTTTTACCTTGCCAATTTGACGCAAATGGACCAATATTGTTTTGACGCTAATGTCGAAAGCTGCTGCTAATTCAGCTGTAGATTGTGTATCATCAGCTTCCACAATCGCCTTTAATTCGTCATTGTTGACCAAAGTCTTCGGACGACCGCGAGGTTTATTTTTGAGTAAGAAATTTCCAGAACGGTAGTGAGCAAACCAATCTGTTATTGGTTTGCTCGCTACTGTGTTGCATGGGTTTGTAGTGTTATCTCCGTAAACGTCGTTGATGTTGCGTGCCGCTTGTGCCGCGTTGCTGCCACGACGGTACTTATATTCCATAATTACTCGAATTTTTAACGTATCCATGATGACGAAAAAGATTGAAATGCGATGAAATTGTAACACTAATCAATAAACAAATGACTATTTTTGGAAAAAGAATTCAATGTTTTTACAATAAAATTAATTTGAAATTATAATTCTTAGCCAAACAAAAATTATTTTGATTTGAAACGGCCAGTACTGCAGAACCATAATTTCATAAGTAAAGACCTATTTATTAACCTAAAAAAATATAATATGTATTCTTCAGTTTACTTTGTCTATAATTTTTTTTTTAATGCAATTTTTTTTTAAATTAGAATGATATTTTTTTTGTTATAATGTTACGACATTATAAAA
Source organism: Phengaris arion (assembly GCA_963565745.1). Taxonomy (NCBI): domain Eukaryota; kingdom Metazoa; phylum Arthropoda; class Insecta; order Lepidoptera; family Lycaenidae; genus Phengaris; species Phengaris arion. The sequence goes on along the minus strand of OY751439.1, from coordinate 6,075,068 downwards.
AAAATTATATCTTTGTATCATATTTTTCAAGTGTTAAAAAAATATTATAATAATTGTAACGAATATAATATAATATTTAAACAATATTAATTAAACATTGATTGTTGAGTCATTTACTTTATGTCAACTTTATTACATTTCATTTTAATTGTTTTATGCTGATAATTTTATCAATATAACCATATGTCATTATCTTTTAAATAATCATCCATAGAGTAATAACATATTTAATTTAATATTTGTTTGAATATTCTCACATTTGTATTTTTGATGTCGTCAGGTAAATTATTGTATACGAGGGCGGGTCAATAAGTCCGTGACTTTTGGAATAAAACACAGATTTTTTGATAAATAAATCATTTTATTTTTCAACGTAGTCCCCCTTGAGCTCTATACACTTTGTCCAACGCTTCTCCAATTTTTTTATCCCTTCCAAAAAATATGATTTGTCGAGGTCCTCAAAATAGGCCTTTGTTTGCGAGATGACTTCATCATTGGAGTCAAATCTTTTTCCACCGAGCCATTTTTTCAGGTTTGGGAACAAGAAGTAGTCACTCGGAGCCAAATCTGGAGAATAGGGTGGATGTGGGAGCAATTCATAGCCCAATTCATGGATTTTTGCCATGTAAACTGCACATGTGTGCACCCTTGCATTGTCTTGGTGAAAAAGAACTTTTTTCTTGGCTAAATGAGGTCGGTTTTTTTTCAAATCCTCATTGAAGCGGTCCAATAAGTTGGCATAATATTCCCCATTAATTGTTCTTCCCTTTTGAAGATAGTCAATGTGGATTATCCCACGTGCATCCCAAAAAACAGTCGCCATAACTTTATTGGCTGACAAACCCACCTTGGCCTTCTTTGGCGCCGATTCACCCTTAGAAACCCACTGTTTTGACTGTTGTTTGGTCTCTGGTGTGTTGTGATGGATCCATGTTTCGTCCACGGTTACAAAACGGCGCAAAAACTCCTCCATATTGTGATTAAACAACGCCAAACCTTCCTGTGAAGTTGTTACACGATTGCGTTTGTGGTCGACTTGCGGAAAGCTTTCTCATGCCCAAGTGATCATTCAAAATTGAAACCACTGAGCCATGCGAGATGCCTATGGCTTCCACAATCTCTTGCACTTTCAATCTTCGGTCGGCCAACACCATATCGTGAATTTTTTCGATTGTTTCGGGTGTAGAGACCTCAACTGGGCGTCCAGGACGTTCGGCATCTTCAGTGCTTGTACGGCCACAACGAAATTCAGTAAACCACTTTTTTACCATTGAAATCGATGGTGCAGAGTCCCCATAGTATTTATCAAGCTTAGCCTTGGTCTCGGTAATGGTTTTTTTTCGCAAAAAATAATGCTTAATAAGCACACGAAATTCACTTTTTTCCATTGTTTCCTTAAGTTACTGGATAGTTTGATAAAGATAGCTGTAAAACACAAACTAACTGACGCAGCAAGTTCAAATTTTGATAGGAGTCAACTGACAGATGCCTGTTGACAGGAGTAGTGTTGCTTTTTCAGTAAGGAGGTTAGAAATTCAAAAAGTCACGGACTTATTGACCCGCCTTAGTAACTTTATTGACATACAATAAGCATTTCTTTTGAAGACGTCTAGTTTTTGTAGAGGTATACATAATTTATTTTTATGTTTCAAAGAAAAAAATAAGACAATACGTCTTCTTTTTTTTCGAAACAATACATGTGACATTTAACAAATATTGTCATTTCTTAAGTGTACATGCATGGCAAAGGTAAAATATTGTTTGTTTAAAAAGTGGTTTGCAACTTTCATTAACTTTCGGACCACATAGCGCTCGTATGCATTGTGGTATCCATTATGTTCATTTTCTCATCATTAAATAGCACATTGGTTTGTGCCATTTTTGTTCCGCCGAGAAAACGCGATGCGGATAAGCACGGGATCGCGTGAGCCTGCACCGCGACTCCGCCGAACATTGGTTTGTGCCTGCCTAACATTAGACAGGCTAAACTTTAAACATTTTGTTTCAGTTGAATTTAAATAAAAATGTAAATTATTAGCATTAAACCAATGCACCAGTTATGAGACAGCACTATTTACCTCGTCATAATTTGACTGTCGTCGCTTCACATTAAAATTAGTAAAGTATCATTGGCAAAAAGTACTATCTTTTATTTATCTTTAACTAAATAAGGAAGGTCATTTATATAAATGCGAAAAAGAAACGGGCCCAAAGGGCATACCTAGTTCTATTTTGGTCCCAGTAGACCTTGCAGAATTTACTTCTACGTCTGCATTCTATTTGATTCTTGTTCTTTTGTTCTTTTTTTGGAATAAAATTTTCTATATATTCAATATGTAGTCGTTCATATTTCTTAATCCCGTTTTTACGGTGAGTTTTAATATTTGTGTTGTGAAGTTTTATTCGGTAAATCACGCTTGTATTAAAACACATTATTTTTTCATATAAATTATCCCCTTGTAAAATTAGTTGACAAATTTGGTTAGACGAACACGTGCTCTTATTTTTTCTCATCCTTCCGTTTTTCTACATTGATTTATTAGGTTTGCATACTTTAATTGTTCTTAATATCCTCTTTTATTTTGCTTACCCTTTTTTATTTTGTGATGGTCACACAGCCCGTGATTTTGATCGTTTGAGGTTAAGATCATGCCGGCTGTGGGACTCCAACTCCACGTGTGTATGGATTTTCTAGGGACCTAGACTCCGGGTTCAACGCACCGTTTCGCAAGGACTTTTTACTAGTTCCACACATCTGGATTTCTAAGTGTCGCTAGTTGTATTCCGGACTCAACTGACTGGCTTCGGACCTAGTATGCACCGCCCCTTGGACGATCTACGTCGCGGCGAATATACTGGTCTGACAGACCAGACAGAGACGCTACCGGAAGTTGGGCTCCTCGCGCCACGTGCTGACGACACTCCTGGACCCAGCTAAGTGCCCGCGTGGTTAAGGCCCCTCCGATTCCCACAGACACCAAGATGCTAAACCAGATCTTTCGGCCTTCTGCCCACGTCCCCTTTTTTAAATATATTTGTCACGTTGGTAATTCATCGTTTCATTTACTCGTACTTTAAACGTAATAAAGTTGAGTTCCGGAAATTTGGTCTGTCTTTCTTCGCCTGCGAACAAGGACTTTGGAGGAAAAACCAGCACCGGGGCTTAACACCAACAGCTGCCGTGCTTTCTCCAAGGATCACCTTCAATGTTCCTGCGGAGCAAAGACGGGTCAAATTGCACATTGCCGGGTAGTGACGCAGCTAAAGCATCATCTCGCAGCGTAGATCGCAAGATAATTGCCCTGTTATTTCCCTTCACTTTCTAAATACTATTCTACTTCCAATTTTACCACTTTTCCTATACTAATATCAAAATAGCATTCACCCTGTGACCACGTGTCGGTTGTATAAAGTCATCAGAATATCATTCAACGAATACCTAAATTTCAACTATTATATATATCGACGGCGCCTACGTATTTTGTACGCCATTGTATATATATATATATATATATATATATATATATATATATATATATATATATATATATATATATATATATATATATAGTATGATCAACGATTACTCCGCCGTCTGTGGACTAATTATCAAAATTCTTTTTTAAGTAATCATCATCATCACCTCTATCACCACATTATGATGATATAAAAGGTACTTCTCATAGTACCTATATAGAGAGTATTTTACTGCGACACGGATATCTTTGAACATTACTCTGCCGTTTATGGATCTATTTGAGAAATTATTTTGTTGTTGTAAAGAGTATAATTCTAAATTGGTCATTTAGTCACTAAAATGGAAACTTGATGATGGGATCCATGGGGTTCCCCATGAATCCCATCATCCAGTCCCCCAGGGAACTCCTCGAAATTTATATTGACATATATAAATATTGAATTGAATAAGAAATGAAAAAAATTGAATATTGACATATTATACTATATGTGTACTATATAGTGATTTTGACTTTTTCTGAAGTTACACAAGTATATTATGCTACCAATAAATAAGATTTTCTACCAAAGTTTACCCTGGATCCAAAAGCATTGTGATATAACTGATTTACGGACTATAATCTTACGTAATAACATCATCTCAAGCCGAGCGCTTAGGCTGAACGTGCCTCTCTATCCCTTGTTCCGCGCTCTCGTTTGCACGCTCTAGCTCACGCGCAGCTGGCGTTCATTGCCACATCCAGTTCCAGGGCTATCCCGCCACAGAGGTACATCGCATGTACCATCCAATCAAAAAATACGAGTACAATATGGTACTCGTAACTCTCCCGCTTGGTGTGGTAGGATATCTTCAGTATCTGAGCCATCTGTCACATCACAGGCACTCGGCACGGAATCGCCAAGCTAGACCGCGTTATGTCAAGTGTCTGGGAGACCACGGCACCTCTGACTGTCCCCGTAAGAGCCCAACTAAGGAAATTGAACCCCCCAGCTGTGTCCTCTGTAAGACCCAAGGTCACCCAGCCAATTACAGAGGGTGCAAAAAAGCACCCAAAGTTAAAAAGCGCATTGAACCACAGACAAAAGGTGTCCTCCCCAAACAGAGATTCGTCCCTGCCCCCCTTCCCTCCAAATCTACGTGGACCAAACCCACCCAGAATCCCACTTCATTTCAAGCGGTTTTTCCCGCTCTTCCTACTCAGGCCACGCCCTCCGCACCAAAAGCGCCTAAAGCTACGCCCTCTCGGACCCCAAGCTTCAATGCCAACCTCTCGTTCGTCACTCAGTTTCTAAGCGACATCGGGCCTATTGACCCTATGGAGGGTTATATTTTAGCCACAAAGCTAAAAGGGTTGGTCACAGGTCACAGGTCCGCATCCAAGCTTTGTCAGCACATCAAGTCTTGATCAGTAGGATCAAGGCGCTCTCCCCCGACTGTAATTGAGACTCTCCACGAGCTTAACTCGGACCACAGACCGGTTACGATTACAGTTGGTAGTCTTAACCCAAACAATTCTAGTACTAGAAAGATTGTAGATTATAAAGCATTAGCGGAGAACATCAAAGCGCTCCAATCGAGTCACCTTGATAAAATTCCCGACACCATAGATAGTAAAGAGACAGCCATAGAGGCCGCCTCCCACTTGACAGATCACATGGCAGCGACCATAGAATATTTATCAAAGGAGGTGCCAACGACTCACAAGGGCTGTTGGCCCCTCCCAGATGACATAAAGGAGTCCATCATAAATCCAAGAGTTGGGATCGACTTCTCAGTGAGTTAGAACCGTCACACGTGGCGTACTCGCGAAGGCCCTCAAAAATAACACGGAGAGCGACATGCCTCCGTTAGACAGACCAAATCGTCCTCCTGCACTCGAAGGGCACAGTCAACATGCAGTATTAAAGAATTCGAGATTTTCGAACAATTTATAGAATTTACAAAACAACAGTTCGGAGAAAGAAAACATTACGCGCATCTATTCAATAATCTACAAGATTCTAAGCAAACCCATGGCGAATCCGTTAGCCAATTCGCCCTCCGCATAGAGGAAAATTTATCAAAGCTCATTACAGAAATAAACATTTCTAGTAAAGTTAAACTCGAAACACGTGGTAGGATAGCTGGGGTACAAGACCTCGCCATGCACGCATTTATAACAGGGTTACATCCAAAATTATCACAAATAGTACGCTGTCGGAACCCATCAACACTGAACTCAGCGATCAGCTTTGCCACAGCCGAGGAAAAAATCCTGGCTAGTACCGCTAGACAATTCAGCAATCACGAAAAACCGAAACAATATCCTCGCCGCGATCAAACACAGCAGCCAAACTCCTTGTATAATCGGAGTTTAAATCGCGATAATCCTAGAAAAAACAACGCCAATAATACTATAATCTGTCGTTATTGCAAAAACTTAGGACACTCGATCGAGCAATGTCGCAATCGACTGTATAATAATAATAGGAATAGGTTCGACAATAATCAACAATTTAAAAGACGTCCATACGACAACCCTAACCAATCGGGCCCGAAACCTATCCTAGCCATTACCGAAAATGACGATGAAAACAACTCCTATTTAAACGAATAAAATTTCCTAGCGGATATCGCCTGGGAAATTATCCTGAATCAAAAGCCGATATCAATAAACTCACTGAATCTCGACACAAACTTACTAAATCCACTGCATCTATTAAATCTAGTGACGATCTTACTAAATCCACTGTATACACTGTATCCACTAAATCTCGTGACGATCCTACTAAAATCACTGTATCTACTGAACCTCGTCACAAACTTACTAAACCCACTGCATCTACTAAATCTTGTGACGATCTTACTAAATCCACTGTATCCTCTGTATCCACTGAATCTCGTCACAGACTTACTAAACCCACTGCATCTACTAAATCTAGTGACGATCTTACTAAATCCACTGTATCCACTGTATTCCGTCACAAGCCTACTAAATCCACTGTATCCGATGAATCTCGTCACAAATTTACTAAATCCACTGAATCTACCAAATCTCGTGACAATTTTACTAAATCCAGTGTACCCACTGTATCCACTGAATTCCGTCACAAGCCTACTAAATCCACTGTATCCACTGCATCCACTGAATTCCGTCACAAACCTAATAAATCCACTGTATCCACTGCATCCACTGAATTCCGTCACAAGCCTACTAAATCCACTGCATCCACTGCATCTACTGAATCCCATCACAAGCCTACTAAGCCCACTCTATCTGCTGTATTCACTGGATATAGTAACGAACTTACCAAATCCACTGCATCGTCTGAACCTCGCAACAAATTTGATGAATCCACTGAGTCCAACCTAAAATTTACCAAGTCCACTGAATCCACTGAAATTCATACTAAACCTACTTAATTAACAAAATCATATTCTAGCCACACCGAATCCACTCTATCCACTGTATCCTCTGGATCTCGTAACGAACTTACCAAATCCACTGCATCCTCTGAACCTCGCAACAAATTTACTAAATACACTGAATCCACCGAGTCCAACCTAAAACCTACCAAGTCAACTGAATCCACTGAAATTCATCCTAAACCTACTAAATCAACAAAATCATATTCTAGCCTCACCGAATCCACTCTATCCTATAAAAATTCGCAACCAAAACTTCCCAAGTTACACGACAATTCCGAAACTATAAAATCTGAAATCCTGAAAACACAAAAACCTTTCACAAATGCCAAATCCAACTCTGTGAAAATCCATTCCAATGAAAACTCAGACGAAAACTCACCACACTGTCACAAATACTTCTCCGCGCCAAACCTGGAAAACAAAAAAGAAAACACTAAAATCTATAAAAGAAACAATAATTTGGAAAAACGTAGCTTACCTCACATTAAACTGCAAACCTCGGTAGCATCTCGTAAACTTACTTTTCTTGTCGACACAGGCTCCTCTGTCTCCCTAATTAAATTAGAATCACTATCCAAAATCCCAAAACTTAGCGAAACATTATCATTTTGAAAAGAATCGATGTCGGAAATGACACAACCCCCACTTTGGGCAGTTTTCACATGCAAATGTGTACTAAATTCAAAAAACCATACCTTCATGAGTTTCACATAGTCAAAGACATTAGCCTAAAACACGACGGTTTATTGGTAACGATTTATTAGAAGATCTAGAATGCCAAATAGACTATAGCCAAGGCTTATTACGAATGGGCGATGACATCATAAACCTAATATTTTCTAAATCCTTATACACGATAGCTCCTACATCAGAAACCGTAATAGAATATACTGTGAAAAACCCAGACGTCACAGAGGAAATTATAGTATATCAACACATTTCAGATTCACTATTAATAGCAAATTGTGTAGTTAAAGTAAAACAAAATGGCCGTATAAATATCACTGTAGCCAATACCTCAGAAAATCCAGTCACTATCGACTCAAACCTAGAACTTAACATAGAACCATACGAGGCTTACCCACAAACACAGATTCCTATTTCAACTATTCACCAAAAGGCATCAACTCGAACACAAGAAGTCCTTAAACAACTTAGGACCTCACACTTAAATGACGAAGAAAAACAAGCACTGTTTCAAATCTGCGCTGACTATTCCGACATATTCCATCTCCCAATCGACCAACTCACGCATACAACAGCTATAGAACACAATATAAAAACTAACACAGACCTCCCAGTTCATACTAATTCACATAGATTCCCAGAGTGTCACAAAAGGGAAGTAGAATCCCAATAAATAAAATGTTAGAACAAAACATTATATCTCCTTCTAACTCACCTTGGTCCTTACCTATCTGGATTGTACCTAAGAAATAAGACGCTTCAGGCCAGCGCAAAAAATAGGCGAGACATACCCTATTCCTCAAATAACGGAGATATTGGACCAATTAGGTAAGAGCCAATATTTCACTACACTAGATCTAGCATCGGGTTTTCATCAAATTCTAGTTTCTCCTGATGACGCAGCTAAAACTGCATTTTCAATACCACAAGGTGATTTTCAGTTCGCTAGAATGCCTTTCGGCCTCAAAAACGCTCCAGCCACTTTCCAAAAATTAATGAATACGTGCCTATCCGGTCTTCAAGGATCTCGATGTTTTGTTTACTTAGACGATATAGTTTCATATTCCGCGGACCTACTTACCCACGTGAAAAGTCTTATTTCTATTTTCGACAGACTCAGAACCTTTAATCTAAAACTACAACCCGACAAGCGCGAATTTATGTGCAAGGAAGTAGCATACTTAGGACACTAATTAATAAATAGTGAAGGAGTTAAACCCATTCCTGAAAAAATTAAAGCTGTCTCACATTTTCCAACCCCAAAATCTCCTAAAGATATCAAAAGCTTTCTAGGTTTCGTTTCATACTATAGGCGTTTCATTCCCGACTTCTCAAAACTAGCCAAACCTTTAACAACACTTCTCAAAAAAGACATCCCTTTTGCTTTGAATAATCAACAACAACTCGCGTTTGCGACACTACAACACACACTTACAACAGCCCCGGTTTTAGCATACCCAGACTTTTCTAAACCATTTATACTCACCTGTGACGCTTCAAATTTCGCTGCATCTGCTATCCTATCTCAAGGACCTATCGGTAAAGACCACCCGATAGCCTTTTCCTCTCGCACATTAAATAAAGCCGAAGTTAAATATAGCGGAACAGAAACAGAAAGCCTCGCTATTGTCTTTGGGACGAAAGCTTTCCGCCCTTATCTCTATGGATACCAGTTTACAATTGTAACTGATCACAAACCTCTTCAATGGCTATTTAATTGCAAAGATCCTAGCTCTAGGTTAGTCCGGTTGCGCCTAAAACTAGAAGAATATGCATATAATATTGTATATAAAAAGGGAAAACAAATACAAACGCTGACGCACTATCCCGATTTCCTTTCAACCCAATAGAAAACAATGCACCGAATCCTCTGGACCCTGAAACTCAAAGCTCAGACAATGAATCCTTCAATCCTCTAGAAGATCCTTAAATTGACCTACCCTCTCACATCCCGTTCTCTTTCGACGCAGAAGATTTCCTAAGTCCTAATTTAATTCCTACTAACCGTCATAAAACAAACCCTATATCAGACAAGGAACCTCAACCTTCTTCTCCTGATCTTATTAACTTAGAAGATCTTGGAATTTTTGAGGGGAGTCCAAAAGGCACTGATTTCAACAGCGATTTCGAATTATTACAAACTCCTTCTCCTGAAAACAACCAACCAGAAACGAATAACAGCGATTACTCTATTCCTGAAAGAAAACTCTAATAAGAATATTGTATATAGCACTATAATATTAAAAGAACATAACGAAAATCTGCTAAAATCACCGTTTAAGGTCCTGCTAATTCCAACATCAATAGACTTAGACGAATGAAATCCCTACATAACAGAAGTATTGTCAAATATAAACGACAAAGAAGAAATCATTAATTCTGAATAAGAACTATATTCATTTACTAAAATTATATACTAAGAAGATAAAGTTATATATTTACTATATACCAAAGTACATCACTTTGATGAATCATCTTATCCAAATTTATACACAACGTTAAAACGAATAAGAAACGAAATCCTAGTGGCAGAAAACTGCCAAGACATTGCCATATCCGACTTTAAAAATCCTTTTGTTAACCATTCATATACCAAAATTTATAATATAATTACACATCTATTCCACAAGACAAAAATTAATAAACATGTCTACCTTAATAAAATAATTTACCCTAGCTTAAGTGAGACAAGTAAAATACTTCGTGAAAATCATAATATCCCAATTGCAGGGCATTTAGGATCTACACGCATGTATAATTGTATACAAGAACAATATTACTGGAAGGGAATGAAAAGCGATATAGAGACTTACGTAAAAAATTGCAAACTCTGCCAAGAAAATAAAGCACTACGTAAAATAAACAAAGCTCCAATGGAAATAACGACTACTGCAACTTCCCCTTTTCAACGCGTATTCGAGATATCGTAGGTCCTCTTCCAGAATCAGGTCCAGCAAAACTTAAATATATACTAACCCTACAAGACGATCTCACTAAATATTCCGTAGCCTATCCTATACGTAGCACCACAGCAGATGAAACTGGCGACTCTCTCATTTATTTCATATCTCTGTTCAGTATTCCCAAATCCATATTAAGTGATCAAGGCACTAACTTCACTTCCGATCTTTTCAAAACTACTTGCCAATTCTTTAAAATTAAACAACTCTGGTCATCACCATACCACCCTCAAACACAAGGAGCTTTAGAACGTAGCCATCCCACACTAAAAGTATACCTTAAATCCTTTGTAAACGAAAACCAAGACAACTGGCCAACTTATGTATACTATACCTCTATGTTAACATACACCACTACTACCCATACAACCACAAAATTCACTCCATATGAATAAGTATTTGGACACAAACCTCACCTCCCAAACTCTATCTACGAAACCGCAACAGGCACAACATACTCAGATTACATTAGAAAATTGCAACATAAACTCAAATATAGCCAAGAAAAAGCGCTGGAAAACATAGTAAAATCAAAGGAAAATTCTAAATTATATTATGATAATAGCGCTAAGACACCGCCCGATACAAAGCAGGAGACTTTGTTTATATCAAAAATCATTTAAGACTTAGGAAAGCCCTATCACCGGTATGGAAAGGACGATACAAAATCATAAGAGTTAATAATAATCACACAGCCACACTTCTTATAAATAGACGTCATATTACCCATCACTTTGACCAAATGAAAGCAGCTGAAACAAAACAGCATTGCTATCTCAATTAAATAAAAATAAAATACATATAATTAACAAAATACTCATACGTAATCCTACAAATAATAAAATTTATCTATTCTAATTTCTGAATAAATTCCATAATCTACTTACCTGTTTAATCCCATAATATCTAACAATTACTCACCTAATTTAGCGTCTCGACCGGTGCACAGCCGAATATTTTTTGATGGCCTGGGAAAGCTTAAAGTAATAAATGGACAATTAAACGTAATTAGCTACATAGACATATCCTATGTAAATCCTCAGCTTGATAACCTAAGAGATATTATTAACGCAATTAAACTCATTTGTAGACAATCATTTCTCCAACAATGCTTAAATGCTCTATCTCCTTTAATAACGAGATATGACGATCTATCTCGAGACAATGAATCTATATCTCACTTACTTTCTAAGCGCAGTAGGCGCTCACCCTGGTTCGGTATCGTAGGGACAGCGTTTAAACACATCTTCGGAACTTTAGACGAAGACGACGCTATAAGATATGACACAGCTATTAATTCCATTCAGAACGACGAAAAGAACTTAGCTCAATTAATGAGAGAAAATATTTTAATTACCAACACCACGTTACAATCATTCAAAGACAACATCAATAAATTAAACTCCAATCAAAAATATCTAGACGCAGAAATAACAAAATTACTTAACATAACGAATAGATTATCCAATAATTTAAATACAGAAGAAATCCTTCTAACTAAAAGACTTGACAAATGCTATCATGTTGACAAAACAGAATATACTTCATCCAAGTATTTTGACACCTAACCAACTTTATCAAGAGTTGTCTAAAAATATTGAACATCTTTCAAGAGGCACTAGAGTGCCTCTTGAAAGTATGAAGTAGAAGAATGTAGTTTTCCTTTACCAACCCCTAATGGACGATCCAAATGTATACAAAATGATACAACCAACTATTGATACTAGCTGATGATACAAGCTATTTCCTATGATAAAATTAATTATGTAAGTTTAGAAAATTTAGAGATGTGTAAAGAAATGGATTCTGAGTTCATATGCCAAGTGTCCCTGATTAAAATCGTGAATGAAAATCCAACCTGTGAAAGTGAACTTTTAACTAAAATCACAAACAATCGATGGTTGTATATACAACCCCTGCCAACTAAAGTGTATGTGGACTGCGATAATGCAGAAGTGCGCGAAATAATAGTGTCGGGTGCTGGTGTACTGAACACACCGAAAAAGTGCGTTGTGTATACAGGAAAAACAAAATTAATAGTGCCTACACAAAACATTCGAAATATAAATGTAACATCTCCTAGATTAAGTTTTAGTTTAGTCAATGTATCCTGTTGTAAAATTAATAATAACATGTTAGACCTAAGCAACCAATCCCATATCTTACCAAACCATAATTTTAATTTAGGACATTTAAAGTTAAAGGAGAACAAGATAGAGTTATTTCAAAATTGAACGATATTATCGATAAAGAACCAGTTTTGGTAAAATACGGAACCCACTATCTAGCTATTAATTCATTTATTATTATTGCTTTGATTATTATTGTGTGTCTCATTATTCTAAAACTTCATTTTCGTTTTGGAATAAATCTGTTAATTTAAATATTAATACAGTAACCCATAACGAGAATCTAGAATTAAAATAAGTCGTGAATGTTACTGAAGATTCACCACTTCCTGAACCTGAACCTGAAAAATATTAAAGGGACCTTCTGAATTTCACTTTCATCCCTGAAATTCAGTCTTATGGGGGGGTTGTTATAACCCTTGCTAGTATGTAGAGTCGCTGACGCACAGCGAACAAAGCAGTATTCATTGGTATAAGTACACAAGCACGCGGGCCCCCGGGCCAGTTGGTGTGTCGCTCTCGTTCCGGGTTGTTGTGTCTCTATCGTTATTTCTAAGTCTATTAGTTCCTCTGTTTCCATGTTAAAGTGTAATTAAATCTTTAGGTAAAATAAAGTTTATTTTTAAAAAGACCCTAGAACGATCCGGGATAACAGCATGTTGCACTCTGTTGACTGATTGGGCAGCTTCCTTAGAGCTTTGAGCATAAATACGGTTGTGGGGGTTTGGCTAGTAAAACCAAATGTGTTCCCGAACATAAAGATTTTATTAATTGTCCCACATAAGATTGATATATGCTATAAAGGTGCTAGGGGAGCACGCGCGGTGCTTGCTAATTATGAACGCGTACTGACGGTAAAATGCATTGTGATGTGAAAAATGCTGCGGTGTGATTTATGACACCGTACATACTCCCGAGCCGAAAAGATACAAAAAACTAGGTTGATTTTGGGGGAAAATTACATCTGGCAGATATAGGGGAGGTTGCTATGTCCCTCGTGATATTTACACTACACAATTCACTCGGCTGACGGTCAGCCGTACTCTGCTTTCGCGCACTAAACACTACACTAGGTTCTGCTTGCGGGGAGACATTGCTGAATCTTTTCCTATACTTCTTCCACAGTATGAATGACGCTGCTATGACCACGACAGCGAGCAGGCTGTATGAGATACTGTATTGATGAACGTCGTGACCCGATATTTGACTATCTGATGCCTTTAAATCTTTAGTGGCGACCTTCAACTCTTCAACTTGCTTGCCTAAATCACTGATGGAGTTGTTTATATCAATTTCGCTGTTATCAAGGATGTTCGAATATTGCAAGTGTGATTGGTTGATCATATGATTAATATTATGAAGTTTGGGAGCTATAACGCCCAAATCCGAATAGATCTCATTCCTGGAATTGGTCTGAGAGTACATAGTAAAGTCTCGGCCCTTTATCATGCAGTTAGGCTCGATGCTCAATATACCAGCCCCATTCAGCTGATCTGTGCTAGCACGATCTGAACATATGATTCTGACCTGATATGTATTACAGCAAAAATAAAAATATTGGGACTCATCCTTCAGCTGAATCCACTGATCACTGCATGCTGATTTGCTGACGAGACATTGCTTAGTTCTTACGTCGATCTTACAGAACCTCTCATCTGGTGGGAGATAATGTATGGGCTTGCTGAGATGACATAAGTAAGTTTGCTCATTATTGAAACATAGTTAAAGCTCAAATGTGGAAAGGATAAAATAGGAATCCTTTCCTAAATTGATTGCTAAATAATCATCTACTGGGAGGACAGTGATCGCATTTCCTGCTATCTGCTTAGGAATCGAAATAATTTTGTAAACGTTGTATGCTTCTCTATTAGTTAATGGAAACGATATTTCGAATATAAAATAATCCTTTAACATTCTTGCTTTAATTCTAAGGAAACTGTAAACGTTCTGTAAGTGTGATTGTATGTTGACAATGGGTAACGTGATATCCTTTGTCAACTGACTTCCTATGAATTGTAATTCGCTTTTAATTTGTTCCGGAGTTAATAAATGCATATTAAACTTGCCATGTGAAATATCTGTGATGGTATCTAAAATCGTGTCCTGAATTTTCCTTTCAGGTTTTGAAATAAGTTCATCGCCGTGAATGACGACAATAAAAAATGTTGAACGTCCGAAATCTGAATATGTTCCGACTTGAGAGAATTAGTAAAATTATACAAATCTTCAAGATGGTTATTTATCGATTTATGCTGAAGTTGAATGTGCGTTTCAGTAAATTGTATTGTGCCTCGACGACTGATGTTTGATTCTGTATCAAGTTGTTAAGGTGATGCTCATTCTGTCTGATAAGCTCGATGTCGTTCCTATACTGTTCCGCAAATCTCTCGTCTAATACTCCGAACAGATAGTTGGCGGCGTAACCGACACCATTGATAAGCGCCCGGCGCTTCCTCGCACGCGCCTTAAAACGCTGATTTAATAACAAACGATTGTAGTGATCCAGTTCCTCGAACTCGTGCTGTAATTGTAGCGTGATTGTTGAACAATAGTCATAGTCGGGTATATAACTACATATTATATTTGTATAATTAATGAACTTTTTTGCTGCGGTGAATCCTTCCCAGTACGGAGACATATTGTAGTATGCTATGAGAGTCCACTTATCCCGAATGATCTTTGCACTTCCGGTATAATCGAAATATAGAGACATGTTGCTAGGTAAATTTTCAGCTGTATAAGAAGTCGTCACAATCGACATAAATAATATAAATGCTATTGCCATGGACGTGAAACTACTCTGCTTGATAGGTTTTCTTCGATTTTTCTCTTCTTTTTGTGCCTCAGATTCTTCTTCACGGTCGCTGCTTGCTGCGTTCGAGATAGGTAACAATGATAATTTAACTACTGGCCTTTTGATAATTCCGTTTTTTGTTTTCAGAGTGACGGCACGAACCAATCCGTCCTCTCCGGGATGCTGCTCCAATACCCTCCCCATGAGCCATTTGCCGGGGGGCATATTCTCGTCCTGAATAGTGACTAAATCGCCAACTTGAAGATTATTTCGTGCTCTTAACCATTTCGATCTTACTGAGAGCTGAGTCATATATTCGATCCTCCATCTCTTCCACAAATCGAAATATATTTTTGATATTAAATACCATCTTGACCTAGCATCCTGCTCCGTTTCTATGATAGTTAACACTGCTCTGCCGACTAGAAAGTGTGCTGGTGTCAAATAGTCTAAGTCCTCTGGGTCCTCTGTGAGCGCGCAGAGGGGCCTAGAGTTTAAGATTGCTTCTATCTTTGCTAATAGGATGGCGTATTCCTCATATGTAAGTTTTTGCTCACCCACAACCCTTTTTAAATGATGCTTTAAGCTCCTTATATTTCTTTCCCATAAACCTGATGCTTGGCACCATTTCGCTACATTGAAATGCCAAGTGATATTCATGCTTGCTATCTCTCCTAAAGTGTTGTCATCGAAAATGTTCTGAAATTGCTCCTGCATCAATCTGTTTGCTCCTACAAAATTAGTGCCATTGTCACTGAAGATGTGACGAGGCGTGCCGCGACGAGCTGCCATTCTACTGAGAGCCGCCAAAAATGCTGAACTCGTGAGGTCTGATACCATTTCTATATGTACTGCTTTCGTGACCATGCAAATGAATAATGCTATGTATCCTTTCATGGTTTTGATACCTCGTCCTTTATTTGCTTTTACATCGATGTATCCTGTAAAATCTACACCGATGTTATAAAATGCTGGCCTCGGGTTAACACGTGCTGTTGGAAGATCGCCCATGAGCTGCTGACCTAAAATAGGTGTGTTTTTCCTACAGGTCACGCACTTTCTGATATGTTTTTTGGTTGCTCTTATACCACCAATGATCCAATATTTTTGTCTAAGATTGGCCAATGTAATTCGTGGACCGCCATGGAATGTTAGTTCATGTGCTTGCTGTATCAGTAAAATTGTAAGTCGACTTTCGTAAGGTATGATGATGGGATTTTTTATTTCGGTACTTACACTCGCGTTCTTGAGACGGCCACCAACTCGTAAAATTTTGTCGTCATTAAAAATCGGATTTAAATTTAAAATTTTGCTTTTTGATTGTAACGGTCTTTTATTTGATAATAGTTTAATTTCTTCATTAAAGTGCTCCAGCTGTACATTCCTTACAATAAGCATTTTTGCGTGTTGTAATTCTCGTAATGTGAGATATCCTTCGCGGCGTTGTTTGCGCTTTGTTATTCGTAATATCCATGCAAGTATGCGGATAACTCGAGTTATGTTGCTATGCTTATTTAATAATTGTTCGATGATGTTTAATGCTTGAGGATCCGTATGAATTATAGTATTAGATTGTTTGTATTGATGTTTTAGCTCTAATGTAGTCTCGTATAATGTTGGCTCTTTAACTGTTAATGACGGCAACCATGATGGGCCGTTCCACCATAGCTTATCTTTTTTAAGCTGAGTCACGTTTAAGCCGCGACTAGCTGAATCAGACGGGTTTTCGTCAGTTTTAACGTAGTGCCAACATGATTTTGGCATTACTTGCGTTATTGCTCTGACTCGATTGGATATAAATGTTTTCCATCGTGATGGGTCTCCCTGTATCCATCCTAAAACTGCTGTAGAATCTGTCCAGCCGTACACTTCAGCTTTGTATTGATGTAAACATTTTTGAACCTTGGTCATCAATTTTGATAATAGTTCAGCTCCCATTAATTCCAACCTAGGGATGGTCTGAACTTTGCTTGATGGTGCGAGTCTTGCTTTGGCTGCTAATAATGATACTGATGATTTGCCATTTTTTATGACCTTACAGTAAATTACTGCCGAAAATGCTTTGCTAGAGGCGTCGGAAAATCCATGAAACTCGATCTTGTCGTTTTCAGAAGTCCCGATCCACCGTTGTATTTTAAATGTGTCTATATTTTGCAACTCTTGGCGTAAATCTAACCATTTTGTTTTAATATTCTACGGGAGATTATCATCCCATTCTATTTTCGATAACCACACATTTTGAAATAATAATTTCAGTGTCGTGCTCAATGGCGTAAGCCAACCTAAGGGGTCGTATAACCTTGATATTTCGGACAATAAAGATCTCTTAGTTGGTGCTGCTTCAGAATATTCTATTTTGCATTGAAATGTAAACACGTCACCTTGGGGATCCCAGCTTAGACCTAAGGTTTTCGTCGACTCTATATGCTTAAATTCGTACGTCTGCTTGTCACACTGCTCTGTATCTAAATCTGCTAGAAGTTGCTGGTCATTTGACTTCCATTTTCGTAAATTAAAACCTCCTAATTTTAGAAGCTCAATTAAATCTGCTTGTAATTGCTTGCTCTGCTGTAAAGTATGATGACCTCCACAAAAGTCGTCTACGAAGAAGCTTTCTTCTACTTCTTTCGCTGCCTCTGGATACTTCGTCTTCTCTTCTGCTGCCAACTGCTGTAAACAATTTATTGCTAAGAAACTTGCTGCTTTTTCTCCGTAAGTTACTGTTTTCAATTGATACGCTTGCACGGGTTGGTCTTTAGACTCCCGCCAAAATACCTTCTGATATGCTTGATCTTCGGGAAAGACCCAAATTTGCCTGTACATCTTTTCGATGTCTGCTGTATAAGCAAATTTAAACTGACGCCATTTCAAAATTATCTGCTGTAGATCCTGCTGAAGATTGGGCCCCTTATACATTATATCATTTAAGCTATATCCACTCGAAGACTTTGCTGATGCGTTGAATACTACGCGTAGCTTCGTTGTAGTGGAGCTGTCTCGGATGACTCCATGATGAGGTAAGTAGAACTCCATTTTTCTTTCAGATGCTGATCGTTCCATATGACCTAAGTCCATGTACTCCTGCATGAACTTTTTATAGTCATTTGCTAATGCTGTATTTAGATGCAATCTTCTTTCTAAACTCTGATACTGTGCTAATGCTGTAGTTTTTGATGACCCTAATTTATGTTTCAATTCTTCTATGATAGGTAAACGCACCTCAAATCTTCCATCCTCCAACCTTCTAGTCGTTTTAGAAAAATATTGAAGACAAAATTCATCTTCTGACGTCATCTCCTTTTCTTGGGAAATGTCTTCGCATTCCCAGAATCTTTGCAAGTAGTCATAATTGTTATGTAACATGACGTTGCACTGATATGATTTGACGGAGCCGCAGAGGATCCAGCCAAGATAAGTCTGCTGTGCTATGGGTTCCTCGCTAGTCGAACCTCTCAAAATACCATCCAATAAAATTTTTGAGTAGACATCTGCTCCTAAAAGTAAGTCTACCGGACGTTTTACATAATATTTTGGATCTGCTAAATTAATGTTTTCGATGTATGACCACGAAGGCTTAGGTATATTTACATTTGGAAGACTTTTGATAAGATTGCTCATGATGATGACGTCTATGCTAAATGTGAAATCATTATGCAATGATTTGCATTGTATAGTAAGCATTCCTTTGCTGCTGCTTTCATGCTCGCCGACGCCGAAAATAGTGCCCTTGCACCTACGTCTTTTTAATCCTAAAAACTGCGCTGCTCTCTCTGTAATAACTGAAATTTGAGAACCCGAATCTATGAGGGCTCTAAGATGATGCTGATCTCCATTTGCTGTTTTCACACCAACCATTGCCGTTGCTAGTAAGACCTCACACGTGTTGGGTTGAGACACGTGGTGGGCCTTCGCCACATGGTTCGAAGAAGTGCTGGGTTTGAGTTTTGTGCATGCATCGTGCAATAAACTATTGTGAAATCCTGCGCATAGGCGACACCTTTTACTGGAAAAACATTCTTTAGTATCGTGTTCGTATAAACAATTCACACAATAACGCAACCGGCTTATGGTTTTCAATTTCTGATCGCATGGCATTTCTTGAAACCTTGAACAATTGAATAAACCATGTTCGCCTTTGCAAAGTCCGCAAATTACCTTGGTTGCATGCAAAGCCTTAAATTTTGACTTATGATTAAAATAAAAATTATTGTTGCTAGATTTAAAGTTGCTCGGAGGAAGTCTTCGTTGATGCGAAAAATTCTGCTGCTGATTCGATGATGCTGGTTGCTTAAATACGCCCTGCTCTTGTTTTCTGCGCGATGATTCGAGGACAGTGAATTTCGTTTCCAAAAAATTCACGAAGTCCTCTAGAATTGGCAATTCTCGAGGATTCTTGACTGATTCCAAATACTCTGTATACGACTCACTGTCCAATTTTTGCCCTAACAGGTGGACCAATAAGGGGTCCCATGAGCTGATATTGACTCCCAGGTTCTTTAATGCATTCAAACATTCTTTAGTTGTGTCATGTAATTTTTTAAGTTGCGCTGCTGATTGATATTGAATGGTTGGCAGCCCTAGCAATATGTTGACGTGCGAAGTGAATATGAGCCTTTTATTGTTGTACCTGTGGTTAAGAATTTCCCAAGATATATTATAATTAGCCGATGTAATTTGTAAATGTTGTATGAGTCTTTCAGCTTCGCCTGTTAATTTACTCCTTAAAAACTGCATTTTTTGGGCCTGAGACAGTGAGGGATTGTTATGAATGGCCTCACTGAATAAATCTTGGAATGACATCCATTGATGATAATTACCGCTAAATGTAGGGATATCTAATTTAGGGGTTGATTTTTCCCTATGAGACGTTGACCACATTTTTTTGTTAATGCTCTCCTTGATGAAATTAAATTTCTTCTCATGTGCTGTAAATTGATTTTCGTACTCTAGGTTAGACCCGTTTAATTCATTATCGAGCTCCCAATGCTGAGCGTCGATTGCTGTCCATCTCATCTGTAACTGCTGCAACGTGTCTTCAAACTGCCACCTTTCTGTTAATGCTTCCAGGTCAATGTTGCTTACCGTTCGTGAAAATGCTTTGAAGTTCGTCATCTGCTTACGTAACATTTCTGCTGTTTTGCTGTCGACTCCTTGGGAGATTGTCCTCGACACCCGTTCTGCTGATGCTGCTGTTGACGGACCAGGGATAGGTAACGGGCTTGCTCCACAACTTGGGACCTCAAGTACCTTACCCTCTGAGTGTGCTACTGCTGGTGAAGTCACCTGCGAGAGAAACTGCTGCAAAGTTGACTTTGTGATCTCGTAGTTTCTGGTAGCCCGTTCATTGAGACCTTTCATAGGCTCAGAATTTTCATCTACGTATCCTGCTAATTGCTGTCGATTCTGCTTAAATTCTTCCCAATATTCGTCAAGGGTTTGTAACTTCCGCTTAACGTAATCTACTGTCCTACGATCTCGCCCCGTTTTCTTGAAAGACGCAAGCAACTGCTCTATCGCACCTACTAACTGCTCTTGATTTTCGTAAATATCCTCCATTATGGTAACTTATTGTTCAAAGTGAAAAAATGGAAAGATCTTACTTGATTGCTCGGGAACCTTTCTGCTGCTGCTGCCCACGCCCTGAAGAGCGTGATGGTCTGCTGATGAGATGTTGAAGCGATGCTAATGCTGATGCTGCTGTCTGCTGTTTGCAGACAGGAACCACACTGCTATGCTGAATACTGCTGCTGCTGATGCTCGTCTTCCTCTACCACAACACTGATTCGCCAGAAACTGTTTTACTATATAACTACACCACCGATCTGCTACACTGTTATGCTACTCCACAGTACTGCTGTTCTGTTACGCTGTTGTGCTATTTCACTTTACCACTGCTGTACTATCTTCTGATTTTACCGAACTGATTTTCTGATAGTCACTGATAGTCCTCACTCGCGAATGATCCTGCTTTGGCCAAATCGCGGAAGGTCACAAAGCTCGAAGGACCATATTATGTGGGGGTTTGGCTAGTAAAACCAAATGTGTTCCCGAACATAAAGATTTTATTAATTGTCCCACATAAGATTGATATATGCTATAAAGGTGCTAGGGGAGCACGCGCGGTGCTTGCTAATTATGAACGCGTACTGACGGTAAAATGCATTGTGATGTGAAAAATGCTGCGGTGTGATTTATGACACCGTACAACGGTTATTTTGTTTGTTAAAATGTTGGTCAATTACAAAAATTTTCTAATTCGTAAACAAAATTTTTCTGTGACCTCCCTTTTCGTACCGCTTCAGTAGTTGTTTCGATTTTATTACCCTATTCTTTTTTAATTATCAGTTTAGAAATGACCAGTACATCTCTTAAAGGCTGCAAGTCCAAAGTCATCTTTTAATATACGCGAAATGGTTCTAGGTGCTATCTTCATCTCCCGAGATAAAATCTTTTGCTTTCGGATAGGATTTCTTTGAATTCTTTCCCTTACTGCTTTGACAACCTTTTTCGTACGAACACTACGTGGACGGCCAGATCTTTTTCTGTTACAAACAGAGGAGGTCTCATTGTACCTATAAATAGCCTGGCACACAAACATTTTACTAATACCAAGCGTATGGAGAGTTTTAAAAATTGCATTTGGCTCCATACCTACTTTGTATAATGCAATGACAGCGATTCGGTTCTCTTTATCACCGCACTCCATTTTAATATCGCAAAATATTGTACAATGTATTGGCGCCAAAATAAGAAAACACAATGAACAATCATATAAAAATTACATATTCCGAATTCAAATGAAACATTTTGTTTATTTTTAATTGTAACAGTATTTATGGCCAGACTAAGTATATAATATAAATAGAGGTATGTGTACAAAACAATTTATAGTATATAAGTGTTAAAGAGAAAGCAGGGAATCATGCATCGCGAATACCTTTCCTTGTTTTCTGAAGAATACTACCTAAAAATAATATAAAATAATCTAAAAATTCACCTTACACATGAATAAGATCTTGTATCAAATCTGGAAAATCATTGTTCTAAATAAATTTTAGAAGAAACAGTTTGAACATCATATTTTTATTTGGTTTCAGACATTTAGCTACCGGCTGTTATTTTGCTGACTTACATTATGCCTACAAATTAGGAAAATCGACTGTAATTGATATAGTTAAAAAAAATGTAGACGTTTTTTGGAATAAATAAAAAAATAAAGTTATGAAAGAACCGTCAACTGAAGAGTGGGCGGATATTGGTAAAGGATTCGAAAAATATACAAATTTTTCAAATTACATCGGAGCGATTGACGGAAAACACATATGAATAACAAAACCTGTACATTCCGGATTTATGTATTACAATTATTATAAGTACTTTTTTTCTACTGTCCTGCTTACCGAGTTGTCGTTTGTTTGTCTGTTTGTCGTTTATTTTATAATTAAATGGTCTATAGTCCCTGGTTTTTATTTTTTATTTTTCTACAGACTTTAAGGAAGGTCTCTAACATTTTTGCTTTTGCGTATAACACTCAAAAGTAAAGAAAATCTTCGATTCTATGACTAATTATATGTCACCAGTTGTCATTTGTATTAATTGATGTGTAAGATAATTTCATTTACAGATCTCGAAATTTTTATATAAATCGTTATTTAAACGTATATTTAACTAAATAAAATCTTTGGTATTTGTGCTAAGTATACAACTAGCGCAAAACAAAATCCCACAGGAAACATACTACATATTTATTTTAGGGAGAAATACTTTTTTTAACTGAGCAACACGATATCAGTACGCTTTCATTGCACTCCAAAATACAGAGTGACATTTTTGAATATTTCAAATCGATAATAATTATGTGTTTGAAGGTTTCATATAAAAAGTCTCCTGAAAAAATTGGTCTTGACAAAACATTGACAGTACAAAACTACTGAACACTGTAAGTATAATTTCACTAGTGTAAGTACTGTGAAAATGCCAAAATTACCAGTTGCCAACAGTGCCAACCAATCTGAATGCTGTGTAACGAATGAACTGAATACTTCTTTCTCACTCTGAATCGTACAATCGGAGCGAGAAAAACATATTTCTCGTAGAGGTAGCGGCGTCATGCATGCGTATGTGAGTCAGGAGCGGAGCCACCTATACGTGTAGCATGGGCATGCCAACAACCCTAACAGCCTTGTGACTGAACACTTTCAAGGTCTATTAATTTATAATCAAAATAGGTTCAGTTAGTTTCAGGTAGTTGTATTGGTATTGTTAGCCTTTTGAGTCTTATCTGGTGCTTCTTATTTGCTGGTCATTCTTATATCAGCGTTAACATACATATTTACAGTAGTGGATTTAGTGTAAAGCGGACCTTTAGTCAGGTAGATTGATGTCCATTAATATTCGGCTTTTTTTTATTTATGAACTAACAGCTTTAAGAAAAAGTATTACTTTTGTTTCAACAGATAGGAATTAAATTTAAAAAAAAAATTTATCCTTTCGATGTTATATAATTTATAATTTGTGTGTGTTTCTGTACTATTTATGCATATATATTATTATTTAATTAATTTATAATCTTAGTTTATGTTAATTTGTTAAAGGTTTTCGTCACTCCGCGCGTTAGCGTTTAAATAACATATTATAAAGGAAATATTTCATTGTTAATTTTTGTTAATTTTAATTAACATGTTATGAAGAAAATAATAAAATTTTCGGGCCACATCCTCTTTTGTGAGCTGGATCAGTGCCTGAATCAACCAAAGCGGTTTAATATGGTAGATTTAGTAGGATTACGCGCGATAGACGCGCATTAGTAAAAAAAAAGACGTGTGGCACTCGGGGACTGCCGCGGTAAAGCTATTGCATAGCAAGCATTTGTGATAATAATAAAATGTATGTATATAGAGTACTCACTCATTTTATTTCACTATTTTTTCGTGACTTTCTTCATTAATAATAAATGCACTTTGTTCATTCATATTCAAAACACTTTATACACAAATTTTACAAGTACAGCTATTCACTGTTGTACATAAATACCTATACACCTATATACTTTCTCATAAACAGCTACTTATGTATTCGTCCGATTTCGGAGCAGCTCGTCTCGATTCGTGCGAGTTTCGTAGAGTCGTACAATGCGTCTAATCGCACGCACACAACGCCGTGTCGAAGACTGCCGAACTGAAACGACGTTAGACGATGCACGAGCGTGAGGTTTTTTCGTTACGGAATTTCTGGATTCGGTCCCCGCGCTCAAGGCCCGCGATAGAAGCTATGCAATAGCTTAAAATACGCGCGTATCATCTGGACGCAATGTACGCCTAGTACCTTGACACGCGCGTCGGCCTTACGTGCGTATGAATACGCGATAATTACGCGCTTTCTGGGCATAGTCTAAACACGTCAAAAATTATAACCCGACTACGTTAATTATATAGCATAAGTAGGCCGGGGTGTTATGTAATATGTATGTACGGTAGAACAAACATACATACATGCATATACTGCCAAAAACATTACTATTCCTTTTGGCTTCGCCGTAGTCGGTTAAAAACTTCCCTGCCATAAACGATTAGTTCTACATTCAAGTGACAGGTAAGCTGCATTTCCTTGATTGAGCAGCTCGAATCGGCGCATAATATTGTGTACTGTTTACAATTCCACCTCAATTTTTTATATTAATAAGATCCTAAATATATAAATGCATGTTGCCAGACGGCGCGTTTTGTTTTGTGTTTTATTCCTTTTTTATATATATTAATCATGGATATAAAGTGCCCCATTCTACGATTCTGCGAAGCTTTAAACGTAAAAGCTATAAGCTCCAAAAATATAATATTAAGTATATTAATTTTATCGAGATACAATTCCTATGACCATTTTATTTCATTTTTCACTAAAGAATATCAATTTTTAAAACTGTGTACGGCTTTAGAACTTTTGCTCGCAAAGAAACTGGTTTGATTGAAAACTTGTCAGTACTTTTATTAAATTCTTAGTAAGTCAATATTATTGGAGCTATTTTGGAATATAATTCGTTTGTTATTGATTCAATTAGCACTGCCCGTTGTCGTTTGAAAAATTCCCATGCCATTATTTCGATACCGTTAATGTTTATTGAAAACTAACTTTTGCCCGCTGCTCCACCCGCGTAAATATAGTATCCCACGGGAACACTGTACTTTTTCGGGATAAAAGTAGCCGATGTATTAATTCAGACCTTAAAACTACTGCCATATCATATTTCATCGAAATTCGGTAGTTTTTGCGTGAAAGAGTAAAAACATACATTAATCCATTCATCCTCACAAACTTTCACATTTATAATGGTAGTAGGATTTAATATCCTTCAAATATTGGTAAAGTTTAAGTTTATTATTAAATGAGAAGGTCAAAATTATTTACGAATAAAGTACAGATTATTCTTGGGTCCATGCAATAGAGGACCTATTTACAAAAGTAAAGATAGTCGATTATTATTCATTAACACAAAATCCAACAGATTTAAATGTGATGTCTCAACAGCAATTTCTGTTGAAATTTAAGACTTGCCAAGCGGCCATTTTGTTCGAATTTCTTAGGAAGCAGTGGAGTCATTTCACACTGAAACAAAACGAAACGCGACATGACGCTGCATTCTATTCTTCTCTCAAAAACAATTCAACTATTCAATACTGTATTATTCAAAACACAAGAAGAACATGTTTCATTGTAAGAGTTCGAATGGCAGAGTGCACCGCGCTGCACAGCGCATGTGCAGTGTATGACGATCAGTCATCAAATAAAACATGTAGGTATATTTTTGTGTAGAGAATAAAGTTCAATTTTGAATAGCTATCCTAAAAGTGCAGCGCCGCGTAGCGTCGCATATCGTCGCGTTGTGAACTGACCCTAATAGCATCAAATCCTTCCTTAGCCTTACCGAGAAGGGCTCTAACCAAGAAGACATAATATTTGTTCTCCAATACTTTATCTATTAACTCTGGCTAGAATATGTCCAGATTTTCTGGTCAAGTGGTTATGAGTTCGGATAGTAATAACACGGTAGACGGAACATCGCAGTTATTAAAGCCGTAATAAAATTAGATATAGCCTGGGTTGCTAGGGGCTTTCTTCTTGAAGCCTATTTTTAGGATTCCGTAATACTAAACCAACCCTTATAGTTTCGTTCTGTCCGTCCGTCTGTCTGTCTATCTGTCTGTCCGCTCTCCTAGCTTTTGTAATTATGAATCTAAATGGATGAAATTTGGTATAGCTATAAAATGTGTATAGATCTCGGTTTTGACATCATAAAATAATAATAGTTTTATATTTTAGGGGTGGCTCTCCATTCATATGAAGTGGGGATGAAAAATATTTTTTCATTCTATCCCATCGTGTGGAAATCGTGTTCAATAGGTCTTTGAATATAAAGGCAAGGTTTCAAGCACGACTTTTTTACAAAGTCAACCATTTTCGAGTAATCAGCCTCCAAAGTGGTTCATAAGTTGTGTGCTCGTAATATATTCCTTAAAACTAATTTAAACCTTTAAACTATGATTAAGAACGTCATAAAAAGAAGTGTATAAAACTCAAACTTAACCGGTCAAGTGCGACCCGGACGTACGCAAGAAGGGTTCCGTACAAAACGGCTTCTGTAAAAATACGACGTTTGTTGTATGGGAGCCTCACCTAAATATTTATGTTATTCTGTTTTTCGTATTACCTATTATAGTGGCAACAAAAATATACCTTCTCTGAATATTCTCTAGCTATCACGGTTCATGAGATATAGCCTGGTGACGGACAAACGGACGAACGGACAAAGCGACAGACAGCGAAGTCTCAGTAATAGCGTTCCGTTTTTACCTTTTGGCTCGGAACCCTAAAAACACAATATCACATTAACACCTTCGGTGCTGCATCGGGCATAAAATAACCGCTGCGTAACTAACCTACGGTGCGGGCGCATGAATCTATTGCTATCTCATGGGACGGGCTACTTATATATAGGATTTCTTGCAGTGGGAAAGTGACAAATATACTCATTGGTCTTGGGTCGTCAAATACTAGAAATTGAAACAATAAAAATGCATCGGATCCTTCAGACCCGATTAGGCCTGGAAGGAAATCGTATCCCTTAGGTGCGTTTATCGGGTGTTTTGGACCCGATGCCCGATGACCTGATAACCGCACCTAATTAGCGTGTCAGTATAACAGTGATGTGCATTGATTGATGACGTCTCGATAATTACGTATTTCTATTTGTGTGAGTTTTGTTAATTAAGTGAAAAATTAAGCGTTCAAGGAGAATGTTGGACATGTGTGGCAGTGACAGTGAAAAAACTGAGAAAAATTCGGAGGAAAAGGATGGGAAATCGCCAAAACACTGGCGCAATGTTTTAATACGGCGAAGTAATGTGAGTTCTATGATTTTTACTAGTCCAACAAGTGGCCATACAATGAGTGTACTCCAAAATGTACCACTGTCTCCGTAGAATACTTACCATCCATAATTACCATCAACATCCAATAAAAATAAACGTATAAACATTCTAGAGGATATCACTATTAAACCTAGCTGCTCTAAGCAAAATAGCATACCTGTAATTAGCACCGAACTGATTCAGCAAGATTGTTTTTCTACTCCAAAAAGCCGTAAGATACCCAAACTTTCTTCAACTTGCATAAGTCCTACTTCCGAAAGAGATGCATTTTCCACGAAGTCAATGAGCAAGTGTGGATCTCTGAATGACTTGTCAGTTTCGAACTTAGTTTTGCTTAATTCTTCTTTTAATGAGGAGCAATTTCTTAATATGATTCCCGGCACACCGTCTTCTAAACATGAGAAAACCGAACACGACACTATTGAACCTGACCCTTGTCCAGATTTGAACATGAATTCGACACAAACCGGAACATGAGCATCAAATGTTTGTAGACAAAGCCCTCATACTGAGGAGAATCTGAATACTGTTGAGTATGATGAATCTAGTTCTGATACGTCGTATGTTCCTAGTAGTGAATCTGATACTTCCGAACAGTACGAAGATGACGAAGACGAGGGCACGAATGTCATCCAAGAGCCTTCTACTACTTCTAGTATTAATAATAACGAAGACGAGTGGCAGGATATTTCCAATGATACACCCGCATTTGAAGAATACGTTAGTGAAAGTCAGATATTTGTCCCTTCTGATATTAAGAGCCCAGATGAGTACTACAGATTATTCCTAACTGATGAAATAATTGATAAAATTGTTCTTGAAACGAATAAATTTGCAACTAAATGTATAGAATCCGGCCAACTTAAGAATAAATCTCGTGCAAAGCTGTGGAAACCAACTACTAGAGAGGAAATGTTAAAATTTTTTGGGATTCTATTGGTAATGGGTCTTGTAAAAGTTCCTAATTTAAAATGCTATTGGTCCAAGAAAAAGATGTACAGAAACGAATACATTGCAGCATGAGCAGAGACCGATTCTTATTGTTACTAAAATTCTGGCATTTTTCTGATGATAGCGCAAACACTCAGTCTGATAAATTGAGCAAAATTCGAGAAATTTATGACATGATTCTACAAAACTTCAAAAAAATTTTAAAGCCCGGAAAAGTTGTAGTTGTTGATGAGTCGATGGTTCCGTGGCGTGGCCGGCTGCGATTTCGTCAATACGTAAAAAATAAATCACACAGATATGGAGTAAAACTATACAAATTGTGCACCCCGGAAGGATATACATCTAATATATTGGTTTACACTGGGAAAGAAGAGAGTGGCCGTGATATTAATCACACACAAAATGCTGTGTTAAAACTTCTTAATGGTTTGGAGAATAAAGGAAGGACTGTTATAGCGGACAATTTTAACACGTCTATTGGACTAGCAGAAACGTTAATTGCAAAGAAAAGTTTTATTTGTGGTACACTACGAGCTAATAGAAGAGGTTTGCCTAAAAAAGTTGTGAGTCTGAAATTGAAAAAAGGACAGATACAAGGCAATATGAACAGCAAGGGAGTAAGAGTTCTGAAATGGGTTGATAAGCGTCCTGTTTTAATGATGATCACATGCAGAAATCATGATGAATAAAGATACTGGAAAAAAAAGAAGAGGTACTAATGAAAATATAATGAAACCAGAATGTGTCTTAAATTATAATAAATATAAAAAGGGTATAGATTACAGCGACCAAATGTCCTCATATTACACTACATTAAAAAAAGGTCTCAAATGGTATCGCAAGGTTATGATGGAATTGATATTTGGGACTGCTCTAGTAAATGCATGGATTGTCTATAGCCTTAATAGTGAGACGAAAATGACCAAACTAGAGTTCACTGAAAATGTAATAGAGAAATTCACGAATAGTTCTCTTAAAGACAGCCAAGATGCCATTC
The DNA here is from genome assembly GCA_963565745.1 of Phengaris arion. Lineage (NCBI taxonomy): Eukaryota > Metazoa > Arthropoda > Insecta > Lepidoptera > Lycaenidae > Phengaris > Phengaris arion. The sequence goes on along the minus strand of OY751439.1, from coordinate 6,045,242 downwards.
AGTCAACTTCGAACTATGAAGAAAATGTGAACAATTGACATCGCTTAGAAAAAGGAAATAAGAAACGAAATTGCGTTGGTTGTTACAATAAATTAAGGAAAACACTAAGTAGCAAAGAAGCTGCAAAAAAAGTAAAAAAAGTAATGACATATTGTGCCCCGTGCTCGAAAACTTACTGCCGCGACTGTTATAATGATGCTCATTCAATTTTTGGTATAAAATAAATAATTAAATTTTTTTATATCGATTTTTTATTGACAACACTAGTAGTTTATCGATATAATTACCCTTTTGTGCTGATATCGGATACTAACGATCCTACATTTTGTTTTGATTATTTTTATATGAAATAAGGCTTTAATTCCAGGACTAATGGATTTAAGGTTGTAATAATTCAATATAAACATAAATCAAGTAAATATTTAATGTTAAGTCTAATCATTACAGTAATATTTCTCTTCAAAGCTAAAATGCTGAACAGATCGTTGGAACCCGATAACGCACCTGAAAAAGTTGAGGATCAGATCTATTAGACCATCCACAGCACTGTGTGAAAGTAAGGCCAGTAGGCTAACGCACTCAACGTGTTAACCAGGGCAATAAGAAAGAATTGTTCATAAATACTGACAAGTTACGTTATTGTGACCATAAAATTATGGGTATCAATCACTGTGATCTTGAAGTCGAAAGCCCCCGGGACTTCATCTGATCTTCGCCCGTAATTACCAGAGGATAGGAGAAATTTTATGGGATTCCGGAGTTTTCCCCAGCAAATGAGTTCAGTGGCACACGTGTTTTATGACCTTGACCTTTTTAATTAGTTGACTTTTGTGGCAGGAAAGTGACGAGTACTTTTATTGTACCCTAGGATATTATTTATGGATCACCGTTGCTCGTTGCTTAATTTGATATACGTGTTTTTCAGATAACTTCCGACGATGTAAAAGTTATGTTTCGTTTTAAACCTTATTATTTGCCTTAATAATAGTTTATTTTGTTTATTGTATTTATTGCCTTATAGCTTAATAATAAACGAAAACTAAGGCTTTACTTTGTTCCGAGTATTTAGACTAGATACCGCTGGCATACTTGAAAAATGCGGCAGCAAATAGTATACCGAAGTCGGCTTACCGGAGCCCGTCACATTGAAATCTTCGTGTCAGATGTCTAGAAATTATAAATGGGTTATAATTAATCTTGCGAACAAAAAATAAGTTGGCGACTGCACATGAGCATACCGTATTACTGAATTTAGCAGCGAAATTCATAAGTTGGGGACTAAATTTCCGAATTGGCGACCATTAAACGATGTAAGCAGCTATAAAACCAGATTGGGTTAATAAATTAATGGCTGCTAAAAATTTTATTTGCAGGCTACATAAAATCACATTTTTGGATACAGTTGGAGTTTGTTTTCCTTTGTTATGGATGTCGTTTTCAAGGTTTTTGGGGGTGCTGAATAATATGAAAATTAAATATATTTTGAAATTCCAAAGTGGCGTAAATTTTTTATTTAAAATTAATCAGCGTGTCCTTTTGAGGTTTCTGGGGGTGCTTATTATAAAATTGTGTTCAAATTTCAATTTCCAAAATGAACAATTTTCCATCGTAAAAGTGACATGAGTATCTACTAATTTAAAAGTTCTTGTGGATGCTGATTAGGATTGATGAATATTATTACAGTATGAAATTTAGCTATGTTTAAGCTATGGGTTTTTTTGGAATTATAGAGAAAGAAATGCTCTACTTTGAGACAAGCGATGTATAAAGCTATTGAAATGTAGAAAATTACAGGATTTTATCATTTCTTTTCCTCCCATCATGAAGAAAATATGTTGTTGCGGGATTAATAAGCGGGAGCAAATTTTCATTTTGACGCACAATTTCTGAGATAGAAGAATTTTACAAAAATATAAATAAATACTCAATTTTAAAATATATTTTAATTTTTGTAATTAACATCCCCCTAAACCTAGAAAAGGAGAGGCTAGATTAATTTGATTAAAAATAAATGGCCAATATCTTTGAAATTCAAAATGGATATATTTTTGTACTCAGCACCCCTAAAAACCTCGAATACGACACCCATGTCAATTTTGCGAAAAATAAATATCTGCCATTTTGAAATTTCTAATTTAATGATATGTTTGTAATCAAAACCCCCCAAAACCGAGAAAAATTAAAAATGGGAATTTTGTGCGCTCCGTTACGTTACGTTACATCAAAATATTAACTTAACATTGAAGATGTGCTCCGTTTAAATTAATTGAAAGTGGTGGTTTTTTTCGCGCAAGTTCCTAAAATATTGTGTTTCAATTGAATATTAAGACTTACAGTAACAATCAGTGTAAAAAGTTTTGAGTTTGCACAAGAAATTATTGAAATATTTAACAAAAAGAAGACAAATTAAGTAGTGATAATCTTAAAGTGCGGGTAGTGCAATAAACATTCAAAAACGTAAATACATAAAATCACGCCGAAGAAGACGAAGGGCAGCGCCATCTGTCTTTGGGTCGTTGGAACTAAACATCACAGGAGTGTTATCAGAACAGCGCCATCTATCTTTGGGTCGCTGAACTAAACTAATAATACATATAAAAATACCATTAAAAATAATCTATTTTTGTGGTACCTAAAAGAAATGGCGTCCGTCCATAAAGTATGTTCGGGCTGTAACAATAATTTACCAAAAAAAGAGTTTATGTCATGTTCTACATGCAACAAATTATACGACTTGTTTTGTGCAAATATGTCAATGAAAAATTTTTCTACTATGACATCCGAGTATAAGAAGAGTTGGAAGTGTTTTGAGTGTCAAAGTCAATTGCCAAAGTCTGATAACTCAAACACTCCTATACGAATGCAGAACCGTATCAACACCAGATTATCTATCTATGCGGAACAAGAGGTGTAGAGACCAGATGGAGGACTCTTTTTCTACACAACTAAACGACTTTCAAAACGAAATTAGATCACTATTTACATCTTTCACTTCTGCACAGTCAAATGAACTAAAAAATCTCACTACTCAACTTAAAGAAATACAACTAACAAATTATAACATAGAAAATTCAGTTGCGTATCTAACTTCACAGAATGAAGAATTTAGAAAAAGTATTATAGAATTAGAGACACGAGTGAAGCAGGACAGACATTATATATTTCGTTGTTAGATAATAAGCTTGAAGATATACAATTACAGGGCCGTAAGTCTAGTTTCGAAATTAGAAATGTTCCTAAATTGAATAATGAAAACAAAGAAGATCTGATTGACATGACCATCAATCTTTCTAAAACGATAGAATGTGACATATCAAAATCAGATATCTATGATATCTGATTTTGTATTGATTGTAGAAATGAAGTCGGTTATGATGAAGAATAATGTCTTAAAATCTGCTAAAACATTTAATAAAAAGCATTAAACCAATAAGTTATGCGCGGGATATGCTGGATATAAAACACATGTGGACACTCCAATATACTTATGTGAACATCTAACGCCTAAAGGCTCACGGTTGTTTTTCTTGGCCCATGACTTGATAAAGACAAAAAAATTTTAATTCTGCTGGACAGCTTACAGAAAAGTTTATGTGAGAGAAAATGAACAAACACCTGTAATACAAATATTTACTGAAAACCAGGTACACGAACTACTGGCAGGCTCATCTAAAGATAACCGAGGGAAGTGACTAAATGTAGCTATAACAATAATTCATTAATTTTCATGTACTATAATCAAGTCAATACCAGCATTTTATTTCATAGTTCATTCTGTAATACTACTACTATTAATCAAAAACAAATACTTTTCGCAATAATTTAACAACATATTTACACTCCACCTACAGATTCATCATTATACGTCTACTAATGGTACTCATTTGCCTATCTTTAAACCCTTTTGTTATTATATTACAAAATTAATCAGAAACTTGTCGATCAATATATCAGATGAACGAATGAAGTCTCCCAGTTATGGATTCCTTTACATATTTGTTTTAAAACCAAATTTCTTAGATATTAATTACTTTAACAATGCCAAATAAACTCTATAATTTAAATGAAATAGACAGTCTTAACATTGCCCGTTCAATATCATGCAATTGAGATGAGCTTTCTAGTCATTTGACTGTAAACAATAAGGATTTAATAATTATATCTCATAACATACGCAGTATTTATTCAAATTTCGATGATTTTCTTATTACTATATCTAATCTCTCTATTTACCCAGACATATTATTCTTAACTGAATGTAGATTAAGTCCAGATAAATCAATACCGAATCTGGAAAACTATAGTTGTTACTCAACCTTAAATCATTTGAACCAAAATGACGGAGTGGTGTTTTACATTAAGCAATCATTGAACGCGAAGGTTAAGGAGATTAGACTAATACAAGCATCTTGCCTTCAGGTTGATTTGCTTAATAATTCCTTAATTTGCATTTATAGATCCCCGTCCAATACAAACACAGAAAATTTTGTAAATTCTCTTTGCTCTCATTTGGATTCTGTAAATATGAATAGGAATATTATCATTGCGGGTGATATTAACATCAATATTACGCAAAAATCACATGAAACTAACCTGGAATACAATAATAAAATGAATTATCTTAATTCGCTCTCAGTATATGGTATTCTTGCTGGACATACTTTACCTACTCGTGAAAAAAGTTGCTTAGACCACTTTATGCTGAAAATTAACAGAATAAAAAATTCTGCAGTTATCGCTATCCTAAAAACAAGTATAACTGATCACTACACTACTCTTCTTTGTCTCTCAAGAACGCAAATTTCTAACCCAATCTCTAGAACTAAAAATAAAATCGATCTAGATAAAGCCTTAATCGATTTAAAACAGAAAAATCTCTCTCATTTGATGACAAACAACGACCCAAATTCTATCACACATATTCAGACATTAATGAACTTACTGAAACCATAAAGAAAAACACTAAAATTATAAAATTCCTAAATAAACACTAAAGCCTTGGATTACCCCGGGAATTTTACGTTGTATTAAACATCGTAATAAATTACAACTGACAGTACGAAAAGAGAGTCATAACGAAGTTTTAAGAGTAACATACTTACGCTACAGGAACCATTGCAATAATCTAATTAAAAAACTCAAACGCAACTATGAAGGAGAATTGCTGAGTAAATCTGTTGCAAATAATAAATTACTTTGGAATAACATAAAAAATATAACATATAGCAGGAAATCCCATAATGATAATAACGAACTATTAATTATTAAACAAAACCCGCATGAATCTATTAATTTTATAAATACTTACTTTTCTAATGTAGGAGCAGATCTTGCTGATAAAGTATTATCCAATTCTGAACACTACGATACAACAACAAGAAATAATTTTTCCTCTGTTAATTCCTTCGCATTGCTGAAGACCGATGTAGGTGAAGTAAAGAATACACTTATGAACTTGAGATCAAATAGGGCACCTGGCTGGGATGACGTTCCTACTAGCTTCTTGAAACTTGCCGCTGGTGAACTCGTACCGGTAATTGTATATCTTGCAAATCTTTGCTTTGAAAAGGGAATATTTCCGGACCTTTTAAAAAAATCTAAAATTACACCAGTTTTCAAGAGTGGTGATAGAGACAGTGTGGGCAATTATAGACCAATATCTGTTCTTCCAGCGATCTCTAAAATATTGGAAAAGCTAGTAAATAACAGACTTATAAATTACCTAGACAAATAAAAGTTGTTATCTACATCACAATTTGGGTTTAGGCGAGGCAAATCAACAGAAGATGCAGTTATAGCTCTCAGTGAACTAGTAACGGAGCAAATTGATAAGGGTCACAAATGTTTAACAGTGTTTCTAGATTTAAAAAAGGCCTTTGACACTGTCTCTATACCCATTCTTGTATAAAAATTAAAAAATATTGGAATTAGAGGTACTACGGAGAGTACGGAACTCTCCCTTTTCGAAAGCTATCTATCTGATAGGATGCAGAGAGTAAGAGTCAACCACTATACCAGCCAAGACACTCCAGTTACATACGGTGTTCCCCAGGGAAGTGTGTTAGGGCCTACACTCTTTCTAGTATAATATATTAATGACCTCTGTAATTTAAATGTCGTAAATGCCAAAATTATTTCATATTCCGATGACACGGCAATTGTATTTAGAGGAAAAAATTGGTCGGAACTGAAACATCTTGTTGAACATGGTATGAGACAGGTCGCACACTGGTTAGCAAGTAATCTTTTATCCCTAATTACTGCTAAAACACATTATATGTGTTTGTGAACAAGTGGCTTCTAGAATAATTAGGAAACTGACCTGGACATTCAAAACTTTACGACACTTAGTGCCCAATCCAAATATCCAGTCAAATGAGCGTAACTCCTCTCGTAATGTTTTAAAAGAAATATATACGGCTTTAGCTGAGTCTATCATGGTCTACTGCATACTTGTATGGGGAGGTGCGGGCAAAACTAAACTTTTAGAAGTAGAAAGGGCTCAACGCTCGTTATTAAAAATCATATATTTTAAAACAAGAAGAACGCCGACAGACGAGTTATATAGAATTAGCAAGGTCTTGTCTATCAGGAAAATATATATTTTATTAACAGTATTAAAAAAACATAAAAATAAAGATGTTGTTATTTCTAAAACTAAGCGTAACAAAAGAAATATAATGAAAATACCTATTATAAAAACTGTAACAAACCAAATTATGAGACTAAGAAATTACTTCGCGACTATTTATCTAAGTTAAGCTATGAGGAAACTGAAAAATTAGTAGAAAATATAAAATTATAACAGGAAATATTGCATAAATCCACTAACACACATATCACGTATTGGTGATAGAGCTATGTTGGTACTATATATATATATATATATACGTATATATATATATATATATATATATATATATATATATATATATATATATATATATATATATATATATATACATATATGTTGTTGAAAATAAATATTGTATTTATTTATTTATTTTATTTATGTGCGCTCGTTTTGCTGATTATTAGTTATTATGTTTTTTTAATAACCTACATCAGGAAAATTATATGTGCCTATTCTTAAATTAAATATGTACTCTCAAATTGTTGCGAAGATGGTTATTTGTTGGCCAAAATAATATCTGTCTGCCAGTTTGGAATATTCAGTGGAATATACAAAACTGGTAGCAATTAGTCGCCAGATTTGGATTTCTTGTTCCTTACATTCTTTCGTTAGCTTGGTAATTTAGTATTCCATATTCGATTTTTTCACATCCAAAATTTTATTGTTTTGTCGCAAGTTTAAATACATGCCATTATAAATTCACACTACAATAATGAGTTGCCGCATTCACAGAGCTGTTGTTGTTAGATAGCGCGGTACATTAATGTCGAGCGCCGAGACCAATCAATCTATAGTTGAAACTTAAAAATTTAAATATTAATTATGGTCGAATTTCGAACACAGGTCGAGCGCTAGTTCTATTAAATTATGTGACAAATAGTTACTATGGCCGCTATCAATTATTCTCTATCACGACTATTCGAAGTAATTTATGTCCTAGCGTTAGATATTCTCTGTAACTAAGTGAAATAGGTAGGTATTGTGATTCGAATACCATACATCTTGTGCATTCTAATGCATATTCAATATTACATTGGATAATAATAGATAAGTATTGTTTAGTTTACTCTCCTAATGAGGATCAATCTCAAATCTTAGTAGAGCGGCTAGTTTGAAAGGCGCGCTTCCGCTGAATTGGTTAAGATGACGCCATCTGTCGCGATCCGTGCGACAACGGCTTGATTGTACTCATACTTCATAGGTTAATTCTCCGATTCTTGGCGCTTGTGCCTCACGTGAATTGTTTTAGTTTATGTTAAATATTTCAGTTGTGTTTAGAGGGGAGGTGACGACGACAGATGATGTCATAGCGACTCGCTTCATTCTCGGGCGCGTTTTTGGAAATAATGCATTAAAAATGCTGTATCTTCGTCATTTTTGGTCCGATTTAAATAATTTATTTGCTGTAAGTACATACAGTTTTTTTTGTCGCCATAAGTACTGCATACCCCACAAAAACACGCCTGATCCTCATTTAGGTATTCAGAAATCTTGCCAAAAGAAATCAAAATTTTAATTAATATCGCATTAGTATCTGCAATTTGTATGCCCAATGCACACCAGTCTATTATTAAAATATAAGATAGTTAGTATTTCCAATAATGTTCTAGAATATTTACATGAAAACTGGGAGAACTTAGTCTATTTGTATAATATGTCTCTAATATTGAGATCTAAACATAATATTATGTTTGTTTTTATTGATGTATATTACTTTATTCCTCGTGTTCTTTTAAGGAAATTTTACGAAATACGATTCAACGATTTTAAGATCCTTATTTTTCCCCGGTTTTGATCTATAGGTCGATTCTGTTATTTAAATCTTACAATAATACAATTTCGATGCAGTGTCGTTATGGAAAAATAAAAACCGGGAAAGTGACTCGCGTACTCGGGCTCCGTACCATTATACAAATATTTTACATGTTTACTATACTAAATTTATATTATATTATTATTAATAATATAAATTACTATTTCGTTATTATTGTACGAAGTTTTCCAAGTAAGCGCAATTTACAAGTTAAGTATCTATAACTCCTAAACTAACATAGTAATATAAGCCGTTATAGTTTTACTTTAAAGTTCATCACATTGACTACCATTATCAATTTTTTCACATTTTTAGAGCTAGCTGTTTAGCTTTTATAGGGGAGGGGGGCGTCCTATTTTAACAAAAAAATGCGCTTTAAAGTTGAATATCTCGGAAACGAATACCCAAATCAAAAATCGTCTTAGCAAACTCTAAATATTTTTTAAAGTACCTATCTAATGGCACCCTTTACATGTAGGAGAGGTAACCCAAAAAAATATTTTTCATGATTTAATTTTATCACTTAATTTACTTTATACACATATTATCCATGTAAAGTTTCATCTTTCTAGCACTAACCATTTGGACGGTAAGCCGAAGGCGGACGGACGGACGGACATGACGAAAAAATAAAAGGTTCCGAAACGTAATAGCCCAAGATCTTCTAGGAAATTTGGAGCAGGTGTTTGAGGCAAGTTGAAACCTTGTCCTTACACTTCTATTGTACCTCAACACGATAATGCACATCTGACTGGTTAGAAGCGGGGCTATTATATATTGACTAATATACAATTCTTTTAATTCCCAAAAAATATGTGTGAGTTAATTTGAAATTTTGATAATATGTTAGCTTAATGTTTAAGGGGTTAGGAAAAATAAAGTCAGGACATTTAGTCGGGGCTTCAATTTGTCACACCAGTGTAAAAGTAAATTAAAAAGGTAAAAAAAAATTAAAAACATGGAAAAAATTTAAAAACGTAAACATTAAACTCTGGCTATAAGACTCTATGATAAAAACCTAACCAAGAGGGTTGGTCGTTGGAGGGTTGTAGGAGGGTTTTGTAACTATTAACGCGCAATAGGTGTTCTTTGAATCACTTCAAAAGTTATTGTCCGATTTCGCTCAAAATTATTTTCCTGGAGAGTTTTTATCATGATCTATCAGCATGGAAACTTACAAGTTTCTATCTCCTATAGTTGAGAAATTCCAAAGATGGCCAACTTATAAACCACTTTGGAGGCTTTTGGATTACTCGAAAATGGTTTACTTTGTAAAAAAGTCGTGTATAAAACTTTGCCTTTATTTTAAAAGACCTATTAAACGATACCCCACACGATGTGGTGTCCCAACTCCTTAAACATTAAACTAACAACACTATATCAAAATTTTAAATTGCCCCAAACATGTTTTTTGGAGATTAAAAAATTCACGTTTCAAAAACTTGTATTTTGACTTAGCCCCGCTTCTCACCAGCTATACTTGCAGTCTCGTGTTGAGGTACGAGAGGTCCAAAAGTTCGCGGAATGAAAGGGTTGTTAATAAAATATAACAATAAATTTATTTTTCCTTTTCAATATAATCACCCTTAAGTGTAATACATTTATTTAATCTATGGATTAATTTTTCTAAACCATCGAAAAAATATTTTTTGTCTTTGGCCTCAAAATGCGCCGAAATTGCCTCCTTCACTTCGTTATCGTCGGAAAATTTCCTTCCCCTTAGCTCTTTTTTTAAATTTGGAAACAAATAAAAATCGCTAGGGGCCAGGTCTGGACTGTAGGGTGGGTGAACAAGTGGTTCGAATCCATGCGTGTGAAGAGCAGCCATGGCAACTCGGCTCTTGTGAACCGGCGCGTTGTCTTGCAAAAGCAACACACCCTTGGCCAATTTTCCACGACGTTTTTCTTTAATTGCCTCCTTTAACTTTTCCAATATTGTGGCGTAGTATTCTCCGGTTATAGTGGTACCTTTTTCTTTATAATCAATCAGTAATATTCCCTCACAATCCCAAAAAACAGTGGCCATCAACTTTCCAGCCGATTCTGACACTTTGAATTTCTTGGGAGGTGGTGTACCCTTTTTGTGCCATTGCATGGACTCCTGTTTTGATTCATGTTCAAAGTGATGAACCCATGTTTCATCTCCAGTAACAATCCGCTCCAAAATCTGCACAGGGTTGTCTCCACACACCTCCAAAAAGTGCTTAGACGCGTCGATGCGCTGCTGTTTTTGAAGCGGCGTGAGCATTCTCGGCACCCATCTTGCACTGACTTTTGTCATGCCCAAGTGGTCGTGCAGGATCCGCAAAATGGTTGTATCTGATGCTCCAACAAATGCAGATAATTGTTTTTTCTTTAAACGTGTGTCTTCCAATACAAGTTTTTCGACTTTTTCGACGATGTCTGATGTGGTGGCCTCAACTGGCCGCCCAGAGCGAGGGTCGTCTTCAATTGAATCTCGACCATGTTTGAAAAGTCCATGCCACTTATAAACCATTGTTTTACCAGGGCACTGATCTCCATAAACGGCTTCCATTTCATTTAAAATGGTTTGAACGTTTTTTCCTTGCTTGGTAAGGAATTTTATCACAGCGCGATGTTCAATTTTCTCCATAGTTGCAGTTTGCTTCCGGATTGACTTGTTTAGCAGGCGAGTACTCGTAAACGAATGGCGCTATGAGAAGGAGACTCTTCTCGGCTCGACGCCGGGCCCCTGAAAAGGGCCTTACGGCGGGCTAACCAATACCAGGGGCATATGCCCCTCTAATTGGGGTGGGAAGACGCGCCCAGCACTAGTGCTGGGCGCATGAGTCTCTTTGTCTTAAGGGAAGACACCCCGCGGCAGAACGCGGGGTAAGCCCGTGGGGGGGGGCAACCAACAGTACGAAAGAGTGTCGATCGACCAATCCAGGCCCAACCAAGACCGACGGTCGGCTCCAAACGGCGCGTGGGGGTCCCGACCCGGGGGTCGGAAAACGTGTATCGCGCGTTCCACTCCCTCACACACCGTGATTTACCGGACCGCGGAACCAAGCGACCTGGGGTAGGAAGGAGGGGAAAGGTATTTCCGGGCCCCAGACTTTTTATGTCGGGGGGGAAAGGGCTACCACGGAGCTGACGTGCGGGGCAATAGGGCTGCCCCTCGTCATACTCCGGGCGCACGGAAGGGGTGGTTACGCCGGTTTTTATAACCGACGCGAGGGGGTTTGGGGGGGCATCGATCCAACGGTGCTAGTCGGGGGGCGCACCGCGCTTGGGGGCGTCTCGGTAGCGTGGCTCCGGGATGCTCCCTGCGTCTGGTGTCAGCAGGGGGGTGCTGTTTGGCGAGCGGGCATGCCATTGCAACGGGGCGGCTTTGGCCGGGCGCGTGGCTTCCGCGCGCTCAGGAGGTTTGATGTTCCTGTAACTAATTCTAAAAAAGTTTATGCGTTCAGGGAGCGCGGGGGGGGGCAGTGCGTAGCACGCGTCTGTATCCCGGGCCCGAGACGCACGGCGCAGATCTCCGGCAATCACGGTCGGCTCCTCTAATAGGAGCTTCAGGATGCCGGAGATATCTGGCGCGGGTCCGGGCTAGGGCCGGGGGAGCCAGATCTTAGCGAGAGCGGCAACGATGGGGGTACCCTGTGTTAGGGCCAGCATAATGACAGGGAGGACTTCCTCCCCGGCTAGAACCTTCTGGAAACAGTTCACAGCCAGGGAGAGGAGAGACTGCAGCAGCTCTGCAGTCGATGCGGGGGCCTCGCCTTGCACCGACGCTTGTGGCGGCGAAGGAGACACCGTAGGCCGGGTGTGCGGAGTGACCGCATAGTTTGCGGGCTGCGGGGCGATGATTTCCACGGCTGTAGTGGCCGAGGAGGTAGCACTGGGGGAGCGCGGGGGGCGCTGCGGGCGCCGGGTGTCCTGTGTGTGGTCAGGTTGCGGAAGAGCGAGCGTGGGTGGCTCCAGCTCAACGTGGTTGCTGGCTGTGGGAGAGGCGGCAACACAGGGGGTGGCCACGGGGGGTGCAGCGTCTCTCCTCCTGGTTCTCGGCTTCTTTATCTTCCGCACGGAGGGGTCGGGAGCCGAGGGGGCGACGTGTCTGGGAGAATAGTCGTTGGCCTCCGCCATCAATGAAGTAGAGGTTGGCGGGGGCGGTGGGGCCTCCTGTACAATGGGAGGCGGGGTAGGGTTAGCGCAGGGGGGGGAAGGGCGGGTATAGTTTGGCCGCACCGTCCGCGCTGCCTTTAAATACGATGGGCATTTCCTGCTGTTTGCAGGGTGCGCCCCCTTACAGTTTATGCAGGTGGGCGCCTCAGTGAGGGGGTGGGGGCACTCCCGCACAGAATGATTTCCGGCACACCGGACACAGATTACCTTATGGTAGCAGTTGTGGCTCGAGTGCTGGAAGCGGAAGCATCGGTGGCATTGGGCCGGGCCTCGATGCAGATTCCCGGCATGTATAAAAGTTCAGTGACCTTATATATGCCGGGGACGACTTCTGGGGCCCTGACTATGCGGGCGAAGTAGATACTGCCACCGGGTTCGGACCTCGCCGGAATTTCGGACACGTGCTCCGCCACGAATCCTAGTTCGGCGAGTCCGGCCTTTATGTCCTCGGTAGCTGTGGAAGAAGGTAGGCCCCTAATACCTACCTTGATTGCTCTATCTTGTGGTAGAGAAAACGAGAACCAGGAGGCTTTCCCCTGCTGCTCCAGGTCCGTCAGATATTTTTTGACGGTCCTGTATTCACGTTCGCTTCGGGGCATGAAGCGAACACCAGGACCGTTTTGTTTGGCAAAGGGGGTATGCCCAAGGATGTCACGGAGACGGCGAAAGTGGCGCACCCAGTCGTCGATCTTCTCGACGACCAGGGGTGGGTAGCGAGACTTGTTTGGGGGTGGTGCTGTTTGGGTAGCAGTCACCGGTGCAGTAGCGGGAGGTCGTTGGGTGTTTGGTTGTGGCCTGGGGACACTGACCTCGGCGTAGGTCCGTTGGTCGGCGTACCCGGCCGGTATTGGCGCGTGCAGGTCTATAAGTGGAGGCGGAAAGGTGGGCTCACGGTAGCGGTACTCACGCGGCGGAGAGCAGTTGTCTGCGGTCGCAGTAGTTGCGGGTTGGTGTATGTCGCGCGGCTGTGGGGCCGGCGAAGCGTCTGGCGAGCGCGGAGAGCTCGCGCTGGGCTGGTGTGGGCCACGCGGCTGTGCAGCCAGCGCGGTACGGTGGTGTCGCGGCTGGGGAGCCGGCGAGGGGCGGGGGGGGCCCGCGGTGGTGCGGTGTGTGTCCACTTGGGGGACGTTGACAGGTCCGGGGTGTGTAACAGGCTGGAGGGGATCACTCGCCTGTGCAGTACGGCGCGATGAGCGCCTTGGTTTGGCCGAGCCCTGATCGGCTGTGCTGGGCGGGGGCCCAGACTCGTCGCAGGCCTCCATCGGAAGGCATTGGGGCGGGGGGGTACCAGTACACCCCCGCGAGAATGCCGAGGGCGACCCGGGGCGGGCGGTGTCCTGTCCGCACAAGCTAGGCTCGGCGAGCGGATGATGGTGCGTGGGGTCCGAGATCGAACATGAGCTGGACCTGGATGAGGCCGGGCTGTACGTGATCTCGGAATCCGCACGTGAGTCTTGGTGGTCGTGGCGTGATGGCCACGGATCGTGGTCACTCATGTTCACACTAGATGACACGACATTTACACACTAGTCACAAACAGTAACGGGTGCACGAAAATAACACTGAGGTATTCACACAAGAGGGTGGACGAACGGGAAACACTAAGTGTACGCACACAAAGACGGTACACACACTTAGGGAGGCTGTCTCCTCGTGACCCCAGCGATGAGTAAATCTCAACGGGAGGTCAAGAGCAGTTCAACTCCCAGCAAGGCGCCAATTTACAACCTATTCTGACGAAGTAGGGTGTAAATTGACGATCGCTATAAGAAGTTCACAAAAACTGCACTAGAGGGCGGGATCGGCACGATCGCGGAGTGAGCGAGACACTCAACGCGTTTAGAGCGAGACGGCACTGATGCGGAGTGAGCGAGTCACTACTACGCAGTCAGAGCGAGACGACACGAAACGCGGAGTGAGACACTGACACACGCGAACTAGGAGACAGGACGATCCGAATGGCGCTATATTGAGAAGAAGGCGTCTTCTCTCGCCGGGCCCCTGAAAAGGGCCTTACAGCGGAAAACCTGACCAGGGGCTATGCCCCTCTACAAGTGGTTTTCTTAATTTTTATTTTTTTTAAGAGGACGCGCCCAGTACGAGTACTGGGCGCAAGACGTCCGTTTTGAGGGATGACCCCCCGCGACAGAACGCGGGGTAAACCCGAGGTGCTAGGATGACGAAAGGCGACGGCCGAGGGCGGCCAAGACCGGCAGTCGACTCCGGCGGAGCGTGGGGTCCCGGTCCGGAGACCAAGGAAACGCGTGTGGTGCCGCTCCCACACACTCCGCATTTTATCGGACTGCGGACACAACCGACCTGGGGAAAGGAGGGGGGAAAAATATTTATCCCGAACCCCAGACTTTTGATGTCGGGGGGGAAAGACAGCGCCACGGTGTCTACAAGAGTGGCACTAGGGCTGCCACTCGTCGAGCACCGGGCGAGTACAAGAAATGCGCGTCGGTATTTAATTTACCGGCGCGGGGATAGGGTGCGGGGGAAAGCGATCCAGCGGTGGTCGAGGCGTAGAACGCGCTAACGTGCCGAGGCGCCTCCTCTTCGGGGGCGAGGCGGCAAGCGGCGTGGCTCTGCGGGGTCCCCAGTACTGATGGCGTCACGGGGCAGAAGTCTGCGGTCAGGCGGGCGGGCGTGCCACGGCGCCAAGTCGGCAAGCTCAACCAGGTCCGAGGCATCAGCTCGCTGGAACAGGGTAGTGGTGAGCCTGGAACAAAAAGCTTCCACGCTCGTTATTTGAAGGTCCCTGTTTATGGTGGAAGTCCTCACGTACCGCGGCGCTCCAACGATGCGGCGCAACACTCGATTCTGCAGGTGCTGCATCTTTTTCTGTAAGGACGCAGCGAGCAGGTGGTGCCACGCAGGGGCCGCGTACGTGAGGCGTGAGCGGATATATGTCTTAAACAGGGCCAGCCTCATATTGAGCGGGACCTGGGGAGCTGAATAGACCGGCGACAGTTTGGCTGCTGCGGCTCTGGCGCTAGCAACCGCGGCATCGCACTGGGGGTGCATGGTCAGCCGCCGATCAATTTTAACGCCGAGGTATTTGGCAGTCTTACCCCATGGGATCTCCTTCTCTCCTATCTTCAGGGCGGGCGGGTATCCCCTCTTGCGGGTGACAGCGAGCGCCTGGGACTTACCGGGATTGACGGAGAGTCGCCATTTGCTCAGCCATGCCGGAAGAAGGTCGAGGGTCCTCTGGAGCTTCGTGGATGCATGAGCTAAGTTTTGGGAGGTGCAGATAAAGGCGGTGTCGTCAGCATACAAAGCCGCGGTAGTGCCAGCGTCAGTGGGCACATCGCTGGCGTAAAAGTTGTAGAGGCTGGGCGACAACACACCACCCTGCGGGACGCCTGCGGTGATGGGGCGTTCCTCCGAGAGGACCCCGTCGACCTTGACCCTGAAGGTCCGGCCCGAGAGATAAGAAGAGAGGAGTCTTACCATGTGGCTGGGGACATTTGCCTGCAGGAATTTGTGGATTAGGCCTTCGTGCCACACACTGTCAAAGGCCTTCTCCATGTCCAAAAAGACAGCCACTCCAGAGGCTTTCCTATTGGTAGCATCTGTGAGGAGGTGCACCACGCGGACCAGCTGTAGGGTTGTGCTCAGTTGGGAGCGGAATCCGAACTGTTCCCGCCGAGGAGGAAGAAAGGGAGAAAGATGTTTGAGGAGCAGGATTTCAAAGGATTTAGATAAGGTGGAGAGAAGGATTATAGGGCGGTAGCCCTCTGCCCGTCTCAAGTTTTTATGGGGCTTGGGGATGGTGATAATGAGCCCCATCTTCCAGGTGTCAGGGAAGTGGCTTGTCCTCACGATGCCATTGAAAAGGCGGGTAAGGGCGGCCACAGTCCTAAAAGGCAGGTGGCGCAAGGCTGCGTTGGTAATCCCGTCAGCACCGGGGGCCTTGCGGGGCTTGAGGCGGGCGAGGATCTTTTTGACCTCTCTAGGGGAGAAGGAAAAGTTTGGACGTTCAAGGGGGGAGAGGGGGGAATCTAGGAACATTCTTACCTCCTCGGATACCTTGGCTACATGGTCGGTCGCCGTCGTCGGTAGAGGCGAGAACTGCCTCTCCAGGTGGTCGGCGTGGATCTCGGCACGGTCCTCAGCTCTATACCTTGGGTTGCCATCTGGGTGGATCAGGGGTCTGATTGGAACGGTTGCACCGGTAAGACTGCGACAGGTACGGTGCAGGGAGGTCCAGTCCTCACCTGCGTCCGTGATGCGCCGCGTCCACAAGGCCGCGTTGTGGTCCTGCAGTGCCTGCTTCACCTCTGCGGTGAGGCGGTTCAGCTCGTTTTTGAGCCTCGGACATCTGTTAAGCTGCCAACGCCGCCGAAGCTTCTTCTTATTAGAAATCAGCTCGGTTATGTGGCGTGGCAGTGGAGGTCTTTTAGGTTGGGAACTGGGAGACTGCTGAGTGGCCGCCTCCATCGCAGAAGTGATTGCGGCGGTGATCTGCTGTGTCATGCACTCTACATCGTCCACAGAGACCACCGGAAAGTTGGGCGTGGAGACGTGCAATTGCAGGGCGAAGACCTCCCAGTCGTAGACCGGGCGGGGGGGCAGCGGGGGGATGCTGGAGGGAGCAGCTCTTATGGTGGCCAGCACTGGAAGGTGGTCCGAGTCGAGCGCCTCGTCCAGAACATCTTGCTGGAAATCACCAGGGAGGCGATGGGTGATCGCTATGTCAAGGACGTCAGGGGTGTAGGTCGGACAGTCGGGGTAGTGCGTGGGGGCATAAGTGCCCACTACGGAATATCCTAAGCGCTCGGAATCCACGAACAGACGGTTTCCGTCCGCGTTTGACGTGCGAGAGCCCCAACCCGGGTGCTTGCAGTTTAGATCTCCGGCAATCACAGTGGGATCCTCTGATAGGAGCCCGTGGATGTCGGAGATATCTAAACGCGAACCCGGGTGTTTGTAACACGCGTAAATGCGCGTCCGGTGCGTGCCGAGCATCAACTCTACACCGAGGGCGTAGAGCGAGGTCACCGAAGGAGCGGGGAGGAGTTGGTGGAGGAGTCGCCTGCCAACGAGGACGGCGACACACAGATCCACCTCCCAGGTAGTCCTGACGGTAGGTATGAAAGCCCGGGATGGACAGGCGGTCCTGGGGAGACAAATGGGTCTCACTGAGTAAGGCAACATCTACTTCGTGTGCTTGGAGAAGGTAACGAAGAAGTGTTGCCTTGCCTCGGACCCCCCGGGCATTCCAATGGACTATGTTTAGTCGCGAGGGTTGGGTAGCCATTTAGAAATTAGTTGAGTTACTAAAGCGGCTCCTTCAGGGAGGGCCTGTAAAAGAGTGGTAAAAATGTCCTCCCCGGCTTGAATTTTTGTGTAGATACTCATAGCCAGGGAGAACAGAGAGTGGAGAAGCTCGGCAGTGGAGGTAGGGGCCTCTCTGCGGGCGCGGCGTTGGGGGCGCGGCACGCCAGTAGAGGGCTGGGCAGTGACAGCCGCAGGGTCTGAGGGCGCCGTAGCCACCTCGACCACTTCGGTAATAATAGTGGTCGACTGTGGGACGCTAGATGCGCGAGGGGTGCGCGGGGGGCGTGGGACGCGCGAATGGCGCTATAGGGTTGAGATTTTATATATATACTAATTATGAGTGCTCAATTAGTATGACACTAAGCGAGCTACCCGATCCCCACTCCATCCCCTCCATTCCGCGAACTTTTGGATCTTCCCTCGTATAATAGGAGAAATATATGACAAGGTTTTAAGCTTGCCTCAAACAAATTTCCTGGTAGCTCTCCATCTATAAACGTCAAACCAACGTTTATCGCGTTTTGATTGGTCAAAACTCAAAATAATCAATGTATGATATCAAGACGGTTCATTCATAAATCATAATTCATTGAATGTAAATTGAAAGTTTAAGTTATTTATGAGAATTTGGGTTCTGAACATAGATTCTCACTAGATGTCAGGTCTGCATAATATTTTAAGCATTAATCGCAGAGATACAACGAACTCAAAGAAAAGAGGAATGAAATAATTTATAATTCCGTTGTATATCAATGAGTGAGGACTGAGTATAGTAGCGAAGACCTAAGAAAAGTAGCTCGTCAACGCACTTAATTATTCCTCTGGTCATAATTGTCTACAGGTGCCATAATCGTATACCATCAGGCAATCCGTATGCTCTTTTTCCAGTCTCATTAAAAAAAAAAGATGTTGGGCATTTATGAAATTCTTTTGTACGATAAACTGTAAGTCTATTCAAATGCTTCTGGGAAGTTTATTTTGGCCGGTTGCCAAAAGGACAATGAGCTCAAGAAAAGGAGACTGATAGAGGAGATAGAGAGATATATGGTTTAAAAAATCGTCATTTTTTTTGTCCTAAAATATAAATAAACAGCCCAATTCTCAATCTGGGAGCCGAGAAAAATAAGAAAGATGTTTAGGTTTCGTGATATCGTTCATTTATTTAATCGATTTCAGTATTACAGTACATAAATACTTTATGCACAAGTTATTTATAATTGTCAATTTTGTCATAGGGTGTTGACGTTTTGACTTTTGATTCACTCGTTTCGTGTTTTGTAATGCGTTTCATTTTGTTGCGTTTTGAGTGTCTTCCTATTTAGGAACTATTTTAGTTAATAGTCTTCAACGACCACTTCTTTAATTATTACAGAATCCGGGTCACATAGCTTGAAAAATAATTTCAGTCTACTACTGTCGTAGAGGAAATGCAGCTATTCTTATTAACGCTTCTATTGTAATTGCATAGTAAAGAGATGAACTTTTGGAGCCTGCTGAGTGCTCAATGCTCATGTTATGTGTATCATAATATTAAGGTACCTTAGCTGGAGAAGGTATCGAGATCATATTGCTCCACCTGTATATTAATTTCTTAACGACATTTTAATCTTTATAGAAGACGAATAAACGATATACTTACTACATTAAAATTGTTCTGTTTCTTATAAATCTATTCCTGTTATATCTTTATTGTTTTTAAGTCATCATATTAATCATTAATAATAACCTATTATTCGGACTTTTCACGCATTCTCCACCTAATGTACTCTTTTAAAAGTTTATTCCATTGGTATTGAAACATCCTCACCTTCACTAAGCAGCTCATAACTTTGTTCTCAGATTGCTAAAAGTTACAGAATTTTCCACAAAGCTCTCATTAATCTAAATCTATCTATATATACCAGTTTTATCTTATTACATTCTTAGCCCAAGGATGTATGAAATGGTTATAATGTCGTGAAGCATAATAAGTGTAGGTTAATTTCTGTAATGTATCTACTACATACGGAGGGTGCTGTGTATCCAATTGGCTTTTTTAAGAAACGGACCAGGAAACGAGCAGAAGGATCGTCTGATGTTAAGCAATTACCACCGCTCACGGACGCTCGCATCACCAGAGGAGTTACACAGCTTTAGAAACTATTAAAGTTTAGTTCAGGCCATTGGTCTACACGTCTTTATAATAATATTTTAAATAACAAATTATCTTAAATTTAATAATATTAGCTCTTTATCTTTGAAATTGCCGTTTTGTATGAAAAAATTTAAACGAATTTTTTTCATGTATTTTTTATTTGTATTATTCAAAGTAATCACCCAAATCAAATCAAATCAAATCAAAAAAATTTTATTCAAAATTGGTATTTTTAAATACTCTTTTTGAACGTCGTTACTACGTGATGCCTACCACCGGTTCGGGAACTAACCCAGCGAGAAGAGCCGGCAAGAAACTCGTCTGGGGCCATCTTTTACCAAAAAGATGGAAAATTATTCTTTTAAAATCAAAATTATTACAATGTTTGCTTATGTCTATGTTACAAATAATAACATAAGATAAGGGCCACCTTATTCCCAAGGTGTGCCGTCTTGAATGAAGTCATTAATTTTATAATACGCTTTGGCACACAAACGTTCTTTAACTACTTTTTTAAACTTATTAATGGGAAGGTTTTGAACCTTTTCTGGGATTATATTGTATAAGCGTATACATTGGCCTTTAAAGGATTTACTAACTTTGCTTAGTCTGAACACTGGCATATCTAACTTGTTCTTATTTCTAGTGTTTACACAATGATTATCACATTTCTTTTTGAAGTTGTTTAGATTCTTTCTTACGTATAACACATTTTCCAAAATGTATTGAGATGCGACGGTGCGACCCATGCAATCAATGCATCTTTGCCAACGCAGTGGCAGTTTATTGATGCCCTTCTTAAAGAAATCAGCTGGACGGGAGGCAACAAATTCTTCAAAGGCATTTTGTACTGCCTCTCGGGTATTGAATTTTTTTCCCGCCAAGAAGTTATCCAAATTCTGGAAAAAGTAGTAGTCTGTAGGCGCAAGCTCTGGTGAGTAGGGTGGATGACGGAGAGTTTCCAACCCCAGTTCTTGCAACTTGGAGACCGTCTGCTGTGCAGTATGAGCTCGCGCGTTGTCGTGCAGGAGCAGCGGAGACGAGCGATTGACCAATGCTGGTTGGAGATGTGCCAACCAGCATTTGGATGGTGATGTGGAGCTTCTCCATCATTGTGTTCAGTTCTTCACAGTACTGTAGTAATGCTCACCCCGTTTGGTAAGAAGCTGTGATGAATCACACAGGCGCTAGACCACCAAACAGTGACCAGTGACCAAATTTGTCAAGCTTTGTAAAAATTGCAAAACAGCAAAATTGTCGAAAGCTGTTGCTAATTCATCGGTAGATTGTATATCATCAGCTTCCACAATCGCCTTTAATTCGTCATTGTTGACCAAAGTCTTCGGACGACCGCGAGGTTCATTTTTCAGGTCGAAATTTCCAGAACGGAAGCGAGCAAACCAATAACAGGTGGTGCGTTGGTTTGTAGTGTTAGCTCCGTAAACGTCGTTGATGTTGCGTGCCGCTTGTGCCGCGTTGCTGCCACGACGACGGTACTCATATTCCATAATTACTCGAATTTTTAACGTATCCATGATGACGAAAAAGATTAAAATGCGATGAAAATGTAACACTAATCAATAAACAAATGAGTACTTTTAGAAAAAGAATTCCATGTTTTTAAAATAAAATTAGTTTGAAATTAGAATTCTTAGCCAAACAAAAATTATTTTGATTTGAAATGGCCAGTACTGCAGAACGGCAATTTCATAAGTAAAGACCTATTATTATGTAGTAAAACCATAATATTAATATGCTAATAGCCCTATCGTTTTTCTTAGAAAATGACAGTCGAGAATGAAAAACGACGATAACCGAAAGCCCCTGGGATTGTGGTCGTACTGTACCTACTATTTAATCTACGTCAGTGTAATATATAATGTTTAAAAAACATGAGCAAATAATTCGAAGTAAAGGGCGATCATGCTTTTTGTGTTGTTTATTTTTATTGCAGAACGTACGTACGTAGGTAAATAAGACAATAATATAGTAAATGAAAAAAAATATAATAAGTAATTGAATATTCATTTAATTTCTACTAACAAGTTGTATTTGAAAATCATTTGCCGCTCTCATGAAAATTAATAATTTTGTTCTTATGTTAGGCACAGGACCGTCCGCCGGTTTTCCAACTATTTTGTATCTCCTGAGGATTGTTGAGAGCACTACCTTCATAGATATCTGCCCGAATTTGTAACCTAAAAATAATACAAAGACACATTAGCGCCCTACACACGTAAACTTCGGACCGCGGATCGGACTGCGATTCAAACTGCGGAGGGATCTGTGGGGTTTTGATCGCTAACTAATAGTTTTTTACGACTAAATGTTCATGGACATGGTTCAGACTACCGGTATCTTACGTAATAAGGCAAAATTCGTCATAGCGCACAGTTTAAAGTGTGGAAAATACGCTGTCATCTACATGCCAGATCTGACTGTCGGCCGCACGCGGCCGGGGGGAGCACGGGTTGGAACTGTGCCTGGGACGGGCGCTATCTAATACCCGTAGGGCGAAGAGCCAAGGCACGGCACGGCGTATAAGGCGGCACAATACCCACAGAAAAACAGCATAACAAATATAATATTAGAACGTGTCCGTTCTGGTTTGGCTTCTGGGAAACGCATTATGTAACATCTTGTGTTTCATCTTTCATTCATCATGCATTCATTCATTCTACTAATATGAGGTATAAATTTGAAAGTTTGTGAGGATGGATGGATGGATGGACATTATGTTACATGTTTCATGTATATGTTTCATGCAAAAACTATTGAACGAATTTTGATGAAATTCGGTATGGTATTAGTTTAGGCTCTGGAGTGAAACATAGGCTTACTTCTTATCCCGGAAAAAAACAGTATTCCCGCGGGATACCCGATAATATATTTACGCGGGCGGAGCTGCAGGAAACAGCTCGTCATCTTTGTTATAGTAAAGTATCATATTGCCCTAAGTGGGATAGAGAAGTATATTTGTTATTTTCTGGATATAAAACACAATGATGTGAATTGACTTACCAACGCAATTCCTCGGTCCAATACTGAAGGGCATATAAGCTTGAGGCGGTAACTTTTCAAAACGTTCTCGCGAAAATCTATCTGGGTCGAAAGAATCTGCATCACGACCCCAATACTTTGGGTTTCTGTGAATACCCAGTATCCCTGCAAACAGTCCACTACCAGCGGGTATAGTCCTCCCAGATGCTGCAAAGTCGAAAAATTTATGTATGTTAATGAGATAAACTACAGAAGCCTAAAAAAGAAGTAGGTAAAATTGCTTGAAAGTAAGCAAATAGGATAGACGACGTAATTTTTTATTGCATAAATAAATGGTACCTCATCTTAAATACGAGGAACTTCTAAGAGGAAGAAACAGCATACTAGAATATTACATACAACATACTACATACAAAATATTGATGATATTTTCGTAGGTACAGCGATTTGTTTACAAAGTTTCGCAAGTCTCGTGAAAACGCTCCATGTATTACTATTTTTAAACAGAAAATTAAACCGAATACCAAAGTAAAAATACAAAAGAAGTTTTACTACATACTTTTTTGTGCGGAGTAATCGCTGAACATACAATATATGCTCAACGATTACTCCGCATAAAAGGAGGCGGTCATATGAGCGGCTGTATATATAAAGTACCTGTGACGTCACTATTAAGTAAAAGTGTTATGTATTGTAATGCCACAGGAACATATTAATATTTGTAAATATGTCCGAAAACAGTTGCATACGGTGGTGGATCAATAATGGTTTGGGCGGGCATTTGTTTGGGTGCTCGCACAGACTTGGTAGTGATTGACAGAGGGAGTCTGACTGCAGACCGCTATATCAGAGAAGTTTTAGAAGAAAATGTCGTACCGTTTGCCCCATATATCGGTGACGATTTTGTTTTTATGCAGGATAATGCTCGGCCGCATACCGCTCGGGTAACTCAAGCTTATCTTAATGATATGAATATCACTGATATTGAGTGGCCGGCGAGATCACCGGATATGAACCCAATAGAGCGCGTTTGGGACTTGCTGAAAAGAAAAGTCAAGTCCAGAATTCCAGCAGCTGCCAACGTGGGTGAACTGCGAATCGCCGTAGTTGAGGAATGGCGGAGACTATCCCAGGAGACCATCGATAACATCATTCTCAGTATGCCTAGACGGGTAGAAACTTTAATAAGAGCACGTGGAGGAAATACGCGATATTAATCACCATTTTTCTAATTTAATTAATTGTTATTTTAATATTAATTTTCACTTTTCCCGGTTACATGAAAAGTTCAAAAATGTACCATTTTTCACAAATAGCCTTTACTCGCAAAATCTGTTCTTAATGTGATCTCATTTTAAGTGAAACAAATGAAACTTTAAATAACAAAAGAAGTGTAGTGAGTAGATTTTAAAATAAAACCATATTTTTTTAATTATGGACCTTTTTTTGTGTTCCGCTAAATATGCCGGTGTGTTTATTTGATAGAAACGTCAAATTTGTTTCGCAAAAAACCGGCAAATGATTGAATGACGACGTTTTTAACAAATAGTTAATGGTAAGGTTATTGAAACCTGCTATTAGTTCGCTCCGGTATAGGCCTCGATTTCACGAAAAAGTGCGATCTCCGTAACTCTCTAACAGTTTTGAAGATATTATAAAACCGAAACGACCCAAACAATATCCTATAATATTTTATATAATAGAACTCACGTTAAAATTTGCTGGTACCGACTTCAAAATTAGGAAGATTGAGTAGAGAAATAGTTAAAATTTTAAAATTCACATACGGCAAAGTAATGACTAATGTTCGAAGATATCCGTGTCGATGTAAATTAAAAATATTAGTAGGATTACCCAACACATTATTTTTAATTTTAAAACACTACAGCCTGTAAGATTTTTTTGTAATTTGTATATACTATATCTAACTGTATGGAATTGAATAAAGCTTTAATTATTTTTAACTATATAAATTACTAGATATTACTAAACATGCGAATGCGGATTTAGCAGCCGTAGATATCCGCAGAGGAGTTAGAAGTATGAATACATTGTCGGTCTTTGCCGGGAATTCTATGTCGAGCTGTGGTCGAGCTTGGCATTCGTCCCGCAGCGGGGCTCTCCCATAGTGAAAAAATACTCGTAGTAACTCTTGCTCGTAATAACATTACGTGTAGTTTCGTTAACCCGAACGACGACAAAGATTTTAGCTTCATAGTTATTCTATCAATTACAAACCTCTCGATTTGAAAATCAAACTTACGTAATGCAACGTCCTTGAGAACTTTTCTAGCAATAACTGGCACAGGCGGGAACAGTCTCATACTCTCCTTGATGACCATGTCCAAGTAATTAATTTTTCTGAGATCTTCCTTTGTTATGGGTCTGTCGCTGCCACCGAAAATGTCATTTAGTCTGAACCAAACAGAAAATACGATATTATTATAAGCATTGAAACTACAATGTGTTGGTTGTATGTAATACTTAAGATAAGTAATAATCCGACATGGAGTTATTTCAAGCAAATATATTAGAGAAGCTTCGGCAAGAATAGGCGAAGATAAGGCAAAGCGAGAAATAACCATCACGATTTTTTTTCGCCGAATAGGTTAGTGCATCGAAGGTCCAAGGGGATATGAGGTTTAAGAGACCGGCAACGCATTTGCAACTCGTCTGGTGTTGTGGATGTTTATGGATATGTAATAATTGCATTTCAAAAAGAATATCATGGTTATGAACTCACTCTTTATGAACTTTATCCTGCACCTCTGAATATTGGGCAAGTAGCATCAGCGTGAAGCCCAGACTCAAGCCAACCAAGTCTGTTCCCATTATCAGCATCACTATTTCTTCTATCATCGCCTCTTCTCCCAAATGGGAGTTTATTATGGCATCGAATATTCCGTCCTTAAAACTCTCGCCAGCATCTATTTTTGTCACAAAAAGAGAACATTTAAAGTATTTTTTTTTTTATTTAATGCGTGAAATACTCTAATATCTCTAAATCTTTAAAATTTACCTTGAACACATATTTTGATATAAAAAAAAATAAATTACACTACCTACCTGGTTTTGCATCAGGATGATTGTGTCTTTTAATTTCTTCTAGTCGTCGATATAAAATCTTAAATTAAATATAATTATTATTATTTAAATGATTGACATTATACCCACCCTTTCTATGCTAAACAAAAAAATACGGGGATTTAAAAATCCCCGTATTTTTTTGTTTAGCAATAGCGCGCTCGAGTTACTTTAAAAAGTAACTCGATCATGTCAGATTGAGATAATGTGAAGATTAATAGAAATGTCTAACATGCGTCTGATAATAAAGATACAAAAATCAGCATGCTTGGTTCGAACGTAAAAAAAAGTAAAAAAGAACATTTAATTGGGAGCAACTTTTAAAGAAACTCCAACATAAAGTTTAAATGCTAAAAAGTAAGCTCGTAGGAACATATTATTTAAATAAAAAATAAAGCACTATATTTAAACAATAGCATTAATAGCTCGCGGCTTCGCCTGCGTGAAATTAGGTTTTTAACATTCATCCCAAATTTTATCAACCTAGGGGCTGATTTTAGAAAACGCTGATATAGGTACGTAATTCATTATTTTCTTCGTACTCCATTCATATGAAATATCATGCCAATATGTCCAAGCAAACAAAAGTTTCATACAAACTTTTATCACCTATTTTACCCCCTTTGGGGTTGAATTTTTAATATTCCTCCCTTAGTGGATGCCTACGTCATATAAAAAATACGTGTGCCAAATTTCAAATTTCTAGCCTTAAGGGTTTGGCCTGTGCGTTACTACATCACTAAATCAGCTTTGCCTTTTTTATTTTTAGGGTACCGTAACTGTTCATCCGTCTGTCAGTCTGTCTGTCCGCGCCTTTTGTAACTATAAATAGATGAAGTTTGGAAATGCCAGTGTTCAGACTTAGCAAAGTTAGTAAATCCTTTAAAGGCCAATGTATACGCTTATACAATATAATCCCAGAAAAGGTTCAACACCTTCCCATTAATAAGTTTAAAAAAGTAGGTAAAGAACGTTTGTGTGCCAAAGCGTATTATAAAATTAATGACTTCATTCAAGACGGCACACCTTGGGAATAAGGTGGCTCCTTATCTTATCTTATTATTTGTTACATAGACATAAGTAAACATTGTAATAATTTTGATTTTCAAAGAATAATTTTCCATCTTTTTGGTAAAAGATGGCCACAGACGAGTTTCTTGCCGGCTCTTCTCGCTGGGTTAGTTCCCGAACCGGTTAGGCATCACGTAGTATCGACGTTCAAAAAGAGTTTTTAAAAATACCAATTTTGAATAATTTTTTTTTGATTTTGATTTTGATTCTGTCCGCGCCTCTAGCTTCTGTAACTATAAATAGATGAAATTTGGTATAGTCAAAGACTGTGTATATATCTCGGTTTTGGCATCATAAAGTAATAATAATTTTACATTTTACGGGTGGCTCTCCATACAAGTGAAATGGGGATGAATAATATTTTTTCATTCTACCCTATTGTGTGGGGTATCGTTGAAAAGATATTTTAAAAAAAAGGCAAGGCAAGGCAATACATGAATTGTTTACAAAGTCATCCATTTTCGAGTAATCAGCTTATAAACTTATAAACTTTCTATGCAGATAGATCATGCTTAATTATAATAATAATACTATTTATTTAAATTATTTGGAATTAAATCGGACGGTAACTTTTGAAGTAATTTGAAAAAAAAACCTATTGCGCGTTGATAGTAACAGAGCCCTTCTTAGACATGTCCTGACATTCTCTTGGTTAGGTTATATAATATACTAGCTGTTGCTCCGCCCGCGTAAATATAGTATCCCTCGGGAACACTGTACTTATTCGGAATAAAAAGTAGCCTTTGTTTTAATCCAGAGCCTAAACTACTACCATACCAAATTTCATCGAAATCCGTTCAGTAGTTTTTGTGTGAAAGAGTAACAAACATCCATCCATTCCCACAAACTTTCAGATTTATAATATTAGTAGGATTTAAACGAAACAGCCTCCGTGGTCTAGTGGTTAGAGCTTCGCTCTCGACTCGGAGGTCGTGGGTTCGATTCCCGCATTGGAACAAAAAAAATGTTGTTTCCTAGTTTGGTTAGGACAATTCAGGCTGATCACCTGATTGTCTGACAAGAAAGATGATCCATGCATCGCCTGGGCATGTAAAAAGTCAGACCTGCGCCTAATCTCTCGCCAGTCGTGTCGGTTATCCGTCCCACTGGGTTACGAGAGTAAAGGAGAGAGTGCTCTTGTGTACTGCACTATAACATAACTCCTGCGTAGCTGGCCTGGTTTCAATGAAACAGGCCACCGTCACCGAAATCGGTGTGGGGAGCTATTATTATGAAATAGGCTAAGTAACAGTACTTGGTAACGCATGAGTCATGTTTTTTCGTGCGTGCAGCCGGCTCCATCGAATTATAAGACGTTATCACGTCAAAAAAGTAAAAAAGCAACATTTAATCGGGAGCAACTTTAAAAGGGAGCAACTTTAAACATAAAGTTTAAATGTAGTGTAAGCTCGTAGGAACATATTATTTAAATAAAAAATAAAGCACTATATTTAAATAATAGCATTCATTGCCCGCGGCTTCGCCTGCGTGAAATTAGGTTTTTAACATTCATCCCAAATTTTATCAACCTAGGGGCTGATTTTAGAAAACGCTGATATAGGTACGTAATTCATTATTTTCTTCGTACTCCATTCATATGAAATATCATGCCAATATGTCCAAGCAAACAAAAGTTTCATACAAACTTTTATCACCTATTTTACCCCCTTTGGGGTTGAATTTTTAATATTCCTCCCTTAGTGGATGCCTACGTCATGTAAAAAATACGTGTGCCAAATTTCAAATTTCTAGCCTTAAGGATTTGGCCTGTGCGTTGATACATCACTAAATCAGCTTTGTCTTTTTATTTTTAGGGTACCGTAACTGTTCATCCGTCTGTCTGTCTGTCTGTCCGCGCCTTCTGTAACTATAAATAGATGAAATTTGGTATAGTCAAAGACTGTGTATATATCTCGGTTTTGGCATCATAAAGTTATAATAATTTTACATTTTACGGGTGGCTCTCTCCATACAAGTGAAGTGGGGAGGAATAATATTTTTTCATTCTACCCTATTGTGTGGGGTATCGTTGAAGATGTCTTTTAAAATAAAGCAAGGTTTTATACATGAGTTTTTTACAAAGTCATCCATTTTCGAGTAATCAGCTTATAAACTTTCTATGCAGATAGGTCATGCTTAATTATAATAATAATACTATTTATTAAAATTATTTGGAATTAAATCGGGCAGTAAGTTTTGAAGTAATTTGAAAAAAAACCTATTGCGCGTTGATAGTAACGGAGCCTTCCTTAGACATGTCCCGACATTCTCTTGGTTAGGTTATATAATATACTAGCTGTTGCCCGCGGCTCCGCCCGCGTAAATACAGTATCCCTCGGGAACACTGTACTTATTCGGAATAAAAAGTAGCTTTTGTTTTAATCCAGAGCCTAAACTACTACCATACCAAATTTCATCGAAATCCGTTTATTAGTTTTTGTGTGAAAGAGTAACAAACATCCATCCATTCTCACAAACTTTCAGATTTATAATATTAGTAGGATTTAAATGAGCTTCACAGATGTTTTATATTGAAATAGGCTAAATGGTTTAGTCCTGCTTGTATAAAACTGATAAAACTGATAACTTACCTATACATTTATGCTACTTTTTAACCGACATCCAAAAAAAGGAGGCGGTTATGCATTCGGCTGCATATAATATTTTTATATATTATATATTTGTATGTTCAACGATTACTCCGCCGTCTGTGGACCGATTTTCAAAATTATTTTTTTGATGTAAAGGGTATAATCCCAAGATGGTCCCGTTTTCACCAAAGTGGTGACTTGATGATCCATGAGGAATCGAGGAACTCCTCAAAATTTATATGGACATATATGGTGATTTGAATTTATTCTGAAGAAGTCTTAGCATATGCCTACCGAAAAGTAAGACTGCACCAAGGTTTACCCTAGATCCTAAAGTACTGAACAGAACTCCTGACTCCTTATAGATGCATGTTTGGGGATTTCGGTGTTGTTTAACAAACTGCAAGCATATGCCACTATGTCAATTACGGCAATCATCATGATAAACATCTGAACTGCAAGCATGTGCCATCATACCACTTACAGTAATCATCATCATCATCATCACTACCATCTTCACAAGAAACACCAACATATTATTATGATGACATAAAGTAGGTACTCACTACTCATCAGAGTCTTGTGC
The DNA here is from genome assembly GCA_963565745.1 of Phengaris arion. Classification (NCBI taxonomy): domain Eukaryota; kingdom Metazoa; phylum Arthropoda; class Insecta; order Lepidoptera; family Lycaenidae; genus Phengaris; species Phengaris arion. The sequence goes on along the minus strand of OY751439.1, from coordinate 6,014,897 downwards.
ACCGATGTCAATGTCTTTGAAATTTCCCTATTACTAAAATTATATTCGTGATCAACATCACCACTATAATATATTTATTTAATGCTTGCTACGTTTTTTCCGTCGACTATAACAATAGACAAAATTATTATTTAATAATATAGTATCTAATTAATATCATCCCTGGTGCTTGTTTAGTAGGTCCACATATCGGTAATGCTTATTTATTTCGTATAAATACCGCGGCCTCTCGGAAAACTGGCATAGAATAACGCTTGAGTTTGTTTCGCCGAGAGAGTGAGAATAGCGGAGACTTGTTTGTATTTATATTTTTCTAAATATGTCTTAATAATTAAATAATAATTTATCTAAAATTATTTAAAAAAAAATGAAACCCTACTTCCAAAGTAAAACTGCACAAAAAAGTATGAAATAAAGCTTATTTTCTATATAATTCGCCTTTTGAATTCGTCTAAAATTTTAACTATTTCTGTACTCAATCTTCATAATTTTGAAGTCGGTACCACTTACCAGCCAACTTGAACGTCAGTTCTATAATTTATTGTTTATCAGGATGTAGTTCAGGCTTGTGCGTTTTTACTTTGGAAGTCGGTTTTCATTTGTTACATTTTACATTATTCAAAAGTTTAACAAGTGTTTTACAAAAAAGTAAGCCACCGAAAAAACTCAAAAGCAAAAAATAACAAACCTTTTATTATTTCACCATAATAACTTAGTTCATACACTAATGTAAGTAATAAGTATACTCAAGTTATTTTGAGTCGGCGCACATACATCAAAAGTGCCGATCTAGCTGGACAAAAATCAATTTACCGACGTTCTTCAATATTGATAATATTTTAGTTAAACATTCTCAAGTTGTTAACTAACTTAACTGCAATAATAATAATGTTGTATAGTTATTATTTATTTTAGAATAGGACTCTTAACTTGCCGAATGCGTGTCGACTGTTGAGTGCGCGCGCCTCATTTAGTCATGCTATTTAACCCTGTTTAAATCGTAATTTCAGTTCGATTATTCCTTAGATTTTTTTTTTATATAATAAGTAAACTTTTTTGTACCTCCTACTAATTAAATCTTAAATTCCTTTTGCTATATTTGGTTTTTATTTAATAACCGTAGGTATTTACTAAAGTTCTATCGAAATTACTAAAAACTTTTAGTTTTTTGTTAAAACTTATTATTTTATATATTTTTTTGTGGCTAGAATCTACTCGTCACTATTACATGATTATGCTCGTTAATCGAGACGTTTTTTGTAACAATTTTATGTTGTTTTAATAAACAAATCGGCAATAAAATCTGTGAGCGAATGCAACATCATCATCATCAATTGATGTTGATTATAAATTTGGGAATAACAAATGTTCAAAGACATCGATATCAGTGTAAAAGACTATGAGAAGTCCCTTACATCTATATCATCACATAAAGATGGTAGTGATGATGATGATGATCATTATTTTAATTGGCAAGCAAATGCTTGCTGTTCTTTAAACAACGCTGAAATCCCCAAACATTTGTCTTAAAACACTTAGGAGTTCTGTTCAGTGGTTATGGATCCAAGGTGTACCTTATCACAAAATCTTAATTTCTGGTAGCCTACATGCTTAAATTCAAAATCACTATAGGTGTCCATATAAATTTCGAAGAATTTCCTCGATTCCTCATGGAATCCCTAGCCAGGTCTACCATTTGGTGACAATGGGACCAACTTGGAAGTTAACCTGTTACAACGAAAAAAGAATTATCAAAATCAGACTTCACTGTACAATGTAATGCATGGTCATGCATTAAAAAAAATATACGCGTTGACTTGAGCACCTCCTCCGGTTTTTTCGTCGGTTAAATAAGTTAAAAACTATAAACCGACTACGCAAATTATATAGCCTATGTTACTCAGGCAATTATTACGAATCTATAGACACCTCATTCATTAAAATCGGCCAGCAAAATTAGCTTAGGCGCTACGATGGAACAAACAAACATACATAATATTAGGTCTTTACCTATGAAATTTCCGTTTTGTATGAAAAAATTTAAACGAAATTTTTTCATGTATTTTTTATTTGTATTAATCGAAGTAATCACCCATGCAATCAATCCATCTTTGCCAACGCAGTGGCAGTTTATTGATGCCCATCTTAAAGAAATCAGCTGGACGGGAGGCAACAAATTCTTCAAAGGCATTTTGTACTGCCTCTCGGGTATTGAATTTTTTTTGACCCTCTGCTGTGCAGTATGAGCTCGCGCGTTGTCGTGCAGGAGCAGCGGAGTCGAGCGATTGACCAATGCTGGTTGGAGATGTGCCAGCTTCTCTATCATTGTGTTCAGTTCTTCACAGTACACATCTGCAGTAATGCTCACCCCGTTTGGTAAGAAGCTGTGATGAATCACACCGGCGCTAGACCACCAAACAGTGACCATCACTTTTCTAGGGATAAGTTTTCGTTTAGGGCATTGCTTAGGTGCTGAACCAGGATCCAACCAACTTGCTGAGCGCTTGCGGTTAACAAACAGAATCCATTTTTCATCCCAGGTAACAATGCGGTTCAAAATTCCTTCATTTGTGTGTCTGTTGAGAAATGCAAGGCACGACTCGACGCGTACTTCGCGCTGGCGATCATTGAGTTCGTGTTTCAATTTTCAATTTTCAAATTCAATGATCGCTTTGTTTTGTCAAGCTTTTTTACCTTGCCAATTTGACGTAAATGGACCAATATTGTTTTGACGCTAACGTCGAAAGCTGCTGCTAATTCAGCCGTAGATTGTGTATCATCAGCTTCCACAATCGCCGTCGACAATTCGTCAAAATCGTCGACAATGACGAATTCGTCATTGTCGACCAAAGTCTTTGGACGACCGCGAGGTTCATTTTTCAGGTCGAAATTTCCAGAACGAAAGCTAGCAAACCAATAACAGACCACCTGTTTTGTAGTGCTAGCTCCGTAAACGTCGTTGATGTTGCGTGCCGCTTGTGCCGCGTTGCTGCCACGACGGTACTCATTATCCATAATTACTCGAATTTTTAACGTATCCATGATGACGAAAAAGATTGAAATGCGATGAAAATGTAACATTAATCAATAAACAAATGACTACTTTTGGAAAAAGAATTCCATGTTTTTAAAATAAAATTAATTTGAAATTAGAATTGCTAACCAAAGAAAAATTATTTTCATTTGAAATGGCCAGTACTGCAGACCGGCAAACCTATTATATACTTTTGGTTTTGCCGGAGTCGTACCCGTACGTAGTACCCGTCACCACACAGAGTCACATCACACCAGTAAAATAAAAAAAATCATATAATCTTTTTTTCTTCCCATCACTTAATCCTCAAAAACTACCAATTCTCCACAACGCTCGAGTAACACAGTTTATGGTAGGAGAATGGCCATGATGTTTCACCTACCATAAACGCCATTCCAGAAACCGTATACCAAAATACAATAGGCACCAGTTCGCGAACGGTCTAAAATATACTTTTACCTCTTTTCCATAATGATGTAGAGTTTTCACTATCCTTTTCCCTTCGTCATATTGAGAGCAGAATTGGTACAAAAACTCCGGATGTTTCCAGAAGCAATCTAGTCTATCTTTTGCAATTTTCTCCCATGTAGTTAGTGCCTTGAAGAATTCAGAGGAATCACATACCTCAGAGTACCTTGTATCCATTCCTGATCCTGTGGGAATTTTGATAAAAATTAAGAAAAGCTACAAATTAATTACCAATCCAGAGACAGATTTTAAATAGAAACTGGCAAATAATTAATATATTATTTTAGGCACATGTTCTACTGTTTATGTCAAGATGTTTAGGATGAAAAATATTTTTTTTAATTTTTTTTATTATACTAATTGAATTTACATTATGCTCTCTAACGCGCTGAGGTCATTAACATCACAGAAACAGGTGACAAGAAAGAAACAAAGACTCTGCATAAATAACATCAACACAAACAGATCAGTGAAGTCAATGACCTGAACAGTGCCGTAAAGAGCGTAATTTATTTTATTTAGTTAAATTTTTTGTCGAAAATTTTAATTAGTTCTCAGCCTAATCCTCTTGACATTAGTAGTATGCAGCACAAAATATCCATAATTGATTTTGAAGTATTTTATATTATAATAAGTAGTATGGATGATTATATTTGATGCAAACAAACGAATAAACTTTTCTCTTTTATAATGTTATAAGTATAGAGTATAAATAATAATTAATAATAATAAACAATATAAAACGGTAGAAAGAATTATTATTAACGTTTCATTTTTTGTTTTATGTTTTTTTTTCTGTCCTATTATTGTGTTTTTGTCATGTAAGTCTCGATAATATTTGTACAGTGGAGTCATTTTAATAGGATATAGTATAATAGTGGAGTCATTTTTTATATCTTCATAGTGAGGTGACCTGCTTAAAAACATCGATTAAAGTGAATGAATCGATACGGACTTGAAACATATGTGAATTTTTAAAATCATCAGGCGAATCCCTGTCCCATTATTATTTTTTCTTTCGTAAATTTAAGGAACAAAATAAGACAAGTACATAATTTAACAAAAAATTTGCATTTATTCAGTTGAACTATCAGAACTGTTATTAGTATTGTCATCTTCATCACTGCTGTCAGCACTCAGAGATATTATTAATTCGTTTTCAATAATATTGTCTATTCTCACATCTCGTTCAAAATCATGTAAAATTATTCTTTGTTTTCTCTACGACTTTTCTCCAGTCTTCTGTAGTGACTTCTGCACACGCAGTTTGTAGCAGACATCATTTTAGCAGTACTGAAGAGTGGTACAGTATCGTTCCGCGCTGCATGACCCTTTATTTGTGCCCAAATAAGCTCGATGACGTTATACTGGCAATGGTAGGGAGGCAATCGAATAACTTCGTGTTCATGCTCTAGGGCTAGTTCATCGATTACTTAGCGGAGCTTCGACGGCTTAGTTGCTTTTACCAGATTTAACAACTCAACTTTTAATAATGATGGACTTGCATCCACACCATTTCTTACCAGCCACGAGACAAATTCTTGCTTTTTATTTATTTGAGTTAGTGCCTAATCAACTTGCACGGAATGGTTCGCATTTAACCATGTTTCGTCAATAAACACGACATTGTCCCAATATGTAATTTTATTTACTTGACGTAGGAATGTTACTTTCTTCAAAATAATATCGTATCGTTTTAGCAGGATTGTCCACTTGTCAGATTTTTTAAAATCTAAAGCGAATCGATTTCAAAACCTTTGATATAGATGATTTACCGCTAAAATTAAGCCTGCGTCTTGTAACGAACTCATTAGCTTTTTTCCCGTGTAAAATATTCTTTTCTCGAGTATTAAAATTATCAATGCCAACAATTTTATTGTCTCTCTTTCTTTTTTTCGGTGTATGTAAAGTTTTATCTTCTGAGCCTGATGGTCCGTATTTCTCTTTCAGAATTTGAGTTACTGTCCTCTTTCCTATTCCCAATGCTTCAGCAACGCGTTCTTTCGCTTGTGTCAATGGTAAAAAAGGCCCATCGTTAACTGATTCACGTTCAAAACAATTATACAATTTCACCACTAGTTCACGAGATTGACTGTTTAGCATTTTCCCCGTTTCGACAAGGTAAGACTGTAATGTTGTTCTTGTTTTCTAATCGTTAAGCAATCTGAGTTCAATTTATAGCCAGGTAAACGTAGTCAGTAAGATTAGTCCATTAAAAAAGCCGGGTCAGAAGAAAATAACAGAGAGCACACCAAAAACGCACAGTCACTTCGCAAAACAACAATAGAATGCGTTATGTAATGGCGACATGACATTGTGTCATCTACAGGCACTGGTGTTGCCAGCAACATCCCGCCTAAATTGTACCTAACATCAATGATTTTTCTATTTAGTTATTTTTTGTATTTTTATAGTTAGTTAAAAGAATAATAAATATTATTATGTTTTCTTATAACGAGTGCACCGGAAACCGTGCCTTCTCGCTCACACCACAGTGCAAACGCGCCGCTGGCCAGCAACGCGTCAGGACAAGCTTTCTACGGGTCGCGTCCGGCGCGCTCTCGCCAGACTCCCGCGCGCTACCGATCTGACTAGACGATATATTCACTGTGTACTGTTTCCCACGTTTTCGCCTTTGTAAATTGTTTTATACGTCTTGTAATTTCGGCCTTTAAGTTAGTAATATTATTTGTAATAAGTGAAACCAATGTTAAAAACACTATTTTGTAAAATTGTGTTCCGTTCAATAAACATTTTCGAGACATTTTCATTTTTTATTTATTAAAATGGCTGCCCAACTCGGGGCCGAACAGTGAAAAGTTTGTACGTACTCAGTGATTAGTGAATCGTTATTATCGAACTCAGTATTATGACGCGATCAAAACGAAATTCGCGTCGCCGTCAATCGGATCCGTCCGGAGTCCGGAGGATAGCAGCTCGCTCATGCCTTCTGCCACGCGTCCGACGCCTTTGCCCCCGCCGCCCGCGCCGTGTACCGACGCCGCCGGAGCGGCCGCTACATCGTCACCCATCGACGCTTAGAGCCTCACAGCGACGCTGTTGGCTATGCAGCATAGCCAAGCCGCCACGTTCGAGATATTTACGAAAATATTAGAGAGAAAGTCGTCCCCCGCAACGGTCTCCAAGACGCAATGCCACGCCGCTTCACCTTCGCCGACGCCCGCTATTCCTGCAGGGAACTTTACTGCCTGCACGGCACGCTACAGCGGTGCGCCGCAAGAGTTGCTAGACGCTTTCGTAGACGCGGTCGAGTCCTACAAAGATTGTACGAATACCAGTGATGATAATGCAGTGCGCGGTTTATCCATGCTGCTGACTCACGACGCAGCTACATGGTGGCAAGGGGTAAAAACCACCGTCCGACCGAAACCGAAGCACGTCGTCCCACGAGGGACGACGTGCTTCGGTTCTTACGTGGTGCTTTCGGTAACCGGCACCCCCCTCACCGCATTTATAGAGAACTTTTTGCGAACCCGCAGATGCCAGGTAAAAACGCGAAGTTGTACATTTCGAAGGCTCGAGCCCTTCTCGCTCGCCTACCACAAAATGACCTTAGCGAAAAGGTTAAACTGGATATGTTGTACGGCCTGCTCCATACGCGGACGAGACAGCGCCTTCGCCGCGAAGAGTTTGCGACAATGGAGGCGCTTTTCGAAAAGGTACGCCAAATAGAGGACGCGATGGAGGAAGTAGCTTCGCGGACAACGAATTACACGACACGTACACTTCATCGCCTTCTTCAAAGTTACTATTTTACAGGCATGCGGCGATATGTATCTGAGTACATAAAACGTACTGTGTATGAGTATTGTGTGTCAAAAATACAAGGCAAGTAATCTTAAACCAGCCGGTGTTCTGCAAACTCCAGTTCTCAGTCAACGCGCTGAAGTTCTTGCCATAGACCTTTTTGGACCACTGCCAGATGGAGACCAGGGAGAGCGTTGGGTTCTCCTCGTCGAAGACGTAGCTACCAGGTGGGTCGAGTTATATGCTCTAAATGATGCTACCACTGAAAACTGTTCCAAGACTCTAATAGAAGAATATTTCCTTCGCTACGGTCTTCCCAGGCGAGTAATATCTGACAATGGCTCGCAATTTATTTCACCCATCATGCAGCATTGTATGTACTCGTATGTATTTGGTATTAAACAGGAGCTGATCCCAGTGTATCATCCTGAAGCAAATGCTGCGGAGCGTAAAAACCGCGACGTGAAATTATCTTTGCTCGTCAAGGCTGAACATCGAAATTGGCCCAAGTATCTTGCCCATGTACGCTTTGCAATGAATAGCGCTGTATGTGCCAGCACAGGTAAGATCCCTGCATATCTTACTTTTGCGCGTGAGCTACGCACGCCCTTTCAATCCCATCATGATCTTCGCAGCATAATCAACAAAGAAAATTACGTATCACAGGTAACTCCTTATTTACTAAAATTTATTTTGATATTAAAGAATATACGAGATCGTGTCGAGCATAAACAGGATGAACGAAAACACTTTGCTGATGCGACGCGAATCTCTGCGCCTAACTACAAGGTGGGGGACCTGGTGCTACTAAAAGTCCATCAACTTAGTAATGCTAGTAAGGGAATAACCCGCAAATTCATGCCACAACGTGACGGCCCTTACCGTGTTAAAGAAGTAATTACTCCTACCACGTTCAATATAGCTGACACTACCACGGGCGTTATTATTGGTAAATACCATAGAACCGATTTGACCCCGTTTCTTGATTCGCGTGAATCTCATCCGTTAATGCCAGTGAGGACTAGGGGGAGACCGCGTCAAAAGGGTTTCAAGCCGTACTCGAGACGTGTTCCCAGCTTGGAGGGGGAGTCTATAACGAGTGCACCGGAGACCGTGCCTTCTCGCTCGCACTACAGTGCAAACGCGCCGCTGGCCAGCAACGCGTCAGGACAAGCTTCCTAAGGGTCGCGTCCGGCGCCCTCTCGCCAGACTCCTGCGCGCTACCGATCTGACTAGACGATATATTCACTGTGTACTGTTTCCCGCGTTTTCGCCTTTGTAAATTGTTTTATACTTATAATTTCAGCCTAAGTTAGTAAAATTATTTGTAATTTGTGAAACCAATGTAAAAAACACAATATTGTGAAATTGTGTTCCGTTCAATAAACATTTTCGGTTTTCATTTATTAAATTATTATAATCACAACGTGGTTATTAATTTTTGGTGATATTTCTTCACAAGTAATTATTGCATTCGATTCTACTTATCAGATTTCGATTTTTAGAGAATAACATCCCTAGTTTTTAAAAAGAAAAAGGGTTAACTGACGCAACATTGTAACGACGTTCAGTTCTTTAGATCAGAAATTGTTTATTATGTTTAGAATGGTTTATTAATGAAAATAAATCGTAAAATTACTCGTATCGGTCATTATTACAATAAATATGTAAAAGTAATTGAAAAAAGTTGCAAAACTGCACAATTGCTTAACTTTTTCAGCAATTTTATGCCCGCCGTTACAAGGTCACGTTGTTGAATTTTGATGAATTGTCAAACGTTATCTATTAAAATGACTCCACTTTAGTGTCATGGTTTAATGAGTCAAATAAATGTTTACTGTTAATAATTTCGTTTTGCGAAAGCAAAAAATTTAAAACAACTTACGAACAATAGTCCTGATATTATATTTATAAAGATACTGCTCCACGGAGAACGGTCCAGCTCCGGTATGGGATGCAAGGCTGTTCACCAAATTGACACTCTCTTTCCAGAACACGTCCACGAAGCTGAACAGGATCCTCGGGTGAAATGACGGCATGAGCACAGATCTACGCTCCCTCGCTATTGGACCTGAAAAAGGAACGTCGTTTAGAAATATGTGGTAATGTGCTATTGTATTTTATTACTGCACGGTTAATAAGTGATATAATGAATTAGTAGCATAGTAGACTATTATTTGTTTAGATTTGATTAGATCTAAGCGCAGTATATAATAGACCATGGAATTTTAGGTTAAGACGGTACCGGTCGCCCTCGCGCAGAATTTGTCATAAATTAACTTTTAAGTAACGAAAAAATACTGAGTTGTCATGGTTGACTACACGTTTGCAGCGAGCCTACAATATAAAATGAATGGAAAAGCAAGTCAATATCGAGTCGAGTTGGTTGTGGTAAGTCTGCGCCTAACCTAAAGCACCTGGGTAACCGAGCTTTGCTCGGGGTTCCGATAAATTAAAAAATAAATAAAAGGAATCACAAAAATATTCATCTGACCGGGATTCGAACATTTCCACACACATTCCGAAATTTCAAACAAAGCAAAAATGATACATGCGCATACCAAACTGCCAAGAGAAGTTGACATAATAGAGTCAAAATTATTTATATATTTTTTCATGACGAAAGAATCGACATAATATATAGCTTTAAATGCGCAGTTATCCAGGGATAAAACTGTACTTTTTGGGGATAAAAAGTAGTATATGTGTTAATCCAGAGCCTAAACTACTACAATTTAATTAAAATCCAATCAGTAGCTTTTGCGTGAAATAGTAACAAACATCCATCCATCCATTTATTCATCCATCCTCACAAACTTTCACTTTTACAGCTATACTAGTAGGATCAATATCAATCTCAAATAATAAAACCACTCACCAGAAACAAAAGCGCTTCCGTTGCCACTGAAGGTTCTCAGAAATTTATACAAGTAGTCCTTCTCTAAGCTTGTCTTTAGGACCATGGCTGCATCTTGAGCATCAGTTATCACTGAAATCATAATTGTAAAACCTTATTAATCTATTTTATATGTTTATGTGTGCTTAATTAACACACATAAACATATAAATATTTGAATGTTTTGTCTCCGTCGCTCGAATAAATTATCCGAGACTTATTAGACAATTGTGAAAGAGGCCCAAAATCCATAGAAAATATATAAATAAAAATGGATTGCAATTCCAATATCTCGCTAAATCTCGAGAACGGCTGGACCGATTTGGCTTATTTTGGTCTTGAAATAATCGTGGAAGTTCAGGGAAGGTTTAAACGGTGAGAAATATAGGAAAAGGTGTAGGTGTAGGTGTAGTTAATTATTTACTCCAGTGCTTAGTTGAGACAGAACAACGTGTGTCGGGAATGGTTAATATAGTAATATACAGACCTATATAATACAAACTGAACAAGTTTACTCTGGCAGCTCCGCCGAGTCTCGTAGCCCAGTTAGCGTAGTGCGCTACCATCTTCATAAGATCTGTTTAGATTATATTAAAAAGTAGGTTAGGTCATGATTTCTCCTCATATGAGTAGCCATTAAATAAAATTATAACTCATCTAGTTTTTACATTTGCTGCCTGGTAATTAAAATATGTGGCCACAAAAAAAATATTGTAAGTTGTATTTTATGAACATAGGAACAAAAAAAGCAATACTATTATACATCAAACTCGGGGAATAAAAGATAATTGATTAAAAATAACTTAACCTATTTAAGTTAGATTATTTTTAAAAGTTAAAAATATTGCCCTTGCGGTTTGCGTAAAATCGACATCTATGTGATGTGATGTCAATTACGTAATGAAATTAATAACTAGTTTGTTTGGAAACGCAATATGCTCACAGACAAATTATAGATGACGCTTTCACGTTACGTAACCAAAAAAGTAAAAATTATTTTTCTTGGTATAAATATAAATAGTATAGGGGAATCTATTTTACACCCCAATTAACTTTTTTTTCATAAAACTAGTACTAAACTGCTTAACTATAAAAAAATAAAATAAGTTTATACTCCAATAAAAATAAATCAATTTAATAAGCCACGGAGCTTTGACGCGTCGAATTGACAATTTACAGCATGATAAACATAGACTATACAGCCTCCTTACTCCCGACACAACCGAGAATCGAATCAGTTCGATCTCAATAGCTTTTTATACTCCCGACACCTACACTAGCGTACGATCGAGCGGTGGCTCAATTTGTAACTAACCTGAATCAAGAAGTTCATTTTGTTATAACCCTTGCTAGTATGTAGAGTCGCTGACGCACAGCGAACAAAGCAGTATTCATTGGTATAATTACACAAGCACTAGGGCCCCCGAGCCAGTTGGTGTGTCGCTCTCGTTCCGGGTTGTTGGGTCTCTATCGTTATTTCTAAGTCTACCAGTTCCTCTGTTTCCATGTTAAAGTGCGAGATTTAATTACTTAAATCTTTAGGTAAAATAATGTTTCTTTTTAAAAAGACCCTAGAACGATCCGGGATAACATTGGTGGCAGCGGTGGGATGCAAAACTCCCCGGAAAACCCCAAATACGCTCCGAACCAACTCATAAAATCTCTTAACAAATTATAAACTACCAGTGAGTGCAATACAATCTATATCAAAGTGTAAAGTCAAAGAAAGAAAAGCAGAATTGAAAGTGTGAAAGTGTCGGAAAAGTGAAAAGTAAAAATCATCATCATCAGCAGTTGCAATGGCGTGTGGTCACCACCACAATTTTCACGAAACAAGTTGTGTCAATCATCATCTCATCATGATCCAAGCGGCAGCGTCCCTGTTCCTGATTTTCCAGTTGTCCATGTGAGTGAAAGTTTTTCAAAGAACACGCAACAAAGAAACTCTGTCCAAACCCTCTACTTAGAACTCGAACTCAGAATCCACTCTACGCAACATTGTAACATCCATTGTTCTTTGTTCCAACGCTGAGCGCGTTGTTTGTGTAACAACATCGTAATCCTTTATGCCTTGTTAATTCAAGTATCAACACCAAAATTCAAAGTGAACTATTAATATAACTTAACATTCATTGTTTAAACTATACTTTAAATATAATAACTAACCCATTGTTACAACGATTGATCCATTAGTATTGTATTTACATTCAAATAAGAATCCATTGTCCCCGTGTAACTTAGAATTAAACCAAGATGACAGACAAAGTTACCAATGTACCCAACACAGTAAAGGAAGCTAATGCCTCTAATGCAACAAAGGAAAGTAGCGCCCCAAAATCAACAACAGATGAAAAACTAGACTTAAATATAATATTAAAATTTATTAAGCACTACGATGGGTCACGAGAGAGCATAAATGCTTTCATAACAAACTGCCAAAACGCATATATAATCTAGCAGATAAAAACCAAAAACCAATCGTATTTAAGTACATACTAAGTCAATTAGAAGGAAGGGCACAGTCAACATGCAGTATTAAAGAATTCGAGAACTTCGAACAATTTATAGAATTTACAAAACAACAGTTCGGAGAAAGAAAACATTACGCGCACCTACTCAATGATCAACAAGATTCTAAGCAAACCCATGGCGAATCCGTTAGCCAATTCGCCCTCCGCATAGAGGAAAATTTATCAAAGCTCATTACAGAAATAAACATTTCTAGTAAAGTTAAACTCGAAACACGTGGTAGGATAGCTGGGGTACAAGACCTCGCCATGCACGCATTTATAACAGGGTTACATCCAAAATTATCACAAATAGTACGCTGTCGGAACCCATCAACACTGAACTCAGCGATCAGCTTTGCCACAGCCTAGGAAAAAATCCTAGCTAGTACCGCTAGACAATTCAGCAATCACGAAAAACCGAAACAATATCCTCGCCGCGATCAAACACAGCAGCCAAACTCCTTGTATAATCGGAGTTTCAATCGCGATAATCCTAGAAAAAACAACGCCAATAATACTATAATCTGTCATTATTGCAAAAGCTCAGGACACTCGATCGAGCGATGTCGCAAGCGACTTTATTATAATAATAGGAATAGGTTCGACAATAATCAACAATTTAGAAGACGTCCAAAACGACAACCCTAACCAATCGGGCCCGAAACCTATCCTAGCCATTACCGAAAATGACGATGAAAACAACTCCTATTTAAACGAATAAAATTTCCTAGCGGATATCGCCTGGGAAATTACCCTGAATCATAAGCCGATATCAATAAACTCACTGAATCTCGTCACAAACTTACTAAATCCACTGCATCTACTGATTTAGTAGATGCAGTGGATGGTAGTGACGATCTTACTAATGAAGGTATGGTTTTTTGAATTTAGTACACATTTGCATGTGAAAACTGCCCAAAGTGGGGGTTGTGTCATTTCCGACATCGATTCCTTTCAAAATGATAATGTTATCGCTAAGTTTTGGGATTTTGGATAGTGATCCTGATTTAATTAGGGAGACAGAGGAGCCTGTGTCGACAAGAAAAGTAAGTTTACGAGATGCTACCGAGGTTTGCAGTTTAATGTGAGGTAAGTTACGTTTTTCCAAATTATTGTTTATTTTATAGATTTTAGTGTTTTCTCACTGAATCCACTGAAATTCATCCTAAACCTACTAAATCAACAAAATCATATTCCAGCCACACCGAATCCACTCTATCCTATAAAAATTCGCAACCAAAACTTCCCACGCTACACGACAATTCCGAAACTATAAAATCTGAAATCCTGAAAACACAAAAACCTTTCACAAATGCCAAATCCAACTCTGTGAAAATCCATTTCAATGAAAACTCAGACGAAAACTCACCACACTGTCAGAAATACTTCTCCGCGCCAAACTTGGAAAACAAAAAAGAAAACACTAATATCTATAAAATAAACAATAATTTGGAAAAACGTAACTTACCTCACATTAAACTGCAAACCTCGGTAGCATCTCGTAAACTTACTTTTCTTGTCGACACAGGCTCCTCTGTCTCCCTAATTAAATCAGGATCACTATCCAAAATCCCAAAACTTAGCGAAAACATTATCATTTTGAAAGGAATCGATGTCGGAAATGACACAACCCCCACTTTGGGCAGTTTTCACATGCAAATGTGTACTAAATTCAAAAAACCATACCTTCATTAGTTTCAGGTAGTCAAAGACATTAGCCTTAAACACGACGGTATTATTGGTAACAATTTATTAGAAGATCTAGAATGCCAAAAAGACTATAGCCAAGGCTTATTACGAATGGGCGATGACATCATAAACCTAATATTTTATAAACCCTTATACACGATAGCTCCTAGATCACACAGAGGTCGTCGTCGAGGAGGATCGTCACAGAGGAAATTATCGTAGATCAACACATTTCAGATTCACTATTAATAGCAAATTGCGTAGTTAAAGTAAAACAAAATGGCCGTATAAATTATCACTGTAGCCAATACCTCAGAAAATCCAGTCACTATCAACTCAAACCTAGAACTTTACTTAGAACCATACGAGGCCTACCCACAAACACAGATTCCTATTTCGACTATTCACCAAAAGGCATCAACTCGAACACAAGAAGTCCTTAAACAACTCAGGACCTCACACTTAAATGACGAAGAAAAACAAGTACGGTTTCAAATCTGCGCTGACTATTCCGACATATTCCATCTCCCAAACGACCAACTCACGCATACAACAGCTATAGAACACAATATAAAAACTAACACAGATGTCCCAGTTCATACTAAATCATATAGATTCCCAGAGTGTCACAAAAGGGAAATAGAATCCCAAATAAATAAAATGTTAGAACAAAACATTATATCTCCTTCTAACTCACCTTGGTCCTCACCTATCTGGATTGTACCTAAGAAACAAGACGCCTCAGGAAAGCGCAAATGAAGAGTCGTAATCGATTACCGAAAGCTCAACGACATCACTACAGGCGAGACATACCCTATTCCTCAAATAACGGAGATATTGGACCAATTAGGTAAGAGCCAATATTTCACTACACTAGATCTAGCATCGGGTTTTCATCAAATTCTAGTTTCCCCTAAAGACGCAGCTAAAACTGCATTTTCAGTACCACAAGGTCATTTTCAGTTCGCTAGAATGCCTTTCGGCCTCAAAAACGCTCCAGCCACTTTCCAAAAATTAATGAATACGTGCATAGGCACGTAAACATCGAGATCCTTGAAGACCGGATAGCGGTCTTCAAGGATCTCGATGTTTTGTTTACTTAGACGATATAGTTTCATATTCCGCGGACCTACCTACCCATGTGAAAAATCTTTGACTCAGATCCTTTAATCTAAAACTACAACCCGACAAGTGCGAATTTATGTGCAAGGAAGTAGAATACTTAGGACACTTAATAAATAGTGAAGGAGTGTAACCCAATCCTGAAAAAATTAAAGCTATCTCACATTTTCCAACCCCAAAATCTCCTAAAGATATCAAAAGCTTTCTAGGTCTCGTTTCATACTATAGGCGTTTCATTCCCGAGTTCTCAAAACTAGCCAAACCTTTAACAACACTTCTCAAAAAAGACATCCCTTTTGCTTGGAATAATCAACAACAAGTCGCGTTTGAGACACTACAAAACAGACTTACAACAGCCCCGGTTTTAGCATACCCAGACTTTTCTAAACCATTTATATTGAAACTCAAAGCTCAGACAGTGAATCCTTCAATCCTCTAGAAGATCCTTTGATGGACCTACCGTCTCACATCCCGTTCTCTTTTGATGCAGAAGATTTCCTAAGTCCTAATTTAATTCCTACTAACCGTCATAAAACAAACCCTATATCAGACAAGGAACCTCAACCTTCTTCTCCTGATCTTATTAACTTAGAAGATCTTGGAATTTTCGAGGGAAGTCCAAAAGGCACTGATTTCAACACCGATTTCGAATTATTACAAACTCCTTCTCCTGAAAACAACCAACCAGAAACGAATAACAGCGATTACTCTAAATTCCTGAAAGAAAACTCTAATAAGAATATTGTATATAACACTATAATATTAAAAGAACATAACGAAAATCTGCTAAAATAACCGTTTAAGGTCCTGCTAATTCCGACATCAATAGACTTAGACGAATGAAATCCCTACATAACAGAAGTATTGTCAAAATATATAAACGACAAAGAAGAAGTCATTAATTCTGAAAAAGAACTATATTCAGTTACTAAAATTATATACTAAGAAGATAAAGTTATATATTTACTATATACCAAAGTACATCACTTTGATAAATCATCTTATCCAAATTTATACACAACGTTAAAACGAATAAGAAACGAAATCCTAGTGGCAGAAAACTGCCAAGACATTGCCATATCCGACTTTAAAAATCCTTGTGATAACCATTCATATACCAAAATTTATAATATAATTACACATCTATTCCACAATACAAAAATTAATAAACATGTGACCTACCTTAATAAAATTATTTACCCTAGCTTAAGTGAGAGAAGTAAAATACTTCGTGAAAATCATAATATCCCAATTGCAGGGCATCTAGGATCTACACGCATGTATAAACGTATACTAGAACACTTTACTGGGAGGGAATGAATAGCGACATAGAGACTTACATAGAGAAACTCTGTCAAGAAAATAAAGCACTACGTAAAATAAACAAAGGTCCAATGGAAATAACGACTACTGCAACTTCCTCTTTTCAACGCGTTATCTTAGATTCGTAGGTCCCCTTTCAGAATCAGGTTCAGCAAAACTTAAATATATACTAACCCTATAAGACGATCTCACTAAATATTCTGTAGCCTATCCTATACGTAGCACCACAGCAGAAGAAACTAGGGACTGTCTCATTCATATCATATCTCTGTTCGGTATTCCCATATTAAGTGATCAAGGCACTAACTTCACTTCCGATCTTTTCAAAACTACTTGCCAATTCTTTAAAATTAAACAACTCTGGTCATCACCATACCACCCTCAAACACAAGGAGCTTTAGAACGTAGCCATTCCACACTAAAATAATACCTTAAATCCTTTGTAAACGAAAACCAAGACAACTGGCCAACTTATGTATACTATACCTCTATGTTAACATACAACACTACTACCCATACAACCACAAAATTCACTCCATATGAATAAGTATTTGGACACAAACCTCATCTCCCAAACTCTATCTACGAAAGCGCAACAGGCACAACATACTCAGATTACATTAGAAAATTTCAACATAAACTCAAATATAGCCAAGAAAAAGCGCTGGAAAACATAGTAAAATCAAAGGAAAATTCTAAATTATATTATGATAATAGCGCTAAGACACCGCCCCGATACAAAGCAGGAGACTTTGTTTATATCAAAAATCATTTAAGACTTAGGAAAGCCCTATCACCGATATAGAAAGGACCATACAAAATCAAAAGAGTTAATAATAATCACACAGCCACACTTCTTATAAATAGACGTCATATTACCCATCACTTTGAACAAATGAAACCAGCTGAAACAAGACAGCAATGCTATCTCAATTAAATAAAAATAAAATACTCATACGTAATCCTACAAATAATAAAATTTATCTACCCGTGCACCTTAGCTTAGTAAATAGCGAGGTCGACAGCCGACTCTCGAGGCCACCTGATGTAGATAGGGTGAGGATGGTGGACTCGGAGGAGGTCAGTGACATTATTAAGTGTATGAATGCCAAAAAGGCCCCAGGCCTCGACGGTATTTCAAACAAAACACTTAAAATGTTACCGTCCGAGCTAATTCAACTCCTAGTGAACATCTTTAACGCCCTCTTAGTAGGATGTTCATTCCCAGACATTTGGAAAGTTTCTATTGTCATAGGTATCCACAAACCGGGGAAACCCCGGAAGGTGCCTGGTAGTTACCGTCCAATAAGTCTCATTAGCTCCCTTGGTAAAGTCTACGAAAGAGTTATTAAAAGGCGCCCTAATGACGTCATAACCGACAAAAAACTCCTTCCAGACGAGCAGTTTGCCTTCCGCAAAATGCACAGCTGTCCCGCCCAAGTACACCGCTTAACGGAGTACATAATATCTAGCAAAAACGACAGGAAGACAGCATGCGCCGTATTCTTTGACATTGCAAAAGCTTTTGATAAAATTTGGCATAGCGAACTGTTATACAAACTCTATCAAATGGTAATACCCGATTATCTTGTTTTACTAATTAGTAACTTTTTAAAAAACCGTAAATTTCATTTCCGCGTTGAAGTCGCACCGTCGTCGCCAAGATATATGGAGGCGGGAGTGCCGCAGGGCTCGGTCCTCTCATCCTCCCTATATAACCTGTATACTAGTGACATCCCTAAACACGCTAAGGTGCAATTAGCTATGTTCGCGGACGACACAGCCCTTTATTATTCCCACACACGAGCCTGTACCGCGTCTTAAACCCTCCAGGAGTTAGTTACCGCTCTCGGTAACTGGTTCTCCAAATGGAGAATAGAAGTTAATCCCGACAAAAGTCACGCCATCCAATTTAATAGTAAAAGGGCAACGAGAAATTGCCCCCGTAGACTAATGAGCCCTATTGCTGGGTCCAGAGGTCACTCAGGTCAAATATTTAGGCGTAGTACTAAACAAGTCGATGACGTTTTCGAGTCACATTAGTAACACATTACGAAACGCGAAATTTGTACTCTACAAATTATATCCGCTACTTAATTCGCGAAGCAAAATGACCCTAAGACATAAGATTACACTGTATAAGGTTTGCATTAGAAAGATACTCACTTATGCGTGCGTCTCTTTCGCACAGATAAGCGAGTCTCAAATGGACCGATTGCAAACACGAACGTACGAAAAAAAAAAAGGCCCCCGAGCCAGTTGGTGTGTCGCTCTCGTTCCGGGTTGTTGGGTCTCTATCGTTATTTCTAAGTCTTCTAGTTCCTCTGTTTCCATGTTAAAGTGTAATTAAATCTTTAGGTAAAATAAAGTTTCTTATTTAAAAAGACCCTAGAACGATCCGGGATAACAGTTTGTAACGTAGTTACATTTCCTCTCCGTAAAATCAATTATTTTGGCGTTACTCGCGTCATCTATGATTTGTATACTTAATTATTTTAGTCATTCAGCTTTAGCGCCACTTATCGGCGCACGACCTTACTAAAACGGCGTTAGCCTTGCTTTATTTGGTTCATAGATCGATTTTACTTACGTCTTAAATCTTAAAATATAATAATTTAATTTTGAATAATGATAAAAATACAGTAGATTTGTATTATTATATAACATAATATATTGATTATTATTATAATATCTTTTTATCTTGATTTGTGGATTTTTATCTTTACGCTTTAGTTTTTTAGTTGGCAAATGTTAAGAAAAAAAGACGAAGAAGGGAAGGGGAAGACGTCTACGAATGACGTTTCTCTTTTAGAATTAAATTTTCTATAGACTCAAGATGTAGTCGTTATGTTTATTAATCCCGTTTTTACGGTGAGTTTTTTTTTATACTTATCTGTATTATGAAGTTTTATTTGGTAAATCACGCTTGTAATAAAAAACATTATTTTTTCATGTATTTTATCACATTGTAAAATTAGTTGTTAAAATTTGATTGGCCAAACCACGTCCTCATTCTTTCCGTTCTTGCATTGTTATAATATTAAGATGTTTGTATCCATACTTTAATTGTTCTTTATATCAACTTTTATTTTGCTTACCCTTTATTTTATGATGGTCACACAGCCCGTGATTTTGATCGTTTGGGGTTAAGATCATGGCGGCTTTAGGACTCCTACTGCACGTTTTTTTGTATGGATTTTGCAGGGATCTGTACTCCGGGTTCAAGGCACCGTTTTTCATGGACTTATGGCTGGTTTCCACACATCCGGATTTCTGAGTGCCGCTAGTTATTACTAGCGCTGACTACACTCCTCGATCCAGCTAAGTGCCCGCGTGGTTAAGCCTCTCCGAATCCCACAGATACCAAGAGGCTAAACCAGATCTTTCGGCCTTCTGCCCACGTCTCTTTTTTAAATATATTTGTGACGTTGGTAATTTCTCGTTTCATTTAAATTACCCGTCATACGTTAGATCGTAACTTTTGGTACTTTCGACGAAATCAATCGACTGAGAATCGAATGGCAGGATCGAAAACAAATGTCAAATTGCACGATAGCTAAAGAGGTCTCATTTCCTGAATCGAGTTTGCTTGTTTTAGTGTATTTGAACAAAATTACGTGATTTTTATTGCAGTATTCCAGCATTATATTTTAATGTTATTGAAGGAGCTAATAGAATACGCGTTCGGTAAATGCAAAATTTACGAAGTTTCACCAAGTTCAACACATAGAAATGGACATGGATTGTGAGGAATTTCGATGCAATTATCGCCTTAAAAATGATTTATTTGACGTATGAGTCGCAGATTTAACTACTCATATGAAGAAACCGATTCACTGGAATTATATCAGCGTTATGTGTAAAGTTATTTAAAACCTTTACGCATTTGTTCACACATTTGGCCGCTAATTCATGTATTATATTTTCACTTAAGACAGGGCCTGAGACAAATTAAGTTTAAGAAAACTAACGTGTCACTTAATCCGATTTCACTCCCTATAAATTTTCATACCCCGGGCTATATTATACACCTATAAAATTGATTCTTAAGGAGTAATCTCTAAAAATCCTGCCCCCTAGTAAAGCTCCGTAATTTTTATCCGTAACGGAAAATCCCTAAGTTGGCAACACTGAGATCGGTGTCCGGCCCAATCGCCCAACTGCTGTAAATACGCACGGATTTGGTACGGAGCGAACCATATCCGATGTGGACCGCGGCGGACACAATTAATAATAACTATCTTCGCGCGCTTGGATTTGGTCCGGAAACGGCCCGGTTCAAAACGAGAGACAGACAGATATACACGCCTCACGCGCTACAGACTACAACGTACACAAACACACACGAACACACATACATTGACGTTTGCTCGGCAAAATTTCTGAACTTTATATTTTGCATATTTCAGCAATTACAAAATCTAAACTAGCTATTTAACAACCTTTTTTTTATATTGATTTATAAAAAATCAAATTTATTTTAAAACTGTGAAAACCTCTTGTGCTAAACTTCTATTCAAGTAAGGTTAATCACCTACCATCTCCTTCAAATTATTCCAATAAGCAGGTAAATTAAATAAATATGTAATCTAATATTGTTTTCATACAGAAATTCAATTTTGTCCTTATAATTAAACATAAAACTTCATTTTTACGTATCACTTGTATCGAATCTGTACAAAAACTTTTAAAAAAGTCATAAGTGGCACTTTCGATAAATATTAAAATTTCAAATATCACGTAAAGTGTCGTCATCATCAGATTCAATACAAATACGTTAAATAAAAGCCATATAAACTGCCAGAACTGCCACTTACATTATTTTTGGAATCTCCATCCATCTAATGTAATCGGTTCTGCCCGATTCAATACTTTATTCAGAAACATTTTCAAATGTTTTCAAAACAAGAAAAACAACTTTAATACTAACTGGTACAACATATTTAAGTAACCAACACTTAAAAATAAAAAATAAATGACGTGCGTATAATGCGGCGAACACTCACGTTAGTGGCAGTTACGGCCTTGTCGCACACTCAGCTGCGCAACGCTAACTCGAGTAAGTTAACATACGTTGGTATTAGTCGGACAGACTCATATTATGTTACGATAAAACACGACTCAAAAAACGCACTTGAAATGGGTTTTCAATATTTTTGAAAATGTGGTACTAATTATACATAATTATATAAAGACACCAAAACAGTAATATAAAAGTGCTATTTTGAAGTTACAATAATTTACGTAGGCGCCGTCAAATTATTCTTTTGAATAGAAAAAGGTATATAACAATGTTATGACTAAAACTTCATAACAAGAGTACAATTACTGTATATACAATTAGCCTTGCAAGGGTTCACCTCATTTCCAAGGTGTGCTATCATCCATGAAGTCATTAAGTTAATAATATGCCTTACTATATATAACGTACTTAGAGTCCTTTTTTAAATTTATGATTAAAAAGTTTTTATCATTTTCTGGGATCCTATTGATAAAAACCAAATACCAGATACTACCGGATACCAGATATCCCATTTTTTTTTTATTAAATAAGGGGGCAAACGAGCAAACGGGTCACCTGATGATAAGCAACTACCGTCGCCCATGGACACTCGCAACATCAGAAGAGCTGCAGGTGTATTGCCGGCCTTTTAAGAGGGAATACGCTCTCTTCTTGAAGGTTTGCAGGTCGTATAGGTCCGGAAATACTGCTGGTGACAGTTCGTTCCAGAGTTTTACAGTGCGCGGCAGAAAGTTACGCGAAAAGCGCATGGTGGAAGACTGCCACTCATCAAGGTGATGAGGATGGTATGTTTTTCGCGTCGGACGATGGCGAAAAGTTGCAGGTGGTATGATTCCGAACAATTCCTCAGAGCACTCCCCGTGATACAACCGATAGATGATGCAGAGTGAAGCTACATCTCGGCGTAATTACAAGGGGTCCAAGCTGTTTGAAACACTATGGCAGTCAACAACTCGAGCGGCCCTTCGTTGGATACGATCTAGAGGGAGCAGTTGGTATTTTGGCGCCCCTGCCCAGAGATGAGAACAATATTCCATATGAGGCCGAACCTGCGCCTTGTAGAGTTGTAGGCGTTGGTCCGGACTGAAGTACTGTCTCGCTCTGTTAAGAACACCAAGCTTCTTCGAGGCTAACTTGGCCTTACCCTCTAGATGATATCGGAACTGGACTTCGCTCGATATGTTGACGCCAAGTATCTCAATGCTAGGGGAGATGGTTAAAGATGTGCCCTCGAAACGAGGATATACGACCATTGGTGACTTTTTAGTGGTGAACGCGCAGACTTGTGTCTTGGCGGGGTTGAATTGGACTAAGTTACGTCTACCCCATTCAGAGACTTTCTCCAATGAATTCTCTATTTAAGACACAAGTTCGTTTCGACTCTCAATGACATTTAGCCGAGAAATATTGGGGGAGCCGGTATATACAGCATCACCTGTACTATCATCCGCATAGCAATGAATGCCGTTGGTCTGTAACATGTCATTGATATGCAGTATGAATAGGGTAGGCGATAGCACACAGCCCTGAGGGACACCAGCATCAATAGACTGAGTTTCAGAGCATTCGCCGTCAACTACGACCTTTATGCTTCTATCTGCTAAGAAACTAGTGACCCACTTACATAATTTCTCGGGCAGCCCGTATGATGGAAGCTTTGATAGCAGCGCTTTATGCCAAGCCCGATCAAAGGCCTTCCCAATATCCAAACTAACAGCCAATGCCTCTCCCTTCGACTCAATTGCCTGAGCCCAACGATGAGTTAGGTACGCCAAGAGATCACCAGCCGAGCGACCCTTACGGAACCCGTATTGTTTGTCGCTTAGTAATCCCTGGCCGTCCAAGTATCGAAGAAGCTGGCTATTGATAATGGATTCCATTATCTTCGAGAAGAGAGAGGTTATAGCGATTGGTCTGTAGTTGGAAGGATTTGAGCGATCACCTTTTTTGGGGATCGGGTGCACCAAGGCTGTCTTCCAAGAAGCCGAGACGATGCCAGAAGAGTAGGAGAACCGAAAAAGACGCGTCAAGACCAGAGCCAACTCTGGAGCACACTTTTTCAACACAATAGGAGGGATTCCGTCAGGCCCACTCGACTTTTGGATATCAAGGGAACGGAGGGCTTTTCGCACTGAGCGCTGATGAAACCGTATATCCGACATGATGCTCGTGCATCGCGAAAAGCTCGGCGGTTTCTGCCCCCCGTCATCCAGGGGCGAGTTTGACGCAAAGAGCTTTCCCAGAAGATCGGCTTTGTCCTTTGCGTCCTGGGCCAACGATCCATTTCCTACGTGTAGGGATTCGAGAAATTTCCTTCAATAGCTTTGGCTAGAGACCAGAATGCACGGGTTCCCGAGGGGAGGCACTCAAGTCTCTTACCAATTCTATTGACGTGCTGTTTCTTTGCCCGAGTGATCTCTTTCTTGAGGGACCGAGAGGCAAGGTTGTACTCCTTTTTATATGTGCTGGTATTTAAATCCCGAGCAGACACTGCATTGGCCCAGGATTAGTAAGCCTCCTGCTTCCGACGAGAAGCTTTTTTGGGGGATGAACCAAACCAGGGACGAAATCTGCCGCCAGTTGGCACTACAGAGGACAGAATGAAAAGTTCCATCCCTTGCATCACCACATCGGCAACAGAGTTGGCAGTGTTGTCGGGATCATCCGGCGAGAAGCACACGTTCCCCCAAGGATAGGATGCAAAAAACGACCGCATCCCATCCCAGACTGCTGACTTGTAGTGCCGCACACGACGGTATTTAATAGCACGCTGTCGTAACCCCGTCGTAAGTGGCACAGAACTCCTAACAAGGCAGTGATCCGATGTACCAAGTGGTGCGATTACGGATATTTGGTAGCCGTCAGGTTTTGTCAGCAGAAGGTCCAACAAGAAAGGATTCTGACCATCCACATCTGGGATTCGCGTAGGCGTAGTGACCAGTTGTGTCAAGTCGTTCGCAAGAGCAAAGTTGCAGACAGATCTCCCCGCATGATCAGTTTTACTGGAATTGAGCCATTCGGCGTGGTGGGCATTAAAGTCGCCAAGTATTATGATCTCTGCGGATGGGATCTGCCGCTGCACAAAATCTGAAGCAGCTTGCAGGTGTTCCAAGAGTCGGTCCGTCTCGGGGTCACCACTATGGGACCTATATAGGCACGCATAGACGCGAGGGTGGTCGTCGCAATCTATGCGGAGCCATAATGTTGACAGGTCCCTGTCCTCAAGATTGCTGAGGCGGCGAGAGCTGATATCATCTCTGACATACACACACACTCCAGCTTTGAGCAGAAAGGAGTGCTCGAGAGAATACCCTGGGTGGTAAAGGTATGATGTGTCACTCGGATATGATATCTGCGTCTCGGTTAAAAAGAGCAAAGCCGGCTTTGCCGTCTCAAGGTGGTAATGGACGGCATTAAGGTTGGAGTGTAATCCCCTGATATTACAAAAGTCCATGTTTAATATCGAGGGGGGTGCCTTTGTGCGTTTGCTCTTGCCCCGAGCAGATTGGAGCGCAGTTTTGCCCTCCCCAGAATACGAGGGGCAGCCTGGACGTCCACGTTCAGTTCCAGGGGTTCCTGAGCATGGACGTCCAGAGAGGGATTCTCCAACGCAGTTGGTACCCTCCTGGGGTAACAAATTGTTTTTCAACTGCGGCATTTCTAGGGGGGTAGGGGATTGGGCCTCCGGTAAACTCACTCACTCGGCGAAACACAGCGCAAGCGCTGTTTCACGCCGGTTTTCTGTGAGCCCGAGGTATTTCTCCGGTCGAGCCGGCCCATTCGTGCCGAAGCATGGCTCTCCCACGGTATATACATTGGCCTTTAAACAAATTCTTTTTTTTATTATTTCACTACTATCTTTACATATCACCACTCGATTGGGAACAACGATTCGTTATTATTATTAATTATTTACTAATCCAATAGTTTGATAAAATTAAAGTTTGCTAGAAAATACAACACTTTAATCTTAATTAATTTCGCTATCAATTTTATTTAATAAAAAATCGATAGCAAAATAAAGAAAAATGTTTTGATTATCATAAGAATTATTGGAAAAAAAACTTACGTTCCGGGCCACCAAGTAACTTCCACGCAGAACCTATTACAGGCACTTCCCAAAAACCAAAAGATGGGAACTCCATTATCAACTTATATTGACGACCACGTTTGAATCGTTTGTTGTAAAATACATATAATAAAAGTATTGACACAACAATAAATACATACATTTTAAGTAGTTATATTAAACGCGTGTATATCGAGAATACAACTCGGATTGGGGCTTAAACGTACATTTTGTATTATATAATGATCTCGCGTAAGGCAAAAAACGTATGTTCATTGTATGTGCTCTTTATTTATTAACTAGCTTTTTACCGCGGCTTCGCCCCTATAGTGTTCTTGGAGAAA
Source organism: Phengaris arion (assembly GCA_963565745.1). Lineage (NCBI taxonomy): Eukaryota > Metazoa > Arthropoda > Insecta > Lepidoptera > Lycaenidae > Phengaris > Phengaris arion. The sequence continues at coordinate 5,988,651 of OY751439.1, read as the reverse complement.
AAATTTCTTCAGCAAATAACTCTACTCACTGCCATATACTTCTATATGTATATGTGTATCTATAGTATACAATATTGAAAACGTTTTTTAGGGTTTCGTGCCCAATGTGTAAGCCTATCACCTCGACGCCACTGCGATACTGCTTCACATAATATATTAAAAGATAGAGTACATACGTACTTGTCAAAATAAATATGTCGGGAAATTGAAGAAGAAGAACGTAATTATTGTGTAATTAATCGTTAATTTGCCATTCAAAATTCAAATGTTATTTGACATTTAAACAAAACTGATCATCTACCTCCATGGACAATTCTTGATTACTGCAGTAGAAAATATTCTTGAGCCTCTAGTATACGTCTAGCGTTTTCGATAGCGCGATGTAGAAGCGCAGACCCTCAGGCCGGTCGCAACAGCAATGTCCCTGCATATTAAATGACATGCTATAAAGGCTCATATTGTATATTAAATGCACAATGTATTTAAGGTACTTAATTGAATAAGGATTAATGCTGTATTGCTTAAAATCACCGCGTAAATAAGCCATATTTCTCGTAAAAACTAAAGAATAAAAAATGGTTATTGTGGGATATTCCTAAAAGATAGACATATACCATCACGGACTTTTTTGTAGACCTTTTTAAGGTGTACAATACTGTTATACATTATTTTGATCTATCTCGTAGGGTTCTTCCAGCGTTTGCAATGTAAGCGCAAAATATGTGTTTATTCACGACATTAGAAACCTCTCAAATTATCAGTGTTCCTCTACTATATTAAGCATGCTATATACATATATATAAACCTTCCTCTTGTATCACTCTATCTATTAAAAAAACCCGCATTAAAATCCGTTGCGTAGTTTTAAATATCTAATCATACATAGGGACAGACAGAAAAAGCGACTTTGTTTTATACTACCTCGTATATAGTGATTCTTTGTTTTGTTTTGTATATTTATTACCTTCATCCACTAAATATACGTACTTAAAATGAAATAAATATGAATTCATCGACTTTTCCGTTCAAAAAACTATTATATATATTCTATAATATATTCATGAACCTTTTTTTTTAAATTAACCAGAAAACGAGCAGACGGATCGCCTGATGGTAAGCGATTACCGCCGCCCATGGACACTCGCACCACCAGAGGAGTTACACTTGTAATTCCTCTGGTGTTGCGACTTGCGCTCCTGGTCCTCAAAATCCCCAATCCCCCCCTTGGGCCTCTGGTAACCTCACTCACTCGGTGAATCACAACGCGTGCGTTATTTCACGTCAGCTTTCTGTGAGGTCGTGGTATTTATCCGGTCGAGCCGACCCATTCGTGCCGAAGCGTGGCTCCCACAGTATTATTGTGAAACTTATAGAAAAAAGACAATAAAGTCTACCCTTGTGACTTTTTTGTCTTTTGCAGTCGGGTAAAATATTAAATTACAATCTATTGTAATTGAATATTTTCCCGACTACCAGGAAGCGTATTGTTTTTACTATATACAACTATTATGTATTCTGTACTATATATAAGAAAGCCACAATTATTGCACAAAATATTCGGCTCGGGAGGGATTTGCACCCCCGACTTACACAAACTTTACCTCTAAAATTGGTGTTCTTACCGCTTGCCTACCGATCCATCTCTAAATACTGTAATTTCAATAGTACCTATATTAATTTAGCCAGGCCGATACTTATCAATAAAATATTTTGTACCTACAGAGATAAGGTTATCAACATATTATAGAGTACCTGGGTAAGCTTAGCTCGGAGCTCTTATAGTGGGTATGTATGTACCTACTATAAGAGCTATTATCATACCATCTATTATTATTATTATTACTAATTTTCATCAAAAATTATTAAATAGAAACAATATTCATGATAGTTTACTATATTTGTCGAAATGTACCACATCATTTGAGACTAGAAGCTATTATACTGGACGGTTCCAAAATTTTATAAATATAGTTGAGGGTATCCGTATTATAAATCTGCTAAGCATTCCTTTTAAACCTTTTCCGCCCGCACCCCTCTCAAGTGAACATATACAAAAGCCGTACGCTTCGCCCCGGCCGTGTACACTACACGTCCAGTTTTGTCAACAATAACCACCGCGCCGCGCTAGAAAATAAGAAATTTGTGTGAAGTTAACCGTTACAACCAAGGAAGATATGAAGACAGTGTGGAGGCCTCCGCAACGTATCTGGACCGCAGAACAAGAGCTTCCAAATATAATTTTTTTTTATTATTTTTTTAAGATATTATATCTAGTTCGTTCTAAAATTATTAATTTAAAGCGTGCCTAGGTATAAATTTATATTTTATTTATTTAAATCCGAATTTACTATTTTCACCGCTATTAACTATTAGGTGCATTGTGCAATCGTTGTGCTTTGAGTAATCGAAATAGCTTGTCGAATAGATAGGTATTTCATTTTATGTTTTTTCCGCATTACTTGAACGGCATTTGTGACAATTCCCTAAAATTAATTGGTTCCCGCTGTAAATTTATGCTCATACGTTTTGAAGAAATATTTTTTGAAATTTCGTTCTAATAATTGAATCGGCCATTTTGTCGGCACGGAGTCGCGACTCGTGACAGTGTGAATTTCAAACGACACAACCCGCGCGTAACGGTCAACTGTGAATCGAAATTATTCTAGTTTTTCACGCTAGGTAATTATTTCACACAATATATTTAAGTAATAGCATTTATTATATATATTATTCCGCGTCGCAATTATTAGTTATTTATTAGTGTATCGTAATATACCACACAGAATACCGGCGTGAAATTGCGCTTGCGCTGTGTTTCGCCGAGTGAGTGAGGTTCCGGGAGGCCCAAAGAAGGAAACGCATCTGGGACTCCTCTGGTGTTGCAGATCGTTCCTTCTTATATTATATTTGTGTACGTGTATTAATTTTATTATTATATATTACTTTATTATTAGTATTAATATTATAAATATCTATAAAGTGACAATTTGTGTGATCAGAATAAAATATAAATCAGTAATTGATTATAGTTATTTTCCTTGCTGCTTGTTCCATCGCCCACAGAAATGTCGGCCGATGATTCTCATATACCTCCGAAATCAGAAGTGCGATCCGAGCAAACAAGTGAAAAACAAAATGAATATAATTAGAGGGAATTATTTGAAATGCAAAATTCGAATATGAAGGCTTTGGTCGAAGCTCTGAGACAAGCCGCAGCTATCTACGCAGCATATTTATATATTTACCTGCCGGAGTTTGATCCTGACAGGTCTGACGTAGACGCCCAATCATGGTGTGCAACCTCAGACATGTGTTTTGCTGACGTCCCTATGGAAGGAGGTCAGTTGATCGTCACTCTCAGCAAGGCGCTCAAGATTTGGCGTCAGCGTGGCTATCTCAGGTATCTTATCCAGGAATAACTTGGACTGAGTTTAAAAATTTATTTACCGCAATTCTCATTAATCTCAGTACTGACAAACCAAAGGAAAATGAGACCTTGGCGGCATACAGAAGCCGAGTCATGACGTCATTGCACAATCGATGGAAAAATATTACTGTCGAGCAAATAATTGTGTCAACAACATTTGCACACATCTCACAATTCGACTCGAGAATGCAGAGATTGGCATTTACTTCTGACATAAACACGGCAGCAATTGCAGCAGGAACTCCAAGCATTTTCCTACCTAAAACGTAAGTATAATACGTCTGCTTCGGAACAGAAAACGTTTGAATCCAAGCGCATGGAATTAAATTCATTATCTACTGTGAAATATTTTCACTATGGCAAGATTGGACACAAATTATTGGCCAATTGCTCACTGAGACTAAATACTGGTAAAGGTGATATGAAAACACAGATATCCAATAAAGTCACAAGGTCCAACCTTCAGCCGCAGCCTACCGCAACCAAGATCGTCTGCTTCAAATGCGAAAAACCAGGACATATCTCGGTTCGTTGCCCCGACGGAGGAGGCTCAGAAGCGCATAACAGCGAGCGACGCGTCGACGTGTGTGTAGTCAAACCTCCTGCAGAAACACTTAAACATCAAGGTCAGTTTTTCACATTCCATTATGACTCTGGTGCAGAATGTTCCTTAATTAAAGAAAGCGTTTCATGTAAATTTAGTGGTAAACGTATTACATTGTAACTCTAAAAGGAATCAGTCAGTCAGTTGTATTAAGTACTATTCAGATGTCTTATGTTGTCGAAATTGAAAATAATTTAATTGAAATTTTGCTACATGCTTTACCAGATATTTATTTACGTAGTGATATTATAATAGGACGTGTAGTGAAATATTAGTTCACGGGTTCAGTGCCTGTATGACGGCGACTCAATTCAAAATTATTAAAATACCCACGTAAATAATTATAACAACTCGGACGTTGTGTGTGTCAATACTAGTGACCAGTTACCGCGTAATGATCTTATTGTTATAAACACCGATGTGTCTGTTGAACAAAAATCTGATATAGTGTTAGTTTTAAATAATTATTCGAGATATTTTATAACTGGTATGCCTCAAACGCGCGTTACAACGGGTGAACTAGTGATTCGTTTAATTGACCCTTGTAAAAGTGTCCAAAGACGACCTTATCGACGAAGTGCAGAAGAACGAAGGATAATTCTTGAAAAGGTAAGTGAATTGCTGTATGCTAATATTATTCGGCCTACTGATTCACCATTCGCGAGTCCTGCGCTTTTAGTGAAGAAACGTGACGGTTCAGATAGAGTGTGCATTGATTACCGCGAGCTAAATAGCAATACAGTACCAAATCGGTATCCGTTACCGCTTATTTCAGACCAAATATCACGTTTAAATGGTGCACGTTATTTTAGAAAATTAGATTGTGCCTTGGGTTTTCATTTGATACCTATTAATTCTGAGGAGTCTATACAGCGTACAACCTTCGTAACACCGGACGCCCAGTATGAATACTTAGCTATGCCGTTCGGCCTTAGGAATGTGATATCAGTTTTTCAGCGAGCTATTGTAAAGGCCCTTGGTGATTTAGCTAATACTTTTGTTATTATTTACGTCGAAGATATTTTAATAATATCTTAAACAGTAAAACAGGGTATCGATAGGCTTAATGTGGTACTAGAAGTTTTAACTAAAGCTGGTTTTTCGTTGAATTTGAAAAAGTGTTCATTTTTAAAAATGTATGATCAACGATTACTCCGCCGTCTGTGGACTAATTATCAAAATTCTTTTTTAAGTAATCATCATCATCACCTCTATTACCACACCATACATCATCACATTATGATGATATAAAAGGTACTTCTCATAGTACCTATATAGAGAGTATTTTACTCCGACATGGATATCTTTGAACCTTACTCTGCCGTTTATGGACCTATTTGAGAAATTATTTTGTTGTTCTAAAAAGTATAATTCTAAATTGGTCACTTAGTCACTAAAATGGAAACTTGATGATGGGATCCATAGGGTTCCCCATGGATCTTATCATCCAGTCCCCCTGGGAACTCCTCGAAATTTATATTGACATATATATGTGTACTATATAGTGATTTTGACTTTTTCTGAAGTAACATAAGCATATTATGCTACCAATAAATAAGATTTTCCACCAAGGTTTACCCTGGATCCAAAAGCACTGTGATATAACTGGTTTACGGACGATAATCTTACGTAATAACATCATCTCAAGCCGAGCGCTTAGGCTGAACGTGCCTCTCTATCCCTTGTTCCGCGCTCTCGTTTGCACGCTCTGGCTCACGCGCAGCTGGCGTTCATTGCCTAAAGACGTTAAGACCTTGCCCAAAAAGCAGGCCCCTCAGGCCTCACAGACCGTCCCTACTCCAAAAATGCCTCCTCCTTTCATCATACAGGAGAAGGAAAAATGTAACCTTATTAGCGCAGCGATAACGAGCAAAAGCTTCGCTACTCTTCTGCACACACGACCCCAATTGGAATTAAAGTCCAGGTTAAAACTTCGGAGCATCACCGCCTCCTCACCGCGTTCCTACGCAACAAAAATATAGGTTACCATACCTATGCCCTAGAAAACGAGAGCGTGCTGCGCGTCGTCATAACCGACGTCGATAAGTGCCTCTCCACAAGAGAGGTGTTCATGAACATCCAGTTCCAGGGCTATCCCGCCACAGAGGTACATCGCATGTACCATCCAATCAAAAAATACGAGTACAATATGGTACTCGTAACCCTCCCGCTTGGTGTGGTAGGATATCTTCAATATCTGAGCCATCTGTCACATCACAGGCACTCGGCACGGAATTCCCAAGCTAGACCGCGTTGCGTCAAGTATCTGGGAGACCACGGCACCTCTGACTGTCCCCGTAAGAGCCCAACTGAGGAAATTGAACCCCCAGCTGTGTCCTCTGTAAGACCCAAGGTCACCCAGCCAATTACAGAGGGTGCAAAAAAGCACCCAAAGTTAAAAAGCGCATTGCACCACAGACAAAAGGTGTCCCCCCCCAAGCAGAGATTCGTCCCTGCCCCCCTTCCCTCCAAATCTACGACCAAACCCACCCAGAATCCCACTTCAGTTCAAGCGGTTTTTCCCGCTCTTCCTACTCAGGCCACGCCCTCCGAACCGAAAGCGTCTAAGGCCACGCCCTCTCCGACCCCAAGCTTCAATGCCAACCTCTCGTTCGTCACTCAGTTTCTAAGTTTCTAATCGGGCCTATTGACCCTATAGAGGTTTCTATTTTAGCCACAAAGCTAAAAGGGTCGGTCATAGGTCACAGGTCTACATCCAAGCTTTGTCAGCACATCAAGTCTTGATCAGTAGGATCAAGGCGCTCTCCCCCGACTGTAATTGAGACTCTCCACGAGCCTAACTCGGACCACAGACCGGTTACCATTACACTTGGTAGTCTTAACCCAAACAATTCTAGTACTAGAAAGATTGTAGATTATAAAGCATTAGCGGAGAACATCAAAGCCCTCCAATCGAGTCACCTTGATAAAATTCCCGACACCATAGATAGTAAAGAGACAGCCATAATAATAGCTCCCACGCCGATTTCGGTGACGGTGGCCTGTTTCATTGAAACCAGGCCAGCTACGCAGGAGTATTGTTATAGTGCCCAAGTGTGTGCGCAGTACACAAGAGCACTCTCTCCTCCTTTTACTCTCATAACCCAGTGGGACGGATAACCGACACGACTGGCGAGAGATTAGGCGCAGGTCCGACTTTTTACATGCCCATCCGACGCATGGATCATCTTTCTTGTCAGACAATCAGGTGATCAGCCTGAATTGTCCTAACCAAACTTGGAAACAACATTTTTTTTGTTCCAATGCAGGAATCGAACCCACGACCTCCGAGTCGAGAGCCAAGCTCTAACCACTGGACCACGGAGGCTGTTATAGAGGCCGCCTCCCACTTGACAGATCAAATAGCAGCGACCATAGAATATTTATCAAAGCAGGTGCCAAGGACTCACAAGGGCTGTTGGTCCCAGTTGGTCCCAGATGACATGAAGGAGTCCATCATAAATCCGAGAGTTGGGATCGACTTCTCAGTGAGTTACAACCGTCACACGTGGCGTACTCGCGAAGGCCCTCAAAAATAACACGGAGAGCGACATGCCTCCGTTAGACAGACCAAATCGTCCTCCTGCACTCGAAGACATAGACAAGGCCGAATGCCTAGCTGATAATTTCGAACAACAGTTCCGGCCGAGTACCTACTTTCCCGATCGATCTCGAGCACCTTAGCTTAGTAAATAGCGATGTCAACAGCTGACTCTCGAGGCCACCTGATGACGATAGGGTGAGGATGGTGGACTCGGAGGAGGTCCAAACATTATAAAGTGTATGAATGCCAAAAAGGCGCCAGGCCAAGACGGTATTTTAAACAAAACACTTAAAATGATACCGTCCGAGCTAATTCAACTCCTAGTGAACATTTTTAACGCCCTCTTAGTAGGATGTTCATTCCCAGACATTTGGAAAGTAGCTATTGTCATAGATATACACAAACCGGGGAAACCCCGGAAGGCACCTGATAGCTACCGACCAATTAGTCTCATTAGCTCCCTTGGAAAAGTGTATGAAAGAGTAATAAAAAAGCGCCTCAATGACGTCCCGGTAATCTTGTTTTATTAATCAGTAACTTCCTTAAAAAGCGCAAATTTCATTTCCGCGTAGAAGGCGCACTATCGTCGCCAACATATATGGAGGCGGGAGTACCGCAGGGTTCGGTCCTCACGCCCTCCCTAAGTTGCAATTAGCCATATTCGCGGATGACACAGCCCTTTATTATTCTCACATCTGACCCTGTACCGCTTCTAAGGCCCTCCAGGTGTCAGTTACCGAACTCGGTAAATGATTCTCCAAATGAAGAATCGAAGTAAATCCCGAGAAAAGTCACGCCATTCAATTCAACAAAAAATCTAGGGCAAAGAAGCGCACAAGCGCCCGTAAAATTATGAGCCCTTTAATCCTGCACAGCAATATAATCCCAGAGGTCACTCGTGTCAAATGTTTAGGCGTAGTACTAAACAAGTCGATGACGTTTTCGAGTCACATCACTAATACGTTACGAAAAGCGAAATTTGTACTCTACAAATTATATCCGCTACATAATTCGCGAAGCAAAATGTCCCTAAGACATAAGCTTACATTATATAAAGTATGTATAAGAACGATACTAAGTGAGTATGTATGTGAGTATGCGTGCGTCTCTTTCGCACAAATAAGCGAGCCTCAAATAGACCGATTGCAAAGAGTTTAAAACTGGTTTCTACGCATGGCAACAGGAGCCCCCTATTACATGTGTAACATCGACTTGTATAGAGACTGCGTCACCATAAAAGCCTATATCAAAGAACTCGTAGAGACATTCTTTGATAAAGGCAAAAATCATCCAAACCCTCTTATCCAAAAGGCCCTAGACTACAACCACGACGCACAGACCATCCGACACCCGTACAAGCGGCCTAAGCACATCTTAGCCGATCCCATTGACCGGATCACAAAAATACAGTTACGCAAACACAAATCACATGCACCCGCGAATTTTGTATCGTGACCCCGGTGGCCGACGTCGGCGCCTACCCCGAGTTCTCACATCCGACACGATCACACGAACAGACGTACAGACCGACCCTAACACGGGACCGAACCCGAACCCGAGATCGAGTTCGCATCCTAGTAGCCTAGGTACACTTCAAAATAGTGACCGCGACTGCGATATTGATATAGAGAGCTGTACCAATACCGCGAAGCTCATCGACAGTAGGATTTATGCACGCGAGTTATCCCGACCGTACGCGGAAGGGGAGAGGGACGGCCCTCTCAATACCGAAACCACTAAAATCTCGAGCTCCTCTATCGCGATAACTCGCTCGCTGTTAGTTTGTGCTACTACGCGCGAGCAACCTCACTCTTCTGAGAGTGAGGAATGGGTCGGACCCCTTAGCAGGAGAGACCCCGTGTCCCCCTCGACAAAATAATATCTTACAACCCGTAGCTGTCCCCAATATCCGGTCTGAACTTCACCCGGGTGATGTTAGGGAGGGTCGAACCCTCCCATCATCTCTCAACTAATCAACTAGTCACTAGGCTAGTTATAGTCCGACGTAGCTACAGCGGTATGAACCCGACCGTTAGCGTAGACCATTTCGAAAAAAAAAGTCCAGAAAGCGCAAATACGTGCGTAAACCTACGCGCGTAGAGATTCTTATCTTATCAAAACAAAATTTCTGGCGGTCTATCTGTGATGCCAACTTGGAACTTTTTCCATAAATTTAGGGAGGAAAAGTTTCTGAAGGGGTTTTTAGGGGGTTTATATGCGCTTGTTTTATTTAAATATGCAATTAATCTGCTAGTCGACCAGTAATAATTAGAAAAATGAAAGCCTGAAGAAAAATTAGTTTTTTTTATGTAAATCTTTATATTGTACTGTAAGAAACTGGAGGCTATTTCGTACAATACATTGTACGAAATAGCCTCCAGCCAGAAAAAAATAGAAAGAGCGTTCTTAAATAAGTATTGCAAAGTTTAAAATTGCAATACCTACTTATTTAAGAATTTCTAGATTGTTTTCCTTATTATTATACCTAGTCTTGCCATAAATACTGAAACAAAGAAAAAAATTTCTCTTGCAAATAACATTTATTACTTTTACAGTGTGTTAGTTTAATACACAAATATAAAACAATTTAAAATATAAAAGCTTATTCGTAGTGGTCTCCATTGGCTGCAATACAGTCCATTAAACGTTGAGGCCAGTTATCAATAGAAGCACACACTCTTTCTATGAGATAATTCTTCACTGCCAATCGTACGGATTGTTTTAGGGACTCCAAATTATCATGGCGTTTAGAGCAAGCCATACTCTCTAAAACTGACCATATATACATAAACTAAAACTGACATATATAAATCATAATCTAGCGGATTAAGATCGGGACTAGACGACGGCCAATTTTCAGCTCTGATGAAGTCCGAAAAGTTCGTTTCTAACTAAGACTGCGTAGACCGAGCTTTATGACCCGGCGCCGAGTCTTGCTGGAAGGACCATTCTTGGTTATTGCACATGTTGTTGTTAAGGGGCTTCACTAGCTTTTCAAGAATGGTATCTTGATACACTCGTGCCGATGTTTTGCTACCTTTTTCACAAAAGTATGGCTCAGTCACTCCTTCGTAGCTAATACCATACCAAACCATCACTGAAGTCGGATAGTGTGCACGTTGCACTCTGTCGACTAATTGGGCAGCTTCCGTAGAGCTTTGAACATAAATACGGTTATTTTGTTTGTTAAAATGTTGCTCAATTACAAAAATTTTCTAATTCGTAAACAAAATTTTTCTGTGACCCCCCTTTGCGTACCGCTTCAGTAGTTGTTTAGATTTTATCACCCTATTCTTTTTTAAATTATCAGTTTAGAAATGACCAGTACATCTCTTAAAGGCTGCAAGTCCTAAGTCATCTTTTAAAATACGCGACATGGTTCTAGGTGCTATCTTTATCTCCCGAGATAAAATCTTTTGCCTTCGGATAGGATTTCTTTGAATTCTTTCCCTTACTGCTTTGACAACCTTTTTCGTACGAACACTACATGGACGGCCAGATCTTTTTCTGTCACAAACAGAGGAGGTCTCATTGTACCTATAAATAGCCTGGCACACAAACATTTTACTAATACCAAGCGTATGGAGAGGTTTAAAAATTGCATTTGGCTCCATACCTACTTAGTATAATGCAATGACAGCGGTTCTCTTTATCACCGCACTCCTTTTTAATATGGCAAAATATTGTACAATGTATTGGCGCCAAAATAAGAAAACACAATGAACAATCATATAAAAATTACACATTCCAAATTCAAATGTAACATTTTGTTTATTTTTAATTGTAACAGTATTTATGGCCAGACTAAGTATATAAAAATAGAGGTGCGTGTACGAAACAACTTATAGTCTATAAGTGTTAAAGAGAAAGCAGGGAATCATGCATCACGAATACCTTTCCATGTTTCCTGAACAATACTACCTAAAAATGATATAAAGTTATCTAAAAATTCACCTTACAGATAAATAAGATTTTGTATCAAAACTGGAAAAATCATTGTTCTAAATAAATTTCAGAAGAAACGATTTGAACATCATATTTTTATTTTGTTTCAGACATTAAGCTACCGGCTGTTATTTTGCTGACTTACATTATGCCTACAGATTAGGCAAATCGACTGTAATTGATATCGTTAAAAAAACTGTAGACGTGTTTTGGATTAAATTAAAAAATAAAGTTATGAAAGAACCGTCAACCGAAGAGTGGCCGATTATTGCTAAAGGATTCGAAAAATATACAAATTTTTCAAATTACATCGGAGCGATTAACGGAAAACACATATGAATAACAAAACCTGTACATTCCGGATTTATGTATTACAATTATTATAAGTACTTTTTTTCTACTCTCCTGCTTACCGAGTTGTCGTTTGTTTGTCTATTTGTCGTTTATTTTATAATTAAATGGTCTATAGTCCCTGGTTTTTATTTTTTATTTTTCTACAGACTTTAAGGAAGGTCTCTAACATTTTTGCTTTTGCGTAGAACACTCAAAAGTAAAGAAAATCTTCTATTCTATGACTAATTATATGTCACCAGTTGTCATTTGTATTAATGATGTGTAAGATAATTTCATTTACAGATCTCGAAATTTTTATATAAATCGTTATTTAAACGTATATTTAACTAAATAAAATCTTTAGTATTTGTGCTAAGTATACAACTAGCGCAGAACAAAATTCCACAGGAAACATACTACATATTTATTTTAGGGAGAAATACTTTTTTTAACTGAGCAACACGATATCAGTACGCTTTCATTGCACTCCAAAATACAGGGTGACATTTTTGAATATTTCAAATCGATAATAATTATGTGTTTGAAGGTTTCATATAAAAAGTCTCCTGAAAAAATTGGTTTTGACAAAACATTGATAGTACAAAACTACTGAACACTGTAAGTATAATTTCACTAGTGTGAGTACTGTGAAAATGCCAAAATTACCAGTTGCCAACAGTGCCAACCAATCTGAATGCTGTGTAACGAATGAACTGAATACTTCTTTCTCACTCTGAATCATACAATCGGAGCGAGAAAAACATATTTCTCGTAGAGGTAGGGGCGTCATGCATGCGTATGTAAGTCAGGAGCGGAGCCACCTATACGTGTAGCATGGGCATGCCCACAACCCCATCAGCCTTGTGACTGAACACTTTCAAGGTCTATTAATTTATAATCAAAATAGGTTCAGTTAGTTTCAGGTAGTTGTATTGGTACTCGTATTGTTAGCCTTTTGTGTCTTATCTGGTGCTTCTTACTTGCTGGTCATTCTTATATGAGCGTTAACATACATATTTACAGTAGTGTATTTAGTGTAAAGCGGACCTTAAGGCTCAACTCACACTGGCGCAGAGTCGAAGCGACGCGACGCGTCATGTTTTGCATTTTGTTTCGCTGACCCACCCGACTCCAGCCGAGCGCCGTAGCGCGAATGCGCGCGTCAACGCGCATCGACGCGCGCTTCCATATTTACATAGCACAAATTTGTACTTAAATAATAGAACAATAGAGATAATTATGCTTTAGGCGGAAAAATACGACGCGTCGCGTCGCTTCGACTCTGCGCCAGTGTGAGTTAAGCCTTAGTCAGGTAGATTGATGTCCGTTAATATTCGACCCTTTTTTATTTATGACCTAACAGCTTTAAGAAAAAGTATTACTTTTGTTTCAACCGATAGGAATTAAATTTGAAAAAAAAATCAACCCTTTCGATGTGGTGTGAAACACACAAATTATAGATTATATAAATCTATAATTTGTGTGTTTCTTGTACTATTAATTATGCATATATTTTTATTTAATTAATTTATTATCTTAGTTGATGTTAATTTGTTAAAGGTATATTGAATGCTTATTTTTTTACAAAACATAAAATAAGTATATAATTGCTAAATAAGCGAAAAACTTTCTCGTTCACTCCGCGCGTTAGCGTTTAATTAACATATTATAAAGGAAATATTTCATCTTTTTTTTTGTTAATTTTAATTAACATGTTCTGAAGAAAATAATAAAATTTTCGGGCCACATCCTTTTTTGTGAGCTGGATCAGTGCCTGAATCAACCAAAGCTGTTTAATACGACAATTTAGTACGATACGCGCATTAGTAAAAAATACGCGCGTAGCATCTGGACGCAATGTACGCCTAGTACCTCGACACGCGCGTCGGCCTTACGTGCGTATGACGTTTCGCGATAATTACGCGCTTTCTGGGCATAGTCTAACACGTCAAAAATTATAACCCGACTACGTTAATTATATAGCATAAGTAGCCTGGGGTATTATGTAATATGTATGTACGGTGGAACAAACATACATACATACATATACTGCCAAAAACATTACTCTTCCTTTTGGCTTCGCCGTAGTCGGTTAAAAATTTACCTGCCATAAACAATTAGTTCTACATTTAAATGACAGGTAACCTGCATTTCCTTGATTGAGCAGTTCGAATCGGCGCATAATATTGTGTACTGTTTACAATTCCACCTCAATTTTTTATATTAATAAGATCCTGAATATATAAATGCATGTTGCCAGAGGGCGCGTTTTATTTTGTGTTTTATTCCTTTTTTTATATATTTACTAAGGCGGGTCAATAAGTCCTTGACTTTTTGAATTTCTAACCTCCTTACTGAAAAAGCAACACTACTCCTGTCAATAGGCATCTGTCAGTTGACTCCTATCAAAATTTGAACTTGCTGCGTCAGTTAGTTTGTGTTTTACAGCTATCTTTATCAGACTATCCAGTAACTTAAGGAAACAATGGAAAAAAGTGAATTTCGTGTGCTTATTAAGCATTATTTTTTGCGAAAAAAAACCATTACCGAGACCAAGGCTAAGCTTGATAAATACTATGGGGACTCTGCACCATCGATTTCAATGGTAAAAAAGTGGTTTACTGAATTTCGTTGTGGCCTTACAAGCACTGAAGATGCCGAACGTCCTGGACGCCCAGTTGAGGTCTCTACACCCGAAACAATCGAAAAAATTCACGATATAATGCTGGCCGACCGAAGATTGAAAGTGCAAGAGATTGTGGAAGCCATAGGCATCTCGCATGGCTCAGTGGTTTCAATTTTGAATGATCACTTGGGCATGAGAAAGCTTTCCGCAAGATGGGTGCCGCGTTTGCTCACAGTCGACCACAAACGCAATCGTGTAACAACTTCACAGGAAGGTTTGGCGTTGTTTAATCACAATATGGAGGAGTTTTTGCGCCGTTTTGTAACCGTGGACGAAACATGGATCCCTCACAATACACCAGAGACCAAACAACAGTCAAAACAGTGTGTTTCTAAGGGTGAATCGGCGCCAAAGAAGGCCAAGGTGGGTTTGTCAGCCAATAAAGTTATGGCGACTGTTTTTTGGGATGCACGTGGGATAATCCACATTGACTATCTTCAAAAGGGAAGAACAACTAATGGGGAATATTATGCCAACTTATTGGACCGCTTCAATGAGGATTTGAAAAAAAACCGACCTCATTTGGCCAAGAAAAAAGTTCTTTTTCACTAAGACAATGCAAGGGTGCACACATGTGCAGTTGCCATGGCAAAAATCCATGAATTGGGCTATGAATTGCTCCCACATCCACCCTATTCTCAAGATTTGGCTCCGAGTGACTACTTCTTGTTCCCAAACCTGAAAAAATGGCTTGGTGGAAAAAGATTTGACTCCAATGATGAAGTCATCTCGCAAACAAAAGCCTATTTTGAGGACCTCGACAAATCATATTTTTTGGAAGGGATAAAAAATTGGAGAAGCGTTGGACAAAGTGTATAGAGCTCAAGGTGGACTACGTTGAAAAATAAAATGATTTATTTATCAAAATATCTGTTTTTTATTCCAAAAGTCACGGACTTATTGACCCGCCCTCGTATCATGGATATAAAGTGCCCCATTCTACGATTCTTCGAAGCTTTAAACGTTTATAGCTCCAAAAATATAATATTAAGTATATTAATTTTTTCGATATAGATATAGATATTATTATTATTTATATTATTATTCATTTATACCTATAGGATCATATAAAACTTGAGGTGGTAAACAGTGCACATGCGCCGATTCGATATGCGATCTTGACTAGAAAATCTCTCTCTCGTCTTACTACAGAGACTGAATCCTCGACCTCGAAGTCCAGCCTATCCCACCTATGTACCACTGAAGTTCGGAACTTCGGAATCGCGTGGGTGGTACATGAGGTATACGCCTTTGCGGCGTGGACGTGTGGTCCGTGTTTTTGACGTTGATTGAGGGAGGTAGATTAAATTCAGCGCGTTGATATTATGTAGGTAATAACGTAATAGAGCTCCCTTACAAATGACTCACAAAATAGGGTAGACCTGTAAATAAATATTGAGGTATTGCTGCTTGATAAGGAGAAAAAACAATAACAATTTATGTGTAGTTAAGTAATTAAATACATCTAAAATTACAAACAAGGTTCAATATTTTTTGCTAAATTTGTGAAAAAAACTACACCATAAATCATTAGTTTACTTACATCATATTATATAAAAACATATAAGTTTGAAGATAAATGCAAAATATTATTTTTAACAAAAAAATAAAACCGACATCCAAAGTAAAAATGCACAAAAAATTCCTTATTCCTTAAAATTATATTCGGCTAAAATTTTAACTTTGAAGTCGGTACCTACCAGCAAATAATTATTGTAAATAATATAATTTTAATTACTTTTGCTTACATCAAGCACATAAAATCCCATGATAAAAATGAAGAGAAAAGTCTCACAGTCTCGAAACGTATTTCAATTTTAGCAATGTACTTTAAATATAAATTTTAAGACATCAAAATAATATGTTTGTTGATACAACCTAAAGTATTGCACAGTAGATTTATTATTTTTCCGGTATACCTATTGATGTCAAATCGAACTGAAACTTTGGGAATAGCCAAAGTAAATACAAAGCCTCAGCGCACATTGTAAACGAAAAGATTTTTTAATCGCTATTTTTAAATAAGCCATAAAAACTTGCATTGGTTTATAAAGTGTGTGGAATAGTGTGTGGCATTGTCACAATTTACATTATTCTTCTCTGCATTTTGGGTACGTCAATTTTCATATCTGACTACCGTTAAACCATAATATTTTAATTTGTCGTGAATGAAACTAGTATTGAGAGTGCATAAAAGACCTGGAAGAAAATATCCTGGATATATATAATGATTTAGTTATAAGCTTGTTATTAAATAATTATTAAAATGTTTTAGTAAGTAACAAATCTCTATCATGATATTTATTTCAGAAAGTTTGAAAAACTTACGGTTGTAATTTGCTATGGGGCTAATGTGGAAACATGGTCGCAAAGAAACTGGTTTGATTGAAAACTTGTCAGTACTTTTATTAAATTCTTAGTAAGTCAATATTATTGGAGCTATTTTGGGATATAATTCGTTTGTTATTGATTCAATCAGCACTGCCCGTTGTCGTTTGAAAAATTCCCATGCCATTATTTCGATACCGTTAGTGTTTAATGAAAACTAACTTTTGCCCGTTGCTCCACCCGCGTAAATATAGTATCCCACGGGAACACTGTACTTTTTCGGGATAAAAAGTAGCCTGTGTATTAATCCAGAGCTTAAAACTACTGCCATATCATATTTCATCGAAATTCGGTAGTTTTTGCGTGAAAGAGTAAAAACATCCATTAATCCATTCATTCTCACAAACTTTCACATTTATAATGGTAGTAGGATTTAATATCCTTCAAATATTGGTAAAGTTTAAGTTTAAGTTTTTCTGGCTTTATTTTTATTATTAAATGAGAAAGTAAGAATTATTTACGAATAAAGTACAGATCATTCTTGGGTCCATGCAATAGAGGACCTATTTACAAAAGTAAAGATAGTCGATTATTATTATTTAACACAAAATCCAACAGATTTAAGACTTGGCGAGCGGCCATTTTGTTCGAATTTCTTAGGAAGCAGTGGAGTCACTTCACACTGAAACAAAACGATACGCGACATGACGCTGCATTCTATTCTTCTCTCAAAAACAATTCAACTATTCAATACTGTTTTATTCAAAACACAAGAAGAACATGTTTCATTGTAAGAGTTCGAATGGCAGAGTGCACCGCGCTGCACAGCGCATGTGCAGTGTATGACGATCAGTCATCAAATAAAACGTAGGTATATTTTTGTGTAGAGAATAAAGTTCAATTTTGAATAGCATTGACCTTTTTAATTTGTTGACTTTTGTGGCAGGAACGTGACGAGTACTTTTATTGTACCCTAGGATATTATTTATGGATCACCGTTGCTCGTTGCTTAATCTGCTATACGTGTTTTTCAGATAACTTCCGACGATGTAAAAGTTATGTTATTAAGCGCATGTATTACGCCGTTTTCGTTTTAAACCTTATTATTTGCCTTAATAATAAACTTATTGTCTTTATTGTCTTATTACCTTAATAATTAACGAAAACTAAGGCTTTACTTTGTTCCGAGTATTTAGACTAGATACCGCTGGCATACTTGAAAAATGCGGCAGCAAATAGTATGCCGAAGTCGGCTTGCCGGAGCCCGTCACATTGAAATCTTCGTGTCAGATGTCTAGAAATTATAAATGGGATATAATTAATCTTGCGAACAAAAAATAAGTTGGCGACTGCACATGAGCATACCGTATTACTGAATTTTGCAGCGAATTAATATGTTGGCGACTAAATTACTAAACTGGCGAAAGCGCTCTGGCGACATAAATACAAAAATCGGCAGATAAAAGGTGGCGAAGTTTAATCCAAACTTTAATATGTTGGGGACTAACTTTCCGAATTGGCGACCATTAAACGTACTTGCTTACATAGCAGCTATAAAACCAGATTGGGTTAATAAATTAATGGCTGCTAAAAATTTTATTTGCAGGCTACGTAAAATCACATTTTTGGATACTGTTGGAGTTTGTTTTCCTTTGTTATGGATGTCGTTTTCAAGGTTTTTGGGGGTGCTGAATAATATGAAAATTAAATATATTTTGAAATTCCAAAGTGGCGTACATTTTTTATTTAAAATTAATCAGCGTGTCCTTTTGAGGTTTCTGGGGGTGCTTATTATAAAATTGTGTTCAAATTTCAATTTCCAAAATGTGCAATTTTCCATCTTCGTAAAAGTGACATGAGTATTACTAACTACTAATTTAAAAGTTCTTGAGGATGCTGATTAGGATTGATGAATATTATCATAGTATGCAATTTAGCTATGTTTAAGCTATGGATTTTTTTGGAATTATAGAGAAAGAAATGCTCTACTTTTAGACACAAGCGATATATAATATCGAGCGATAGCAATAGCAATAGCGATATATAAAATCCTGAAATTTTCATTTTATAAATGAAAATTTCAGGATTTTAAAATTTCTTTTCCTCCCATCATGAAGAAAATATGCTGTTGCGGGATTAATAAGCGGGAGCAAATTTTTATTATGACGCACAATTTCTGAGATAGAAGAATTTTACAAAATGTAAATAAATACGCAATTTTGAAATATATTTTAATTTTTGTAATTAACATCCCCCTAAACCTAGAAAAGGACAGACTAGATTAATTTTATTTAAAATAAATGTCCAATATCTTTGAAATTCAAAACGTATATCATTTTTGTACTCAGCACCCCTAAAAACCTCGAATACGACACCCATGTCAATTTTACGAAAATTATAATATCTGCCATTTTGAAATTTCAAATTTAATAATATGTTTGTAATCGACAAAACCGAGAAAAATTAAAAATGGGAATTTTGTGCGCTCCTTAACGTTTTTTATGTGCGCTCGTTTTGCTGCTTATTAGTTATTATATTTTTTTAATAACTACATCAGGAAAATTATATGTGCTTATTCTTAAATTTAATATGTACTCTCAAATTGTTGCGAAGATGGTTATTTGTTGGCCAAAATAATATCTGTCTGCCAGTTTGGAATATTCAGTGAACAAAACTGGTAACAGTTAGTCCGGTTAGTCGCCAGATTTGGATTTTTTTGTTCCTTACATTCTTTGCTAGCTTGGTTTTAGTTTTAGTTTAGTATTCAATATTCGGTTTTTTCACATCCAAAATTTGATTGTTTTGTCGCAAGTTTAAATACATGCCATTATAAATTCACACTACAATAATGAGTTGCCGCATTCACAGAGCTGTTGTTGTTAGATAGCGCGGTATATTAATGTCGAGCGCCGAGACCAATCATTTATCTATGGTTGAAACTTAAAAAATTAAATATGAATTATGGTCGAATTTCGAACACAGGTCGACCGCTAGTTCTATTAAATTATGCGACAAATAGTTACTATGGCCGCTATCAATTATTCTCTATCACGACCATTCGAAGTAATTTATGTCCTAGCATGAGATATTCTCTGTAACTAAGTGAAATAGGTATACTTCCTACATCGAATACCATACATCTTGTGCATTCTAATGCATATTCAATATTACATTGGATAATAATAGATAAGTATTGTTTAGTTTACTCTCCTAATGAGGATCAATCTCAACACTTAGTAGAGCGGCTAGTTTGAAAGGCGCGCTTCCTTTGAATTGGTTAAGATGACGCCATCTGTCGCGATCCGTGCGACAACGGCTTGATTGTAATCATACTTCATAGGTATTATTCTCCGATTCTTGACGCTTGTGCCTCACGTGCATTGTTTTAGTTTATGTTAAATATTTCAGTTGTGTTTAGAGGGAAGCTGACGACGACAGATGTCATAGCGACTCACTTCATTCTCGGGCGCGTTTTAGGAAATAATGCATTAAAAATGCTGTATCTTCGTCATTTTTGGTCCGATTTAAATAATTTATTTGCAGTAAGTACATACAGTATTTTTTGTCGTCATAAGTACTGCATACCCCACAAAAACACAACTGATCCTCATTTACGTATTTAGAAATCTGGCCAAAAGAAATCAGAATATTAATAAATATCGCATTAGTATCTGCAATTTGTATGCCCAATGCACACCAGTATATTATAAAAATATAAGATAGTTAGTATTTCCAATAATGTTCTAGAATATTTACATGATCACTGGGAGAACTTAGTCTATTTGTATAATATGTCTCTAATATTGAGATCTAAACATAATATTATTATGTTTGTTGTTATATTTGCTTGATGTAAATTACTTTATTCCTCGTGTTCTTTTAAGGAAATTATACGAAATACGATTCAACGATTTTAAGATATTTTTTCCCGGTTTTGACCTATAGGTCGATTCTGTTATTTAAATCTTACAATAATACAATTTCGATGCAGTGTCGTTATGGAAAAATAAAAACCTGGATAGTGACTCGCGTACGTCGGGCCCCGTACCATTATACTAATATTTTACATGTTAACATAATATTTCGTTATTTTTGTACGAAGTTTTCCAAGTAAGCGCATTTTACAAGTTAGGTATCTATAACTCCTAAACCAACAAAGTAATATAAGCCGTTATAGTTTTACTTTAAAGTTCATCACATTGACTACCATCATGAATTTTTCACATTTTTCGAGCTAGCTGTTTAGCTTTTAGAGGGGAGGGGGACGTCCTATTTTAACAAAAAAATGCGCTTTAAAGTTGAATATCTCGGAAACGAATACCCAAATCAAAAATCGTCTTAGCAAATTCTAAATATTTTTAAAGTACCTATCTAATGGCACCCTTTACGTGTAGGAGAGGTAACCCAAAAAAAAATTTTTCGTGATTCAATTTTATTACTTAATTTGTTTATACACAAATTATCCATGTAAAGTTACATCTTTCTAGCACTAACCATTTGGACGGTAAGCCGAAGGCGGACGGACGGACGGACATGACGAAACCATAAAAGGTTCCGAAACGTAATAGCCCAAGATCTTCTAGGAAATTTGGAGCAGGTGTTTGAGGCAAGCTGAAACCTTGTCCTTACACTTCTATTGTACCTCAACACGATAATGCAGGTCTGACTGGTCAGATGCGGGGCTATTATTATATTGACTAATATACAATTTTTTTAATACCCAAAAAATATGTGTGAGGCAATTTGAAATTTTGATATAGTGTTAGCTTAATGTTTAAGGGGTTGGGAAAAATATAGCCAGGACATTTAGTCGGGGCTTCAATTTGTCACACCAGTGTAAAAGTAAATTGAAAAAGTTAAAAAAAATAATAACACGGTATAAATTTAAAAACTTAAACATTAAACTCTGGCTATAAGACTCTATGATAAAAACCTAACCAAGAGGGTTGGTCGTTGGAGGGTTGTTGGAGGGTTTCGTAACTATCAACGCGCAATAGGTTTTCTTTGAATCACTTCAAAAGTTATTGTCCGATTTCACTCAAAATAATAATTCTGAAGAGTTTTTATCATGATCTATCAGCATGGAAACTTACAAGTTTCTATCTCCTATAGTTTAGAAATTCCAAAGGTGGCCAACTTATTAACCACTTTGGAGGCTTTTGGATTACTCGAAAATGGTTTACTTTGTAAAAAAGTCATGTATAAAACTTTGCCTTTATTTTAAAAGACCTATTCAACGATAACACGATGTGGTATCGCAACTCCTTAAACATTAAACTAACACTATATCAAAATTTTAAATTGCCCCAAACATGTTTTTTGGGGATTCAAAAATTCACGTTTCAAAAATTTGTATTTTGATTTAGCCCCGCTTCTCACCATATTCACGTTTATAGATGGACACGGATACCTCAAGGTATCCGTGTCCATCTATAAACGTCAAACCAACGTTTAACGCGTTTCGATTGGTCTAAACTCAAAATAATCAATGTATGATATCAAGACGGTTCATTCATAAATCATAATTCATTGAATGTAAATTGAAAGTTTAAGTTATTTACGAGAATTTGGGTTCTGAACATAGATTCTCACTAGATGTCAGGTCTGCATAATATTTTAAGCATTAATCGCAGATATACAACGAACTCAAAGAAAAGAGGAATGAAATAATGCTTCCGTTGTATGTCAATAAATGAGGACTGAGTATAGTAGCGAAGACCTAAGAAAAGTAGCTCGTCAACTCACTTAATTATTCCTCTGGTGTCATAATTGTCTACAGGTGCCATAATCGTATACCATCAGGCAATCCGTATGCTCTTTTGCCAGTCTCATTAAAAAAAAAAAGATGTTAGGCATTTATGAAATTCTTTTGTACGATAAACTGTAAATGTATTCAAATACTTCTGGAAAGTTTATTTTGGCTGGTTGCCAAAAGCACAATGAGCTCAAGAAAAGGAGATTGAACATCGTGGGCCCAACTGTAATGGGCTTGATATATGGTTTAAAAAATCGTCATTTTTTTGTCCTAAAATATAAAAAATCAGCCCAATTCTCAATCTGGGAGCCGAGAAAAATAAGAAAGATGTTTAGGTTTCGTGATATCGTCCATTTATTTAATCGATTTCAGTATTACAGTACATAAATACTTTATGCACAAGTCATTTATAATTGTCAATTTTGTCATAGGGTGTTGACGTTTTGACCTTTGATTCACTCGTTTCATTTTGTTGCGTTTTGAGCGTCTTCCTAAATTGTTAATAGTTTTCAACGACCACTTCTTTAATTATTACAGAATCTTTAATTATTACAGGCTGTCGTAGAGGAAATGCAGCTATTCTTATGTACGCTTCTATTGTAATTGCATAGTAAAGAGATGAACTGTTGGAGCCTGCTGAGCGCTCAATGCTCATGTTATGTGTATCATAATATTAAGGTACCTTAGCTGGAGAAGGTATCGAGATCATATTGCTCCACCTGGATAATTTCTCAACGACATTTTAATCTTTATAGAAGACGAATAAACTATATACTTACTACATTAAAATTCATCTGTTTCTTATAAATCTATTCCTGTTATATCTTTATTGTTTTTAAGTCATCATATTAATCATTAATAATAACCTATTATTCTGACTTTTCACGCATTCTCCACCTAATGTACTGTTTTAAAAGTTTATTTCATTGGTATTGAAACATAACCTCACCTTCACTAAACAGCTCATAACTTTGTTCTCAAATTGCTCTCATTAATCTTAATCTATCTATATATACCAGTTTTATCTTATTACATTCTTAGCCCATACATTCTATGAAATGGTTTCAATGTCGTGAAGCATAATAAGTGTAGGTTAATTTCTGTAATTTATCTACTACATACGGAGGGTGCTGTGTATCCAATTGGCTTTTTTAAGAAACGGACCAGGAAACGAGCAGACGGATCGTTACGGATGTTAAGCGATTACCAGAGGAGTTACACAGCTTTAGAAACAATTAAAATCTAGTTAAGGCCATTGATCTACACGTTTTTAAATAATATTATTAATAATAAATTATCTTAAATTTAATAATATTATGTAGTAAAACCATAATATTATTATGCTAATAGCCCTATCATTTTTCTGAGAAAATTACAGTCCAGAATGAAAAACGACGATAACCGAAAGCCCCTGGGATTGTGGTCGTAGTACCTGCTATTAAATCTACGTCATCGTAATATGTAAAGTTTAAAAAACATGAGCAAATAATTCGAAGTAAAGGGCGATCATGCCTTTGTGTTGTTTATTTTTATTGCAGAACGTACGTAGGTAAATAAGACAATAAAATAATAATATAACAAGTAATTGAATATTCATTTAATTTCTACTAACAAGTTGTATTTGAAAATCATTTGCCGCTCTCATGAAAATTGTTAATTTTGTTCTTATGTTAGGCACTGGCCCGTCCGCTGGTTTTCCAACTATTTTGTATCTCCTGATATGAGGATTGTTGAGAGCACTACCTTCATAGATATCTGCCCGAATTTGTAACCTGAAAATAATACGAAGACACATTAGCGCCCTACACACGTAAACTTCGGACCGCGGATCGGACTGCGATTCAAACCGCGGAGGGATCTGTGCGGTTTTGATCGCGAACTAACAGTTTAGTTACGACTAAAATACATTATGGTTCGGACTACCGGCATCTTACTTAATACGTCAAAATTCGTCATAGCGCACAGCTTAAACTGTGGAAAATGCGCTGTCATTTACATGCCAGATCTGACTGTCGGCCGCGTATTTAGGGCGCTATTTAATACCCGTAGGGCGAAGGGTAAAGGCACGCACGGCATATAAGGCGGCACAATACCCACAGAAAAACAGCATAACAAATATAATATTAGAACGTGTCCGTTCTGGTTTGGCTTCTGGGAAACGCATTATGTAACATCTTGTGTTTCATCTTTCATTCATCATGCATTCATTCATCCTACTAATATTAGGTATAAATTTGAAAGTTTGTGAGGATGGATGGATGGATGGATATTTGTTACTCTTTCACACAAAAACTATTGAATGGATTTTGATGAAATTCGGTATGGTAGTAGTTTAGGCTCTGGAGTGAAACATAGGCTTACTTCTTATCCCGGAAAAAAACAGTATTCTCGCGGGATACCCGATAGTATATTTAAACGGGCGGAGCCGCGGAAAACAGCTAGTCACAATTATAATAGTAAAGTATCATATTGCCCTAAGTGGGATAGAGAAGTATGTTTCTTATGTTCTGGACATAAAACACAATGATGTGAATTGACTTACCAACGCAATTCCTCGGTCCAATACTGAAGGGCATATAAGCTTGAGGCGGTAACTTTTCAAAACGTTCTCGCGAAAATCTATCCGGGTCGAAAGAATCTGCATCACGACCCCAATACTTTGGGTTTCTGTGAATACCCAGTATCCCTGCAAACAGTCCACTACCAGCGGGTATAGTCCTCCCAGATGCTGCAAAGTCGAAAAAAATGTTAAACACTATGTATGTATCTAAACAGAAAATTAAACCGAATTCCAAAGTAAAAATACACAAAAAAGCATGAATTAAATCTTATTTTCCAAATAATTCCCCTTTTATATTCGGTTAAAATTTTGACTACTTCTCTACACAATCTTCATAATTTTGAAGTCGGTACCAGCCCAAACAATATCCTGATAAATCATTATTTTATAGAACTCACGTTTAAGTTGGCTGGTACCGACTTCAGTTATGAATATTGTATAGAGAAATAGTTACAATTTTAGCCGAATATAAAAGGGGAATTATTTATTTTATTATTATATCCGATCCGATAACCGCCTTTTTTATTTGGAAGTCGTAGGTATAAGTACCTGTGACGTCACTATTAAGTTAAAGTGTTATGTATTGTAATGCCGCAGGAACATATTAGGAACATATATTTGTAAATATGTCAAAAAACCGAACTAATGATGAAGGTTTTATACATTGCAAATGGCAAAATCTTTTATGGCCCGTTTCAATAACCTATCTAACAATAACTAGTTGTTAGAAACGTCAAATTTGTATCGCAAAAAACTAGCAAATGATTGAATGACGACGTTTTTAACAAATAGTTAATGGTAAGGTTATTGAAACCTGCCATTAGTTCGCTCCGGTATAGGCCCCGATTTCACGAAAAAGTGCGATCCCCTTAACTCTCTGACAGTTTTGAAGATATTATAAAACCGAACCGACCCAAACTATCCTATAATTTTTATATAATAGAACTCACGTTAAAATTTTGCTGGTACGAGTATAATATAATAATAATATTAATTTATAGAACAAATAACATTAGTTTAAGCTAATAAATATAATAAATAGGTTAAGCTAATCATTAAAGTTATATAAGTTTTTTTGTGTAAATATTACATATAAGACCGTATTAGTGTGATTGTTCTGTGAAAATGGGAAATAAAAAAAATGAAAAAATCAAACATTCACGGTTGAAGAAGAAAAACATAGCGAAGAAAATATGGTAAGCTTTATTTTTTTATTAGTATGGATTCAATATCCGTACCTACTGACCACAGTCTAACTTTGTCAGTAGGTTCAAAGAGAGTAATAATGATGATTGCTAGAATCATCATCATCATCATCAGCCTCTATCCATCCACTGCTGAACATAGAATATGGTAACAAAATTGGTCTTAACTTCAAAAAAAAAAACTATTGTAAAATTGTATGAGTAAAATTAAAACGCATTTACAATTATTCCCCGCATCGCAGCCATTAAGAGAGAATATATATTATATACCTAATTATTAATGTATTGTTTCAGTTCAAAAATAGCTAGAAATAAGAAAGGCTTATTTCTACGAATAAATAGTACAGATGATCAGTAAGTACTGTCTTTGATTTCTTTCTCGCTATCCTGACCACGAAATAAATAGAAGTATATACCAACATCATAATATTATATCAACTCAAACGTATACCTAGTATTTATATAAGGATTAGTTCAAGGGATAATAAAGTTGTGTTTTTTCCAGACAACCGTGTGACGATACCTCTTGCAATTCCCAAATATCTCTTATAACATTGGAGCCTGTTGATTTACAGTTGCAACCCTCTACTACTAAGTAAGTTTTTTGTGTTTCAGTGTCATACAATACAGATCTGAAATTATTTGTTTTGTACAGACATTGTTTATAGATTTTTGTTAAAAAATAATTATTATTATTTCAGGACAGTGATATCGCCAACTAATGTAAATTTAAAAGATTTTCCCATGTCTTCGTCATTTGCGTCAGAACCAGTTACTAATTCTGAAGCTACCTAGTAAGTTATTTGAACCAACTGTGAGCCTTTGTAGCTCTTTTTGAAGTAGGTTTATTAAAAAAAACAATCATCCAAGCGCGTAAATTCTGGTATCATCTTCTACATTCGGAGGAGCCCAGGACACGCTTGTAATTAACACTATCTATTTGACATTTTTTTTACGAGAGCGACTGTCATCTGGTGCTTGTAATATTCATAGGTCGTTGAATAGCTTCTCCAGCGTATGCAGGCTTTCTCACGAAAATTTTTCATTCTCCGTTTTGAACAAGTGACAACTTAGAAATATACAAAATTATATAAGTTATTAATTAACCTAGAAACATTGATAAGTTCGTACATTAGTCAGAAATAACTCATCAATATAAGCACCGATTGCGCCGTGAACCTAATACCTCTAGGATATAGAATTTATTTTGGATCTATGTAATCCTATCTTGATATCTTATTTGTTGTTGCAGCGAAACTGATGCAAGCGACGACGGATTTGTGATTGAAATGGTTAATGAAGAAGAACATTTCCAACCCATATCAGGACGGCGGATAATTGATATCAATTACTTTTTAAAAGAATTAAGTTAATTAATTATTAATAAGAGAAAGTACGACACAATAATTTATTTAATTGTAATTTAAGTAACTTATGCTTAGTTGGTGAAAGAAGAAATGGACTTATATCAACCTTTAAATTTGAATGTAATATGTGTAAAGAAGTTTGTTTAATTCCATCCGAAAATACGACAAATACTGAGCAGGTGAATGCTAATATAGCTGCTACCACTGGAGTAGTGCCACTAGCCTCTGGTGTAGGATTTTCTCAGATGGAAGAGTTATTTTCGGCTATAAATATTCCAATATTTTCATCAAAATATTTTAATACTCTGCAAAATAAAGTTTATAAGAAATGGGAAGAAACTGCATGTGTGACAATGGAAGGTGCATCTCGTAAAGAAAAAGAAATTGCTTTGGCAGAAGGCCGGACCAAAAACGGCTATCCTGTTATAGACGTCTATGTTGATGGGGCATGGTGTGCTAGGTCGTATGGTACGAACTATAAAGCTGCGTCGGGCACTGCAGCCATAATCGGCAGAAAAACAGGTGGGGTCCTGTACTATGGTGTCAAAAACAAATATTGCCTAGTGTGTACCCGAGCTGAAAATAAAAAAGTTACGCCTCAAATTCATGTTTGTTATAAAAATTTTGAAGGATCATCAAGTTCAATGGAAGCTGACATAATCGTTGAAGGTTTTAAGACATCTATTTCGACATATGGTCTTATATATGGCAGAATGGTTGGAGACGGTGATGCTTCGGCGTACGCGAAAATTCTTAATGCAAATCCTTACGAAACCCAGAATCTGACCGTTGAGAAACTTGAGTGCCGCAATCACGTATTGCGTAATTTTTGTAAAAAGTTAAGAGTGATCACCACAGAAACGAAGTACATGTTAGCGCACCGAAAAACTCTCACTAATCAAAAAATTATGACAAAGAGAAAGGCAATAGTGAAATCTATTAAACATCACAATACCTCACAGATTCCTAAAAATGAAGCAATATTAGTTTTGCACAATGATATCATTAACTCTGTCGCCCACGCTTATGGTAATCATCAGTTGTGTCAAAATTACTTCTGCGACAAAGACAAAAACAATAATGTCGGACTGAAGAAAATTGAAAATTCAATTTTTCTGTTTAGATTAATTGCGATCATATCTAACGTAGCTTCAAAAGCTCGAAGTTTAATCGAAAATGTAAACACGAACAAGGTAGAGTGCTTCAACAGCATAATAGCAAAATTTACTGGCGGCAAAATAATAAATTTTGCATTAAAAGGGGGCTACCAAGGAAGATGTGCGGCCGACGTTGTTTCATTTAATACAAAAGCTGCAGTATCAATAATCCAAACTGCTTTAACAGGTAACACTTCTGGGGGCAAATCTAAAGAAATTTAAGAAAGGCGTGCAAAAAAACGAAAACAAAATAAGGAACACCCAGTAAAAAAGAAGAGTTCTAAAAAATATAAACTATGGGCAAAATGACTATGGTCTTACCTGTTCAGCGCCGGATATGTCGCCAAAAGAATATGACACAGCGAAGGAAGAATTTCTGAAAAAATTAAAAACTCTTACATCTGACAGACATAAAGTGGAAAGATTTACGATACTGCAGAGAGACAGCGGTGAGTGGCTTGAAATCAGAAAAAACCTAGTAACTGCTTCAAACTTTGGGCTTATATGCAAAAGAAAGGTATCTTCAAGTACAGCTCCACTCGTGAAAAACTTATGCAACCACTCGTAATAAACAAGCTATGCAACAATTACAAAAACAGGAAGGTGTTATTATTGCACCCTGTGGTTTATTCATTGACAAAGATTACCCTTTTATAGGGGCAACGCCTGATGGATTAATTGGACACGATACTATTGTCGAAGTCAAGTGTTCAATTAAGCATATAAAAAAGGCTTTTGTAATGCTGTAGAAGATAACAAAATACAAATTTTAAGTATAATAAAAACAAAAACACCAAAACAACCATAATTAATAAAAAATCCAACTGGTACTTCCAAATACAAGGACAGTTACGAACGTTCAGAACGACAAAAGTGTCTTTTAGCCATATGGGCAGGCGAGAATGAAAACATATACACACAATTCATAGAAAAGGATGATATGTTTTGGGACATTAATATGAAACCGAAATGATTAACATTTTATATAAATTGCTTGCTGCCTGAAATCATAGACAGTAGAAATGCAAGAGGTATGCCCATTAGAGACATGTCAATTCAAAAAGAAAATGAAAAGCTTACCCCAGATCCTCCTAACGCTCATAGATGATGATTGAATGCCGGCATAAAGCACACGCCAATTAAATTTAGATGAGTTATAAAATAATTTTGACACTAGTTTAAACTAAACAGAGCTACATGACAAACAATACACTCGCACACAGTTCAAAATGAATATATTAATTATTTTTTTTTAATTAAATACTATTACAAAATTTAAAAGTATGTCTGTTTGTCTGCTACATTTTTTACGCCTAAGCCGATAGCTATTTTTAAATTCATCACCATACTCACATACAACAACTAATTTATCATATAATCATTACAGGCTACGTTATTGAGATAATACATAATAGGTAATATTTTAAATTTAATATGTAATTTGTTTTATTTGATACTCTTTATTCTATTTATGCTAAACAATTTTTAAAATAAATAAACTTGAAATCCTTTACTTTACTTCTTTTATTTATTTATGAAACTCTTATTTATCAATACTATAAAAAAATATTATAATAAATTCATTTCTATTTTAAAGCCAAATCCATCTCACTGCTTAATTCTGACGGCGGGGTCATGTTGGCAATGCATGTTCACTGCCGTTGTGCCGGGATAGCGTTAAATGCCTACTTTTGCAGGAATACCTAGCCTTGGAATTTTTATTTACTTCTCTTAAGTATTCAATGTTACTTACGATCGCATCCTGAAGGCACAGTATAAAATGCAACATGTATTTTATACTGTGCCTTCAAGATCGAAAACAAAACCACAAAAAGTTAATTATATAATGTAATTATAAAATTAGCTAAAGTAAAAAAAAACCTAGTAAGTTGCACTACTGTTAAAATTATACTAGAACGCACAGTTTGTTCACTGTCGCCGCGCGGGGTTAGAGAGAGTTCATTTGATCGGAGACTTCGTGCAACTATTCGCGCGGGGAGTGGGGTAGCGCTGAAAGCGTACTACGCTCGAACATCTTGGCCTTAAGAGTTTCTTGGTTCTAAATTCTAAATTCTAATAGGTAGGCTTAGCATGCGCTCCCAGAAACCAAGGTTAATGCATCGTCGTTATGAGAAGAAACATTTATTTTCTTCCCGAGCATGAACTCAAAAAATGGCCTCTTTTGACAGCTAAAGTAGAAACGTTTTCCTAAATCAATGACAAATAGTCCTACAATTATGTCAACTACTCCACATCATGGCGGTCCAAGACAAATAGTTTCTTTACGTTCAGTCATTTACTTGAAAATTGATCATTTTTGACAGTTGAACAATGTTGACTTCTATTGACGACCTTGTTACCATGGATTAAGAACTGTTTTGCAACTAACTGATTTAGATAGAATATTTCTTCTTTAAAATTATTTCTTCGGATCGCCATGCTAAGCCTGAGAGATTGTTATAATTCCAAGACTAATGTCGGAGCCATTATGATTACTACAAAATCTATTTCGTCTCAATGACTATAACATTTTGTGTTACAGATTCTACAAATAAGCTACACCATGTTTAAATATTAAGGAAATAGATAAATTATTACTTTCGTCTCAGCCACAAGACGTCTATTGCAGAACATTATATGCCTCTTCGAAAATTACTTTATTTAGGCATGTATTTAAACTTACGATAAAACCATCAGATTTTGGGTGTGAAAAAACCGAATAATAATAATAATAATAAAGCCATTTATTCCATATCGTAAACATTTGTTTTTGTGTTAGTAAGTTGTAGCTTAGAAATAAGATAAAGTTACTTATAAATTAATGTTAGTACCTATCATTTATGTGATATGGAGCCCTGTTTGGGTAAAGGCCTCCTCCATCGTTTTCCAGGATTCCCTGTCTTTGCCTGACATTATCCAGCCATGTCCTGCGACTTGTGTTATGTCATCAGCCCACCGTCTTATTTGTCGACCCACATTCCTTTTCCCTTTTGGTCCTTTCCATCTGTGGCTTCCATAGAAGCCTGAAGACAGAAGATGGACCATAGGTCCATCTTCTGTCTGGGTATCGTGAGATGTGTCCGGCCCATCTCCACTTTATTGAGAGTGCATGTCTGAGAGCGTCTGTGAGTTTAGTTTTTTGACGAATGATTACATTTTTATTTTGTGTATTTTTCGAATTTTCAACATGCTTCTTTCCATTGCTGTTTGACTGTATCAAATTTTTTGTTTGATTTTGTTTGTATATACCCAAGTTTGACAACCGTACAGTAAGCATGGTAAAAGGCATGTATCATATGTTGTCTTTTTCATGTGCAAGCTATAGTTTCCTTTTAGGATTTCTCCTAATGCCCAGAATTTACTACAAGTTGTGTTGATTCTTCTTATTACTTCTTCTTCGTTGTTTGATGTTTTAAATGAAATTTTCTTTCCCAAGTAGATGTAGTCACTGACGTATTCTATGTAGTTACCTTTTATTACTATTGGGCGTTCACCACTGTTGGTTAATATCTTTGTCTTATTCACATTTATTTCTAGGCCGATTTTGGAGCTTTCGCAGTCAAGTGAACACATCATTTTCTCTAAATCTTTGGCAGTTTCGGCTATTATGACAATATCATCGGCGAATCTCAGATGGTTTAAGTAATGTCCGTTTATGTCCACTCCCATTTTATTCCAGTCTAGCTTTTGGAAAATGCTTTCAAGTACTGCTATAAATAGCTTCGGAGATAGAGGGTCCCCTTGTCTTACTCCACGTTCTATTTTTATTTCGTCTCCTCTTGTTTCTAATTTTATTTTGCTCGTATTATTAGTGTAAATGTATTTTAAGATATTGATGTATTTAGAGTTGATTTTTATTTGTTGTAGTGCGTTCCAAATTGAACAGTGACTGATGCTATCAAAAGCTTTGGCGTAATCAATGAATGCCACTTATAGAGGTCTATTGTAGTCTCTGTATTTTTCTATAATTTGTTCTAGTGTCTGTATGTGGCCCATTGTGCTAAAACCTGATCTAAATCTCGCTTGTTCCTTTGGTTGTTGTTTATTAATGTCGTCGGAAATTGTCTTTAAAACTATCGATGAAAACAGTTTGTATATACTGGCCAACAGGGTAATGGGTCTATAATTCCCTATGTCTAAGGGGCTCCCTTTCTTGAAGAGTAGGATTGTGTTAGATGTACACCATTGTTTTGGTACTTTTCCTTCGTCTAGTATCTTGTTGAATAATTTTGCGAAATGATGAATTAAGATAGGAGCTCCTATTTTAAGGGCTTCATTGCATAGTTCGTCTGGTCTGGGACTCTTATCAGTTTTCAGCTTCTTTATGTGTTCATAAACTTCGGAGTCTTCAATTACTTTGATGCTGTCTGTCGTATTTATGTGAGTTGATTGCAATTTTATTTCATTGTTGTTAATCTTTTCTAGATTTTGTTTCATGTGGATTGGATTCCAGTTTTTGAATCCATGATTTGTGTGTGATTAATTCTTTGTAGGCTTTTTTGGCACTTCTGAAATTCGTGATGTTTCTTGAAATAGTCTCATATTTGTAGTTGTTGTAGTCTTTTCTGATTGATCGGTTAGTATCTTTGTATATCTTGCTAAGTTCTTCTTTCATTTCTTTGGTTCTATTCTTTGTGAGTAGTAGTTCTGTGCGCTTTTCTATAAGTTGCACTGTTTCTTTGGAGAAAATTTTATGTTCTTCAGTTTGTATTTTGT
The DNA here is from genome assembly GCA_963565745.1 of Phengaris arion. Classification (NCBI taxonomy): domain Eukaryota; kingdom Metazoa; phylum Arthropoda; class Insecta; order Lepidoptera; family Lycaenidae; genus Phengaris; species Phengaris arion. The sequence goes on along the minus strand of OY751439.1, from coordinate 5,955,024 downwards.
TTTTACATTTTAAGCTCTCTGTTATGCTTTTTTATAGGATATTGTAGTATGTTTGGATGTCAATACAATCTGTTTCAATTATTTCTGTTTTTTCATGTAAATTTTCTATGTAAAGTTTGATTTCCGCTTCTGTCTTGGGGATATTTGATGCTGTTATGTACGTTTTTCTACTCTTAATTGGATGACTTAAAAGAAGTGTTGCTCTCACCAATCTGTGATCGGAAGGGTATTTAAATTTGTTCAGTACCTCTATATTAGTAATAAGTTTATGGTGATTTATCATTATAAAGTCTATTTCAGTTTTTGTTTTTTGGTCGGGGGACAGCCAAGTCCACCTTCTACTCTCATTCTTTTTGAAAAATGTGTTCATTATTGACAGTTTGTGTTGGTAACCATAACTTATGAGACGTTCACCTCTTTCATTGCGACTCCATAACCATATTTTCCCATTACTGGATAATAGTTTGTTTTTGAGCAGCCTATTTTAGCATTGAAATCTCCCATGACTATACCTTTCCTTCTGTCATGGTGTGAGCCTTTTCAAGGTCCTTGTAAAATTTATCAATATCTTCTTCTGTGGATCCCTCAGTTGGTGAATATGCTTGTATTATTGATATGGCAAAACATTCAAATTTTAGTTGTAGAAGTGCTACTCTTTCAGAGATTCCTGTAAAGTTAGGTTATGTTAGTTTTATATTGTTTCTTGATTATAAATTCCACTCCATGATGTCCTTTTGTTTCTCCGATGTAGCAAAAGATTAGGTCTCTGTGCTCTTCGATACTACACCCTATTTTTCGGATTTCTGCTAGACCTAAGATGTCCCAATTAATGTTTTTTAGAGCATAAGTAAGTTCGAGGAAACGTTCTGTTGTTGCAAGTGTTCTTACATTATAAGTGCAGATTTTGAGAGTTGGTTTTATATTATGTTTTGTTTTAGTCTTTGTATTTAGTGGAGGGTTGTAGTCTAATTCCCCACGAGGACAAATCGGGTTGGGGAATGTTTTGTTTACATTATCTTTAAGTTGTTGTTTATTTTGTGCTTTGTTCATGTAGCTGATGACAATATCCTATGATTTCTGGTTAGTTGGCATGTTGGCAGAAGGCAGAGACTTGCTTCTATTCCTCATTACGTCAAAAGCATTAAGACGATGAGTTTTTAATGATGATTGAGGTTTACGAGGATTTTCTTTTGCACTAGGCGATGTTGATACTTTTCTTTTGCGTTTCTCATTTCCTGGTTTCCCCTGTTTAATTACTAGCTTATCGTAATTTATGTATGCATAATTGCCTTTTTTCCTTTCTTCTTCCAATTTAGGCTGTAGTTTCTTCCTCGTTTCAAGGATCTCTTTAGGGTAGTCTTCAGACACATACATATCTATCAATTTCTTTTTGTTTGCCATTATCTCATTTTTCTTCCAGAAGTTAACAAATGCCAGAAGGATTGGCCTCTCTTTTCCATTTTTTGTATTATTTTTGCCGATTCTGTAGATCATATTTACGTCCCTGTCTTCGATAGTAATATTTAAATCATTATCAAATTTCTTTTTTATGATTTCTATAAGGTCGATAGTCGATTTTTTGGCTTCCTTTACTCCATATAAAATAAGGTTGTTTAATCTTCTATGTTTTTCAAGATTGTAGATTTTTTGCTGTCGTTTTTCCTTTCCTGATCTTATTTCCTGCATTTCAAGTCTAAAAGGAACTAATTTATCTTCCATTCGTTTCATAATAACATCGGTTTGTTTTGACATTTCTATTTTCATTTGTTCAAAAAAAGATTGAAGGTTGTCCATTTTTGTTATTGTCCTTTGCGTGAAATGGAACGTCAATATTGTGAACACAGTTTTTATGTTGGTTGTACTGATCTGACGTTGCGTTGTCAATATCAAAGTCTGTGTGTTTACACTTTGATGTTGGCGTAAATTGAGGATAACCTCTAAGTTTTTGTGGATTTGGAGACTGAATAATTGTTTTTATGGCACAGCATACACTTAGATTTTTATTATTTTAGATATCAATGTAGTTTAGCACTGTATGTATTGAGTTCTAATGTTTTTACACAGGATTTTACGGTATGTACACAGATATTTGATTAAATTATGGAGCTCGCTATCACTATGTCTTTACGTCAACAAAGCCGGAAACGGAACTCCCGAATAACCGAATATTGAATACTAAATTACCAAGTTGGCGAAAGAATATAAGGAACAAAAAATTTCAAATCTGGTGACTAATTAATTAAACCAGTCTTTTCCACTGAATATTCCAAACTGGCAGACAGATATTATTTTAGCGAACAAATAACCATCTTGGCGACAATTTGAGAGTACACATTTAATTTAAGCATAAGCACATTTATTTTCGGCAATACTTCATTTTATAAAAATTTATATATATATATATATATATATATATATATATATATATATATATATATATATATATATATATATATATATATATATAGATATATATATATATATATATATATATATATATATATATATAAATTATATATAAAAATTAAAAAATACATTAAATATTTAAAAATTATTTAAAAAATTTAAATTAAAAAATATATATATATATATCCTTTTGTAGGTTTCTGTGGGTGCTGATTACAAAAAAGTCATCCATTTTGAATTTCCAAGATAGTAGACATTAAAAAAATCGATATAGGTATCCATTTCTAGGTTTCTAAAGCCACTGATTACAAAAATTCATTCATTTTAAAATTTCAAAAATGGCGAATATTTATTTTTCTGTAAAATTGATACGGGTGTCGTTCTCCAGGTTTTTAGGGGTGCTGAATACAAAAGTGATACCCATTTTGAATTTCAAAAATAACGTACATTTATTTTTAATAAAATTAATCTAGGTTTTTTTTTGTAATTAACATCCCCTAAACCTAGAAAAGGACTTTTCTAGGTTTAGGGGATGTTAATTACAAAAAAAATGATTTATTTAGAAATTTCTTAATGGCGGTGGTATTTTAATTTCTGTAAAATTCTTCTACCTCAAAAATTATCTTACTAAAAAAATAATTAAAATTTTCTTACAACCACAACCACATATTTTCTTCATGATGGGAGAAAAATATGTGGTTATTGTGGCGCGAGAATGGCCGTGGCAGTCGCGGCTATGCGGCCGCGAACCACGGTCGGCCATGGTTGACGTACAATATGTACTGATGTACTATAAGTACGCGGACATGTTACAGAATGTCACATAATGTTCACACAAACACGGGATATAAATGTACATGTACACAGAAAAGTTAATAAAAAAAGTACTCTCACACAAACACGGGTATCACTAAACACTAAACACGTAATCAGTGTTAAAAGTAATCACTATAGTGTACTTACTTTGCACGGTTATAACTATGAGGGCTGGCTCCCCGTGACCCAACGTTGGAACAAGTTTCAACGGGAGGTCAGAGGCAGGGCAACTCCTCAGCAAGGCGGCAATCCACACTCTATCCTAAACGAATAAGGTGTGCATTGACGGACGCTTTGTGGAGATTATAATACACTGCACTAAAGATAGGATCGACACGTATGCGGCACGTAGCAGGGCTCGACGTAGGCTACGGAACGGAACGGCTCATCGTAGGCGATACGGAACAACTGTATACGCGCGCGCACTGTGGGAGTCAGGACGATCCGACCGACGCGCAGCGCCGCTAGATATATTTATACCCGAGCGCCGCGGTCCGCGACGCAGTGCATACCTGTCAATGCGCAAAGACATGCGCAGACGAACATCCAATAAGAATCGAACTTCTAAGTTCGTAAACAAACAGCCAACAAGAAGCAATTTTTAAGTTTGTAAATCCTTTGTTTAATAATAATAATTATGTATTTTTTTGTATAAATACGTGTACATTTTGTAAATAAAATATTCACTTCACAACTGTAGATCGAGTTTTACTCTCTAACCAAACTGCCTCGACTAGTACCTCCAAAGTTGGAGTAACTAACTCCAAACCATTTATAATGAACATCGATTAGATCACATACTAAGGCCCGGCTGCTATAAACAAAAATGACAATATCTACAATCTTATAACTAAAATAAAGTCCACGACTTCTCAGCAGTAGTTTCTTTAGAAATCCGGGTCTTGCACCATACTGTTAGCTGCCCATCGCCCCCTGAACGACTCACAAGTGAAACGCAGTTACGACTACAGACAAACACGTATGAGACCAAATAGCCATATGTGTCTAAGTCCCTAATGATACATACTCCTAAGACATGAACATCACTGATATTATCATTATCACTTACATCAAACTTAATAGGAACACTACTTAAAGGCATCTTTCTGAGACGATCATGGGCGTAATTATAGGTTCAATTTCCAGTCAAAGATTTTAAGAGATAAGGATCGTTATCTAATAACTCGACTACTTTAAAAGGCCCTTTATACTTTGGATCCAGTTTGGTCTGATTTCTCTCCAAGTTTTGGAGTAGTACTAAATCTCCTACATTAAGTTTTACTAAAGTCGCCTTATTTTTTTCAAACCTATCTTTATCATAACTTGAAATTTTGTAATGTTTGCTACTGCATGCTCTCTCGCTTCTTTATATATAAATATTTACTAACTTTATAAATAATTACTTCAGCCTCAGTATCGTCATAGGTTAAAAGATTTAAAGCTACGCGACCTATTAAAAGCTCAAGGGCACTCGCCCTTACGACACGGTGTGTGGTACAATTTAAAGCTAACTGTACTTCCTCTAAAGTCTCCTGCCACGATCTATTCGATGATTCAATGCATGTTAAGAATATTTTAAGAGTACTCATCACCCGCTCGACCTGACCATTAGCACGACATGAGCCAGTAGCTATCAAATGTAGTGATATTTTATGGGACTCGCAGAAGTCTTTAAAATCTTTATTAGCGAAACATCGTCCCTGGTCTGCAATTACAGGAGTAGAAGCCCCAAATAAAGATGTACTGGATTTAAGAGACTTAATTACACTAGCAGTATCAATTCTTAGTGTGTGATAGAGTAAAACGAATTTAGTGAATGCATCAATTAACACAATGACATATTACTTAAAGTCATTTTTGCCGCTGAGTTTGCCGGTAATATCAATATGAATCGTGTGCCGTGATACACTTATTTTGGGAATAGGATGGAGTTCAGCTTGAACACGGGTCGGGAGTGCGATTTTGATATCGTGCACGTTATACAGTTGTGAACAAACTTACGTACATACTTAGCCATATGTTCAAACCAATAGTGGTCATATACCTTTTCCAAGGTCTTTTCCCAACCAAAGTGCATGATAGATTCATGAACATTATTTATTACAGACCAGCGAAATGCGCGTGGGACAATGGGAAGACAACATGTGCGATTATTTCTTTGTATTTTGCGATATAAAATACCTGAGCGAATCTCGTATGTTTTTGACACGTCCGAAAGAATATTTTGGCTTTTGAGGTTGGTTACTATTGACTGAATTTCTTGATCATTTAACTGTTCAGCTAATAGCCAGTTTTTAGTCAGAGAAGCAAGGTCAACACTTTTTAGTGCCACCTTCTCAAAAGTTTTTTTAGAAGGAGATACCTGTCCTACGGGATTTTGAGGAAGAAAATCAACATGGGCCATACGGCGACCTTCTCGGTATAAAATTTGGAAGTCGTGGCGTTATATAAATTTTGTTTTTGGAAGCTTTTAAAGAATTGCAATCAGTGACGATGATAAAATTAACACCTTGCAAATAATGACAAAAGTGCTTTACGGCGTTCACTACAGCCAGAGTCTCCAACTCGTAAGAATGGTATTTATATTCGGCTTTTAATGTACGTTTGCTGAAGTATTCTACAACATGAAGCTTATCATCGACTTTTTGGAAGAGGATAGCACCGTGACCGTCTGCACTTGCATCAGTATGCAATTCGATTGGAAGATTTGATTGAAAATAATCAACACAGGTTTAGTGGTTAAAATTGAAATTATTTGCTGTCTTATATTTTCGTGCTCCGATTTCCAATCAAATCGTTTACTAGATGTTAACAAGAGTTATAATTTTGGAAAAGTCTTTTACAATTTTACGGAAATATAAAGTAAGTTCTATAAATTGGCCTGAGTTGGTGAACATTAGTAGGAGGAAGAAGCCTAATTAATGCTTCATTTTTTCTAGGGTTAGGTTTTAGTTCGCCAGCCGTTATCTCATAGCCTAAAAACTCTACGCGGCGCTTCGTAAAAGAACATTTAGAAATGTTTAATGAGAACCCAGATTCTGTGAGAGCTGTCAACACCTCGCGAAGTCTATCAATGCCTTGGTCTTCAGACACAGAAGGTATCAAAATGTCATCCATGTAAAGTACTACATAGGAATGAACCAGTTCACCTAAGGCATTGGTAACAGCTCTTTGAAAGACGCTAGGTGCGTTTCGAAGTCCAAATGGCATGGCGAGATATTCGAACTGCCCATCAGGTGTTATAAAGGCTGTACGCTCAATGCTAGCAGGTTCGCGGATACTTATTTGGTTGAAGCCGCTAGCACAATCAAGGCATGTGTAGTAGGATGCTCCCGATAGCCTAGAAATCTGGTCACCTATGAGAGGAAGCGGAAACCTATCAGGCACTGTGTTCGAATTTAATTCACGATAATCTATAACCATACGATCTGTACCGTCTCGTTTCTTCACGAGAAGAATGGGGCTCGCAAATGGAGAGTGACTAGGTCAAATAATACTAGCTTATAGAAGTTCCTTTACTTTAGAACGTACTACTTCCTTTTCACTCGGGCTTAGTCTATAAGGCGGTTGATAAACAGTACGATTTGGATCTATAAGTCTGATCTTAAGTTCTCCAGATGTAACTCTAGTTTTAGGCAAACCGTTAATAAAAGCGTGAGAAAATTCTGCCAACAAAGAAATCAACCTACTTTTATGGTCAATATCCGTATCGATCACGTTATAATTTGTTAAAATATCGCCGTCTTGCTTACAAAAAGAAACTGACATAGGCTTTGTAATAGTTAGTGAGGAACTTGTTAAACATAATTAAAAACCCAATTTTAATATTTCGCGTCCAATCATAATATCATATTTTAAACAAAAGTCGGGTAAAACGTGAAATAAAATTTGTAAAGAATAATCGGTTATAATCAATTCGCATAAAATCTGCTCTGTACAGTTTGTGTACGAATTACCTATCCCTTTTATACACACCGGCATATAGGAACGTGTACTAAGCCAAAACATATGACGTCACTATTTCTTCAATGTCAAGGTTCTTCCATCTCGATGTTAGTGACGTCATTAGTCGGCTAGCGTATGCAGCAAGGCATTCCTTTTCTTTCGGCCGGCTGCTGTTTAAGTTAATAAGCGTGGCCGGTAATGTCTCCGATAGTTCGTAACGAGCTAGAAATAGTTCACGAAAATGTTGCCAAGTCATACCTGCATGTGAAATTTGTGATAACCATGACGAAGCGCTTCCTTTCAAGGCTTTACCAAGAGCTATAACCAAGGGCGAACCTTGTGGCGGTTGGTCGCCAAAACAGATTTCAGACGTATTACACCAAGCTTGTAGGTCCACGTCTGGCTGGTCCGGGTTGATTTTGGGTAAAACAATCACAGGCGTCGTCGTCGGCGATTTGATAGTGTTAATGAGTAGCATCATGTTTTTCTGCTGCATTTCAAACAGGGTGCGCCATTGGGTATCAGATCCCACTGCTGATGACGGAGGCAAGGATGGCTGATTGGTAATACCGCTGTCATCATTTGTGGGTAAATCAGGATTCATGGTGAAAAATAATATTGTTAGAATGTATACTTTTATATTTTGTTATTAAAAAGTCAAACTATAAAAAGAAGTAAGAGAACATGTTCGGACTTGCCTCTTGCTTGCTATGGCTTCCGTGTGAAGGATGTTTTCTATTAGTGTAAAAATGAATAGTTATAACTAAATAAAAGTAAATAGAAATATATGATTTTTATTCAAAATTATCATGGTAGCAGAGCGTGGTTGAAAGAAAAAATAGAAAACAAATTCGATTAAGAAAGAAAATTCAAGATTAAGATTGCATGCAGAAAACTCTGGCGTCCAAAGGTGATATTAATATTCCTATTTTTGACGGGACTGATTACACTAACTGGAAAATAAGAATTCTAAAGTTTTTACAATTCAAAAAATGTAAAGATGTGGTGATGCGGCCAAAGACAGCCACCAAAGACGAAAAATTTGATGATCGCGATATTCAAGCGACAAATTACATTTATAGCGCCATTACGAATCGACAATTAGATATATTCTAATTGTCGATTCGTAATTGTGAACAGTGATTTAAATTCAGCTTATGAAATAATTCAGAAATTTGATAACATGTACCAAAAAAGGTCGACGGCATTACAAATTATATGTCGCCATAACCTTGAAAATATAAGACTAAAGAACTACACAGACTTATCGTCTTTTTTTGATGATTTTGAGAAAACTGTTAATGAGTTAAAGCAGGCAGGAGCATCTATAATTGAGGCCGAAAAACTAAATTACATGTTGAAAGCTCTCCCACAAAACTACAGCTACATCGGAGACCTTATAGATGTGTTACCTGAAACAGAACGAACAGTTGATTATTTAAAGAGTAAAATAAAGTTAAAATGTACGCCTGAAAAGACAAATCATCAAATGTTTTTCACACACAACCAAAGTATAAGAAATACAAATGTTTTAAATGTGGTAAAATTGGACACTTATCAAAAGATTGTCGCACCCAGACTTATACATCAAGAGGTCGTGGGTATTCTAATCAATTTCAAAGTAATCATTTTCAAAGAGGCAGAGGATATCCACGTTTTCAAAGCCAGAGTAACAATTTTTATACTACTATTGCTAACAGCACAACAATTAACACATCAGAGAAAACAAACACTGGTCAAATAGAATGGTTACTTGACAGCGGCTGTACTGATCATATAATTAACACTGATAAATACTTTTAAAATTTTGAAATCCTGAAAGAAACTGTAAAAGTTAAAGTTGGTGATGGCAGAATGTTAGAAGCGACTAAGATTGGTAATATTAAAACATATTTCCCTGTGTATGGACAAAAATCTGAAATAAATATAAGCAATGTATTTTTTGTAAAAAGAATGAAAGCAAATTTATTGAGCTATGCAAAAATTACGGATCAACATAACATTGTGTCAAAAGGAAGATTGTCAAAAATATATAATTCACATGGAACAATATTAGCTATTGCAATTAGAGATAAAAAGTTATATAAAATGAAAAGTTATGTTAGTCAAGAAATGATGATAGCAAATGTAAGTAAAGGTAATATGACCATGAAAGAAAAATTACATAGAACGTTAGGTCACAAAAATTTCAATAATTTACAAGCAATGTGTAAAAATGAGTTATTAGAAGGAATTCCTAAAGAAATAGAGTCAGACTATTTAAAGTGTGCAACATGTATTGAAAATAAAATGCATAACTTACCTTTTCATAATAACAGGAGAAGAGCAAGGGATATTCTTGAAATCGTACATACAGATTTGAATGGCCCTCATCAGACCATCGGAAACCATGGTGAAAAATATTTCTTAAGTTTTATAGATGACTACAGTAAATTAGTTAAAGTCTATTGTATTCAAAGAAAAGATCAAATATATGATTGCTTAGACAGTATGTGAATGAAGTACATAACCTAACAAATAAAATTATAAAAGAATTAATATGTGTCAATGGTACCGAGTACATAAACATTTTTAAAAATGTATGGCAGTAGAGTTTATGTAAGAATTCCTGAAGTAAAAAGAGTATCAAAATGGGACAAAAAGGCTGAACCAGGAATATTATTGGGTTATAGTGAAAATGGATATAGAGTATTGATAAATAATAAAGTAACAATAGCAAGGCATTGTGATATTATAGAAGATGTTACATTGTGCGGAATGAATGATGAGATACAGGAGAATATAGATATACAAAAACAGGAAAATACAGATGAACAAAAAATTAAATATACAGTACAAGTAATAGACGAGTTAAAGAGAAATGAAAGTATAGAAGATGATATTATGCTTAGTGATAAAAATATAGAAAATAATGTGACAAAAGATGATAATATACTAAATGTTGAAAGAAATAGAAATGAGACTCGATCAAGGAGACAAATTAAAGCACCAAAAAGATATGATGATAAATTTGGATATTACTGCATTAATGTTAATTATTTTGACGCTATGATTCCAGAGAATTTTCAGGAAGCGATGACTTGTTTGGATTCAAATGAGTCGAAATTGGCTATGGATCGTGAAATGAACAGTTTAAATAAAAATAATACATGGACACAAGTGGATAAACCTGGAGGCAAAAAGGTAATAGATGTAAAGTGGATCTTCAAAAAGAAAAATGAAAATCAGTATAAAGCAAGGTTAGTAGTTAGAGCTTTTCATCAGATTGATTATTGTGATGATACATATTCACCAGTAGCTAAAATGCCAACTTTGAAAATTTTATTATCATGTTGTTCTCAAAATTCATTAGAAATCCAACAAATGGATGTAGAAACAGCTTTTCTAAATGGTTCAGTTATATCTGAAGTTTATGTTAAACAGCCTGTAGGTTATGAGGTTGACTCGGAAAAGGTTTATAAGTTAAATAAGTCGTTATACGGACTAAAAGAAAGTCCACGTGCATGGTATGAATGTTTCAATGAATATATGGATAGTTTTCCAAAGGTGCAAATATGATTATTGTCTTTATTTCAAAAGAGAAAATTCTTTAGTTATCTACATCTTATTATTTGTGGATGACTTATTAATATGTTGTAGAGATATAGATGTTATTCATGAGATTAAAACTAAATTATCTGAGAAGTTCAAAATGAAAGATTTAGGAAAAGTTAAAAATTACATTGGAATTGATATTGAGTATAACTATGAACAAGATAAAATTTTAACTTTGAGTCAGAAACATTATATTGAATCTTTAGCAATGCGATATGCTATTGAAAACTCTAAATTGTATAAAACTCCTATGGAATTAAATTTAAAGTTAAAAAAATCTGAATTAAACAAAAATCTTAAATATAGAAATATTATAGGTGCACTGTTGTATATTAGCTCTGGTACTAGGCCAGATATTTCATTTTGTGTAAACTACTTGAGTCGTTTTCAAAATTGTTGTAATAAAACACATTTTAAATATGCCCTTAGAGTATTAAAATATTTGTATTTAACAAGAGATTTAAAATTAAAGTATTATAAGAATGATGTTGATATCTTAGATTGCTATGTTGATTCAGATTGGGCAGGAGATATATTGGACAGAAAGTCAACCACAGGTTATTTAATTAGATTGTTTGGTAATGTTGTTTTATGGAAATCAAAGAAACAAAATAGTGTAACAAAATCCTCTACTTTTTCAGAATATGTTGCGCTTTCAGAAGCTGTAACAGAAATAAAATTTTTAATATGTTTGGTTAATGATGTTTTTAAAAATGTTTGTAATCCGATTAAAATATATGAGTATAATTCAGGAGCTTTAGCTATTGCTAAGTATGGAAATTTTACTAAAAACTCGAAACATATAGAAATACAATACCATTTTATTCATGAACATGTAAAAGAAGGAATAATTGAAGTTGTTAAAATAGAGTCTGAAAATAATATTGCTGACTTGTTAACTAAAGCTTTAGGCTATGTTAAATTTGTTAAATTTAGAGATAATTAAAACTTATCTTTGTAAAACAAAATGTTATGTTAATTATGTAGTTTATATTATATATAATATGAAAATAGAAATATATGATTTTTATTTAAAATTATCAAATATTCCTCAACAGTTGATTTACACTGATTTAATTTAGCTTACAAAATTAATCAGAATAAAGTTAGTTAGTCGCAAACCGACAGTTTCGGAGTAGAATAGTATTCACTTCACCACGGCCCGAATAATTCTGCCAAAAAAAGAAATAGTTCAACCACTCCCATTTCGACTCTGTCCACGTGCCGCCAAAACGAGATGCGACGTCACGGTGCTCGCTTGAGGAACTAATTTCCTTCCGGTGCTTAGTAAAATTAATATTCCTTCCGGTACTTAATTAAAAAAAATAATCTACGACAAATAATTTCTTCTTTATACTTAAGAGTTACTTTCATCATTGAAGTATTCTGCCGAAAGTGCATAATTTTAGTTTTTTTTTTGGATTGAGTATTAAATAATTATTTTCTAACCATATATTAAGACTAGTCATTGCTCTATTAATTTCATTTTCGTACTGTCATCTATGAATAATATTAATGGATAGTCAATTGAACTTGGAAGGTAATTTATATATATAATGAATAGCAGAGGCCCGAGAATGCTTCCTTGAGGAACACCCGACTCTATGTCTCTAAATGCCGATAGGTGCTCTTTTTTAGTTTTAGTTTTCTTACATATTTTTGAGATAGCCATATGCTGTTTTCTATTGCTAAGATAGCTTTCCAGTAGTTTACAAGCCGCCCCTCACTGCAGCATTTAATGGTTGTTTGTCTATGCAGCATTTAATGGTTGTTTGTCTAAAAATCCATATAATTTTGAGAAATGTAAAATTCGAGATGAAATGTAAATTAAAGGAATTCACCTTTTGTTTATATATTGACGGTCAACAAATTCCTTATATATTGACGGTCAACAAATTCCTTCAAAAGCTTTACAACAATCTTTTGATAATAATATTTTTACCACAACCTATCACACATTATTCTCAGGAACAGGAATACATTTTCTTAACGAAGGTAATGGGATAACTCACGATAAGTATTCGAAAGGTTATTGTTTGCTAGCATTTGATCTCACACCTGATTTGTCAGCCAATTCATCTAGTCATTGGAATCTAATTAGACATGGTAGTGTTAGATTAGAATTTCGCTTTGAATCTGCTCTGACTCAACTCGTTGCTTATGCAGAATTCGATATTGTTTTAGAAATAGATAAAAATCGCAATATTTCAGTAGACTATAGTAGTTAAGTATATTATTCATAGATTTTTGTTTGTATATCTTATATGTGTATTGAATAAAAAAAATAGTACAAAAAACGTTTATTTTTTCTCCCTCATATTATAATATGATGATATTGATATGCACTTTAAATATCATGATTTATATCAATTTTGGTTAATATGGTGCACATTAATACTCAATCGCTAGAGCAGATAAGATCCCCATACATTTAAATGGGCAATTGGCCCACCACACTTACCCACCACTGCAACTCCCGTGTATCCAGGATCGACAGTGGTAACCAACCGCAAAAACCCTTTGATATGATCTCAGGGGTGCCCGGGGGACATGCTAAATCTGTCTTGGAACCCGCAACGAAATTAATCAGAAGATTGTAGGAGGAGTAGGAAGTATTCCAGTTTCCCTCCCCAATTAAAGCGGGAGACAGCAAAAATTGTGATGACAAAAAGTCAGAATTAAAGGGGAAGCACCACGGGAGTAACATGTTTTTTTTTATGACTACAAGACAGAATGTAATTAAAAGTTTTAATTTATAATATGACAATTAATTACAATGCATTTATAATGACAAAAAAGTGTTGCATTGTTTCCAATAGTACTTATGACAAAAACGTTTGAAAGCTCGGAAGTTCTTCGCGCAGCCCACGAGATCTTCATAGTACACAACCCTAGAAACACAATAGACGCTGTTCAACATTTCGATTCTTTCGTCATACCAGAGATTACACTCCCAGGGTATGTGATGAGCAGTTTGTTCATAAGAGCTACCTTCGGTCGAACACTCGCATAGCGGAGACGAGACTAATGTAAATCCAAAAAGTTTCGCTTTAAAGTTTCCGTGTCCTGTCAAAAATTGTGCGACGTAGTGGTCTATTTCTACCCATTGCTTCGAGAGTCGATCGCGTACCGAAGGGAAGAAACTATATAGGTGACGCCCTTTGATAGTGTTGTTCCACCGTTCCTGCCACTCAGAAATTAGGTTCTGTATAGAAATATCTAATGGCTCGAATAATCTAGCTATCTTATTACTCCCTTTCGCGCTTAAAAACTCAGGGTTAGTAATTTTTTTATTTTTATAATATAGTGCTGCACGACGCTGTATCTCTAAATCTACTGATAGGACTCCGGCTAAGACTGGAAGTGCTTCAGTACTTACGGTACGGTATGCCTTACATAAAAATATTGTATTATAAAAGTGTGGATTCGTGCGTTCTGGCTCACATTCTGAATCCCCCGCTCTCTCCCCTCGCCCTCTTCCATGTGCTCTATCAACGGTTCGAGCGGTGACGCCGGCTAAAAAAAAAAAAAAAAGTTTGGTGTCAAAATGGGGGTTTTCGACCATGGCCGATCAATATATGAGATCCGTTTTTGCGTATTTGCACTAGTTTACGTTTTAGCTTTTGCGCCAGAAAAGCTCCAATACCCTAATTAGGGTAATGCTCTCTAGCATAATGATATCCTCGGTTTCTAATGAGTATTGACAATGCATTCATTAAGATGCTAATGACATTTTGCTGTGTCGCAATCGTCATAACACTCCATTGTCTCCTTTTTAATAATTAAAGCTGATGTTAAAATAAAACTTTGGTTTACTTTCAAACAAATTATTTATTTAGTCGTAATCCTTTAGTAAAATTTTTAATCTTTCATAAAACAAGATTTAAACATTATATTCAAAAACATCATTTTTAAGTGTATCACTGCCAAATTCAGTCTGAAACTCTGTCAATGACTTGTTATGAAACTTATATAACAATTACATTAAACAGTACTCTCCACACACGGAAGTCCAATCATTTTGCAGCCTGATAGTATAATAACGCCATTTCCTTGCATTTCTATTCAAAACATTTTGTGTGTTCCCATAGGAAAGCGACCATATGTATCAAAATATTCACTGATGCCATGATTGTCTATGTGAATGGCCACCCAGTGAGATCCTGGTTTTGAGTCCGGGTCCAAAACACTCGCAACACCCTACTCTGGTGTTGTAACCTGCGTTCCCAGTCATAAAAATCCCCAACCCCTCTTGGACCTACGGTAAATCCGCACTCACACAGTGATACATAACGCAAGCGTTATTTCATACCGGTTTTCTATGTGGCCGTGGTATTTACCCGATCGAGCCGGCCCATTCATGCTGAAGCGTAATCCATGACCAGGAACACAGAAAAAGCTTTTGTTCCTTCGGCGGGATTCGCACCCGCGACCCCCGGCTTGGGCACCAACATGCTCAATCAACTGAGCCACAGAGGTCGTCTTTACACTTTTGTTTACACACCTGTACCCTAAAGTGTATCTACCTAGGTAACACTGAAAATGTTTAGAAAATGAAAAACGGCTTAATGTAGAAAGTTGCCAATACTTTTATTGTTTTTCGAAGTAATCTCCGTTCCTCTCTGCACATCGTCGCGTTCGATGGAACCACTGAAAAAAGCAGTGGGCCCATTCTTCCTTAGGGGTCTCTTCTATGGCATTTTCGTACGCTTTCACCTTTCGTATCTTCAGGCAGGGGCGTGCGCTCCATATAGGCAGAAATGCAGTGCTTTACTTGTCATTCGAAGATATTTTAAAAAAACGTTCGTACGTTTTAGATGATTTTAATTAATAGTAAATAAATTAATCAAAAAAATATAATAACTTAAAAACGCCTAATATTTTATAAATAGCAACTAATGCCGGTGCGTGCTGCAGGACAAATCATCGCATGTATGTGTAATTTTCATACTTCGCAAACGCACACACCCATAAATATCGACATGATTATATACCGGCAAGTCCCGCGGCAGGCTCTCGGGCCTCGGCTATCCGATCGCTTCCGAAAACGGCCGAACTGGCTTGTCGGAAAATATTCGTTGCCTATAATCCGACTAAATATAATTCGACTCGAATCTAATGAATCATGTATGCCACATTATGCATTTTTGTTTAGTAAAGTTTTATTTATTTAATAGAAGAAACATTTTGTGTTTCGCGGAGGCCATATTGCATATTTCATTTGATAAGCATTGTTTACAATTTAATCGCTCCTGTTTATTTATAGTTTTCTTAAATGATTTTTCATTTTAACATTTGAAAGTGTGTACATTTGATTGTGAGGTTTGAGTTGATAATGTGTGTTTATTAAAAATTAAAAATAACAAGTTCTCACAATTGTCATTCAGTGAAAAGATTCAAATTCTGTCTAAAGGTAGGTGTATACCCGAGTTACAACAATTAAACCAGCAAAAAAAAAAAATTTAACTCGAAAATTTCATGTTAAAAGTTATGAAACGTATAACTGGCTGTGTGGTTGTGTACACACGATTAAATTATATTGTTTTCCTTGCATATTATTTAATAATTTACATCGGGATATAGTAATCTCAAGTAACCGGAACCTTGAATATGTGAAAAATGAAGCTGACTGACTGGTGAGTAGTTATATTATTTTAAAATATGCTTATTATTTTACTTATTAGAATTTCTTCCGCCGCGACGATCGATCGCTGTTTTGTCTGCGTTGCCGTAGAAGATGCACATGAATAGTAGTACATCTAAGACTTACTCTGTTGGCATGGTTTCGACTTAGATATACGTCGCTTGGCTGTAACTATGCTAAAAATCTATAAACGAAAAATTTTTTGTGACCGAGTACTTCGCCGCATACCCAGTGTCATAATCCTGTGCACGCCACTGTGAAAATATTCAACAGTCCGTTTTTCGGAGTGCGCTGAAGCATTGACGTGGTGAGGGAGGATCCTGCTTCGAGGGCGCTGCTGTCGAATTTTTTCCAAGACAACAGGCAAACAGCGATTGACATACCAGCCTGCAGTAACTGTAAATAGTAGCACGAGATGAGGTTTCATTAAGAAATGCTAATCGCAGCCTATCATAGCTTTGTTGTTGAGTAAGCTCACAACGAAAGTCATAATAAATCATTGACCAAAAATTTTCTCGTGTTAGGTTCATTTTCACGTATAACAAGAGTTTTAGATTTGCTACCAATTCATAAAAACAAATGACAAATGAATGCAATATACTACATTAGGTTACCACAGAGTTCTAAAATTGAAATTCAAAAAAAGTTTTAATTAGCAATGTTTCTAACTGGCCAGTTCTAAACATTTTCAGTGTTACCCACGTATTAGGAAGCACTACACTGGTTTTTAAAAAGTGGATCTATAAGGAATAAAGGTGAACTTTTTTTCAAAGTGTATATACGAGGAAAGTGTAGGTAGGTACCTACGAGGAATAATTCTTTAGCAGAACCTCATAAAATCTCCAGTTTTAGAAGAAAATTATTATATATCTCCGCCAAGGGAACATAAAAGTTTTCTATGTTCTTGGGTCGTGGATATGTATTCAATACAAGTATTAATTGCCCGACACTTCGCCCGTGTGAAATTAGGTTTTAAACTTTCATTACCTATTTTGCTCACCTAGGGACTGAATTTTAGAAAACGCTGAAATACGTAACTAATTTTTTTTTTCGTTCCCAATTCAAATGAAGTATCATGTAAATATGTCCAAGGAATAAGAAGATTTATACGGGGATAAAATTTTTACCCCCTTGAGTGTTTAATTTAGAAAAATCCTTCCTTAGTGGTTGCCTACGCCATACGAGAAATACGTGTGCCAAATTTCTAGTCTTAAAGGTTTGGCCTGTGCATTGATACATCAGTCAATGAACATTTTTTTTTATTAAACTTTTCGATGTGCAGGTCCTTACTGGCCCTATAGATACAAATGTATTTTTATGGATAGGATGTTGTTGCCGAAATAATTTCCAGTGATAGTTAGGAATGGAATTAGTGTTCCCATTAATGTAATGATAATAGTCGTGATGAAATACAATTAACATTCTCTAAGTTTTGTTGTTATAAATAGTATTCTCCACTAACCACGGTATATTCATTTTGTACTCTCAAGATTTCAACAGTTTATTCACGGTCACCGAGCGAAGCGAAGCCGAAGCGAAGCGAAGGTGATGAGTACTAAATAATTTAGAAATATAATATGTTACAGACTGTTGTAAAAACATGAAATGTTAAAGGATATCGTCGTGGGAGTTGAAATCGAAAGGGACCATAAGATTCCGAATCAGACAGCTGCCTATTTTCTCATACTGAACAACTGTATATTTGAATATAAACCTTTGAACAATATTATAAATAAGACATCATGAATAGCAATACAGTTATCATTGACCTTCAAGGATTTAAGGATATCAAAAATAAATTTATCGTAAAAGAATTTTCAATTGCAACCAAAGACTACACACAGACGTTTGTAATTAAACCACCATAATATTCTTATAATAATCTTACAAGTGAAGAAAAGAAGCAAGTTCGATGGTTAGAAAAAAATTATGGACTACGTTGGAGTGATATTATATTACACTAGCTATAACTCTCTACTTACAACAATATACTCCTGATACAATATTGAAAATGATTTTAGGTTTACCCAATGCAAATGGTTAAAAATGGGACCCTATCACATCGGCACGACATGCGCGATCGCTTGATATACATTTATCGCGCTTGAATATAAATTTTACGATATCTTAATATATCTTAAAGACTATTTAAAAAACCCGCATCATAAACCGTTGCGTAGTTGTAAAGACTTAAGCATACATAGGGATAGACAAAAAAGAGACTTTGTAATATACTATGTAATGATAATGATTATACCGACTATTGTAAATATACAAGACAAGAAAATAACGTTTTGAATTGTGTCCATCACGAAAAGATATGCGTTTAAAAAATGTACTCTGTCTGAAAACATGGTATTGTGATAATGCTAATTTGTATTAAAAATTTTGTCAAGTAAAAATTTCACTTTTAGAAAAATGTATATTGAAGTGTCATCTTATTTCATTTTCTTCTACTGTATAATAATAATTAAACCAAGGGGAACAAATCGACATCGATATTTTTTAGACATTTTTTTATTGGTTAGTAAAAATTTTACTTTCTGATAAGTGTATAATATTTGAAATATCATTTTAGTTTAATTCCTTTAACTCTATAATAAATAAAGTGAGGCGAAAAATCAACACCGATATTTTTAGAGATTATTTATTTGTTCAAAATTTTAGTCAAAATTTTACTTTTAAATGAATGTCTATTGGAGTATCATTTTATTTCCTTTTACTCTATAATAATAAATAAACCAAGGGTAAAAAAATCCACGCCGATTGTCTTAGAGATTATTTATTTGTTCAAAATTTTTGATATTATATTATACTGGCTATTGTGAAAAACAAAAAGCAAATAATATTTTGAATTGTGTTCATCACAAAAAGATATGCGTTTTAAAAATGTACTCTGGCTAAAACCACGTGTTATTATAATGCTAATTTGTTTTAAAAGTTTTATCAAGTAAAAATTTTACTTTTTAATAAGTGTCTATTGGTATATCATTTTCTTTTATTTCCTTTTATTCCTTAAGAAAAAACTAAGGGGAAAATAAAGAATGCCAAGATACAGCTCGAATAAAAAAAAACATTTTAACATATTTATATGTATCAGTTCACCTCGTGTAACAAACTATTTTAATAGAATCATAATCAACAGTCATCTTAAGCATATTTATGTGTATCAGTGTGGTACTACTTCACTCTTTACTGATTACGAAAGATTTCATTGACCCTTTGAAGAAAAGATGAAATCTTAGACATTTATTAGAAAGTAAAATTTTTACTTGATAAAACTTTGAAAACAAATTAGCATTATAACAATACCGTGGTTTTAGTCAGTACTCAGTCAGTACATTTTTAAAACGCATATATTTTTGTGATGAACACAATTCAAAATATTATTTGCTTTAAGTTTTTCACAAAAGCCAGTATAATATAATATCAAAAATTTTGAACAAATAAATAATCTCTAAGACAATCGGTGTCGATTTTTTTATTATTATAGAGTAAAAGGAAATAAAATGATACTCCGATAGACATTCATTTAAAAGTAAAATTTTGACTAAAATTTTTAACAAATAAATAATCCCTAAAAATATCGGTGTTGATTTTTCGCCTCGCTTTATTTATTATAGAGTAAAAGGAATTAAACTAAAATGATATTTCAAATATACATTTATCAGAAAGTAAAATTTTTACTAAACATTTTAAACCAATAAAAAAATGTAAAAAATATCGATGTCGATTTGTTCCCCTTGGTTTAGTTATTATTATACAGTAGAAGGAAATGAATGTATTCAATACTAGTATTAATTGCCCGAGACTTCGCCCGTGTGAAGAAATTAGGTTTTAAACTTTCATCACCTATTTTACTCACCTAGGGACTGAATTTTAGAAAACGCTGAAATACGTAACTAATTTTTTTTTTCGTTCCCAATTCAAATGAAGTATCATGTAAATATGTCCAAGGAATAAGAAGATTTATATAGGGATAAAATTTTTACCCCCTTGAGTGTTTAATTTAGAAAAATCCTTCCTTAGTGGTTGCCTACGCCATACGAGAAATACGTGTGCCAAATTTCTAGTCTTAAAGGTTTGGCCTGTGCATTGATACATCAGTCAATGAACATTTTTTTTTTTTAAACTTTACGATGTGCAGGTCCTTACTGGCCCTATAGATACAAATGTATTTTTATGGATAGGATGTTGTTGCCGAAATAATTTCCAGTGATAGTTAGGAATGGAATTGGTGTTCCCATTAATGTAATGATAATAGTCGTGATGAAATACAATTAACATTCTCTAAGATTTGTTGTTATAAATAGTATTCTCCACTAACCACGGTATATTCATTTTGTACTCTCAAGATTTCAACAGTTTATTCACGGTCACCGAGCGAAGCCGGTGATGAAAAACTTATCAAGGATTATTTAATTCCCGAGAATTGTGCGTTGTTGCAACCACCCACACTGAACCCTGAAATTTTGGCCGCAGTTTCTGAAGGTACCCGCAACCGCGATAAAAAAGTAGAAGCCGTACAAATACAATTAGGACAAGGTATTGTTGCTATCAATAAAGGATTAGAGCTGTTATTAGATGAAAAAAAAATGACAGGCTTTACACCCGGATTAGACAAGAACTTTTTAAGCTTAATGCAAGATGTCGAACACGATGATTTACTATTTGGAAATCAACATCCCGAAAAAATTAAGGCCTCCAAGACCATTGAAAAACAAGGGTTGCAGATTAAAAAGACGCCGCCAAACCCCAAGACGACGCCTTCGCAGTCTATATCGACATCCTATCTTTACCAACCATCGACGAGCCGCTCACGCCAGCCGGGAAACTGGGCCGGCCCTCCTCGCTTCCCGTCGAACAGGGGGGAGAGGAGGGCAGAGGACGAGAGGAACTCCAGTGGGCCGGAAGTCACAAGTTTCAGTCCCAACACACCAGAAACCTGCTCAGAGCAAACAGCCGCATGCAACGGCTCAGCAATAGAGGTACACGCTGAAAGAATTCAGCATTTTATTAATTGTTGGCGAAAAATAACGGATAATTCCGAGATTCTAAATTGGGTCGCAGAGGGTTTTTGTTATTCCATTTTGTAAAGAAGTAAAACAATTTTTAATTCCATTAAATAATAATTTGCCAATTAATGAGCGACCCTATATATTAGAATCTATACATAAACTTCTAGACCTAGGTGCAATTTCTCCTTGCCAAAAAATTAAAAATGATTTCTTTTCTAGTATATTTTTAGCGCCTAAACCAAATGGGGAAAACAGGTTTATTTTAAATCTTAAAACTTTAAACAATTTTATTTCTAAAGTTCATTTTAAAATGGAGGATCATAGAACTGCAGCTAGGCTCATGCCCAAATCTGGTTTTATGGCAAATATCGATCTAAAAGAAGCATATTTTTTGGTTCTAATTATAAAATCACACCGAAAATACTTACGTTTTCATTTTGACGGTGTTTTATACGAATTCAATATCATGCCGTACGGATTGTGTATTGCACCTAGAGTCTTCACTAAACTAATGAAGGAAGTTATGAATTATTTACGTAATCAGGGTTTTATGTCGGTTATATATTAATATCTCGACGACATTTTGTGTATCGGACAAACATACATTGAATGTAAAGTCAATGTGCAAGTAACAATAATTTTGTTACAGTGTCTGGGTTTTGTTATTCATAAAAGTAAAAGTAACTTCGAGCCCCGTCAAGTCTGTCGGTTCTTAGGTTTTAATTTTAATACAAAAGAAATGTCTTTAAGTTTACCAGTCGAGAAACGTAACAAAATCTTGCAGTTAGTAAATAAGAGAACTTTCACAATTTATTGGTATCCTCGTAGCCGCTTGCCCAGCGGTCAAATACGGTTGGCTTTATACAAAGACCTTAGAATACCAAAAATTTTTAGCATTACAGAAATATAAAGATTTTGACGTAAAAATTAATTTAACGCATTGTATATTACCGGACCTATTTTGGTGGAAACAAAACGTTTTGTCTACTAAAAATATATTAAGATTTGAAAACTATTTTAAGTTAGAAATTTTTACTGATGCGTCACTCAACGGTTGGGGGGCTTTCTGTGGTGGAAGACGAGCTTGCGGGGGATGGAAGAAAAATGAAATATCTTTTCATATAAATTACTTAGAGCTGTTAGCAGCTTTCTTTTATGCTTTCCCTCCTTTTAGTCTCATTCTAAAATGTTTAAAAAAAATTATTTGTGACAAAGCCACCGGAATTTTGGTTTTTCCTTACTGGCCTGGGCAACCTTGGTTTCCACTCCTCAAACGAATGCTCGTATCAGACTTAATTATATTTGAACCTAAAGATGAGCTTTTGTGTTCAAATTACAGATCCCGTCACCCGCTCCATCGCATCCTTTTCCTGGGGGCCGCGACGCTCTCAGGGAACCATTAACTAGATTAAATACACCAGATGTAGCGCTAGATCTTATGCTAGCTTCGATTTCAATTAATACCATGAAACAATACTCGGTGACATATAAATTGTGGTGGTCTTTTTGTGCCGATAACTCTCTAAATACCTTTGAAGCTTCAACGTCTTCAGTGATTAAGTTTATTGTGGATAATTTTAACAAAGGCGCCTCGTATGGCACTCTTAATAATCATCGGTCTGCCCTATCTTTACTCCTAGGTAGTAATGTCGGTTCAGACGAACGTATAAAACGGATCCTCAAAGGTATTTATAGACAAAAGCCTTCTCGTCCTAAATATATTTCTACGCGGGATCCAAAAATTGTTCTAGATTATGTATCTGCATGGTACCCACATAATAACTTAAACTTGATACAAATTACTAAAAAATTGACAATTTTATTAGCTATTTGTACTTCTCATAGAGTGCAAACGCTTGCATTGATTAAAATTTCTAATATAAGTAGGACAAATTCAGGTATAAGAATACTAATAAGTGATATAATTAAGACCTCGGCAGCTAATCGCGACCAACCTATTTTGTTTTTGCCTTACTTTAGCAGTGACCCAAAAATATGCCCGGCTAAGGCTTTGGAAGACTATTTGCTGGCTACATCAAATTTAAGAAATGATGAAACAGCAGATAATCTTTTAGTGAGTTATAAAAAACCTCACAAGAAGGTGACGTCACAAACGATCAGCAGGTGGATAAAACAGACACTCGCGGAAAGTGGCGTGGACGTGTCCATGTTCAGTGCACACAACACTCGACACGCCTCCACCTCGGTGGCAGCCTCCGCAGGTGTCTGCATCGATACCATCAGGAGGACGGCCGGCTGGACCAGCTCGTCCGCCGTATTCGCGCGCTTCTACAACCGTCCTGCGGTCGATGACGACGCATATGCTCGATTCGTTTGTGGGGTTACCGATAGCACTAATTGAGTGCCATATTTGTTGATTTTCACATAAGGCTGATTATTATTAATTGTACTTATAATGTTAAATTAAGTATAAGAGTAATAAAAAGTTTTTTCCTACTTTGTATCTTACTGACTCTAAACATCTACATTGTTAATTACTGTATCTGAAGAATGAAGCGACGAAATATAATATAAGATCAAACGAACTTCTTGAAGTGAAGTTCGATCATTATTATATGAGTCGCTTCATTCGAAGATACAAAGTTCCCACCCACCCCACAACCAACAGGGAAAAAACACAATTCTCTAAAAGAATGAGGCAAGCCGGCTGGCGCAACATGGTGGTAAGCAAAATAAAAATTTTCGATTACCCTCAAAATCGATTCTCTAAACGTGCGGATTAATGCCTGTTAGGTTAAAGGACTACATTGTTAATTACTGTATCTTCGAATGAAGCGACTCATATAATAATTATCGAACTTCACTTCAAGAAGTTCGTTTGATCTTATATGCATGTTCGCATGCTTTTGCAATCTAAAACTCTTGTTATACGTGAAAATGAACCTAAAACGATAAATTTTTCGGTCAATGATTTATTATGACTTTCGTTGTGAGCTTACTCAACAACAAAGCTATGATAGGCTGCGATTAGCATTTCTTAATGAAACCTCATCTCGTGCTACTATTTACAGTTACTGCAGACTGGTATGTCAATCGCTGTTTGCCTGTTGTCTTGGAAAAAATTCGACAGCAGCGCCCTCGAAGCAGGATCCTCCCTCACCACGTCAATGCTTCAGCGCACTCCACAAAACGGACTGTTGAATATTTGACTATGGCAGGTGTCGAGATAATGACTCATCCACCATACTGTCCTGACCTGGCGCCCTGCGACTTTCATTTATTCCCAAGAACTAAAGATAAAATTCGAGGTATTCGCTTTACGAGCCCTGAAGATGCGGTAAAAGCGTACGAAAATTCCATAGAAGAGACCCCTAAGGAAGAATGGACCCACTGCCTTTTTCAGTGGTTCCATCGAATGCGACGATGTGTAGAGAGGAACGGAGATTACTTCGAAAAACAATAAAAGTATTGGCAACTGTTACATATATCAACAATAAGATGTAACTGTCAATGTCACTATTGACATTGACAGATGTCATGAAGTAAAGCCTATCGAGTTTATTTTAGTTGGCCAAAAGGCTATACATAGTGTAGACGTATATATTGTGTTAAGCATATCTCATTACATATTGTAATACGTATTTGTGGTAAGCACCAATAAAGGAGAGTATAAGAATTGCTGCTGTGTTATTATTATCACCACACGAGCGCAAGAAGGACTTACAATCAAGAGGTCATAGCTCGATACAGCAACTTTCTACATTAAGCCGTTTTTCATTTTTTCATTGTCTAAACATTTTCAGTGTTACCTAGGTAGATACACTTTAGGGTACAGGTGTGTAAACAAAAGTGTAATGACAACCCCTGTGGCTCAGTTGATTGAGCGTGTTGGTGCCCAAGCCGGGGGTCGCGGGTTTGAATCCCGCTGAAGGAACAAAAAGTTTTTCTGTGTTCCTGGTCATGGATTACGCTTCAGCATGAATGGGCCGGCTCGATCGGGTAAATACCACGGCCACACAGAAAACCGGTATGAAATAACGCTTGCGTTGGATATCGCTGTGTGAGTGCGGATTTACCGTAGGTCCAAGAGGGGTTGGGGATTTTTATGACTGGGAACGCAGGTTACAACATCAGAGTAGGGTGTTGCGAGTGTTTTGGACCCGGACTCAAAACCAGGATCTCACTGGGTGGCCATTCACATAGACAATCATGGCATCGGTGAATATTTTGATACATATGGTCGCTTTCCTATTGGAACACACAAAATGTTTTTGAATAGAAATGCAAGGAAACGGCGTTATTATACTATCAGGCTGCAAAATGATTGGACTTCCGTGTGTGGAGAGTACTGTTTAATCTAATTGTTATATAAGTTTCATAACAAGTCATTGACGGAGTTTCAGACTGAATTTGGCAGTGATACACTTAAAAATGATGTTTTTGAATATAATGTTTAAATCTTGTTTTATGAAAGATTAAAAATTTTACTAAAGGATAACGACTAAATAAATAATTTGTTTGAAAGTAAACCAAAGTTTTATTTTAACATCAGCTTTAATTATTAAAAAGGATACAATGGAGTGTTATGACGATTGCGACACAGCAAAATGTCATTAGCATCTTAATGAATGCATTGTCAATACTCATTAGAAGCCGAGGAGATCATTATCCTAGAGAGCATTACCCTAATTAGGGTATTGGAGCTTTTCTGGCGCAAAAGCTAAAACGTAAACTAGTGCAAATACGCAAAAACGGATCGCATATATCGATCGGGCATGGTCAAAAACCCCTATTTTGACACCAAACTTTTTTTTTTTTAGCCGGCGTCACCGCTCGAACCGTTGATAGGGAAAGGGCGACGGGAGAGGGCGGGAGATCCAGAATAGTGAGCCAGAACGCACGAATCCACACTACTGATATCACCAAAAGTTTCTATAGAGAAATTGTAGAATATGGTCATATAATATAGCTACAGTACAAAATGATTATACCATGGTTTGTGGAGAATTCTATATAGTGTATCTGTATATATTTATAACAATAAGTCACTGAATGATTTCCTGGTACATTTTGGTGCGAATACGTTACACAACGATTTGAAATTATGTACTTTATTTTACCAATAAAATGACTCACAATACCATTGTTGTTTCACTTAACCACTAATGACCCTTAGCTTATCACCGTCTATTATCTACCGCTGCATGACGTAATTAGTAATGAATAGAGCCTAATGAGCCTAGTAATGCAAATGCAAAAGTCTATTTTTGTAAGCGTTAGAGATATTAAAAACGGATAAGCGCAATCGATCGGGCATGAAAAACCCCCAATTTGACTCCAAACTTTTTTTTTAGCGAATGGTCATCGAAATATCCATTTTTTTTCACATTGAGGCGGTGAGGCAGAACCGACGAATCCCTAACTACTAGTAAGCTTAAGATATTTTCTAATAAAGAAGAAATTAGAGATTATTATGATACTATTAAGCCAGCATCTTACTATAATGGAAATGAATTAGTTTTTGCTTTCAAATTCCCTATAGTTTCACCACTTGAATATAATTTTTATAAATTAGCTATTGTCCCTAATAAGAATAGACAGGCTATTCCTCCTTCTCCATTCCTTGCAATCACTGGTAATATTACACGTGTATATACACGGAGGCAGAGTGCCCGAAGATAGGCATGAGGTACATATGTGAAGATGAATTCAACCACTTACTTTAACCCTATCTGGATTGTATCAGCAACATCGTTGAAGGAAAATTAAATGAAGATAAATCCTGCGAGATGACGACCGTGAAATTGATGAATCCTGCAATGGAAAAAAATCTCAATGGAAGCTACCTAACCATAATACCACATACCTGCAAGCTGCACACAAAAGACTTCAGCATAGTCAACGGCTACGATCACATTAAGGGTAAGCCCATAAAAAATTCAAAATTTTCAGCTCATATAAAAGACATCGTCATTTTCTGTTAAAAGTACTTCAATTCGATTGAAGAAACTTCACGAAATTCAAAACAAAATTCATCATCAAGAACCTATTCAATTAGAACAAATTCCAATGTTCTATAATACAGCTATTCCTTTCTATACTATATTATTCAGTGCTATTACACTCTCTCTAAAAATTTTGAGCAGAAGACTTTTCCTGAACAGAAGACAGAAGAATCAAGAAAAGTAAGAATCAAGCAAGCGACCATGTCAAGAATCAAGTTATGCTGAACCTGGACCAAGTCAAGATCATCGGAAGCTGCCAATGACATTTTTTCCCGTTGTTCAAAAATAGTCATTGATATAAGGGGGCTGATGTTATATACAATCACACTTCTACAATTGTACAATTGAAGATAATTCTATAAGTTAATATCGCCTCTACATCGCTACATAATTTTTGATGGATTTTACTGTCGCCACTACATAATCGTTGGTAAAATAGAAGCGGAATTCAGGGTAATTAAATGCTGACTGACTCTGCGCAAGTGTAACTGGATCGCTATGGAAGAATCCATCTCACTTAGCCTCCAACCTCGAGCAAGTCGACTAGATTAGATTTTGTATTAATTTTATATGTAGTTTTTTGGTAATTTTAAATAAAGTTAATTTTGGAAATTTCTTTTTTTGGGAGACTCGAGCGTCGAAAATATATTAAGTGTATAATCATTATTATCACTGGTTATTGTTTATTTGGCCCACAGATCGGTAATGCTTATTTGGAGAAATACCACGGCCTCTCAGAAAACCGGCATAAAATAGCTTGAGTTTGTTTTTCTGAGAGAGTGAGAATACCGGTGGCTTTTTGTATTAATAACTTTCTTAAAATGTGTTAATATAATTAAAATGTGTAATATAACTAAAAAGGGAAAAATTATTATTCTTAAACAAAAATCAAAACCGACATCCAAAGTAAAAATGCACAAAATTTATGAAATAAAACTTATTTTCCAAATAATTCCCCTTTTAAATTCGGCAAAAATTTAAACTATTTCTCTACTCAATCTTCACATTTTTGAAGTCGATACCATGGTGTCTACAAAAAAGTTAGCGATGGCATAGATATGTCTATCTTTTAAGGATACTACACCCATTTTAAGTTTAAAAAAAACGATCACAAATAATGTGGTATTTTCAGAAGCTATTTTAGACGGATTCAATATTACCTAATCCTTATCTAGGAGATATAGTAAAATCAAAAAGTGCCTGTAAAAAATTATTAGTATATATTTTTACTCTGTGCTATTCCTATATTGCAGTATGTATATTTGCTAATAAAGTTTTTTGTCACGAACATTCCCACGAGGGCGAAGCTGCGGGCAAAAGCTAGTTCATAAATAAAATATGTGCTTTCAAGTTGTTGCCAAGTTTGTTATTTCATATTTGTTCGCCAAAATATTAACTAATATGTCGATTCTCGGTGTGACAGTGAGTCTCAGAGTGAGTCAGAGAGAGAGAGAGACTCACTCTTTGATAATCGCCGCCACTCGGCTTTCTCGACCAAATTCTTTGAGGTTTGCCGCCTCACGGGCGACACATCAAAAGATTTATTGCTTCTAAATTATTCTAATTTAGTTTATTCCAGATTATTCCTTCATTTTGCCTATATAAGCGGGTGGATGGCCCGAACGTTAGTTCATTGGGATCGTCCTGTCTCCTACAGCGTGTCGTAGTGCCTCACTCCACGTTCGTGCCGACTCCGCCCATTAGAGCAGTGCCAAGTGATTCCTAATAGCGATCGTCAATTCACACCTTATTCATTAGAATAAGGTGTGGATTTGCGCCTTGCTGGGGAGTTGCCCTGCTCTTGGCGTCCCGTTGAGTCTCGGCTCAACGTTGGGTCACAAGGAGACAGCCCCCCTAAGTGTGTGTACCGTCTTCGTGTGCGTTCACTTAGTGTATCGTCTGTCCACGTTAAGTGTGAGTACCTTTTGTTTTTGTGATACGTACACTTGTTACTTGTTTTTCGTGACTCGTGTGTTTTTATGTCACTTGCGTAACCATGTCGGACTATAATCCGTGGCTACCACGCCGTGACCACCTGGACTATTCTCGTGCGGACTCCGAGTCGACGTACAGCCCGGTCTCATCCAGGTCCAGCCCCCACCCCGCACAGCCGATCAGGGTTCGGTCAAATCAATGCGCGTTTCGCGCCGTGCTGCGCACGCGAGCGACCCTCGCCAGCCTGCCGCACACTCTGGACTCGACAACGTCCTTCAAGCGGACACACCCCGCACCATCGCGGGCTCAGCCCGACCACGGCCAGGTACACCGACCGCCAACTGACCTACGCTGAGGTGAGTGCCACCAGCCCACAGGCAAATATCTACCGACCCCCCGCTCCGGCGTCGGTGACAATTAAAAAGTTGCCACCCCCTACTATGTCTCGCTACCCGCCCCTGGTCGCCGAGAAAATCGACGACTGGGTGCGCCACTTTCGTCGTCTCCACGACATCCTGGGGCATGCACCTAATGCCAAACAAAACGCTCCTGGTATTCGCTCTATGCCCCGAAGCCAACACGAATACAGGAGCGTCAAGACATACCTCACGGACCAGAAGAAGCAGGGACATGCCTCCTGGTTCTCGTTCTCGCTGCCGCAAGACAGGGCAATCAAGGTAGCAATTAGGGGTCTACCTTCTTCCACGGACACCAAGGAAATCAAGGCCGGACTCATCGAATTAAGATACGTGGCGGAATACGTGTCCGAAGTTCCGGCGAGGTCTGAACCCGGTGGCTGCGACAATGACCGCCCTTCCCCCCCCCCCCCCTGCGCAAACTCTGACCTGCCTCCCCACGAGCAGGAGGCCCCGCCCCCTCCGCCAACTTCAACTTCAATGATGGCGGAGGCAAACGACTACTCCCCTAAACAAGTCGCTCCCTCGGCCCCCGACTCCTACGCGCGGAGGACAAAGAAACCGAGAATCAGGAGGAAAGATGCCACATCTCCTGTGGCCACCCCCTGTGCTACCGCCTCTTCCACAGCCAGCACCCAACTGGAGCTGGAGCCACCCACGCTCGCTCCACCGCAGCCCGACCACACGCGGGCCTCTCGGCGCTCACAGCGCCCCCCGCGCCATCACAGCCGTGGAAAATATCACCGCCTCGGAGCCCGCAAAGCACGCGGCTGCCCCGCACTCTCAGCCTCCGGTATTTCCTCCGCTGCCCCATGAGTTGGGGCAAAGCGAGGCCCCCGCATCCACAGCAGAGCTGCTGCAGACTCTCCTCTCCCTGGCTATGAACTTTGTTCGGAAGGTTCTGGCCGGGGAGGAAGTTCTCCCAATAATATTAATGCATGCCCTCTTAGAAGGCGCCCCTACCATCGCAGCCCTAATAAATATTTGGCTCCCGAGACCCTAGCTCGGACCCGCGCCTAGATATCTCCGGCATCCAGAAGCTCCTATCAGAGGAGCCGACTGTGACTTCCGGATATCTGTGATGCACGTCCCGGGGTCGGGACACTCGCGTGCTACGCATCCCCCCCCCGCGCTCCTCGAACGCGATTAATTTTATTTTCAAGTTGCAGGATCGCCAAATCTCTCCGAGCGAGCGGAAGCCACATGCCCGGTCAAAACGCCACGCTGACCCGCTGCCGTGGCATACCTGCTCGCCAAACGGCAACCGTCCACGCAGACACCAGACGCAGACGCAGACGCAGGAGCATCTCGGAGCCACGCCACTGAGACGCCCCCATGCGCGGTGCGCCCCCGATAAGTACCGTTGGATCGGTTATAAAAACCGGCGCAAATACTTCAAAATGCACCCGGAGTATGACGTGGGTCAGCCCTATTGCTCAACACGTCAACTCCGTGGCAGCCTTTTTCCTCCCCGACATTAAAAGTCGCGCGCGCCCGCGGCCCTCGCCACAATCATCACTCTCTTGCCACCTCGGGTTTCCCCTGCGTTCTGCCGCGGGGTATTATTAGTACCCACAAACCCACCCAAACAGTAACCCACCCAATTAGAGGAGCTCTAGCCCCTGGTATTGGTTCCCCGCCCAAGGCCCTTTTCAGGGGCCCGGCGCGAGAAGACGTCTCCGGGAACGTTAGTTCAGTTTTATGTGAGCTACCGAGGTGATAACTTGGACAAGCGATATCCTAGCGAACTGCTCGAGCCGTCAACTTGCTTTGTGACTTTATGTGCATCTTGAGTGGTTACTAACTGTAGTTTGTTATTAAGTTTATTGAACGAAAAGTAAACAAAAATGATGTCTGGTGGAAAGAAAAGAAAAGTAGATACAGAGGGTCGCCAGTTTCAAGAAAAATGGACTGAAGAATTCTTTTTATCTTGCACAACGGTAAGCCTATTTGTTTGCTGTGTTGTATTTCGGATATGCAATATATTACTGCAAATATCCATTTCAGTAATGAAAGAATTCAATATAAAGAGGCATTACTCAACTAAGCGTGCTACGCTGCACTCACTGACAGCACAATTAAGAACAGACAAAATCCAGAAGCTTACTGCAAATTTGGAAAAACAGAAACAAATGTTACATAAACAAAGAACACAACTTGATAATGTTTTGAAAGCTAGTTTTATAGTTAGCTCAAAATTGGCAAAGGCATTAAAACCATTTGCCGAAGGAGAATTTATCAAGGAGTGTATGTTAGAAGTTTGCGGTATTTTGTGTGCTGAAAATAAAAAATAATTTGAAAAAAAAAATATCAAGTCGAACTGTTGTTAGACTTAGACATATAGAAATGATGGATTAATTTTTGAAATTTAATTTGAAATGATAGATAATGATATAAAAACAATATTTACTGACCGTATGGCTGGTTTTGAATCATTTTCCATAGCATTAGACGAGAGCACCGATTTGTCTGACACAGCTTAACTGGCTATATTTATTCCAGCTGTTGATAAAGAGTTCACTGTTACTGAGGAATTGCTTGCTTTACAGCCGCTAAAAGGAACCACTACAGGAGAGGATATTTTTATTGAAGTTCAAAAGGTATTCAAGACTTTTGGCTTGCCATGGTCAAAATTAATTGGAGTATGCACTGATGGTCCACCTTCTATGGTCGGCTCACGTAAAGGTTTCATCGGAATTATGAATAAAAAAGCAACAAAATTAAATGTGCAAAAAGATGATTTGATAGTCCCTCATTGCATTATCCACCAACAGAACTTGTGTTCTAATGTCCATTCGACTCCAGAGTGATATGAATGTGGTATTTTAATGGGCAATTGGCCCACCACACTTACCCACCACTGCAATTCCTGTGTAGCCAGGATCGACCAACCAACCGCAAAAACCCTTTGATATGATCTTAGGGGTGCCCGGGGGACATGCTAAATCTGTCTTGGATCCGCAACGAAATTAATCAGAAGATTGTAGGAGGAGTAGGAAGTATTCCAGTTTCCCTCCCCAAGCAAAGCGGGAGACAGCAAAAATTGTGATGACAAAAAAGTCAGAATTGAAGGGGAAGTACCACGGGAATAACATGTTTTTTTATGACTACAAGACAGAATGTAATTAAATGTTTTAATTTATAATATGACAATTAATTACAATGTATTTATAATGACAAAATAGTGTTGCATTGTTTCCAATAGTACTTATGACAAAAACGTTTGAAAGCCCGGAAGTTCTTCGCGTAGCCCACGAGATCTTCATAGTACACTACCCTAGAAACACAATGGACGCTGTTCTGTCTGTCTGTCTGATTCTTTCGTCATACCAGAGATCACACTCCCAGAGTATGTGATGAGCAGTTTGTTCAAAAGGGCTACCTTTGTAAAAGATTTATACTTCCCTTAACTTTTTATTGCATAATATAAATAATAATTAATAATAATTATATTTACTTATCTATTCCTCCAAGAATATAACAAGGATCTCATTGTTTATAACAAGGGACATTGATTAGATATTTAATGGATTCCAAAAACTTATACAATGTCCCATAGTATTCCTTGTTATCTAGTTGCGCACACATATGATGCCACTGTACTTACAACACCCTCACAAGTAACCATACCTTTTTAATAAATACTTGTCCTGTTGTAATAAATGTCCGCCTGGAAACGTCGCAGTAGTCGTGATAAAGCAGTAGTCGTGATAAAACAGTAGTCACTATAACACAGTAGTCTTGACTCCTTACTAGGGATCGTGTCTCCTTATTATTTAAGATAGACAATAAGTTAAGTCTATGTAAAGTAAAACTAGTATTGTGTTGTTTTAATAAAAGGATTTTTTTTAAAGTCTTTTAAAGATGGTGCATGTAACATTTTGGCGCAGTCGGTAGGATACGCAAAGTTGCAAAAAGGACATTTTTGAATCGCTTCAGAAAGATCCCTTGTGCCCACCCGCGTCGCGAAAAAATTCTCCGATAAAACTCTCAGAGAATCATCGTCACCGCGTGAGCCGCAGCCCAGCCGAGGAGCCATCCGAACGTTGCAGCATACAACGAGGGGCAAATGAGTCGATATTGACACTGTAAGTCTTTCATATTTTCTCGTGCTTTTAGGGTGTGGATCTCCCTCGCTCTCTTTTACCGTCCTTGTATCCATTTTTAAATAAAATTTTGCTACGATCCAAGACAATCAAAAATATTTCGACCGATCCCAAACCAGGTGCCTACGGCTCTGCCAGCCATCATCAAAAGGCCCTAGACATCAAGCTAGATCCCTTGGTACCTACAAATCAATTATTTAGTCTTATACCAAAATTTAGCGAAAATACAAATAATTTAAACATTTTTATAAGAAACTGTCGCCAAGCACAAAATTGGGCGAACAGTGTACAAAAACTATTATTATTGCCAGCAGCTATATCGCAATTAGAAGGTAAAGCAGCTAGTTTTGCTAACAGACGCAATTTCTCTGATCTAAATCAATTTTTAGACGAATTAGATGCGCATTTTAATAAATGTCGAACCCTTAGTGTAATCTTATTGGAATCTCAGCACGCAAAGCAAAGAGGATCCGTTGCGCGTTTCGTCGAATATTACGAAAATTTAAAGAATGAGCTTTTATCAAACACAGAAATTATTAATGACAAATCTGGTATTTTATGTAGTGAATATGATAAGCTTCTAATGAATAACTTCTTAGTCGGGTTAGATCCGCATTTTTATAATGTCATAAGATCCTGTAGGCCTACTACGACCGACGAAGCTTTCAAATTTGCACTAGAAGAGGAACGAGCCCTCGAATTCTACAATAAAAACAATAATATCCGTAGGAATTCTGAAACGTATAATACGAATAGACAAACATCTAATTATCGTAGTTCAGTCCAAAAATCTTCTAGTTACGTGCAAAATAATAAATCGAACGATAATAATAGAATATCGAATAAAAGTGACAGATTTTGTACGCATTGCAAAATGCAGGGGCATACAATCGACTTCTGCAGAAAATTGAATCCGGGCCCCAGCAACAGTAATAAACCTCAAAATAATTTTAACGTTAAAAAAATAATAAATTCTTTAAACGAGGAGCCGGAGGACACGACCGAGAGCAGCCGTCCTCCGAAGACGAGGTCGAAGTCCTCATGAATCTGCTCGAAATTTAAATAAAAATAAATATGCCATAAATAATATTGTAGGCGAAAAATTGAATAAATTATTATTTATAAAACATTTTGTAGGCAATGTCTCAATGAAATTTTTAGTCGACACTGGCGCCGCCGTCAGTACTATTTCTCCTAAAATAACATCGCAAATTAAAAACCTTTAAGGAAAAAATTCAAATAAAGGGAATATGCGAACAAAAATTAGAAATCTCAGAATACGTAGAGTTGCCTATAACAAATAATCTTTCGCATAAATTTTACGTTGTTCAAATAGATATTCCATACGACGGAATAATGGGCATTGATTTCCTAAAAAGATTCAAAGCGTCGATAAACACGCACGATAACAAAATTAAATTATCTTTACCAGATAATATTCAAGTTACACTCGAAAATTTTGTCTTAATTAAAGCCCGCACCGAACAAAAAATTCCAGTTAAAATATCTAACATTGAAAACGGAGACGTAATCATAGAAAAATGCTCTTTACACTCCAATAAATTATTAATTCCAGAGTCACTGATTAAAGTCGAGAACTTTATCGGCTTTACAACATGCATAAATACTTCATTCAAGGATATTGAGATAAAGATACCCGAAATGAACGGTTCAAACGTTGAGATAAGAGAACTTTTATTTTCTACAAAACAAAATACTAGTATAAATCGCGATCAAAAAATTAAAGAATTAATTCGTACGGCACATATGAATACAGAAGAACGCGAAAACATTTTGCAAATTTGTAAAGATTTTAAGGACATATTTTACCTCGATGGTGATAAATTTACATTTTCCAATGTAGTAAAACATAACATAAACACAGGAGATTCACCACCAGTGTATACGAAAAATTATCGGTATCCTCAGGTACACAAAGAGGAAGTCAAAACTCAAATAAAAAATTTATTAGCACGAAAAATAATTAGACCTAGCCATAGCCCGTATAATTCACCGATTTGGATAGTCCCCAAAAAAGCCGACTCCAGCGGTAAGATAAAGTGGCGCATGGTTATCGATTACCGTAAGTTCAACGAAGTTACTAAAAGTGATAAATACCCTATACCTAACATAGTAGACATTTTAGATAAATTAGGGAAAAGCAAATATTTTTCAACACTCGATTTGGCGAGCGGGTTCCATCAGATTCAAATCGACCCGGAAGGCACTGAGAAAACAGCTTTTTCAACAGAAGAAGGTCATTTTGAGTTCACTCGGATGCCCTTCGGTAAGAAAAATGCGCCTGCCACATTTCAAAGTGTCATGGATAATATACTTTGTGGTCTCAGTGGCGATCACTGTCTTGTCTATTTAGATGACATAATAATTTACGCATCCTCCTTAGAAGAACATGATTTAAAGTTAAGAAACGTATTGAAAAAATTACGCGAATACAATTTAAAATTACAACCGGATAAGTGTGAATTCCTCAGAAAGGAAGTAGCTTATCTTGGCCACATAATATCGGACGAAGGCATAAATCCAAATCCTGATAAAATTAAAGACGTTAAAATATTTCCTAAACCAAAAAATACTAAGTCAATTAAAGCATTTTTAGGCTTAGCAGGTTATTACAGACGTTTTATACCAAACTTTTCAAATATCACTAAACCTTTAACTAAACTTTTAAAGAAAAATGAAAAATTTATATGGACTCCTGCATGCGATAAAGCAATGGAAACCTGTAAAACATTATTAACGTCGTCATATACTACAATACCCTGATTTTAATAAAGAATTTATATTAACAACTGTCGCATCTCAATATGCTATAGGTATCCTTTCACAAGGTAAATTAGGCGAAGATAAACCTGTCGCGTACGCCTCTAGGACCTTAAGCGACACAGAGCAACGCTATTCTACCATTGAAAGAGAACTTTTGGCTATTAAATGGTCAATAAAACATTTTAGACCATACCTATTTGGTAGAAAATTTACTATAGTTACCGATCATCAACCGTTGACTTGGCTCTTTTCAGTAAAAGACCCAGGCTCACGATTAATAAGATGGCGATTAGAATTAGAACAATATGAATATAAAATAGTTTATAAACCCGGTAAAACAAATCAAAACGCGGACGCTTTATCTCGACCGTGTATAAACCTTATCGACGATAGTGATGTCATGGAGAACTTTCGTCAACAGCTACGAGCAGGGTCTATCGAACCAATAGACATCAACGAGCTCACAAAATCTATTTTTTATAATGAACATAAACATATTATATTATTTTTACCGTGTAATTTAAATGAACAAGATGAAACCTTTAAGTTACTTTCTACATATTTCGGATCGTCCTTAAATGACCTTAAACCCGAATTAAATAAAGTCGAAATTTTTACTGATCCTTACACAAAAGATAGAACTTTTTATTTCTGTTATAACAGAAATAACCACACAGATTGCGAAGATATATTAAATTTTTATAAAACTTTAATAAATTTAAAATTTCAATTGATAGACCAAGACTTAGACAAGAACAATAACCTTTATATAAACATTCCCGCTACGACGCGCTACGAACGCAAGTTCGACGTAGACCTAGCGAAACAATTACTGTCTTACATCTTCCATGATAAGAAATTCGTATTTAATATTTGCGAACTAACATATCAAATAATAACACCGCCTATAGAGCAACGCCAGAAAATTATTTCGTACTATCACGATTCAAGGTTCACAGCCCACAAGGGTATTGATGAAACCATTAGACGAATAAAACTGAGATACGAATGGCCGAATTTAAATAAAGAAGTCAAAGAATATATTAACACATGCGATATTTGTCAGAAAAATAAAATAGACCGTAGGAATTGGGCACAGCCATTTATAATAACCTCTAGCGCTACAAAACCTTTACAGCGAATCAATATCGATATAATCGAAATAGGCGAGCGTAGTCGCAAAATTTATGTATAACTATTATAGACGAACTCACGAAGTTCCTCGCAGCATACATTTTAAAAGAGAAATCAACAACTGAAGTCTCTAAACTTTTATTATATTATTGTCAACACTTCGGAATACCGCTACGAGTTCATTCAGACTTAGGAGCGGAATTCATTTCTAAAGCTATGAAAAAAATATGCAATATATTACATATCGAAAAAACTGAGGCGCTTACACAATTTCCCCAATCAAACGGAGGAGTTGAACGCGTCCACGCCACAATAAAAGACACCATGAGATGTCTTGTAGGCGACACACAAAATATATCATGGGAATTAGCTCTCAGTATATCTATAATGACTTATAATAATTCGCGACATTCTTCTACTGGATTTACGCCGTTCGAACTAATGTACGGTGAAACTCGCGACCATCTAAGAAAGGTGAACACGGACAAAGCGACAGATTTTTATTATAAAACATTAACTACTAAACTAAACAAATTACATAAATAAGCGATTGAAACCAATATTAAAAGTAAAGAACGTAGTTTAGCTAGAGTGAATAGCAAACGAAAAACACACACATACAAAGTTAACGATTTAATTTTATACAATGATAAAAAGAAAACGGGTACTAGAATAAGATGGACCGGACCATTTAAAATAACCAAATTAACTTCTAGAACCGCGACTTTATTAATCGACCGTAATAAACTTTTAACCGTATCAATAGATAATATTCGACCTTATTTTCGTCGTTATATTCCAGATGTGCAACCCTCTACTTCGTCCATGGGAACGTAACGAAGCTGGAAGTAAACCCAGGATTGTTCTTAAATCCTATAGGAGACTTATACAACTCGAATAATACATGGAAATTAATCACATACAGAAATTATAATGGAGTAATCTCAGCCTTCGAAAGACTTAAACCAATTATATTAGGATTCCAAACTTTGAAAGAGCCGCGAAAAAAAGTAACGAAACTTTACATTTGCAAGCTTTAGTTAGAACCTTATCTAAAGATATCGAATCAAAAATTAATTGCCTGCCAACAAAAAATACCGAGAAGCAACAAAAAGCTAAAAGAGGTCTTATAAATCCCTTAGGGTCAGTACTTAGAATACTTTTTGGTACCATGGATAACGACGACAGAAGAAGAATAAATGACGTAATCAGAAACGTCGAGAAAAATGGCGAAACTGTTAAAAATCTCGTCACTAAACATATACAAGTAACAACGTCCGTTATTGCTTCCTTTAATAAAACTATTAACTCAATATTATATAATGAACGCGTAATAAATTTTAATATGCTTAAAATACAGAAATACGTACAGGATAATAGGAATGAAATTCAGGAAATAAAACAACATGAAACAATTTTCGAATTATATGAATTTGTCATAGATAATTTAATGTTAATTAATTCTAAAGTTGATGAACTGATGAACGCCATCGAATCCGCTTTGTCTGGAACATTACCTGCAAATATAATAAATTACAGTAATTTAGTAAAGGAATTAAATAAAAGTCCAGATTCTGGTAAATTTATAGAAATACCAAGTTTTAGCAATATTCATAATTTAATTAAAATCAGTAATCTTAACGCGTATTTAGAAGATTTAAGTTTAGTCTCAATTCTAGAAATACCTCTTGTAGACGAGGATTGTTTTGTGGGTTACCAAGTACTATCCCTCCCCAAAAAAGATAACCAATCCTCCTTATATCACACCCTATTTGTTCAGAGCAAGTATGTAGGCTTAACCAGAGATAGAAGGTTCTATGTAACCCTAGATGAACTATCGACGTGCAAACATTACGACGAGAATAAATACGTTTGCAAATCACTAATCATTCAAGACGAAAATGATCAGCATTTTCGTTTTGAATGATTTTGCGAAACTAGTATTTTACATCAAGATAAATCAAAATACAGCGAATTATGTAATATCATGTCAACAAAAGGAAACTTTAAAATTATACATCGGCTAGCGAAAAACAAATGGTTATTACTATTCACAAACCCTATCAATATTGTCGAGGGATGTCGATCGAACTTTACTACAATCAACTTCCAAGGTGCCGGTATCCTCACCTTAAATGAATACTGCACCGCTACTCTGCAAAGCACCAAGCTCCACGGCGAAGGCGTAGTAAAAACGCAATTGGAATTACCTGAAATAAAAATAGATATAATAGAAGAATTGTACAAGCATCCTCTTGTGAATAAATTACCTGCAGTCGAAATAAAACCAGTAAACTACAACCATGCAAAATTAGACGACCTCAAAGTGGAAGCCCAGCAAATGACGGATATAAAACAAGAATTAAACCGAGTGTCTTACAAAACCGAGTTGCAACAAAACTCTATATTATTATATTATATAATTGCCGTTTGTGTAATTGGCTACGTCATATATCGCTGCTGCTGCATAGCCCAAGATGAATTTGTACCTGGATTTTGTCACTCCTTGAGATGTCCTGGTAGACGACGTCATCGCAGTGAAGACATCGAGATGCAGCAACACCAGGAAAGCAAACAATAGTGTCACGCTTTAAAAATTAAATCATTTTAATTTCTTAAATTTAGTTGGAAACGATTACTAATAATTTTTCTTTTATTTTATATAATTTATATTTAATCAAATGATTAAATGTTCAATATTTGCACAAAATAAAAGTAGTTCTGTTTCATTTAGTAAATAAGGAATAACATTACAAACTAAAATGTTTATGTTTATGTTATGTAATATCAGATTTAATTAAAACTTTGATATATTAACTCATTTAATCATTATTTTTAAGAATAAAATATATATATATATATATATATAATCAATTATTCTGAATAATACTAATTTTCTTTTAAATATTTTTTATCCTTTTAAATTTTAATTGTGTACTCATAGTTTATATTCTTTTTTCTTTAAAAAAAAAAATAATAATACCTCATGTAAAGGAACCACGAAATCTCTATTTTTTATAAATAATTGAAAATTTTACTTACTTTTCGAATTTCCATATACTTGCCTTTAAAGTAATTTTTGTTGGAAAATACTCAGGTCCTTTTTGAGTATAATTTCCAATCTAAGACGGGGGGTGTAAAAGATGTATACTTCCCTTAACTTTTTATTGCATAATATAAATAATAATTAACAATAATTATATTTACTTATCTATTCCTCCAAGAATATAACAAGGATCTCATTGTTTATAACAAGGGACATTGATTAGATATTTAATGGATTCCAAAAACTTATACAATGTCCCATAGTATTCCTTGTTATCTAGTTGCGCACACATATGATGCCACTGTACTTACAACACCCTCACAAGTAACCATACCTTTTTAATAAATACACCCTGTCCGCCTGGAAACGTCGCAGTAGTCGTGATAAAGCAGTAGTCGTGATAAAACAGTAGTCTTGACTCCTTACTAGGGATCGTGTCTCCTTATTATTTAAGATAGACAATAAGTTAAGTCTATGTAAAGTAAAACTAGTATTGTGTTGTTTTAGTAAAAGGATTCTTTTTAAAAAGTCTTTAAAAGATCGTGCATGTAACACCTTCGGTCGAACACTCGCATAGCGGAGACGAGACTAATGTAAATCCAAAAAGTTTCGCTTTAAAGTTTCCGTGACCTGTCAAAAATTGTGTGACGTAGTGATCTATTTCTATCCATTGGACGCTCCTATTGTAGCCCTATCTGCCCAAGCCGGTGCACCATAGCATATGCTGTCGAGGTACGTCACATTATCAATTATTTTTAATGTTTTAATAAAAAGGCCCCATGTCGACGATGATATTTTTGTGAAACAATAGAAATTCCTTTTAGCTTTCTCATCGGTCTGTATATAATATGAATGTGGTAGTAAAAACCATCAACCTTATTCGATCCCGAGGGCTTAACCATCGTCAGTTCAAGCCGTTTTTGGATGAAATATCAGCTGAATATAATGAATTTGAAAAATTCTTTACGTCTTTGTATCAGTGGAATTAATCCAAATATCGATGGATTAGTTTCCAAAATTCAAGCTCAAGTATCTCATTGATTTCAGTGTATTTAACTTTCGTAGTTTGTAACAATTGCAAATTTAACGATTTAAATATAATGTACCATTTTTTTTTCATTTAGTTATTTTAAT
This sequence comes from Phengaris arion, assembly GCA_963565745.1. NCBI lineage: Eukaryota > Metazoa > Arthropoda > Insecta > Lepidoptera > Lycaenidae > Phengaris > Phengaris arion. The sequence continues at coordinate 5,913,080 of OY751439.1, read as the reverse complement.
AAATTGTCCTATAATAATATTGTCGTATTATTTCATGTCTAACATCTATCGCAAAAATATTATCACTACTTTAAAACTTTAGTGCTTTTAAACGCGGCCCGCGAACGTATTTGTACGCTAAAGTTTGGCCCTCAACATGTCAAAGGTTGCCCATACCAGATTTAGAACCTTATAATGGAAATGTTTTGCTTTATTGGTAAGACAGGAAAACTTTGTTTCCATACTTACGAGGGCGGCACTGAAAATTTCGGGAATCAAGGAAGTGACACAACATTACTGTTTAAAAATGTATTTATTGCTTTTCGAAGTATTCCGCGAAATTTGACACATTTTTCCATACGATGCAACCAATCATTGAAGCAACCATTCCATTCGGAAGTTGGGGTCTCCAAAATGGCCGTTTTGTAGGCGTCCACAGCTTCTTCAGGTGATGAAAATCTCTGACCACGCAATTTATTCTTTATTTTAGGGAAAGTTTAGAAATCATTAGGGCTTAGGTCGGGGCTGTACGGCGGATGGTCTAATAATTCTATGATTTCTTGCTCTAAAAATTATTTTGTTCTGTGCGCGGTCTGAGAACTCGCATTGTCGTGATGGAGGATGATGCGGCGGTTGCAGTTCTCTTGACGGAGTTCAGAAACGACCTGTGGCAAACAAATGTTAGCATACCATTCTGCATTAACCGTTCTTTGTCCCTCGAGAGGAATAGTCGCAACATGGCCGGTTTTGGAGACAAACGTGGCCACCATTTTTTTTTGCAACACTCCGTGAACGAACAATTTTTGTTGGCTTTAACTCATTTTCGAACACCCAAACTCGTGACTGGTTTTTTGTTTCGGGTTCGTACGCATATATCCAGGATTCGTCACCTGATATGATGTTGTATACAGCATTTGAGGATTCTGCGTGGAATCTTTCGAGAGTTCTGACGCACCAAGTAACGCGAGCCGCTTTTTGCTCTTCACAGAGCAAATGCGGTATCCATCGGGAAAACAACTTTTTTACACCTAATTGTTCATGCAAGATTATTTGTATTTGACTCATGCCAATGTCTAAAGTTTCCTGAATTTTGCGGTATGTCACTTGTCGATCTTCCTCAATCAGCTTACGCACAGCATCAACGTTTTCTTGGGTGACTGCAGTTTTTGGACGACCTTGACGGGGATCATCACTGAGCTTGACACGTCCACGTTGAAATTCAGCAAACCAGCGATAAATTGTGGTTTTGGATGGGACTTCATCACCAAATGCAGAAATCATCCGGTCAACACACTGTTTTTGTGTTAAACCACTTCGAAAGTCATAATAAATCATCGCTCTAGAATTTTCTCGAGTCAATTCCATTTTCTCACGACTAAACAAGTTTGACAATACCTTGTGACAAGACCGAGAATCTTTTTTAAAATAAATAAACAGTATTCGATTTTTAAAACCAAGGAGTTTTAAATTAAAAAGATTTTAATATGACAGGAACAGTGGAAATATTCCATTCCCGATAATTTTAGTGCAGCCTATGTATCAGCCCTTGCTCGTGTTTTGTTGTTTATACCAGCTTCGAGTACTCCAAGTGAAAGGTGAAATTTTCTACGGCAGAAGTAAATAGTAATTACTGCAAGGCGGTATTGGCTAAATCCAATGAGAATTAATCGCATTATCTTCTGTTAGAAATTTGTTAATTATTATTGTTAATTTTTATATTTTATACAGGTTATAATTCTTAAACATTTTATTAAATTAAATTTACAATTAATGGTCTGACTGAGTTCGACAGTGAGTCTTGAGCAGTGCGGACGTGTTATCGTTAATACTCCGAAGTCTTCATTCAAAATTAAACCGTATCCCTACTTACTTAAATCACAATTTACAAATCACTTTCGTTAAGTGCAGCGGTCAAAGAGTAACATTAAGTCAGAAGCGCAAAAATATTTCGATCGCCTGACGAAAAGGATAAATACGCTTCTAATCCCGAAATAAGAAAATCATTGGAAGAATGTAATGTGACTCTACGAACGAAACGGAAGTACAACGATGAGTTGACGAAGGCTATTGAAAGCATTACATCCTAAATTATATGCTACTATGCAGCTACTATGGAAATCTGGAAATGTGATTTTCAAAAAAACTTTCTATACATGACATCTGAGTTCAACACCTTACTGACATCGGATCTTGAAAAACTTAGTGCATCTCTCAATGTCTCTCTTGCTGAAATCAAATCGAATATAAGCCATATGCATCAAGATTATCAAGATGTCAAAAATCACGTTCAATCTTTGGAGCTAAAACAAAATGACACGATCAAGTAAGTAACAGCTATTGAGAAGTCGTTACAGTTTCACAGCTATCAGTACGATAAATTCAATAAAAAAATGGATTCTTATCGCTTTAGCTATAGGAAATAAAGCTATTGACGCATTGGAATCAAAAATTGACATTCTCTCAAATGAAAATAAACGCTTGCAATTGGAATTAAACGCTAATAATCAAAGAGAACGGTTATAGTTAAGAAATTATGGGAGTTCCAGAACAAAAGAATTAAAATTTATTGGACATCTTTTTTGCGATAGCTACGCATTGTGGCGTAAATATATCACTAGGTGACGTTCTCGAGATTAACCGTGTAACGCCAAAACACAAGCATCAAGGGCGATCCAGGAATATTATATTCCTGCTAAATATCCTGCTATATAATCTGCTAAACAAGATGCTTTTGAAAAAGTGCAGAGAAGCTGCGAAACTAAAAAAGTATCAGTACGTGTGCTCAAAACATGGAAGAATTTTTGTAAGAAAAGGCGACACTACACAGGCACTTCAAATTGCACAAGAGGCGGATATACTGAAGATTGTCTAATTAACCGTTGTTTCATTAAAAACACCAGATATATCTGTAACGTATTTTTGCATGTCTCACAAAAACTCTTTTTTCCACCTAATGCATGCTCAAATATATTAAAATTACGTCTCAAAAAGTCATTTAAGATTAATTTTATGCATTTTGTTAAAGTAACTCTTAGTCCTATCGAAATGTTTTACAGTTGCTCCTCTTTTGCAATTACATACTCTTTGCCACATTCAAAAATAGAAAGCATTAATATTTTTTCTCAATCTACCGACATGACACATAATAAGGGTGCGACACTTTATAACGATCAGACAACTATAATTCCTATTGCCCAAAAATTAATTTTAATTATGGGAATTTTGACCTTACACATGACACTACTACTATATTAGTTACAATTACATAATGCAGACTGTGTTCCAGGGTTTTATTTTATATACAAATAAAAAAAATTATATTTTGAATCTCGCCGTCCTCTTAGGCCTTAATATGATATTAAGGTACTTGCAAACTAATAATAGCCTCAAAGTATACCACATGATGGAATTAACTCAATCACACCTAAAGCGCGCACCACTTTTTATCGTGTATCGTGTGACTGCGGTTACGATGTTAGTTGATTTACCGTTCGGCTCCCGTCGTCACCACTCGGGCCACAACATGACTTTGCCGGAATATAATAATTTTATAAACCACTCGTTTACAGTCAGAATTTTAATATTTAACATATTTTATGTGGATGAATTTTACTTAAAGTACCATATTATTATTATGAGATTTATAATTAATTTCACAGGTACTCGTACAACGATAAAACTGATTATTATAATATTATCTTACCGTCTAAATCGTATAACAATAGAAGTTTCGACTAATTATTATTTTAAATTACCAATAATCTGCGTGCCTATTACGTGTAGAAGAAATACAATATGGATTAAACATATTTTAAAACTACGCTTGGGTATTTATACTATTTTATTGATTAATATTTTGTCGTTAATCGATATAAACACAAATAATTTTCTAACGGACTAGGTAATAAAAAATCGACTTCGACGACGATCGAATCGAGTCAGTATGGTTAGCTAATTGATTCGACCAGGGAGCTGCTCGTATTACTCTTGTTTAGTTTCAAGATGTGTATTGTCGCCGACGAATGCGGTGTACCATAACTACAATTTTTATAAAAAAAACTATAACCCGACTACGTAAATTATGTAGCATATTATGTTAACCCGGCGAATTATAACGAATCTATTCAAGTTCTTTATTAAACACACATAATATCTAATATACAATAGAATAAATATGTAATGTACATCAAGTCAATCTTATTCCATACCAAGTTAAGACTTGTGTTATGGCAATCAGACAATATTTAATAAATTTGACACCTCATTTATTATAATCGATGAATTCAACCAAATCGACGAAAAAGCTAAACTAACACATTCATAATGCACTATTTTCTTTAATACTCGTATTATACTTAAGCATGACTTCTGGTTTTAATGATATTATAAATAGCTTCTTATTCTTTAAATGTTTACTACCAAAACGTTCGAGGTTTAAGAACCAAATGCGAGGACCTAAGACTAAGGTCTTAAATTTTAAATAACAACTACGACGTAATAGTTCTGACTGAAACGTGGTTGCACGACGGTGTATTCGACGGCGAGCTGTGCGACGACAGGTACGACATGTTCCGCGCCGACCGCGATCCGGCTGCCAGCGGCAAGCGCCTGGGTGGCGGCGTCGCCGTGCTGGTGCGCCGCACGCTGGCCGCCGTGCCGCGCGCGCGCGCATGCCCCGCCACGGAGATGCTCTGGATTACTATACCATCGAGTGCGTGCTCCTCGACATCGAACCTGCACTTATGCGCTGTTTATGTTCCACCAAATCCTAGGAGTCTGCCTACCGACTTGGATACAGTCATTAAAACCGTTACCGACATGGCAGAACTCAGTCCAAATGATAATTTCATAATAATTGGAGATTTTAATCTGCCCTGTGTTTATTGGGATGAATATGGTAGCTCCTCGATTAGGAAAGGGTCGGTGGAGGTCCAAGCTGCCGGTACCAAATTTATAAACTCACTATCTTTTTATGGCCTTCAACAATACAGTTTCTTAAAAAATAATTCCAATAACACATTACATTTAGTATTCTCAAATCTTCCAGTACATTTAATCCCAGTTTCTAAACCCCTTCACAATGAAGACCGTGCTCACCCTTCGTTTATATTCACCGTGATGGATTTAAATGTAACACCATTACGTGAGGTCGCTACTGAAAGGTATAATTTTAGAATAGCGCCTTACTCATCGATTAACGACTACTTCATGGAACAAGATTGGTCGTCTGCACTATCTACGGGCACCTTGGATGAAGCTGTCGACTTTATGTACGATACTATCAACGAGTGCGTTAAGTTATACGTTCCTATCAGTCGTAGCTCGGGCAATCGCTCATATCCGAGGTGGTCCTCTCCTGCCCTTATAAACATTATAAAAAAAAAGCCAAAGCACATATACGGTGGAAAAAGTATAGGAATTAATTGGACTATCACGAATTTTCATTGTTGAGGTCGAGAGAACGTCTGATACAAAGGAAATGTTTTAGGGACTATACTGCAAACTGCGAGCGCAATTTAAAAAAACATCCGAAGCTATTTTGGACTTACATAAAAGCACTGCGTGGAGGCTCAGTTTATGCTAAAAAATTAAACCTAAACGGAGTGGATTATACAGACGGCAAAGAAATATGCGATGCCTTTAGTTCTTTCTTCCAAAGCGTATTTGGTAGGCCTTCTGGTATATGTACTTCATATCAATCGTTGCCTTCATGCACAGACGTTGTATCGAACGTACAAACAACGACCAAGGCAGTATCAAAAATTTTAAAAATCTTTAGACATCAACAAGGGCGCCGGCTGTGATGGCCTTCCTGCCATTTTCTGGTCACGATGCTCCGACTCACTTTCTCTACCGTTAACAATATTATTTAATCGTTCCCTACGAAAAGGTATCTTCCCACGTAAATGGAAGGCCACGCAAATAGTACCCATACATAAAAAGGGGTCGCGCGTGGACATAAAGAACTATAGAGAAATCTATTCTATATGCTATATATTCTATTATTATAATATATTCTATTCTAAATTTACCGGCTAAAGCACTGGAAAAAATTGTATACAATAATATCTATCCCGTTTTATACCGTTCTATACCCAATCAGCAACATGGTTTCTTAAAAGGCTGCTTAACGACAACTAACCTGGCCTGTTTTACCAATTATATATTAGAGAATATGGATCGTGGTGGGCAGATTGATGTAGTCTACACGGACTTTGAGAAAGCCTTCGATCATGTGGACCATGTTATTCTCCTCCACAAACTGCATGCACTCGGCATTCATGGTGATCTGTTACGGATAATGGATGGATGTGGATGGATGTGGATGGAAATGGATAAAGTCATATCTCTCAAACCGATCTCAGGCTGTAGTGATGGGTGGTTATCGCTCGGATTTCATTAATGTTCCAACTGGGGTACCTCAAGGCTCACATTTAGGTCCACTCCTATACAACGCGTATCTTTATGACATAGGTTCAGTCATAAAACACTCTAAATATCTAATGTATGCGGACGATAAAAAGATTTTTTATAAAATTTCCACAGCTCAAGACTGTTTATTACTTCAAAAGATCTAGATAATTTATTTTCGTATTATTTAATGAACAACATTACAGTTAACTCGAGCAAATGTGAGTGTATAACTTTTACTCGTAAACAAAAACCTATTATAATATTGGGTATATTACAACTTTAATGGTATCGTAATTCCAAGGAAACGAGGTGTTAGGGATCTAGGTGTTTTTTTAGATACCAAGTTGATGTTTTCTGATCATATCGAAAAAATAATAACCAAATCTCACAAAAATCTCTGCTGCGCTGCACCTGGGCGCAGAGCGCCCGGGAGCGCTTTTCGAGCGCTGAATTTTTGGATATTTTTTTGAACCTAACGCCATTGCACAGTTTTATATATACTATCGACAAATATGTATGCGCATGCAAAAAAAATTAGTCATCAACAATAATATTTTTTTTACTTTTATTACGCTTTCAGTGCTTGTCATGTAACCGCATTACTACACTAGGTACACTGTAACGTAGTTACATTCCTTTTCTATAAAATCGATTATTTCGGCGTTACTCGCGTCATCTATGATTTGTATAATTAATTATTTAGTCATTTTTAGAGGCTTAAAGCGCCATCTATCGGCACACGTCCTTACTAAAACGGCGTCAGCCTTGCTTTAATACTTAAATTCGTAGATCGATTTTTCCATCTTAAATCTTAAAAAATACTAATTTAATTTTGAATAATAATGAAAATACAGTGGATTTGTAATATTATATTACATAATATATTGATTATTGATATAATATCTTTTTATTTTGATTTCTGGATTTCTTATCTTTACGCTTTAGTTTATAGTTGTCAAAAGTTTAAAAAAGAGGAAGGAAGGGTATATATATGGCACTCCTTCGAATGATATTTCCTTTTTTGAATAAAATTTTCTATACTCAAGATGTAGTCGTTATAATAAGACGACCTCCGTGGCTCAGTGGTTCAGCGCGTTAGTGCTCAAGTCGGAGGTCGCGGGTTCGAATCCCGCCGAAGGAACATAAAAGTTTTTCTCTGTTCCTGGGTCATGGATGTGTATTAAATATGTGTATAATATAATAAAAATCTTAAATATATGTATATTATAAAAGTATTAAATATACTTCCCGTTTTCTGGTACCTGTAACACAAGTTCTTCGGATACTTAGCACGGGGCCAGATTGACGTGGTGTGAAGCGTCCATAGATATTATTATTATTATTATATTATAACAATTATATTTTAATCCCGTGTTCCACGGTGAGTATTTTAAGTATATGTGTTGTGAATATTTGGAAAATTACGCTTGTATTAAAATGCATTATTCTTTCATGTAAACGATCATCTTGGTAAATTAGTTGTCAATTATTTGATTGGCCATACCACGTGCTCGATTTGCAGTTTCATCTTTCCAATCTAGCACTGTTAAAATGTTAGGATGTTTGTATCGTATTGATTGTCCTTAATATTATCTTATCTTTTTTTTTTATTTTGCCTACCTTCTTTGTAATGGTCACACAGCCCGTGATTTTTGATCGTTTGAGGTTGAAATCGCACTGGCTGTGGGACCGGACTCCTCCTACCCACGTGTCGTGAATATTTGCAGGAACTTGGTTACGGGCACAAACACCGCCAACTACAGCATTCGAGGTACTAAAAAGGATTTATACCTAGCTGGAGTTCTGAGTGCTGGTAGACATTGGACTGGGATTTTTTTGGACGATCTATCGACGTCAATCGGACACAGCGGTGACGGAGAAGCTACCGTAAGTTGGAGCCCCATCTCGCTCTCCCACCACCTGCTAGACTCCTGGACTAAGGACCGGACTCTACAGCTAAGTTCCCACGTGGTTTACAGCCCCTTAGACACCAAGAGGCTAGATCAGACCGTACGGCCTTCTGCCCACGACCCCTATTTTTTTTAACAAATATATTATTGTCACGGGAAATCTCTCTTTTAATTTCACCCGTATCAACACAAATAACAATTTTATTTAATACAACACGCGCGCGGCATAATCTTTAATCCAAAGAGAGTGTATGTATGTACGTTTGACACGTTGCCGCCTGGTCACCCGCACTTGATGCAAAATGATCTCTAAGTCAATAGAGTATATGTATAAGTTCATTTGAAATGGGCCCGCGGCGCGGCACCTGTGCGTCTGTCATAGGCGAGTAATTGCGCCCTTTGACATTGCCGCCCGGTCGCCCGCACTTGAAGTAAAATGATCTCTAAGTTAATAAAGTGTTAGTTCATTCATTTGAAATGGGCGCGAGGCGCGGCACCTGTACGTCTGTTGCGTCCTTTGACATAGCCGCCTGGGCGCTCGCACGTAAAGAGAAATGATTTCCAAATCACTACAATTAGGTGTAAGTTCATTTGAACTTATGGCGCGGCTATGTAAGTGTCGGTCAGTGATTGATCTGATTTCTTCTTTTCAAGCAATTGAATTCGTTAGCTCATTTCATTTGCGACAACCGGCAAATTAGCACAGAGAAAAAATATATTAAAGGTAAATCAATTTTATTTTTAAGTGTTAGTGTTAGAACTTAGAGTCTGATACATTACAATCATTATCATCACATCCACGTCGTCGACGTCTTCACCATTAGGGCACACGGAGCCTGTGCCCAGGGCCCCTATTCTCAGGGGGCCTCGACGGACCGATAATGTCAAACACTCCGAGTCATGACTGTTTTGTTTATTTGTTTAATAATAATTGCAAAAATACAAGAATCAGCAACATTAAGATGTTGCTGATTGATAAAAAAACTACTTACTTTATTTAGAATAAAGAAAGAAAAATTTAATACTAAATTGAAATTTGATTTTATTGTAGATGGCCGAATTAGGAGATAGAAAAAAACTATCGGGTGCTCAAAATAGAAAAAGGAATCTGGAGAAATAAGAAAAAATTAAAAAGCTAACTTCTCCGATTTACTCTTTCTTTCGACCTGGTAAGTTCAGTCAGTTGGTACCATAAATAAAATATCCGAAGTGGCATAAATTAGTAACAGAAGTCGCTGGTGTATCCTGCCTGGGTTCGAACTTTGATTCCTTCCTCTTCTACCTACTTATTATTATTACAGTTCTTATTTTTTTGTATAAGTTACCTGTAACTCTATACCTAATGAGTCTTAAATAAAGTAGGTTTTAATGATTATGACAATATCTAATAAATTGTTTTTTGCGGATTGCGCACCGGAAGGCGCAATGGTTAGTAACTAACACTCACTCTTCTGCCAAAGGTCTCGGGTTCGAATCACGCACCACATCACGCTGGGATGTAATTGTGAAACAGATTCCTACTTTGACATTAACCCCCGGTTTCTGAAAGGCTAATCAATGCCAAAATCAACTAATCAGCGGTCAAATCTCTTGTCAAGTGTAAATTGAGTTGCAAAAAGCTTGATCAGTCGTTTGATTTGATCAACGTGTTATTTAACAAAACTAATGTCAAACCCATTGTCAAACCACGTTTCAAACGCTGTTTTCGGTTTCTGGTATGCTATTTAAGGCGTAAATGTGTCATGTCAAGATGATCAATGATTAGTAAATTTTTCACTAATTAGCGTTTTCGCGCTTCACCAACGCCTCTACGTCGACAAAAGTCTCATTCGGTTCAACGAAGGCAGAATCGCGATAGATCACTTGGTAGGTCAATATTCTCGAAATGAAAATCCTGCTAATGAAAGATTAGTATTAAATTCACTGAATATCTTTTATAATTTGCCAAAACTGTCCGGGTTAGCGAAAAAGTGGTATGATGAACTCACTAGCGTTAAATTCACTTGGGAGGAATGGAAAATTACTAAAAATATTTCCGAGTGATTAGAATTATGCTGACCTTTTAGTTGAAATTCTTAAACGGAAGATGTTGACGTAACGAAACATTAGTTAAATATTTTTATGATAAGATTATGTTAGTTAATCGATGTCAATTAAAAGGTCGGCAATCTGTAGACTGTTTAAGCCACGGGTTTTACGACAGTAATATTAGGATGAATATAGAGCGAGCACAATACAGTGATCCTGACCAAGGTTTTCAAACTTAATTATTTAAAAAAAAATTCACATATTACGGGGATACATCAATATTCAAAATATCAAATAATGGAGTCAGGCCAGGTTCACAGAAAACAAACGCAGTTTTAGCTTTTCCTTCCCCTAAAAACCCGCACGAGATACGGCAGTTTATAGGATTAGTTAGTTTCTTTCGGAAATTTATTTGTAATTTTGCAACGGTAGCTAGGCCCTTAACGATGTTAACTAGAGCCAATGTTCCTTGGAAGTGGGGTGAAGAACAAATTAATGCATTTGCTAAAATTAAAGAATATCTAATTACAAGACCGGTTCTGAGCATATACAATCCTAGTTACCACACTGAAATTCACACTGATGCCAGTCAACATGGCATCGGTGGAATTTTGTTACAAAGGGAAGATCAGAAATCATCTCTTAGAGCAGTTGCTTACTACAGCCACCAGACCTCTCCTGAAGAACAGTATCTCCATTCGTATGAGTTGGAGACGCTGGCGGTCGTAATGTCCTTAAATCGTTTCCGAGCTTACTTAATTGGTATACAGTTCAAGGTGGTGACTGATTGTAATACGCTGAGAACAACGTTAACGAAACGCGATCTAATACCGCGCATAGCTCGATGGTGGCTACTGGTGCAAAATTACAATTTCTCTCTAGAGTATAGACCTGGTAGTCAACTCCAACACGCAGATGCATTGAGTCGCAACTCTTTACCCTACGTTGAGGAAGACAACGCTGAAGTTAATATATTTAGAATAAATTTAGATACACAAGATGTACAATTTACAATACAATTAGCTGATCCAAAATTAAAACTGTATGTGTATAAATGTATCCTTGATAAAAATTGTCCAGAAGCGAAGGACATCATGAATAATTATAGTTTAAAAGACGGTAAAATATACAGAAAAGTTGGAGATGATTTGAGATGGGCAGTACCACGTGGTGCTCGATGGAAGGTTTGTCTACTGTGCCATAATGAAAGTGGTCACTTTTCCCTCGAAAAAACATTTGATAACATGCGGAGAGACTTTTGTTAAAAAGTATGTTCGCGCATATATTTAATGTGCCTACGCTAAAGAACCTTCTGGTAAAAAACAAGGTATGTTGCATACTAAAACCTACTACGAGTAGTCGAGTGTATACATATAGACCAAAGGAACTACTCCTTTTGTGCGTAGCAAGAGCGGGAACACTTACGTATTAGGAATTGTTGACGCATTTACAAAGTTTATTGTGTTGCGGGCTGTTCGAAATACTGAAAGTAGAACTTCAATTCAGGTCTTACGAGAATTTATAGGGTTATTTGGCTCTCCTAAAGTAGTAGTTTCCGATCGAGGCACTAGCTTCACGTCCGAAGAGTTCAAACGATATTTAAATTTAAACCAGAAAGAACACGTCAAAAACGCTGTTGCAACTCCTAGGGCAAACGCTCAAATTGAGCGATATAACCGTTCTATTCTGAGCTTATTAAGAGCTTTTAATTTTACCGAAGACGCTCGCCATTAGGATACTAAACGAAATCAAGTTCAATGGAGTTTGAATAATACTATTAATAAGGGTATTAGCAAAACCCCAGCTGAGATAGTTTTCGGTAAGCAGACCGTCAATATTGCCAAAAGTCATTTACATTAGACTTCAATGACTTAAGAGCAAAACGAAAATATACGAGAAGCACGCGAAGAAGTAGCTTCCCACATACATAAGGAACAGAACGCGATGAAAGCCCGATTTGACAAAAAGCCCTGTGCTGCCCATGTGTATAAAGTAGGAGATTTGGTAATGGTTTTAAAGAATGTACGCAATGTCGGTAATAGTAATAAACTTATCCCTCCATACATCGGACCTTATAAGGTACCTGCTATACTAGGTAATGATCATTGTTTTAAACACTTACGGAGTGCACCGCGACAAAATCCGTAAGTGTTTAAAACAATGAACAATATTCGCGTAAACCTAAGAAATCAATACTAGGTAATGATCGTTACGAAGTCTGCAGTATTTATTTATTTATTTCGGGCAGGAAATATAAAAATGTATAGTCGGCGGATAAAATGAACCCATGGATAAGGTTGGGACCCATCGGAAGCCTGATGATGATAATGATGATTTAAATGACGAATCAAGTGCCGAATGACGTTTTACAATTTCTTTGATACATACTTTTATGATAATATTTCTGTGAATTATTCTACATTACATTTTTTATCTTTAATTATATAACAATATGAAATTATTATATTACACATCAATTAATGAATTACCAACATTATTTTTACTGTTTGCTATGGTGATTATTTATAAACCGGTTTTAATGACGTACTACTATAACTAGTATTGAGCGAACCGAGATATTAGGCTTCATTCGCACGTAATTGCAAGAGAGGTTACACCTGGTGCAGTGTAAGCAGTAACTAGTACATTTGATACAATCGCAGTTTCGCAGTTAAAAACCCTGTGCGTGTACGCGGTAGTGTTGCTCATGAGTTCGGTACACCCTGTGCGTGTATAATACTTACATCAGCTGCAAGGCAGATACACCCTGTGCGTGTATAATACTTACATCAGCTACAAGGCCGATACACCCTGTACGTGTACGCGGTAGAGTGGCTCTCGAGTTCGATACACCCTGTGCGCGAATTTCCCGATTTTAGTGTATGTTCGTGCGAGTGAAATAGTGAAGTGAAGTGAATTAATAGTGTAGTGCAAAGTGAATACTTTTTATGAAAAGCTAATTGAATGGGGACATTCAATAATTACAAAAGGATGGCTGAAAATTGTAAAATAAAAACAATGTGGAAGATTATGCATTGATCTTAATCAGGCGAATTATTTAATTTATTAAATTCTTAGCTTGATATATTATTACCTAATTGTTAGTGTTAATTTAAAAAAAAGCTGTAGCTATTAACAAATTAGATCGCCTGAGGACAGGCTAAAAATTCAGGATGGCCGACTGTTAGAAATTTGTTTATTATTATTATTATATTTTATATTTCATACAGGTTATTATTCTAAGAAAAAAAATTAAATTTACAATTAATGTTTTAAGTTTAATGTTAATCACGTCATGTTTATCTGTCAAACTGTCAAATGAAATGTCAAGTTTAGTTAATAATTTTGTTATTCTTTATTTTGTTATTATTTTGTCTTTTTATAAGATCTATTATAAAATCAATTCCTTATTTAAAATTATTGTAAATTTATTATTAGAATTATAAGATAGTTCTTAAATATGTTTAGTGAGATTTATGTTATTAAGCTTTTATTCCTGTAAGGTATAAATTAGCACCGAAGTGACAAGTCCAATTAATAAATTATCATTAAAGTGTTGAATACTCTGATTTGGGTTTTACTTTTTTCACTTCATACATGACAATTACGATCATTGTAAAATCAAAGACTTTAAATGTATTTATGTTACCATTTCATTCAATTTTGGTAAAATTACCTAGGTACCTCTATTTAATTATTAGAGTATTGTATATATAGGAGCTAGACATGTATGGTGGCTTATTTATTATACTGTGATTTATAATCTTTTTCTTATATTCATATTTTTTCATTTTTTTTGTATGTTCTATAACAACTCCGCCGTCTGTTGACGATCAAAATTCTGTTTTTGATGTAAAGGGTGTACTTCGAAGTTGGTCCCGTTTTCACAAAAGTGGTTACCTGATGATGGGATCCATGAGGAAACGAGGGAACTCCTCAAAGGTCATTTTTACTTTTTCTGAAGTAACCCAAGCATAAGCTACCAAAAAGTAAGACTTTTCACCAAGGTTTATACCCTGGATCCAAAAGTACCTACTGAACAGATCTAACTCCTTATAGATGTTTGGGGATTTCGACGTTGTTTAAAGAACTGCAACTATAAGCCACTATGTCACTTAAGTAATCATCATTACCACCATCATCACACCATAAATCATGACATAATGATGATATAATAGGTACTTCTCATAATATTTTATACCGATACAAATATCTTTGAACATTGCTCTGCATTGAACGTTTATGGACCGATTTTCAAAATTATTTTTTGGATGTAGGTATTGGGTATAATCCGAAATTGGACTCGTTGTTACCAAAACGGTGACCTAATGATGGCATCCATGAGGAATCGAGGGAACTCCTCAAAATTTAAATGGACACATAGTGATTTTGACTTTTTCAGAAATAATCCAAGCATATGCTTCCAAAAAGTAAGATTCTGCACCAAGGTATACCCTGGATCCAAAAGCACTAAACAGAACTCCTCAGCCTATAAAGATACGCGTTTGGAAATTTCGACTTTTGTATAAAGAACTGCAAGCATATACCATTATGTAACTTTCAGTAATCATCATCATTATCTTATATACAATACCAAATGAAAGCTTGGCGCGTATTCAATTAAACATTCGATCGTTTATTTTAAATGTTCTTAAAATGTGTTAATAATAATTTAACAAATATCACTAAAAAGCGAAAACTTATTATTATTTTTAAACAAAAAATTAATCCGATTACGGGAACTACTTAGAAAATAAGTTTTATTTCATACCTACTTTTTTGGTGTCGGTTTAATTTTTTGTTTAAAAATAATTAAGCGTGGTGTTTTTATACCATTTCATATATATGTTAATGTTAATTGTTTTTCAGAATTGTGATTATGTTGTTTATTTTTCTTCAACTCAGTACAAATTTTGTACCAAAAATTTACTGTAAATCTTAGTAACCTAATAAATATAAATATTTGTTATCTATAAACAACACGTTCATTTACTTCACTATTACTATTACAAAAAATACCCTTTAAAGGTCACGCAGCCAACGACGCCGCCGCCGCCGACCTCAAAACTACCTACCACCTACCACCACCCTTTGGCGCTCATATCTAGTACACACAGAGCTTATGATGCATTTATTCATTTAGCTTCCAGTGGCCTATAATTAATAAGGATTACAATTTCAATGTTTTCAAAAAGAAAGGAGATCGGCAAGTCACCATACATTTACTGCCTGGTAATTAAAATACGTGGCCACAAAAAGCATTTATTGTAAGTTTTACTTTATGAACATAGGAACAAAAAAAAATATTATGCATCAAACTTGGGGGATAAAAGATAGGTAATTGATTAAATTTAATATAACCTAACCTATTGTTCAATAAATTGCACTAGTGGCGGTTTTCGGAAAAGCGACATCTATTAGTGGTGATGTCAATTACTTAATGAAGTTAATAACTAGTTTGTTTGGAAACGCAATAATATGTTAAAAGATAAATGATAGATGTAGCTTTCACGTTACGAAAACCAAAAACATTATAATAATTTTTCTTAGTATAAATATAAATAGTATAGAGGGATATATTTCACACCCAAGTATTTTTTTTTCATAAAACTAGCACTTAACTACTGAACTATAGAAAAGGAAAATTACTTTTTACTCCAATTAAAAATAAATCTATCTA
Organism: Phengaris arion; assembly: GCA_963565745.1. NCBI lineage: Eukaryota > Metazoa > Arthropoda > Insecta > Lepidoptera > Lycaenidae > Phengaris > Phengaris arion. Next base: position 5,897,069 of record OY751439.1, on the reverse strand, counting down.
TTGGGCCACTCGATAGAGTTTTTACGCTTCAAATTAACAATTAACAGCATGATAACCATAGACTATACAGATATGATGACAACGATTACCACAGATAAGTACGTATTTTGCACATGAATTCTCTAATATGCAAAGATAACTGTTTATTCCCAAGTCCTAAAAATAAAATATTTTTTTTGTATAATAACTTTTTATGTACTATAAAACAACATATGTTGGAAACTTGGCCGCTTTTGATAGAAAATCAACCAGAATTCGCCAGTGTCCTTTAATTTTCCCTATTAATAGTATAGCTATAGGGATCAAATGTCCTTTGAAACTTAGGGATTATATGGGGATACTTGGTACGATTTTAGTAGGTAAATTTGTATTTTTTCTCATAGATATTCTGTTGTTTGTCACAGATTTTTGTAGCCAGATATTATATTCTATGTACCTATTCCAGTGACAATTTTCTTCAAGTACGACCTTTATCAAGGAATTTAGGGTTAAAAATACAGAATTGTCCTGCTTCTCCTATATATTTGTTATACGAATTTAACTGTTATTTCTGCGCGAATCGCGCGCGATAAAAACCGTTTCATCTGTTTTATGCCTAATCGGGCCAATATCCAAGGGCAAACGAGAATTTGGGGTCTCATATTTCTATAGCTATATAAAAAGAAGCATGCAAAACTTCTGCTATTACTACAACATTGGCGACGTACTTTAGATCCCTTTATTTAAATCTCATAAAATCTTCATAATGTATATTATTATAGCTCTGTTTTTAGTGGTGTGTGTGCTATTCTACGACGCGAAAATGCGAGGATGTCGACTATACAAGTCGATTTTACAGTATCCAGCCTGTTTTGTGGAGCTACCTGTAGTTGGGTGTCTATACCGCTTTGTGGGAAGTACAGAAGGCAAGTATAATTTCATAGCTTTAAAATCGGGTTTCCTATCGTTTTTTTAGGCTTCCGTAGTTGACGTCTCGGAACCCTTATGGATACCTACGGTTAGTGCTAGAAAGATGAAACTTTGCATAGGTATGTGTATTTTATTTACTAGGTACCTCAAGAAAGTGCTTGAATAAAAAAAATTTTTTTTGATACCCCTACGTAAGTTGGGTACGAATTAATTTTCTCGCGCCTACCCCATAGCGTGGGATATCATTAGATAGTTTTTTTAAAAACATTGAATTTTCTAGAATAGAAAACAAAACATTTCCTAACACGACTTTTTGATTTACAGTGGAGTCATTTTAATAGGGTAACATTTGACGTCTGTCAGTTTTATCTTCATAGTGAGGTGACCTGCTTAAAAACATCGATTAAAATGAATGAATCGATACGGACTTGAAACATATGTGAATTTTAAAAATCATCAGGCAATCATCATTTTGAAAAATTCCCATTATTATTTTTTCTTTCGTAAATTTAAGGAACAAAATAAGACAAGTACATAATTTAACAAAAAAAATTGCATTTATTAAGTTGAAATATCAGAACTGTTATTAGTATTGTCATCTTCATCACTGCTGTCACACAGAGATATTATTAATTTATGTTTAATAATATTGTCTATTCTCACATCTCGTTTGATCCTTTTTCTTTATTAAATTAGTATCTATATATTTAATGAATTGTGAAAAAATGTTTTTAGTTTACTTTTTATATTTTTATCATTAATATTTTGTTTTAGCTCTAAGGGTAATTTAATAGTGTAGGAATCAAATATTCAAGGGATTGTTTTCCGTACAGATTGTTGAAGTGAATGACAGTGAATTTTACATTACTCACGCTACGCGTAGTGATATGGTGTTTTGTCGGTATTTGAACATCCAAGTTAAAAAAGTTTTCTATTAGGATGGTATATTTAATCATATCTTGTATGGGCATGGTCTTACAGAACGAAAAAACTTCATGATAATTATTCTTATTTTTTAAATCATTTTTTATCTTATAGGGTATTATAGTTTAAAGTAATCTTTATTGAAGTTGGTATATGGAATTTAGATGAGTTCTGCAGCTTCTGCCGTAGCTGCTCAGGCCATATGATATAATAGATTCTACTAGGGTTGTATAATGTAGGAGACGTGTGGAAAAGGGAATATTATTCTTGACTATAGAAAATTTAGCTAGCAACGCACGCATTTTATCGCACACGTAGTTTATATGCTCGGTCCACTTGAAACGGTCATCTATCATGAGCCCTAGGTATTTTATATGTACTGACTCCTTCGACAACGCTACAGTTACATGACCGCGAGTTCAAATGTAGGCATTCATGTTCGTGAGCAACTAGTTTCGGTATTATACCACGCCTGTTTTGGCTCGAGTGAGCTCGAGCGATACATATTCAAATTCAAATTCAAATTTAAATTCATTTATTAAATGTATCTTCACGCCTTAAATATATCTTCACGCATGGTGGAGTTACTCCAGAATATGATACCATAACGAAGAGTAGAGACTACGAAACCATTGTAGGCCATTGACAAACCTTTTTCATTAACCACTTTTGAGGTAGTATATAGAGCATAAGATAATTGATTTACTTTTCTACATACATGTTCTGAATGTTTTATCCATTTAAGATCTTTTTCGATATATATTATACCTAGAAATTTTGTAACTCCAATATCTTCAATTTTATCCCTATTATATTTGATATTTAATGTATTTAATAGTGGCTTTCTTTGCATAATTTCATTATTTGTGTTTTCTTTAGATTTATGAGTAAGTTATTCGATTTCAACCAATTTATAATGTCAATTAAACTTTTATTTATGTCATTTTCGTAACTACTAAGATCATAACAGGTAAACACGACAGTACTGTCGTCTACGAATAGAGTCATGGGGTACTTTATGCAGCGAGGGAAATCATTTATGTATATCAGAAATAAAAGAGGCCCCAGAACACTACCCTGGGGAACGCCATATTCTAATTTTCGAGATTTTGAGGAGTATGTAAGCTCTGTTTTTGTTTTTGTACATATTCTTGTAATTTGAGTAATTTGGGTCCTATTTGTATGAAAGGATTTTATCAAATTAAGGATACTTCCTCTTACCCCATATATATTCAATTTTTCTTTTAGTATATCATGTCTTACGCAGTCAAAGGTTTTAGAGATATCCATAAGTAGAGCTGTCACTGGTATAGATTTGTCCATATTTAAGACTATTTTGTTTAAGAAATTGTAAATAGCTAAATTAATAGATAGATCCTTTCTGGATCCCTTTTTGTTCTTCAGCAAATAGATCAAATTTTTCTAAATATTAATACAAAGTTTTAAATATAATTTTTCCTATAATTTTCGAGAAAACGGAAATAATAGCAATTGGATGGTAACACGTTACATCCTCTTTTTCGCCTTTTTTAAATAGAGATTTGATTATGGTTGTTTTGAGTTCAGTAGGAAATGTGCCTCAAAATCCTCTATACAAAGGTTGATAATATAACTAAGCGGTGATGCTATTATTTCAGCCACACTTTTTACTACCAGGGTAGATATGTCGTCAATACCGACACTTGTTGTATTTTTTAATGAATTTACTGTTGATTTAATGTCAAGAGGTGCTACATAATTGAAAAATAAAGAATTAAAGTGATTACATGTCAAGGTATGTCTTTAGTTTAAAATGTCATTATTATTTAAATTTTTCACGTGGTCAATAAAATAATTATTAAATGTTTGTGCTATATTTTTAGGGCCTGATATAATTAGTCCATTGCTAGTTTTAATATGTTTTATTTGGTCTTTAGGAAGGTTATTTTTATGCCTATTAATGATGTTGACCACAAGTCCAGCGTCGTGAGACCATTTAGCTAACAAGTTAAAGTCTTCTTGTAAACGTGAAAGGGCTATGTGTATCGTGGGCTGAAACGAGACATGTGTCGTCGGGGAATTGAAAAATTTTACAGTTGCAAGTGGCATGGTCCTAGCACCGAGCCCTGCGCTGTTCCTTCTGTCACATCAACTTCGATGCTTAGCTCGTCGCTAATCTTTACTACATATGTTCTATTAGTTAAATAATTTTTACACCACTTTAGTAATGGGCCTCGTATACCACTTTCTTCTAATTTATTTATCAAAAAGTCATGTTGAAGTGTATCAAACGCCTTACTGTAGTCGATAAAAACTATCAATACATGTTTTCGGGCATTTAAATAGTTATAAATAGTGTTAGTAAATTTAGACAAAAGTTGTGTTGTGATTTTCTTACTTAAAAATCTATTATTTATGATTATCTAAGAAAAATATATTCATTCGTTGTACAAAATATGTGGTTGCGGGGTTCCTAAGGAAGATTTTCATAATTTTTTCAGTACAACGCACCATTTTTGAGATAGAAGAATTTTTACAGAAATTAAAATAAATCCGCCATTTTGAAATTTCTGACTGAATTTTTGTAATCAGTGATTCCAGAAACCTATAAAAGAACACCTAAATATATCCATTTTTAATGTCTATTATCTTGAAAAATCAAGATAGATAACTTTTTTGTAATCAGCATCCCCAGAAACTTACAAAAGGATTTTAATTTTACGAAAAATAAATATCCGTCATTTTTACGTTTCAAAATGAATCTACACAATATGTACACCCTCCGAAACCAAAATAAAAATGGTAATTTTGTACGCTCCTTTACGTATTTTTTATGTGCGCTCGTTTTGGTGCTTATGTTTTTTGAATTACCTACCTACATCAGGCAAAATATATGTGCCTTTTCTTAAATTAAATGTGTACTCTGAAATTTTCGCCAAGATGTTTATTTGTTCGCTAAAATATTATATGTCTGCCAGTTTGGAATATTCAGTGGAAAAAACTAGTATTAATTAGTCACCAGATTTGAAATTTTTTGTTCCTTATATTCTTTCACCAATTTGGTAATTTAGTATTCAATATTCGGTTTTTTCACACCCAAAATTTAATTGTTTTGTCGCAAGCTTAAATACATGCCTTTATATAATACTTTGGATCTGCTGAATTGATATTTACGATGTATGACCATGAAGGTTTTGGTTATGTTACGTTAGGAAGTTTTTTGATAAGGTTGCTCATAATGATTACGTCTATGTTACATGTGAAATTATTATGTAATGATTTGCAATAATGCTTACAATACAGTGTATTGTAAGCATTCCTTTACTGCTGCTTTCATGCTCGCCGACGCCGAAAATCGTGCCTTTACATCTACGTCTTTTTATACCTAACATCAGCGCTGCTCTTTCTGTAATTATGGAAATTTGAGAACCCGAATCAATGAGGGTTCTAAGATGATGCCGGTTCCCATTTTCTGCTTTGACACCAACCATTGCTGTTGCTAATAAGACCTCACACGTGTTGGGTTGAGTCACGTGGTGGGTTTTCGACACATAGTTCGAAGAAGTGCTTGGTTTGGGTTTAGTGCTTGCATTATGCAATAAACTATTGTGAAATCCTGCGCATAAACGGCACCTTTTGCTGGAAAAACATTCTTTAGTGTCATGTTCGTACAAATAATTCACATAATAACGCAACCGGGTTACGGTTTTTAATTTCTGATCGCATGGCATTTCTTGAAACTTCCAACAATAAAATAAACTATATTCGCCTTTGAAAAGTACCCAAATTACTTTGTAATGCCTTTGTTTGATTTATGATTAAAATTATGACTATTGCTGCTAGATTTAAATTTGCTCGGAGGAAATTTCCGCTGATATAAAAAAATCTGCTGATTCGGTGATGCTGATTGCTTAATAACACCCTGCTTTTGTTTTCTACGAGATGATTTAGTGCTGTAAATTTCGTTTTCAAAAAATAAACAAATTCTTTTAAAACAGGAAATTCTCTAGGATTTTTAACTGACTTTAAGTAATCTCTATACGACTCACTGTCCAATGTTTGCCCCAACAAATGGACCAGTAAGGGGTCACATGTGCTGATATAGAATTCCATGTTTTTTAACGCGTTTATGCATTATTTTGTTGTGTCGTGTAATTTTTTAAGTTGCGCTGATGATTGATATTGAATGCTAGGCAGACCTAGCAATATGTTGACATGCGAAGTAAATATCAGCCTTTTATTGTTGTACCTGTGGTTTACAATCTCCCAGGAAACATTGTAATTAACTGATGTAATTTATAAATGTTGAATGAACCTTTCAGCTTCTGTCAATTTACTTCTTAGAAACTGCATTTTTTGGGCTTGGGAAAGCGAGGGCTTGACATGAATGGCCTCGCAGAATAAATCCTTGAATGACATCCATTAATGATAGTTGACACTAAATGTAGGAATATCTAATTTTGGAGTTGATTTTTCTCTATGAGACGTCGACCACATTTTCTTGTTAATGTTTTGCTTGAAATATTTTTTTTTCTCATGTGCTGTAAATTACATTTCGTATTATATGTTCGACCCATTTAACTCTGTGCTGATACTACTGATCACTTAGATTTTAGAACCTTATAATGGAAATATTTTGCTTTATTGAAAAGACAGAAAAACTTCGTTTCTATACTTATCAGACCTTGATCGTGTTTTGTTGTTTATACCAGCTACGAGTACTCCAAGTGAAAGGGTATTTTCTACGGCAGAAGTAAATAGTAATTACTGCAAGGCGGTCACGGCTAAATCCAATGAGAATTAATCGCATTATCTTCATACATGACAATTACGATGATTGTAAAATCGAAGACTTTAAATGTATGATACTATTTCATTCAATTTTGGTAAAATTAGTTACCTAGGTACCTCTATTTAATTATTAGAGTATCGTATATCTAGGAGCTAGAAATGTATGGTGGATTATTTATCATACTGTGATTTGTAAGTGCCCGGGTAAAAAAGTTAGATATAATTATATATAATTACATATAACTATATATAACTATATATAGCTATATATAACTATATATAATTACATATAAATATATATAATTATATAAAGTTATATATATTATGATGTAATTAGGGATAAATATTTAGTAATCTATTCCATCAGGGTTGCTGGTATTCAAAATAAGTCTGATTTAAATCATTTATTTATTATTTTATTTTATTTGTTCGAAAAACTTACAGCTACTTTTACAATTCAAATTAACTAGTTACTAACTACAAGCCATTTATAAGTTTTCACAAATAGCAAAAAAGAGAGTGCACATAAAGGCATAAGTAATCAGTGAAACATAAAAGCACATAAGTAATATATAGAAATAAAGAGTGTACATAAAAGCATAAGTAAAAGCATGAAAGTAAAACAAGCTCAAGACGCAAATGTACAAGAAACAGATACTTAATCTATGCATTAGGCGTGTTAATTAGTGTAAAGGTCTTTTAAGAATTGCAACATTATAGCTATACATAATTTTAGTAAATTATAAGTAATGCAACAAAAACAAACTCTACTATAACATAATAACTTATTAATTATTATAGCTAAGCAAAACTAACCTACAGCTAGCTAATCGACATTAAAAAAGGACTTAGTAACCAACTGTCTAATCGCATGAGGCTCGGCGGTGAAAATATCAAAAGAAGGGTTTACTCTAGAAAATTCATTTAGTTGAGAACTCGCTCTAAATATAAATGAATTACGGCGGTAATACGTTTTAAAAGTGGGGATATTGATTGGAACAAATTTTCTAAAATACTTAGTAGGGATACAAAAGTTCATTTTTTCGAGCAAGTATGAGCTGTCAATGTTATTATTGATTATTTTAATTAAATAAGATATATCAGTTATATTTCTCCGTACTTTCAATGGTAAAAAGTGAAATTGCTTACATCTACCTTCGTAGCTTGGCAAATATTGACTACTTCTGAAATGTAGGTATCGTAAAAACCGTTTTTGGATAGATTCAATCCTATTTCTATATAAATCATATTTAGCATTCCATACCTCTGAGCAGTATTCGAGTGTACTACGCACATGAGCACAGTATAAGACTTTAATTACTTTAATTGTGGTGAAATTTTTACTCATCCTAATGACGAATCGGAGCGCTTTAGAAGCTTTATTAACAATGTGATCAATATGTTTGTCGAAAATTTATTTTGAGTCCATAATAACACCCAGGTCTTTCATATAATTAGTAGTCTCTAACACTTTATTACTAATGCTGTATGGGAATTTTAGTAAATTGATATTACGAGAGAAAGTCATCGCAAAACACTTGGAGATATTTAGGTCTAGTTTATTAACGTTGTAGTAATGATTAAATCTAATCAAGTCTCCCTGTAGCAGATGACAATCATTAACAGAGGAAATCTTTTTAAAAATTTTGGTGTCGTCCGCATATACTAAAAATTTATAATATTTAAAACATTATGCAATATCATTGAGAAAAATTTCTAATAAAAGGGGTTCTAGGATCGAACTCTGGGGCACTCCCGAAGGTATATAAATCCATTTAGAGATATATCCATTTATAGCTACAGCTTGAGAGCGGTAGGTTATATATGAAGAGAACCACCTGAATAGGTTTCCGCGTATACCAGCGAAGTACAGCTTTTGAAGCAGGATAGAGTGGTCGATACGATCAAATGCCTTACTAAACTCAGTAAAGATCATATCGACCTGCTCACTCGAGTCCATGCAGGAGGAGATATAATCATTCGCTATAATAAGGTTGGAGACCGTCGAGCGCCCTTTCATAAAGCCATGCTGCTCGGGTATAAACCAGCTACGCAATGTAGAATATAACTGTCGATGTACGATGCCCTCGAAAATTTTAGCAAATATACAGAGCTTGGAGATGGGTCTGTAGTAGTAGTAGTAGTGTAGGTACATACCCCTCGTTTAGTGATCGTGTGAAGATCATACAAAGAGGATGGACTAGACTCTTAGCACATTTAACAATTAGTATGGGATGCAAATTATCCGGGCCAGCTCCTTTACTAATATTAACCAATTTAAGTTCATTAAAAATTTCAGACGAATCAATATCAATATTTCTTATGTCATGATTACTCATATCATTGGTCTGAAAATAGGAGGTGCCATGGCTGGAGTTCGACTGTTGAAAATTAGCCTCAAAGTTGGTGTTAAATAAGTTGCACACCTCCTCACCATTAGTTGCCAGTATCTCATTATAAGTCATAGTGGAGGAAAAAACATTACAAGCTTTTCTATTATCTTTAATATATGTCCAAAATGATCTAGGGTTGTTTACTATGTTCAATTCAGTTTTATTAATGTAGTATTCACAGCAATGACGTTCTAAAGCTTTAACTCTGTTTCTTAGTATTGAGGAAGTGTTATAATCGTTAAGGTTTCCATATAATTTGTATTTGCGATGATGTTTAAATTTTTCTTTTAGCAACTTTTTTAGAGATGTGTCAAACCAGGGAGGGAAAGTTTTGGACGAAGACACGAGCTTATGGGGAATGTGGGTGTTACGTAGATCATAAATATTATCATAAAATGTTTAACTGCTTCTTCTATCGCGTTATTATTTAAAATGTTATTCCAATTAATTGTATCGAGAGCTGCGCATAAAGCATCATAATCACCCAAATTATAATAATACTTTATTCTCTCCTTGACTTCCATTGTTCTTTGTACAGTTAAATTAATATCGATGCACAATGACCTATGATGAGGGAGATCGTCCGGTACTAAAGGCTCATCACAGGGGGTAACATCAATCTCGATATTGGAGAATACTAAATCTAACAGCCTATTGTTACAATTACGTACGCTTTTAAGCGACTTTGTACCATCCCGTGTTGGATTTGACCATATAACCAGAGAGGAAGTAGTGCAGAGGAACCTTATGGTTCCAGAGCGTTTATTTTGTAATCCAGATAGTCCGATTGAAGAAAGAAAGTTGATTACTATTCTCGATGGCACATATATATATCTCCAAAAAAGCTCTAATTACTTTTTCCAGAGAAAATCGTACAGTAATCATAAGTTCCGAAACCTTTTGAAGCCTTTTTTATATTATGTTTGTTGCGATGGAACGATAATTGCAGTAGAGGACCCATACGCTGCAACAACCTGCGATGCCCAGATTTTAAACAATGCTATAAATGACGAAGATGGCGTGTTGCACTGGTTTTACCGGGATGGAGATGTTTTCATCCTAGACCGTGACTTTAGAGATGCTATGAGCAATCTGGAGGCATGTGGTTATGTGGCTTAGATGCCAGAAACAAAGCACCCGAACGAAACCCAGCTTACTACTGACCAGGCTAATAAATCTAGACTTGTGACCATTTGCCGCTGGGTGGTCAAAGTGATAAATGGTCGCTTCAAAAGAGATTTTCGTTTACTAAGACATGTTCACAGTAACCGGGCATTAGGTAACATTATAGATTATTTCAGAATCGCGGCAGCATTGCTGAACAGCTACCATGTCCTAATTGACAACAACGTTCACGCAAGCGATTTCCTTGAAATAATTCATGAACGAATCAATACGCCAAACAGTTTGGCAGAACTTGTTATAACAAACAATTATAATAGACGGAGAGCACAGTTTCAGGCCATGGGAGCCGATATGCCCGAATTCAATAATTTCCCTAGACTGACAGAAGAAGAATTGACGCTGTTTGCTTTGGGCAGCTATCAACTGAAGCAAGCCCGTAGTTACTACGGTGAACACGTACAACCAGATGGAGCTTTCATCATAGAACTCACCGGGGATATTCCTGTGGAAGAAGTTCGGGAGATAGCTGGACGGGGTTTTTTCGTATTACGAGGCCGTATACAATCTCGCCACGTTTCGTCGAAAACGTATCATTTATACATTACAGCTAATTCAGTACTTCATGGAAGACAGGCCATTCCATATTATTACTGCTCATGCCCAATAGGGAAACGGACAATAGGGTGTTGTTCACACACCATGATTATTGTGTGGTACATGAGTTTCGCACGGTATGCTGAATTTATACGCCCACCGGCAGTAGGTTTGGAGGGTGTTATAGTTTAATTGCATGAGAATTAGAAGACTTTTGTAATTGAACTCTAAAATATCAGTTATTTTCAGTCTGATAAAAAATGTAAAAATCAATAAATATATGAAAATGGCGAATGATCCAACTCGTTTTATTTGACTTAAAGTAATCCTACAACTTTGCTGCCATATTAACTATTGCTCTAAATGACTAATACCAAACACTCGAACCATTTTTTTTGTTGGCCGGCACTTTCAGAAAAGGCCCAAAAATGTATGGGGCCTGAATGTTTTCCTTTAATCATCAATAAATTCGATGGATCGATAGCCATTAAACATGCACTAAACATTGTTATCTTTTTCAATTTATCTTATTAGAGCCTAATGAGCTTATTTATTATAGATTGACATGTAACGTTGAACGAGATAAAGTATTCGTATCAAATTATTCAAAAAGGAGTGTGACCAAACGAATTATGTGTTTCCCCTAAGATTTTTCTGGTGAGTTCAACTTTTCAACTCACCGATCCATTGTGACATAGCTACACGTAGATCACTTGGGTTGGATTTTGACCACCCTTTTTTCGTTGCATAATTATCACAAAATTCTGTAATAAAATTTTAATGCATCTTCAATATCATGCAGAGAATCAATTATAAGTAAAATGAAAAAAGATTATGTACCTATGAGTGCTCTTTTGGCTAGTCGATCTAATGGTTCAACTTTCTTAAGCTGTTTGTCTTTTCCTTGTGCTGAAGGAGGCCGTCCACTATACGTGCAGTTCAAGTTTAAATTAACATCAGGTTTAAATACACCATCCATCAATCTTCGTAAAAGTGATGTAGCAGACTTCCTAGATAAGTCTTCTGCATCATCAAAAATCGTTTTTATGCAGTAAATATTGTTTTTCAACAAAACTACCTAAATTTAGAACAAAAAAAAATAAATTAATAATTATTTGATATTTGTGGTAGTTGATATTTATATTATTATTGACACTATTTAATTTATGATAACAGGAGTACTTATACTTATTTAAACTACAATGCTTAAAAACTAAGAAGTTTTCTTTTCTCCACTTATAAAATCATTTTCAAATACTCACTGGCTCGCCGCAGTTTTTACCCCACAATTGAGGATTCAAAGTTGATCATTTCACACATTAAGATTCACTAATCTCATTAGTAAAAGAAAAGATTTTCTTAGGCTTCCGGGATCTCTTAGAAGGTAATGGTGATGACTGAACAGGTGAACCAGAAGCTTTACGTTTCCCTTGAAACTTTTTTGCCTTTTCCTTCAATAGATTAGCATCCTCTAAAATATTCCTATAACATATAATTATAATCGTATCATTATTATTGAAAAATGTTATAAGCTAGATAACCTCATACAATTTATTTCAATTTTACATCCATGTTTTAAATTATATTTGAAAAATAAATCGAAATTTTAAACTGATCAATATTAATATTATATCAATATTTACCTGACATGCCAACAACAATCCCTTCGTACTTTTCTTTTCCATAAAAAAATTAACATTTTCGTCTAATACTGGTGGTTGATCGGGATCACACACGATTTCAAAGTCTTCAACAGTACAGAATGATTGATCTTTGGTACAGGCTCAATTAAATAAAACATATTCAAATATTTTAATTCAAACAATATAATATAACTGTACTCGCGTATTAGGTACAATCTTTTTAATTTTAATTGATTTTGCTTTAAAATAACGCAATTCAAAATGATGCCTTACAACATGAACACGTGTAGTGTCGAGATACTATATGTATACAAAAAAATTACCAATCGTTTGTTTTGTATGCATTTTTTATAGTTTTAAGTAATCGTTAATTTCAAATCACGATGTTTTTTCAACTTCATATGAAATCAATTAAGTTTTATCTTGGTAAATAGATAAATTATAAATAATATGTCATCAGATAAGTCTTCTGATGATGGGCCTCCAACTGTCAGGACAAGAAAATACAAATTATAAAAAAAAAACCCAATAAACAAGTAAGTTTGATATAATACAAATATTTTTTTATAAACGGAAAAAAACATTTATAGAAAACATTATTTAGAAAATATTGACATATTGTTTATTCATAATGACACTGAAGTTACAATAAAAAAATGGTTCTAAAAATTTTCACTTATAATTTTTATAAATTTTCACATATGGAATTTTTTAAATTTTTTTTATTTAATAATAATTTAGTTGCTATAAAATTCTAAGAAAATTTCTAATGTCTGTCAACTTGAGCGAAATTTATTAATTTATTATTTATAAATTATATATGAGTATATATTATAACTGTATATGATTATATATAAATATTAAAAAATACTGCTTCTAATTATATATTATAATATATATAATTACATATAATCATATATAATTATATGTAAGTGTAATTATATAAGTAATATTATATAATTTCATATAAGTATATATAATTATATATAAATTTTTCTACCCGGGTGTTTTTAAATTCATATTTTACCACTGAACGTTATTTGATTTTGCATGTAACACGATGTGTCATAAATTGTAAAATGACAGGTAGGTTTAGATTCGTTTTTAAGACTGCATAATAACTGTTATTAAAATCAACATAAATGTTATATATATTTTAACCGACTTCCAAAAAAAGGAGGCGGAGGCTGTATGTATTTTTTTTTTTTTTTGTAATTTCTACGACAACTCCGCCGTCTGTTGACGATCAAAATTCTGTTTTTGATGTAAATGGTGTACTTCGAAGTTGGTCCCGTTTTCACAAAAGTAGTGATGAAGATCTGATGATGGGATCCATGAGGAATCGAGGGAACTCCTCAAAAGTAATTTTTATTTTTTCTGAAGTAACCCAAGCATATGCTACCAAAAAGTAAGATTCTGCACCAAGGTATACCTACCCTGGATCCAAAAGCACTAAACAGAACTTCTCAGTCTATAAAGATATGAGTTTGGAAATTTCGACTTCGGAAAAGACCTGCAAACATATGCCATTATGTAACTTTCAATAATCATCATCATTATCTTATATACAATACCTAATGGAAGCTTGGCGCGTATTCAATCAAACATTCGATCATTTATTTTAAATGTTCTTAAAATGTGTTAATAATATCAATTATCACTATACAAATAATCACACAAATATCACTAAAAAGCAAAAATTATTATTATTTTTAAACAAAAAATTAATCCGATTACGGGAATTACTTAGAAAATAAGTTTTATTTCATTACCTATTTATTTATACCTACTTTTTTGTGCAAGTCGGTTTAATTTTTTGTTTAAAAATAATTAAGCGTCGTGTTTTTAATTTTATACCTTTATATGTAAATGTTAGTGTTAATTGTTATTCAGAATTGTGATTATGTTGTTTATTTTTCCTCAACTCAGTACAAAGTTTGTACCAAAAATTTACTGTAAATCTTTCTAACCTAATAACGCGACCGTAGAACGCGTTGTTTATAGATAACAAATATAAATATTTGTTATCTATAAACAACGCGTTCTTTTACTTCACTATTACTATTACAAAAAATACCCTTTGAAGGTCACGCAGCCAACGATGCCGCCGCCGCCGACCTCAAAATGTCGGCGTGCCGCCGCCGACCGGTATGACCGGCGCCGGCCGCCGGCGGTAGCACCGAAGCGCTCGTATCTAGTACACACAGAGCTTATGATGCATTAATTCATTTAAGCTTCCAGTGGTCTATAATTAAACAAATTATATTAAAATAAATTATAAGGAAGACAATTTCAACGTTTTCAAAAAGAAAGGAGATCGGCAAGTCACCATACATTTAGGTACTGCCCGCTAATTAAAATACGTGGCCACAAAAAGTATTTTGCACATGAATTCTCTGATATTCAAAGATAACTTTTTATTCCCAAGTCCTAAAAATATTTTTTTTTTGTATAATAACTTTTTATGTACTATAAAACCACATATGTTGGAAACTTGGCCGCTTTTGATAAAAAATCAAGCAGGATTCGCCAGTGTCCTTTGATTTTCCCTATTAATTGTATATCTATAGGGGACCAAATGTCCTTTGAGACTTAGAGATTATATGGGGATATTTGGTACGATTTTAGTAGGTAAATTTGTATTTTTCCCATAGATATTCTGTTGTTTGTCACAGATTTTTGTAGCTAGCTGATATTATATTCTATGTACCTATTCCAGTGTCAATTTTCTTCAAGTACGACCTTTATCAAGGAATTTAGGGTTAAAAATACAGAATTGTCCTGCTTCTCCTATATATTTGTTATACGAATTTTTTGAAACTGTTATTTCTTTGCGAATCGCGCGCGATCAAAACCGTTTCATCTGTTTTATGGCGAATCGGGCCAATATCCAAGGGCAATGAAGAATTTGGGATCTCTTAATTCTATAGCTATATATAAAGGAGCATGCAAAACTTCTGCTTTTAAGAACACTGAAAGGTTCCTAACACGACTTTTTGATTCACAGTGGAGTCATTTTAATAGCGTAACATTTGACGTCTGTCAGTTTTATCTTCAGAGTGAAGTGACCTGCTTAAAAACATCGATTAAAGTGAATGAATCGATACGGACTTGAAACATATGTGAATTTTAAAAATCATCAGGCAATCATCATTTTGAAAAATTCCCATTATTATTTTTTCTTTCGTAAATTTAAGGAACAAAATAAGACAGGTACATAATTTAACAAAAAAATTGCATTTATTCAGTTGAACTATCAGAACTGTTATTAGTATTGTCATCTTCATCACTGCTGTCAGCACTCAGAGATATTATTCATTCATTTTCAATAATATTGTTTATTCTCACATCTCGTTCAAAATCTTGTTAAATTATTTTCTTTGTTTTCTGTACGACTTTTCTCCAATCTTCTGTAGTGACTTCTGCACACGCAGTTTGTAGCAGAGTCATCATTTTAGCAGTACTGAAGGGTGGTTCAGTATTGTTCCGCGCTGCATGACTCTTTATTTGTGCCCAAATAAGCTCGATGGCGTTATACTGGCAATGGTAGGGAGGCAATAGAATAACTTCGTGTCCATGCTCTAGGATTAGTTCATCGATTACATAGCGGAGCTTGGACGGCGTAATTGCTTTTGCCAGATTTAACAACTCAACTTTTAATAAATTTGGACTTCCATCCACACCATTTCTTACCAGCCGCGAGACAATTTCTTGCTTTTTATTTGTTTGAGTTGATAGTTTATCAACTTGCACAGAATGATACGGTGCATTGTCCATTATAATTTTCGATGGGTTTTGTAAGCTGACTAGCAGCTTCTCAAACCGCTCTTTAAAAACCTCAAAGTTCATTTTCTCATGGTAATCACGGCACACAAGGTAATCACGCAAGGAGGCAGTCTAGAATAAAACCTTGAGAAGCTGATCCCGCGTGACATATAATAAGTCGGGCTCCTTTTCCCGATGAAACTTTTCGCATTCAACCATGTTTCGTTAATAAACAGGACATTGTCCCAATCTGTCTTTTCCCGTGTAGGATATACTTTTCTCGAGTAATATCCATATATGTGGTTGCGAATTGCAGCAGCATCAAAATTATAAATGCCAACAATTTATATGTATAGTATTATCTTCCTCGTGGTCCGTATTTCTCTTTCAGAAATTGAGTTACTGTCCTCTTTCCTATTCCCAATTCTTCGGCAACGCGTTCTCTCGATTGTGTCAATGGTAAAAGAGGCCCATCGTTAACTGATTCACATTCAAGATAATTGTACAATTTCACCACTAGTTCGCGAGATTGATTGTTTAGCGTTTTGCCCCGTTTCGACAAACGAACGACAAATGACTGCGCCATGTAACGGCGACATGACATGGCGTCACCGACAGGCACTGGTGTTGCCAGCAACATCTCACCCAAATTGTACCTAACATCAATGATTTTTCTATTTAGTTATTTTTTGTATTTTTATAGTTAGTTAAAAGAATAATAAATATAAATAAGTTTTATTATAATCACAACGTGGTTATTAATTTATGGTAATATTTCTTCACAAGTAATCATTGCATTCGATTCTACTTATCAGCTTTCGATTTTTAGAGTAACATCCCTAGTGTTTAAAAAGAAAAAGGGTTAACTGACGCAACATTGTAACGACGTTCAGTTCTTTAGATCAGAAATTGTTTATTATGTTTAAAATTGTTTATTAGTGAAAGCATATCGTAAAATTACTCGTATCGGTCATTATTACAATAAATATGTAATCGTAATTGAAAAAAAATATGTAATTGTGAAGTTCTAACAAAACGAAAAAATATATTATTTTATGCCCGTCGTTACAAGGCTACGTTGTTGAATTTTGATGAATTGTCAAATGTTACCTATTAAAATGACTCCACTTTAGATATCCGTTTGTGAGATATTTTAAAGTTACTTTAAAGTGCATTTTTTTGTAAAATGTCCCTCTAACAGCTAAAGGGCTAGCTCAAAAAATCTGAAAACATTCATCATGGTAGTCCATGTGTAAGTGTAGTGCTTTGAGGGAAACTATAACGGCTTTTATATATTTTTACTTCGTAGAAAAATAACCTAACCAAGAGCATGTCAGGCCATGTCTAAGGAGGGTTCCATAACTATGATAGTTATTAGCATTGATAATGCGCAATTGGTTTTCTTCAAATTACTTCAAAAGTAATTATCCGATTTCGCTCAAAATAATTTTCCTAAAGAGTTTTTAGCATAATCTATAAGCATGGAAACTTACAAGTTTCTATCTCCCATTATTTAGAAATGCCAGGGCAATACCAACTTACAGACCACTTTGGAGACCAATTACTCGGAAATGGTCGACTTTGTAAAAAAAGTCATTTTAGAAACGTTGCCTTTATTTTAAAAAACCGATTCAACGATATCCCACACGATGGGGTAGAATGAAAATATATTTTTCATTCCCACTTCACATGTATGGAGAGCCACCCCTAAAATTTTAAATTATTAATATTTTATCATGCCAAAACAGATCTAAACACAGTCTATAATTATACTAAATGTCATCTATTTATATTCATAATTAATTAAAAAATTTACAGAAGCTAGAAGCGCGGACAGACGGACGGACAGATCGAAACTATAAGAGTTCCATGTGTATTACGGAACCCTAAAAACGGAATAATAAAATAAACTCTACTACTAGTATAGAATCCTACGTATGCGAGTCCGACTCGCACTTGAAAGGCTTTATTTCTTTTATAATAACGTCTAGCGACCTGGCCGCCCCGGCGCGGCGCGGGCGTAGCACGGATGTAATGTATTTAAACATAATAATATTAACCTTCCTCTTGAATTACTCTATCTATTGCTGAAAACTGCATTAGAATCCGTTGAGTAGTTTATAATATCTATTAGTCTGTAGCGAACAGACAACAGAAGTGACTTAATTTTTTTAACCGACTTCCAAAAAGGAAATGATTACAATAAGCTACTTGAACTTGTTTTTATTGATGTCGTAAACGCTTCATAACTGTATCATTTCACAAAAAATATTACTTTATTTTGAAACCTAACAAAAAAAATATTTTAAAAATACACTTTTTAAAAACCGCCGAAAACACTATTCGCCATGTTGGTTGATAGATTATTTGTGCTGTGACGTCATACTAGTACTATTTGTAATCTGTGCTGTAGTCCGTAGTACTAAAATAGCGGTGTTATGTTCCGGTTCATGTTTTGACATAAATAACTTTTTAAGATGTCATCAACTATTTATTTACAGAAACGTTCCGTTTCACTACTACATATATGTTTAGTGTGTTTGTGTAGTCACATCCTTGCCGGAAGTTACTTCGGCGTGTTTTCATCAGTAGAAATTAAAAAACAAAAATACAATTTTTTAAATCAACGTTATTTATCAATCTTATTCTTAGTTTTTAATTTATAATATCGCTGGAATACGTTTTCCAAAGCCAAGTACTAAAGGAAATACTCCTTTAATGTATTAAATTAAATATGAGTCAAGTAGCCTATTCGGATGCATATCTGGAGGCACAGCAGTGCTCCCGCCAAGACGAGCCAAGCGAAGCGCTAGGGGACTACCAGACCATCTTTCCTCGAAGCATTACGTCGATTTTTTGAATCCTCAAACCTTGGGTTGGAATTATCCAGATAGATGAAGCTTTCAGGATAGTTTTTACCCGACTGTCAGGAAGGGTTATGTTTTTCGCGCGTATCTTGTATGTATGTATGTATGTAAATTCCTTTATTCCCACGTATCTTCCAAATGGATGGATGGATTTCGACAATTAAGATATCGTTAGATTTGTCTCAATAACCCAAGTGTCCTTAGATAGCTTTTTTTAAAAAAAATTACAAAATGGCGGATTTTGGCGCCAAATTGTAAGTAGTTAAATTTTTTTTTAACAAAACTTATCGACATTGGTATCAAAATAAAGGAAATTAAATGGAGATTTCAAAAATATACATATGTCATGTATTTAAATTTAATCAGGAATAATTACAATAATTTTAATGAAATCTATCGAATAAATTTGTAATCAATAAAAATAAAAAAAATTGCATTTATTCAGTTGAACTATCAGAACTGTTATTAGTATTGTCATCTTCATCACTGCTGTCAGCACTCAGAGATATTATTCATTCATTTTCAATAATATTGTTTATTCTCACATCTCGTTCAAAATCTTGTTAAATTATTTTCTTTGTTTTCTGTACGACTTTTCTCCAATCTTCTGTAGTGACTTCTGCACACGCAGTTTGTAGCAGAGTCATCATTTTAGCAGTACTGAAGGGTGGTTCAGTATTGTTCCGCGCTGCATGACTCTTTATTTGTGCCCAAATAAGCTCGATGGCGTTATACTGGCAATGGTAGGGAGGCAATAGAATAACTTCGTGTCCATGCTCTAGGATTAGTTCATCGATTACATAGCGGAGCTTGGACGGCGTAATTGCTTTTGCCAGATTTAACAACTCAACTTTTAATAAATTTGGACTTCCATCCACACCATTTCTTACCAGCCGCGAGACAATTTCTTGCTTTTTATTTGTTTGAGTTGATAGTTTATCAACTTGCACAGAATGATACGGTGCATTGTCCATTATAATTTTCGATGGGTTTTGTAAGCTGACTAGCAGCTTCTCAAACCGCTCTTTAAAAACCTCAAAGTTCATTTTCTCATGGTAATCACGGCACACAAGGTAATCACGCAAGGAGGCAGTCTAGAATAAAACCTTGAGAAGCTGATCCCGCGTGACATATAATAAGTCGGGCTCCTTTTCCCGATGAAACTTTTCGCATTCAACCATGTTTCGTTAATAAACAGGACATTGTCCCAATCTGTCTTTTCCCGTGTAGGATATACTTTTCTCGAGTAATATCCATATATGTGGTTGCGAATTGCAGCAGCATCAAAATTATAAATGCCAACAATTTATATGTATAGTATTATCTTCCTCGTGGTCCGTATTTCTCTTTCAGAAATTGAGTTACTGTCCTCTTTCCTATTCCCAATTCTTCGGCAACGCGTTCTCTCGATTGTGTCAATGGTAAAAGAGGCCCATCGTTAACTGATTCACATTCAAGATAATTGTACAATTTCACCACTAGTTCGCGAGATTGATTGTTTAGCGTTTTGCCCCGTTTCGACAAACGAACGACAAATGACTGCGCCATGTAACGGCGACATGACATGGCGTCACCGACAGGCACTGGTGTTGCCAGCAACATCTCACCCAAATTGTACCTAACATCAATGATTTTTCTATTTAGTTATTTTTTGTATTTTTATAGTTAGTTAAAAGAATAATAAATATAAATAAGTTTTATTATAATCACAACGTGGTTATTAATTTATGGTAATATTTCTTCACAAGTAATCATTGCATTCGATTCTACTTATCAGCTTTCGATTTTTAGAGTAACATCCCTAGTGTTTAAAAAGAAAAAGGGTTAACTGACGCAACATTGTAACGACGTTCAGTTCTTTAGATCAGAAATTGTTTATTATGTTTAAAATTGTTTATTAGTGAAAGCATATCGTAAAATTACTCGTATCGGTCATTATTACAATAAATATGTAATCGTAATTGAAAAAAAATATGTAATTGTGAAGTTCTAACAAAACGAAAAAATATATTATTTTATGCCCGTCGTTACAAGGCTACGTTGTTGAATTTTGATGAATTGTCAAATGTTACCTATTAAAATGACTCCACTTTAGATATCCGTTTGTGAGATATTTTAAAGTTACTTTAAAGTGCATTTTTTTGTAAAATGTCCCTCTAACAGCTAAAGGGCTAGCTCAAAAAATCTGAAAACATTCATCATGGTAGTCCATGTGTAAGTGTAGTGCTTTGAGGGAAACTATAACGGCTTTTATATATTTTTACTTCGTAGAAAAATAACCTAACCAAGAGCATGTCAGGCCATGTCTAAGGAGGGTTCCATAACTATGATAGTTATTAGCATTGATAATGCGCAATTGGTTTTCTTCAAATTACTTCAAAAGTAATTATCCGATTTCGCTCAAAATAATTTTCCTAAAGAGTTTTTAGCATAATCTATAAGCATGGAAACTTACAAGTTTCTATCTCCCATTATTTAGAAATGCCAGGGCAATACCAACTTACAGACCACTTTGGAGACCAATTACTCGGAAATGGTCGACTTTGTAAAAAAAGTCATTTTAGAAACGTTGCCTTTATTTTAAAAAACCGATTCAACGATATCCCACACGATGGGGTAGAATGAAAATATATTTTTCATTCCCACTTCACATGTATGGAGAGCCACCCCTAAAATTTTAAATTATTAATATTTTATCATGCCAAAACAGATCTAAACACAGTCTATAATTATACTAAATGTCATCTATTTATATTCATAATTAATTAAAAAATTTACAGAAGCTAGAAGCGCGGACAGACGGACGGACAGATCGAAACTATAAGAGTTCCATGTGTATTACGGAACCCTAAAAACGGAATAATAAAATAAACTCTACTACTAGTATAGAATCCTACGTATGCGAGTCCGACTCGCACTTGAAAGGCTTTATTTCTTTTATAATAACGTCTAGCGACCTGGCCGCCCCGGCGCGGCGCGGGCGTAGCACGGATGTAATGTATTTAAACATAATAATATTAACCTTCCTCTTGAATTACTCTATCTATTGCTGAAAACTGCATTAGAATCCGTTGAGTAGTTTATAATATCTATTAGTCTGTAGCGAACAGACAACAGAAGTGACTTAATTTTTTTAACCGACTTCCAAAAAGGAAATGATTACAATAAGCTACTTGAACTTGTTTTTATTGATGTCGTAAACGCTTCATAACTGTATCATTTCACAAAAAATATTACTTTATTTTGAAACCTAACAAAAAAAATATTTTAAAAATACACTTTTTAAAAACCGCCGAAAACACTATTCGCCATGTTGGTTGATAGATTATTTGTGCTGTGACGTCATACTAGTACTATTTGTAATCTGTGCTGTAGTCCGTAGTACTAAAATAGCGGTGTTATGTTCCGGTTCATGTTTTGACATAAATAACTTTTTAAGATGTCATCAACTATTTATTTACAGAAACGTTCCGTTTCACTACTACATATATGTTTAGTGTGTTTGTGTAGTCACATCCTTGCCGGAAGTTACTTCGGCGTGTTTTCATCAGTAGAAATTAAAAAACAAAAATACAATTTTTTAAATCAACGTTATTTATCAATCTTATTCTTAGTTTTTAATTTATAATATCGCTGGAATACGTTTTCCAAAGCCAAGTACTAAAGGAAATACTCCTTTAATGTATTAAATTAAATATGAGTCAAGTAGCCTATTCGGATGCATATCTGGAGGCACAGCAGTGCTCCCGCCAAGACGAGCCAAGCGAAGCGCTAGGGGACTACCAGACCATCTTTCCTCGAAGCATTACGTCGATTTTTTGAATCCTCAAACCTTGGGTTGGAATTATCCAGATAGATGAAGCTTTCAGGATAGTTTTTACCCGACTGTCAGGAAGGGTTATGTTTTTCGCGCGTATCTTGTATGTATGTATGTATGTAAATTCCTTTATTCCCACGTATCTTCCAAATGGATGGATGGATTTCGACAATTAAGATATCGTTAGATTTGTCTCAATAACCCAAGTGTCCTTAGATAGCTTTTTTTAAAAAAAATTACAAAATGGCGGATTTTGGCGCCAAATTGTAAGTAGTTAAATTTTTTTTTAACAAAACTTATCGACATTGGTATCAAAATAAAGGAAATTAAATGGAGATTTCAAAAATATACATATGTCATGTATTTAAATTTAATCAGGAATAATTACAATAATTTTAATGAAATCTATCGAATAAATTTGTAATCAATAGATTTAAATAGTCGTATTTAGCTTTAAATATATAAAAATGTTGGACCCTATTGCGCATTTTTGTTATACCCGGTATAGTTAATTATATTTTGTATTTACGACGCTCACCAAATCAGTTTAAAAAAATTTATTCCGCTACTCACTGCTAAATGGCGCTGTATGTCGTTTAAAACGCGCTATCACATGTTCAATCAATATCAATGACCATAGTGTTGCCTAAAGTATGTTTACTTTGAGAAAATAATTCCGCTACTCACTGCTAGATTGCGCTGTATGTTGTTTAAAACGCGCAATCACATGTTCAAATTTCAATCAATATGTATGACCATAGTGTCGCCTATAATTCCCCACCAAACGACTAGCTAAATGGCAATCACTAGTGATTGACGGTCTAGACCGATTAAGCTAAGACGGCCAAAAGCCATTAGCGTAGACCGCTATGGGAGTGATCCGTAGTATAGAATGGCCTGCTTTACGCAGAGACCAGCTGGAAGTAGGAAAACTGCCTCAAGCTGTATTTCTAGAGTTTGATGATTCTAGTATAACTGGCAATTTACCAGGCATTGGTGTTCGTATAGAGCCGTGCACTACTGAATTTGATGCTTTGCGTGGTAAAGGAAATATCGAGGGACGTATGCTTCCATTAATTTTGAACTGGGCGGTAACAGTTCATAAATTGCAGGGCACAACTTAAGACCGAGCTGTTGTTGATTTAAGCAGTAATATTTTCGCGAGAGGTTAGGCGTACGTGGCTTTGAGCAAAGTCAGATCACTTTCAGGTCTAGTGGTTAGCTCGCTAGATCCTAGAAAATTGCTACATCAACCACACTACCAAAACTCTCTTGAGGAATTGAACTGCTTACGTCAATTATAATTTTCATTTTTATTTTGTTTCACACGCTATAATAATAATAAAATTTGTCCAATTTACAAAAGTCATAATAGAACACACTCTAGTTCATAGAAATGTGCCGGACAGAACACTAAAAAGTCTAAAATAAAATAAATAATTAGAAAAATAAAAAACCCGACTGCAAAAAAAAACCTAATATACCTAAGATACCTAACGCACTAAAAAGACTGAAACAAGACTGTAAAATCACAGTACTTAAAAACTAATTCAACCTCTATTTTAGTTTAACAGATTACACCATGGGTTAAAGATTATGTGAAGTGAAATAATTGTCATGGTGTTTGTTAGCAGGCGGGACCCATTTACAAATTATATATCGTACGAAAATAAATGGGTCCCTATGGCAGATAAATAAAACTCATCTTCTGAATCGAAGTTCATTATGAACACGTCCGGTGCTGTCGACACCTACACTCAAAATGATCAAATGGAACGGCTCGCTGGCGTGTTCGTGAATGTCATGAATTGCCAATTGGGCTCGGCGCGACATCGAGTATCGAGCCAATGGCGCGAGAGTCATATGGATCGCTCGTGAATGCCTACCTTTACTGCTGGAACTATTTTGGAATTGTATAATTAAGTTGTTTTTTATTTAGTTCAAAAAAGTGCCATAAATTGTATTCCATTGTAATTGTGTGTAATGCAATAAATAAAAATATTTGTATAGCTATGAACTATCATTTTTTTACTACCAGACAATTAAAAAAACCCATTGAGGGTCACGCCGCCGACTTTTTTGAGTCATTTATGGGGCCCTTAGTAATAATAATATTTTAAGCCGATTAGTATTCAATGTTGCTATCTTTGTCTAATACATTGGAAAAGTCAATTGACAGACAAGGACAGCAACATTTATCCGATGTGTTTTGTGTGTGTGATCTTTACATTAGTAACGGGATAAGTATATATTTACAGGCAGTTATTTGAAACCGTGGTTATGTAAAGTACCGGTTCGCAGTTCGCACAGGACATGAATCACGAGTAGTAGTAGTAAGTAGGTACTCAGTAGGTACTTGTTTGATTGCGTATCTCGTTAGATTTAACTCTCCATTTAATCACAAACAAAACTTCTAGTTCGTACCTTTTCACTCATCTCAGTACAAGGTCGCTGAAATTACAAGAAGATATAAGATATAAGATATAAGATATAAGATATAAGATATAAGATATAATATATAAGATATACTCAGACCAAATAAAAAAGTGAAAACAGAATTCTGCAAACCACATAGTGCGGCCAGTCTAAACCACGTCTCGCCGTAACACTGTGTTACATACCGAGACGTGATTTAGATTGGCCTGGACTGGTTTCACGCACACAAATGTAATGAAACTACGCCTTACCTTCTATGGCGAGCTGTTGCGGTGTGTGGCTTTTTATGTAGGCATGTAGTAGGTACGTACCTACACGCGCAATCTACAAAAATCGACATCAGTTTTGGTTTTACAAGCTCTGCTTAACCTTTTTCTATTTGCTCTTAGATTAAATAATATTATAGAGTTTCAATGTGTAAAACAACTTACCAAAAATAACATCGAATAATATTTTTTATCACCTTGAATTTTTTTGTAATGTTAGAATGTCTTTTAATAATTTATCCAGGATCACATAAATATAGTCATATTTAAAAAAATGTCATTTGTCCCAAAGTTCATGGCAATGTCCTCCCCGTGTAAGCTTCTGCTTCGAAAATCAATAACAATTAAAATAATATTAACAAATATTTAAACAAATGCATAAATAAAAATCAAGGGTTTTCTTGAAATCGTCAATTCTGCCCGAACCACGACTGGTTAATCGACACTGAATTCTTAATACTTACTTTTGTATTGAAGAATAATATTTTAATATTTATTCGATACAATTAATAATTGTATAGAATAAGTAGCTCATTGTCGAATGTATAGACTTATCATTTAGAGACTCTAGTGCATACATTTGTCTACAATCTAAATGTAAAATTCCTCGCGTCGAGTCGTCCTTTGTCCATTGTTTTGGGCTGATTGGATTACGGCTCACGTCATTTGTTTCTTGACGCACGTTACGATTTACGAAGTACTTTACTAAAGGCTTTTAAGTTTGTCACAAGTTTGTGTGTCAGTAGGTACTGACGCGTTCGGGGGCGTAGTTACTAAGATGGTGGCTAGGTCTACCGAAATAAACCATACAATATAATGATAATATCTTCTTTATTATTTTGCACTGATATAAGATAAACAATTTGGAACTAAGATCTAGGAAATCCTACGCCCTACGCGCTCAGTATCATTCTCTCTTCTCTTTAATATATTTTTGACGAAGCGGATGACATAGAATTTATATAATTCTAAATACGAATATTCAAATCTTGTGTGCCTGGACCCTCCAAGGAGTGCATCCACAGCTATCCGCTACAGTACCTAACTACGCAAAAACGTCTAATATGTATGTATGGCTGACGTCGGTGCGCTATTCCGTTCTATTTTACGACTTAGTTAACAAAACATATTTATCTCTTTTTTTCTTTGAACTATTTCATTCGGAACAACTTACCCCGGTAACTTTTAGCCCCGCTCTCCCCTACTAAAACTGACTGATCGGTCATTTACCTCAAACGACAATTGTGCTTTAATTTTACTTGCAGGCACTAGGCACATAGTATAACGTGTAGACGTATACGTCTAAATATGAAGAATTTAGAAGAATGACGAAACGAGATTGATAGGTACACTTCTAAATTTAACACGAGTTTTTTTTGTAGCAATCCTTCAAAACAATACATTATCTAGCAAAGTTTTTTATATTGACTGATCATAATGGCACATGGAACGATGTCGATTCGTCGAAGTAGGCCACTGCGAGCTATCGGTGACAATACCAACTGATGCACTCTCTCCTATCTACTGACTACAACTAAGTACTAAACATCTAGTCTTGATATTTGTATTCAAACATATAATGTACATTTCAGGTAGGTATCGAGTGTTAGTATTGAGTGGTAATAATAATTATAACCTCTCAAAATAAATTTAATTTAATAGAAAATATTACTTTCTTTTAAATTGAATTTATTTTGTTTATTATCAATAAAATATTTGTGATTCGTTAGTACGTGCTTGTGTTTGTTTACACTAAAACATTTTTAAGTTACTAAAAATACAAAAGTTTTTTTTTAAATAAAATGAAGTAAATATACCTACATATTATTGTAAAGATTTAATTAATTCTTAGGTTAAGTCGTTATTGACAATAAATCCGCGTTGATGTCTTTTGTATAACTGTCGTTTTTGTGTATCGTGCTACGAAGTACGAACGTTCGAAATATGTATCAAGGTATACATATTTCGAACGTTCGTATTTTTTCAGTTTGCATTAATATATGGTAAATAGTACTTTTATATAGTAATTTCGTAATAATAATCAAGAGGAAAGATTTGTTTGTTTGTATTCAAAAGACTCCGAAACAACTGGGCCGATTTTGATGAAATTTGGCACAGATGTACGGTTTACGCAGAATTAATTTTTGCGCGCACGAAGTCCATACAATAAAATATTATTAAAATACCAGTAACATTAAACATTTAAACAGACTAATGGGATTCACACATCGCATATTAATTATTACGTATAATATTGTACTACTAATCTTTATTTAACTAACCTTAATACTTGTATCCCCTTACTTATAAAAAGATTTACACAACGGATAACATAAACAACGTTGCTGTCTTTGTCTGTCAAGTTACTTTTCCAACGCATCAGACAAAGACAGCAACGTTGTTTAAGTTATCCGTTGCGTAAATCTTTTTATTAGTAAGGGTGTCAGAATCTTACTTACTTACTAAATAGAATCATTTTAAGTAATTATAAATTTATTATAAGCTCAAGCTTATAAAAGGCTGGAAAGCCTTTTTAAATTATAGGTATGCTTGTATAAATGTATATATGTACCTATAAATTATAAAAAAAAGCTATAACCTGACCACGTACATTACATAGCCCATGTTACCCGGGCTATTATTACGAATCTATTGATACCTCATTTATTAATATCGGCCCAGTAGCTTAGTCGCTACGGTGGAACAAACATACATATAATTACCCTTCCTTTTGGCTTCCCGTAGTCGGGTAAAATTAAACCATCGCACCGTTTTACAATACTTTATTCCGGGTATAGAGTCTCGTAATGTAGAGTTTGTGGGAGTTATGTTGTGTGCGTGTGTGTTGTGTGCGTGTGTTGCACTCATAACGCTCTATTTGAGCCCACCAAGGCGTCGAATTGCACAACGTACGACAAAACACAATAGGTAGGGTTCCGTTACAAATTACAAAACGTACAGTTGTCTCGTCTAACTAGAGAATACCTCGTTTTTTTTTACTTTTGCTACGAATGCTACGAATGAGGATAAATGCTACTCTTTCACGGGAAAACTACTTTTTTACTTAGGGGAACGGATTTTTATGAAATTTGGTATAGTAGCATACTACTACATACATAGTCTATGCGTTAATTCAAACTCCAAAGCCATAGCTTTGGAGTTTGAATTAACGCATAGACTACTTATTTCTGAAAAAAAGCAGTGTTCCCGTTAGATAATGTGTTAATGTGTGACGAACGCTATTCCACGTGGGCGGAGCCGCAACAGCTATAGTAGGATATTATAAATGTGAAAGTTTTCAAGGATGGATTTAAGGATGAATGGATGGATTTGTAACTCTTTCACGCATAAACTACTGAACGTATTTCGTTGAAATTTGGTATGATAGTAGTTTAGGCTCTGGATTAAAACAAGCTACTTTTTATCCCGAAAAAGTACAGTATTCCCGTGGGATACCCGATACTTTATTTACGCGGGCGAAGCCGCGGAAAAAATATAGTTACATCATAATCATGCGAACTGTGGTAAATATAAGGTAGAAAAAAATGAAATGAAATGAAAATTAGAATTAAAAGAAAAATTTAAAAATTTAAAAATTAAACTGCACTAGTTGCTCAAAATATTTTCATAAAATTCAACATGGAAAGTTACAAGTTTCTACCTCTTATGGTTTAGTAATGCTGAGGGGGACCAGCTTGTGAATCACTTTGGATTCCGATTACTCGAAAATGGGTTCACTTTCTATAAAAAAAAGTCAAGTATGAAACCAAGTTGTTTAAAAGGACCTATTCGACGACACCCCACACGATCGGGTGCAATAAAAACATCTATTAATCCCCATTTCACGTGTATGAGTATTGAGTGGGGATGAATTTTGAAATCTATACCTAATCTAAAACTACCAAGTTTCACCAAATTAAATCCATTATAAGCTAGAAGGGCGGAGAGACAGACAGACGGACAAACAGAGCGAGGGTATATTATAAGGGTTCCGTGTAGTACTACGGGACCCTAAGAGTTGAAGAAAAGCAAAAGGTTAAATAAAAATTAAAACGTTTGTGAGAAAGTGAAATGCATAAAATATTCATACTTTGCTCACCAAAATCTAAAACTAAATCTGAAAATATTTTTATCTACTACGTGTTTTTCTACTTTCAATTTAAATATAAGAAGCATTTTTTCATTTTTTCACACTCACAGCAATATACTTCTGTATACAATTGTAATCTGTATATATTGAAAATATTTTTAGGGCTTATCACTATCACCTCGACGCGACGCGCGGGACCGCTTGGTACAACATAGTTATCGCGCTTGAATATACATTTTTGGTGTGAAATACTATAGTAGGTACATTATTTTGATCTATCTCGTAGGGTACAGCCAGCGTTTGCAATGTAAGCGCAAAAAAAATGTGTTTATTTACGACATTAGAAACCTCTACAATTATCAGTGTTTCTCTACTATATTATGCACGTTAAGGCGCGCCTCCTGCGCGTATTTTTTCGAAACATCACACAAAACATCGAAACATTGGGTCGTGGCTATACACATTTGTGTAGGAATACACAATGGTTTTGTTTTCCGAGACGGACGGATAACATTCCCAACATTGTACATTCCTACACAAATCTGTATAGCCACGCCCCAATGTTTCAATGTTTTTATGTAATGTTTCGAAAAAACACGAGCAGGAGACGCGTCTTTATATACGCACTCAGTGGCATGCACAGGATTATGGCACTGGGTATGCGGCGAAGTACTCGGTCACAAAAACTTTTTCGTTTATAGATTTTTAACATAGCTACAGACAAGCGACGCATCTCTAAGTCGAAACCATGCCAACAGAGCAAGTCTGATGTACTACTATTCATGTACATCTTCTACGGCAACGCAGACAAAACAGCGATCGATCGTCGCGGCGGAAGAAATTCTAATAAGTAAAATAATAAGCATATTTTAAAATATTATAACTACTCACCAGTCAGTCAGCTTCAATTTTCACATTTTTAAGGTTCCGGTTACTTGAGATTACTATATCAGTTCTTGGAATCGTATTCGTGGAGTAGAAATTATTTAAATCTGAATATCCCGAATCAGTCCACGCTGTACTAGGATTACTAAATAATATGTAAGGAAAACAATATAATTTAATCGTGTGTACACAACCACAAAGCCAGTTATACGTTTCATAACATTTAACATGAAATTTTCGAGTTACATTATTTTTTTGCTGGTTTAATTGTTGTAACTCGGGTACACACCTACCTTTAGACAAAATTTGAATCTTTTCACTGAATGACAATTGTGAGAACTTGTTATTTTTAAATTTTAATAAACACACATTATCAACGCAAACCCTTACAATCAAATAACATTTTTAAAAAATCAACTTAACGCACTAGTAAAAGCAAATCACTACAATTATTATAGAAACACAGTAAGAAACTGTTAAATGAACACACTTTCAAATGTTAAAATGAAAAATCTTTTAAGAAAATTATAAATAAAAAAGGAGCGATTAAATTGTAAACAATACTTATCACATGAAATATGCAATATGGCCCCCGCAATCACAAAACATTTCTTATATTTAAACAAATAAAACCTTACTAAACAAAAATGCATTTTGTGTATAGATAATTCATTAGATTCAAGTCATATTATTTTTAGTCGGATTATAGGCAACGAATAATTTCCGACAAGCCACTTCGGCGGTTTTCGTAAGCGATCGGATAGCCTGCCGCAGGAGTTACCGCTATATTATTATGTCGATATTCCTGGATGTGTGCGTTTGCAAAATATGAAAATTACACACACATGCGATCATTTGTCCTGCAGCACGCACCGGCATTAGTTGCTATTTATAAAATATTAGGCGTTTTTAAGTTATTATATTTTTTTAATTAATTTATTTACTATTAATTAAAGTCATCTAAAACGTACGAACGTTTTATTAAAATATCTGTGAATGACAAGTAAAGCACTGCATTTCTGCCTATATGGAGCGCACGCCCCTGTACGCACTCTATAATATACACAATCCCTTCCTATTGAATTCCTCTATTAAAAAACCCGCATCCAAATCAAAATACGTTGCGTGATTTTAAAAATATAAACATACATAGGGACGCAACGGTTGTGCAACGGTTTCGTTTTATGTATATTCATAATTATTATATATTTTTGATTATTAATAAACTGGATCCTGAATCGACTTGGCGTTTCTATCAACCCTGACCAAGGTGGACTCACTAAGTCACATCTCAAAGTGTCTACTCCCTAGACACATCTCACGGCAATAGTGGCTGGGTTTGCGTCTCCCTTAGTTTTAATTAGTTTTTAGTGTGAGTTTGTTCCCAAAAAACATGAACAAGACCGTAATAAATACAGTTTCAAACTATAAACGTGAGTGGTATAATTTGTGGTGTGTAAATCACATAACTTCCCTAAAATTGGCTGCCCAACGTTTGGCCGGACTAACGAGTATAAACCGGTTTTCTTCTTCTTTCAAAAGAAAAGTGAACATAAATAGTTACAGTGCAAACCAGTGAACAATTTACTGCGTTACCGTGTCTACGAGCTTCATTACACGTGTAGTGGTTCTAGGAACTTTGTATTCATCCTAGTTGTGAAGCTAGGCTTGCCGAAATCTCACTTCTAGCGACAAAATTCTAGAATAGTGTGCGCAGTGGTTTTAGACTGTCTTCGGTTCTTTTCTTGTGTCCGGTAATTTAGGACTGTAATTACACCACAAAAGACGTTTCGTTTATATACCTATCGGGTTTCGTACTCAGTTTAACTGTACTTGGTGTTAAAAACTTTTGGGACGTTACTATAAAAACTCACTTAATTTTCTCACTCGTAAAACGAACTCGAAAACAAGTGCTTTTCGGAAATCATTAGTGTTATTACAACAGTTTCGTAAATGATCTTGATTATTCGTTATTTCGCGGTTACAAGGACTAGTTTTATGTTTTAATAGAACATTCTCGAGAACACTTGAAGTGCCTAAACTCGTAAAAGTAAATTCGTGAGTGACTATAGTGAGAGTAAGTGAGAATAGTAACTCGCTTATGTTTTGACGATTGCAACGACGTAATAAGTTTACGTTGCATCGAGTGTCGTCGGCGCCGTGTGGTCGCCGAAACGCTGTTTACTTTGCCGCCTCGCCGCCCGACGACGCCTAGGTTGTTGGATACCTACCTATGGCCGTTGGTAGTTGGTATGGACTTATTATGGCCATTTTATTAGGGTATTGACACACTAGTGACTTGTGTTAATATAACATATTGTGAAATTCCCGTTTTGTATGAAATAATTGATTACATATATATATATATATATATATATATTATTGATATTCTACGGCCATCATTACGATGGCTGCTATCGTTTCGTAGGATATATTTTAACACTTTTGTTGTTTTGTTTTTGTGAACTTTTTTACAAATGGATTCTAAAATAAGCATCTATTACCAAAATGCTCGCGGCTTACGTACCAAAACTGACTGTTTTAAAAGGAATGTATACCTCAACTCATACGATATTATATCGATAACTGAGACCTGGCTACTGGATGGTATACACGATCAAGAATTATTCGACAGTAGGTATGTTGTCTGGCGGCGTGATAGAGATTACTCATCGACCAACCACTCGTTAGGTGGTGGTGTCCTTTTAGCGGTTCCACGAGACTTCGCAGCTGTGGGACGTCCGGAATGGCACACATCGACTGAAGACCTCTAGGTGACTGTCTCTCCTATAGGTGGATCTACGGTTAAAACTCATTTTTGTACGATCTACCTGTGCAAACAAAGTTGGGAAATAGTTCTTGTGAGCAACTAGAAAATTTCTCACATAATTTATTTGACGTAGTTAACTCATGTTCTAATGATAGATTCATTATACTAGGAGATTTTAACCTTCCGTTTATTGACTGGCACCCTCAGGGAACTCACTTCGCATCAGGTGGCGTGTCACTTACAAGGGGTCAAATAAACTTTATCGATACTCTTGCTCAATGCAATCTATTACAACGCTGTCAAGTTCGCAATTACAATAATCGGTTCTTGGACTTAACTTTTTCTAATTGTGAGCTTAACATCAATGCTTGCGATGATCCTTTGGTAGTGAAGATGTACCCCACCACCGATCGTTATGTATTGACCTGGTGTACAATTCTGTTAGTGCTTTAGATTCAAAAAGTAGAGAGAAATATTTTTACAACCGAGGTAATTTTGATGAAATTTGCACCGCTTTAAATTTAGTTGATTGGCATGAATACCTTAATAATAAATCTTTGGAAGACGCCGTAAAATGTTTTTATGATAAATTATATAACCTTCGTAATTCCTACATACCACATAAAATGACTTCCGCAAAGTGTTTTCCTCCGTGGTACAATCCTGCCCTTAGAAAAGTTTTAAAGGAGAAATATAAATACCACCGAAAATTTAAATTTTATGGTAATCTTACTGATTACATCTCATTTACACTACTTAGGAGAAGAGCTAAATCTCTAGAGCACTTGTGTTATGAATCATACATTCAAAGAACTGAGAATTCCCTTGCTACTAACCCTAAAATCTTTTGATCCTTCATTAAAAGCAATTCTAGAGCCTCCTCTATGTTTCCTTCCTCTATGACCTATGAAGAAGAGCAAGCCACTACTGGTGACAAAATTTGTGATCTTTTTGCCTTATATTTCCACTCCAATTTTCTTAATTCTAATTCCCCCACTAATTTACGCATTGAAGCGCCACATACTAATCTTATCTCAATAGGAGATGTTCAGGTGGATCCGGAAAATTTACTTAAACTTTTAAGATCTAGAGTAAATTTGAACAAAGGCTCCGGATCTGACGACATTCCTCCTTTACTAGTTGTTAAGTGTGCCACAAGCTTGGTAACTCCCCTGTGCATAATATTTTCACGATCTCTGAAAGAAGGTTATGTCCCTAGTATTTGGAAGTCAGCCTTTGTCACTCCAGTGCACAAAGGAGGCGACAAGTCCAATATCAAAAACTATAGACCAATATCAAAGCTCTGTACTTTCGCTAAAATTTTCGAGCGAATTGTATATAATCAGGTTTATTCAACGATCAATTATTGGTTTATTCCCGAGCTACATGGATTCTTTAAAATCACGGTCTACTTCATCAAATTTAATTCTTGCCTATGACTATTTTAGCTCACATATGGATTCTGGTGCTCAGGTTGACGTGTTATTCACTGATTTCTCAAAAGCCTTTGATCGTATAGATCACTCTATCCTACTACAGAAGCTACTTTCCGCGGGAATACACGGAAATCTATTTCGATGGTTTTCGATGGTCATTTCGGATTTAGTTTATTTAAGTAAAATAATTAATAATGTTATCGATGCTCCTGATTTATTAAGTAAATTTAATTTCAACGTGCCCAGTAGATACTTTCGTAATTACGTTCCATTTCATGTCCCACCATATAAGACATTCTATCGCCGTAATTCATTTGTCTGTAGATCTAGTGCCCATTTCAATCGATTCTATACAGATTATCGTGTCGAAGATGTTGATTTCAATAAAAGCATCTAAGATTTATAGACTTTTATCCGATGCGTATTTTATCCACGGGAAGTTATAATTCACATCCAATACCAATCTGTGATGGTAAAGCAGGCTGTGTGTGTGTGAGTATTTCGGTGCATACGAGAGCAATATAATATTATACCCGACCTTTTCTGGTGACACCCGGTATTTCTTTTAAGCTATTGCATAGCTTCTATCGCGGGCCTTGAGCGCGGGGACCAAATTCAGAAATTCCGTAACGAAAAAACCTCACGCTCCCCACTCCGATGGGCACGGAGGTGTGGCTTGAAGGCCGTGCATCGTCTAACGTCGTTTCAGTTCGGCAGTCTTCGACACGGCGTTGTGTGCGTGCGATAATGCTATGCAATAGCTTTACCGCGGCAGTCCCCGAGTGCCACACGTCTTTTTTATTTAATTTAATTTTAATCGCAATTCTCGTAGCATGATGTGGTACTTTAAAGTTTAAATTAAGTTCAAATTAATAATATGTTATTATTTCTTTTTATACTTTCTGTTACAACATCTCATCGTTAAAACTTGAGTCACAACTGTATACTTAATCTCTTACCTATCAGTGAAAACTTTTAATTGGCTTTATGGCGTCTATAAATGTATTATTATTGTAATAATCTGTAAGCTGTAAGTTTTCCGAATACAATAAAATAAATAAATAAATTACTCGAATTTTTAACGTATCCATGATGACGAAAAAGATTGAAATGCGATGAAATGTAACACGAATCAATAAACAAATGACTACTTTTGGAAAAAAAATTCCATGTTTTTAAAATAAAATTAATTTGAAATTGGAATTCTTGGCCAAACAAAAATTATTTTGATTTGAAATGACACGTACTGCAGAACGGCAATTTCATAGGTAAACTTGCGTAAGAAACATTATAGTGTTATGTTTTACTACTTACGTAAACTTTATTATGGTGGACTTTAATGTTTAACGCACAGAGATTAAGTTAGCCTACCGTATTTTGTCAAAATGGTGTTAACGAGAAGTTCTCGCGCGAGTAGTCTTAGACAGCTTTCCGCCGCGGCGTCTGCTGATCCTGAAGCTGCCCGTGGTGGTGATGCGACACCACCCGTGACTCAACATACTGTCCCCCCT
Source organism: Phengaris arion (assembly GCA_963565745.1). Classification (NCBI taxonomy): domain Eukaryota; kingdom Metazoa; phylum Arthropoda; class Insecta; order Lepidoptera; family Lycaenidae; genus Phengaris; species Phengaris arion. Next base: position 5,860,868 of record OY751439.1, on the reverse strand, counting down.
CCGGTGCAAGGTGCACACACAACAGATGTTTACGCCGCACTCGAGTACCTCGACTATGTTGCCGCCTGTGGGCGCGGCTTCCACATCTATAACTATGACGGATCAGCATTTACAACTACTAATCTCTGCTCTGCATACTACTAGCCCGCCGCCGTCCACTCCTAGTGTGATGGGGAGCCAGAGCAACTTCGCGAGATGCTCTGCAAGATTTGACGGAGCTCAAGGCACCGACGTCATTGCTTTCATAGACTCCATAGAGGTCTATAAAGAATGTGTCACCAGGGATGATAGCATCGCGCTTCGTGGTCTCCCTATGTTATTGACGGGGATGGCTGGCACATGGTGGCAAGGCGTGAAACATTCCGTGTCGACTTGGCCTGACGCCATTCAGCTCCTGCGGCAGACATTAGGTCCTCGCCTCCCACCGCATAAGATTTATAACGAACTTTTTAGTAAAGAGCAAACTGATGAGAAGACAGACGTGTGTAGAGCAAGAGCTTTGATTGCACAGCTGCCACCAAACACATTACCCGAAATCCCTGTTCAGCTGGATATGATATACGGCTTACTCCATCGACGATTACGTGAGAGAGTGTCTCGCGCCAGTTTCTCATCGTTCGCCAAGCTACTAGAGAAAGCTCGCTCCGTAGAAGATGTCCTAGAAGAAAGTCGCACGCGAACACAAGTGCGTTCCCCTGCTTCCTCTGCTTCGGCTTTCCCAGCTGTGGTAGTTGCGCATCACGTCGCTTCAGTGCCTGCTGTGATTTCACCGCCTGTACCTAGTACCTCGAGTGGTAGTTCTACTCCCAAAGCCAGACCCCGTTGCGGATACTGCAAGAAGTTTGGCCATGAGAAGGATGTTTGTCATAAACTACAACCATGCAGGGTAACGACGGGCCCAAGTGAATCGAGACCAGAGGCAAAGCCTATAGTATGTTTCGGGTGTGGCACTCCAGGAGTGATTCGAGCAAACTGTACGAACTGCAAAAAGAAGGATGAGCTGCCTACGACATCGGCTCCTCTCCAGTCGCTCTCCGTTTCTGCGGTCGGCACAGCGCCAATCGATGCCCGCGCTCGACCTAAAATAAAAATTAAGATTTTTGGTGTTAGTGGATGTTTTCTCGTGGTTCAAAAATCTCTATCGCGAGTAAATCTATGAAAGATGTACTAGTGAAAAACAATGTTAAGTGTAAGTGTTGACATAAAACTAGCTGACGACTCTATTTGTAACAAAAATGTTAAATCTGCTGTTATCAATGTAAAATTATACAATGTTGTTTTACCTAGGTACTGTCTTTGTGATCTACCTGGCCTACAGACTCTCTCCTGGGTATGAATTTTATACGCGACGCTGGTATGGTACTTGACTTTAAGTCAAATCGGTTTACTTTGAATGCGGTAAATCAAGGTCGTACTTACTTTTCTATAGATTTCAAGGGTGAAGTTCTTTCATCAGCGCTCGTAGATAACGAAGATATCTCTTCGCCAGGGGGAGCGCCGACTCCAATGGCAGTACATCACATCGATACGGGTGATAGCCTCCCAGTAGCAGTTCCGCCGTACCGCTTGACTCCTGCGAAGATGGAGATTGTGCGAGCTGAAATAGATAGGATGTTACAGGATGAGATTATCGAGAAAGCCGAATCGGAGTGGGCTTCCCCGGTCGTGTTGATTCCTAAGAATGGACAAACACGCTTCTGCGTCGATAATCGCCTCTTGAATGCGGTGACCCGGACGAATAAATATCCGCTGCCGGCGATCGACGACATCTTGTTGGGGAACTAAAGCCGATTGTGTGATGTCCACTATTGATCTCAAGGCCGGCTATTAGCAAGTCGAAGTCGCGCCTGAAGACCGTCACAAAACTGCGTTCACAACACCTTTCGGGACGTTCCAGTTCCGCCGGATGCCGTTCGGATTAAAGAATGCTCCAGCGACGTTCCAGCGCTTGATGGATCGGTTTCGATCAGGGCTCAAAGATGTCTGTGTGTTTTCGTATTTAGACGATATTTTAGTGGTGTCCGAGAACATGGAATCATACATGAAAGACTTACCAGAAAGTCTTTGATAGACTCCGATTGTTCGGATTGAAAGCAAATCGTGACAAATGTGCGTTTGCTCGTGATAAAGTAACTTACCTCGGTCACGTGATTTCAGCAAATGGGATACAGACTGACCCAAACCTTCTGTTCGAGCTATCTTGGATATGGTACCACCGGCTAACCTGAAGCAGCTGAGGGAATGAAAGAGATGATGAAAAAGATGGATGAAATGAAGGGATGTATGGAAGAGAATAGAGTGAAGATGGAGAAATTGAACTCGCTCCTGGAGAGCACCACAACCGTAGCCAAACCGGCGAGCTATGCGAGCGTTGCTTCGAGAGGTATCGTAGAGAAACCTCCTGAAGCAAGGGCTCTGCACTCAGTCATGGTGTCCTCCAGGGACGGGCAGGAAAATGGGGAGGAGGTACTAAAGAACAAAAACCCCCTTTTGGCGTTCAAATATGTGATGAAGGTCGACGCAGCTGACTTCGTCACTGCGTTCTGCAACCAAAATGCAGACATCTTTGGGGGCCTGGAGGGGGATGAGAGAAAGGTTGAGGTAGCATATGTGATGCGTCACCCATCACCCACCATACCCACTACAAAATCATCTCGTGGCTAGAGTCAGCCCACAAATTTGGAGGAGATGTATGAATGTAGGCTACGCCCATATTGGGCTAAGCAGAGTGAAAGTAACAGACCACAGTCCTTTAGTGCAGTGCTCCCGTTGCCTGGGGTATGGGCATACCAGAGGGCACTGCCAGGAGAGTGAGGTGCGATGCAGCCACTGCGCCGGTCCTCATCTGAGGATTGAATGTGACAAGCGGCGGCGAGGAGACAGACCCAAGTGCATTAATTGCACGAAGGCTAAGAGAGGCAACGAGGAGCACAGTGCCTTCGATAGGGAATGTATGGAAAGAAAGAGGTGGGATGCTCTAGCCAGATCAGCGGTAGCGTGTAAAAATGTAAAAATGTACACCAGCTATGTGGATGTGACAGCGTGCTCCCACGACCTGCTGGACCGAGTGGGCGACTGGAGAGTTGAAGAGAGCCTGACGAGCTCGGACCACAACGGCATATCTTTCGGCATCAGACAACAGAAATCCACAGGCACGAACATTATACGTACCACACGCATATTTAACACACAGAAGGCAAACTGGGCTCAGTTTCGTGAGAAACTGACCCAGCTGATGTCGGACAGACAATTAACTGTACAGGACATGGACACAATACACAGCACACAACAAATAGAAGAAGTAATAGACATATACACGGAAGCCATAACACAGACATGCAGAGACACTATGCCGACCAAAAAACACACGCAGAAATTCACCTTGTCGTGGTGGAATGAGCTCAGCTCGCGCAGATGAAGAAGGAGATCGCCACGAGGAAACGCAGGATCCATAACGCTGCGCCTGATCGCAGAAACCGCGTGGTTGGACTGTACTTGGAAGCGAAAGAGAAGTATGAAAAGGCAATGAAAGAGGCTCAAGTAGCAAGCTGGAAGGAGTTTTGCCGAAAACAGGATAGGGGGGGTCTGGGAGGGTATCTACAAAGTGCTGAACCGAGTTGGAGGGAGGGAGGAGGATCTGCCCCTGACAAGGGGCGGTGAGACCCTCGACGCCTGAAGCTCCGCAGAATTGTTGGCGGAGACCTTTTACCCCGCGGACCTGGAAAGTGACGAAAGTGAGGAACATCGACGGACGCGCTGGCGTGCGGAGTCCTTGGACTCCGAACCGTCGGCGGGCCCGGAAGACCCTCCTTTCATCATAGAGGAGTTGAAGAGAGCTGTAAGCTCCTATCATATGTACTGCTAGCAAGTACATACATATGTAAGTACATATGATACTGAGCAAAAATTGGGCATATCAATTACGGGTGAGAGCCCGTCTTCCATCCTGGGGGGAAAAAGGAGGGAAATATTCCTTTCCTTTTGTAAGGAAATTACTGTATATACAAATAGAAAAAACTGTGATAAATTGGTGTGATTTTAGTATAGGCTCTAGATTAAGAATTAATGTGATAGTAGGGTTAAGTTGAATGTGTGTGCCGTAGTTTTATTGTTGATATTTTAATTGTATTTTGTCTTTAGTGTTTTATTGGAATTATTATTTGAATTATTATTAGGAATTATTACTTTATGGAAATTATTATTTGAATTATTATTTTATGGAGATTATTATTATTGTCTAACTATTATTATTAGAACTATTTTTTTTGACCGTATCCAATCTTATGGTACTAAAATAAGAAATAAGTTAATTATTAAAAAATGAAAAAAATATTGTTAAAAAGTATTGAATAACAATATGTAAAGTAAAAAGAAAAAGGACTAAAAATGATAAAAAATTAAAAAACAGCAAACAAACAGCCCTGATAATGTACGGGGGAAAAAAAAGAAAAAAAAAAAAAAAAAAAAAACTGAAGCAGCTGAGAACGAACATTTAAACAGACGTGTGATTGGTTAAGGAAATGTATTCCTAATTTCTCAGACCTCGGCCCGGCCCGGTCCCGGCCTCTGACAGAGCTGACTAAGAAGAACGCGAGCTGGATATGGAATGCTGTTCAAGCTCAAGCTTTCGCATCCCTAAAAGAGAAGCTTACCTCTGCGCCCATTCTTCGCCAGCCGGACTTCAATGCTCCGTTCATTCTCCGAACCGACGCAAGTGCTTACGCCGCTTGGGGCTGTCTTGCTGCAAGGAGATGACGTGCACGACGAGAGACCTATCCAATATGCGAGCAGGTTATTGTCGTCGGCGGAACGCAATTATAATACGACCGAAAGAGAGGCGCTTGCTGTTGTATGGGCCCTCGACAAATTTAGAGGATATGTTGAAGGCGCTCATATCAGGGTATGTACAGATCAGCAGCCCTTGCGGTGGCTATTGTCGCTCATGACCACTAAAGGTCGTCTCGCTTGGTGGGCAATTAAGTTGCAGTCTTATAACCTAGACCTCGAGTATACTCCAGGGGAAAGTAACATCATCGCCGATCCATTGAGTCGTCCTGCGTTTCCAGATGCCCCTGAAATAGAAGAATCGTGTTGTATATGTCCTGTTTCAGTCGACTTACCTCAACGTGGACCCGCTGAGGTCCGCGCTGCGCAGCTCTAAGATCCGGAGACTCAGAAAATCTTGACGGACTTCGAAGACGATCACGATTATAAAAGGTGGACAGATAGAGGGTATTACGTGTCCCAGGGTGTTCTTTTTCATGTAGATTCTGATAGCGAGACTGAGGAGCCTCAGTTGGTAACTCCGCTATCTCTCAGAGATGAACTGATGAGGAGCTCCACGACGTTTCTACAGCTGGACACCTCGGTGTCGAGCGAACTCTGAAGAAGATCAAGGAACGGTATTATTTTCCCCAGATGCGTCAGTACGTTACTCAATATCTCAGGTCATGTGATTTGTGTCAGGCTTTCAAGCCTACTAATTTGAAGCCATCCGGTTTGTTACAAACACCGGCCATACACCAGCGTTTCGAAGTTCTGGCTATGGACTTATTCGGGCCCCTACCAGAATGTACTTAGGGTGAAAAATGAATATTCTTGATAGAAGACACTGTCACGAGGTGGGTAGAGCTTTTCGCCTTTGATGAAGCTACCTCTGAGAAATGCGCCAAGGTCCTGATTGAGGAATTCTTCCTGCGTTGCGGGTTCCCCAGACGTGTCGTGAGTGATAACGGCACTCAGTTTGTTTCCGCGGTCATGCAGAAGACCATGTTGGCCTTAGGGATCGATCAAGCCCTTACACCGGTGTATCACCCGGAAGCAAATCCCGCAGAGCGTAAGAACCGCGACATGAAAGCCATGTTGGCGATCTTGGTCAATAGCAGTCATCAAGACTGGCCGAAGACTCTTCCTACGGTGAGATTTGCGCTTAATACGGCTTATAACCAAGGAACTGGTCATACCGCCACCTATTTGAACTTCGCTCGTGAGCTTCGGTCTCCTATTCAGGTGCTTAATGACATACGTCCTCTTGTCGAGCAAGAAAATTTTGATCACCCCTTATCTCAAGAACTTTGTAGACAATTACAAGAGGTTCGTTGGAGGCATGAGCATCAGCAAGATCTTCGAAAAAAAGGAGCAGAAGAGAACGACTCTCTTTCCAGGAGGAGGACCTTGTGTGGGTCACCAATAACGCCCTCAGCCAAGCAGCTAAAGGTGTTACGAAGAATTTCGCTCCGCGTCGCATAGGTCCCTTTAAGGTTAGCCGCGTGTTATCGCCTACCACGTACGAGGTCGTGGATAGTCAGAACGTGGTGAAAGGCAAGTACCATGTCAGCCAGCTCACTCCCTACGTCGGAGAATCCGAACCTATTGCCGCTAAGTCGAGGGTAGACCCAAGTCACAACCGGGACGGTCTAGTGACTTGGAGGGGGAGGATGTAGCGCCAGGTAATTTCAAATTGCCGCGCAATACGGCCTCTGGAAGGCGAATCCGCCCACCATCCCGGTATCGCGCCATATTTTCACCTATTCCCCGCTAGAGGGTGACGGAACAGTCGAGAACGCGGACGCAATCGGCAATGGTGGCTGGGTTTGCGTTTCCCGTAGTTTCAATTAGTTTTTAGCGTGAGTTTGTTCCCAAAAGACATGTAAAAGACCGTAATAAATACAGTTTTAAACTATAAACGTAAGTGTTATAATTTGTGGTGTGTAAATCACGTAACTTCCCTAAATAAGGAACTAATTTTTATTTAATATACAAAAAATATATTTTATTATTGAGAATCTTCATCAAAAAACTCTTTAGCATCAAGATATTTAATAATAAACTGCGGAATAACGTGACAGTGACACTGACAAGGCGATATTGAGTGAGCGGTAAAGTGTAAGCCGCAAATGAAATGAATAAATGGCGGCTCTCTCGGTCTCGGTTCGTTCGTGCGAGTAAAGTTGGACTGGTTCGGATCGACTCGCACGAGACACGAATGGCTCTCTACTAGTAACCGATCAAGAGAGAGGGCTTTCCCTCTCTCGTTCTCTCTGATGCGTTCAGATGTACAACTGATTCGATTCTATACCAAGTACTTTTGTTTCGATACCGAGTAAGAGGAAGATTGATTCAATGCTATTTGTATTTGGTATTTGTTTGTAAGTACTCGATACTTTTAAATTTTAAAATTCGTATTTAATTTTAAATATGAATCGCTGCATAGTAGTTGCTTCTAATATTGCGTTAAAATAGTAATACTGCGTTCACGCAAAATAATTATTTGCGAACCTATTGACCGGTGGCATACTGATTGTTTTCTCACATATCGACTGTCAAACTGTTGTAAGCCGTTTTATAATAGGCCAGGGGCGTAAGCGATGATCAATGTTGTACCTTGTGCGACAGTATACTTTTGAAGAAGGATTGAAAGTCTTAATTGGATACAATCGGTATTTATTCGAGCAGAGTTTCACCTTACACGTCTCAAAGTTTACTACAGAATCTATGAATTACTTAAGCCAAATTTCGAAAAAAAAGGCAAGGTCCGGGAAGTACGGTGGATGACTATGGTGTATAGAGCGAATGACCAACCTCGGTTGTTTAGCAGCTAGCTTTTCCATGATGATTTGCAGTAGACATGTGACCTAAACGTCTGGCTAGATTTAAGAAAGCTGTAGTGAACGACACCGGCACTAGTCCACCAAAAGCTCACAACTAACTTTTTTTGAGTCAATTTTCGCTTGGGGCAGGCTTTGGCTGGGTCGTCAGGGTTCAGCCATTGCAATAAGCCTTTCCAATTATCGTACAGGATCCACTTTTCATCACAGATAATGATTCAAGTTAAAATCCCTTTATTATTGTGCCAGTTGAGTAATATAACGCAGCAGTCGACACTGGTTTGTCGGTTTGCTCCTTTCAGGTACCCACCTTATGAATTGAGTGCAGAATTGAGCTTTTTCACCTTCCCAATTTGCTTCAAGTGGATTAAAACAGTTTTACATAGCGGCATTTAATTTCACTGATTTTCATTAATAATATCCGTATTATTAATGAAAATCAGTAATCCGTGTTTTACTGGCGATAGTATTCCGTGATTTCGCCAGCAGTGGCGCATCAGGCAGCATCACTAGTTCTAAGTTATATTTTTCAAATCTAGCTAAATGCAGATCTATTAAATCAAAACTCTACAAAGGCACTGTGAGTTTTTTCAAACATAGATAAATTTCATTCTATTATATCAAATGTAGATAAATCCAATATAATTATCAGGTTTTTGAGAGAATGGACAGTTTTATTGCTGTATTTGCTGAACAGGATTGTTTTTTTTTTTCAAGAATGTTACCTTAATTATAAAAAAAACTGCCCATTAAACCATCAAACAAGATAATAATTTCTTTCATATATCTATAAAGTGTGTTTAATGGATTTAACCGAGTTTGAAGTTAAGCGACACAAGTAGTACGTATGTTTTGCATTTGGCTGGCCATGGACAGCCGTGACGCTTACCCGTGATCCGTCTGTTTTGCTAGTCGATTGCGTGTTTTTAGTATTGATAGTAGTACCTAACTAATATTATAATGACAAAATATTTACAGATACAATGAAGGCATTGCTAATTGCTGGCTACAACATAATGGAGGTCGGTGGCGCCTCCAGAATTATCGGGTTGAACAATTATTTCATAGGTAAGTATTCTAGTATTAACTAGTGAGTAATTGGAGCTTAAAATAAAGAAACGAGTGTTAAGGCTCTGTGTAACGCCAGTGACCTTGAGCGTCAAGTCCCATATTAATTTTGTCGGCGACTAGGGCGTATCGCGCCGCGCCGACTCGAGAGTATTGAAATCGCATAAAAAATCGCTATAAATATTTGAGACAAAATTTGCAAAAACTAAAACTACCTTCCCCTGAGTCTTGTCCTACTTACAATACTGAAATAATTTTCACACCCATGCGACTTATAGAAGAAGACTGTAGAAGATATTTTTAAATCAATATTTAAATAAAAATTTCAATTTATAAAAAGACAGTCCTCAGCCAGATATAATGCAGATTACCTTGTATTTTTTTAGGATTATTCAATACGACCATGACTGAGAAAAATATGTTAAAAAACTATAACCCGACTACGTAAAAAAGGGGTCTAAAAAGGACGAAACAAAGAAAATAATTCAGATAGAAATTCAGAATTGCATAGGTACAAAGTGGTAAAGCTAGAGCCGTGGTCGCACTAATGGCATCTGAGCGACAGTTCACGTGCGTCAGTGGGGAGAACCTAGGCCTAGAGAAGATTAAAAAAATAATTGTATATTCATCATGCTCATGTAATATATTCCAAGATATATACAGACGGCTGCGATTTATTTTATATTATTATATTTATATTTTTTTATATTTTATATTATTATTTATATTTTATATTATTATATTAGTTCCGAACCTTATAAAGTAGGTGTGACCACGGCTCTACCTTGACCAATTTATACCTATGCATTTCTGAATTTCTACTTGAATAATTTTTTTGTTTCGTCCTTTTTAGACCCGTTTTTTTACGTGTCACAAAATTTTAAAATTAAACTTTAGTTTAAACACAAAAGTTAAAATCGGTCCACAGACGGCGAAGTAATATTTGAACATCCAAAAATATATATAAATATATAATATACAGCCGAGCATATAACTGCCTCCTTTAATGAAAGTCGGCTAATTAAAAATACTTAATAGTATAATATTGAGATTTATTTGCCTTCTGATAATTAAAATGGATAATATTAGGTCATCACATATGAAATTGGGGGTGAAATTTTCTGGCTTTGGCTGGTTCGCCAGGGTTCAGCCATTGCGATGAGCGCTTCCGATTATCGTAGGATACACTTTTCATCACAGGTGATGATTCGATTTAAAATCCCTTCATTATTGTGCCGGTTGAGTAATGTAACGCAGCAATCGACGCGCGTTTGTCGGTTTGTTGCACTCAATTCATGAGGTATGAGGTAAAAAGCTTGAAAGGTGGTTTCAAGCTTTTTCACCTTGTCAATTTGCTTCAAGTGAATTAAAACAGTTTTATCACTAACACCGCAGCCTGCAGCTAACTCGGACGTGGTTTGCGATGGATCCGCTTCCACAATAGCCTTCAATTCTTTATTATTAACATTGGTCCTGGCCGTCCAAGGGGCTTGTTCTGCAGGTCGGAATTTCCAGAACGAAAACGTTGGAACCAAAAACGCGCTGTGTTTCTTTTGCGACACCGCCGCCATACACATCATAAATCCTTCGAGCCGTTTCTGCAGCACTGGTACTCAAAAATAATAAGATATTTCAAGTTTTCCATTTTGTAAACAGAGGACACAATGAAAAAACTAAAGGATGAAAAAACAATTGAATTACGATTTTCGAAACACAAATGCATGAGTAAATAGCGGGATAAATTTGAAATTGGAATTCCTAACCAAAGAAGATATATTTGAGATCAAAGTGGCCAGTACGACAAAACGCTAATTTCATATTATGTAAAGGCCTAATATAATATAATATATTAAAATATATAAATTATATATTTATATTCCTATAATACTTAATATTTGAAAATTGGACAACTGGGTTGAACGAATTGTACTACCGCATTTTAAACATACCTGTATTATGATTTATGACTTAACCTTGTTTTAATATAATATACATATTTGTGATGTGCTTACCAAGACCTTTCTTTTGATACCAAACACGTGATGATTATCTCGGTTTAATTTTTTTTTTGATATTAGAATCTGTAAATTTAAATTTGTTTAACTGTTTTCGATATAAATTAAAAAAAAAAAATTATATACCCTATGTTACCCACGGCATCATTACGATTCTGAAATTGACACCTCATTTATTAAAATCGGACCAGTGGATTAGAGGCTACGATGGAACAAACATACATATATACATAGACTGCCAAAATCATTATTACCCTTCCTTTTAGCTTCGCCGTAGTTGGGTAAAAAGGTTTCAAAGAACTGCAATTTTCAGTTCTATCCAGCGAACAATCCCCTATAAAAGACGTTTAGGCACTAGTCACTACCTTTCGCAGGCATAGCTAACGCCGCGTTCGCAGTTGTGTGACAGTTGTTTTGAAAGATTAGTGTGGGTTGACACTTCTTTAAAATATATTTGTGAAATAAATCCAGACAGTGTTCAAATAAAATAAATGTTATTGCTATAGTTATTAATCTTATACAGCCTCCGTGGTCCTGTGATTTAGAGCTAGGCTCTAGACTCGGAGGTCGTGGGTTTGATTTCCGCATTAGTACAACACAAAAAGTTTCCAAGTTTGGTTAGGACTATTGTCTTGGCTGATCACCTGATTGTCTGACAAGAAAGATGATCGATCCATGCGTCGGATGGTCATGTAAAAAGTCGGACCTGCGCCTGATCTCTCGCCAGTCGTGTCGGTTATCCGTCCTACTGGGTTATGAGAGTAAAGGAAGGAAGAATACTCTTGTGTACCGCGCACACACTTAGGCATTATAACAATTACTCCTGCCTACCTGGCCTGGTTTCAATGAAACTGGCCACCGTCACCGAAATCGATGTGGGGAGTTATGTTTATATTTATATTATATTAGGTGAGTAGACATATGAAATTGGCGTTTTATCGTGCTGCCCACTTTGATCTCAAATATATCTTCTTTGGTTAGGAATTCCAATTTCAAATTTTTACCGCTATTTACTCATGCTTTTGTGTTTCGAAAGCCGTAATTCATTTATGTTTTCCTCTTTTGGCTTTGGCTTGAAATATCGTATTATTTTCGAGTACGAGTTCCACCGTGGCACCAGTGCTGCAGAAAAGGCTCGAAGGATTAATGATGTGTATGGCGGCGGTGTCGCAAAAGAAAACACAGTGTGTTTTCGGTTCCAACGTTTTCGTTCAGAACATTTCGACATGCAGGACGGGCGGAGACCAAAATTGATAATAAAGAATTGAAAGTTATTGTGGAAGCGGATTCATCGCAAACCACGTTCGAGTTAGCTGCAGGCTGCGGTGTTAGTGATAAAACTATTTTAATCCACTTGAAGCAAATTGGATACGTGAAAAAGCTTTAAAGGTACCTCATGAATCAAGTGCAGAAAACTGACAAACGCGCGTCGTTGCTGCGTTACATTACTCAGCCGGCACAATAATGAAGGGATTTTAAATCGAATCATTACCTGTGATGAAAAGTGGATCCTGTACGAAAAGTTACTTATGAGCGTTTACTGCAGCTTCCACAAATCTGGCCAGACGATTACGGCAGATGTATATTGCCAGCAACTGCAAATCCTGATGGAAAAGCTAGCTGCTAAACAACCGAGGTTGGTCATTCGCTCTAGGCCATTGCTTCTTCAGGACAATGCTAGACCACAGACGGTTACCAAATTAGATAAGCTTCAATTGGAATGTCTAAGACATCCACCGTACTCCCCGGACCTTGCTCCTACAGATTAAAATTTTTTTTTGAAATTTAGATAACTTCTTGCAAGGGAAAAAATTCAACTCTGATGGGGCAGTCCAAAGCGCCTTCAAAGATTTTATTGTTTCCTGTCCGAATGGTTTTTTAGTAAAGGAATCAATGAACTACCTATGAGATGGCAAAAGTGCATAGATAGCAATGCTTATATACTTTGATTAAATAAATAATAGGTCTTTACCTATGAAATTGTCGTTCTGCAGTACTGGCCATTTCAAATCAAAATAAATATTGTTTGGCTAAGAATTCTAATTTCAAATTAATTTTATTTTAAAAACATGGAATTCTTTTTCCAAAAGTAGTCATTTGTTTATTGATTAGTGTTACATTTTCATCGCATTTCAATCTTTTTCGTCATCATGGATACGTTAAAAAATCGAGTAATTATGGAATATGAGTACCGTCGTGGCAGCAACGCGGCACAAGCGGCACGCAACATCAACGACGTTTAGGGCGCTAACACTACAAACCAACGCACCACCTGTTATTGGTTTGCTCGCTTCCGTTCTGGAAATTCCGACCTGAAAAATGAACCACAATCTATGGCTGAATTAGCAGCAGCTTTCGACGTTAGCGTCAAAGCAATATTGGCCCATTTGCGTCTAATTGGTAAGGTAAAAAGCTTGACAAATGGGTGCCCCATGAACTCAATAATCGCCAGCGCGAAGTACGCGTCGAGACGTGCCTTGCACTGCTCAACAGACACACAAATGAAGGAATTTTGAACCGCATTGTTACCTGCGATGAAAAATGGATTCTGTTTGATAACCGCAAGCGCTGATCAAGTTGGTTGGATCCTGGTTCAGCACCTAAACAATGCCCTAAACGATTACTTACCCCTAGAAAAGTGATGGTCACTGTTTGGTGGTCTAGCGCCGGTGTGATTCATCACAGCTTCTTACCAAACGGAGTGAGCATTACTGCAGATGTGTACTGTGAAGAACTGAATACAATGATGGAGAAGCTGGTGCATCTCCAACCAGCATTGATCAATCGCTCGTCTCCGCTGCTCCTGCACGACAACGTGCGACCTCATACTGTACAGCAGACGCTCTCCAAGTTGTAAGAACTGGGGTTGGAAGCTCTCCGTCATCCGCCCTGGTTGACCAGACCTTGCGCCTACAGACTACTACTATTTCCAGAATTTGGATAGCTTCTTGGCGGGAAAAAAATTCCTTTGAAGAATTTGTTGCCTCCCGTCTAGCTGATTTCTTTAAGAAGGGCATCAATAAACTGCCACTGCGTTGGCAAAGATGCATTAATTGCATGGGTGATTACTTCGATGAATACAAATAAAAAATACACGAAAAAAATTAGTTTCAATTTTTTCATACAAAACGGCAATTTCATAGGTAAAGACCTAATATATTATGTTTAAAAAAATCGGCTTTATGTTCCTCCTTTACGAAACGCCAATTTAATATGTAATGACCTAATATTATTGCCACGCATTAAGTAAAATTTTGAGGAGACTTTTTATCCTTTTATAAATAAATTTTCAATATTATTGGATTATTTTTTAACCGAATTTGAGGTGATTATATCAATATATCCGCTATATTTGGGTATTTTTAAACAAACCATACCATGTAGCTTACATAAGAGCAGACAAAAAATTAAACCGATTTCTAAAGTAAAAATACCTACACAAAAAAGTACGAAATAAATCTTATTTTCTAAATAATTTCCTTTTAAATTCGGCTAAAATTGTAACTAATTCTCCACTCAATTTTCTTAATTTTGAAGTCGGTACCAGCCCAAACACTATCCTAAAATATTTTATAGAACTCACGTTCAAATTTGCTGGTACCGACTTGAAAATTAAGAAGATTGAGTAGAGAAATAGTTAAAATTTTAGCTGAATTTAAAAGGGGAATTATTTAGAACATAAGATTTATTTCAAACTGTTTTGTTTATTTTTACTTTGGAAGACGGTTTAATTTTTTGTTTAAAAATAATATTTTTCCCCTTTTTAGTGATATTTGTGAAATTATTATTAATACATTTTAAGAACGTTTAAAATAAACGATGGAATGTATAATTGAATACGCTGGCGCGTAGCTTCCATTAGGTATTGTAAATAAGATGACGATGATGATTACTGTAAGTCATATGCTTGCAGTTCTTTTAACAATGCCGAAATTTCCTCAAACGCGTATCTTTAAAGACTGAAGAGTTCTGTTCAGTGCTTTTGGATCCAGGATATACCTTGGTGCAAATCTTATTTTTTGGTAGCATATGACTTTTCTGAAGTAACACATAAGTGTTACTTCAGAAAAAGTCAAAATCACTGTATGTGTCCATATAAATTTCGAGGAGTTCCCTCGATTCCTCATGGATCCCATCATCAGGTTTCCACTTTAGTGACTAAAGGACCAATTTAGAATTATACCCTTTACAACAATGGAATTTTGCAAATACGTCCATAAACGGCAGAGTAATGTTCGAAGATATCCGTGTCGGTGTAAAATATTATGAGAAGTACCTTTATATCATCATAATGTGATGATATATGGTGTGATGATGGTGGTGATGATGATGATGATGATGATGATTACTCTAATTGAGATAGTGGCATATGCTTGCAGTTCTTTAAACAACACCGAAATCTCCAAACATGTATCTATAAGGAGTCAGGAGTTCTGTTCAGTAATTTTGGATTGAGGTATACCTTTGGAACACAATCTTATTTTTTCGTAGCATATGCTTAGATTACTTCAGAAAAAGTCGAAATTTCGAGGGGTTCCCTCGATTCCTCATGGATCCCATCATCAGGTCACCACTTTAATGTCAAAAGGATTAATTTGGGATTATACATCAAAAAAATATTTTTTAAATTCGGTCCACAGACGGCGGAGTAATCGTTGAACAAAATATATATATATATACAGGGTGACCTGAAATTCGATACATTCCTTTGAAAGACAGAAAATAGACCTTATTTACAGTAATATTTTTCATGGCATCACCTATCCGACAGTTGATATTTACAAAGTTATTGAAATTTCAAAAATTTTTTCTTTATTTTCGACTTTTTGACTTTGACATGACGTATTTTTAAAAATGTTTGTCTTTTTATTAATTTTTTTAATGTATTTTAACCGTCAATGAGTCAAATAATATTTTTAAGGAATAAATAGGGACAAACTAAGCGAGAATTTTTCATTATGAGACATGAAACAGAATTTTCTTTTAAGAAAAATGCACATTTTTCTTAAAAACAGGTGATTTTCTTTAAAAATTTGTATGATACAATACGTACAAATACCTTAAATAACTTTCTTACCTCATAAGCTTCCAAAAAAGGTACAAATATGTACATAAAAATATGAACATGTAATAAACAAAGACAAAACAATCATCAGGTAACGTTATCTCAAGAATTACTCTACCTGAGGCGACCTTTTTTTTCAATTGTTTCCTTTGTTCAAACTTCGGGATGTTTCGGCTACTGTCGTCGCGGCCCTTTGTCAATGAGTTACCGACTGGCTTAGAGAGCAAATTTAGTAGCTAATATTAGTTTTAAGTCAACTATTGCCGTGTACGGACGTATTGTTGCTTTAAACTACACCCTTACTTCTACTTGTGATTTTTTTGTATCGCGATGGCTGCTTTTGAGTACGATGAATATGCTGACATCTTGTTTTGTTACGGACTTTGTAATGGTAATGCTGCTGCTGCTCGAAGAACATACGTTGAACGTTTTCCGAATCGACGAGTGCCAAAAAGAGTGTTTTCAACAACAGTTCGACAAATTCGGGAAAGCGGCCGTGTTGATAGAAGACGTGGCGATTCAGGCAGACCTCGTTTGTATGCTCCAGAAGAAGAAGAAGAAATTTTAACACTTTTTCAAAATGATCCTTCTATTTCTACAAGAGCGGCAGCTAGAAGACTTGGATTGAGTCAATGGAAGGTGTGGTTTACAGTACACACAGCGCGTCTACATGCATTTCATTACACACCTGTCCAAGCGTTGGAAGAGGGAGACCCGGTTAGAAGAATGGAATTCTGCCGTTTTATGATAAATGCCGACATGGAGGATCGCAATTTCTTCTCAAGAATGTTGTGGACGGATGAATCGAAATTTGACCGTGACGGGATAAACAATTTCCACAACACACATTACTGGGCACCAAAAGGAGAAAACCCCAGGATGAAAAAAGAAAGGGCCCATCAAACCAGATTCAGTCTAAATGTCTGGATGGGTATAATTAATAATAATTTAGTTGGACCTCATTTTTTGTCTCAAAATTTAAATAGTGAAATGTACGAACATTTCCTAAGAGAGGAGATTACTGGTTTAATGGAAGATGTGCCAATAGCAACTCGTCGTAATATGATTTTCCAGCATGGTGGTTGCCCGGCCCACTTCCGCCTCGGCGTACGCCAGTGGCTAGACCAAACTTACCCACATCGCTGGATAGGTCGAGGCGGGCCAATTCCTTGGCTAGCACGGTGTCCCGATTTGACCCCGTGTGATTTTTATCTTTGGGGTCATATGAAGGCTTTGGTGTATACTACACCCATAACTACTGTAGAGGAGCTCAGAAGCCGCATAAGAAATGCAGCAGAAGATATCAAAACTAGTCTTACTACCAGAATAATCAAAACAGAGGTACGGAGAAGACTACGGGCCTGTATTAGAAACAGAGGTTCACATTTTGAACAAGACCTAAAGTAGAATATTTATTATTAAATTTAATTAAACATTGATGTTTTTTAAACACAATAAACGTAATTAAATTCAAGTTTTTCCTTTTATTTTAACCTTATCGCAAATAAATCGATTTAGACATTATTTCATTTTACTTCTAATATGTTTACTACAACGTCATATTTTTATGTAGACATTTGCACCTTTTTGGAAATCTAATGAGATAAGGAAGTTATTTAGAATATTTTTACGCATTGTATCATACATTTTTTAAAGAAAATCACCTGTTTTTAAGAAAGATGTGCATTTTTCTTAAAAGAAAATTCTGTTTCATGTCTCAAAATGAAAAATTCTCGCTTAGTTTGTCCCTATTTATTCCTTAAAAATATTATTTGTCTCATTGACGGTTAAAATACATAAAAAAATCACTAAAAAGACAAACATTTTTAAAAATACGTCATGTCAAAGTCAAAAAGTCGAAAATAAAGAAAATTTTTTTGAAATTTCAATAACTTTGTAAATATCAACTTTCGGATAGGGGATGCCATGAAAAATATTACTGTAAATGAGGTCTACTTTCTATGTTTCAAAGATGTATCGAATTTCAGGTCACCCTGTAAATATATATATATATATATATATAATAATTAGGTTCTAAATATAATAAATATATAATAAGGAATTCGGTTAAAAAATTAAATTAATAAAATATTAATTTATATATAATATTTTTAACCGTTTTTTAGATTACGAAGTACATAATATTAGTATCAAATACTTAAACGGGTCATTAAATTATCGAAAAGTAATACAAATATTAAATTAATAGCTTAAAGTACTAATACAACTAATCCACATGGCAATTAATAAAAAGACAAACGCACACAAACACAAACTCTTAAACCTACCATTGATTATATTTATTCAACAACTTCTACATCAATCAAAATTTAAATACGGCAGGACTAAACATAAATGAAAAACTTCCAACATAGTATTTTATTATATTATTTATCCAAATAGTATTTTTTTGTACCATATAGCTCTGAAGTAACAAGAATAGTAAACGACTTAAAAAGTAAAACAAGTCATGGTTACGATAATATACCTATAAAAGCTGTTAAAGAGAGTATTTTCTATATTGTAAATCCGCTTGTGCATATAATTAATCTAATGTTAGAAACGGGAGAATTTCCAAAAATTTAAAGAAAGCTATAATAAAACCTATATATAAGAAAGGATCGACGCATGACGTAAATAACTATAGACCGATTGCATTGTTGCCAAGTATAAAGGTTATTTACTATAGATTAATATATTTTTTTAACTGTAATAAAATTTTAAATGATAACCAGTTTGGATTCCAAAAGAAAAAAACTACGTCTTTAGCGATATTTAAATTATTTCATTTTGTGTGGGGTAAAATAAATGATAAGAAACAATGTACTGCAATCTTTATCGATTTGACAAAAGCTTTTGACTGTGTAAAATTTGACGTACTTTTAAATATTCTTGAAATTGTTGGAATAAGAGGTACAGCATTGAAATTAATAAAAACCTATCTAAACGACAGATTGCAAGCTACTGCCATAGAAGTGTATGATTATACTACAAAAACGTTAAAAATGGTACTATCAAATTCCGAAAAGTATTACTTAGCGTTCCCCAAGGTTCGTATATTCGTATATTAGGGCCACTTCTATTTTTAATCCACATAAACGAGCTTCCCAAAATTATACCTAATAACTTATGTGTTATGTACGCAGATGACGCGACAATATTTATTACTAATGAATATGCAAATATAGAAGATTACAAAAAGGAAATAAACGAAACTTTAACAACCATCACTAACAGGCTCAACTCCTTTAATCTAAAAGTTAGTTAATTGAAGAATTGAGCAATATTCGCTTTCTTGGTGTCTTAATAGATCAACATCTAAGCTGGCAAGCTCATATTGAAAATATAAATAAAAAATATTCTAGTGCTTCGTCGATATTGCAACTATTACTTTACTATTAGTTTTAATTTTAATACTATTAGCTCTATTTTGTAATTTCTAATGTAAATGTAATCTAAGTTCCAAAATTCAATTATTGCATGCCCGAACGGGCAAACTATTGATACTATACCTTAGTAATTATAATGTAACATCTTATCTATTGTATACAGTTTTATAGCAATAAATAGCTCTTTGTCTTTGTCTTTTGTTAGCAAAATCAACTCAAAAACAGCCAATGAATCTCAAATATGTAAAAAAAAATTAAAAAATTGCAGGCTTAACAGACGCTCGAGATATTGTTGAAGTCCTAAGAATCTTTTCATACAAGCACCAAATTTATAGACACATGCAGACTATAACGGGCAACGGGAGCGTGTTTAATCCAGGTAAAAAAAACGTATCCTTCCTATTTTTTTTGTAACACACGAAAGAATTTTGTGTAATACTTTGCATGAAATTAAATCATTTACATTTTTCAGACGCATCAATATCCAAAGTTCGGCGGGCGGCTATAATGCCGTCGTTCAGCTCGGAGATGGTGGGGATGTACGTCGACTTCACCTGGGCCGAGAGCACGAGGCTGGTGGAGACGCTGGCGCTTCACGTGGGCCAGGGGCCGTTCCCCGCCGGTCGCTACCTAGGCATTTACTGCTTTAATGCTATTACAAGTATGTAGGTCTTGATTCTTGAGAGATGCTTAAAATACCAGAATATTTTCGTTTTTAAAGTATCGACCACGGTATTTTAATGGTAGGTAAACTATACCGCATAATTATTCAAAAATATTCGATAACAATAGTCTCGATAACTGGACTTTCTTGTTTTTTTCTTTTCAGTTTTTACTTAGTAGTCAGCTGTCCTATTATGAACTTCAACTGACAAGTGGGAATGGGCTTCATTTTGACGTTTGAATAAAAAAAAAATTAAAAAGTTTAAATGTCAAATTTTAGACATAAGAACTTTTTAAATTGTGTTTTAAAAAGTTGATTGAAGTTTGAGAAGCTGATTTTTTAGGGTTCCGTAATACATAACCCTTATAATTTCGCTCTGTCCGTCCGTCTGTCTGTCTGTCTGTCTGTATGTCTGTCTGGGCTTCTAGCTTCTGGAATTATAAATATAGATTGAAATTTAGATTATCTTGAAAACCGTTGGGTTTAGGATATGGTGTTTCATAGTCAAATCAATTCTCAAAAGAAATGATCTAAACTACAGCCCCATAAAGGATCTAGGTCGACTTAAAAGGTAACCCTGTATATACAGCCGAATGCATAACCGCCTCCTTTTTTGGAAGTCGTTTAAAGAGGTGATAGGGTCCCGACCCTATCACCTCGACGCGATGTGCGCGACAGCTTGATATTTTTCGCGCTTGAATATAAATTTTACGATATCATCTAAATATTAGCTATTAATTTAAGCTCATAGATAAATCATTGGTCTCGCTGGGCGCTCGACAGAATAGAGCACTCCCTTACAAAAACAGCTTCGTCAATTCGGCAACTCAATATTGTAGTGTGTAAATTGATAGTTGACTTAATGTTTTTAAAACATTTTATATAAAACAAATTCTAGTGTGCGTGAAAAATTGTAGCTACTCAACTTTTGCCCGATTTAACGAGAAAAATATGTTATGTTGTGGTCTGTTAGTTAAGTTATTGGTTATAAATGTAGCTAAGAAAATACTTAAAAACTATATAATATTTTGCCCTTTTGTACTTTTAACATTTTTTCACATTTATAATTATATTACTAAGAGGATAGTAGGATTAACAATTAATTAAAATTTACATTTTACATTTAATAAAATTTTACAATGTAACTTAATCTATATAACATTAATCTATATAACAAAAGTATTGATACTTAAGGTATACTGACTTTTATTATATAGATTATATATATCTTATTCCCAAGGTGTGCAATCGTTATTGAAATCATTGACCTTATAATAAGCTTTAGCACACAAACGTTCTGTAACTACTTTTGAAAAATTTATTGATACATAGATTTTGAACGTTTTCTGGGATTATGTTATAATACATTGACCTTTAAAGTATTTACTAACATTACATAGTCTGATCACCGGTATATGTCTATTTTGTGTTTATTTCTAGTGTTCATACAGCGATTATTGCTTTTCGTATTGAACATACCTACTTAGATTTTTTCTAACATACAACACATTTTCCAAAATGTATTGAGAAGTGACGGTCAGAATTTCTATTTCTTTAAACTTTTCTCTCAGAGATTGAACGCAGGACATTTTGTAAATCGAACGTATTGCTCGCTTCTGCAGAATAAATATTGTATATTAATACGTCGCCGGCATTTACCCATAAAAGAATGCCGTAAGTACGATCATAATAACTAACTGTAACGTTTTCATATTTTTCGTCCTATGCTCTAATAACTAGGTTAGATAAATTAAATAGTATATAATTTATTGTCATTGTGTTTTATGTTAATATTAGGTCATTATATATGAAATTGGCGTTTAGTAAAGGAGGAACATAAAGTCGATTTTTTTAAAACATAATATATTTATTTAATCAATGTATGGTATATACCATTGCTATCTATGCAGCCTCCGTGGTCTAGTGGTTAGAGCTTGGCTCTCGACTCGGAGGTCGTGGGTTCGATTCCCGCATTGGAACAAAAAAATGTTGTTTCCAAGTTTGGTTAGGACAATTCAGGCTGATCACCTGATTGTCTGACAAGAAAGATGATCCATGCGTCGGATGGGCATGTAAAAAGTCGGACCTGCGCCTAATCTCTCGCCAGTCGTGTCGGTTATCCGTCCCACTGGGTTACGAGATTAAAGGAGTAGAGAGTGCTCGTGTGTACTGCGCACACACTTGGGCACTATAACATAACTCCTGCGTAGCTGGCCTGGTTTCAATGAAACAGGCCACCGTCACCGAAATCGGTGTGGGGAGCTATTACTTACTATTATTATTACTATCTATGCACTTTTGCCATCTCATAGGTAGTTCATTGATTCCTTTAATAAAAAAACCATTCGGACAGGAATCAATAAAACCTTTGAAGGCGCTTTGGACTGCCCCATCGGAGTTGATTTTTTCCTTGCAAGAAGTTAAGTATTTATTATTATAATTTCGAAAAAAATTGTAATCTGTTGGAGCAAGGTCCGTGGAGTACGGTGGATGCCTTAGACATTCCAATTGAAGCTCCTCGGATTTGGTAGCCGTCTGTTGTGCAGTGTGTGGTCTAGCGGTGTCCTGAAGCAGCAGTGGCCTAGAGCGAATGACCAAGCTTGGTTGTTTAGCAGCTAGCTTTTCCATCATAATTTGCAGTTGCTGCCCCAATAGACATCTACCGTAATAGTCTGGCTAGATTTAAGAAAGCTGTAGTGAACGACACCGGCACTAGTCCACCAAACGCTCACAACTAACTTTTTTTGAGTCAATTTTCGCTTGGGGCAGGCTTTGGCTGAATCGCCAGGGCGTTCAGCATTTGCGATGAGCGTTTCCGATTATCGTGCAGGATTCACTTTTCATCACAGGTAATGATTTGATTTAAAATCCCTTCATTATTGTGCCGGTTGAGTAATGTAACGCAGCAGCCAACGCTCGTTTGTCGGTTTGCTGCATTCAATTCATGACTACCTTTCAAGCTTTTTCATCTCCCCAATTTGCTTCAAGTGGATTAAAAGGATTTCATCACTAACACCGCAGCCAGCAGCTAACTCGGACGTGGTTTGTGATGGATCCGCTTCTACAACAGCCTTCAATTCTTCATTATCAAAATAATACGATATTTCAAGTTTTCCATTTTGTAAAAAACACAATATAATATTTTATTTATTAGATACAATGAAAATAAATTCACATCATGAATTATAATTAAAAAACCACAAAAAAGTAAGTATGAAATAAAACTTATTTTCTAAAAAATTCCCCATCTAAATTCGAATTCGAATTTATAATTTTGAAGTCGGTACCAGCCAGTACAACATTCTGATAAAACAATATTTTATAGAACTCACGTTCAAGTTGGCTGGAAGGACTCAAGAGTTCGGTTCAATACTTTTGGATCCAGGTTATACCTTGGTACAAAAGCTTAGCTTGTGGATCTGATGAGGATCAGGTCTCCATTTTGACTGGATTAAGTGACAATGGGACTTTGGTGACTAAGGGACAAATTTTAAATTATAGCCTTTACAACAACAAAACAATTTTTCAAATAGGTTCACATACGGCAAAGTAATGACTAATGTTCAAAGATATGCGTGTTGGTGTAAAATACCTACTATGAGAACTACCTATTATATCATTATAATGTGATGATGTATGGTGTGATGTCTATATTTTCGAGGAGTTCCCTCGGTTCCTCATGTGGGATCATCAGTCATCACTTTGGTGAAGACTTTGGTGAAAACGGAACCAACATGGGATTATACCCTTAACATCAAAAAAAGAATTTTGAAATTCGGTCGGTATATATAGTCTGGCCATAAATACTGTTACAATTAAAAATAAACAAAATATTACATTTCAATTTGGAATTTTTATATAATTGTTCATTGGGATTTCTCATTATGGCGCCAATACATTGTACAATAATTTGCGATATTAAAATGGAGTGGGGTGATAAAGAGAACCGAATCTCTGTGATTGCATTATACATGTAGGTACAATGAGACCTCCTCCGTTTATGACAGAAAAAGATCTAACCGTCCACGTAGTGTTCGTACGAAAAAGGTGGTCAAAGCAGTAAGGGAAAGAATTCGAAGAAATCCTATCCGAAAGCAAAAGATTTTATCTCGGGAGATGAAGATAGCACCTAGAACCATGTCGCGTATTTTAAAATGTGACTTAGGACTTGCAGCCTATGATACGTACTGGTCATTTCTTAACTGATAATTTAAAAAATAATAGGGTGGTAAAATCGAAACAACTACTGAAGCGGTACGCAAAGGGATGTCACAGAAAAATTTTGTTTACGGATGAGATTTTTTTTACAATTGAGCAACATTTTAACAAACAAAATGACCGTATTTATGCTCAAAGCTCTAAGGAAGCTTCCAATTAGTTTAATTAGTTAGCCAATTAGTCGACAGAGTGCAACGTGGGCACTATCCGACTTCAGTGATGGTTTGGTGGGGTATTAGCTATGAAGGAGTGACTGAGCCATACTTTTGTGAAAAAGGTATCAAAACATCGGCACAAGTGTATCAAGATACCATTCTTGAGAAGGTAGTGAATCCCCTTATCAACACCATGTTCAATAATCAAGAATGGTCCTTCCAGAAAGACTCGGTGCCGGGTCATAAAGCTCGGTATACGCAGTCTTGGTTGGAAACGAACGTTTCGGACTTCATCAGAGCTGAAGACTGGCCGTCGTCTAGTCCCGATCTTAATCCGCTAGATTATAATTTATGGTCAGTTTTAGAGAGGTCGGCTTGCTCTAAACGCCATGATAATTTGGAGTCCCTAAAAAATCCGTACGATTGGCAGTGAAGAATTTTCCCATGGAAAGAGTGCGTGCTTCTATTGATAACTCGCCTCAACGTTTAAAGGACTGTACTGCAGCCAATGGAGACCACTTCGAATAAGCTTTTTATATTTTAAATTGTTTTATATTTATGTATTAAGCTAACGCGCTGTAGTAATAATAATAAATGTAATTAAAGTAATAAATGTTATTTGCAATAGAAAATTTTTATTTTCTTTGCTTCAGTATTTATGGCAAGACTAGGACGGTGTATATTATATATACAGCCCAATGCAAAACCTATTTATGGAAGTCGGTTAATAAAATATAAACTACGGGGAACTTGATTCTTGCATACGTGCAACACTACATGGCTTTTTGAGATCATGTAATTTTATGTTGAAATTTCGTAATTATATAATATACGATACTTGCTGATTATATAATATCATCTCAGTGTCCTTGTTATTGTTGCATAAGACAAGTAAGTTTAAGAGATGTTATTGTCAATGACATATTGACAGATGTCACGAGTAAAACCTATTTACTTAGTAATATTTCTTATAACAAAAAAGGCTATTCTCAGTGTAGACTGTAGACGTATTTGTGTTAGACATATCTCATATGTAATACGTATCTGTGTTAAGCACAAATAAAGGAGAATATAAGAATTGTTGCTGTATTATTATCATCACCACTCAAGCGTAAGAAGGACATACAAATCAAGTGGTCGTAGCTCGCTACAGTTATTTCTTGTCGTATTATTTCTACATAGTTTCACGACGCATCTTGGCATTTTTTCCGATTATAACTAATATTAAATAAAATATTCGGGTTGTAAACCTATAAAGCTTTCAATATTCTTTCAATATTTAGACTGGCTCGGGTAAGCCGACCTCAGCTGAGTATTTATTGCAGTATTTGACAAGCGGTCACACGTCAGCGGTGTCTGGTAAGAGCGCCCAGCGAGACCATTGATTAGTCTATGTTTCATAGACGTATAAATTATAGACGAGGCATGTTGAGGCAAAAAGTGTATCCAATTAAATGGCCCCACTTTTGAGATTTTTGGGGCCATTTTGACATTCGAAATATGGTGAAAGCCAAGATGGGGTAACTTTTTATTGTATGAAGATTTGTTCTGTCAAATGTGTACATCATAGCCTATGTTGAGTTTTGTAATCTTCTAAAACTGTATGGCTCAAAGGGCTACTATAATGTGTATAAAATGCTTAAAGTGAGTAACGTATTTTATTTGATAAGAATCACACTGTATTCGTCTAAATAGCTTCTGAAAATACCATACGTAATAATATGTAGTATGAACTGGGTAGTGTACGGGCAGCTAGTTACTTTAATAAAGTAAACCGCTATGTCCCTGCAATTTAAATCTGTAATATATTCGAAAATATTTATTTCAATTACATGCTGTAAAGATCAATATGATCTATATTAAATGCACAATGTATTGTGCATTTAACATAGATCATATTAAATAAATATAATGTATTTAAGGTACTTCATTGGATAAGGATTAATGCTGTATTGCTTAAAATCGCTTCGTAAATAAGCCATTATTTCTCGTTAAAAGTAAAGGATAAAAAATGGTTATTGTGGGTTATCCCGAGATAGACATGTGGACTCTTTTGTAGACCTTTTTAAGGTGTACAAGACTGTAGTACATTATTTTGATCTATTTCGTAGGGTTCGGCCAGAGTTTGCAATGTAAGCGCAACAAAATGTGTTTATTTAGAACAGGGGTCTCCAAACTTTCCAGCCTTAGGGCCATACTGATTACTCCAGTAAGTTCCGAGGGCCAAAACCATATTATCATTGTTGACGGTGGTAAAAAGTGAAATAGTCCACTGATGAAAAAAAAGTCCGAAAAAGTACGCAACGTTTAAAAAAGGCTGCAAATCGGACTAAAGTCCGCAAAACGGCAACACTGCATATTATTAATTTTCCTGTCATTATCTGTAATTTCTAGATTAGTCGTAGAGTACGAGCCATGAGGAGTAACGCGACACACATCTGACGACATCTGGTGGACACAAGCGGAAATAGGTAGTACCTTCTATCGCTAACAGATGGCGCTAATAGCACGTACAGAATAATCTCGTTGGTTCGAGAAAGTTCTGGTGTCTTCCACTCACTTCTAGATGGCAGTGATTGGAATATATTGGAAGGCTAGTGGCGCAACCACAAATCAGTTCCTATGACACTGTTGTGAAATAAAATAGTGCGTACTTCCTTAAAACGTGTTTGTGCGTGTTTAAGTTTAAGACATCTTTGTAACAGTATTTTGATTTGAACTGTTGCTTTTGTGTGTGATTTAGTAGTATGGAAAAGAAGCGAAAAATTGATGGTGAATGCAGAAAATTCAAAGATCAGTGGAACATTCAGTATTTCGTAATGGAGTCCAGTAACACGGCGCTATGTTTGATTTGCAATGAAAGCATAGCCGTTCTCAAGGAATATAACATTAAACGTCATTATGAAACAAAACATTTTCAAAATTACTCAAAATATACAGGAAGTTTGCGGATAGAAAAATTCGAAGCTATGAAGCGCGTATTGAAATCGCAGCAATCTTCATTTACAAAACTCAAAACTGAACAAGAGGCTGCAACTTGTGCCAGCTTTCGTGTGGCTCTTGAAATTGCAAAACGTGGAAAACCATTCACCGATGGAGAAATGATCAAAGAATGCATAATTGCAGTAGCCGAAGAAATGTGCCTTGAAAAGGTAAATTTATTAAAAACTGTCAGTATGTCAGCAAACACTGTGGCTCGAAGGGTAGAAAACATCGCTGAAAATAATATATCCTCTCAACTGTTCGACAAAAATGGACATGTTGAGTGGTTTTCTTTGGCCTTGGATGAGTCAACGGATGTGTCAGATACTGCTCAGGTGTTGATTTATATTCGAGGAGTAGATAAAAGCTATGAAGTGCATGAAGAACTTCTTGATATGTATAGTATTTATGGCACAACTACTGCTACAGATATTTTTAAAGGAGTTGAAATGGCCATTAATCAAAAGAACCTTCGATGGAAAAACTTGAAATGTAACAACTGAACAACTGATGGAGACAAAAACATGAGTGGGAAAGATAAAGGAGTGGTCGCTCTTGTGTCAAAGGCTGTAGAAAATGACGGTGGTTCAAAACCATTAGTCTTACATTGTATCATTTATCAACAGTCTTTGTGCGGAAAATGTTTGGATATGTCTGAAGTTCTGAAACCAGTCATATCAACTATTAATTTTATCAGATCTTTTGGGCTGAATCACCGACAATTCCGACAATTTATTGAAGAGATTTGAGAAAATGACTTACCTTATCATACTGCCGTACGTTGGCTTAATTGTGGGAAAGTCCTTCAGCGCTTTTTTGAACTTCGAGCAGTGATCGAAATTTTTTTGAATGAAAAGCATCGCCCTCTTACTGAATTACAAAACAACGCATGGTTGTGGAAGTGAAAGTGTGGAAGTCTATGTTGATTTGACAAAACATGTGAACGAACTGAATTTGAGATTGCAAGGAGAAAACCAGCATCTTCCTGATTTATACACTAATATCAAATCATTCCAGAAGAAATTGATACTGTTTCAATCACAACTACGAAGTAAATGTTTTTCACATTTTAAAACATGTGAAAGATTCAGCCACACCACTGAGACTGAGTTTCCTATCGATTTTGCAATCGAAACTTTGAGTGCTTTGAAAATAAATTTTGATACTCGTCTCTCGGACTTTGATGCCATTGCTAATCAAATTAAGATTTTTCAGAATCCTTTTGATACTGACATTGAAACTCTAGCCCCGGCACTTCAAATGGAAATGATTGATCTACAGTGCAGTGATATAATTAAGAACAAATATCAAAACTCATCTTTGTTGGAATTTTATAAGGGTCTCCCACTGACACAATTTGATAATTTTCATAAATTTGCTCGTAGGCTGTTTTCTGTTTTTGGTACTACTTATTTGTGTGACAAGACCTTCTCCAAAATGAAGTACACAAAAAATGTTTACAGATCTAAATTAACTGATGAGCATCTTAAATCTCTTTTAATAATTGGTACAAGTAAAATTAGTCCACAACTACAAACTATTGTCAGTGGAAAATCTCAATTATATAAATCTCATTAGTATTTCATATGTCATTATGCTTGTTATAAGTTATGTTTTTATTTAAAATGTATAAAATATTTGTTGGATTCATTTCAATAATTTGTTACTTATTATAAACTGAAGTTAAATTTTCTGCATATTATACATGTCTTTACACATTACAATTCTGTGTTTCTTTATCCAACTTATCACAAAAACAATAAAAATAAGCCTACAACAATGTTATGAGTAGTTAGCCCATGACCATATTAATGTAGATGTCATATTAATAATTATTCAACATAAAATTAGAATACTTCAGTAAACTAAATTTAATTTGCTATAAAAAAATATGTTCTCTAAAAGGAATTTCCAAGTAAGCTAGCTCTCCGCGGGCCGGACAAAATCTGTCCGCGGGCCATCGGGCCGTAGTTTGGAGACCCCTGATTTAGAGCATTAGAAACCTCTAAAATCATCTCTGTTTCTCTACTATATTATGCATGTTATATACATATAAACCTTTCTCTTGAATCACTCTATTTATTAAAAAAACCCGCATCAAACAGACAAAAAACCGACTTTGTTTTATACTATGCAGTGATATTAAGTATGATTTAAACAGGTGCAGCAAATATCAATGAAATAAGAGCAGATTTGAACATAGAAAAATTATATGATGACTTCACCAAATGCTTCCAATTTTTGGTTCAACGATGGACTGGTCTATGGACGCAAATAAATTTCTTGTACAAATTCACTAGCGGTCACAGGGAAACAGAAAGATATATTGCGTCATTCTATAGATTTGCTGATATAGTAAGATCCATTGTCTTTATTCTGTTAAAAAGTCTATACAATAAATACATTTTCTATACAATTATTTGTGAATTCTTCATAATATGAGGTTTTTCGGAAAAAAAATGTAATATTATAGTACTTATTTTTTAATTTTATTTAATATTGCAGGTACAAAAACAACGAAGAAATGAATTGTTAAGATGGTCACAAAAACCACAAGGTAAGGCAGTAAGCACCTTTGGATGCTTGGGAATAAATGTGCTAAATTGAATTCAGATCGAAGGCCATGTTTTCATACGTATACATAATATCTAGCCATCGACATTTAATTTGACATCGTAAGTGCGTGTGCTTCCATACTTGGCTTAAGGGCCATACTGACCGTCCAGCCTGTCCAGCAAATTCAATGCCGCGGCCGTGAAGCGGACTTGTAAGCAGAAGCCGTTTCGGAGGAGTGTGTCCCCGAACATTGTGACACGAGAATTTTATACAGGTGGCTTGGTTATCCGAATGGAATATTTAACCCAACATTAGTCCACAATGTTACATAAATAATGGCAGTACGCATAACTAAAAATTTTCGTAATTTACAGAAAAATAACATGATTAATATTTCCTGACAACTCGCACTTCGCATAGACACCCTCATACTCCCGTACAACGTGACGCCGCCGGCTTCAAGGTCACGCTTGGGCACACAAGGGCACGCTGCGCTCGTCGAGTATAGTGCACGCGGAACTAGTTGGCCGCGCCTTAGTGGCTCCATACACGGTCCGGTTTTCCTTCAGTTCGGCCTGAACGGATGCAAAATCGTATCGTCTGTGTGCAATTTCGAGATCGCATCAGTCGGCCGTATGGACTGAAGCGATTCGTTCCAGTGTTGCCAACTCTGTTTTTGCGAAACTACTAAACTCGGGTCGTTTTCTACTTAAAACTACGACAAGAGCTACCGATAACTATAAAAAAGCTACTAAACTTAGGAATCCCTAAAAGTTGTTTTAGGGATTTTGTGTTTACAAACATACATACATTTTCAGTTTTAATTTTTAATCGTTAAATTAAAAAATATAGTAGGAAATATTACGTAAGTATATAGAATTTAAATCGATAGTTTTAAGCGACTTACGGAAGCGTGCTACTATGTGCTATTATGATAAGGTGTCATAATAGCACATAGAAGCAGGCCCTTTTTGCATATTATGATTACTGTCTAGCTATTTACTACAAAACCACTACTAACAATTAAATTCCTACTAATAAGGGAATAAAATACATAATTTAGTAGTAAAACTATATAAAACAACTAAGTTGGCAAATCTGACCTGTACGGATGGACTGAACGGCAAGAAAATTGGACTGCACGGTAATAAAATTCGAGTGTAAAATAAAACCGGTCAAGTGCGAGTCGGCAAGATGAGTTCCGTACAAAATGGAAAAATCACGTTTGTTGTATGTGAGCCTCTAATTTTTATTTTATTCTTATAATTTGTTGTTATAACGGCAATACCTACCTATGTATAATAACCATAGGTATAATAATACCTACACCATACATGTGTGAAACTTTTAACTGTCGAGCTATCACGGTATAAGAAGGTTAAGATACAGCCTGGCGACAGACGGACGAACAGCAAAGTCTCAGTAATAGGGTCCCGTTTTTACCCTTTGGGTACGGAACCCTAAAAATGGCACGTGGTCTAAAGAACTTTATTAAAGTTCATTGAAGTATTTAAAACTTTAGAGCCACTATGGTTGATAAAATCTAAAGACTATTGCTATAAAATAAAGAGAAATGATTTCTATAACATATTACTGGAAAAATGTATGACACAATAATTCGGTTTCGTCGATAGCGTGATTACAATTGCAGCATTTTTTTTAATTTAACGGTTAAATATTAAAACTGAAAATGTATGTTTGAAAACACAAAATCGCTAAAAAAACTTCCCCTATCCATTCCATATCCTTAAAAATCCCTGAGATTCCTAAGTTTAGTACCTTTTTTATAGTTATCGGTACTCTTTTAGTAGTTTTTAGTAGAAAACGACGCGAGCTTAGTAGTTTCGCAAAAACAGAGTTGGCAACACTGGAACGAATCGCTTCAGTCCATACGGCCGACTGATGCGATCTCGAAATTGCACACAGACGATACGATTTTCCATCCGTTCAGGTCGAACTGAAGGAAAACCGGACCGTGTATGAACTGAAACTTACTTACTAACGCACTTACTGAAACGATCGGCCTCTCGTCTGTGGAGGCCTATTTCGTATAGGTAAATTTTTAACAACGAACGCTTTAGTTGTTACTATAATTTATAGACTGAGATCCCACGCCAGCCTGACTACACTAGTCACTTACACTATTACTGATAAATTAAGTGTTTATATGATCGAATATACCTATGCATAGTTCATACCCGCTATTTTCTGCAGTGGGCGCCAAAAGTACTGTTAAAATTTACTTGTATATGAAAAGTGTAGTTAGGCGGGCCTCGGATCTCAGGCTTTATTCATCATTCAGCTAAACCGATTTACTTGCAACTACGAATCCAGTAAATGTTTAAATTGTAAATAAATTAAAACAAATCAAAAGCACTAAGGAGTATTCATATCAACTTTAATGCAAATCACTCTCAAACAACTTACATTCTCTTTTTTAACCCCAACGAACGAACGGGAACGAATTTCAATAAACTATGATACATATATTCCATCAATTGTATTACAGAATGTTTGTGCAAAATATGAAGTAGATTGGACCAAGGAATCACGTTGCCCCATACAAACTTTTTACAACCTTTTCACCCCCTTAGGAGTCGATTTTCCGAAAACCCCTACTTATCTGATGCCTACGCATTGCAAAAAGCATGTCCTGCAAGTTTCAGGTTCATCAGCAGTTTTGGCTTTGCGTTGATCCGTCAGTCAGTCATTCAGGACCAAGGATTGTGTATGTATAGATAGATTTATGGAACGAGAATCGAACACTGATTACGCTCCTTGAATATCTATTTTTGTTAACCTACCATCCTGTATATTACTAGCTGACCAAGCAAACGCTGTTCTGCCATTGTATGTATTTTTAATGCCACATCATATAAAAAAAAATTGACAATAAAATAAAAAAGTTTGGGGGTGGTCACCCTTATCATTTAGTGGTTGAAAAACTAGATTAAGACGACAGATTCCCAGACCTACAGAATATGTAAAACAAATTGATTAGAATCGGCCAAGCCGTGTGTGTCCCCTAATACTATGACACAAGGATTTTATAATCATATTATATTATATTAAGATTGACAGTAATAACGGCCATTAGTACCGGTGCTGGATTTGCAGGCTGGACGGCCAGTATGGCACTTTACGATTAACATTTAATTAGGTGTGTGTTACATTTTACACAATCTAAGGCCTTAGATCGGGACTATATAGTCAGGAATCCCTAAGGCCGTGGAAAATTCAGAGTACTAAAAATCGAACTCTACGCTACTACAATTGAGCTGGAAATCAAACGCCCGAGCGTGGAGTCAAATGTCAACGTCAAATTTGACAAGTCCACACTCGAGTGTTCGATTTTCAGCTCTACTGTATTATTACAGAGTTCTATTTTCCACGCTCTGAATTATCTGCGGCCTTCCGGATTTCGGATCATATTACGATGATTTAGGCTAGGACTATATGATATATATCATATCATATAGTCCTAGCCTAAAACTATAAAATAAATCTCCCGTAGATCTCCGTTTCCGACCGAGCGAGTGGCGTGCCGAATTACAGAAACTACGATAGTGCGATTCAGGATTGTGGCGCTAATTATTGTAATTGATTCGCCACATGTCTAACAATTTACTGTTACTGATCGGTCACTCTTTATTTCCCAGATGATATGAGTGAAGACGAAAGGAATAGTATGCAATCTGGGATTTTCGATAGTTTGCTAAACTCTCAACTTAGCAACAAAGCAATTTGTGAAGAAATTCTGATTATGATTGGAGCTTCCGACGAATCAGCTGTAGCCATTGGGTTTACCTTGATGCTTCTTGGATTGTACCCCTCGGTACAAGACAAAGTTTACGAGGAGTAAGTAACAAAATATTTTTAGAGTACGTAAGTCTGGTCCCGTGCGAAGTTCTCGAAGAACTTACGTTTCAGGTATCAAGTAAAAAGACAACGGTAATATATTTAATACTTTTTAACCTAAAACACATACATGACCCAGGAACACAAAACTTTTCTGTTCCTTTGTGGAATTTGAACCCGCGACTTCAGGCTTGAGCGCCGACGCGCTAACCACTGAGTGACCACTGACCCATAGAAGTCGTCATATTTTTAAGATATAATTTATTTATTTTATTAATAAGATATATACACTATATACTAGGTATTTTGAATTTCAGATTAACAGAGGTATTTTGCAACTCAGATAGACCATTGGTCAAAGATGACTTGACGAGATTACGGTATTTGGACATTGTTATAAAAGAGTCCATGCGACTTTATCCACCAGTGCCCTTGAGTTTACGTAAAGCACATAAAGAAATGATGTTACG
The DNA here is from genome assembly GCA_963565745.1 of Phengaris arion. NCBI lineage: Eukaryota > Metazoa > Arthropoda > Insecta > Lepidoptera > Lycaenidae > Phengaris > Phengaris arion. The sequence continues at coordinate 5,826,821 of OY751439.1, read as the reverse complement.
TAAGTATGATTTGTGGCGTATCACGTATGACAATCTTGGTCATGATCACGTTCGGTGGAATATCCACTAATCCATCGATCGACTCACGAATCGCATTTTTCCGTGTTCAACCCTAGGCTACGTTTCTATTAGAGTTTTTTTGTGGTCGCGCCAAAAAAAAACTGTTATGAGAGAAAAAGAGTTCTATTTACAGTGCAGTTTTTTCTGTTACGACCACAAAAAAACTCTGGGTATGAGATCGGCTTGGATCTTAGAGCATCCAATTGTACTAATGCTCTAAGGCTGGGAATATATGATGAATATATGATCCGGAATCCGGCGGGACCGGGAAAATTCACAGCACTGAAAATAGAACTCTGCACTCATACAATAGAGTTGAAAATGAAAGTGTCGAGTGTCGAGCTGTCATATATGATATTGACATTTGACTCAATACTCGTGTGTTCGATTTTCAAGCGCAAAGTCCTATTTTTAGTTGTCTGAATTTACCCTGTCTTTCCGGATGTGGGCCCTAGGTTCTAGGATATTCCGTATCTCGCTGTCGGTCGATACTGATTGAGATTGTCTGTGCACTACACGAAATTTTACCGCCCGGCAGTCCATTTTAGGGTTCCGCACCCAAAGGGTTAAAACGGGACCCTATTACTAAGACTCCGCTGTCCGCCATGAACCGTGATTGCTAGATAGTTGAAAATTTGACAGATAATGTGTTTCTGTTGAATTTTGCTACAGCTTCTGGACGAGTAGTCCCGGCGGGAGTCGGTATCGCGGTTCTGATCTTGAGCCTCCATCGGAACCCAAAATACTGGGGCCCTGACGCGGAGCACTTCGACCCGGAGCGGTTCCTACCGGAGCGGGTGGCGACAGTCCCTGATAACGCCTATATGCCGTTCAGCTACGGACCTCGAGGCTGCCCTGGTGAGTGTTAGATTGAAGTGGCACCCAGAGCCAGCAAATCCAAGGCCACGGCCTTGAAGTCGACTAGTAGGCAGAAATTAAAACTGATTGACATTGTTGGCACCCATGACGACCATTAGTACTGGCGCTGGATTTGCAGACGAAGCCGACGACAGAAGACGGGAGCGAAGTGAGTAACGCACTTTCTTTTGCCTACAAGTCCACTTCACGGCCGCGGTATTGGATTTACAGGCTGGACTGTGGCCCTTTAGTTACGTTTCATGTATAATACCTATCTATAATTTGTGCTTTCATACATTGCCAATAATTTCAACCAATTAAATATTTTGCAGCTTACAAATTTGCGGGCAACATTACGAAAATATGTCTGTGTGCAATACTACGGAAATACAAAGTTGTTGGCAAACAGGCCTCGTCTCCTGAACCGAACATAAGAACGAAGTATGAAGTAACTACAAGAGCCGCTAATGATTTTGAAATAGAATTAGTTTATAGAGTTTGAATATTGGAAGGATGTATATTATCATATTGCTTATATTATGTGCATGTTACGATAAGTTCGGATGGTAGCTCGTTTTAGGTTATTGGGATTATGGCTTTTAGGCTAGATTGGAGATCGTGGATATGAGATTTAAATAAAACACTTTGAATAAAATTAATAACTGCGCTTTATTTAGTTAAGCGCTCTAAAGGTATGTCGTCCCTAGCCGAAGGCAGAATACGATTGATACGCGGCGTTTCATACGATTTCATATAAAGATTTATAAAATGCGATGAGTGCGGCGCGTGCGGCTCCTGCGGCGCGTCTAGGTGCACGTTCACCTTAAAAGTTAGCAGTAGCGTGGCTGATAGTAGTCCCATGGCCTGTCAACATCTGGTTACAATTTATTTTTAATTTTTTAGGTTAGGTTTTAAGTTATTAGATTAGGTTAATATTTATTACACAACCCAATCACTAGACGTTTTCCATTGAATATAAGTACCTTTTGTTTTATAATTGTTGTGTTCAAATAAAACCATGTTAGTAAAAATCATATTTCAAATACTTGTGCCGTGTCAAAGATTAAACGTATGAGAAAGATTGGACTTTAGGATTCCGCTTTCCAAACGATAACTTGAATTAAGATTATTTTTAAACAAAAAAATTAAACCGATTTCCAAAGTAAAAATGCACAAAATGTATGTAATAAAACTTATTTTCTCCCTTTTATTTTATTTTATCCCTATTTTATCCTTATTTTATCCCTTTTAAAAATAGTTAAATATTCAGCCAAATTTAAAAGGGGAATTATTTAAAAAATAAGTTTTATTTCATACTTTTTTGTGCATTTTTACTTTGGAAGTCGGTTTAATTTTTTGTTTAAAAATAATAATAATTTTTCCACTTTTTAGTGATACTAAGGCGGGTCAATAAGTCCGTGACTTTTTGAATTTCTAACCTCCTTACTGAAAAAGCAACACTACTCCTGTTAACAGGCATCTGTCAGTTGACTCCTATCAAAATTTGAACTTGCTGCGTCAGTTAGTTTGTGTTTTACAGCTATCTTTATCAGACTATCCAGTAACTTAAGGAAACAATGGAAAAAAGTGAATTTCGTGTGCTTATTAAGCATTATTTTTTTGCGAAAAAAAACCATTACCGAGACCAAGGCTAAGCTTGATAAATACTATGGGGACTCTGCACCATCGATTTCAATGGTAAAAAAGTGGTTTACTGAATTTCGTTGTGGCCTTACAAGCAATGAAGATGCCGAACGTCCTGGACGCCCAGTTGAGGTCTCTACACCCGAAACAATCGAAAAAATTCACGATATGGTGTTGGCCGACCGAAGATTGAAAGTGCAAGAGATTGTGGAAGCCATAGGCATCTCGCATGGTTCAGTGGTTTCAATTTTGAATGATCACTTGGGCATGAGAAAGCTTTCCGCAAGATGGGTGCCGCGTTTGCTCAAAGTCGCCCACCACAAACGCAATCGTGTAACAACTTCACAGGAAGGTTTGGCGTTGTTTAATCACAATATGGAGGAGTTTTTTAACCGTGGACGAAACATGGATCCATCACAATACACCAGAGACCAAACAACAGTCAAAACAGTGTGTTTCTAAGGGTGAATCGGCGCCAAAGAAGGCCAAGGTGGGTTTGTCAGCCAATAATGTTATGGCGACTGTTTTTTGGGATGCACGTGGGATAATCCAAATTGACTATCTTCAAAAGGGAAGAACAATTAATGGGGAATATTATGCCAACTTATTGGACCGCTTCAATGAGGATTTGAAAAAAAAACCGACCTCATTTGGCCAAGAAAAAAGTTATTTTTCACTAAGACAATGCAAGGGTGCACACATGTGCAGTTGCCATGGCAAAAATCCATGAATTGGGCTATGAATTGCTCCCACATCCACCCTATTCTCAAGATTTGGCTCCGAGTGACTACTTCTTGTTCCCAAACTTGAAAAAATGGCTCTGTGGAAAAAGATTTGACTCCAATGATGAAGTCATCTCGCAAACAAAGGCCTATTTTGAGGACCTCGACAAATCATATTTTTTGGAAGGGATAAAAAAATTAGAGAAGCGTTGGACAAAGTGTATAGAGCTCAAGGGGGACTACGTTGAAAAATAAAATGATTTATTTATCAAAAAATCTGTGTTTTATTCCAAAAGTCACGGACTTATTGACCCGCCCTCGTATTTGTAAAATTATTATTAACACATTTTAAGAACGTTTAAAATAAACGATCGAATGTATAATTGAATACGCGCCAAACTTCCATTAGGTATTGTATATAAGATAATGATGATAATGAGTGTATGTTACACAATGGCATATGCTTTAAACAATGTCGAAATTTTCGAACTCGTATCTTTAAAGACTGAGGAGTTATGTTCAGTGCTTTTGGATCCAGTGTATACCTTGGTGGAGAATCTTACTTTTTGGTAGCATGTGCTTGGACTACTTCTGAAAAAGTCAAAATCACTATATATGTCCATATAAATTTCAAGGAGTTCACTCGATTCCTCATGGATGCCATCATCAGGTTACCGCTTTGGTGACAACGAGACCAAAATTACATTACTCTGCCGTATAAGGACCGATTTACAAAATTCTTTTTTTGATGTCCATCCATCAAAAAAAGAATTTTGATAATCGGTCCATAAACGGGAGAGTAATGTTCAAGTATATCCGTGTCAGTGTAAAATATTATGAGAAGTAGGTACCTATTATATCATCATTATGTCATGATTTATGGTGTGATGATGGTGGTGATGATGATGATTACTTTAATTGACATAGTAACTTATGCTTGCGGTACTTTAAGCAACGCCGAAATCCCCAAACATGTATATATAGGAGTCAGGAGTACAGTACCTGTGGATCCAGGGTATACCTTGGTGCAAAACCTTACTTTTTGGTAGCATATGCAAGGCATAGCATAAATTTGAAAATTTACATTGAGAAGTTCCCTCGTTCCTCATGGATCCCATCATCAGGTCACCACTTTTGTGAAAACGGGGCCAACTTCAAAGTATACCCTTTACATCAAAGGAAGAATTTTGAAAATCGGTCATTATAGACGGAACAAAAGACGAAAATTAAGCGAATTTTGCTGTTGCCAAGCCATCGTTTAAGCTTCAGTTTGAGGTTTCAGTAGCAGTGGGAGTAACTTTAAGGCTCCCACAGACGAGAGGCCGATCGTTTCAGTTAGAACTGACGTCATTCCGGCCTGAACGGATTCGAAAACATAAACGGAAAAAAATCGCATTCGACGCAATTGACGTCATTTCGGCCTGAACAGATTCGAGCACACACACGGAAAAATCGCATCCGTTAGTTCTGGTTTGCCGCGAGCTACGGTCGTGTTTATTAATAATTGTTAACTCACTACGCTTGTACACGATATACGCCCGCACGGCCGCGGCCTGGCGAGAACTGAAGCGATTTGTCACACATGGTCCGTTCAGTCCAGAATTAATGTATTTATTGACCTATGCGTAGAACAAAGTCTGATGTGATCATAGAGCAAAAATGAGTTTTTTGGATAAATGAAATAAGGAATCAAAGCTCTACAGCCTCACATTTAAGTTTTTTTTTGTCTGGTTTATTTTCGGAGATACAGAATCGTATAACGTCTTATCTGATGTTAGTTCCGTGTAAAATGCACCTAGCGTTCATAGGACGGGGAGAGGGGAGCGCGCGCGGCGCGGGCGCCTCGCGCGATCTTCACTTCAGGCGTTATCGAGCGGAGAGAAGGATGTTTTTGTGTTAAGTGTGTGATTTTTTCGGTTGGACGAAAGTTTTGCCATTATAGTAATTACTGGTTACAATAAGTATTTTGAAGATGTCACGCTCTCGAAGAATGGTCGATATGCTTATAAAAGAAAAAAAACAGCCTGAACGTAGTCCTTCATTTTCAAATAAACAAGATACTAAGGCGGGTCAATAAGTCCGTGACTTTTTGAATTTCTAACCTCCTTACTGAAAAAGCAACACTATTCCTGTCAACAGGCATCTGTCAGTTGACTCAAAATTTGAACCTGCTGCGTCAGTTAGTTATCAGACTATCCAGCAACTTCAGGAAACAATGGAAAAAAGTGAATTTCGTGTGCTTATTAAGCATTATTTTTTGCGAAAAAAAACCATTACCGAGACCAAGGCTAAGCTTGCTAAATACTATGGGGACTCTGCACCATCGATTTCAATGGTAAAAAAGTGGTTTACTGAATTTCGTTGTGGCCGTACAAGCACTGAAGATGCCGAACGTCCTGGACGCCCAGTTGAGGTCTCTACACCCGAAACAATCGAAAAAATTCACGATATGGTGTTGGCCGACCGAAGATTGAAAGTGGAAGAGATTGTGGAAGCCATAGGCATCTCGCATGGCTCAGTGGTTTCAATTTTGAATGATCACTTGGGCATGAGAAAGCTTTCCGCAAGTCGACCACAAACGCAATCGTGTAACAACTTCACAGGAAGGTTTGGCGTTGTTTAATCACAATATGGAGGAGTTTTTGCGCCGTTTTGTAACCGTGGACGAAACATGGATCCATCACAACACACCAGAGACCAAACAACAGTCAAAGCAGTGGGTTTCTAAGGGTGAATCGGCGCCAAAGAAGGCCAAGGTGGGTTTGTCAGCCAATAAAGTTATGGCGACTGTTTTTTGGGATGCACGTGGGATAATCCACATTGACTATCTTCAAAAGGGAAGAACAATTAATGGGTTATATTATGCCAACTTATTGGACCGCTTCAATGAGGATTTGAAAAAAAACCGACCTCATTTGGCCAAGAAAAAAGTTCTTTTTCACTAAGACAATGCAAGGGTGCACACATGTGCAGTTGCCATGGCAAAAATCCATGAATTGGGCTATGAATTGCTCCCACATCCACCCTATTCTCCAGATTTGGCTCCGAGTGACTACTTCTTGTTCCCAAACCTGAAAAAATGGCTCGGTGGAAAAAGATTTGACTCCAATGATGAAGTCATCTCGCAAACAAAGGCCTATTTTGAGGACCTCGACAAATCATATTTTTTGGAAGGGATAAAAAAATTGGAGAAGCGTTGGACAAAGTGTATAGAGCTCAAGGGGGACTACGTTGAAAAATAAAATGATTTATTTATCAAAAAATCTGTGTTTTATTCCAAAAGTCACGGACTTATTGACCCGCCCTCGTAATTGCACGAGGAACGGTGTAGAACTGGGTAAGTTGATATTTTTACTTATATTATTATTCAAATTAAATATTACTATGCTTTAAAAATATTTTTTTTTACTATTCTGCTTTTTAACTAGTTTAAACTGTTAAGGGAAATCTATATTCATATAAGACGTTTTTTGACGGAGAGTTAGAAAAATACGTTTTCAGTGCGAAAGTATGATTTGTTTATTGTTTATTTATTAGTTAAATATTTGTCGTGCTATTATTAAAAGTTGACGTTGTAAGAAAGTTGACGTTATATGTAATATTAGAACGATGTTAGACGAATACTTCAGAACTTCTAAGGGTTTCATGTAACTATAGGACGTTTTTTTACGGAATCACAGGGACGTTTTGTCAGTTCGATATGCAGGTGGGACGTTATCACCTGAATGATGACATAAGCTAGGACGTTGTTCGTTTAAAAACATTATTAAATATAAATATATTTTTAATTAAATAAATAAAAATAGTTTGAAGCTGAATTACCTTACAATTTGTAATGTCTTTGACAAATCATTATCATAATATTATAAGTTTTTAAATAGTTTTGAACAAATATTATTAATATAAATAAAAATATTTAAATGTTTTTAAGTTACAAGATTATGTCAGATACCATACATATTATTATTTTTAGTGTATTATGATGCAGTGTAGTAATACGATTTTTAACATTTCAGTTGTTGACGACAGTACGACACCGCAACATTCGCCTTTGCCTCCGGGTGCAGAAGAAATAAGTCAGCAAATGGGCGATGTTTGGAATGAAATTAACGCCGCACCTAATCCATCTACTTATGACACAATTTATAGCTTTCAACCATCATTACTTTCTTTAGAAGCGCCTTCTAGTTTTGAAAATTCACCTTTAATACAACTTGAAGACTTAGTGAATTGCGACCACAGGTATACTCCAGTTAATCAAGAATTGTCGGTGCCAACTCCGATGCCATCTCCTACTAACAGTAATTCCACCTGTGACAGCGTTTTCAGTCCCAATCGTCTAGATAGTTTTATTTCTTCGTCTTCATTTAGCACACAAAACTCTCCGGCAACTCCCCACTCACCCACTTGCGCCAACAATCCTAAAACAACTAGAAAACGCCCAAGACGCCCTAATGAATGGGTAGAACTAAAACGCAAATGTTTAAAAAATTTAGGCAAGAAGTATGTAACTAAAATAGGGAAAACCGTTGACGAAAAAACGATGGGACCATCTTGTTAGTGTCGCTATAATTGCAGTAATAAAATAACTCTTCAACAGCGGTTGGACTGTTTTGCTGCCTTTTGGAAGTTAGGAGATCGCGCGAAGCAGTGGGATTTCATCATCAAATATTCAGATAAAATGAATAAAAAAAGATGCCTTAATCAAGAGTTTCCTAATAAAAGAAAATATACTTTTAAGTATTATCTGCCGCTCATAGCAGATCAGGTATCTAAATCGCGCTGTGAAAAAACTGAGGTATGCCAAACGATGTTTATAAATACGCTTGCAATTTCAACCCGCATCATAAAGACTGCATGGATGAAGTACGATGGCAGTGCTGATATAGAGGGGGACAGACGGGGTCGCCACGACGGTCATAAAGTTGTTATAAATGATGCAATGAAACAAAGTGTTTGTGACCATGTTCGTGCAGTCGTTCCTGTGGAATCGCATTATATACGTAAGAGTAATCAAAAGCTCTATCTACAAGGAGATTTAAGCATTGCCAAAATGTTCAAAATGTATAACGAATGGTTTGACTCTGAAAAATATATATCTAAGGCTACAAAAGAACGTCAGTATCGTGACATAGTTAACTCAAACTTTAATTTAGCTTTCCACGTCCCCAAGAAGGATCAGTGCGACGAATGTCACGTTTTTCGATCGAAAAAGGAGCCATCGGACCAAGAAAAGGAATTGTTTGAAACACATCAGTCTAATAAGATGGTCGCAAGGCAACTAAAAGGCCAAGACAAACAATGTGCTGATCAGTCAAATGGAGCCATAGTCGCTGGTGTATTTGACTTTGAAAAAGTATCGCTGTGTCCTCAAGGCAATATCAGCACATTGTATTACAAAAGGAAATTATCTTCTTTTAATTTCACTGTCTTTAATTTGGCGAAACGCAGGGCAGTCTGCTATATGTGGGATGAGTCTGTTGCGAAACGTGGCGCAAATGAAGTCAGCAGTTGCCTTTTAGATTTCATTCAGACAAATGTTCAGCAAGGGGCAGAAGATTTCAGATTTTGGTCCGATAATTGTTCTGGTCAAAATCGGAATCGCTTCGTTTTTTCTATGTACATTTATGCCGCAAAAAAGTTCAATATACGAATAACTCACCGATTTTTACAGAAAGGACACACACAGAATGAGGGTGATAGTGTTCACTCTGTAATTGAAAGAGCTTCAAAAACCAAAATCATCTATACCCCTCAAGAATGGCGTGCATTAGTAAGATGGGCTAAAAATGAAGGTGAACCGTACGTTGTTCGTAACGTAACTCAAAATAATATATTCGATTTTAAAGCCCTGGTAAATAATAAAGTTTGGATGAAGGACACTATGGCCAAGAAGATTGCCTGGAGCAATATTCGAGAAGTTCATGCAGACGGCCGTAGTGATCCTGATAAATTATTTTTTAAATATGATCTAACACAACCTCATTACAATACCTTATTGATTCGTAGTAACACAAGAAACTCCGGACAAGCCGAACAAGAACTAAAACTTGCATATGCTGAACCCATTCCTATTCCTGCAGCCAAATATAAAGACCTAATGGATATGTGTCGCACAGAAATTATTCCCTTAGAGTATCATCAATACTTTACCTCTATACCACATCATATTACTGTAGCTGACGTTCCTGAAGAAACCGATAGTGAGTTATCACAATAAGAAATTTATAGACCTTGTAAGACTATAATTTTATATTTATTATTGTCCTTCCTACTGATTTATTATTCTATTTTAAATTAAATGTGCCCATGACACAGTGTAAGACTGATTGGTAATAATAAAGTCTGATTATATTATTATAATTATTTAAATATGTTAATTTTATAAAGTTAGAAATTTATATTTGTTGCGTATTTTTATTGAAGTTTGTACTGTTGTTGTGTAAGATCATACCTAGATTCTGTGACAAGATATTTTTTTGTTTGGAAGTTTCTTTTTATTTTATTGTTTTCAGTTTGAAATATTAAAGTACCAAAGCAGTTTACTTTATAACTATGTTATAGAAAAGTAAGTTTTATTGTTGTTAAGTTTAAATTTTGTCTTGTGCCTTTTGATTGTAGAATTATACAAATTTGTATTTTTTTATCTCGTTTTAAATGTTTAAATTAAACATAATATTTTTATGTGTAGGTATATCTTAAAGATTTTAATTGTTTTGTAGATTTTAGACATTGTTAATTAGTCTTTAATTATAAGTTAGTACTCAGTGGCGGCTGTGATTAAATGATAGCTATTCAAAGCAACACCTATTTTGAGATTTTTTATATTAATAAACGATTTTAAGAAGAAATATATGTTTGTAATCATTAATACGTACTGTTGCCAATGCTTTAGCAGAATAATACATTATAGATATTCACATAAGACTTAAAAATGTTGATAAACTCCAACAGAAAACAAATCATATGTATATAGAACGGAGTTTCATTCAGAAGTCTCCGTAAAACAATGTCACATGATCACTACGAACTCTCGCTCCTTCGCTATGAAACGTCCTAGGTTAATATCGAACTCGTTATCTCCCTAAATATAATAATAAATAAGATAAAATATAAAGCACTTAACTAGACTAGGATGTTATAATAACATATGAAATTTTCAATAATAGAAGTCTTACTGTTTTTAAGCTATTCAAGTTTTTCAACTCGCAAAACCTATATTGCCTCTACTGAAAACTAGCAATTTTGCAAATCGGACTTTGTTCTACGCATAGGTCGTTAAATGCCAACTTAGTTATTTTACAAAGTTTTACTACTAAATTATGTATTTTATTCCCCCCTTAGTAGGAATTTAGTTGTTAGTGTGCTTTAGTAGGGAAGAGCCAAATAGTAATCATATGCAAAATGGCCTAGGTTAGTCACAAAAAAAAATTAAATATATATTTTACACCTTATCATAATAATACATCGTAGCATTCGTCCGTATTTTTCTTAAAACTACCCGTTTAGTCACCAAATAGGTACATAATATTTCCTAGTATATTTTAATTTAACGATAATATTTATAATATAATTCAATTAAAAATAAAATTTTAAATATAACAAAACCTAAAATGCAGGGTTTTTGGGAGCTTTAGGGATTCCTAAGTTGAGTAGTATTTTTGATAGTTTTCAGTATTCTTTTAGTAGTTTTTAGTAGAAATCGACGCGAGTTTAGTAGCTTCGCAAGAACAGAGCTGGCAACACTGGAACAAATCCATTCTCCATCCGGCCGACTGATGCGATCTCGAAATTGCACACAGTCGATACGATTTTGCATCCGTTCAGGCCCAACTGAAGGAAAACCGGACCGTATATGTGGCCCCGTACGGATATGTACATACTAAGGCGGGTCAATAAGTCCGTGACTTTTTGAATTTCTAACCTCCTTACTGAAAAAGCAACACTACTCCTGTCAACAGGCATCTGTCAGTTGACTCCTATCAAAATTTGAACTTGCTGCGTCAGTTAGTTTGTGTTTTACAGCTATCTTTATCAGACTATCCAGTAACTTAAGGAAATAATGGAAAAAAGTGAATTTCGTGTGCTTATTAAGCATTATTTTTTGCGAAAAAAAACCATTACCGAGACCAAGGCTAAGCTTGATAAATACTATGGGGACTCTGCACCATCGATTTCAATGGTAAAAAAGTGGTTTACTGAATTTCGTTATGGCCGTACAAGCACTGAAGATGCCGAACGTCCTGGACGCCCAGTTGAGGTCTCTACACCCGAAACAATCGAAAATATTCAAAAATTCACGATATGGTGTTGGCCGACCGAAGATTGAAAGTGCAAGAGATTGTGGAAGCCATAGGCATCTCGCATGGCTCAGTGGTTTCAATTTTGAATGATCACTTGGGCATGAGAAAGCTTTCCGCAAGTCGACCACAAACGCAATCGTGTAACAACTTCACAGGAAGGTTTGGCGTTGTTTAATCACAATATGGAGGAGTTTTTGCGCCGTTTTGTAACCGTGGACGAAACATGGATCCATCACAACACACCAGAGACCAAACAACAGTCAAAACAGTGGGTTTCTAAGGGTGAATCGGCGCCAAAGAAGGCCAAGGTGTGTTTGTCAGCCAATAAAGTTATGGCGACTGTTTTTTGGGATGCACGTGGGATAATCCACATTGACTATCTTCAAAAGGGAAGAACAATTAATGGGGAATATTATGCGAACTTATTGGACCGCTTCAATGAGGATTTGAAAAAAACCGACCTCATTTGGCCAAGAAAAATGTTCATTTTCACCAAGACAATTCAAGGGTGCACACATGTGCAGTTGCCATGGCAAAAATCCATGAATTGGGCTATGAATTGCTCCCACATCCACCCTATTCTCCAGATTTGGCTCCGAGTGACTACTTCTTGTTCCCAAACCTGAAAAAATGGCTCGGTGGAAAAAGATTTTACTCCAATGATGAAGTCATCTCGCAAACAAAGTCCTATTTTGAGGACCTCGACAAATCATATTTTTTGGAAGGAATAAAAAAAAAAGAAAGAAGCGTTGGACAAAGTGTATAGAGCTCAAGGGGGACTACGTTGAAAAATAAAATGATTTATTTATCAAAAAATCTGTGTTTTATTCCAAAAGTCACGGACTTATTGACCCGCCCTCGTAGTAATATCGCCCTGTAGGCCATCTAAGCCAGCTCGTCCGCGTATTCAATGCCCATTTCTAGCCGGAAAGTTTTGTTGCAGCCTTGAATAGGTATGAATACCTATTTTTAGGGCTGCAACAAAACTTTCCGACGAATTGAAATGCGTCAATATTAATTCATGTAACATGTGATCTCTGTTGCAGTTAGAGATTTTTAACACGGCCTGAATGCCTAAATGTGTGAATGATCAGAATATTTTCTAAGTTCTTTAATATACAACCGATGATAGCAAAGTTCTCTGGTTGTAACACAGTTGCAAATTCTTTTAAATAGGTATAATTACTTGAACCAACAAGAATCCAGCTCCCGACGGTTACTTTACTGATTTGAGTCTGAAGATGTCGTTTTATTTACATTAATTGGATCATTTAGTTCCCAATACTATTTTAGACTTAGGCCCGATTCGACCAAACTTGAAGTTACACGAGTGTAACTATAATGAGAATAATTTTACTCCTTCAATTTACTCTAGGATATCTTCGTTTGCGTTTTACCAAGTTACTCGAAGAGTATATACTATGCTCGGTATTATTATTCAATGAATAATGAACGAATGTATAAACCCACAAAAAAATCATGTACTATTGTTTGTATTAGAATGACTTGTACGCCATAATAATTTAATTTCGTAGAGTAATACAGTAAAACGTCAATATCAAATTATAACACTTCACAATGACATTGATCGTGACAATTGCCAGCCAGCTGTGCGACTATCCGCTATTCTCAGTTTAATACTTTACTCCGTCAAAATCGCCCGTGTAAATATTTACTCCCGTGTAATTACCTTATTCTTGGATGAGAAGTTGGAAAAACGCAAAACCAGCTTACTCTTAGATTAGGAAACATTTACACTCGAGTAAAATTTTACTTTAGTTTGGTCAAATCCGCCCTTAGTATAACAATATAATAAGCCTGGTAAAGCTTCAAAAAACTATGCAGTTTTCTAATGGCGTTACATGACATTGAGATGACAGATGTCTCAAAGACTGGACGTGTTAACTGCTAACACACGTACAGATTTGGTCCGGAGGGAATCAGCGATTTGGTTTGCTTCAGACCAAATCCGTCCGTGTGTAGAGCTGTCTGGTGAACATAATTATTACTAACTAGCTGTTTTCCGCGGCTCCGCCCGCGTCAATATACTATCGAGTATCCCGGGGAAATACTTTACTTTCCGGGATTAAAAGTAGCCTATGTTTTAATAAAGAGCCATAAACACTACCATACCAAATTTTATCAAAATCCGTTCAGTACTTTTTGCGTGAAAGAGTAACAAACATCAATCCATCCATCCATCCTCACAAACTTTCACATTTATTTAGTCCGCCGTGGTTCGCGTCAGGTTTGCTCCGTACCAAATTCGAACGTGTGTAGACCGTGTAGAATGGTCGAGCGATTGAGCCGGACAACGATCTCAGTACTGCCAACTTAGGGATTTTCGCTCCAAAATTAGGGAAAAAAATTTAAAGATTTTTTGGAATTTACCTTTTAAGAAACGATTTTCATATATATAGCCCGGGATGAAAATTTTTAGGGAGTGAAAACAGATTATCGTGTAAGTCTTTGTCATTTTGACATGAAACTAACTAGCAAAAAAACTATTTAATTGTAAGTTGTTATGTTGTTATTTATGTAGGGTGCAAAATTAAATAATGATTATAATCTAGTTATTCATTTTATTATTAAGTAAATAACTTATTTATACTAATCAGGGTCGAATTAAGGGTTAAATTTTGGGAGAAATATTTTTGAGAGTTGGTAACACTGCACGATCTCAATTGTTTTCGAGAATCATTGTCGTCGTCGAAAAACAGCACTGTAAATAGAACTCCGCTAATACAATAGAGCTGAAAATCGAACAAACTAGTGTAGAGTTGTCAATTTGGTCTGCTAGACCAAATCCGAGCGTCTGTAGCGAGACCCGATTTGATGCGCTAATCTGGTCTGCCGACCAAATCCGTACATGTGTAGCAGCTTTTATAGTCGTCCGACTAGTGTCCACCCTACTCAGACAACTACAACATAATTTTATGCCAATTAAACGTAGGGAACCATCTGAGCAGTTGGTGAATACCAACTCTAAAAGCAACCCATAATAATAATATTATTATGGGTTGCTTTTAGAGTTGGTATTCACCAACTGCTCCTACACTCCTACAGCTGGAGCTCCTACACTCATTAGTACACATATTATGTGTACTAATGAGTGTAGGAGCTCCATGGCCTAGTGGGTAGACTGTTTGACTCGAGAGAGTGCAGGTTCGATTCCCAGGTTGTGGCGTGTACCAATGAGATTTTTTCAGATCTCAAGTATATTAAGCGGACCATCTAACGGTTAAGGAAAATCACGAGGAAACCCGCACATGGTTAGCCCCAGACGTATTGACCAGTCATTCCTCTGGACTAGGCTGACTGTTGGTATTGTGAGAATGCCGAATGTGCTTGGGCAACCATACGACATTTAAAATCCAACTGTCCCAGGCACTACAGTGTTGCATAATGACAACAGTAGTTTTAAGACATGTAATTGTCAATGTCATATTGACAGATGTCACGAGTAAAGGCCTATTTTTTTATATTTATATATGGCATCGGCTTATAACCATTTGTGCATTTGCCAGTGTCAAGTTAAAAAGTCGGAACAGAACTTTCGTTTCAATTTTCAACACCGTATTCCTAAATCGTCAAGTCTAAAGTCTAGTCAAAGTCCAAATAAATAGTCAGCGCAGTCCATAAGTCATGTCAGTCGATTCAGTAAAGTGGTAGAAGCTTTACTAAAGGTTCCTAGGGAGTTTTGGCGGGAAACACAAAATATCACGTTTTTAGAAGTTGTACCACTTGCCCACACTTGTGCACGTTAACTAACATTTAATGGTTATATTCTACCAATATCACACATTAAGAACCGAAATACAACAAATTTAAGAATGAAAAGCAAAATACAAACGTCACCCATTGAATTCCCCGGCAAAACTCCCGAGTAAAGCCTATTTACTTAGGTTTATTTCAGATAACTAAAAGGCTATAATCAATGTAGACTCTAGACGTATTTGTGTTAGACATATCTCATATGTAATACCTATATGTATTACATATGAGATATGTCTATTTGAAGAATTGTTGCTGTATTATTATCATCACCACTCAAGCGTAAGAAGGACATACAAATCAAGAAGTCGTAGCTCGCTACATAGGTACAGTATTTCAAGAGTGGTTATTTCGTTCGGAGAATACTGCATAAATCATCCAATAACGGATGAAAAGGCCTATATATAATAATATGGGTAGGTACTTAGTATTTTTTGAAAAAACTGACGCCACACAGACCTTGTGGGCTGTGGCCTGTGGGCCTTGGCCCAAAATGCTAATAAATGTCAATATAGCGCCAACTTACGTTCTATATTTTATTCGACAACACCGTTGGCTTCAATATTGCCTACTATGTTGGTCGATGTGTGCACCATACTATAAAAAATAGTTTTTATTTCCTCCGCACTGTTTGCACTTAGCTTTTAGTTATAATATCTATTATGGATTACTCATTCTGTTTTTTTAACGAAAACGATTAAAAAATATGTTTTAGCTAATATTTACAATTGAACATGATAGTTTACTTAAATATTAGGTTATTACATATGAAATTGGCGTTTTGTAAAGGAGGAACTAAAAGTCGTTTTTTTAAACATAATATATTTATTTAATCAAAGTATATATCATGTCTATGTACTTTTGCCATCTCACAGGTAGTTCACTGATTCCTTTACTAAAAAAACCATTCGGACAGGAATCAATATATTTTGTTGAATTTTTTCCTTTGCAAGAAGTTTCCAAATTTAAAAAAAATGGTAATCTGTTGGAGCAAGGTCCGGGGAGTACGGTGGATGTCTTAGACATTCCAATTGAAGCTCCTCTAATTTGGTAGCCGTCTATTGTGCAGTGTGTGTTGTCCTGAAGCAGCAGTGGCCTAGAGCGAATGATCAACCTCGGTTGTTTAGCAGCTAACTTTTCCCGGTTCTCAATTTTTATTTCCCGGTTTTCAGATCGATTCAAAGAACCAGGAATTCCCGGGAATTTCGGGATTTCCCGGTTCCATACCCTAGTGTAAACGATATCGCGTCCGATAATGACAAAGACATGAGAAAGACATATATTTCATATTGAAACATGCCTTGGCACAACTAATGGCCCGTTTCAACAACCTACCTACCAATAATTATTTGTTAAAAACGTCACATTTGTATCGCAAAAAACCGGCAAATGATTGAATGACGACGTTTTTAACAAATAGTTATTGGTAATAGTTATTGAAACCGGCCGTAACACGGTAGGCATGCTAATTACACATATTAGATTATTAGAATATTATTAGACCTCTATTTCATTAGACATAATATTGAGATTGACTCCTTATAGCTAGAGTGACTTTTTACTTAAATCCTTCCTAGTTAGGACTTGGGACTCAGTATCTACCCTTTCATTGAGGTGGCACGGGATTAGGAGTCATTATTTAGTCCACCACTCGAATAATTTATTATTATACCTGTTGAGATAGCAACACACAATTTCAAATATTATATTCGGACTTTTGGCGGGAAGTCGAAAAGAGCGGGTGTTTAAATTTTTCACTGTTTTGTAAAATATAATTTTCTAGTTTATATTACTGTAACATTGTTGTAAATAGTAGTTTTTAATTGAATTAAATATAATAAAATAAAAATGAGTGAAGATAGCGACGGGGGTCCGCCCCCTGGAGATACTTCCAAAAAAAGAAAATTGGAGGAAAGTACGGTGGACTTCAGAATGTTCACAAAAACTAATTACAAAAGACGATTCCCAGAAAATTATAGTGGAGATTGTGTCGTATATGTGGAATCGATGAATAATGAAAAATCCCATTACTTTAACAAAATTATTTACAGAAAATGTAAAGGGTATAGTAGGAGTACATCGAGTGAATGCATATAAAGTTGGTGTAACTTTTAAGAAGCCTGCGCCAGCTAATTGTTTTTTGAAAATGGACCATTTCCTTATTAGAAATAAACTAAAAGCTTTTGTACCAGCCCACCAGTCGGAGATAACAGGAGTTATTAAATATGTACCGAAAGATCTCTCAAATGAAGTTATATACAAAAATATTACATGTGACACAGAAGTTATTTCAATTAAAAGATTTTTTAAGAAAGTTGAAGGAAAACTTACACCGTTGGGTACAATAGCAGTTACTTTTGCTGGTACAATTTTGCCTCAACATGCCTATATACAAATGTTTAGGTATCCTGTACATTTATACATACCACCATTACTACAATGTTTCAAATGCCTTAAATTCAACCATTCTGCAAAAGTTTGTCGTGGAGAGCAAATGTGCTCCTCATGCGCTGGACGCCATTCCTACAAAGAATGTGACGTAGAAGAAATTGTATGCAATAATTGTAGCGGTAATCACTTGGCCATCTCGAGGGATTGTCCAGTGAAGCAGAAGAAAATGCAAGAAAAGAGGAAAAAATATGAGAATTTTAACCGTAGTTATGCCACTGTGGTGAGTAGTGTCCCATTGCTCACTGACCCCAAATCTTTTCCAACTATTTCACGACCAGTTGATGTACCACCTGTTAGTAATACCAAAACAACTTTTAATGTAGAACAAATCATAAACAATAATATTATATTGAATTCTTTAGTTAAGTCTCTTGTAACCCTTGGAAATGACAATAGCAATAGTCCAGTAACAAATAAAAGAATTAAAGATATATTATTAGCTAATTTAATCAATTAATGGATACATATCTTAATATAACACAGTTTAATATACAAAGCTTGCAGAATAAGAGAGCCTTATTAAAAACATTTCTTTGTGAACATAATATAGACATATGTTTGTTGAATGAGACATGGCTTAGGAGCTCAAGTTTAATTCTAGATTTTACACCATACAATTTTATACGTAAGGATTCAGTTAATTCACATAACGGTGTAGGTATATTAATTAAACAAAACTTGAAATATAACATTATAAATACAAGTTTTTATGAAACAATTTAAAATCTTTGTATATCCATAGAAACTTCGATGGGAACAATATACATTCTTTGTGTATATTGTCCACCTAATAACAGGTTTGATACAAATAAATTAAAAAAGGTATTACTTGAAACACCTAAACCATGCCTCATCATGGGAGATTTTAATGCACATCACTTATTATTTGGTTGTCACTCGAATAATAATAGAGGTAACAGTTTGTTCAAAATTATAGATGAATTTGACATGTGTATATTAAACGATGGGAGTGCCACCACTATTCAGGTTCCAAATAGAAATCCCTCTGCAATTGATATAGCTCTTGTTAGCCCCACATTGGCTCCACTCTGCGAATGGCGTGTCCATGATGATCCAATGGGCAGTTACCACTATCCAACTCAGGTAACCCTTAATGTGAAGCCGTCAATATATGAAGTACGTCCTGTGGAAGAAAAATATATTTATAGTAAAACAGATTGGACTAAATATAGTAAGTTATCAGAAACTTATTTTTCACAATTAAATATAGATTGTAATAATTTGAAACCACTCGAATTATATGATAATTTTATCAGTATTTTAAATAATCTAAGAACAGTAACAGTCCCCAAACAAAATCCGAAAACAGTTTCAAAACCAATGAGGAAACCAGCTCCTTGGTGGAACCGAATATGTGATGATGCAGTTCGAAAGTCCAAGGAAGCTTTAGTTAATTATTGAACTACACCCAGCATTAATAACTTTATTAATTATAAAAAGATAGACGCTCAAAAGAAAAGAATATTAAAAGAGGAAAGGGTCAACTCATGGCATGATTTGTGTAGTAGTTTTAATAGAATGACACCTGTTTCTAGAATATGGGGATACATTAAAAGATTTAAAAGAATAGGTACTTCTCATAATAGATTTTTAAATGATGAATGGGTACCACATTTTTTGGATAAGATATCAGATTCATCTCAGATCAATGAAAGCAATTTAAATAATATATTGAGCCATGCCATTGAAAATGATAGTAACTCCTTTATAAATAGACCATTTACACTGAGCGAATTGTACATATCTCTAAAAAGTAGGAAAGATACAACACCAGGTTTGGATAATATACCATACATTTTAATTAAGAAACTACACCCTTATGTTTTAGAAATACTTTTAAATATTTATAATAGGTTATGGAATAGTTTAGTTATACCAGAGTCATGGAAAACTCAATGTGTCATTCCCATCTTAAAACCAAATAAATCTGCTAATAACCCATCCTCATATAGACCTATTTCCCTATCATCATCTTTGGGTAAACTTTTCGAGAATATGCTAAAACTGTGGTTAGATTATTTTGCTGAATCACAACAAAAGTTACCAGATATTCAATTCGGATTCAGAAGAGGCAAAAGTTGTTCTGGAAGCTTTGTATCCTTTATACACGATTTAAAAAAGGCAAAACTTAGTCACTGTAATGTTATAAGTGTATTTTTAGATGTAAAAGGTGCCTTTGATAATGTAAACATTGAACCATTAATTAAGGTTTTACAAGAAATGGGATTTCCGATGAAAACTTTAAAATAGATTTTTAAATTTTTAAATAATAGAACAGTTTATGTTAGATATAATAATAAATTATATGGGCCCAAACAGGCCAATAAAGGCACAATGCAAGGTGCTACACTCTCGCCGTCTTTGTACAACTTTTATACATCTCAAATCCATAATTTTGTAAATATACCTGGAGTAAAGATTTTGCAATTTGCCGATGACATGCTTTTGTATAGTGTAAATCAAAACTTAAATATGGCAGTCAATCATATAAACAGTGCATTACATCAATTACAACATTATTATAATAATATTTTAAAATTAGAAATCAGTACAGAGAAAAGTTCAGTGTTAATATTTAGTAAAGATCAATCCATAGAGCCTGTTAACATAACTTATAATAACAATATAATTCCTATTGTGAATCATCACAAATTTTTAGGCATTATAATAGACCATAAACTTAAATTTGATAAACACATAAATTACATATGTCAGAATGCCATGAAGAGCATAAATATAATGAGAAGTTTAGCAGGAACATTTTGGGGCTCTGACCCAAAAACTCTTAACATGTTATACAAAAGCATAGTCAGAAGTCATTTTGATTATAGTTCGTTAGCTTACATGAATGCAAACACAACATTACTAAGAAAATTGGATGTTATACAGAATATGGGTTTGAGAATTATAAGTGGAGCCATGCGCACCACTCCTATTGTGTCCATGGAAGTTGAAAATTGCATACCTCCACTGTCCTTGCGCCGCCTACAACTGGCTGAGAGATTTTGTCTTAAGGAATTGTCTTGTGATGATAATTTTATTGTTGATAAAATTTTACATTCTACAGAAATTGTACAGTCAGCTGCAACATCCAACATCACACCTAATAACCTTATTTCTGCTTCCTTACCTGAAATATCAATATTAATGTTATCAACAAAAAATCTTACTAAAAATATGTATACTAGTAAAAAGTGATCAATTTACCAATACCCATATGAAACTATTCTTAACTATATTGATGTTATTGAGTGTCATTTAAATTCTGTTACAAATAAGTTTGACTTTTTACAATTTTTACAACATAAAAGGGATTTTTACATGCCTACTATGACCCACAAATGAAAGTAAGTAAATGTTTTAAAATCCCGCATAATTGCAGTATTTTTACAGCAGAGGCTTGGGCGGTATTAGCTGCTTTAACTTATATACATACCAATGTAAATAATGTAAATATTTTAATTATAAGTGATTCTAAAAGTGTTCTATGTTCTATATGTTATAATACTTTTTCCTATAAACAAAATTATATTGTGTTTAGAATAAGATATATGTTATCAAAGCTGATAGAAAAGAAAATAGAATTTGTATGGGTTCCCTCCCACAGTGGCATACTGGGAAATGAAGTAGTAGACCAGGTAACCCATAGAGACCATGATGCAGATCTTCTAGACAGTAATTTTAAAGTGCCTTTTACCGACTTCTATCAACAATTTAAATCTTCAAAAAAAATGTTATGGACAGAATATTGGAAGACTGTCGCAGCTGAAAAGGGAAGATGGTACGCGGATATTCAAAGGGACTTACCAACAACACCATGGTACTATAGATTTGAGTACGTTAACAGGAAGTTCATAGTTTGCATCAACCGCTTGCGATCAGGCCATTGCCTAGTTGCGGCGCATCTCCACAGAATGAATATTTTGGACGATAGTAGATGTAGACATTGTTTTGGAGATGACGAGAACATTAATCATCTGATGTTTGAGTGTCCAACGTTTGCCATACAAAGGTTGTTGTTAGACAATGCGATTAGTAGCATAGCAGAAGAAAACTCACTAAGTGTCCCCCGCCACATTGAAGGATTATTAAAAAATTCTGTTTATTTTGTTCCCATTTTTAAATATATTGTCAATACTGTTGGAAAGGTTTAGATCTTTGGTTTAGATAAACACATTATGTAATTTATAGGTTATATTTAATGTCATTTTGTAAAATGTTATACTTCTCCTACTTCAGTTAATAATGTCTTATATGTCAAAACTCAAAATGTATCCGACTGAAGGACTTTGTATCCATGGTCATGAATAAATTAAAAAAAAAAACATATTATATTCTATGGTTGTATTGTCTGTGGTAGCACTGTCATATTCAAGCTTCTTGCTTCCTCCCAAAATGTCCGGCATTGCGTAGTGTGTAAAATATTGTAATAAAACTTTAATTAATAAAGTATATTAAAAGACGCTCAGTGTGTGTTTTATAATAAGTCCAGCCCAGCAATCATTCAAATTTCAATAAAATTGATAACGTATAGATGTCCTGGCTGGCTTATATTTTTTTAATGGAATGAAATTGATTGAAACGAGCAGACGGATCGCCTGATGGCAGCGAGTTTCGCCGCCCCGTGGACACTTGTAACACACATGTAACTTGTACCAGTACACAACTGCGTAACACATAACATGAACAGTTCTTAACATTTTATTTGTTTTGTGTTATAATTTATTTTACAACGCAGAACCTTGCTCTACCATTTTAACCCCTAACGTAGTATATTACTCTTTATACTTAGGTGTGTTTTTATTCTTAAAGCCACGGTCATTCCAACATCGGTGTATGGAAAAACCTTGGAAAAAATTGTGCACGTTAGACCTAACACGGCTTATTTTATCACTTTGCGCCATTCGTATCGATTATTTAAAAAAAATGACAGCTCATATGTTACTTTTCTGAGTGTCAATAGTTGTCATCAATGTCATACATTTTTTTTGTAACCTTTCACTTTTAAAAAGAATTTTAGTAAGTTTTCTATAATTATTGCAATATTTTTTTATTAAAAACTGAAAGAAAATATTAAATTCGCTGAAGTAACAAGACACGCAAATGTTGCATAACCTCTGACCTTCGAATAGGTTAGTATTCCATCTATACTGTAGTTCTTAGCATGATATGAAATTTACCCTGTTATGTCGGTGTTCCGGTTCATTAAAATTTAAAATGATTGAATTAACAAGTTCACTAATTGTGCCACTCAACGTCCGTGGTATGAAAGAACTAGATAGAGAAACGTTTTCGCGAACAATTACTGTGCCAATTATCAGAGTTCCTGAAGAGAAAGTATCCAAAATAACCAAAACATGTAGACCGTACTTTTTAAAAATGGAAAACTTTAAACCCGTACAGTGCTCAACAGATAATTCACATAAAGAAATCATTTTAAATCCTGAGAGAGTCACAAAATGGTGTGACATTGCTGTAAGTGATCATGATGAACTTCAAAAGCATGATGTCAATGAAAAAAACTTCGTAACGAAAGAGATCCGGCTGTGCTATGACAATTTTAAGTATAACACCATTTTCAAAGCTGTTTTACCCGAGAATGAAGAGACTGTGAGTGGGTTCTCACAGATCGGCCACATTATCCATCTTAATATCCGAGATCATCTTCTTGACTATGCACGGCTTATTGGTCAAGTCCTGGTGGACAAAGTTAAAACCTGCAGAACTGTAGTAAACAAGTGTAACACTATAGACAATACATACAGAAATTTCAAGATGGAAGTAATAGCCGGTGATGAAGATTTTCTAGTTACAGTTAAAGAAAATCAGTGTCAATTCAAGTTTGACTTCTCTAAGGTATACTGGAACCCACGGCTATGTAAAGAACATGAGAGGATTCTCCACCTTTTGAAGCCTGGTGATGTTTTGTTTGATGTTTTCTGTGGTGTTGGACCATTCTCCATTCCTGCTGCAAGAAGAAAATGCAGGGTGTTTGCTAATGATTTAAATCCTGACTCATATAAGTGGCTGAATGAGAATGCAAAAAGTAATAAAATTAACACAAACTTTTTGAAGTCCTTTAACAACGATGGCAAGGATTTTATTTGTAATACTTTCAAGAGATTTGTCGAGGATGTATGTACTGGTAAAGAAAA
This sequence comes from Phengaris arion, assembly GCA_963565745.1. NCBI lineage: Eukaryota > Metazoa > Arthropoda > Insecta > Lepidoptera > Lycaenidae > Phengaris > Phengaris arion. The sequence goes on along the minus strand of OY751439.1, from coordinate 5,802,833 downwards.
ATTACAAGCTGGAGCTAGAGTACATGTCACAATGAACTTACCAGCCCTTGCTGTTGAATTTTTGAAATATTTCAAGAATCTAATTACTGACAAAGAATTAGCAGACAAGTGCAATTGTGAAATAGTTGTCTATGTTTATTGTTTTGCTGTTGGCGATGACCCTTTTAGTGTTGCAAATAAAATGGTCATTGATAACATTGGTGTGGATATAACTTCAGATATTACTGATGTGTTTGATGTAAGAAATGTGTCACCCAAAAAAGAAATGATCCGTGTTACATTTAGATTGACTAAAAAAGTACTATTCGGTGCAGAGAATGACTCAACAGCTTCTGAGCCTCCTACGAAAAAAGTATGTATGGACAATGTTAGTGAGGACTCTAAAGCTGTATAAAATTTTCAACAATAATAAATAATATTTTTATCTGTCAGTATTTTCCTTATCTGCATACTTATCCTAAATTATTTAAATTTATGCTCAAAGATATATGAGTAAATTGTTATTGGAGTTTTGACTAATACTTAAAAACTTGCGAAAATTATTTTGAAATTCCTTTTTGTATTAAATAATTGATGTTTATAAAAGCCAGGTGCTAAAATTTACCAAATAAAATTCATACTTTATATTCATGGTGTCACATAATCTGACCTCAATGTAAAGAAGAATGAGGGGTAAGTATGTTTTGAATTCAGAGTTCCTCAATTCGAAATGACTCTACATACCTACTTAAAATTAATCATAACTAGATGTCGCCCTGTGCTCGAAATTCGACTACTATTGATAATAAAAATTTTGAGTTCCACTTTACTAGGGTTCTTTTGCCTTTTAGATTACCAACAAAAAAATGTAAATGTAGTCTATGAAATGTAAAAGAAAGATTGACAATTCAAACCAATACCATAACATTGGTAGAATGTTACAAGACCTCAAACAATACCTACTGTTATTACACAAATGCATGGTAGTGTATGTGAGGTAGCGTGTGTTGTTATTTTTATTAATTTTATGTATTTAGCTTTCTGCACACCTTCCTCCACAAACTTTATTTTTATTAACCAAATTTTGTACTCCTCCGGTTGCACAATTGTTGTATAATATAATATGTATATAATGTAATATCATATAATTGTATAATATAATATGTACTCAAAGTTTTGCTTCACATATTAATTAATCATAATATGATGTATTATGTACCTACACTTCGGGGTATAGCATCACTGTACATCAGTGGTGTGGGGACTATAACTCCATTCCTATCGGCTTTACTTACCACTTGCCTTATGAAGCTTCCATAAGAAGAAGAACCAGCCTATACTACTGCTGCACATATATTTTTTTTACATTTTCCATTAAATGTTTTTGCAGAGTATCAAGAAAGTACCAAATTAAATATTGCAGTAATAAAATAAGAGTTTTCAAACATTTTGTGCTGGTTAAATATTATTATGTTAAAGCGTATTGAACTGTATGCTCAAGTCGTAAATATTGTAATTTTGTTTTGTGTTAATATTTTAATAATATTTTTTTTGTTACAGCCCAGTAAAGGTGGATATGTGTATGCATTAACATGAATACTGACTTTACTAATGTTTTGCAAGAGTCTGAACAGGTAAATATTACTCTGATATTGTTCAAGAACCATGCTTCGGCACAAAAGGGCCAGTATAATCTGAGAACTGAGAAATAAAAGGAAAAACGGAAAATACCTATAATATCTATACATATAATAAATATGTAACTGGTCGCTGTCTGTATATGAAAGATAAATAAGGAAAACTATTACAGGAGGGCTTTATGAACGGTATAGAACCCGAAAAAAATTTAATATTTTCGTCTGTTTGTACGTTTGTATGCGCTAATCTCAGAATCTACTGGACGGATTTTGATTATATTTGGTATGGTAGTAGTTTAGACTCTGGATTAACACATAAGCTACTTTTTATTACGGAAAATGTACGGTTCCCGCGATATTTGTTTTTGTGCGTACTTTTGCCGTTTTTAACTTAGCCGTTGACTTCGGCTCAACCGATATGAATGCGTTTTTGTTTGTTTATTAAAAATTTTGTGTTTGTTTCATATCAATAGTTTCATAAATATAAAACTGGGAGTACCACAGGGGTCTATTTTGGGCCCTTTTCTATTTCTCATCTATATAAATGATCTACCTTATCTAGTTAATGATAAGCATGAGATAGTACTTTTTGCTGATGATACTTCACTAATTTTTAATGTGAAGCGACGACAATCTAACAATGACGAGGTAAATAGTGCTCTCTCAAAAATAGTACATTGGTTTAATGCTAATAATTTACTGTTGAATTCTAATAAAACAAAATGTTTAAAGTTCAGCTTGCCAAATGTTACGCAGGCACAAACCAATATACTATTAAATAATGAGAAAATGAAATTAGTAGACACCACTGTTTTTCTAGGTATAACATTAGATAGTAAGTTACAGTGGGGACCACATATTGCTAAATTGGCAGATAAGCTGAGTTCTGCAGTATACGCTGTTAAAAAAATTAGAGAAATTACCGACATAGAGACCGCGCGATTAGTTTACTTTAGCTATTTTCATAGCATAATGTCGTACGGCATCCTCTTGTGGGGAAACGCTGCGGACATTAATACAATATTTGTGCTGCAGAAACGTGCTATACGTTCTATTTATAAGATGTCGACTTTTGAATCTCTAAGAGAAAAGTTTAAAGAAATAAAAGTTCTGACCGTCGCATCTCAATACATTTTGGAAAATGTGTTATATGTAAGAAAGAATCTAAACAACTTCAAAAAGAAATGTGATAATCATTGTGTAAACACTAGAAATAAGAACAAGTTATATATGCCAGTGTTCAGACTAAGCAAAGTTAGTAAATCCTTTAAAGGCCAATGTATACGCTTATACAATATAATCCCAGAAAAGGTTCAAAACCTTCCCATTAATAAGTTTAAAAAAGTAGTTAAAGAACGTTTGTGTGCTAAAGCGTATTATAAAATTAATGACTTCATTCAAGGCGGCACACCTTGGGAATAAGGTGGCTCCTTATCTTATCTTATTATTTGTTACATAGACATAAGTAAACATTGTAATAATTTTGATTTTAAAAGAATAATTTTACATCTTTTTGGTAAAAGATGGCCCCAGACGAGTTTCTTGCCGGCTCTTCTCGCTGGGTTAGTTCCCGCACCGGTGGTAGGCATCACGTAGTAACGACATTCAAAAAGAGTATTTAAAAATACCAATTTTGAATAAAAAAAAAAATTGATTTTGATATAAAAGTTGTGTCAGTCTAAAGAATATAACATCTAAAATGAATAAAATGAATAACTAATTATTTGAACTGGCTAAAACCGTTACGTAGGTATTACCTAATCATTGATGTATATCAATACCAGGAGTGAGAAGTGAGAAGTTTTATTATGGTCGTAGCGATAATTCATGTTAAGCAACGCCGGTGATGGATACAACTAAACACACTGGCATATTTAGCGGAACACAAAAAAAGGTCCATAATTAAAAAAATATGGTTTTATTTTAAAATCTACTTACTACACTTCTTTTGTTACTTAAAGTTTCATTAGTTTTACTTAAAATGAGATCACATTAAGAACAGATTTTGCGAGTAAAGGCTATTTGTAAAAATGGTACATTTTTGAACTTTTCATGTAACCGGGAAATGTGAAAATTAATATTAAAATAACAATTAATTAAATTAGAAAAATGGTGATTAATATCGCGTATTTCCTCCACGTGCTCTTATTAAAGTTTCTACCAGTCTAGGCATACTGAGAATGATGTTATCGATGGTCTCCTGGGATAGTCTCCGCCATTCCTCAACTACGGCGATTCGCAGTTCAACCACGTTGGCAGGAGCTGGAATTCTGGACTTAACTTTTCTTTTCAGCAAGTCCCAAACGTGCTCTATTGGGTTCATATCCGGTGATCTCGCCGGCCACTCCATAATAGTGATATTCATATCATTAAGATAAGCTTGAGTTACCCGAGCGGTATGCGGCCGAGCATTATCCTGCATAAAAACAAAATCGTCACCGATATATGGGGCAAACGGTACGACATTTTCTTCTAAAACTTCTCTGATATAGCGGTCTGCAGTCAGACCCCTCTGTCAATCACTACCAAGTCTGTGCGAGCTCCCAAACAAATGCCCGCCCAAACCATTATTGATCCACCACCGTATGCAACTGTAGTTTCAAAATTTGTCTGAATGTATCGTTCTCCTTTGCGTCTGTATATTCTTTGCCTGCCATCAATTTGATTTAAGAGAATTCTGCACTCATAACTAAACAATACCTTACTCCATTGGTCCGCGTTCCAAAGTTCGATGTTCCTGAGCAAAAGTTAACCTGTTTCTACGATGATTTACCTCGAGCCTTGGAGCCTTGGCGGGCACAAATGAACCCAAACCAGCTTCTTCGAACCTTCTTCGTACCGTACGCTCACTTACGGTACGAAGGTACACCCCGCACTGCTTCTAACTCATGTCGGGCTTGGACGGCCGTCAAACGGGGGTTCCTACGTACACGAAGCCGAATGAAACGATCATCCCTACTCGAAGTGCGTCTTTTTCTGCCTTGTCCTGCTCTTCTCACATAAGTACCGGTCTCCCTGAACAGTTGGATACTGCGATGGATCGTTGAAACTGGTCGACGAAGATCTCTGGATATCACTCTGTAGGTTTGACCATTTCTTCGCATTTCGAGTGCCCTGGCAATCTCCGTTGGGGCAAAGTCAGGCATAATTCAGTCCTCAACTCCAAAAAGATACGCGATTAAAAAAAAACTAACAAAAAACAGTATTTCAATGAAATTTTAAATCAAACTCAGAAGGAAGAAATACTCGAAGTTCGCTCCAGATAAGGTGTATTTGAATAAAATTAAAACAATTGCATAAAATGTGATGTTCAGTTGTTTTCTTAATTTGAAAATATTTCTTTTAAAATTAAATGACGTATAAACCAGCCAGCTACCTTATATGATACTGATATCAAACCTTTATTTTATGTTCCGCTAAATATGCCGGTGTGTGTAGGATACGGGACCACAATCCCAAATATTTTAAGATCAAAGTCTATACGCCTAATACTTACTAGCGTTCTCCTATTCAAGTGATTTTCGAAATCATTAAAACACAACAACGAACATAATATCCTTAGGTACTTATTATAAACGCGAAAGTTTTATGTGTGGATGTATGAAAGTTCGTAAACTCTTTCGTGTTATAAGCTGAACGGATTTTAAAAGCCCTATTACAAATATCCACTCTGCGAGATTAGGTATTTGAAGCGTTTCCGACATTTCGCATTTTGTAGTAATTTTGCAGTAGTGTTTATCGTTTTTATTGAAATAGGTTAATAAATTCATGCTTCAAAATTATAAGATTTTATTCCTCATGAAGTAACAATTGTTCTGGTGTAAATTTTGCTTAGTAATATTATCGTAGATAGGAGTAATTCACAGTTAACTTAAAGCGATTTTCGAAGTTCTTTTGGCTTAGAATAAGATTTTTTTCTATATTAAATCAAAGACATTTCAAAATTCTAAGGCCGCTACGAACTATACGACTATATAGGAGATAACATTCTCATTTTATTATTACATTTGCTTAGAACAGTAGCTCTAAAACTCAGTCCAGGAGCTCAAAAAAGTGCCTTCGCGCATTTTATGAAAATCTTTCTCTGCAATTTTGGGTTTAATAATAAGTTAAGCAAAATTTACAAAAAGCGAGGCCGCTACGAACTAGGCCAATAGCTATTCTGCACTATTCAATATGTCAAAATAGTTAATGTATTTTTGTTTCTGAGATCAAGAACGCCATAATTGTCAATTTTACGCAAAAATCACAGTCGAGGTGTAATATGCCTCTTAATGAAATTTAATATGGTAGTAGTTTAGTCTCTGGATTAACACATAGGCTGCTTTTTATCGCAGAGAAAAGTACGGTTCTCCCAAGATTTCTTATTCGCGTACGAAGTCGCGGCTTTCTATACTAATGTTATAAAGAGTAAAGCTAATATAAAGTGGTAAAGTTTGTTTCTTTTTGAGTTTGTGACTTACCGAGATTGTAAGAAGTAATCTCTGGATCTACTTCAAACCTATTTTGAACATTATTTTACCAATAGAAAGCCACATTATTTGAGAGAGCCACATAGGCTTTAAATTAAACCGAAAAACTTGTAAGTATTTTCCGTGGTAGCCGGATTTTCAAAACAAATCGATAAAAAACGAGCGAACGAAATTGTTTTAGAAAATCGATGAGAGATGAACTCAATAGAGTTCTAGAGAAAAGTTTTTAATTATAAGTAAAGTAATACAAATAGCATTTAACGCTTCGCCCGCGTGAAATTAGGTTTTAAACGATATCTAATAATAATTTAAAACATTCATCACCTATTTTACTTTGGGGTTGAATATTGAAAAACGCTAAAATACGTAACTCATGATTTTTCCGTACTCAATTCATACGAAATTTGATGCGAATATGGTCAAGGAATAAAAAATGTATACAAACTTTTATCCCCTATTTCACCATCTTGGGGGGTTGAATTTTGAAAAATCCCTCCTTAGTGGATGCTTTCGTCAGATGAGAAATATGGCACACTTTTTTGAAAGGTTAAAGAGATAAGGCTGGGACTATATGATCCGGAATCCGGAAGGACGGAGATAATTCGGACTGCTAAAAATAGAACTCTGCGTTAATACAATAGAGATGGAAATCGAACACACAAGTGTCGTGTCAATGTCATATATTATCAAGTAGGGGAGAGTGGGGGACAGTGGACCGTTGGAAACAGTGGATCAACACGTATATCTCTCATTGTATTAGTTACGCACACATGGAACATAGTCACGTCGCGCCATTTCATACCGTCGCGTCGCCCCCCTTGCATCAGTTGTCGCTGCGCTCCGGCCATGCATGGACACGTAACCGCCACCTCGCTGACTGTAAGTTCGATATCTATTTTTTTTTTGGTGTTTTAATTGAATGATTTTTACATTAAGCGTTTAAGAATTGCTCAAATGTTTTTACGCTATAGATATAACAATCTAATTAGGTCTTGAAATCAGGATAATAATAGCTCCCCACACCAATTTCGGTGACGGTGGCCTGTTTCATTGAAACCAGGCCAGCTACGCAGGAGTTATGTTATAGTGCCCAAGTGTGTGCGCAGTACACAAGAGCACTCTCTCCTCCTTTACTCTCATAACCCAGTGGGACGGATAACCGACACGACTGGCGAGAGATTAGGCGCAGGTCCGACTTTTTACATGCCCATCCGACGCATGGATCATCTTTCTTGTCAGACAATCAGGTGATCAGCCTGAATTGTCCTAACCAGTTTGGAAACAACATTTTTTTTTGTTCCAATGCGGGAATCGAACCCACGACCTCCGAGTCGAGAGCCAAGCTCTAACCACTAGACCACGGAGGCTGTTTTACTTGCTACTTTACTCGACTTTTGAACCGTCATTGTATTAATTTCATCTAATCAAAGTTGAAAACTCGTGTTCCATTTCCGAAACATTGACATCTCATCAACGCTGCTTCGAGGTTGTCAAAGAAAATTTTGACATTGTGTTTATTAAATGAAGTAGCTCTGCTGAGACTACAGCCTTCAGGTGTACGGAGACTCAAAACTGCATGGCGTTTTCTAAACCCATGATACCAGTCAATTCCAGCTTGCTGCAAATCAATCCACTTCTGTGGTACCTTTATGTTGTTTATGACGGCCAGTTCATATGCAAGCTGGCTTACATCTGCTGTAGTTAGTCCATAGAACATTTGACTACATTTGATAATGTAGTCAACAAGTGACTTCTCCTGCTCGTCACTGAAAATTTTGTTTACTTTGTAATTCGGTGTAAGTCGAGTGTTACCATCGCTACTTGTTACTTTTTTTAAATATCTTTGCAGTGTAGTGTAGGGAATATTTTGTGATTTGGCCACTTTCCGTATTTTATATCCATCTAAGATGAGATCAATAGCATTTTTCATTTGTTCCTCACTGGTGAGGCCAATATTAGTTTTTCTTATTCTATTGCGAGGCATGGTTAGTCTGTAAACAAAAATCAAATTAAGTGACGTGAATAATAGACTGTTCGGGGCACAGTGGTTTCTTGATGGGGTCCAGTGGACCGCGATCCACTGTGACCCATCAAGAAACGGTCCACTGTTACCCATCACGCCATATTTGAAAACTCAACACGTTTTCGCACGTTACATAACCTGTACGAAAAGTCACTATCCTGATTTCAAGACCTAATTAGATTGTTATATCTATAGCGTAAAAACATTTGAGCAATTCTTAAACGCTTAATGTAAAAATCATTCAATTAAAACACCAAAAAAAAATAGATATCGAACTTACAGTCAGCGAGGTGGCGGTTACGTGTCCATGCACGGCCGGAGCGCAGCGACAACTGAGGCAAGGGGGGCGACGCGACGGTATGAAATGGCGCGACGTGACTATGTTCCATGTGTGCGTAGCTAATACAATGAGAGATATACGTGTTGATCCACTGTTTCCAACGGTCCACTGTCCCCCACTCTCCCCTACTTGATAATATATGACATTGACACGACACTTGTGTGTTCGATTTCCATCTCTATTGTATTAACGCAGAGTTCTATTTTTAGCAGTCCGAATTATCTCCGTCCTTCCGGATTCCGGATCATATAGTCCCAGCCTTATCTCTTTAACCTTTCAAAAAAGTGTGCCATATTTCTCATCTGACGAAAGCATCCACTAAGGAGGGATTTTTCAAAATTCAACCCCCCAAGATGGTGAAATAGGG